>OZ018329.1:145003501-146338501 GCA_963969495.1 Ceratothoa steindachneri
ATTCTTATAATATCAATATATTAGACACTCTTAGCACTCTTAGAAATAGAACAAAAAAGGAGGGGAATTCTACGACGACACCAACAATTTGCCTTCTTTAAAGATTTGAAAGATCTTACATTTTCCTGTGTATTAATACATCGATGCAAAATAGGCATAACTAAATATAATATAGTTTGTATTTCTCTATTGTCTTTTATTTATCTTGCTTCCATTATTTTGTCAACCCTCTGTACCTAATTCCTATATGCTATTTGTACTAATTTTATCGTTACTGGGGAGAATTGGCTCCATTATATTTAAATAATTCTGCAATGGTTTCTTTTGTTTATCCATCAAACAAAATATCACATTTATTTTACATTTGCTACACTATATTTAGTATGAAAAAATGAGACTTGAATTAACATATGGGAATAGAGCACCAGTCCCAAATTCATTAAAGAAACCTTGCAGGGACGCCATATTACATTTTATTTGAGAAGTGTTGGACTGAAGTAAGTTTTCTTATTGAATAAACGTGTAGCAATGCTCTATCTTTCGTAGAATTTAGATAGACCAAGTAAACTTTAATTTCTATTGCAATACCATTCGGACGGTATTGCAAAAAGATGTTTCAGAATTTTGGAATTTAAATATAAATAAGATTTTTATAGGAAGAATTTTGCATTTAGATCCTAAATACATTCTGGAATTGTAATAAAACTGTAATAAAATTGTAATAAAATCGAATCAATTTAGAGCCTTTTCTTTTCTCCATTCCTTGCATGTTCCTCTTTTTGTCCGTGTAGAGAATTCATTCGCCAAGGTCTATAATTAGTCTGCCAGTTCAAAACCGTTTATCGGTGAGTATATATTCCCTCGTTCCTGACAGATAACATCTCAAATTGCATCAAGTAGATGAAATTCCAGCTAGAATGCCAAGGAAATCTCTGGGAGGTGTCGATAAGTGGTGTTGTAAAATGAACAAGTTTTTCGTCTATCTGATCAACATATTGTCTTTATTGTTCCTCTGCAATGTTTTAGAGCCTTTGTTTACAATCTTGTATTTGAAATCATCTTAATTTTTAAAAAATATTTTCCATTTGCATTAATATCTCACTTAACAATAACTGTTCGCTGGTGCAATACTGGCTTTAATATATGACATAAGTTTGCATTCTTATTTAACCATTCACCATACATCTTTTTATCATATAGGACCTGTTTTACATCAAAGGTGACCTCTATTAAAAAATCGATCCAATTCTGCCAAACATGCCACGACCAGTGTTCAAACATCGCAATTCTGAGTCTTATTAAATTTATATCGCAATAACCACATTTTTAGCGTATTCTTGCCTTATTTACATATAATGAACCCGATTAAGGTCGCTTCCTTAGGCCGACAACCTCTATGAAGTTCCACGGTGAAAGTACGCTCTCTCAGAGACCCCTCACTCTGTGTATCTGGAGGTTTAAGCTATATTTGCGTTGGGCATGTTGTAAAGAAGTCTAGTGGAATTGCGTGTGAAAAGTTGCTTATCTGCGTATGGATTGGTTTGTGGATGATGTGAGGGCCTGAACTCGGGCTAGGTGGACTTGATGGAGTGCCTTGTAGAGTGTAGTTGGGTATTTGCAATTAATACGGAGCTGATGGTATAGGACCCCGTAAGGGGCGCGGCGATTTGCCATCCTGGCCGCCGTGCTGACTGGACTCAGCACCCTGTCCGGCCCCAGCTTAGCCTCTCTTCCTTCCTTCAAAACACTTGTTTCCTCTCTTTTCACACAACCTCTCCCACAACATTCTCTGGTCAGCCTCGAATTTCACAGGGTAGATGCTGACCATCCTTTCAGCCAACCGTCCCGCATCGGGGCTGAGGGGGTAGGGGACAATGTTCCCTAACCCCTGAGCTCCGGTCTGGGGTGGCTGGTTTTTAACAACCTGCTTCATCCCCACCCATACCTTCCTCACATCCCTTTTCCTCTCCTCTTCACAATCTATATATTTTACGCCGTGTTCAAGGTGGAGCCGCCATGCCGATGGACTGCCAGGCCACCAGGCGGGAGGGGTGGTCCCAAATGGCGGCGCCTGGCTCTGCCGGGCTTGTAAGCACCTCTCGCAGTGCGGGCTACTGCGAGAGGTGTGCACTATTGCATCCCGTGTTAAAAAAGGGTCACCATGCCCAATGATGAAGATCAAACAAAAAAAACCCAACCCCCAACTTCCCCAAGAACAACGGAGCCGCCCTCGGGCAGCTCCAGCAAAAAAATGGAGGTCCCCCCCCCCTGTGCTTGCACAGGGGACCCTCCATATTTCTCTAACCGGAGAGGAGGCTTACTCCTCTCCTTCGCCTACGGGTGCAGGGGACTCCCCCTCACCCCCTTCTCTGGAGGTGCTTTCGGGCACCTCCCTATTTCCAGCGGCAGTCCCTCCTTTTCTTTCTAAGGGGACTGCCAAGAAAGCCAGCAGGCAGCCCATTGCCGACCGCCCCTCTTGTAAGCGGCTCGGTAGGGCAAACCCCCTTAGGGGGGAGATGGAAGCCAGGCCCCTTCGGTCGCTTCCCTCAAAAGACCTGCTGGCAAGGATATTAAACCTTGCCGGGGTTAAGGCTTGTGCCTCCCCACAAATGACTCTTGACGCTGCCAAGGGGACCTGCGATGTCCTGGGAGGGGATGGCCAACTGGAGGCCCCTCCTGTGATAGACATGGTCCTTGAGGAGACCCAGCCTCAGACGGTAGGGCCTTCCATGGGGGGGAATCCAGGCTCGGCGCCAAGCACCGAACCCGAGTCCGCCCATATGCAAGGTCCCCCTCAAACGGCTGAGGGCTCCGAGGCAATACAAGAAGGGGAGGGATCTCCTCCGACAGGTGCCCCCACGACTACCAGGACCTTCTCCATTTCGGAGAGAGACCTGGCTGAGGCCGGCCCATCTTGCGTGGGGGCTTCTGCCGGCGGAGGTGAGAAGCGGGTTCATTCCCCACCCTCCTCTCCAAAAAAGAAAAAGACTAGAAAGACAAAGAAGACTCGGGGCTCCTCTCCATCCGCAGGGGCTGCAGGAACGGATAGGTCTGCTGCCACTTTGGTAGGCGACCAAGCCAAGATCGGCACATCCAGCCCCTCTACCCCCCCGTGTGCGGAGCCCCTGACTAAGACCAAGAGTGCACAGGGCGGAGCCTCGATGACATCGGGGCCCCTCATTCAGAGGTTACCTGGCGTTTTCGAGCCCGCTGGCTTCAAACGCTTCCTCGTTATTCGCACCACTGATGGCACCATGTTGTCCAAGGGCAACATGATCCATCAGAGGAGAGGATTAGCTAGTGCAATTGGTAGAGAGCCGAAGGTAACCCGTTTCTCGGACGGCAGCCTTCTGGCGAATGCGGCGAATCCCGTCGAGGCGGCCAAGATAAGTGCTCTTCGGACACTTCATGGCACCCCGGTGAGTGTGACGCCGCACTCTACCATGAACTTTGTAAAAGGAGTAGTTTATGCGAGGGAACTCATTGACTACTCCATTGAGGACATCACCCTAGAGCTGGCCGACCATGGGGCGGTCAAAGTCGAACGTGTGATGAGAAAACAGGGAGGGGCCTCAAGACCCACCCCTACACTCTTCGTCACGTTCGACTGTGACAAGCTCCCTGAGTCGGTGCGTGCCGGTTGGTACCGCTACCGCGTGAAGGCATTCGTGCCACTTCCGTGGCGGTGCTATTACTGTCCCCGCTTTGGCCATACGAATCACTCATGTAGACGTGCAAAGTCGGGGTCAGACGAAGTATGTGTAAATTGCTCCAAGGTCGCACACGATAAGTCCAAATCGTGTGTGGCCAAGTGTGTCAATTGCGGAGAGCCGCACCCTGCTTCTTCGAAGCAATGTGGTGCATATCTTCTGGAGGAAGAAATCCTGGCCGTTCAGGCCCAGGATAGACTCTCATTCCGCGAGGCTAAGGACTTGGTCCTGGTTCACCCAGCTCTGCCTGGGACGTCATATGCCTCAGTAGCTAGAAAGGCACCCTCTGCTCCTGGCCCATCCAGGCCAACGAGCACGGTTGTTTCCGCGCCCATTCGGAGCCCTTCTGCGGGCTCTACCCAACCCGGGCGCTCCCCTGGTAAAGCTGGCGGCAAAAAGGGTTCATACCCAGCACGGCTAAAACCAGGGCTCCCCCCTCTTCCCCTAGCGTGACCGTTTTCCGCAAGGCGAAACGGCCACGCTCCTCCACCGAGTCGTTAGACTCACAGGAGGCACCACCTATGAAGATGGTCGCTAGGCCATCTTCGGGGGTTCCTAAAGCTGTTCCCCGAAAGGAGGACAGCAACAAAGGAGCTTCGGCTCCTTCGCCCACGCCCCGAGGTGGAGCGAGTGGCTCGGAGACGGTGGTTCCTCGAAAAGAGGGCCCCCCGCCTCCGAAGCCGCAGCGCCCGCCTAAGGTTTCGAGGCGGAGGGAGGAAATGACTCGAATGGCGAGCCCAACCTCCCCCAATAAGTCCTCGAAGGCGAGAGCGCCTCCAGCGCTTTGTCCGGCCAACAGCGCCCGGGGTTCTGCCCCCGGGAAGCGTACGACCATTCCCGTGAGGGTCTTGAGTTCGAGGAGGGCCCCCGCGTCTCCTCCGAGCTAGGCCTGGAGGGCACATTCCTTCAATGGAATTGCCGTGGACTCCGGGCCAACTGGGAGGAGCTGCGGAGGCTCGTCTCGTCCCGCTCCCCGATAGCTATTTTTTTGCAGGAGACCATGCTAGGTGCGTGCCCCCTGCCCGCCCTCCCGGGGTACAAGGGTCTTGCGACCCCACCACCGCGGGATGGCCGGGCTGGGGGATGCGCGGTTAACACCCCGCATGATGTCTCCGTTCTTCCTTTCTCTTTAGATACCTCCTTTCAGGCAGTGGCTGTGCAGCTGCACCTGGATAGGAGGTATACTATCATTTCTGCGTATATTCCACCGTCAGCTGACTTCGACGCGGGGGACTTCCGCCGCGTCGTGGCACGGTTGCCGAGGCCCTATCTCTTGCTTGGAGATCTGAACGGCAGGCATCCTCTCTGGGGAGATTACTCAATAAATCCCAGGGGACAAGTCCTTGCCGATCTGATCGAAGAGCTTGAAATGGGTGTCCTAAACGTGGATGAGTTTACGCATCACTGTCCGAGAACCGCTTCATTTTCTTGCCTTGACCTATCTTTGTGCTCTTCGGATGCACAGCCTGATTTTGATTGGGGGGTGGTCGATGACCTCCATGGTAGTGATCACTTTCCCATTCAAATATCATTTTCAGGGCAACTGCCGCCTGAGAGACCACCTCGGTGGTGCTTGGCGCGGGCGCGGTGGCCTGCCTTTCAGGAAATGACTGAATTCTCTATCTCAGTCGAGGAGTTTAGGTCGGTAGATGAGGCCGTTAAGTTCTTCTCCGGCAACCTCATCGCTGTGGGCCTGACTACTATTCCTAGGACGTCTGTCCGTTTTGCACGCCGACCGCTCCCGTGGTGGTCGGCCGAGTGTAAGACGGCCCTCAAACAGAAGCGTTATGCCTACATGCGCTATAAGCGCCGCCCGAACGATTTCACTGTCGCTGAATTTCGTCGGGCTAGGGCTAGGTTCCGGTATATTTCGAAGCACGCCCGCCGCTCTTCTTGGCGGGCATACGTGTCTTCACTTAACGGGAAGACCCCTTTAGCTGAGGTGTGGAAGCGGGTCAAAAGGATTCGGGGCAAGTTCTCGCAGGACCCCCCTCCCGTTCTCCAGGAGAATGGGACCGCAATCTCGGACCCCGCGTCCGTGGCGGAATCCTTCGCGACCGCTTTTTCTTTATTCTCTAGCCGTGATGCTTCTCTGCCAGCATTCAATGCACGTCGTGATGTCGCGGAAGGCCGCCGGCTGGACTTTACCTCCAGAGGCGGAGAACCCTTCAACGACAAGTTTACTGTAAGCGAGTTGCGTTCCGATCTCGCTTCGTGCGAGGACACCGCCCACGGTCCGGACGATGTCCCGTACGCCATTCTTCGACATCTAGGTGAGCGGGGCATGGCCTTTCTGTTAGATTTGTTCAACAGGATCTGGGTGGAAGGTCTTCTCCCAGACTCCTGGCGAATCGCTACTGTGCTTGCCTTTCGCAAACCGGGGAGAGATCACTCTACTCCGACCGGTTTCCGCCCAATCTCTCTAACCTCTTGCGTGTTCAAGTTGATGGAGAAATTGGTAAATGTTAGATTAGCCTTTTTCCTGGACAGCGGAGGCCATCTGTCTTCCGCACAGTGCGGCTTCCGCAAGTTCCACTCCACGTCGGATGCTCTGCTCCGACTGGAAAATGCCGTCTGCGAGGCTTTCCTTCGTAGACAGCACTATGCCACTGTCTTTTTCGATCTGGAGAAGGCCTATGATACCGCATGGCGATACGGTATCATGGAGACTCTCCACACGATGGGGGCGAGGGGACGCCTCCCAATTTTTATATCTGAATTTTTGTGAGATCGTCGATTCCGCGTACGGGTGGGGGGAGCCCTCTCCGGCCCAAAGGAGCAGGAAGAGAGTGTCCCGCAGGGAAGTGTCCTCAGTGTCACACTCTTTGCCCTGAGCATCAACGGCATCACCTCGGTGCTTCCGGGAGATGTTCTCGCTACGCTCTACGTGGACGACCTTTCGATCTCTTTTGGCGCGGCCCAGATGCCAACTCTGGAGCGTCGACTCCAACAGGCATTGAACCGCGTCTCTCGCTATGCCGAAGCGCACAGGTTTCAGTTTTCTTTGGCCAAGACTAAGGTGGTGCACTTCTGCCGCCATCCACGGCTTCACCCCGACCCAGATTTGTTTCTTAATGGGGTGCGCCTGGATGTGGTTGAGTCGCACCGTTTCCTTGGTCTTGTATTCGACCGACGCCTCACCTGGGAGGCTCATATTCGCAGCCTTAGGGTCTCTTGTACCCGCGCCATGGACATTCTCCGTTCCGTGACGTTCAGCGCTTGGGGCGCTGATAGGGCTACTGCCTTACTTTTTTATCGATCCTTTGTTCGTTCGAAGCTCGACTACGGATGCGAGTTTTATGCATCCGCACCTGAGCGTTTATTGCGGAAGGTGGATTCGATCCACCACATCGGCCTTCGCCTTGCGACCAGGGCCTTCCGCACTTCCCCCATTGAGAGCCTGTTGGTCGATGCTGGGGGGATTCCACTCGCTCTGCGCCGCGTGCAGTGTATCACTCGACTGTACGCGCGAGCCCGGCGCCTCCCTCAGTCGCCAACAGCTCTCACTGCATCCGCAGCTGATCTCGATGGTGCCTATGCCGTCGAGAGACGCCAGTCATACCCTAAGCCTTTTGGGTTTAGGGCCAGGAAACTGCTTCAAAAGGTAGATATCGCTCTCGGGCCGGTGGCGCCCCTGGTTTTGCCCAGGACGCCACCCTGGAGGGTACCACATTTGGCTATTTGTCGCCACGCCTCTGCTTCCAAAGCTTGTACTGCGCCGGGAGTATTGCGTTCGACCTTTTTGGAGCACACATCGTGTCACGCTGGAACCGTGCCTGTGTATACGGATGGCTCCAAGTCCCAAGAGGGGGTCGGCTTCCACGCCGTATCCCCTCTGTTTGAAGTCAGCGGGGCTCTACCAGGCGCTGCGTCTGTCTTCACGGCTGAGCTGGTGGCAATACACCACTCGGTACGGGAGATTACGTGACGTGCCCGGTTCGGAGACCGGATTGTGATCTATAGCGACTCACAAAGCGCCCTGAGTGCTCTTGGGGCATTGGAATCTCCGCATCCCCTGGTTCGCGATATCCGTGACGCCACGGTTTTGGCGAGCCGGGCAGATGTCGAGATTATCTTCCGCTGGGTTCCTGGACATGTAGGAATTGCGGGGAATGAGCGCGCCGATGAGGGCGCCAAAAAGTCCGCGAGGACTCTGCGACCGGACCAGCGTTTCGCTCTTCCTCACAGCGACTACATGGCAGGAATACGGGCAGCTCTTCGGACTGCTTGGCAAAGAAGATGGGAGACGGTCGAAGGGAACTTAAAGTTGCGTGCCATTGCGCCGCGACTGTTCCCATGGATCTATGCCGCGGCGGCTTCAGGTTGCTTTCTGTCGTCTTCGAATCGGACACACTCGTGTGACGCATCGCTACTTAATGGAGCGCTCGCATGCGCCCTATTGCAACGACTGCGTCGCCCCTTAGACTGTTCGGCATATTCTTGTCGAATGTCCCATCTGGGTGATCTTCGCGCACGATACCTGTCTTGGGACCGGGATGGGCGGGGTCGCTACCGCCTGTCCCTTGTACTCGGGACGAGTGCGTGCACCATGACTGGTGGACTTATTGACTTTTTGGGGGAGGCCGGCCTTCTCCCTTTCATTTAACCCGGTTTTATTGTTGTTGTTGTTGTTGTTATTGCTTTGTTATTGTTATTTATTTTTATTTTTGTTTCCTGTTGAATTATTTGGAAGTAGCCTAGAACTAGGCTGTTTGTTTACGGCAACTTATGCCTAAGTCGGCAGTTGCCAGATAGCTCCTTAAAAAAAAAAAAAAAATGATGGTATAGGAATTGCAGTGATATTAGGAGATTGGGTTTCTTCTACTATTAAGAAACTTATTTAAAAGTTCAGTGACAACTAGCATTGTTTCGTGATGCATAAGGTTAATTGTGGTAGTGAGAGTACAACCTTTACGGGTCAGGTGTAGTTTGTTTCGTGTCTTCCTATATTGTAGTGAGCTGAATTGATGCGATATTTTTTCCTCATAATGATGAAGAATAGGAGTGTAAGGGACGAATAACTGTATTGACTGTATGTGCTGGTGGTCGATTCCTTAGCTTGCTTTTAAATGAGTCTAATGAATGTTCAGTGTTTCTTTAGTAGTGTAATGGTGTGAAACCGATCACCTTATGTGTTTCATTTAAGAAGATTAGCGGATAGGATAAAGTTATTGGATTCTAATATATAAAATCAAGATGGCCAACTTAGCAGAAGAATTGGAAAGGCAAGAAATAAAGTTGAATTTGAACGTGATCATTTCAATGGATGCTGTGAATTATCACCAACCCAGTGTCCACTGTTCATCAGATGAACAGAGTAACAATTAAATGCAGGAAAACGAAGTGGGTTTGGGGATAGATATTGATCAAATCCTTCACATAAATGATGCTAAAATATAGCTTTTCCTACATTTCTACAATGATCCCGCCTCTGATATCTAATGTGTCTTTACCGTTGATATTTCCGAGTTGAGCAAGACAAGAGGCTCCAGCGATTGACTTACAACTGATTAGTACTCAATCAGATCGAAGTCGTCTGAGAGTGAAATGTAAAAGTATGGTAGGGATGTATACCTCCCCTACAAGATTAGGAAGAATGGAGAAATTATGCTGGGTGAAAATCGCAAAGCACAAACCTAATCTTTACCCCAACACGAGGTTGGCAAAACCGTTGTACTTTGTGAGAAGAAGCAACGACAATGCACAAAACACAGCGTATTGACGGCAGACAGCAGGGGAAGACGAGGGAAGACAAGGGAAGACAAGCCACAGCAGTGTCCAACAATTTGCCCGGAATCCCTTACAATTGTTTTGATAGAATATAACCTGTGAAACCCCAGTGGCTTTAAGGAAAGTGGGATCTCTTGAGGCAACAAGAGTCGGATGAATTGCCAAAGGAGAAATGTAAGAGAAATTCCCACAGGAAAAATCAAAGCATGAAAATTCAAACCACTGCTAAAAGGGAAAGAAGCAAATTAACAAAGGCATCTCAGACTGGAAGTTTGTAATTGCAGATACGTAGAAAAGTGAAGATCGGGGAAGTGAAGATGTGAGGAAGATATATATGGCAGCAGATCTACTTTCAGGATGTCAGCTGTATCATGGTCTCCCAACCTACCCCTGACCTCCACTGGCATAAAGGGAGAGAGGGAGTACTGTTGTATTCAAGGGTAAGATGCATTGGAAGAAGAGCGAAGAGGATGAAATGATGTACTGGCCATGAAATAAGTATTTATTAAAATTATAGACCGTAACCATATAAGAGGCCTAAATTAGAACTTTCAAATATCTTTTAAAACTTGCTGCTGGGGGCAAAACCCCCCAAATAATGGAAACCAATGTCCAGGTCAGTGTCTATTACCATGTCATCGACGCATCGGTCAATATGGCGACGCCGTTTGACTGAGACAAAAAGTATTCCTCAGTATGATATTTTCTGTACTCAAATGATGACACAGCTTTTAATTAAGAGGGGGTGTGGGTTATTACTGGAACAAGATGAGTGGCTAAATAAAGAAAAAATGAGGAGAACGCACAAATATAGTGTGAAAACTTCATGCATGACAACTTAAGGGTTTAGCTGGGGCAGAGGCAATACAAGATATGGGCTAACGTTTCGGGTTAACTTAGAAAATGGGTCAAAACAATCCTTCAAGGTAAAAGACCATTACAAGGAAACAACTAAAGCCACGTTCGCAAATTTCAAAACACACGTTCACCAATGGAGCACATGTAAATATGGGAAATGGGACATAAAAGCAGTATGGCTCTAAAATACCCGACTTACATCATGCAACCATGTGACATCAAAGAGCTTACGATTTGCATCAATTTCACATTTGAAATATACATCGCCCCCTTCCTCGATGTCATCCATTTTTTAGCTTCGTCCAGCGAAAAGCCTAATGCGGGGAGATTCTGAAAAAGAAAGATCTAAAGCAATAAATCTCCCTCGAGCTCTAGAATGTACATACTCATCTTTTATGTCTGATTTGTTTTTCTATTCAAAATGTCATAGACAAAAATGAATAAATATTATTGGCGACAGAGAAAAAATGAATAGAAAAATCTATACCAACCGACCTCATTAACTATAAATATTAGGGTTTGACGCTTTTGATAAAGTCTCATGACAAATTCCTAGAAAGGAAACAAGTCTGTAAATATATGTTTCATCACCATTTGTAGATTTCAAACTCGTATCTTCGAATTTGTTGAACAACACTCTCCCTCTGAACACATAGAATTAACAAGCTGTGTTCTTACCTTTAGTTATCTTAGCCTTATAACATATTGGGTATTTTGGCCAGTTCTTTTTCTCTATTCTTTGTTTCTTTCCTCATGCATTCTTTGTTCAAAATAGCAACAGTAGTTGCAATCAATTCGTCATTCAATTATAATTAACGAATTATTTTTCTTGGGATTCTATTTATTAATTATAATTAAAAAAACGTTATTCTTGTGATTATATTTAATAGTTGGCTCTGCCCCTTCTAGCTCCCTCTTGATTCATTCTTTCATTCCATCGCCTGGTTCCGTTTAGAAGACGAATCTCAACTTGGAACAGCAGACGACAAAGGCCATAGCTCATTTTTCTTTAAAAATATCTGCCCTATTTCTGTTTTTCCCTATGATTTGCAGATCGCTTTGAATTAAAAGCCGAAATGTTTGCCAATGTATTAATTTATATGTCTGTAAATTTCGAAAACTTAGGCGATTTGAAATTAAAATTGCATAGCGACTCGAAATGTAATTTTAGGGTAATCTGTCGATTCTTGGAAGGGTTTTGGAAGGATTCCAGTGTTTTCTTTGGGGGCTGCCCTCCCCTTTTTGTTGTAGGTCTTAGTTTCCTTTTTAGCGAGTGATTTGTTCTTTAAAAACGCACCTACCTTGCCCAACCAGAGTGAGAGGAAGGTAGATGGGTATTAAAAAAAAGGTAATTTGTATTGCAATGAATACAAAAATAGTAAAATGATGGTAACTCCATCAGAAATATTGGAAAAGAGGTGAATATGGGTGAAGGTAAAAATGTTTGGAATATTTAGTAGAGTGAGTTTACATCTTGATACACGAGGTAAGGAGAATAATGAAAGAGAAGATGATCCTTAAAAAGTCAAGGTGACCGTAAGTACTGGAGGAAGAGAGATAGGTTCGAACTAGTGATGCTAAAATATCGAACTTTTCAATACCGGTGAAAATACCAATGATTTTCTTAATACCGTATCAATACCGGTATTAAGAATAAAATGCATTTATTCACTGATTCAAAGGTAAAAATAAGGGAAAAATTAAAGTCATGTACTTTAATGATTAAAGATTTAGTCATAACTTTCCTTTTTCTATTCATAAGCTTCAAGGAATAAAAAAATAACTGAAAAAATAAATAACTTTTTCAATTCCTTAAAATATATCCATAATGAAAAAAAACTTTCCTCAAGCAAAACAATTCAAACTAGAGAAGAACTGGTTCCAAAATGTATATACTGCTTTTTTTTAGTGCATGACAATAATATTTTAATGAAAACGTTTTTCCAACTAAAAATGATTATATTATGATAAGAAGATGTGAATTTCCTAATTAATTGCAATAATAAGTAATGAAAATATAAAGATTAATTGAAAAAAATCACTATCTCCTGTCAGGGAGAGAGAGAAATTCACGCGGTCAAAGAAGCCTAAGGGGGTATCTCACGGACCTTCAACCGGCGTCTTTTCGCAAACTTCCGGGGCGATAACGAAGCGATTCAAACTGTAGCCCAGAACCCAATTCAGCGAGAGGCCGCTAAGCCCTTACCCGCTGCGCCTTGAATCGGAGTGGGACCCACTTCCGACGGCAAACAAAATCACTTCCGGCAAAGTTGTATATATTTCCCAGCGCGGATATGAGCAAATTAGTATTCAACCAGGAGTCAGATGCTGCTCACGCAGTATCCAAGCAGTAATCAAAAGGATTCATTAGAACCAGCCAAAGGACACAACGTACCACTTCACAAGCGACTCTCTGGTGCCCTTAGGAGTCACAGGCAAAAAACTAGTTGTTCAGAACTACGGCATTCAAGGACGAAAGGACTCATTCTGGAATAACGCGCTTCGCTCCGTGCCGGGCAAGGATACTCTCTCGAACAACCACTCGAGCCTTCTCCATCCCCCCTCTCCTCTTGGAAAATCGTAAGCCTATTATTTTTTTCTCTATCACCGTTGAAGAGACGTGACGCTTTCTGACTACGAAGCCTCACCTCATCATCTCCTCTCGTTTTCTTTCGAGTAAATATTGTGCTACTCATAGCTCGTGCTGAAGCATTTCCATGTAAATTAATTTTCCTTTGCTGAACGATCAGTTTTCCCAGTGTGAAAATTATTGTTAAATTCTGTTATTTGTTTGTATAATATTAAAGAGTATTTTTGTTTAACTTGTTTAAATCCAAGAACCACATAAAAAGCCATTGATCTATTTTCTAAGTCAGCCAACGGAATAAACGCACTCGAATATCCCCGTACTTAAAAGGGACTTCCCCCGCGTCTAGGGAGGGTAAGCGAAGGTCAGTGAAGCCTACCTGACCTATGAAATATTCCTAATACGAGAAAAATAAGAACCTTTTGATGAAAAGCAAAATAATCAGATTATTTTTCATTTTAAAATGCAGACTTGAGAAAACAAAGCTTTTTCAGATAATTTTCCGAAAGATTTGATCTCAGTTTGGTGGGGTACAACCCCACAGCCGAGACGCTCTTTCAGATTCTACAATTGGGGGCTTGACTGAAACTAATACATTATAAAGCTTGTCTAGGTTTTCTTTTCTCTTTAGCGATACATCAAAGCTCTTAAATTCCATGTTGGCAACTAAATGTGCTGAAGGTTCTTTCCTAAATAGAATTGTCTAAATCTTCTATTTTTTACAAATATTCGGCAAGCAATGGGTCATCATTTGCCCCTTTTCGAGCTTATATTCCCACTGCATCTTTAGACTAACCAAGTTCTTGTTGACATACTCTTTCTTTTTCGTCCTGATCCCACTGTACACTGTTTACAGAGAAAAGCTTTTTAATAAGTCTATCTACAGAACTCCCTTTCAGATTCTACAGAGCGTCTGTAGAAGTGTTTTTTCTAATAAAATACAATTTCTATTTTTGATTCGTCATAAGTTATTTTGTTACACGTTTTTTTAAAGAAAATATACCATAACCATGAACTATTGTCTTAATAAACAACTAAACTACCTCAATTACCATCATTACCTTTATAGAGTCCTTTTATAACCCCATGAAGGTAAAGAAGTGAGAAGAGCAGCTCGTGCGGGATATTTCGCTATTTCTCTTTTGGGTTTTATTTTTGCATTTGCTAAAGAGACACACCTTTACACTGAATCTCGCACGCCCTTGCGGGAGGGGGGGGGGGTCTTTTCATCCACGGCCCTGTAATACGACGGTAAACGTGAGGGGAAAATACGCAATTGATGCAGCTATTTTTATGGCTCTTAGATTTGTCTATTTGTTGAAGAGCGTCTTCCAGACGTGTCCGTAGGAGTGTGAAGGTGGATACACATTACACACATTAACCGCAGACCATCACTGCGTACATTGCAATTTACCTTACTATTTAATTAATAAAAATCTATTGTGTGTTGAAATGAATTGTTTACTGCCATACTTCTAGACCGTGTGGAGAAGGGGAATATAAAAAACAAACGAGAAATCTGAACACGTCAAAGTAATCCATCCCGAAACCGAGATCCGAAGAGTCGCCTCCTCAGATTCAGAGTTGGGAAGCGCCAACTCTTAAACTGAAATAATACCAGTCTTTGCTCTAGTATCTACCTTTTGCGATGGTTAATTTTAGGCCTAACTTCAATAAAAAATAAAATGAAACACAGTTCATTTATAGAGATCAATTTACCAAAATTACAGGTTTTAAGACTTAAAAGATTTTACGCTTCAAATTTTAGTCAATGAAATCGTCGTCGACCTCAATTCCGGCCTCCAGGCGGCGTCGGAACATTTTGCACGCCTTCTCGACGTTCCTTCTCTGTTTAACTGAGTGAAAACTGTGGTGGTCTTGCAGCTAAACCCCACTTTTGGTGCTGCATGTGGAATTGTTATTCACTAACAACCGCGCCCCATACATAATAGGCCAGGGGGTTGCAGTCTAGCGAGTCTAAAGGCTAGATTTTGGGAGTCATGTGATCGAGAAAATTGTCTGACAGCCAAGCTAGGATCATGTTAGTTCTGTGGCATGATGTAGTTCTACTGCCACACCTACTCCCTTCCAGCGATCAGCTCCTGTATCCAGGGTAACACAAAATCCTCCAGACATTTCATTTACCCATCCTTAGTGAGTCTGAGGCAGTCAAAGAAGAAAAACAGTTGTTTTAGAGCCACTTTACCCTCATCATCACAGCCTGATTCATCGAACTCTTTCTTGATCTTCTGCACCGTCTTTAGATTGATGCCCTAACACTAAGTCATTTTCACATTGGAGCTACCGACATGAATCCCAAGTAGCTCAATTGCCCTTTCCAAATTTTTCGGAGGATTGAATTCAACCAGGGTATTATTTTCTTCACAGACGATGGACAACTTAATCTACTATGGTAGGAAGAAGAGAAAACCGACGCCAGAAAAAAACGGCGACAAATTACCCATTTCACCCTTTATATCATTCTGTCTTAAAGTAGAAAACTGACAACAGACGATGGCATTTTCATTCAGTGCATAAAGAACGAGGGGAAGACAGATTGATGAAGGAAAAAGATGGCCCATCTACCATTCTAGTACTGATCAAACTCCACGGTACAGTCGATAATGTTAATTAGCTGCTATTTATCGGTTTCATGGATACCCTGGTACCTGACACTGAACTTGCCTGGGCTCACTAGTACCTATCTTCTCGAATATCTGAGGTCAAATATCTAGACGGGTGGAGTTGATTTTTTTCTTTTTTTTTAGGAGGCTATCTGGCGACTGCCCACTTGGGCATAAGTCGTCGCAATTACACAGCCTAGTTCTAGGCTACTTTGAAATAAGCATATGAAAACAAAACAACGATAAAAAGGAAAGATGACAACACTTAGGAAGCAAGCTCCGGCGTCGGGTGGAGTTACACCCCCCCCCCCCCAAGAGGCGCAGGAGCGTGCCACCTAGACAAAAACAACAATAACAAAAACAAAACCTAGGTAAGTAAAAGGGAAAGGCTCCCCCCCCCCCAAAAAAAAAGTCTACAAAGTCCACCAGTCAATGTGCACGCACTCGTCCCGAGTACAAGGGACAGGCGGTAGCACCCCACCCATCTCGGTACCGGGACAGGTAACGTGAGCGAAGATCGCCCAGACTGGGACATTCAACAAGAATCTGTCGAACAGTCTGGGGGACAACGCAGTCTTCACAGTAGGGCGCTGGCGAGCACTCCATCAACTTTAAGTTCCCTTCGACCATCTTCCATCTTCTTTTCCCAGCCCGAAGAGCTGCCCGTATTCCTGGTCGGGTCGCAGAGTCCTCGCAGACTATTTGGCGCGCTCATTCCCCGCAATTCCTACATGTCGAGTAACCAAGCAGAAGATAATCTCGACATCTGCCAGGCTCGCCAAAACCGTGGCGTGACGGATATTGCGAACCAGGGGATGCGGATATTCCAATGCCCGAAAGCACACGGGGCGCTATGTGAGTCGCTATAGATCACAATCTGGTCTCGGAACTGGGCACGTCGCGCAATCTCCCGTACCCAGTGATGTATTGCCACCACCTCGGCAGTGAAGACAGACGCGGCGCCTGGCATAGCCACGCTGACTTCAAACAGAGGGGATAGGGTGTGAAAGCTGGCCCCCTCTTCGGACTTGGATCCATCCGTATCCACTGGCACAGTTCTAGCGTGACACGAGGTGTTCTCCAAAAAGGTCAAACTCAATACTCCCCGCGCTGTACAAGCTTTGGGAGCAGAGGTGTGGCGACAAATAGCCAAATGTGGTACCCTCCAGGGTGGCGTCCTGATCAGAACCAGAAGGGATACCGGCCCAAGAGCTATACCTAGTTCTCAAAGGAGTTTCCTTGCCCAACACCCAAAAGTCTTTATGTATGACTGGCGTCGCTAAGCGGCATAGGCACCGTCGAAATCAGCTACGAATACAGTGAGAGCTGTTGGCGCCTGAGGGAGGTGCGAGGCTCGCGCGTACAGGCGAATGATGCACTGTACATGGCGTAGAACGAGTTGCATCTCCCCAGCATCGACTAGTAGGCTCTTAATGGGGGAAATGCGGAAGGTACCGGTCGCCAGGCAAAGGCTGGTGTATAGTCCACACCACCAGTCGAGTCCACCTTTCGCAATACACGCTCGGCTGCGGATGCATAAAACTCGCATCTGTATTCGAGCTTCGAACGAACAAAGGACCGATAAAAAAGGAAGGCAGTAACCCTATCATCGTCCCAAGCGCTGAACGTCACGGAACCGAGAATATCTATGGCGTGGGTACAAGAGACCCTAAGGCCCCGAATATGAGCCTCCCAGGTGAGGAGTCGGTCAAATATAAGTCCAAGGAAACGGTGCGATTTAACCACTTCCAGGCGTACCCCATTAAGACACAAGTCTGGAACTGGGTGGAGCCATGGCTGGCGGCAGAAGTGCACCACCTTAGTCTTGGCCAAGGTGGTGGGTCTCACTCATTGCCCCAAGCGCTGAACGTCACGGAACGGAGAATATCTATGGCGCGGGTACAAGAGACCCTAATGCTGCAAATATGAGCCTCCAATGTGAGGCGTCGGTCAAATATAAGTCCAAGGAAACGGTGCGATTCAACCACTTTCAGGCGTACCCTATTAAACACAAGTCTGGAACTATGTGGAGCCATGGCTGGCGGCAGAAGTGCACCACCTTTGTCTTGGCCAGGGAAAACCGAAACCTGTGCGCTTCGGCATAGCGAGAGACGCGGTTCAATGCCTGTTGTTGTCGACGCTCCAGAGTTGCCATCTGAGCCGCGCCAATAGAAATCGAAAGGTCATCCACGTAAAGCGTAGCGAAAATATCTTTCGGTAGCACCGAAGTGATGCCGTTAATGCCCAGAGCAAAGAGTATGAAACTGAGGACACTTTCCTGCGGGACGCCCTCTTCCTGGTCTATTGGGCCGGAGAGGGCTCCCTAACCCGTACGTAAAAATCGATGATCTCGCAAAAATTCTGATATAAACATTGGGAGGCGTCCACTCGCCCCCATCGTATGGAGAGTCTCCATGATACCGTATCGCCATGCGGTATCATAGGCCTTTTCCAGATCGAAAAAACCGTGGCGTAGTGCTGCTACAAAGGAAGGCCTCGCAGAAGGCATTTTCAAATCGGTGCAGAGCATCCGACGTGGAGTGGAATTTGGGGAAGCCGCAATCTGCAGAAGAGAGATGGCCGCCACTGTCCAGAAAAACGGCTAATCTAACATTTATCAATTTCTCCATCAACTTGCACACACAAGAGGTTAGAGAGATTGGGCGGAAACCGGCCGGAGTAGACTGATCTCTTTCCGGTTTGCGAAAGGCGAGCACAGTAGCGATTCACACGGAATCTGGCAGGAGACCCTCCACCCAGATTCTGTTGAACAAATCTAAGAGAAAGGCCATGCCTCGTTCAACAAATGTGGCGAAGCATAAGGTACGGGATATCGTCCGGACCATGGGCGGTGTCCACGCAGAAAGCAAGAGCGGAACGCAACTCACTGACAGTAAACCTGTCGTTGAAGGGTTCTCGGCCTCTAGAGGTAAAGTCTAGCCGGCGGCCTTCCGCGACATCACGACATGCATTGCATGCTGGCAGAGCAGAAGACCAGCTAGATACTGCGAAAAAACTGGTCGCGAAGGATTCCACCACGGACGCGGGGTCCCAGATTGCGGTGCCATCCTGCAGGAGAACGAGAGGGGGGGTCTTGCGAGAATTGGCCCCGAATTCCTTTGATTCGCTACCACACCTCTGCTAGAGGGGTCTTCCCATTAAGTGAAGACACGTATGCCCGCCAAGAAGAGAGGCGGGTGTGCTTCGAAATATACCGGAATCTAGCCCTAGCTCGACGAAATTCACCGACAGTGAAATCGTTCGAGGGGCGGTATAGCGCATGTAGGCATAACGCTTCTATTTCAGGGTCGTCTCACACTCGGCCGACCACCACGGGAGTGGTCGGCGTACAAAACGACCAGACGTTCTGGGAATAGTAGTCAAGCCCGCGGAGATGAGGTTGCCGGAGAAGAACTCAACGGCCTTATCTACCGACCTAAACTCCTCGAGTGAGATAGAGAATTCAGTCATTTCCTGAAAGGCAGGCCACCGCGCCCGCGCCAAGCACCACCAAGGTGGTATTTGAAAGGGATAGAGATCACTACCATGGAGGTCCTCGACCACTCCCTAATCAAAATCAGGCTGTGCATTCGAAGAGCACAAAGATAGATCAAAGCAATAAAATGAAGAAGTTCTCGGGCAGTGATGCGTAAACTCATCCACATTTAGGACACCTATATCAAGCACTTCGATCAGATTGGCAAGGACTTGTTCCCTGAGATTTATTAAGTAATCTCCCCAAAGAAAATGCCTGCCGTTTAGATCTCCAAGCAAGAGAAAGAGCATCGGCAACCGTGCGACTACGCGGCGGAAGTCCCCCGCGTCGAAGTCAGCTGACGGTGGAATGTGCGAAGAAATAATAGTATACCTCCTATCCAGGTGCAGCTGCACAGCCACTGCCTGAAAAGAGGTATCTAAAGTGAAAAGAAGAACAGAGGCAACATGCCGGGTGTAAACCACGCATCCCCCATCCCTCCCCCATTACGTGGTGGTGGGGTCGCAAAACCCTTATACCCCGGGAGGGCGGGAAAGAGGCACGCGCCTTGCATGGTCTGCAAAAAAATAGCTAACAAGGAACGGGATGAGACGAGCCTCCGCAGCTCCTACCAGTTGGCCCTGAGTCCGTGGCAATTCCATTGAAAGAATATGCCCTCCAGGCCTAGCTCAGAGAAGACACAGGTGCCCTCTTCGAGCAGAACACCCTCACGGGAATGCCCGTACGCTTTCCGGAGGCAGAACCCCGGGTGCTGTTTGCTGGACAAAGCGCTGAAGGCGCTGTCGCCTTCGACAACTTATTGGGGGAGGTTGGGCTTGCCATGCGAGTCTTTTCCTTCCTCCGCCTCGAAACCTTAGGCGGGCATTGCGGTTTCGGTGGCGGAGGGCCCTTTTTTCAGGGATCCACCGTCTCCCAGTCCCCCATCCCACCACTAGGCCTGGGCGAAGTAGCCCAAGCTCCTTTGTTGGTGTCCTCCTTTCGGGGGACAGCTTTAGGAACCCCAGAACATGGTCTGGCGTCAAACTTCAGGGGTGTTGCCTCCTGTTTGTCTAAAGATTCGGTGGAGACGCGTGACCGTCACGCTGAAGGAAGGGTGGAGAGCCCAGGCTAAAGCCAGGGCTGGGTGTAAACCCTTTGTGCATCCAGCTTTACCAGGGGAGCGCCTGGGTTGAGTAGAACTTGCAGAACGGCTCCGAATGGGCGTGGAAACAATTATGCTCGTTGGCATGTATGGGCCAAGAGCAGAGGGTGTCTTTCTAAACATTGAGTCATATGACGTCCCAGGCAGAGCCGGGCGCGCCAGGACCAAGTCCTTAGCCTAGCGGAATGAGAGTCTATCCTGGGCTTTAACGGCTAGGATTTCTTTCTCAAGGAGATATGCACCACATTGCTTCAAAGAAGCGGGGTGAGGCTCTTAGTAATTGACACACTTGGCCAAACACGATTTGGACTTATCGTGTGCGGCCTTGGAGCAATTTACACAGACTTCAGGCAATCCCGACTTTGTACGTCTACATGAACGATTTGTATCGCCGAAGTGGTGACAGTAATAGCACCGCCGCGGCAGTGGCTCGAATGCCTTCACGCGGTAGCGGTATCAACCGGCACGCACCGACTCAGAGAGCTTGTCACAGTCTAACGTGACAAAGAGTGTAGGGGTGAGTCTCGAGGCCGCTCCCTGTTTTCTCATCACACGCTCGACCTTGACCGCCCCATAGTCGGCCAGCTCTAAGGTGATGTCCTCTAGGGAGTAGTCAACGAGTTCCCTCGCATAAACTATTCCCTTTACAAAGTTAATGGTAGAGTGCGGCGTTACACTCACCGAAGTGCCATCAAGTGTCCGAAGAGCACTTATTTTGGCTGCCTCAGAGGGATCCGCCGCATTCGCTAGAATGCTCCCTTCCGAGAAACAGGTCACCTTCGGTTCTCTATCAATTACAATAGCTAAAGCTCTCCTTTGATGGATCATGTTGCCCTTGGTGTAACATGATGCCAATGGTTGCAATGGTTGTTTAGGAAGGGGCAGTGTCGGTGTACACTGCAACCATGCGTTCATGGATCTCTTTTGCATTCTTGCCTTCCTTGGTCAAAAATTTGAACACTGCGCGGTGCTCAACCTTCTCAATTGTTGAAAAATTTGTGACTGACGATCTGCGATCAGCTACTGCTTCTTAAATAGACGAGGCAGGAGCATGCGGCTGCAGCTCCTGATTTTTCATAAATTGTCTTAACACCCCCACAAACAGTCATTCCCCTTTCTCTGTTTTGCCCTACCGATTCGCAAAACCTATTGACTGCCCCTCGTTTGTTCAAAGATACATTTTATTTGCTATTATGAGCCAATTCTAGCATCTCATTCACATTATATTTTCAAATATTACTGCGAGAAAAAGAGTTGTCAGAAGCTAGGTACTTTGAAGGTAGTGCAGTCACAGAGTAAAAAATAGTAGTTTTGGAGAGGCTGTTGAAACAACACCGTTTTGCTTTCTACCTTGAATGTTCATTTCAGTGCTCGCTTACCTCAGTAGTGAATATTATTTGTGCAATTTGTGCCGAAGTAAATACATTTCTTATTTACGATGAGGAATGTTTTTAGTTAAATTTATAAATCTCATCTTAAAATTAACTGAGAAAGAGGAAGAGTTTGTTTTTACTGCTAGGGATAATAAGGCTCTGTGTCTAATCTGTCAAACTACCATAAATAAGCCATTTTAAAGTAAGTAATTTAAAGTGTCATCATGAATCTAGTCATAAAAAACGCATCTAAATTTCCTCCTAATCATAATTGCAAAAAGGTAGGATAAGAATAATGAGTTCTAATTTAGTAACTAAACAATATAGCCTATTTTTTCCTTGTAAGCAAAATAATTTAACTACTGAAACGAGTTTTGTTATTTCTTGAAATATTGTTCAAAGTAGACTTTCTTACAGTCATTGGGAATTTAGAAAAAAAATAGTTTATTGATCGAAATTCGTGTATCAGAAAAGCTACGTGGCTATCAGCTTAAGCACTGTATGAATCTACATATGAATCGACATTCAACATATCTCTCAAGTGTTCATATATGTTTAGTATGTTAAAAATATAAATGAAGAATTCTTGGATCTGATAAACTGAAACGAAACAACAAAAGGTATTGACATAAAATAACACTTGACAAAGCTTTGTCAGATGCTCAACTACCACTGCATGAACTTATCAACATTGCAACAGATTGAGCATCAGCCATGGTAGATCACAAGCCTGGCCTAGTTTGGCAATTAACACAAGATACCAACTATCATAAATTCCTCTTTGTCAATCTTGAGTATTTTGTAAGTAAACAATTTAAGTTCAACAATGTTATAAATTGCGTTTAAGAAATTGTGAATTTAATTATGTCAAGTGCAAAAAAACAACGTCAATTCTGTCATTTTATTGAGAAGCTGGAGCTTGAAGAAAAGCAAAATCACCTTTGATTCTACTATATTGTAAGATGGCTGTCAACTATCAATCTTTTGAATAGGCTTTTGCCATTTTTAAGCCAACTATTGCCTTCATGATAGAAAAAAGAAAGAACTACCTACACTTAGAAGATCACGAATGGATACTCGATCGGATGTTCTTTACAGATGTAATGCAACACCTCCAATATTTAAATTTTTGCCTATCAAGGAAGGAAAAGGTTATCACAGAACTAGCCCAAGCAGTTTTGATTTTTCAAAATTAAATGAGCTTTTTCACAGAGAAATGACAACAAGTAAAATTGATTACTTTTCCCTACCTTAAATCATAATCAGTATCTTTTCCGAGCATTAAAATTCAAGAGAGTAAATTAACACAAAACACAGGAAACCTAGACACTCTTTATCATGATTATGATAACACGTTTGAGAAACTAAAATGGTTGAAACTATGCTTTGAATCTGTTGGCGATTGATGTAATCAGTTATGGCTGGCTTTCTTGTTCGACCTTTTTGCCTTGGATTGTACTGAAATAGGAACAAGATTTATTGATCTGGAAGAAGATTTAGTTTGAGACTAGCAAACAAACTTCATCTCTAACTGACTTTTAGAGACAAATCCCAGAAGCAAAGTATCTTAATTTTCGGGTATGTTGCATCCGCCTGCTTTCAGTTTTCGGACCAACTTACAGCCCTAAATGTCTCAACTCTGTTGTGAAAGTTGTCAAGTCAAAATATCGTGCTATCCTCACTAACAGCAACCTTACTGAGCAAGATTACAAACTTTTAATTAGAAAAATTCAATTTCAATCAAAGCTTTCAAAAACCTAAGATTAAATGTTTTACATCAATGAGAAGGACTTGAATAATTTTTTATATTGCATCATTCAAATTTTATAAATAAAAATTTAAAACAGCAATTTTGTTTTTGAACATTTAAGATATGTATGAACCAGCAAAAAATAAACAAGTTTTGGCAATACTGACTAGGTTTTTTATGAGTTACTGTTATATTTTTTAACACTTTATATACAATTTTAAAGAAGGAATTTCTACGGCTCTTGAACTATCTAATATGTATGAAAAGTATCCTATGTGGTCCTTCTTATTAAAGGACTTGGCCACCCCTGCAATGGACCAAATCTAACAGCCACTTTCATGGTGTAGATAAATATCCTCTCCCATTTGCCTGATTCAAAAGGAATGGGGCGAGAGAATGCTATCATAAACGGATATCCTAACTGTCTTACTGAAGCCTATTAAAAAAAATCGAAGGTTTGTTTGTTTGACCATAAATGGTTGAAAGTCGTTAATTTGATTTTCCCGAATATTCTTAATAACTTCATCGAATTTTGGCGCGGTTGCGCTCTTTCTGTCGTCTCGGGTTCTATGAATGAGTGGATTATTATCTTTTAGGTTTTTAAGACTATTAATAATATTTTATGAAAAGTTAAAATAAAGTGTAAGCCTCGCGTTTATATCCCTCAAAATTGTTTTAAAATTTGAAATTGATGAATTATTGAATCACAATATTTTCAAATTCACCTCTTTCACTTTCCCGCCTTATTCTCCAATTTCTTATTTTCTGTGTACTTTTTTATCCTTTTTATCAATCACGTTTTCTTTACATTATAACCGGTATATCTTCGTCGTTAGTCTTAAAATTAAGCATAGTTTGTGGATCTTGTTATACCTTTGTTTCGCATCTTGGCCCTTATGTCCCCTTTAGCGAGTGGCGGTTTCTGTTAGCTGAAAGATGAAGGTAAGTCCTTATCTCTTATAAAGAAACCTCCGATATTTTTTATCATTTCATCTCAAAAATTCCTTTCTGTCACTTGAATTGAAGAAAAACAATATATTTCCGTCTTTGGTCCATGAGTCAAATTGGAACAATTCCTTCATTCTGAAAATAATTTTCCAGATAATGGAGTTCCCCCACTTGAAATATTCTTATTCGGTGGGTTGAAGCTACGATAACACGGAAAGAGGAGAAGTAGGAATAAAGATAGTGATGTTTATCTTTAAAGGTCAACATGGTTTTTTGAGGAATACAAATGTCCAAATGAATTAGGCTGATGTGGATGTGCGTTCTGTGAGATATTTTTTTAGACAATTTGAATTAATCATCTGGCTTATCCATTCCGTTTTCCCGGCAACACTGATTCAGACTTAGTTTGAAAGTTAGGTAAACTTGAAGATCGGCGGCGCGACGATGGGACGCCAAATATTTCGTCCCTGTTCAGAAAGTTGTTTCCCCTTTTTTGAGTAAGTTCGAGGGGACTGCTCATGGGGGAGATATCACTGCAGAGAACCCCCCTACGATAATCCTGAGTTTAAATCAATTGGAGCATTTAGGGGGCATAACCCCCCAAACGTTAGAATACTATTCTAACGTTTTTTTTGACGTTTTTATTTAACCAAACGCGCATAATTATTCATGCGCGGGTGAACGAAACATAAACGCAACTTGTGTCGTTTCGGCTGAAAAAATACACTTTTTCTGGAGCGTCGTCGATCTTAAGGTTTACCAAAATTTGAATATTTTGAATGAAAAGAACGGCAGAGAAGTGTATTGCTTATTATTAATGTTATGAGGGAAGACTATTTTTACTATTAATTGAAAAATAGTCTAAAACTTCTTGAGTTACCCTCTTTTGTTAAGATCTGATTTCCTTATCCTTTCATGGTTTGAAGGCTTAAAAATTAGGGGTTGGTAAATGTAGACTATCAAAAATAATTCATAATTCAATTTTTGTAATAAGAAAAGATACCAATGTCATAATTAGTGAAAAAGAGTGTGTTACTTTAGGATTTTTTTATCCTTGTCGTGTTTTAGAGGCACAAGAACAGGACCCGGTGCACCGTTGTTAGGTGACTTGTAGTGATCACAGAAATCTCGTTATACTTTGTCAATGATACGTCCTTGTTGAATGTCCCGGTTTGGGGGATCCTTGCGCACGCTACCTGTCTCGGTCCCCGGACGACCGTGGTCGCTATCACTTGTCCCTTGTACTCTGGACAGGTTCGTGCGCACAGGCTTGTGGACTATCTGATTGATTGTTGGAGACTGGGTGACCTCCTTTATTTTATTCTCTTTCCTCTCGTGTTGGTTGCTGGCTCCCCGGTGCCAAAGCGTGTCTCCTTCTTCTTCGTGCTTTTGTTGGTTAGTTTTTCATTGATTTTTTCTTGTTCGGACTATCATCTATTATTCGGATTACATATACATAGGAATTCACACATAATATATATGCCACAAAACCCCAAAGGAAAATAACAGATTCCGAGCGATCTCGTTTTTTTTATTATTAAAGAGCTGTCCAGGGAATGTGTAAAGAGGCCTCGAAGAGAGGGAAGAGGTCTCACCTGACTTGAAGCCGAATAAAGGAATATCAACTTAATATTTTTGCTTTGTTTTTGGCATTTACTTCATGCATGATGAATGGCTCTAAAGAGAAGAGACGGGAATTTAATTTTTGTTGATGAAATTTATTCAAACGATCCAAAATCTCTTTTTAAAAGGTAATAATAAAATTAGAATGGGCAAAATCAGAATTGATTACGCGATC
This sequence comes from Ceratothoa steindachneri, assembly GCA_963969495.1. Lineage (NCBI taxonomy): Eukaryota > Metazoa > Arthropoda > Malacostraca > Isopoda > Cymothoidae > Ceratothoa > Ceratothoa steindachneri. The sequence goes on from OZ018329.1 coordinate 145,029,517, forward strand.
AAATGTACGCACATGTATAAACAGGGTGATCTGTGCGTTATGATTACAGTAAAATCCCTATATTTGATGAAATAAACCATGAAACGTTTAGGAGGAGAGTTATTTACAAGAAGAGAATGTAAATTTTATGTATATTCATAAGGATTTATTCTGATAACTTCGATTAAATCCTACAGCTTTGTATAAAGAGTTTATAAAAATATTTCAGTTAAATACCAAGAAAAAGGAAAAGGAAAGCTCTGCGTTTCCCGGCTGGAATGGAGAAAACTGCCGTTCCATTGGAAGAATTAATACCTCAAAGTGGTATTAATTTATCCAACTCCGTTTTCCATCAAAGCTATAAACCTCCCTCAATATTCCATCTGATTGCAGAATAACTCGACCACCGATAAAGGATGATTAAAATTAGTACTAGGATATAATGAACCCCTACAGGATCCACGTTAGGGGACCAGAAAAGGGGGGTCGTTTTTCGACCTCGAGCCTGAACCGGACTATGGACTATTGGTAGGGAAAGGTTTATCTCGGTAGGGTGGTCGAAGAGTGTGCAAAAACTCACAAAACAGAAGAACTGAATATAAAAATAGAGATAAGTAATCAAGTGATTAATATACATAAAAAAATAAAATTCGGACAACCTACACGTGTCTTTAAGGCATGGTGCACGAACATCATAATGTCGAGAAAGATTGTCACAAATGGGCTGTTGGCATTCAACATGAAGGGTCGGTCAGGTAGAAAACATTGAAAATGAAAAATACACGAGTGCAGAAATGTGCTAAAGTGTTATCCACTTGAAGACAATACTACTAAGAATTGCACCGTAACACAAAATAAATGCTCCGAATGTTCAGGAGAACATGAATGGAGAGAATGCACCTCCAATAATAAAAAGTGCCTAAATTGGCAAGGCTCACATCGAACCTTAACATTGTACTGAATGGCTTTCACATCATTATCATAACGAATTGACAAATACAAATATTCCTTTTTTTAGATCGCAAGAAGTTTCGTGGAACCCCCTTATTAATTTCTCTCTATCTCTCTTGTACATTTTCAATTATGTTTGAATTCAAATTCAGAAGAAATGAAAATCAGTCTCTGAGATCTTGAAGGAAAACACCGGGGTGTATGATCTCAGTTTTAAATCGGTCCACAATCTCTATCATTGTTCTATTCATCCCTTGCTGTGTCAATAGTCCACTATTTCATACTGATGGTCCTGGTATCATTCTTCTCCTCTTTGTTTGTGCAATTGTTTTCTCAAATTTTTACAAGCTTCATTTGCAGAATGTATCGAATTGTGGATAATTTCATCCTTTTTCAAATTCAAGATTTGAATAAAACCTTTTAGACCATAACAAGACTCCTGGAACTCCATTTTCGGGTCCATATCAGATATATCCTCGTTTCACCTATAGACTATTTTACTTCTACTATTTCATCTGTTCTTTTTTCAGCCGAGACCGGGGGCTCATTTTTTTCTTCGGACTAAAAGGGTACATTACGTAAAATGGCTAGGATCTGACTGCGAAGGCCAATTTTCTTTGGAAGGAAAGGGCACACCATGTGAAATGGCTAACCACCAGATCCAGGGGCCCATCTTTTGGATAAAAAGGGCACAGAACATCGTTAAATGGATAATCGCCTAGCCGGGTGCAAATCTATTTTGGCACCTAAATCAATAACATTTTAAATGGATAACCGCAGACACCGGTGGTAGATTTGTTTTGGACAGGAAGGTTACACAACGTTAATTTGCCAAGAGCCAAATCCTGAAGTCCCTTTTCTTTTGACAGAAAACATACAGCACGTTAAATAGGATAACCGCCCCTTTTAATTGGACAGAAAGGGTACACCACATTAAATTGCTAACCACGAAAGTGGGAGCTAATTTCCATTTGTGATAAACGGTATACCACTTTAACCGGCTAATCGCCGAATATAAGGGCTCGATGTAATTTTATCACGTTAAATGGCAAATAATCTACTTCGTGGGCCGTTTTTCTTTGCACAAATAGGGTACACAAAGTTAAATGACAAAGGGCTGAGTCCGAAGTCCAATTTTTTACAGAAAGGGTATTATTCCACGTTAGGTGGCTAACTGCCACTGCTGTTGCCAAAATTCATTGGTAAGACTATGTATACCACGTTGCATTGATAACCGACGTTTCCGGGGCCCAGTTTTTTGGGGAAATAAAGAGTGCACAGGTTAAATGGCTAATTGTTGAATCCGGGGCCCATTTTTTTTAGATAGAAAGGGTACACAAAGTTAAATGGCTAAAGGCAGTCTTCGTGGGACCATTTTCTTAGAAAAAAAGAGTACACAAAGCTAGATGGCTAACCGTCGACCACGGAGCTCAGTATCTTTTAAAAGAATCGGTACAACAAGTTAAATGGGTAAATGCCGCCCAGAAATCCATTTTCTCTTGACCTAAATTATATAACCGGTTTAATGTGAAACTTCCGACTCCGGTGGCCCATTTGCTTTGGACCTAAAGGGTGCATAGCCTTAATTTGTAAAGAGCCGACTTCAGGTGCCCATTTTATCTGGACAAATATGTATACCATGTTAAATTGCTAACCGCCGACTCCAGGAGCCAAATCTCTTTGGAGAGAAAGGTTAAACCAGGTTAAAGAGCTTATCACTGATATCTGGCCACATTTTCGTTTGACACCACGTTAGGTGGCTTACTTCAGAATCCGGGCCCTATTTTCTTGGTAGAGAAATTGTACACCAAGTTAAGTGGCTAACCATCGATTCAAGGGGCCATATTTTATTTGGACACAAAGGGTAACCCTATTATTTCACTAACCACGAAACTGTGAGCTTATTTCCTAATACAGGGGGTGGGGGCGTTTACTTTGTTTTGGACAAACGTTAAATGGCCAATCTCCAACTCAGTGGGCCATTTTTGTTTGCACAGAAAGGGTACACAACGTTAAATGACAAAGCACCGAGTCCGGGGACCCATTTTCTTTTCGGACAAAGTGACTAACTGCTGAGTCCATGTTCCGTTTTCTTTGGACAAAATAGGTATACCACATTAATTGGCTAACCGACGAATCCGGGACCCAGTTTCTTTGGACAGAAAGGGTAGACCAAGTTAAATGATAAACCACCGAATTCCGGTGACTAGTTTCTTTAGAATAAAAAGGTATACAGTTTAAATGGATACTTTCCATCTCTGTCGGGACATTTTCTTCGAAGAAAACCAGTAAGCCACGTTGAATGGATAACTGTCGACAACGGAACATATTTTCTTTGTATACAAAGGGTACAACTTGTTACTTAGCAAACTGCCGACCAGGGAGCCCATTTTATTTTGAGTAACCGCAGATTCCGGTGGCCCATTTTATTTAGACAAAAAGGGTACATCACGTTAAATGGCCAACAACCGACTCTATTGGTCAGATTTCATTGTTTTTGTAAGGATAACCCACTTTAAATGGCTAACCACCCTCTCCTTGAAACCATTTTCTTTGGAAAGAATTGGTACATCACGTTATAGGGCTAACAACCAACACCGGCCCCGCATTTTCTTTGGGCATAAAGGGTACACTACATGAACTGGGTAGGGTTTATCCCCCGGGCCACAATTTACTTTGACATAAAGGGTAAACTACGTTAAATGACTAACCACCGACTCCTTGGAACAATTTTCTTTAGACAGAGAGGGTATACCACGTTAAAGGACTATGCCCCGACTCCTCCCGCCCATTCCCTTGCACAGAAAAGGTACCCCAAACTAAATGAACAACGGCTGACTCCAGGGGGCAATTTTCTTGGGATAGTAAGGGTAGACCACAATAAATGGCTAAACGCCCACTCCGGGCATCCATTTTATTTGGAAAGAGAGGGTACACCACTTTAAAGGTCTAAACTTCGACTACACCGAGTCTCCCAAAATGGATTTTACGCCTCCCCTCAAAATCACTCTTTTATTCCCCTATTAACCGTTTTGATCCTGTTGGGATATACCATAAATGTCGCAGTAAAATTCACTAAAGTACTGAAGTTACTTTTAGTCTTTGAAAAAGCTTTGGGATGCGATGAATCAATATTTGATACGGTACTCTTTCGACAAATGGCACAGGCTTTGTTCCCCCTTGTCTCGCGCCGTCTTTGTTTGCACCAGAGGTAGGAATAGTCGCAATACGATAGTACTAATACGTCCGTTAGGTAAATCAATTTCTCTTTTCATACGTGTTTTACGTTAGACGTTAAAAGTAATTAATAGTAATTTGTTTACCCTTTGATGTTAACCCAATTTTTTAATTGAACGACTTTGAATATGTTATAATTTAAAAGAAGCGAAAAGAAATAAATTAAATAAATTAAGAAATTCGTTCCTTCACATTACTGGCTTTTAAGTGTTTGGTTGAATTTGTTTAGTACAATTATTGTGTTAGATTTACTTAAGAGTTGGACATAAATGGATGTTATGTATGATGATTGTAGAGTGTTAAAGGAAGGACGATTTCATGTATCGTATAGTGGGTAAGAGTTAAACTACTTGTCTCTCGGTAGAGGTCGCGTAGCTTAGGAGCATGATTGTGAGAATGAATCAGAGAGAGGCTGGTCAGATTAGCTATAGGTTAGATAGAGTTAGAGGTAATGAGTGGCAGTGTAATAGACAGTAGAAGGTTCTATAGACTCACGACATGAATCCTAAATTATTTAGAAAAAAAATAGTTGGGTGGCACATAAAGAATATTACGGGAGAGAAGTGTGTGATTGAAGCAAGAATGGATGGGTGGATGCTATATATTGTAGGAGGTCCGATGGGGTAAATGGAAGGCTAGGAATAGGTTGGATCTTCTTGTTTGTAGCGATGGGTTCCGTCTTTTAGGACAGGTAAGAGGCGGTGGGAAGGTGAGGTATATGATAGAGAGTAATTCATGGCTATAGGAGGAACTTGAGAGACTTTGGTCGGCTATTTGTGGGTTAGATTCTTAGAGAGGACATTTTTCCAGAGAGAGCCGAAGAGGCGAATTAGAATATGTTATGCAAGATCAAGTGTAGAAGATTTGAAAAACTTGTCAATGGTAGTGAAATTGATCCAATTGTTATTGTGTATGATGGAGTAAATAATTTAAAGGAAGTAGGCCCAAAGATCTATTGTCTAGGCATAAGCTTTAAGGAACAGGAAGGAAAAGTGATAAGACAAATATAGTGACAAGGATTCTAACTAGGTTAAAACTAGGAAGAGAGTGCATTTGGGGCACAACGGATCTTTTTGCGATGGATGGGTTGCACCCGATGCAGAAGGGTGTGGAAGCAGTGAGTAATTGTTTAGAAAGTGCTATAAGAATAGGGTGTGTTGGAAACTAAAACATGGTGGAGGCAAGAAGGGCATTCCGATAAGTAATACTATCAACATAGAAAATGTCGTGATTAGGGGAAGACGGGGTAATACTCTAACGGTATTAAATTTCAAGGAAGAAAATTTTAGGAAATTCAGGGAAAATTTGCGGCAGGGGCAACTGGTGTAGGACTTTTAGCCACGGGCGTCTTTACATCTCACTATGTCGGTCAGTCGGTCGGTCGGTAGGTCCCTGTTTCGCTTGCTTCTTTTTTGGGATGGAGGGGTAATAACTTGTAACTATTCTACCGATTCTAACGAAATGTGAAACTTTTTTGTTGTTTTACATTCTCTTTCAAATGATATAATTGGCAAGTTCCTCCCAAGGATAACCCGGGAATTATTTTGGTTTGGCGCTAACATTATAGCTATTGGGCTGATTCTACCGAAATTTGAAACCTTTATGTTGTTTTGCGTTCTCTTTTGAATGATATAATTGCCAAGGTCCTCCCAAGTTTAGCCCAGGAATTATTTCGGTTTGGCTATAACATTATGACTATTTGGCCGATTCTAACGGAATTTGAAGCCCTTATCTCGTTGCACATTCTCTTTCGAATGATATAATTGTCAAGGTCATCTCAAGGTTAGCCGAAGAATTAATTGGCAAAAACATCATTATTATTCGGCCGATTTTAACGAAATTTGAAACAATCATGTTGTTTTACATTTTGGGGGGAATGGTATAATTGCCAAGGACCTCCTAAGGTTAGTCCGGAGATTATTGAAAGTTTTGAAGGTCTTAAGGTCATAAATCACAATATGTGAAACAACGTGACATTTGGTCAGCAGGCATTGTCCATAATACATATAATTTCATATTTGGGAGTAGTTTAAAGAAAATTTAGAAACTATTCAAAGAGATTATATACCTCTTAAGAAAATTCGGAATTCACAGAAAAGAAATCCTACATGATGTAAAAGTGAAATCAGAAAAGAATTGGTTTTATTTAATTTCACTTTGCGATTGAGTATAATTTTAAAACGTCAGTTTCATACTATGTAGTCCTAGAAGATTAGAAGTAGGCCAATGGGGTGTGATATTTATAATTATTGGCTTGTAACCTTATCTCTATCTTTTGCAAGATTTGGGAGAAATTGACCAAGGATAGGTTAATTGATTTCTTCGAGATCAATAGTTTGCTAGAAAAAAATCATTTCTTTATTTAGTACAGATAATTATGCTTATCCCACTTGGTATCTTTCCTTGCATATAGGCCTGATAACTTGGATAAGGGGCAGGATGTTGATGCATTTAACTGTCTTTAACTAAAGCCTTCGAAAAAATTTGAGCGGAAAATTAATAATTAATCTGCTAAAGTACAGTGTGTTTTATGCATGTCTTCCTAGTTGGATATTTGATTTACTAAGGAATAGAAAACAAAAAGTGATTTAACTAATCATAATTCTAAGTAAGATGTAAGAGGCCGTAAGTTGTTCTGGTTTTATGTTTTTTATATTTTATCTTCATGATCTTGAAAGAGGAATGCACAACAGAAGTTTGTGATGATAGTAAAATAACTGCTCATTGAGTGACTGATGTAATTTAATGCAGGCAAAAAAGCAATGCATATTGGCATAGCGAATATGGGTTTTGGACATGAACTGAATAGAGGGTGGTTAAAGAAGTTGAGTGAATTGTCATTCTTTTGCTAAGAGAATCTCTTGATTTAGTTTGATGGTAGCCAATCAGTGAGATGCAATGAACTCTCTCACAGTCCTACTCAACCTGAGGCATCCATACCTTAGGCGTATCAGCTTAGAGTTTTACATGTATCGGCTGCCTCCCGTGTTTGTTTGGCTGTTTGTTTATCACCAGATTGGTCTGTTTGAGGCGCGGTACTGGATAGTGGTTAGGGAGGTCATTAGATAACTAGCAGTCAATCTTTCACTCTCTTCTTCTTGGATGGGACCAAAGTAAATATCAGAGAGTACGAATGGCATCAATTTGGCTTCAGGATCTGCCGAAAGATGACTAAGTATGACTAAGTATGCAGTTCAACCTACTCATGGGTTCTTTAAATTGCGACAGGAAGAGATCTGGTGAATGGTTAGGTGAGAATTTTAAACCAATTCATTTACCAAAGCCAATGTTGCACCTAAAAAAGTTATGGTTTTAGTTTAATGAGAAAGTGAAGGAATCATTCATTTTTCTTTTGTCAAGAAATCGCTGAAATTAATTGAAAATTAGTTATTAAAAGCATGCATTTGGCAATAGACATGGGTCGGAAATTTATGGGACAATTAAACCATCCTGGGTTTCCTCAGGAACCACTCGAAGGTCTCTCATTCTATTATGTATCTTTGCTCCAGCCGATTATGTAGACATTAGCCATTCTATTTCTTTCCCTAAGCTCGATCGCTTTGTTTATTTGTGTAATTCTACTTATTCAGTCTGGTGGCTTTACTTAGAGCTCTTCCATCACAATTTAAACGCTTTGCGCTCAGAGTTGATTTCATGTTGTAAATATTTTGGTGCTTGGATAAGTGTAAATCGGATTTTTAGTGTAACTATAAGGTGTACGCAAAGTGAGTCGTGTTTTATACGGTTCTATTGATCTCCCTTTGCATCTTTTTCCTTGTTAAGTTTGTGTCTATGGGATATTGGCCTAATTTCTTCACAACAATGACATCCCACAAACAACTCGGTGGCTGTATCTAAGCTTAGAAAATGGGAAATGAAGTTTTGCACCAAACATCATATTCTCATGGCAATTCTATAGATAGATGGAAATTTTTAGAGAACTTTAAACATCATCTTCGCAATAACAAGTTATATAATAAGGGAGGGCTAATTAGTATTTTAACTTAATTTGCGACTAATAGTTTTAAGGAATTTGATGGACATTGGTTATTATTATTAAAGGATCATTAGTGAAATGTTAATAATCCAAATTGATCATAATTTGATTAAATATTCCTTATTCTTATTCCATCTGCAAACTCCTGTTAAATATATTTATTTAATGTAAAACAACCTAAAATATATAAGTAAGAGTATGTTATTAGAATGTTTGGTAATTCCATTTTTCTGAAGAGTTAGTAAAACTAAATCGGTGTTCATTGAGTCGAAAGCTTTCTGATAGTGTCTGAATATTATGTTGATTGGTATTTGATATTAATTTATTCTATAGAGTTGATCAGAATTACTAGAAGTATATCAGATATCCGCCTCTTTCGTAGGTGGGTTGGAACTTTCAAAGTTATTTGCACGTTGCTAATAAGAGGCCGATTGAAAGGTCGTGCTTTAATGCTTCCATGTAGCATTTTTTATAAAAAAACGAACAGGAGCGTCACACAATCCAAGTGGAATATTAGAGTCTATCAAACATGTACAAATTCTGGAGGGTAGGTCACTATTTCGCTGATATACAGTCCTTATAAGGTGGATGCTTACCCGATCATCCCGAGACTCAGTACCATTGTGTATAGTCTAATGCAAACTTTCGTCCTTCATTACGAGACTCACTTCTTTCCTATTTATTTAGATGTTGAATCTAGAGTATAGTGATAATGGCTATCGTGCTTATTGCTATTATATATTTCGGTATAGAAATCTCGGATTCTCTTTATGATCTCTTTCATTTTGAGTTTAAATCCTTTATACTTCACTGGCCTTTTGTTGTCTGCCAAATTATTCGTTGTTTCAATTATTTTTTGTCTTTTTACAAAGATATTTATTGTAGACTTTATGTTTCACAACATTTGAAATCTTTATTCTCACATTTAAAATCATAAACACCGCAACTCCTTCTTACCTGTCTTCCACAGCGGCTGTGTCCGGACAACTAAAAGCCTTCACTAAGGAAGTGCCCTCCTGCTTTCGGTTCCTCGCACTCGTCTCTGCCCCATGGGTGATCTGCCTCTCTCAAGTTTCCTCTAAGATGTGGAATGATCTACCTGCTGCAATACGCCCCTCTTACCGGTCTGGCGCTTTCAAGAGGGCTCTGAAAACCCAGCTTTTATCTCAGGCCTTTTCTTAGCCGATGGACTTGCCCCTTGACAACGCTCCAAAGTTTTGAAGATCGCCATATATCACCGCTTTAGTATTATTATTATTATTAAAAAAACAATATTTGACTTTATCTCTAATTGTTCCACCATTCGCATTTTTCTAATTTTTAGTAAGTCTTTTTCTAGCCTCATTAATTTATATTTTAGATGATATTGTCTCATTGTTATTTGTCAAAATGCACAGTATAAAATGGTTTTGTTTATTTTATTGTTGCTTTTTATTAATGAATATTCTGTCACTTTATCTTTGTTTATTATATTTTCCTTCCGTTTTAATTTGCAACGTATTTGTTTCAGTTTCTCAATTCGCGGTGTGTTTTTTTCCTTTTCACGATTTATTCTCTTTATTTTTAGATATTTTTTTCTCTAAGTTCATATTTTCTCTGAGAAATCTGTGGTCGCTACAAGAGTCGAAATAGCTGACAACGAATATTTCCTTAATGAAAATTTTCTGCTGATTGTGCGATTAATTAATTTATGTTTTTTACTTTTTTCCCTTCACTCTTCAGCTGTTTGTTTTTTGGAAAAAATGGTGTATTTTTTTCGGGATTCAGAAGAAAATACAAATAAAAAATATCAATAGGTTAAGTTATGGCTAAAACATCAACAAAAACCAATCTCAATTCCAATCTAAACACAGCTTCCCTCAATCTACCCACAGCTACTCTGTAATCCAAGGGAGGCTTGACTCCCTAAATTATCCACACGGGTAACAATTTAAAAAAAAATTAAATAATACGGTGGGGTGATTACTCCCAAAAGCTTAAAAAACAACTACCTGATAGGCAGGAGCTAGATCCCACTACCAAGGATAAACGGTATCGTTCCCAATACTTTGCTATTTTCCTTGCCATGCAGCGCGTAAGGCTGTCTTTTTCCTGGGCAGATAATCGATCAGATAATGCGGATATTCCAATGCCTAAAGGGTACTTAATCCTCTCTTTGTTCACTATAGCTTACACAACGATCTCCTAACAAGGCACGGAAGGGTATATCTTTCGACCATGAAGGCAAGCGCAGTGTGGAGAAGAGGCCGGCTGTAATCAAACAAGGGAGAGGTTCGCTTAGAAGCCAACACTCTACTTAAAATTGGAGCCATATATATGTGTTTCAGCACTGACGTAATAGGATGTCTGCTGCAAGAAATAGTAATGAGATAGGTACTGTACTTGGGAAGATTTTGGAGGAGTGGTATGGCACAAATGTTCAAATGAGTTATCCGATAGGTTGGTTCCTAATTTGGTATTGGCGAGATTTTGTATTGCTAAACTTAGTGATTCCACATATTTCACTCTTCGTCTCAATAATAAGAAAAGGGTATTTCCTCTTCTTTCGCGTCTCCCTTAATATTATTTAATGACAACCAGTAAATGCATATATGTAGTTGGGAACAGTAATTGGAGTGTATTATTAAGTTGAAAATCATAACCCCCCCAAAAAATAGCAACAGTAAAAGAAACTTAAACATACACTAATAGTAATAAATGTACAACTATGAATTTCAGTAAACGAGTCTGTGTGTAATGAAGGATAGATTGTGAGTAGTAATATGATAAACGAAAGAGGCAAAAGAAGATGTATCAGAAACAATAGTGGTTGTAGAACCATGCTCTTTAGAATACCATAACACACTTATGCATCCAGGCATACCTTTATAGCTTCGAATATGAATAAAGTAAGCACAAGAGGATAGAGACGATCAACCAAGCTAATTGCGAGTTTTCGAAACACCAAGCAAATGTTGAAGCTGATGGAGCAGAGCAGTATGTATGAAAGAATAAAAAATGCAGAGAAATCAATAAGTATCAGAATTGAAGGCCGACGACTATCAGCCGCTTGAATAAAGCGGTGAATTACATGTTAGAATGTTAATTGACTGTTGTGACCAAATTTGAAGCTAGATATGATGAATCCAGGTTGATACAGAGCATGCTAGAATTTAGAAAGGAACAGGAGTTGAAGGATTGGGATGTAGGTTGCATGCTCGTTTGGGTTAAGGTTCGGTTTCCTTAAGGTTGAGCAGGAGTAGCATGTTTAAAATCAGATTGTCGCTTAGCTGATGAGGGGGAAATGTTAAGAATACCAGTGAGGTATAGGGGGAGACAAAAGAGGACGTGAGCTTAGAATCATGGATAAAATAGTCGGTTAGAGAAAGCAGGTCTTTTTAGAAGAAAGAAGCGACAGATGCAGAAGAGGTCCAAGAACTTATATAAAGTATATTGTCCCTGAAGAAGGAATAAAAAAATAGATGGGGGTAAGTGCAGAACTGGGCTGAGAAGGAGAAAGAAAACCGAAGAAGAAACTTTAAAGGTGTAGGGGGAGGGGGGTGTATGGGATTTGCTGTCAGCTAGGAAACGGCCTGTGTGAGCTTCATGGACAGACATCAGAAAGGCGCTTTGTAAGATTGAGTAGCAAGGGAAGCTGTGTGCGTTCCGGTAACCCGACCTAGGCCAGCGCAAAAATTCCTCTCACAGGCTCATCACAGGTTCAACCTTGAATATACCGACATCGAACCTTTGCTAAACAACTTGTGAACAAGTTTGTACAAACCAAGAGAGCGAAGGTTAGCGGCAACATTGGATTCCTACCTTGAACTCTGGTGAATGAAAAGGGAAGGAATTTCACTTCCGCCAATCGGGATCATTAATTAAGTTGAAATTTAATGGACATTTTATTTTTATTAATCTTCTTCTATTTTCAAACGAGTTACCGAATTAAAGAATTATAAGTTCATTTAAATATTCATTACCATTTAATGAATCGATTATAATTTTTATATAATTTTAATGATAATTTAATAGGCGTTAAACGTAATAACTTCGTATAGGTTTCGCAATTAAAGCGTTTATTGTTAATGATGCGGACGATGCCGCCTATTCGATTTGGAAGTTTGGAATTGGCGGAAAGAAAGAGAAGAGAGGGAATGAGATCTGACTACAGTCGCCCGTCCAACGGGTGGGCGCAGGTAGAGCGGAACGAGGTGTAACTGGAAGCGCATTGGAATGACAAGAAGAGAGTTGATCTGGAGTGTAACATGCCTATAACATGTAATCCCTGTCCATGAGAGAGGTGGTTATGGTGGTGATTACCAGATTTGCTTTTCTCTGTTCCCAAGTCATATTGCAAATATTTCACGTAAGTTTAAATTCCCTGCTGATTTTTATATTGATCCGTTCTTCGGAATAGCGATTGTTGTACTTCTACATATTTGTAGTTATTTATAAATGGCAAATGTTTGGAATTAGAGGGTAAATTCTTTGGCCTTATTTCGGCCTTTTCCTGATCTTTTCTGTTACTAGTTGCTTAGTTTTAAAAGATTTAGTGTTGTTAGTTAATTGTTTTTATTTCTCATGTCGCATGTTAATGCAGGATTTTATCCTTATCATTTTCATTATTTTTAGTTACCTTTAGTTGTTACTTAAGTTAATACTCGATTGTTTACCTGTTGACCATTTCTGGTCTGCTCTTTAATATATTTGCTCGCGTATGATTTGTATTTCCGTCGTGAATTACATTTGAGGTTTACTAGTTTTTACCGAAGTCTGGTATTGAGTATCAAGATTTTTACTCAATGTAAAGTTGAGCGACATGAGTTCAAAGGTAATATATTATGGACACATAATGAGGAGAGATGGAGAGAGTGACGAGAGAAGAGCTTTGGAGATGGAAATACAGGGAAGAAGGAGGAGAGTAAGACCCAAGATTAGATGAAGAGACAGCATACACGCTGACATGAGGGAGAAGGGACTGGAGACCAACATGGCAGGTGACAAAAGCAGGTGGAAGGGGCTCATCCAAAACAGCGACCCCGTATAAAGACGGGCTAATAAGCTGATGACGACGAATATTCTATAATTTACTACCGCTTCTCAAGTTTGCTTTCTCTTTCTTGATTCTCTCATACTAAATTAAAGAATTACAAAATAACAGACAAACAAAGACCAGGTAATTGATTCCATGGCTAGGGCAAAAAGTTGGATGAGTTTAGAAGAAGCTCAACTCATCCAAATCTAAAGATTGAAATGGAACCTCTCAAGTCTCTTCTTATACATATTAAGACAGGAACTTTGCACCACTTCAGGTGGTAAACGGTTCCATATCTCAGTAATTTTTGTATGTAAAAGTGTTTAGCTTAATTTGTGCGTGGGATCGCCTATTCATTAATTCAAATACATCATTTCGTGTGTTGGTACGATTCTCATACCCGCAAAATGATTCCAACTCAACGCTCAATTCTCTCCAATGTTTGGGGGTTAGATTATCGGGACTAAAAGCGTAATAATAATAATAATAAGCATTTATAATGTGCCCTTCAGGGCTGTTAGCCCTTGCTCACTTTTATTTGAGGATTTGATCCAACTCAATTTGCAGCTGTAGGTTCTGATGATCAATTTCTTCTACTGTTTAGCAAATGAATTCGTTGATATTTTTTCAAATGCGGTTCAATCTTGGAGTGACTCGTTTAAAAGATTCATTGTGGTGTCCTTTAGAGTAGTAACTATTATTACTACAATACAGTCGTTTCAGTACTTTATGCCATGATTCATTCATTTAATTCAGTCTCACAAGGTGAGACCTTGCGTTGACTGTGACAACTGGTACCTTGAGGAGGGGCACATCTTCCAACCCCAGTGCCCTAAGAGAAACTAGCACTCTCTCTCAGATCCTCTTTTGCACCTCTTTTAATATTCCACTTTTTCTTTCTTCATAACTCTCTTCCTTCCATTCTAATTGGGTAGATGGTATAACAGTGGTATCTGGCAGAACAAACCACCATTTAATCACAGTGCTCACAGTTGTGCACCCACCTGCCTTAAATGCCTGCAAGAGGCCCTTCGGTTATATATCTTCTTCCCATTTTCACTTTCTCAAGCCTCACCACTTCTTTACATATCTCTCATTATCAATATTCTTCTCGTTAGGGCCTCGTTATTATAGCGATTTAAATTTAGAAAACAAATTCCCTTCTTCATTTGTAATTTTGAAACCAGTGGATATGATTGCAGGTTAGTGTTAGTGCTAGAAAAATTAGGTGCAATAGTTACATATGCACAAATTTTAAACTATTTATCTTCTGGACTTCATCTATGTAGAAGTTTTTACCTGCATTTTTATGACAAAATGCAAAGTTCCACATTGGTAATCAGGACACATTAACACCTATCAAGATTGAGGCATTAACGGAATTTCTTGAATACATTAACATAATAAGGCAAATTTCATTTTCATCAGAGTCTAGAGATGTGTCTGTTTTCTCAATCTCTCCATTAGCTTTAGAGGCGGCGAATATATGTCTCGTTCCTTTTTTTGGTTTTGCGATAAAACCTTCAATTTGCGACTAAATTATGGCAATTGATCAGATTTTGGTTAGCGAGAAGAAAAGAGAAGAGGGTTAAAAGGAGCTACATGAAAAAAGGACCTAGTACACGGTGGGGCATTGAAGACGGACGTTTTGAAAGTTCACAAAATCAACTAACAAGGTAGTGGAGCATTTAACAAATTAACTGACTACCCTACTAGTATGTAGTATCTAGTCAAAGGCTCAATAGACAAAATTGAAATATTAAAATCAAATAATAGAAGGCCGTCCTCGCGTCACTACTCGCTCTTACTCATTTACACCTCACTTATACTTTTGTTAAGTAGAGGGGGAACTCAAAATGAGAGTGAAAGTGTTGCAAGGAGTAACTAGGAAAAAATTGCTGCAAGTGCTCTTGCTGATCATAGTGAGGAGGAATCGTAACTAAAAGCGCCTAAAATACTCGGTACCAGAATAAATATTAAGGCTTCCCCCACCCTCCTCTTCCACGTAACAAACCCCTACTTTTGAAAAAGGGTGGGTCATCAAGGCACGTTTGAAGGCTCCAAAAGAGAAATCAGAGTGTATGGCAGCGAGTAATGAAACATTTAAAGTGACATTAGTTTCATCTCAACAACTTAAATCATTTTCACCTCTGTTCTCCTCCTTCCTTCCAGCTGATTCAAAATTTAGTCACCAATTTTACACCGCTGAGAAGATTCTCTCTTACATCTTCTATATTACATCACGCCCAAGGATTCAAGGCCAAGTTCTGAACTGGTAGCTGGAAGTTTAAATTCCTGTTCTAAATTTCCTCCTGCGGGCTTATTTACCACGCGTCCCACCTACATGACCTGGGTTAGAGAAGTGAAAAATAAACTTGCACCGCGTTTTCAGAAAGCTCTTTCACCGCAGTCTTACAATTAACGCAAGTTTTCACAGGTTAAAGGAAGCAAACGATTTAGACTTGTTTGTTGACAACTCGGTTGGATATTGCTCTGGTCGCGAACTAACTATTTCAACTATTTACTCACCTTTTCATCGGATTATATCGATTGCTTTATCACTCTTTGACTCTGAGCTCTAGCCCGTCGCTATGACAAAAGGAGCCCAACTTTGATTCTCCCTCGACCACCTGATCACGGCAACATGGCAAATTTCATACCTCGTATCATTCTACTCTCGTAGAATTTTCGTGCGAGTTTCCAATCATTTCCAAACATTCATAAATGACACCGGAAAGTAGCAACAACTCTATCACTGTTCACGATTGTGTTTGGTCGTGATTCTAATTCCATAGACACTGTAAGGGATAGAACCCTCTCTATCTATCGTGGTTGATTACAACTAAATGGGATTCATTGCATTTACTCTCTTTCTCGGCGCCGGGGCTGAGATTTATGACAATCTCTAACTCAGGTTTTACTCACCTAATGCTTAATTTATTGACATTATTTTACATTAATTTCTATTGATTCCATTTTTATATTTATAATATATAATAGAACGAATCTTCTATATTTACGGGGGCTGTTTCCATGATTATGATACACCCTCCTGGTTCCAGTATTTTTGCTTGACCTGGTTGATCCACCGTTTTCCTTTATTTCCTTCTTTCCATACTTTCTCCAATAGAGAAAAATTCCCTTACACGAATTTCATTAATTTTCTCAATTTGAACAAAAATTTGGATTCCAAATTCCTCTATTCGAATCGAGGACTTTGGGTCATAATTACCCCTCAATCTTTCCCTTGCTCTTGGTTCTTGCCCCAATGAAAAGAAACCCATTTTTTACCTTAATTAACGTCTAGACCACCTCCATTTAATTCTGCTCTCTTCCGCCTATCTTATTACTCCTCTCTTGACACCCTTTATCTCTCTCTTGTTTAGTCTATCCTTCCACCGCTGTTCCTTCCATCGTTATGACGCTTTATTAGATTCGGTGTAAATTTGATAAATTGCTTTAAGTCATTAACTTTTTTTGCTTCTATTAACTAACTGCATTTTTGTGGACTTCTTAACTTTCTTGACATAGGCAAATGGAGTCATTTATTATTGATGGTTTACATCGATGCTAATTTGAAAAAACAGGATGTTAAGTGGTTATGTCTGTAATTGTAATAATTGGTCCATAGCACCCCATTTTTTTTGTCCACAGGCTATGTACATTTGCTCCAATTAATCATGGCACACTTTATATTAAATTTCGTTCGTAAGAACAACGTAATATGGATTATTTGATGAGAGATGGAGTGGTTAGGATATATTTTATTGTAAATATGCTAGAGAGGACAATACTATTAAAATAAACTTAATTTAGTTAAATATTTTAAGTTATTGTGGTATTTCAAGCAGAAGTGTCGAAACAATATAACACGGTTTGTTTCCTAACTGGAGTCCCAAATTGCCCCAATTATTCCATTTTCCAGCTTAATTATCTATATATACTTATTCAATTTTTAATAATGGTATCACAAAAATATTCCTATCAACTAATGGACTTTTTCTGAAAAGACAATGATCAAATATAGCCTATGAGGAAAAATGCTATTACTTGGCGACACAGCACTGCAAAGCCTAACGGCAATCATCCAAAGCCTATCGAGTATTCATAAAATAGATAAATACTTATTTAATATTTAACTTACTCTCGTCCGATAAATTTTGGAAAATGTGATATGAATTTCTGTGGCAATTGTATATGACCAAATTTTCAATTTCCCTTTAATATTAATCCAAAAGCTTTTTAAGAAGCTTTTGGATGGAATTTTCCACTTTAAGTTTCTCAAGGCACGTCTGTATGAGCATAAGCCCCGTACATTGGACGAGTGTAAGAAGGTTATTGGCGTGGAAGTCGACCAAATCGATAGAGCATCAATAAAAACGGACACCACTCGCGGATGTTGTGTTCTACACTTGAATTTGTCAAATGCGAATTCAATATGAATAAATCAATGTCACTAATTTTTTTTTTAGCGAAAACTAATGATTTTGTGAATTCAGCAAAAAAGTATGTCCTATCTGTCTCAGCCTGTATCATTTACTGGGGAACTAGCACCTGAATAACGGCCCAGGTTGTGCTTGGAGCGGACGCGCTTCTCCGAATTATGGGAGATGACTAATATCTCCATCAGAGTCGATGAGTTAGGTCGGTGGATGAGGCCGTTGAGTTCTTCTCTGGTAATCTCATCGCTTTGGGCATAACTATTTTTAGAACGACTGGTCGTTTTGCGTGCCGTCCACTTACTTACTATATTACAGCAGTGTGACCCTTCTTCAGACAGAAGTAAAATGCCTATGCGCTATAAGTGCTTCCCCGAATGATTTCTTCGACCGGGAATTTCGTCGAGTTAGGGGTAGATGCTGGTGTATTTTGAAGCACTTTCGCCGCTCTTCCTAGTGGGCCTACATCGCTTCACTTCATACACAGGTGTAGAATCGAGTAAAAGTGATTCGGGGCAAGGCCATCCCATCCCGTTTCCAGGAGAAAGGGACCACAAACATGAACCCCAAGTCCGTGGCTGCGTCTTTTTTTACCGGTTTCTCCAAATTATCTAGCCAAAATGCTGCTTCTACTGCCTTCAATGCACGTCGTAATGTCTCTGAATGCTACCGACTGGAATTTACACCCAGAGCCTGGGAAACTTTCAACCACCTGTTTGCGTTGAGTTGCTTTCTGCTCTCGCTACATTCGCAAACACTACAGCTAGTTCGGACGATGTCTTATATGCCAATCCTTAACACCTACGATTAGATGAGTGGGGCATAGCTTATCTGTTAGAATTGTTCAATGGGATGTGGAAAAAGGGTATCCTTCCATACCCATGGCAAATATATCTATTATATATCATGTGTCATGTGATTTTCAATTATTATAAACAAAAAAGCCCGTGCCGTGCCCCCTCCTACTAGAAAAACACTTGCCATGTCTCTCACTGGATAAAAGGCTACACTTCGGTATTCAAAAGGTTTCTTGAATCAACCTTTCTGGGAATGAGGATAGTAGCTCTGGCGATGAGCGTTGTGCTCATTTTAGCGAAGAGCGCTTGATGACACAGATGTAAATCCAACTCCATAATTCATTTTTATCTAACGGTTAAAATAGTGAGCCCTATTTCTCAGTTTCTATATCTCCCATTTTCTTTCTTTAGCCATAATGGTTCATCTAATAATTTCCTAAGCGTTTTTCCAGGTTGTGTTACCATTATTCATTTATTTAGGCCCTTAAATACATTTCAAAATGTTATCTTCACACTCGTAACAAGAGTCACTCTATATCTTTGAGCAAGACACTGAGTTTTAAATAGACGTCAGGTGAAACAGTTTATAAGGCGACACAAAGAAGAAGGATTGATGATTTGGATTTGCAATTATGAAAGCCAATGTAGTTGAACCGGGTTTTTCAAAAGTTATGCTAGACTCAGTTTTTGATCTTCAGAATTTGCGTGTGTGATAAAAATGTTCCCTCAAATGAAGTTAGAGATCTACTTTTCAGCATGTGTTGTTGAGGCGTATTTTTCACTGGGTAAAATGGTGTTGAGATGGAAGTTAAAAGATTCAAGATATCTCCTCTCCTGCGTGCGGACAATAACAAGTGCGACATCCCAAGAGGTTCAACATCAGCCGAATTATGGTCCCACAAGTTCGAAAAGAGGCTCAAAAACAGGAAAGACCTTAAAGATCCACCAAGTTCAAGCATATCTCAACTTGTCAAACATTTGGCTGTGAGAAAAGACTTCGATAGTGCTAGAAAACTCAAAGTGACATCACTTGCGAAGCATAAGAACATTTCAGTGGGTACAGTCTCCAAAGCCGTCAAGAGGGAAGGTCGCAACCCCTTGAGGAGCGTGGAAAGGCCTCAGCTCACCGACAGTACGCGATAACAACGTTAAGGGCGCTGTCGTTGCATTCTTAACGATTTGTAGATTAATGGCACTCGAATTCTCTTTTTTTATGATGTAAAAACAACCTTTAATGTCGATCCAGTCGTCAACTAACATAAGAAACGCTTGAGAAACTCCAGGTATCACCTCTTCGAGGTCCTTCACGTGTCCACGACCAAACACTCAGCCTCCGTGATGATGTTCGGCGTCGTAGCTTTGAATGGCGAGAACATACCGCAGTGTGGTTAGTGGCCGGTTACAGGCACATTTTGGCCTATTACAGGGACATCTTAGCCAATAAATTCATGTTTTGGGTGAGAACGATCATGAAAAAGGCGAAGAACGTCTATCAGTAAGACCGTTCCCCGGCGCACGCAGCAAAGACTGTGCAAGAGTGGTTTGGGTCGAACATGAACTTCTGATGGGAGGCCTTTGGCCGCCGCATTACCTCGACCTGAATGCCTTCGACTACACCTTTAAGGTCCGTCACAGCAAAGTCGATGAGCTTAAATCTTCCGTTAACAGCGTGTGGACCAGCATGAGGAAGTACTTCGTCTACAACGTGGGAGAGGCCATTAGGTCTAGTCTGGAGCAAATGCTGGCGGCCAAGCTGCCACCTTCAATAATATTCCAATTTATACAAACATTTATTTGTTTAATGATAAAAATGGCTCTAATTGCATTAAAACACTCATTTATCCTTCGCTGAGAGAGTCGTACCGAAGGTAACGCCTCAAAATGGATGATGGCAGCAATATGTATTCGAAGGCGTATGCTGAGCTCCTGGATGAAA
This sequence comes from Ceratothoa steindachneri, assembly GCA_963969495.1. Classification (NCBI taxonomy): domain Eukaryota; kingdom Metazoa; phylum Arthropoda; class Malacostraca; order Isopoda; family Cymothoidae; genus Ceratothoa; species Ceratothoa steindachneri. The sequence goes on from OZ018329.1 coordinate 145,049,870, forward strand.
ATTTCTTCGGTTGTTCATGAGACAGCCAATGAAGATGAGGAAGTGCCTTGTCTTGATGCTCCAAGGTTTCTTAAAATGGTTAGAGTCGAAAATGTTTGTAAGAGGCCATCATTAACTCTCCTCTCAACACGTGAAACCAAAGTCCAATAAAAAACTTGTGTGTATCCGGCCATCTACCTTTACGTAGATGGCCAGCAAAGAAAAAACAAAAATAACCTTTGCTAAGTCATCAGAAATGACGAACAGAATCGGTTTGCTGATGACATCATGACCTCATTAGTAGAAAAGAAACTGTTCTAAGTTATATAGAAGAAGGGTATCTTTATCCAGGAGCTCTTGAACAGTTCTCCTTTAAAATTATATTTCATCTAATTTTCATCCATTATATTTCTTACATCATATATGGTGTCTAAACTTGATATACTATGTTTTTATTTGATTTATATGTATATGTATATATATTTATATATATATATATATATATATATATATATATATATATATATATATATATATATATATATATATATATATATATATATATATATATATATATATTTGTGTAGTTGGGTAGCAGTCTTTCTTGAACGCAAATTTTGTTGAAGACCATTGTGTATTTTGCCTTAAAAAATTTCCTTTGGCAACTTTCTTTTCTTCTAACTACCCTTTTTATTTCATCTTGTAGATAGTGGATTACTTGTCCAGTATTCATCTCTTTTAAATGAATGTGTTTGGTAAAAACCAAACTAAATTGCTAAGCTTTCGATTTTATTCGATCATCTTCGGAGCGTTATGGAACTTCTTGCCTCCTTTATCGATGTACTGAGTGGAGTGAGGATCTGGCAGAAAGTAAAGTGAAAGAAAACGATTTTTATGAGGTATCTATTCGCCTTTGTTAAACGTAACGTTAGAGGAAATAAGTCACTCTTGTGCGTGGAATTTTTAAAATAGTTTTAATGTACGATTCCAGCTTGTCGCTTGACTATGATGGCCGGCTTATCTTCATTTATTAATATGGCTTCTAAGATGTTAAGCCTCGCTTTATTAACCTCTTTTCTTTTAATAATGGTGTTGTCAACGAGCATATCTCTCGTTAGGTTAATATTATGTACACTCTCCATATGATTTTTTGGCCTTCCACTTTGTAGATGCATAGTTAACAGTCTCGAAAGTGTGGTAGTTATCGTGTCATTATATTTAGAGCTATTATAAAGCTTACAGTCTTTCTTGGGGCAGGTAAACTCGTAAAATATGTTGGTTGACTTGAGATTCGAGGAGTTAGGGCAGATGTTATTTTTCATCAGAAGATTGCTGGCTTTTGTTGTTTTATAATAGATGATAAGTCGGATTTTATCGATTGGATTTTTAACCTTGATGTTACGGTTAATAATATCCTTGATGTTTTTTTCATCTATTTTATTAGCCGTGGACATCTGGTTTCTGTAATACAGTTTGATGTTATTGACTTCTCCATGATTACTTTCAATTTTATTGGCATGTTTGTAATGGTTATTTAAAAATGATTGGAGTTGTTTATCAATCATGCTGTTTAAGAAACCATTATTCACGAGTATTTGATTTACTCTTGCGATCTCTTGGTGGAAAAGTTTCCACGTAGAGCAACATTTTTAAGCTAGGCCGATTATGAGCCGACTACGCTGATTTTGTACCTTTCAGGGCATTCACTCTCTGCATTGAGGCATCTATGTACTAAAGTACATAGGAAAAGTACGGACATGGGAAGAGGACGATGTGCAACAACCAGTAAGGGGAAAGAGCCAGAGCCTATGGGACTCCGAGCCTGCATAGGGTGTATGGAGAAGACAATTATGACGGTGCCACGATGTTTAGGGTCTTATATGAAAGGAGAAGAAGGAGCTTGGAGGTGAATTTTATATGAATGGCTCGACGGTGCAATGATCTTTGCCTTCGTCTTTAATCTCCTCTTCTCGGCGAGAAGGTTTTGATCTTCCTTTGTTCATTCTTCGCGCATGACTATTCTGATTGGTTATCTTCTCGCTCAATGAACACTTTTCGATGGTAAATCTTTGAAATGACACTTTCCTGACACCTCTCATCTGATGACCTGACATCTCATAACCACTTTTACCTCACCCGAGCGAGTTATGTTTATTACCATCATTTGTTATAGTTGATTAATCTTGTAATCTAAAATTTTTCTACAATTAATTTCTATCATTCATATGCTGAGGGTAGTTGGCCGTCACGAATGCTTCTACATGCAGTCACTGTCAATCCTGACGACCTTTCCATGGCATATTCGCTCGTCAGTAAACTTCTATTCCGTTCTCTGCCGACGTCAGACAATGAGTTATTCCTTTTTCCTGTTGGGTGTAACTGATCAAGGATAATATTCTGTGTGGTTCTAGCGGATAACAAGTAAGATCAATTGCTAATTCATTTACATATATATTTTCCAATCGCGGTGATTTGCATTCATTCTTATTCGCTGCCATCATTGCGTTCATATCTAATTCATTACTATTTATCAATTTATTATGTACCTCACATGAGGCGAGTTATGTCGATGGCCGTCCGTTGTTCTAGTTGATTAATCTTCTAATGCCTCATTTTACGACAATTAACTTATCTCATACATCTTTAGACAATTTTATTTTCTATTCCCTTAAATTGGCAGGTCTCATTTTTTGTTTTTGAGAGCAGTCACTCGTTCTAACAATAAATATTCCTTTCATTTTGTAAGATTCAATTCCATTTCTTCTACCTCGATCCAAAGGATGTTTCGCTCAAATACTTCCTTAATCAAAGGATCAAATACTATTATACCTTTTCAAGAAAAGGCCTTAATTAAGAGTAGATGAGTTTACCATTTATGAAGAAGAGATCTTCGTTCTCTTTGAATAACATAACATTATGAGGAATATTTCGTAGGAAATGCAAGTTATCGATTGGAGTCGGAGTTAATATGAGAGTTATTTGTCTATCACTGCGGAAGTTTAATAAGCAAATGTCTCGAACACCATCAATACCATTTGAAGTTTCACTTTTGTATGGTATAGACCCAATAATATGGCTTGTCCGGAATTATGTCACTTTATCAAGCTCTCTATGTTTGTTTGGGTGGATGCCAGTGTACTAGTGAGGCAAACCTGTTTTTTAATATTTCCTACAAAAACCGAAAATCGAAATATAAATATAAAACCCGGGTTTTTGGAATAGTAATGAAATTAATTTGTGTAAATATCAACTTAAAAGAACAATAATAAAAGAATAAAAGAGATTAAAAATGAAATATATTACAAGTTCATACTTACCAAATAGGTTATAACATATGAACGTAAAAAATAGATATTTAGTTTCTTTGAACCCACTGCCTTGCAAACCATTTACGAAAGTATTAAATTTAGCGAGGAAAAAAGAATTGGCAACCAGTTACCTGTCTTTTTACGATATTTTGGTCCAAAGAACGTGCAAGAATTGACTAGAATACTTTAAATGCTTTAAAAATTATAAGTGCATTTTTTTTCTTAGGATAAATTTTATTAGGTTTTTAAATAAAATCCCCGCATTTTATTTTTTAAAAAGTGTTTTGTTGTGATATACATTATTTTTACCTGTATTTCTTTGTCGTAGAGTCGAACGTCGATGCTAGCCAAAGATTTTCTCTGTGGTGACGCGGGAAGGGAGCACACTAAAAATGGGGTTGGGGGGGGGGAGGAAAGATCCTAGTATGCGGGTTAATTAATCAAAGTCGAGTGCGGTTGGTCTAAATAATCAATTCTTTGAGGTTCTGGGTTTCGAGAAACTGATTGTAGAAAAATAACTTTACTACATACAAAGAAAATATTAATAGCCAAAGTAAATAAATGACAATAAATAAGATAAGACCTGGGGTACCAAACGGGGCAGGGAGGGGGTACAATTTAGCCGATGAGGACGAGAATCCGAGGAAGGATCTACGGCGATGCGATTGCTTACAGGGAAAGTCGGAGAGTGCTAAAAACGGGGAGACTAACGTAAAGCATAATTGACTGGAGGCTTTGGAGACGACGATGAAGCCGGGCGCTGCAAAGTTCCACTTGCCAAATTTCTTCTTCTTTAACCTCGCTGAGAAATGAACAAGGGAATACTCCAGACGAGAACAAAGTCAATAACTTTACTACATACAAAGAAAATATTAATAGCCAAAGTAAATAAATGACAATAAATAAGATAAGACCTGGGGTACCAAACGGGGCAGGGAGGGGGTACAATTTAGCCGATTAGGACGAGAATCCAAGGAAGGATCTACGGCGATGCGATTATTACAGGGAAAGTCGGAGAGTGCTAAAAACTGGGAGACTAACGTAAAGCATAATTGACTGGAGGCTTTGGAGACGACGATGAAGCCGGGCGCTGCAAAGTTCCACTTGCCAAATTTCTTCTTCTTTAACCTCGCTGAGAAATGAACAAGGGAATACTCCAGACGAGAACAAAGTCAATAACTTTACTACATACAAAGAAAATATTAATAGCCAAAGTAAATAAATGACAATAAATAAGATAAGACCTGGGGTACCAAACGGGGCAGGGAGGGGGTACAATTTAGCCGATTAGGACGAGAATCCAAGGAAGGATCTACGGCGATGCGATTATTACAGGGAAAGTCGGAGAGTGCTAAAAACGGGGAGACTAATGTAAAGCATAATTGACTGGAGGCTTTGGAGACGACGATGAAGCCGGGCGCTGCACAGTTCCACTTGCCAAATTTCTTCTTCTTTAACCTCGCTGAGAAATGAACAAGGGAATACTCCAGACGAGAACAAAGTCAATACCCGAGTGATAGGTGCCTGTCCGGATCTATCGTCTGTCGGGCGGGAACTCTGTCCTGAGATGAGGGTGAGGCCAGGTAGAGAAGTGACGCGTCGGGTTCGTAGCTGGAAGCCCTTGGGAGGCGGAGCAGGGTGTACAAGACTGTACGCGGCTGTAAACCAAGACGGGGCTGTATGGTACTAATTTTTCAAAAGCTTTTCCTGAAGTATTTATACTGCCTCGGCGGAAACGAGTCACCAGAGGCACCCCAAAAGGGTACAGGGATCTCAGTAGACTTGGCGCGGCTATGGGTAGGGGATATTCTCGAAGAGCATTACAGGCATTACATTCTTGATAAGAGCGCCAGGGTAATTCGACTGCGAGAAAGTTTTGCTGCTCCCTTGGAGCTGTCTGGACGTGCATGTGCATCTTTTCTCAGGCGCCATGGGTAGACGTTGGGTTCTAAGGTTTGAGGGAACAGGGGGAGACGTTCTCTATCTGACATTCTTTTATTCCATAAAAGATATTTTATTTTTTATTAATCCCTAGCTGTGGTTTTAAATTTTCGGTTAAAACCGGTTTTCAAAATTTAGGCTAGATGAAAACAGGTTTCAAAATTCCGGTTATTTAGCAACCTGACAGTGTACCTATAGCCTTGTAATCGCGCGTACGTCTTGTCTGTGACACATTTGTAGCATATGCATCAACATAGTTGTAAGTTTCAACCCAATTTACATCCAAGGACTAAAGTTTTGGAAGGTTTAGATTTTAAATCTAATATTCTAATGTGGGCCTTGTACTGGTCTTGTCCAGTGAAATTTTCTTTTTGTCTCTTCTCATTCCTTTTACTTTCCCTGATTTCGATATTTTCCTAAGGAAGTCTTTTTCATAGTGTTAAGCGGAGATTACACCATCAGTTTTCACGGATTTCAAAATTACTAAATCTATAAATAAATAAACCTTTTCGCAGTTTTTAAAAAAAAAATTTAATACGCCATTTTTTATATCACTCACCCTCAATATACTAAATATCTAATTAAAAACAAGCGTTATATCCCCCACCTGCAATATATTCAAAGAATACAGCAAAACATTAAGGTCCTTTTTCTGAATCGTTGTTTTTTAATTTAGCAAAACTGTTTTTATTCTTGAAAAATAAATCTATAGAATCCTGAAATTTTGTTTGTTTTCCTTTTAGAAAAACTAGAGCGTAAGTTTTTCATAATTGCATCAATTTAACTTAGGATCCTTTGGCACTTATTTTATGTAGACAATATATATATATATATATATATATATATATATATATATATATATATATATATATATATATATATATATATATATATATATATATATATATATATATATATATATATATATATATATATATATATATATATATATATATATATATATATATATATATATATATATATATATATATATATATATATACCCAGTATAAACAATGAAAATTTAGCTTGTTATTACGACTTAATTATTGTAATATTTGGCATATGGTCGCTAAATTCATGCAAAAATTAAGCTTCTAATTTTCCCCTATTCATCACGCAAGTGTAGAATTTTGATTTCATCGGCTTCTGTTATCTCACAGCAATGCTGTAAACTGAAAAAATACACGCTTACCAAAGCAACTGTAAATGCTTATTTAATTTTTTGTTTGTGTTCCAAAATGGAATAAATAGTGGATACTTAATATTTGTCTATTCATTTTTAAATATGATAAAAAGAGAATGGAAAATAGATCATCATGACTCAGTTTCTTTGTTATTTGCATTCGTGAACCTCCATTCTCGACAAGACCATAAAATGCATTTATTCTTTGTGCATTGGTGGATTATAATAGTTTTTTGTTATCTTCGAGACCTACACAGCTAACTCAATCCTCTCCCCACAGATATCCACCATCATGATTCGCATTCCGTATCCTTTCACATGTCTCTCCAGCTTCTTTTCTCTTACACATACAACTGCCTCATTCCCCAAATCTAAAGCCACCCATTTCCCAACCTCTCCCTCTATCTTCTCCCTACAAGTTTAGCGACTAAATATTTTCTTTCCATTTTACAAGTAATTCAATTTTTCCCCACAATATTTCGGTGCCGTGGACAACCCAAAGAAACTGAAGTGGGAGGGGGAAGAAGGGTTAAGAGCAATAAAGGAGTGGTTAAAACGATGAGTGGGTATAGTGGTATGTATGTGTGTGTGATTGCGTACAGCCACTGTGAAATTTTGTCGGACACCACGGAAATTTTAGGAACTTAGATAAATGGAGGGTCGTATAGTTTTCACTTCCATATCAATATGAATATAAGTGAAATTAGGATAAATAAATAGAAATAAGTTCTATATGCCACAAGCTATAAAAAAATGAACAAGATAAAAAGTTTGCAGAAATATCAGCAACATATAACAGATAAGCAAATAAAGCTCTTTGGAAATTACAACATCACCAAACTGATAAAGGAATCTGCTCTTCTTGAGAGTGCGACACCCAAGTGTGTGATTCTGGCCCACTTTCGTTGAAAACTGACTTCAGTTGCACATTGGAGGCTGGCTGACGATGAGTTGTGATTTTTCAGGTCCTGCTAAGGGTTTTCCAGTCGATACACTAACGGATATTCAGATGGTCAGTCTATCACAGTAATATTGTTGTTTCAGAGCACTGTATGGTGGACGAAGACTTGAGACACTGTATTGCTGGAAAGTCACATTCCGGGCATTTCTTGAGATGTTTCTGGCTGAAAGCTACATATAAATACTCAGGGCGGCTTGGTATTTCTTCTGAGTTCATGGTACCATCAAAAACTGAGACGTATCATTGCTGAACTTGACATGTAGTTCTATACCACTACAGAGCGGCTACCATCCTTTGTTGTTGGCACTATGGACTCTCAATTCCACTGCTGCTCTGTACTCATGTTGACTTTAACGTTGGCTGTGGTCGAGAACAAGTGGAACGTCGACTCGTAGGACCATAACCCACATCCCCTTTGCCCCATGGTACAAATGCGGTCTTCACAATCCTAAGCTACTGAAATTGTCTTCTGTTGAAGATTTATCGGTGGTTTCTGCTCGATTTACATGACTTCAGGGTTTTTGGCAAGCAGTCATCGAAGGATTATTCTGTCGAATGCTTTAAATGACAAACCTCTGTCCATTCATGTTGCAGTTGCACTGCTGTTATCTTAGGATCCAAAAATGTCTTGCGACACAGAGACCTGTCGTCACGTTGCGACTGGCCCTGGATTGTCCAGAACGAGGACGGTCTTGAAAGTTCCCGCTATTTTGAATACTCGTCAACACTTCTGCTATACCGGAATGTGATTCGCTCTCCATCCGCGCGATTTGTCGACAGCTGAGAACGTCCTTATGCAACGTGGGTATCCAAATTCTTTCCGCCACGGTATAGTTTCGTGTTTTCACCACTATCATATGGTCAAATCCTGTTGACATAAAATATCATATTAATAAACAAATATGATCTGTTATATGAAGACATTTTAGCTGTAACATACCGCAAACTAATACCAGAATTTCATAGATTTTAATGACATCGCGATTTTAAATATTTAAAAACAATATAAGGAAGCTTGCGAAAGTGATGAAAGGATACGACCTACTATCACTTTCTCGCTTTTTTCATTACTCTTTTTCTTTCCTCTTTATCCTTTCGCCGTACTCACATTTTTATCTTATGTTCATCCATACCTTCTCTAACTACTCATGTAGAAAAAAAGGCAATAACTGTGTGGTCGTGAATTGTGAATGGTTCAGGTGGTTTATCTGCCTCTGATGCAAGGATCTTCTGATGCCTGTATGAGCCTTGGTTAAGCTGGGTTGGGGCAGGTTGGGGCGATCACTACCGAATCCACTCTACTTGATACTCATAAATAGGCATTACTTAGGGGATGTAGTGAAAGATATACTCGAACTACTATCCTTCCTGATGGAATATTTGTATCTAGTCTAGTTTTTGGAGTGCACATATGCATACATGGAAATATGCATTACGAGCATAGATGGCAAAATGCATTACGTGCGTACATGGCAAAATGCATTATGTGCATTCATGTCAAAATGCATTACGAGCGTACCTGTCAAAATGCATTATGTGCGAACATATCAAAATGCATGAAGTGCGTACATGGCAAAATGCATTACGTGCGTGCATGTTAAAATGAATTACGTGCGTACATGTCAAAATGAATTACGTGCGTACATGTCAAAATGAATTACGTGCAGATATGGCAAAATGCATTTGTGCGTACATACTAAAATGCATCACGTGAGTATATGTCAAAATGCATTACGTGCGTAAATGTTAAAAAGCATTACGAGCGTACATGGCACAATGCATTACGTGTGTACATGGAAAAATGCATTACGAGCGTACATGTCAAAATAAATTACGCACGTTCATGTAAAATGCATTACGTGCGTGCATATCAAAATGCATTATGCGTACATGTCAAAATGCATTACGTGTGTTCATGTCAAAATGAGTTACGTGCGTATAGGGAACGAATGCATTTGTGCGTACATGCTAAAAGGCATTAGGTGAGTATATGTCAGGATGCATAAAGTGCGTATATGTCGAAATGCATTACGTGCGTACATAGTAAAATGCATTACGTGCCTACATATCAAAATGCATTTCGTGCTTACATTGCAAAATGCATTAGATGCGTACATGTCAAAATGTATTACGTCGGTAAATGTCAAAATATATTACGTTAGTACATATTAAAATGCATTACGTGCGTACATGTCAAAATGCATGATGTGCGTACATGTCAAAATGCATTACGTGCGTACATGGAAAAAAGAAATTACTTGCGTGTATGTCAAAATAAATTACGTGCGTACATGTAAAAACGCATTACGTGCGTACATGTCAAAATGCATTAAGTGCATGCATGTCAAAAGGCAATACGTGGGTAAATGTTAAAATGCATTGTGCGTACATATAAAAATGCATTACGTGAGTACATTTTGAAATGCATTACGTGCGTACATGTCAAAATGCATTACGTGCGTACATGTCAAAATACATTACGTGCGTACATGTCAAAATGCATTATGTGTGTACAGGACGAAATGCATTACGTGCGTACATATTAAAATGCATTACGTGCGTACATGTCAAAATGCATTATGTGCGTACATGTCAAAGCGAATTGAGGGCGTATATGTCAAAATGCATTGAGTGCATGCATGTCAAAATGCGAAACGTGGGTACTTGTTAAAATGCATTAGGTGCGTACTTATCAAAATGCATTACGGGAGTACATATCGAAATGCATTACGTGCGTACATGTCAAAATGCATTACGTGCGTACATGTAAAAACGTATTACGTGCGTACATGTAAAAACGTATTACGTCCGTACATGTCAAAATGCATTAAGTGCATGCATGTAAAAATGCAATACGTGGGTACATGTTAAAATGCATTAAGTGCATGCATGCCAAAATACAATACGTAGGTACATGTTAAAATGCAAAACTTGCGTAAATATCAAAATGCATTACGTGAGTACATATCAAAATGCATTACGTGTGTACATGTCAAAATGCATTAGTTGCGTACATGTCAAAATGAATTATGTGCGTACATATTAAAATGCATTACGTGCGTACATGTCAAAATGCATTATGTGCGTACATGCAACAGCCAATTGAGAGGGTATATGTCAAAATGCATTGAGTGCATGCATGTCAAAATGCAATACATTGGTACTTGTTAAAATGCATTACGTGCATATTTTTCAAAATGTATTACGTGAGTACATATCGGAATGCATTACGTGCCTACATGTCAAAATGCATTACGTGCGTACATGTAAAAACGTATTACGTGAGTACATGTCAAAAATGAATTAAGTGCATGCATGTCAAAATGCAATACGTGGGTACATGTTGAAATGCATTAAGTGCATGCATGCTAAAATGTAATACGTGGGTACATGTTAAAATGCATAACGTGCGTACATATCAAAATGCATTACGTAGGTACATATCGAAATGCATTACGTGTGTACATGTCAAAATGAATTACTTGCGTACATCTTAAAATGAATTACGTGCATACAGGTCAAAATGCATTACGTGCGTACATATTAAAATTCATTACGTGCGTAAATGTCAAAATGTGTTATGTGCGTACATGTCAAAATGCATTAGGTCCGTACATGGCAAAATGCATTACGTAGATGCATGTCAAAATGAATTACGTGCGTATATGTCAAAATGAATAACTTGCGTGCATGTCAAAATGAAATACGTGCATACATGTAAAAATACATTACGTGTGTGCATGTCAAAATGAATTACCTGCGTATAACTCATAATGCATTAAGTGCGTACATGCTAAAATACATTAGGTGAGTATATGTCAAAATACATTACGTGCTTAGATGTCAAAATGCACTACGTGTGTACATGGCAAAATGCATTACGTGCTTACATGTACAAATGCATCAACTGCGTACATAGCAAAACGCATTACGTGCGGACATTTCAAAATGCAATACGTGCGTATATGGCAAAATGCATTACATGCGTACATATCAAAATTCATTACGTGCGTACATAGGAAAATGCATTACTTGCGTAAATGACAAAATGAATTACGTGCGTATAAGTCCACATGCAATAGGTGCGTATTTGGCAAAATGAATTACGAGCGTATATGTCAAAATGCATTATGTGAGTACATCTAGAAATGCATTACGTGTGAACATGTTAAAATGCATTACGTGCGTACATGTCAATTTGTCTTATATGCGTACATATCAAAATGCATGATGTGCGTACATGTCAAAATGCATTACATGCGTAGATGTCAAAATACATCACTTGCGTGCATGTTAAAATGCATTACGTGCGTACATGTCAATATGCATTCCGTGCGTACATGTCAAAATGTATTACCTGCGTACATAGCAAAACGCATTACGTGCGTACATGTCAAAATGCAATACGTGTGTATAGAACAAAATGCATTACGTGCGTACATATCAAAATGCATTACGTGCGTACATAGACAAATGAATTATGTGCGAAAATAGCAAAATGAATTACGTGCGTATATTTTCAAATGCAATACGTGCGTATATGGCAAAATGCATTACGATTGTATATGTCAAAATGCATTACGTGAGTACATGTCAAAATGCATTACGTGTGTACATGTTAAAATGCATTACGTGTGTACATGTCAAATTGCCTTATATGCCTACATATCAAAATCCATGATGTGCGTACATGTCAAAATGCATTTCCTGTGTGCATGTCAAAATACATTACTTGCCTTCATGTTAAAATGCATAACGTGCATACATGTCAAAATGCATTACGTGCTTACATGTTAAAATGCATGACGTAGGTACATGTAAAATCTATTACGTCCGTACATGTAAAAATGCAAAAAGTGCATACATGTCAAAATGCAATACGTGCGTACATGTTAAAACGCATTACGTGCGCACATATGAAAATGCATTAAGTGAGTACATGTCAAAATGCATTACGTACGTACATGTCAAAATGAATTAAGTGCAGATATGGCAAAATGCATTTGTGCGTAAATGCTAAATGCAACACGTGAGTATATGTCTAAAAGGATTACGTGCGTAGATGTTAAAAAGCATTACGTGCGTACATGGCACAATACATTACGTGTGTACATGGCAAAATGCATTACGAGCGTACATGTCAAAATTCATTACGCGCGTACATGTAAAATGCATTACGTGCGTGCATATCAAAATGCATTATGCGTACATGTCAAAATGCATTACGTGTGTTCCTGTTAAAATGAATTACAAGCGTATATGGACAAATGCATTTGTGCGTACATGTTAAAAGGCATTAGGTGAGTATATGTCAAGATGCATGACGTGCGTATATGTCGAAATGCATTACGTGTGTACATAGTAAAATGCATTACGTGCCTACATATCAAAATGCATTACGTGCTTACATTGCAAAATGCATTAGGTGCGAACATGTCAAAATGTATTACGTCAGTAAATGTCAAAATGTATTACCTTCGTACATATTAAAGTCATTACGTGCTTACATCTCAAAATGCATGATGGGCGTACATGAAAAAATGAATTACATGCGTACATGAAAAAATGCATTACTTCCGTGTATGTCAAAATAAATTACGTGCGTACATGTGAAAATGCTTTACGTGCGTACATGTCAAAATGCATTAAGTGCATGCATGTTAAAATGCAATACGTGGGTAAAAGTTAAAATGCATTACGTGCGTACATATCAAAATGCATTACGTAAGTACATATTGAAAGGCATTACGTGCGTACATGTCAAAATGCATTACGTGCGTACATTTTAAAATGCATTACTTGCGTACATGTCAAAATAAATTACGTGCGTACGTGTCAAAATGCAATATGTGTGTACAGGTCAAAATGCATTACGTGCGTACATATTAAAATGCATTACGTGCGTACATGTCAAAATGCATTATGTGCGTACATGCAACAGCCAATTGAGAGGGTATATGTTAAAATGCATTGAGTGCATGCATGTCAAAATGCAATACATGGGTACTTGTTGAAATGCATTACGTGCGTATATTGCAAAATTCATTTGTGCGTACATGCTTAAAGAAATTACGTGAGTATAGGTCAAAAGGCATGATGTGCGTTCATGTCAAAATGCATTACGTGCGTACATAGTAAAATGCATTACGTGCCTATATATCAAAATGCATTAGGTGCTTACATTGCAAAATGCATTAGGTGCGTACATGTCAAAATGTAATACGTCAGTAAATTTTAAAATGTATTACGTTCGTAAATATTAAAATGCATTACGTGCGTACATGTCAAAATGCCTGATGTGCGTACATACCAAAATGCATCACGTGCGTACATGGCAAAATGAATTACTTGCGTGTATGTCAAAATGAATTACGTGAGTATATGTAAAAACGCATTACGTGCGTACTTGTCAAAATGCCTTAAGTGCATGCATGTCAAAATGCAATACGTGGGTGCATGTTAAAATGCATTACGTGCGTACATATCAAAATGCATTAAGTGAGTACATTTTGAAATGCATTACGTGCGTAAATTTCAAAAATACCTTACAAGCGAACATGTCAAAATGCATTACGTATGTACATGTCAAAATGCATTACTTGGGTACATATCAAAATGACTTACGTGCGTACATTTCAACACGCATTATGTGCGTACATGTCAAAATGCATTACGTAAGTAAATGCCAAAACGCATGAAGAGCGTACATGTATAAACGCATTACGTCGGTACATGTCAAAATGCATTAAGTGCATGCATCCTAAAATGCAATACGTGCGTACATGTTAACAAGCATTACGTGCGTACATAGCAAAATGCATTACGTAAGTACATGCCAAAATGCATTACATGCGTACATGTTAATATGCATTCCGTGCGTACATGGCAAAATGCATTACGTGCGTACATGTCAAAATGCACTAACTGCGTACATAGCACAACGCATTACGTGCGAACATTTCAAAATGCAATACGTGCGTATGTGGCAAAATGCATTACATGCGTACATATCAAAATGAATTACGTGCGTACATGGAAAATGCATAACGTGCGTGCGTTTCAAAATGCCTTATGCGTACATGTCAAAATGCATTACGTGTGTTCCTGTTAAAATGAATTACAAGCGTATATGGACAAATGCATTTGTGCGTACATGTTAAAAGGCATTAGGTGAGTATATGTCAAGATGCATGACGTGCGTATATGTCGAAATGCATTACGTGTGTACATAGTAAAATGCATTACGTGCCTACATATCAAAATGCATTACGTGCTTACATTGCAAAATGCATTAGGTGCGAACATGTCAAATTGTATTACGTCAGTAAATGTCAAAATGTATTACGTTCGTACATATTAAAGTCATTACGTGCTTACATCTCAAAATGCATGATGGGCGTACATGAAAAAATGAATTACATGCGTACATGAAAAAATGCATTACTTTCGTGTATGTCAAAATAAATTACGTGCGTACATGTGAAAATGCTTTACGTGCGTACATGTTAAAATGCATTAAGTGCATGCATGTTAAAATGCAATACGTGGGTAAAAGTTAAAATGCATTACGTGCGTACATATCAAAATGCATTACGTGAGTACATATTGAAAGGCATTACGTGCGTACATGTCAAAATGCATTACGTGCGTACATTTTAAAATGCATTACTTGCGTACATGTCAAAATAAATTACGTGCGTACGTGTCAAAATGCAATATGTGTGTACAGGTCAAAATGCATTACGTGCGTACATATTAAAATGCATTACGTGCGTACATGTCAAAATGCATTATGTGCGTACATGCAACAGCCAATTGAGAGGGTATATGTTAAAATGCATTGAGTGCATGCATGTCAAAATGCAATACATGGGTACTTGTTGAAATGCATTACGTGCGTACTTATCAAAATGCATTACGTGAGTACATATCGGAATGCATTACGTGCGTACATGTCAAAATGCATTACGTGCGTACATGTAAAAACGTATTACGTGAGTACATGTCAAAAATGAATTAAGTGCATGCATGTCAAAATGCAATACGTGGGTACATGTTGAAATGCATTAAGTGCATGCATGCTAAAATGTAATACGTGGGTACATGTTAAAATGCATAACGTGCGTACATATCAAAATGCATTACGTAGGTACATATCGAAATGCATTACGTGTGTACATGTCAAAATGAATTACTTGCGTACATCTTAAAATGAATTACGTTCATACAGGTCAAAATGCATTACGTGCGTACATATTAAAATTCATTACGTGCGTAAATGTCAAAATGTGTTATGTGCGTACATGTCAAAATGCATTACGTAGATGCATGTCAAAATGAATTACGTGCTTATATGTCAAAATGAATAACTTGCGTGCATGTCAAAATGAAATACGTGCATACATGTAAAAATACATTACGTGTGTGCATGTCAAAATGAATTACCTGCGTATAACTCATAATGCATTAAGTGCGTACATGCTAAAATACATTAGGTGAGTATATGTCAAAATACATTACGTGCTTAGATGTCAAAATGCACTACGTGTGTACATGGCAAAATGCATTACGTGCTTACATGTACAAATGCATCAACTGCGTACATAGCAAAACGCATTACGTGCGGACATTTCAAAATGCAATACGTGCGTATATGGCAAAATGCATTACATGCGTACATATCAAAATTCATTACGTGCGTACATAGGAAAATGCATTACTTGCGTAAATGACAAAATGAATTACGTGCGTATAAGTCCACATGCAATAGGTGCGTATTTGGCAAAATGAATTACGAGCGTATATGTCAAAATGCATTATGTGAGTACATCTAGAAATGCATTACGTGTGAACATGTTAAAATGCATTACGTGCGTTAAGTGCATGCATGTCAAAATGCAATACGTGGGTGCATGTTAAAATGCATTACGTGCGTACATATCAAAATGCATTACGTGAGTACATTTTGAAATGCATTACGTGCGTAAATTTCAAAAATACCTTACAAGCGAACATGTCAAAATGCATTACGTGTGTACATGTCAAAATGCATTACTTGGGTACATATCAAAATGACTTACGTGCGTACATTTCAACACGCATTATGTGCGTACATGTCAAAATGCATTACGTAAGTAAATGCCAAAACGCATGAAGAGCGTACATGTATAAACGCATTACGTCGGTACATGTCAAAATGCATTAAGTGCATGCATCCTAAAATGCAATACGTGCGTACATGTTAACAAGCATTACGTGCGTACATAGCAAAATGCATTACGTGCGTACATGTAAAAACGTATTACGTGAGTACATGAAAAAATGCATGACGTGCGTACATGTAAAAACGTAGTACGTCCGTACATGTCAAAATGCATTAAGTGCATGCATGTCAAAATGCAATACGTGGGTACATGTTGAAATGCATTAAGTGCATGCTTGCTAAAATGTAATACGCGGGTACATGTTAAAATGCCTCACGTGCGTACATATCAAAATGCATTACGTAAGTACATATCGAAATGCATTACGTGTGTACATGTCAAAATGAATTACTTGCGTACATGTCAAAATGAATTACGTGCCTACAGGTCAAAATGCATTACGTGCGTACATATTAAAATTCATTACGTGCGTACATGTCAAAATGTGTTATGTGCGTACATGTAAAAATGCATTAGGTCCGTACATGGCAAAATGCATTAGGTGCATGCATGTCAAAATGAATTGCGTGCGTATATGTCAAAATGAATAACTTGCGTGCATGTCAAAATGAAATACGTGCATACATGTAAAAATACATTACGGGTGTGCATGTCAAAATGAATTACCTGCGTATAACTCATAATCCATTAAGTGCATACATGCTAAAATACATTAGGTGAGTATATGTCAAAATACATTACGTGCTTAGATGTCAAAATGCACTACGTGTCTACATGGCAAAATGCATTACGTGCGTACATGTCCAAATGTAATAGTGTGTATATGGCAAAAAAGCATTACGAGCGTACTTGTCAAAATGAATTAAGTGCGTACATGTCAAAATGCATTAGATGCGTACATGTTAATCTATTACGTGCGTACATGTCAAATTGCACTATATGCGCACATGTCAAAATGCATTTCCTGCGTACATGTCAAAATGCATTTCGTACCTGCATGTCAATATTCATTTCGTGTGTTTATGTCAAAATGCATTATGTGCATACATGTCAAAATGCATTACGTAGGTAAATGCCAAAATGCATGACGAGCGTACATGTAAAAACGTATTACGTCTGTACATGTCAAAATGCATTAAGTGCATGCATCCTAAAAGGCAATACGTGCGTACATGTTAACACGCATTACGTGAGTACATATCAAAATGCATTCCTTTAGTACATGCCAAAATGCATTACATGCGTACATGTCAATATGCATCCCGTGCCTACATGGCAAAATGCATTACGTGCTTACATGTCAAAATGCATCAACTGAGTACATAGTAAAACGCATTACGTGCGGACATTTCAAAATGCAATACGTGCGTATATGACAAAATGCATTACATGCGTACATATCAAAATTCATTACGTGCGTACATAGAAAATGCATTACTTGCGTAAATGGCAAAATGAATTACGTGCGTATATGTCCACATGCAATAGGTGCGTATTTGGCAAAATGAATTACGAGCGTATATGTCAAAATGCATTATGTGAGTACATCTAGAAATGCATTACGTGTGTATATGTTAAAATGCATTACGTGCGTACATGTCAATTTGTCTTATATGCGTACATATCAAAATGCATGATGTGCGTACATGTCAAAATGCATTACATGCGTGCATGTCATAATACATAACTTGCGTGCATGTCAAAATGCATTACGTAAGTACATGTCGATATGCATTCCGTGCGTACATGGAAAAATGCATTACGTGCGTACATGTCAAAAAGTATTACCTGCGTACATAGCAAAACGCATTACGTGCGTACATGTCAAAATGCAATACGTGCGTATAGGGCAAAATGCATTACGTGCGTACATATCAAAATGCATTACGTGCGTACATAGCAAAATGAATTACGTGCGTAAATGGCAAAATGAATTACGTGCGTATATGTCCAAATAAAATACGTGCGTATATTGCAAAATGCATTACGATTGTATATGTCAAAATGCATCACGTGAGTACATGTCAAAATCGATTACGTGTGTACATGTTAGCATGCATTACGTGTGTACATGTCAAATTGCCTTATATGCCTACATATCAAAATCCATGATGTGCGTACATGTCAAAATGCATTACCTGTGTGCATGTCAAAATACATTTCTTGCCTTCATGTTAAAATGCATAACGTGCGTACATGTCAAAATACATTACGTGCGTACATGTTAAAATGCATGACGTAGGTAGATGTAAAAAACTATTACGTCCGTACATGTAAAAATGCAAAAAGTGCATACATGTCAAAATGCAATACGTGCGTACATGTTAAAACGCATTAAGGGCGCACATATGAAAATGCATTACGTAAGTACATGTCAACATGAATTACGTGCAGAAATGGCAAAATGCATTTGTGCGTACATGCTAAATGCATTACGTGAGTATATGTCAAAATGCATTACGTGCGTAGATGTTAACAAGCATTACGTGCGTACATGGCACAAAGCATTACGTGTGTACATGGCAAAATGCATTACGAGCGTACATGTCAAAATGCATTACGCGCGTACATAAAAAATGCATTACGTGCGTGCATATCAAAATGCATTATGCGTACATGTCAAAATGCATTACGTGTGTTCATGTCAAAATGAATTACGTGCGTATATTGCAAAATTCATTTGTGCGTACATGCTAAAAGGCATTACGTGAGTATAGGTCAAAATGCATTACGTGCGTACATAGTAAAATGCATTACGTGCCTATATATCAAAATGCATTAGGTGCTTACATTGCAAAATGCATTAGGTGCGTACATGTCAAAATTTATTACGTCAGTAAATTTTAAAATGTATTACGTTCGTACATATGAAAATGCATTACGTGAGTACATGTCAAAATGCATGATGTGCGTACATGTCAAAATGCATCACGTGCGTACATGGCAAAATGAATTACTTGCGCGTATGTCAAAATGAATTACGTGAGTATATGTAAAAACGCATTACGTGCGTACTTGTCAAAATGCCTTAAGTGCATGCATGTCAAAATGCAATACGTGGGTACATGTTAAAATGCATTACGTGCATACATATCAAAAAGCATTACCTTAGTACATATCGAAATGTATTACGTGCGTACATTTCAAAATGCCTTACAAGCGAACATGTCAAAATGCATTACGTTTGTACATGTCAAAATGCATTACTTGGGTACATGTCAAAATGAATTACTTGCGTACATGTCAATATGCATTATGTGTGTACAGTTTAAAATGCATTACGTGCGTACATTTCCAAATGCATTACTTGCGTACATGTCAAAATGCATTATTTGCGTTCATGTAAAAGCGAATTGAGGGCATATATGTCAAAATGCATTGAGTGCATGCATGTCAAAATGCAATACGTGGGTACTTGTTAAAATGCATTACGTGCGTACTTATCAAAATGCATTACGTGAGTACATATCGAAATGCATTACGTGCGTACATGTCAAAATGCATTAGGTGCGTACATGTCAAAATACATTACGTGCGTACGTGTCAAAATGCAATATGTGTGTACAGGTCAAAATGCATTACGTGCGTACATATTAAAATGCATTACGTGCGTACATGTCAAAATGCATTATGTGCGTACATGCAACAGCCAATTGAGAGGGTATATGTCAAATTGCATTGAGTGCATGCATGACAAAATGCAATACATAGGTACTTGTTAAAATGCATTACGTGCGTACTTATCAAAATGCATTACGTGAGTACATATCGGAATGCATTACGTGCGTACATGTCAAAATGCATTACGTGCGTAAAAGGAAAAACGTATTACGTGAGTACATGACAAAATGCATGACGTGCGTACATGTAAAAACGTATTACGTCCGTACATGTCAAAATGCATCAAGTGCATGCATGTCAAAATGCAATATGTGGGTACATGTTGAAATGCATTAAGTGCATGCATGCTAAAATGTAATACGTGGGTACATGTTAAAATGCATAACGTGCGTACATATCAAAATGCAGTACGTAAGTACATATCGAAATGCATTACGTGTGTACATGTCAAAATGCATTACTTGCGTACATCTCAAAATGATTTACGTGCCTACAGGTCAAAATGCATTACGTGCGTACATATTAAAATTCATTACGTGCGTACATGTCAAAATGTGTTATGTGCGTACATGTCAAAATGCATTAGGTCCGTACATGGCAAAATGCATTACGTGCATGCATGTCAAAATGAATTACGTGCGTATATGTCAACATGAATAACTTGCGTGCATGTCAAAATGAAATACGTGCATACATGTAAATATTCATTACGTGTGTGCATGTCAAAATGAATTACCTGCGTATAACTCATAATGCATTAAGTGCGTACATGCTTAAATCCATTAGGTGAGTATATGTCAAAATACATTACGTGCTTAGATGTCAAAATGCACTAAGTGCATTACATGGCAAAATGCATTACGTGCGTACATGTCCAAATGTAATAGTGTGTATATTGCAAAAAAGCATTACGAGCGTACTTGTCAAAATGAATTAAGTGCGTACATGTCAAAATGCATTAGATGCGTACATGTTAATCTATTACGTGCGTACATGTCAAATTGCACTATATGCGCACATGTCAAAATGCATTCCCTGCGTACATGTCAAAAAGCATTTCCTACCTGCATGTCAATGTGCATTACGTGTGTTTATGTCAAAATGCATTATGTGCGTACATGTCAAAATGCATTACGTAGGTAAATGCCAAAATGCATAACGAGCGTACATGTAAAAACGTATTACGTCTGTACATGTCAAAATGCATTAAGTGCATGCATCCTAAAATGCAATACGTGCGTACATGTTAACACGCATTACGTGAGTACATATCAAAATGCATTACATAAGTACATGCCAAAATGCATTACATGCGTACATGTCAATATGCATTCCGTGCGTACATGGCAAAATGCATTAGGTGCTTACATGTACAAATGCATCAACTGCGTACATAGCAAAACGCATTACGTGCGGACATTTCAAAATGCAATACGTGCGTATATGGCAAAATGCATTAGATGCGTACATATCAAAATTCATTACGTGCGTACATAGGAAAATGCATTACTTGCGTAAATGGCAAAATGAATTACGTGCGTATATGTCCACATGCAATAGGTGCGTATTTGGCAAAATGAATTACGAGCGTATATGTCAAAATGCATTATGTGAGTACATCTAGAAATGCATTACGTGTGTACATGTTAAAATGCATTACGTGCGTACATGTCAATTTGTCTTATATGCGTACATATCAAAATGCATGATGTGCGTACATGGCAAAATGCATTACATGCGTGAATGTCAAAATACATCACTTGCGTGCATGTCAAAATCCATTACGTGCGTACATGTCAATATGCATTCCGTGCGTACATGGAAAAATGCATTACGTGCGTACATGTCAAAAAGTATTACCTGCGTACATGGCAAAACGCATTACGTGCGTACATGTCAAAACGCAATACGTGCGTATAGGGCAAAATGCATTAGGTGCGTACATATCAAAATGCATTACGTGCGTACATAGCAAAATGAATTACGTGCGTAAATGGCAAAATGAAATACGTGCGTATATGTCCAAATGCAATACGTGCGTATATGGCAAAATGCATTACGATTGTATACTTTAAAATGCATTACGTGAGTACATGTCAAAATGCATTACGTGTGTACATGTTAAAATGCAATACGTGTGTACATGTCAAATTGACTTATATGTCTACATATCAAAATCCATGATGTGCGTACATGTCAAAATGCATTACCTGTGTGCATGTCAAAATACATTACTTTCTTTCATGTTAAAATGCATAACGTGCGTACATGTCAAAATGCATTACGTGCGTACATGTTAAAATGCATGACGTTGGTACATGTAAAAACCTATTACGTCCGTACATGTAAAAATGCAAAATGTGCATACATGTGAAAATGCAATACGTGCGTACATGTTAAAACGCATTACGTGCGCAAATATTAAAATGCATTACGTGAGTACATGTCAAAATACATTACGTACGTACATGTCAAAATGAATTACAAGCAGATATGGCAAAATTCATTTGTGCGTACATGCTAAATGCATTACGTGTGTACATGGCAAAATGCATTACGAGCGTACATGTCAAAATGCATTACGCGCGTACATGTCAAAATGCATTACGTGCGTGCATACCAAAATGAATTACGTGCGTATACTGCAAAATTCATTTGTGCGTACATGCTAAAAGGCATTACGTGAGTATAGGTCAATATGCATGATGTGCGTTCATGTCAAAATGTATTACGTCAGTAAATTTTAAAATGTATTATGTTCGTTCATATCAAAATGCCTTACGTGCGTACATGTCAAAATGCATGATGTGCGTACATGTCAAAATGCATCACGTGCGTACATGGCAAAATGAATTACTTACGTGTATGTCAAAATGAATTACGTGAGTATATGTAAAAACGCATTACGTGCGTACTTGTCAAAATGCCTTAAGTGCATGCATGTCAAAATGCAATACGTGGGTACATGTTAAAATGCATTACGTGCGTACATATCAAAAAGCATTACCTTAGTACATATCGAAATGTATTACGTGCGTAGACTTCAAAATGCCTTACAAGCGAACATGTCAAAATGCATTACGTGTGTACATGTCAAAATGCATTACTTGGGTACATGTCAAAATGAATTACTTGCGTACATGTCAATATGCATTATGTGTGTACAGTTCAAAATGCATTACTTGCGTACATATCCAAATGCATTACTTGCGTACATGTCAAAATGCATTATGTGCGTACATGTAAAAGCGAATTGAGGGCATATATTTCAAAATGCATTGAGTGCATGCATGTCAAAATGCAATACGTGGGTACTTGTTAAAATGCATTACGTGCGTACTTATCAAAATGCATTACGTGAGTACATATCGAAATGCATTACGTGCGTACATGTCAAAATGCATTAGGTGCGTACATGTCAAAATACATTACGTGCGTACGTGTCAAAATGCAATATGTGTGTACAGGTCAAAATGCATTACGTGCGTACATATTAAAATGCATTACGTGCGTACATGTCAAAATGCATTATGTGCGTACATGCAACAGCCAATTGAGAGGGTATATGTCAAATTGCATTGAGTGCATGCATGACAAAATGCAATACATAGGTACTTGTTAAAATGCATTACGTGCGTACTTATCAAAATGCATTACGTGAGTACATATCGGAATGCATTACGTGCGTACATGTCAAAATGCATTACGTGCGTAAAAGGAAAAACGTATTACGTGAGTACATGACAAAATGCATGACGTGCGTACATGTAAAAACGTATTACGTCCGTACATGTCAAAATGCATCAAGTGCATGCATGTCAAAATGCAATATGTGGGTACATGTTGAAATGCATTAAGTGCATGCATGCTAAAATGTAATACGTGGGTACATGTTAAAATGCATAACGTGCGTACATATCAAAATGCAGTACGTAAGTACATATCGAAATGCATTACGTGTGTACATGTTAAAATGCATTACTTGCGTACATCTCAAAATGATTTACGTGCCTACAGGTCAAAATGCATTACGTGCGTACATATTAAAATTCATTACGTGCGTACATGTCAAAATGTGTTATGTGCGTACATGTCAAAATGCATTAGGTCCGTACATGGCAAAATGCATTACGTGCATGCATGTCAAAATGAATTACGTGCGTATATGTCAACATGAATAACTTGCGTGCATGTCAAAATGAAATACGTGCCCACATGTGAATATTCATTACGTGTGTGCATGTCAAAATGAATTACCTGCGTATAACTCATAATGCATTAAGTGCGTACATGCTAAAATACATTAGGTGAGTATATGTCAAAATACATTACGTGCTTAGATGTCAAAATGCACTACGTGTCTACATGGCAAAATGCATTACGTGCGTACATGTCCAAATGTAATAGTGTGTATATGGCAAAAAAGCATTACGAGCGTACTTGTCAAAATGAATTAAGTGCGTACATGTCAAAATGCATTAGATGCGTACATGTTAATCTATTACGTGCGTACATGTCAAATTGCACTATATGCGCACATGTCAAAATGCATTTCCTGCGTACATGTCAAAATGCATTTCGTACCTGCATGTCAATATTCATTTCGTGTGTTTATGTCAAAATGCATTATGTGCATACATGTCAAAATGCATTACGTAGGTAAATGCCAAAATGCATGACGAGCGTACATGTAAAAACGTATTACGTCTGTACATGTCAAAATGCATTAAGTGCATGCATCCTAAAAGGCAATACGTGCGTACATGTTAACACGCATTACGTGAGTACATATCAAAATGCATTCCTTTAGTACATGCCAAAATGCATTACATGCGTACATGTCAATATGCATCCCGTGCCTACATGGCAAAATGCATTACGTGCTTACATGTCAAAATGCATCAATTGAGTACATAGTAAAACGCATTACGTGCGGACATTTCAAAATGCAATACGTGCGTATATGACAAAATGCATTACATGCGTACATATCAAAATTCATTACGTGCGTACATAGAAAATGCATTACTTGCGTAAATGGCAAAATGAATTACGTGCGTATATGTCCACATGCAATAGGTGCGTATTTGGCAAAATGAATTACGAGCGTATATGTCAAAATGCATTATGTGAGTACATCTAGAAATGCATTACGTGTGTATATGTTAAAATGCATTACGTGCGTACATGTCAATTTGTCTTATATGCGTACATATCAAAATGCATGATGTGCGTACATGTCAAAATGCATTACATGCGTGCATGTCATAATACATAACTTGCGTGCATGTCAAAATGCATTACGTAAGTACATGTCGATATGCATTCCGTGCGTACATGGAAAAATGCATTACGTGCGTACATGTCAAAAAGTATTACCTGCGTACATAGCAAAACGCATTACGTGCGTACATGTCAAAATGCAATACGTGCGTATAGGGCAAAATGCATTACGTGCGTACATATCAAAATGCATTACGTGCGTACATAGCAAAATGAATTACGTGCGTAAATGGTAAAATGAATTACGTGCGTATATGTCCAAATAAAATACGTGCGTATATGGCAAAATGCATTACGATTGTATATGTCAAAATGCATCACGTGAGTACATGTCAAAATCGATTACGTGTGTACATGTTAAAATGCATTACGTGTGTACATGTCAAATTGCCTTATATGCCTACATATCAAAATCCATGATGTGCGTACATGTCAAAATGCATTACCTGTGTGCATGTCAAAATACATTTCTTGCCTTCATGTTAAAATGCATAACGTGCGTACATGTCAAAATACATTACGTGCGTACATGTTAAAATGCATGACGTAGGTAGATGTAAAAAACTATTACGTCCGTACATGTAAAAATGCAAAAAGTGCATACATGTCAAAATGCAATACGTGCGTACATGTTAAAACGCATTAAGGGCGCACATATGAAAATGCATTACGTAAGTACATGTCAACATGAATTACGTGCAGAAATGGCAAAATGCATTTGTGCGTACATGCTAAATGCATTACGTGAGTATATGTCAAAATGCATTACGTGCGTAGATGTTAACAAGCATTACGTGCGTACATGGCACAAAGCATTACGTGTGTACATGGCAAAATGCATTACGAGCGTACATGTCAAAATGCATTACGCGCGTACATAAAAAATGCATTACGTGCGTGCATATCAAAATGCATTATGCGTACATGTCAAAATGCATTACGTGTGTTCATGTCAAAATGAATTACGTGCGTATATTGCAAAATTCATTTGTGCGTACATGCTAAAAGGCATTACGTGAGTATAGGTCAAAATGCATTACGTGCGTACATAGTAAAATGCATTACGTGCCTATATATAAAAATGCATTAGGTGCTTACATTGCAAAATGCATTAGGTGCGTACATGTCAAAATTTATTACGTCAGTAAATTTTAAAATGTATTACGTGAGTATATGTAAAAACGCATTACGTGCGTACTTGTCAAAATGCCTTAAGTGCAGGCATGTCAAAATGCAATACGTGGGTACATGTTAAAAGGCATTACGTGCGTACATATCAAAAAGCATTACCTTAGTACATATCGAAATGTATTACGTGCGTAGATTTCAAAATGCCTTACAAGCGAACATGTCAAAATGCATTACGTGTGTACATGTCAAAATGCATTACTTGGGTACATGTCAAAATGAAATACGTGCGTACATGTCAACATGCATTATGTGTGTACAGTTCAAAATGCATTACTTGCGTACATATCCAAATGCATTACTTGCGTACATGTCAAAATGCATTATATGCGTACATGTAAAAACGCATTGCGTGCGTATATGTCAAAATGCAATAAGTGCATGCATGTCAAAATGCAATACGTGCGTAGATGTCAAATACATGTCAGAATACATGACGGGCGTCCTTGCCAATATGCATTACGTGCGTACATGTCAGAATGCATCATTTGCCTAATGTCAAAATGCATTACGTGCGTACATGTAAAAACGTATTACGTCCGTACATGTCAAATTTCAATACGTGGGTACATTTTAAAATGCATTAAGTGCATGCATGCCAAAATGCAATAAGTGGGTACATGTTAAAATGCATAACGTGCGTACATATCAAAATGCATTACGTGAGTACATATCGAAATGCATTACGTGTGTACATTTCAAAATGAATTACTTGCGTACATGTCAAAATAAATTACGTGCCTACAGGTCAAAATGCATTACGTGCGTATATGTCAAAATGAATAACGTACGTGCATGTCAAAATGAAATACGTGCGTACGTGTCAAAATACATTACGTGTGTGCATGTCAAAATGAATTACGTGCGTATAACTCAAAATGCATTAAGTGCGTACATGCTAAAATGCATTAGGTGAGTATATTTCAAAATGCATTACGTGCTTAGATGTCAAAATGCACTACGTGCGTACATGTCAAAATGCATCACGTGCGTACATGTCCAAATGCAATACGTGCGCATATGGCGAAATGCATCACCAGCGTACATGTCAAAATAAATTGCGTGCGTACATGCCAAAATGCATTAGGTGCGTACATGTCAGAATGCATTACGTACGTGCATTTCAAAATGCATTATGTGTGTTCATGACAAAATGCAATACGTATGTATATGACAAAATGCATTACATGCGTACATGACAAATTGCATTACGTGAGTACATGTCATAATGAATTACGTGCATACAGGTCAAAATGCATTACGTTCGTGCAGTTTCAAAATGCATTACTTTTGTCCATGTCAAAATTCATTACTTGCCTACAAGCCAAAATGCATGACATGCATACATGAACAAACGCATTACGTGCGTACATGTCAAAATGCATTAAGTGCAAGCATGTCAAAATGCAATACGTACGTACATGTTGAAATGCATTACGTGTGTACATATCAAAATGCATTACCTTAGTACATATCGAAATGTATTACGTGTGTAGATTTCAAAATGCACTACGTGCGTACATGGCAAAATGCATTACGTGCGTACATGTTCAAATGCAATACGTGGGTACATGTTAAAATGCATTACGTGGTACATATCAAAATGCATTACGTGCGTACATGTCAAAATGCATTATTGATGTGCATGTCAAAATGAATTACGTACGTATAACTCAAAATGGATTAAGTTGGTACATGCTAAAATGCATTAGGGAAGTATATGTCAAAATACATTACGTGCGTAGATGTCAAAATGCACTACGTGCGTACATGGCAAAATGCATAACGTGCGTACATGTCCAAATGCAATACGTGCGTTTTTTTGCAAAATGCTTGACGAGCGTACATTTCAAAATGCATTACGTGAGTACACATGAAAATGCATTATGTGCGTACATGTAAAAAGGCATTACATGCGTACATGTAAAAAGGCATTACATGCGTACATGTCAAAATGCATTAAGTGCATGCATTCCAAATTACAATATGTGCGTACATGTTAAAATGCATTCTGTGCGTACATATTAAAATGCATAACGTGAGTACATATCGAAAAGCATTACGTGCGTACATGTCCAAATTCGTTACGTGCGTACATGTTTAAATGCATTACGTGCGTACATGTCAAAATGCAGTAAGGGCATGCATGTCAAAATTGAATACGTAGGTACATGTTAAAATGCATTACGTGCGTACATATCAAAATGCATTACTTGCATACATGTCAAAAGGATCACGTGCGTACATAGCAAAATGCCATACGTGCGTACATTGCCAAATTAATTACGTGCGTCCATCTCAAAATGCATTAAGTGCGTCCATGTTTAAATGATTACGTGCGTACATGGCAAAATGCACTAAGTGCTTACATGACAAAATGCATGACGTGCGTACATGTAAAAACGTATTACGTCAGTACATGTAAAAATGCATTAAGTGCATACATGTCAAAATGCATTACTTGCGTGTATGTCAAAACAAATTACGTGCGTAGAGGAGAAAAAGGCATTACGTGAGTACATGTCAAAATGCATTACGTACTTACATGCTAAAATGCATTACGTGCGTACATAGAGAATGCAAAACGTGCGCACATGGAAAAATGCATTAAGTGCGTACCTAGCAAAATGCATTACGTGAAAACATGACAAAATGCAATACGTACGTATATGACAAAATGCATTACATGCGTACATGACAAATTGCATTACGTGAGTACATGTCATAATGAATTACGTGCATACATGTCAAAATGCATTACGTTCGTGCAGTGTCAAAATGCATTACTTTTGTCCATGTCAAAATTCATTACTTGCGTACAAGCCAAAATGCATGACATGCATACATGAACAAACGCATTACGTGCGTACATGTCAAAATGCATTAAGTGCAAGCATGTCAAAATGCAACACGTACGTACATGTTGAAATATATTACGTGCGTACATATCAAAATGCATTAGCTTAGTACATATCGAAATGTATTGCGTGTGTAGATTTCAAAATGCACTACGTGCGTACATGGCAAAATGCATTACGTGCATACATGTTTAAATGCAATACGTGGGTACATGTTAAAATGCATTACGTGGTACATATCAAAATGCATTACGTGTGTACATTTCAAAATGCATTACATGCGTACATGTTAAAATGCATTACGTGAGTACATTTTGAAATGTATTACGTGCGTACATGTCAAAATGCATTACGTGCGTACATGTCAAAATGCATTCCGTGCGAACATACTAAAATCCATTACTTTCGTACATGGCAAATGAATTACGTGCGTACATGGAAAAATAAATTATGTGTATATATGTCAAAATGACTTAGTTGCGTGCATATCAAAATGAATTACGTGCATACAAGTCAAAATGCATTACGTTTTTTCAAAATGATTAACGTGCGTAAATGCATTGGGTGCGTACATGCTAAAATTCTTTAGGTGAGTATATGTCTAAATGCTTTACGTGCGTAGATGTCAAAATTCACTACGCGCGTACATTGCAAAATGCATTACGTGCGTACATGTCCAAATGCAATACGTGCGTATATGGCAAAATGGATTACAATTGTACATGTCAAAATGCATTACGTGCGTACATGTTAAAATGCATTACCTGCTTACATGTCAAATTTACATTATATGCATAATCGAAAAATGCATTACGTGCGAGCATTTCAAACCGCATTACTGGCGTTCATGTCAAAATGAATTACGTGCGTACATTTTAAAATGCATTACATGAAAAAATGAATTACGTGCGTACATGTCAAATTGCATTATTTGCGTCCCTTCAAAATGCATTACGTGCGTACATATTAAAATGCAATACGTGCGTACATGTCATAATGCATTACGTCGTACATGGCAAAATGCATTAAGTTCGTGAATGTCAAAAGGAATTACGTGCGTATATGTCAACATGCATTACGTGCGTGTATTTCAAAATGAATTACGTGCGTACATGTCAAAATGCATTATTGGTGTGCATGTCAAAATGAATTACTTACGTATAAATCAAAATGGATTAAGTTCGTACATGCTAAAATGCATTAGGGAAGTATATGTCAAAATACATTCCCCGCGTAGATGTCAAAATGCACTACGTGCGTACATGGCAAAATGCATTACGTGCGTACATGTTCAAATGCAATACGTGCGTATATTGCAAAATGCATGACGAGCGTACATTTCAAAATGCATTACGTGAGTACACATCAAAATGAATTATGTGCGTACATGTAAAAAGGCATTACATGCGTACATGTCAAAATGCATTAAGTGCATGCATTCCAAATTACCGTATGTGCGTACATGTTAAAATGCATTCCGTGCATACATATCAACATGCATTAGATGAGTACATATCGAAATGCATTACGTGCGTACATGTCAAAATTCGTTACGTGTGTACATGTCTAAATGCATTACGTGCTTACATGTCAAAATGCAATACGTAGGTACATGTTAAGATGCATTACGTGCGTACATATCAAAATGCATTACGTGAGTACATATCAAAATGCATTATGTGCGTACATGTAAAAAGGCATTACATGCGTACATATCAAAATGCATTAAGTGCATGCATTCCAAATTACAATATGTGCGTACATGTTAAAATGCATTCCGTGCATACATATCAAAATGCATTACATGAGTACATGTCAAAATGCATTACTTGCATACATGTCGAAATTATTACGTGCGTCCATTTCAAAATGCATTACGTGCGTCCATGTTTAAATGATTACGTGCGTACATGGCAAAATGCACTTAGTGCTTACATGACAAAATGCATGACGTGCGTATATTAAAATGCATTACGTGAGTACATGTCAAAATACATTACGTACGTACATGTCAAAATGAATTACAAGCAGATATGGCAAAATGCATTTGTGCGTACATGCTAAATGCATTACGTGTGTACATGGCAAAATGCATTACGAGCGTACATGTCAAAATGCATTACGCGCGTACATGTCAAAATGCATTACGTGCGTGCATACCAAAATGAATTACGTGTGTATACTGCAAAATTCATTTGTGCGTACATGCTAAAAGGCATTACGTGAGTATAGGTCAATATGCATGATGTGCGTTCATGTCAAAATGTATTACGTCAGTAAATTTTAAAATGTATTATGTTCGTTCATATCAAAATGCCTTACGTGCGTACATGTCAAAATGCATGATGTCCGTACATGTCAAAATGCATCACGTGCGTACATGGCAAAATGAATTACTTACGTGTATGTCAAAATGAATTACGTGAGTATATGTAAAAACGCATTACGTGCGTACTTGTCAAAATGCCTTAAGTGCATGCATGTCAAAATGCAATACGTGGGTACATGTTAAAATGCATTACGTGCGTACATATCAAAAAGCATTACCTTAGTACATATCGAAATGTATTACGTGCGTAGACTTCAAAATGCCTTACAAGCGAACATGTCAAAATGCATTACGTGTGTACATGTCAAAATGCATTACTTGGGTACATGTCAAAATGAATTACTTGCGTACATGTCAATATGCATTATGTGTGTACAGTTCAAAATGCATTACTTGCATACATATCCAAATGCATTACTTGCGTACATGTCAAAATGCATTATGTGCGTACAAGGTAAAAGCGAATTGAGGGCATATATGTCAAAATGCATTGAGTGCATGCATGTCAAAATGCAATACGTGGGTACTTGTTAAAATGCATTACGTGCGTACTTATCAAAATGCATTACGTGAGTACATATCGAAATGCATTACGTGCGTACATGTCAAAATGCATTAGGTGCGTACATGTCAAAATACATTACGTGCGTACGTGTCAAAATGCAATATGTGTGTACAGGTCAAAATGCATTACGTGCGTACATATTAAAATGCATTACGTGCGTACATGTCAAAATGCATTATGTGCGTACATGCAACAGCCAATTGAGAGGGTATATGTCAAATTGCATTGAGTGCATGCATGACAAAATGCAATACATAGGTACTTGTTAAAATGCATTACGTGCGTACTTATCAAAATGCATTACGTGAGTACATATCGGAATGCATTACGTGCGTACATGTCAAAATGCATTACGTGCGTAAAAGGAAAAACGTATTACGTGAGTACATGACAAAATGCATGACGTGCGTACATGTAAAAACGTATTACGTCCGTACATGTCAAAATGCATCAAGTGCATGCATGTCAAAATGCAAAAAGGGGTACATGTTGAAATGCATTAAGTGCATGCATGCTAAAATGTAATACGTGGGTACATGTTAAAATGCATAACGTGCGTACATATCAAAATGCAGTACGTAAGTACATATCGAAATGCATTACGTGTGTACATGTCAAAATGCATTACTTGCGTACATCTCAAAATGATTTACGTGCCTACAGGTCAAAATGCATTACGTGCGTACATATTAAAATTCATTACGTGCGTACATGTCAAAATGTGTTATGTGCGTACATGTCAAAATGCATTAGGTCCGTACATGGCAAAATGCATTACGTGCATGCATGTCAAAATGAATTACGTGCGTATATGTCAACATGAATAACTTGCGTGCATGTCAAAATGAAATACGTGCCCACATGTAAATATTCATTACGTGTGTGCATGTCAAAATGAATTACCTGCGTATAACTCATAATGCATTAAGTGCGTACATGCTAAAATACATTAGGTGAGTATATGTCAAAATACATTACGTGCTTAGATGTCAAAATGCACTACGTGTCTACATGGCAAAATGCATTACGTGCGTACATGTCCAAATGTAATAGTGTGTATATGGCAAAAAAGCATTACGAGCGTACTTGTCAAAATGAATTAAGTGCGTACATGTCAAAATGCATTAGATGCGTACATGTTAATCTATTACGTGCGTACATGTCAAATTGCACTATATGCGCACATGTCAAAATGCATTTCCTGCGTACATGTCAAAATGCATTTCGTACCTGCATGTCAATATTCATTTCGTGTGTTTATGTCAAAATGCATTATGTGCATACATGTCAAAATGCATTACGTAGGTAAATGCCAAAATGCATGACGAGCGTACATGTAAAAACGTATTACGTCTGTACATGTCAAAATGCATTAAGTGCATGCATCCTAAAAGGCAATACGTGCGTACATGTTAACACGCATTACGTGAGTACATATCAAAATGCATTCCTTTAGTACATGCCAAAATGCATTACATGCGTACATGTCAATATGCATCCCGTGCCTACATGGCAAAATGCATTACGTGCTTACATGTCAAAATGCATCAACTGAGTACATAGTAAAACGCATTACGTGCGGACATTTCAAAATGCAATACGTGCGTATATGACAAAATGCATTACATGCGTACATATCAAAATTCATTACGTGCGTACATAGAAAATGCATTACTTGCGTAAATGGCAAAATGAATTACGTGCGTATATGTCCACATGCAATAGGTGCGTATTTGGCAAAATGAATTACGAGCGTATATGTCAAAATGCATTATGTGAGTACATCTAGAAATGCATTACGTGTGTATATGTTAAAATGCATTACGTGCGTACATGTCAATTTGTCTTATATGCGTACATATCAAAATGCATGATGTGCGTACATGTCAAAATGCATTACATGCGTGCATGTCATAATACATAACTTGCGTGCATGTCAAAATGCATTACGTAAGTACATGTCGATATGCATTCCGTGCGTACATGGAAAAATGCATTACGTGCGTACATGTCAAAAAGTATTACCTGCGTACATAGCAAAACGCATTACGTGCGTACTTGTCAAAATGCAATACGTGCGTATAGGGCAAAATGCATTACGTGCGTACATATCAAAATGCATTACGTGCGTACATAGCAAAATGAATTACGTGCGTAAATGGCAAAATGAATTACGTGCGTATATGTCCAAATAAAATACGTGCGTATATTGCAAAATGCATTACGATTGTATATGTCAAAATGCATCACATGAGTACATGTCAAAATCGATTACGTGTGTACATGTTAAAATGCATTACGTGTGTACATGTCAAATTGCCTTATATGCCTACATATCAAAATCCATGATGTGCGTACATTTCAAAATGCATTACCTGTGTGCATGTCAAAATACATTTCTTGCCTTCATGTTAAAATGCATAACGTGCGTACATGTCAAAATACATTACGTGCGTACATGTTAAAATGCATGACGTAGGTAGATGTAAAAAACTATTACGTCCGTACAAGTAAAAATGCAAAAAGTGCATACATGTCAAAATGCAATACGTGCGTACATGTTAAAACGCATTAAGGGCGCACATATGAAAATGCATTACGTAAGTACATGTCAACATGAATTACGTGCAGAAATGGCAAAATGCATTTGTGCGTACATGCTAAATGCATTACGTGAGTATATGTCAAAATGCATTACGTGCGTAGATGTTAACAAGCATTACGTGCGTACATGGCACAAAGCATTACGTGTGTACATGGCAAAATGCATTACGAGCGTACATGTCAAAATGCATTACGCGCGTACATAAAAAATGCATTACGTGCGTGCATATCAAAATGCATTATGCGTACATGTCAAAATGCATTACGTGTGTTCATGTCAAAATGAATTACGTGCGTATATTGCAAAATTCATTTGTGCGTACATGCTAAAAGGCATTACGTGAGTATAGGTCAAAATGCATTACGTGCGTACATACTAAAATGCATTACGTGCCTATATATAAAAATGCATTAGGTGCTTACATTGCAAAATGCATTAGGTGCGTACATGTCAAAATTTATTACGTCAGTAAATTTTAAAATGTATTACGTGAGTATATGTAAAAACGCATTACGTGCGTACTTGTCAAAATGCCTTAAGTGCAGGCATGTCAAAATGCAATACGTGGGTACATGTTAAAAGGCATTACGTGCGTACATATCAAAAAGCATTACCTTAGTACATATCGAAATGTATTACGTGCGTAGATTTCAAAATGCCTTACAAGCGAACATGTCAAAATGCATTACGTGTGTACATGTCAAAATGCATTACTTGGGTACATGTCAAAATGAAATACGTGCGTACATGTCAACATGCATTATGTGTGTACAGTTCAAAATGCATTACTTGCGTACATATCCAAATGCATTACTTGCGTACATGTCAAAATGCATTATATGCGTACATGTAAAAACGCATTGCGTGCGTATATGTCAAAATGCAATAAGTGCATGCATGTCAAAATGCAATACGTGCGTAGATGTCAAATACATGTCAGAATACATGACGGGCGTCCTTGCCAATATGCATTACGTGCGTACATGTCAGAATGCATCATTTGCCTAATGTCAAAATGCATTACGTGCGTACATGTAAAAACGTATTACGTCCGTACATGTCAAATTTCAATACGTGGGTACATTTTAAAATGCATTAAGTGCATGCATGCCAAAATGCAATAAGTGGGTACATGTTAAAATGCATAACGTGCGTACATATCAAAATGCATTACGTGAGTACATATCGAAATGCATTACGTGTGTACATTTCAAAATGAATTACTTGCGTACATGTCAAAATAAATTACGTGCCTACAGGTCAAAATGCATTACGTGCGTATATGTCAAAATGAATAACGTACGTGCATGTCAAAATGAAATACGTGCGTACGTGTCAAAATACATTACGTGTGTGCATGTCAAAATGAATTACGTGCGTATAACTCAAAATGCATTAAGTGCGTACATGCTAAAATGCATTAGGTGAGTATATTTCAAAATGCATTACGTGCTTAGATGTCAAAATGCACTACGTGCGTACATGTCAAAATGCATCACGTGCGTACATGTTCAAATGCAATACGTGCGCATATGGCGAAATGCATCACCAGCGTACATGTCAAAATAAATTGCGTGCGTACATGCCAAAATGCATTAGGTGCGTACATGTCAGAATGCATTACGTACGTGCATTTCAAAATGCATTATGTGTGTTCATGACAAAATGCAATACGTATGTATATGACAAAATGCATTACATGCGTACATGACAAATTGCATTACGTGAGTACATGTCATAATGAATTACGTGCATACAGGTCAAAATGCATTACGTTCGTGCAGTTTCAAAATGCATTACTTTTGTCCATGTCAAAATTCATTACTTGCCTACAAGCCAAAATGCATGACATGCATACATGAACAAACGCATTACGTGCGTACATGTCAAAATGCATTAAGTGCAAGCATGTCAAAATGCAATACGTACGTACATGTTGAAATGCATTACGTGTGTACATATCAAAATGCATTACCTTAGTACATATCGAAATGTATTACGTGTGTAGATTTCAAAATGCACTACGTGCGTACATGGCAAAATGCATTACGTGCGTACATGTTCAAATGCAATACGTGGGTACATGTTAAAATGCATTACGTGGTACATATCAAAATGCATTACGTGCGTACATGTCAAAATGCATTATTGATGTGCATGTCAAAATGAATTACGTACGTATAACTCAAAATGGATTAAGTTGGTACATGCTAAAATGCATTAGGGAAGTATATGTCAAAATACATTACGTGCGTAGATGTCAAAATGCACTACGTGCGTACATGGCAAAATGCATAACGTGCGTACATGTCCAAATGCAATACGTGCGTTTTTTTGCAAAATGCTTGACGAGCGTACATTTCAAAATGCATTACGTGAGTACACATGAAAATGCATTATGTGCGTACATGTAAAAAGGCATTACATGCGTACATGTAAAAAGGCATTACATGCGTACATGTCAAAATGCATTAAGTGCATGCATTCCAAATTACAATATGTGCGTACATGTTAAAATGCATTCTGTGCGTACATATTAAAATGCATAACGTGAGTACATATCGAAAAGCATTACGTGCGTACATGTCCAAATTCGTTACGTGCGTACATGTTTAAATGCATTACGTGCGTACATGTCAAAATGCAGTAAGGGCATGCATGTCAAAATTGAATACGTAGGTACATGTTAAAATGCATTACGTGCGTACATATCAAAATGCATTACTTGCATACATGTCAAAAGGATCACGTGCGTACATAGCAAAATGCCATACGTGCGTACATTGCCAAATTAATTACGTGCGTCCATCTCAAAATGCATTAAGTGCGTCCATGTTTAAATGATTACGTGCGTACATGGCAAAATGCACTAAGTGCTTACATGACAAAATGCATGACGTGCGTACATGTAAAAACGTATTACGTCAGTACATGTAAAAATGCATTAAGTGCATACATGTCAAAATGCATTACTTGCGTGTATGTCAAAACAAATTACGTGCGTAGA
This sequence comes from Ceratothoa steindachneri, assembly GCA_963969495.1. Lineage (NCBI taxonomy): Eukaryota > Metazoa > Arthropoda > Malacostraca > Isopoda > Cymothoidae > Ceratothoa > Ceratothoa steindachneri. The sequence continues at coordinate 145,087,865 of OZ018329.1, forward strand.
GGAGAAAAAGGCATTACGTGAGTACATGTCAAAATGCATTACGTACTTACATGCTAAAATGCATTACGTGCGTACATAGAGAATGCAAAACGTGCGCACATGGAAAAATGCATTAAGTGCGTACCTAGCAAAATGCATTACGTGAAAACATGACAAAATGCAATACGTACGTATATGACAAAATGCATTACATGCGTACATGACAAATTGCATTACGTGAGTACATGTCATAATGAATTACGTGCATACATGTCAAAATGCATTACGTTCGTGCAGTGTCAAAATGCATTACTTTTGTCCATGTCAAAATTCATTACTTGCGTACAAGCCAAAATGCATGACATGCATACATGAACAAACGCATTACGTGCGTACATGTCAAAATGCATTAAGTGCAAGCATGTCAAAATGCAACACGTACGTACATGTTGAAATATATTACGTGCGTACATATCAAAATGCATTAGCTTAGTACATATCGAAATGTATTGCGTGTGTAGATTTCAAAATGCACTACGTGCGTACATGGCAAAATGCATTACGTGCATACATGTTTAAATGCAATACGTGGGTACATGTTAAAATGCATTACGTGGTACATATCAAAATGCATTACGTGTGTACATTTCAAAATGCATTACATGCGTACATGTTAAAATGCATTACGTGAGTACATTTTGAAATGTATTACGTGCGTACATGTCAAAATGCATTACGTGCGTACATGTCAAATTGCATTCCGTGCGAACATACTAAAATGCATTACTTTCGTACATGGCAAATGAATTACGTGCGTACATGGAAAAATAATTATGTGTATATATGTCAAAATGACTTAGTTGCGTGCATATCAAAATGAATTACGTGCATACAAGTCAAAATGCATTACGTTTTTTCAAAATGATTAACGTGCGTAAATGCATTGGGTGCGTACATGCTAAAATTCTTTAGGTGAGTATATGTCTAAATGCTTTACGTGCGTAGATGTCAAAATTCACTACGCGCGTACATTGCAAAATGCATTACGTGCGTACATGTCCAAATTCAATACGTGCGTATATGGCAAAATGGATTACAATTGTACATGTCAAAATGCATTACGTGCGTACATGTTAAAATGCATTACCTGCTTACATGTCAAATTTACATTATATGCATACATCGAAAAATGCATTACGTGCGAGCATTTCAAACCGCATTACTGGCGTTCATGTCAAAATGAATTACGTGCGTACATTTTAAAATGCATTACATGAAAAAATGAATTACGTGCGTACATGTCAAATTGCATTATTTGCGTCCCTTCAAAATGCATTACGTGCGTACATATTAAAATGCAATACGTGCGTACATGTCATAATGCATTACGTCGTACATGGCAAAATGCATTAAGTTCGTGAATGTCAAAAGGAATTACGTGCGTATATGTCAACATGCATTACGTGCGTGTATTTCAAAATGAATTACGTGCGTACATGTCAAAATGCATTATTGGTGTGCATGTCAAAATGAATTACTTACGTATAAATCAAAATGGATTAAGTTCGTACATGCTAAAATGCATTAGGGAAGTATATGTCAAAATACATTCCCCGCGTAGATGTCAAAATGCACTACGTGCGTACATGGCAAAATGCATTACGTGCGTACATGTTCAAATGCAATACGTGCGTATATTGCAAAATGCATGACGAGCGTACATTTCAAAATGCATTACGTGAGTACACATCAAAATGAATTATGTGCGTACATGTAAAAAGGCATTACATGCGTACATGTCAAAATGCATTAAGTGCATGCATTCCAAATTACAATATGTGCGTACATGTTAAAATGCATTCCGTGCATACATATCAAAATGCATTAGATGAGTACATATCGAAATGCATTACGTGCGTACATGTCAAAATTCGTTACGTGTGTACATGTCTAAATGCATTACGTGCTTACATGTCAAAATGCAATACGTAGGTACATGTTAAGATGCATTACGTGCGTACATATCAAAATGCATTACGTGAGTACATATCAAAATGCATTATGTGCGTACATGTAAAAAGGCATTACATGCGTACATATCAAAATGCATTAAGTGCATGCATTCCAAATTACAATATGTGCGTACATGTTAAAATGCATTCCGTGCATACATATCAAAATGCATTACATGAGTACATGTCAAAATGCATTACTTGCATACATGTCGAAATTATTACGTGCGTCCATTTCAAAATGCATTACGTGCGTCCATGTTTAAATGATTACGTGCGTACATGGCAAAATGCACTTAGTGCTTACATGACAAAATGCATGACGTGCGTACATGTAAAAACGTATTACGTCCGTACATGTAAAAATGCACTAAGTGCATACATGTTAAAATGCATTACGTGCGTATATGTCACAATGCATTACGTGCGTATATGTCAAAATACATGACGTGCGTACATGTCAAAATGCATTACGTGCGTACATTTTAAAATGCATTAAGTGCATGCATGTCAAAATGCAATACGTAGTTACATGTTAAAATGCATTACGTGCATACATATGAAAATGCATTACGTGAGTACATATCGAAATGCATTACGTGCGTATCTGTCAAAATGCATTACGTTCGTACATTTCAAAATGCATTACTTGCGTACATGTCAAAATGCATTACGTGCGTACATAGCAAAATGCCATACGTGCGTACATGGCAAAATTAATTACGTGAGTACATGTCAAAATGCATTACGTGCGTACATGTTTAAATGATTACGTGCGTACTTGGCAAAATGCACTCAGTGCGTACATGTTAAAATGCATTACGTGAGTACATGGCAAAATGCATTTCATGCGTATATGTCAAAATACATGACGAGCGTACATGGAAAAATGCATTACGTGCGTACATGTCAGAATGCATTATGTGCGTAATGTCAAAATGCATTACATGCGTACATGTCAAAATGCATGGTATTAATTTAAGGCAATTTTGAATACTCGCAGAGCTACTAATAATTTATGTTAATGGGATAGCGTGATTATAGAAAGAAAGAAGAAATATTTTAAACTTTTCTCACCTCACTTTGGTAGGCTACGTTTATTCATAGTGTATTATAGAAATAATCGTGTAACATTCCTATTGTTCCCATCCCTATAGGAATGAAGTTCACTAGATTCAAATGAAAGCTAACTGATATCAAAATGGAAAACTATCGTATTTTACACAGGTGAAGTACCTTTTTAAGTGGAAAAGGAGGTCGCTGAATAAACATATTCCTAAAATAAGCGTCCATACTTCCGATTCAATACAGCCACAGTTACTCCATACAAGCCACGAAAGAGGAGAAGAAGAAGATCACCACGTCGCCCTACTTGGACAGGGCTCACGTTTGTCTCATAGAGAAAACCTTTCACGTCCACAAAGAAAACATAGAAATACAATCATGATAACGTAATAACAAACCACCACACATTGAGATTAGGTCAGTATCCCAGCCTACACTATTTGCACTGCTCAATTGCCAAAACTCACCATAACGTCAGCTCTTTCTCCCAGCAGGGCTCAAGAACGCGTCCTACTTCACACCGAACCTTGATTTAAGTACAAATGGAAGTCTCCTTTTCACTTGTAAATCTCCAACCCGCTCCCCCTTACCACTATCATCGCTTAGAATTGCACACACAGTTTTTTACTCCCCCACCCCCTCCTCCTTCCCTACGACGGAGTATCATTTCCTCAGTCTTCCGCCGCACCTTATCTGTCCTGGCCGACCTAGGTGAGGTTTTACTGGCTACTTTTGGTGTCTATCTTACCTCACTACTGGGAGTAGCTGCGATTTCATCTCCCTTGCAGAGACTGGTTCACTTGCTTGTCATACACAAATAAACCTTTCAATCTTTGTCTACTTCATAATGTTAAAATTGCCCCCATTTCTATCACTCCGAAATTCATCGCGTTTCATCGGCTTCATTTATTCGCTCGAACGAGATTTATGCCTTTGAGACAATCTTAACCTTTTCCTGTATTAATTAATATTTGAGTCATGTATTTTGTATGCATGAATCATCTATTTTGTGTTCTCCTCTTCCCCCATTTTCCTACGGTTGATGATAATCAGCTTCTCTGAATGGAGCATAGTAGCATCAATCTCAACCCCCTCCCACCACTCTCGATAAATAAAAGAATTTTGTGTACTTTATTTCTTCCTTCGATGCATCCATTTTCTATTTTCATTCTAGTATTAAATCAACTTTTAGAACACTCATGTTCGGCATTCACCTTAAAACGAACAATCAGACGTTCTCTCGTTGGTCAACGGATAATGATATCAGATTAGTTTTAAGTCCTTTAGATAAATAAGCCTTCGTGCTTCTCAACCATTATCATACTTATTTTTATGCTGGTTTCATTATCAGGATGAGGGATCTCATCCACGAAAGGAAAACGGATGACGCAAGCTAGTACTAGTAGATAGATTTAAAGAGGTCTATTAGCTATAACCTGACAGATATGTGGGAGATTCGTATATTCCTGCTCGTTTCCTGCAGTCCCTTGTCTGGTTGCATAGTTTTGCATTCCCTTAAGAGTGAGTTCAGGTATACGTTTGCTTTGGAGCACGAATATATATATATATATATATATATATATATATATATATATATATATATATATATATATATATCACTATGTGTGTTTGTGTAGATGACTACCTTTCCGTAATTAAAGAACGGTGAAAAGGTACAGTCAATGACACTACACTCATCAAGCGGTCTAGTTCTTCAGCTGGGGCAAGTTTCTTCCTACACCCTGAACCAGGCTGATACCACTGTAGAGAAAGTTGGGAGTTTTCGGTTCTCTGTGAATCAACATTTATGAAACCTTTCCCAGCTCGTCTTCACAATGTATTGCAACCCTGATCTTATGTTTTCATTATCTTGTGTTACATTCTTGAATTTAATTTCAGATTCGTTGATTTGGGGGTGAAATTCGCAAAGAGCATCTCTCCTCTTTAAGAACAATGGGACGTCTAATATGCGTTAACAAGTATGAAAATACTTTCATCATGAAGGAAAGTGCTGAAGGCACCTCTGTTCATGTTATTTTGAAGCTAGTTCACCATGTACACACGGTTAGACGATTGCTGAATGATATCAAAAGAGTGTGACGCCTAGGATTTGAGGAATATTAGCCGCTAGTTATGTCGGAAAGCCGGAAAAAAGAGCAGTCATTTTTACCGATGCTGGTCTTCTGCTTGTACTGAAAACCACCAGTAACCGTATTCTAGAGACCATGGCTTCCGTGCGAACTCCATTGAAACTGCATCATTTAAAGCCCCCTCACAAGACTTTAAGGCTTCAATGGGACTTTGAACATGAGTTGCTACCTCTGACGATTCTGACGGTTAGGTCTATTTCAGAGATAAGCAAAATCAAAGTTTGGAACGTCCACAGCAGGGAGGAGGAGACATGTTGTGGGCAAGTATAATTGGAGAAAGGCGTTTTGGTCCAGTGTGGGTGCCTGATGGTGTTAAAGTGACTGCAGCCACCTGTTGCAATTTCTTGAAGGAGGTCTTGGCTCCCTGGCTAGATGCCATACCGTTGTCACTTCAAAGGACTGTAGTTTTCATGCATGGCAATGCTCCATCCCACTCTGCCAAGTCCACCCAGCTGTTCCTAGGCTCTTTTGGCATAAAAGATGACAAGATGATGGCGTGGCCGCCAGCCTCTCCAGATCTCAACCCTATCGAAAATTCGTGGTCCATCCTTAAACAAGAGGTTTATGCCGATGCACGTGAATTTTCGTCTAAAGAAGTCTTATGGGCGACCATCAGAGCAGAGGCAGAGGCAGTCCAACCTGCTACTATTAGGAATTTTACAGATTCTATACATGATAATGGTTGAAGTAATCCATCGAAATGGAGCTCATGTGAGCAAATAGATTATTTTGTCCCTCCATCATATACATATTATAATTATGGTTTATATTAAATATATACGCAAGATATACTTAATGTGTATAATTATCCTTCGTTTTCTTCAAAATATGTCTAGATGGGCTATTTGCACTTAAACTATTAGCGTGGTTCACCTAAAAGACGAAGAATCTGAAATAAAAATTGAAGGCCGCAACACAGCATAAGGAAAACTTAACTTTTGTGTTGCCAAGTTGTGCAGATCACCTGGGGAAAGTTTCATCCAAATTGATTCACAGAGAATTGAGAAATCCTGACTTTCCCTACCGAGCTATTAGCGTGGTTCAGGGTATATATGTATATACCATCCAAATACCTCAACTCGTATTAAAAATATTCAAAAATATATAAACGGGACAATTAACTATAAATGCTGCGAAATTATAACTTCCAGAAGTCATAAATGAAGCAAACTTTATACGCATGTAATTTAATTTCGACGATAATCTCAGATATTATATAAAATTAAGACCTGGACAATATACGACGTGAGTTTCGTATTATATCCTCTAATGAAAGTATCTCTAATTAGATATTTAATGAAAGAGAAAGACATGAAAGTTCAGAAAAAGGTCAAAAGTTATCGGCCACTCGCGATCGTATACTATTCTTTCATATTGTAGTGTATTTTGAATTTATTATTGTTTTATACGTTCATCAATTTGTTCTTTAGTAACTTTAAAAAGTTCATAGGTCAAAACTTCATAATTTAGGTCAGCGAATTTCTATGTGACCGTATTTGTATCACGTCATAAAAACCAAAACCTAACACCGATTTGTGGGTTTCTGGTTGTACTTGCTTAGTTTGATTGGAAACTCTACAATCCGGAGGATGCAAGAAATGGGACGGATTTTGGGGTGCTTTATTTATCATATGCGGTGAATAATATCGTTTAATTATGCGAGAGATAAAACGCATAATTAAATGAAAGTTCCAACTCAGGATAAACTAAATAAACGATTGGTAATAATTAGCTACACTAAATGTATTACAAATAATTTTGACACTGGTCACTACTAGCATGCTCTGAGCGATCACTTTCACTAATTAAGAATTGGGACGCGTTTTCTTATAAAAAGAATTCGATAAAGGGGATATATTGAGATTAATATAAAGTCCCTGCACTGCAGTCTGCACCATATGAACACGCAAGCAGACGAGAACAGAGCGGTTTCTGCACGTTGACTTGGAGTCTCGGCACGATGCAATAAAAATAAAGAGACCTGTTACCAAGTCTGAGTGGGAAATATCTCCGGGAAGCGTCGGTGTCTTGGAAAAAATTGACGGAGATAGAGAATGGAGGAACATTTGGGAAATCTTTGATGCAAAGGTTTAACAAATTGTTTCCCTCTTTTTCACTTGCAACCGACTATTGTTTTATTAAAGCTAGAAGAACTCGACGTTATCCCCTAAGTGGGGTAAGTTTTCCCCTGAAAGCTTAAGACTGAAAATAAAGGAAAATAGGCTAAAATCTTCAGCTTCTATTTAGAGAGGGCGCGAGATTAACGGCGAGCACAGCGCTCACTTTAAATTGGAGAAAGAATAAAAAGTCAACCAAGGAGGGAATTTGCTCTTTGCCTGTCCTGCATTAAAAGCGGGAAACTGGAAAGGAAGTTCTTCTAATTCATTACTCGGTAGGGGTCTTAGGAACCGTGCTCCCACAAGGCTATCCGACAAGTTTTGTCGAAGTTTCTATAAACCGATTTAAAAAATTTGGTAAAAATTATGGGATTGCATAATATATTTTACTCTTTTGGGGTAATTTTGTAGAAGAAATTTAATTATTCATGTCTGTACCAATAGTCGTTTTTCTCCCCCAAACTTCAGTGTCTAATTACGACAATTGAACTATTTATGCCCCTCAAAAGGACATATCTGAAGTAGGGAAAACAACCAGCTTTCAGGAAAAGAGGAATACACGCCGCCCATGCCCTTAAGGCTCAACTAGACCCTTTTATGGCTAATTACCATACTTTTTTATCTTATCGTCTTTTTGCTCTAAAGCAAAAGCATTCTTTAATCTCACGATAAGCTATTTATTTCCAAATGTGCAAATGTTTACGTTTATGTAAAGAATTTTTTCATGATACTTACAAACAATCTCTTTTACTTTTATTTCCACTTTTAACGCAATTCATCTCCAGTTTCTATTTTCATGTCCATTAAACATTTCTCTACTAAGCAGAGCACTTTGTCTAGAAAAATCTGTCAATTTACATAATCCAAGGTTCTCCTTTATTTACTTTATGAGTGTCATTAATTGATAATAATATCTGCATTTATGAGGGGAAAAAATATAACAGATGTTAATAAATAAAACATATACGCATATATATATATATATATATATATATATATATATATGTATATATATATATATATATATATATATATATATATATATATATATATATAAATGTTTGTGTGTATGTTTGTGTCAGGGAGAGAGAGAGAAAAGACGCCTGCGATCGCCCCTTTTAAGGAGAGAGAGAGAAGACACACTTGAGTGACCCTTTTTAATCCACGCTAACGAAGGCGCAAAACCGCAAAAGCCGTGATGGGCTGAAGGTCCGACTTTACGGAATCCTGAGGTGTGCTTAAGAGTACGAAGGGTCCCGCTGGGGATTATCTTGTGATGGTGTTCATCGGGCAAATTCCACCCCGCCCGGCAAAGCGTCTGACAACTGGAACTCTCCCCCTTCGGACGTGGGAAAAAGCCCGTCCGTCTTGCCTCTATACGACGTCCCACGACAGACTTCAACATCAGTAACTGCCTGTTTTCCGAGTATCCGCAAGTATATCCCATCCTCCCGCCCCTGTTAGTTCCGCGTGAACCCTTGTGGAACCCTTAAAGCTCCGTTTATTCTCCTAGAACTCGGAAGAGTCAACCCCGTAGTCGTTGTACCCGTTATCCGAACGCAACGCGTCAAATTCTCGATTCGGTATTTTAAACCCTAAGGCAAGATCTGAGTTAATCTCGTTTAATAGTCGTTGATCAAGAGGCTAATACTTTGGACTCGATGCCGTCCTCTAACAAGGCAGGATTACTCACTCGGACTAAATCTTCGAGGTAACCGCAACGCGCAACTCTCACGTGCAAGCCCCCCCCCCATCTTTTTGCCTCCGTCATCTGGGTTCGCGTGCCATCAAGGTCATTTGAGCGTCTTATCTGTCATTGTCTGTTCTTGCGTATGGTGGTCAACACCGCCCAGGTCGCTCTTTGAAGTCGAGACTCGTGTATCTCCCTTATATTTATATACCTTTGTTAAAACCCCTTTAAATTTTGTAAATATATTATTTTCATATTAGTAAAGTATATTATGTACTCCGTTTCTCTTACCCTAGAACCTTCCAAGATAGCTAAGCATTGGCCAACCTAAACTGCACTCTGAAACTTAATTGCACTCTGATTTGTATTTATAATTTCACCCACGCTCATAGCGGAATAATCCGTTCATAGGCCCCTCTCTCTCTCGGGCTGAGGAATTTGTGTGAAAGGTTGGGATCTCAAATTTTAAGATATTCCGAAGATCACTTAAAAATACTCCCCCTCCAAAACCTACAGCAAAGAAAAGCTACCCTAGATTTTCTTTACCTAAAGATAAGCCACCCTAATTTCTTACCTGAAGAAAAACCACCCCAATATTTCTCACCCGAAGTGTCTGGTGTTTCCTAGGTTACATCAGATTGCTTGCGTTTATTGGTTTTATAGAAAGATAGAGTGTGATTTTATTTGTTTCGTGGGTTAGATTACGTGGTTTATTTTGTTAGATGATAACGTGACTTATTTCTTAGAAATTGTTAGGGGGTTTGGCTTCAAGTATTTTAATAGACGGGTCCGAGGTGTATGATCTATTGATGAGTATGGTTTTGGTTAATTTGTTTAGATGATTGAGATATATCTTGTGTGTAATTAACCTAAACCCCGCCCAATCTAATTAAAGTCGCTCGTGAGGTTAACCAATCCTAGCCAACGCTCAACGCTTGAAACCTAGACTGAAGATACGCCCCACCCCCTGGTCTCCACAAGAGATTGTAGTGGCTTGTCTTGAGGTTTTCCAATTCTAGCTATAATTTATCATTAAACATTTCTACCAAGGTTTTCTATGCTAGCTGAACTCTATAGAATATATTTTCAATAAAAGTTTATGTCCTCGGCGATGATGATGGAAGCCAGTTTCTTCTAAAACCTGTATCTTAAGTAAAAATTATATTTACAAAGACCTTTCCTAAACACTAGGTTTATATTCTCAACCTTCTCAAACTTTCTCAAACTTTTTTGGGATTAAGTAATTTCCATCCATTTCAGTTATTTGGTATCAATGTCAAAGGTCAATCCAGGGGGGATATAATCCTAATATTCATAAATGTCAGACTAATGTAAAGAGAAAGGCCGCGCGTTCCTTGGTTTCAAGGATGATAAGGTCAGAGCCTCCTCCCATGCTAAAACAAAAGCGAATATGAAATAATCCCATGATATAACAAAAGTCCATTTGAAATAATCCCATGTTATAAAAAAAGTCCATTTGAAATAATCCCATGATATAACAAAAGGCCATTTGAAATAAGCCCATGATATAACAAAAGGCCATTTGAAATAATCCCATGATATAAAAAAAGGCCATTTGAAATAATCCCATGATATAAAAAAAGGCCTTTTGAAATAAGCCCATGATATAACAAAAGGCCATTTGAAATAAGCCCATGATATAACCAAATGGCAGAAAAAAGAGATTTACATACTTTCATGCTTAACAAATGCGCAATGAGATAACATAATCCAATGCTATACAAAAATAATCTTATGCTATAACAAATGCGCATTTGACATGATTCTATTATATAACAAATGCGCATTTGACAAAATCATTTTCTAAATCAATTCATATAAGTTAAAACGTTAAAACGCCCTTTTCGGAGAATTTACCATAAAAATGAGTACCAATGACAAAGTTTCTAGCAGGAAAAGTACAATGAGTGATCTTCATTTTTATTCAATAAAAGAATTTACTGTAAATTGCATCTGCAATTTATGAGGTCCATTGGGAGAACTCGAAGTCGCTGCCTTTAGGCGCAATGCTGCTAATAAAGGATTCACGAAAAATTTAAAGATTAGGCTACATTTATGTACAAAAAATAAATGGAACCGGGATCATATCTATAAGAGCGGCCTCGTATACAGGAGCTAGCTAGTATACAGGAGATGCTTAGTACACATGAGCTGCCACGTAAACAGTACCTGCCTCGTAAACAGGACCTGCCTCGTATAAGGAGCAGCCTCAAACAGACGAGCTGACCTGTATTGCAAGAGCTGCTTCGTATATCAGGAACTGCCTCGGATACAGGAGCTGCCACATATAGAGGAATTGCCTCGTATACAGGAGGTGCCTCGTACACTCGAACCGTAGCGTATTTACCGGAAATGCCTCGTATTGGCTATTGATTCCCCTTTTTCAGACTCATTCTTTTCTTTTTTCTCATATGAGAAGAAATGCCAAGAAAATAAAGGGTGGGACGGTGGCGTAGGTCTCTTCCTTTATTTGTGTTGGGGAAAGAAAAAAATGTTATAAAATAAATGGAGTCAGAGTAAGTAAAGAATTGAAAACAAAACAAATTCACCAGTGTAAATAAAATAAAAAGGAAATAGTTAATTAACCGCCCGCTGCTTGCGAAGGTTTTGATATGAAATTACTGTTTCATAAAAACCCTCAACTGATTAGAATCTAAAAATAAAACGCAATATAATTAATCAGGGAAACAATTTCATTCTGATTTAATTCACGTAAAATGAGTTTAAGCCAAAATAAGAGCAAGACTTATTTTAAAAATAGTTACTTTTTTGATTAAAAAACAACGGTAACACTTGAGTTTCGGGGCGCACGGTAGGTGGCGCTGTTTATAGGCTACATTTTTTGGCTACAATATATGTTTTATGACGTCAGACGGTAGCGTCAGATGTGAACAATTACGGCGGTTATATTTTTTTGTATATGAGTATATACGGGGGGGGGGGCTGCGCCCCCCAGACCCCTAATTGATTGAAACTCAGGATCATCGCAGTTACTGTTTTTTTCCCCAACAGCTTTTTAGCGGCAGAAAAACCTAACCTAATGACAAACAATACTTACTTTTATAGGTTTCTTGATTAGTTTATCCGCCTATAAATAATCTAAAAGTTTTTCGCGGACATGCAAAATAAACCCGAATTTGAATAACGAAGAAGCACAACTAGAGCACGAAAAAGCAATAACGAAACATAAAAAAATGCAAAGCGAGTTCTATTTATTGCTACGACGTTGCCAGTAAGAAGCTGTTATCGTTCACTGCGAAACAAAAAATACGGAAAAAAACCCCACTAAAAGACATCAAGAAACCTAACCTAAGTAGAAAAAAAACTATAAACGAGCAAAGGCGCAGATATTTAGTAAAGAATACAGACTAAAAGTTACAAATCCCAAAACAACAAAAAAATATAACGCCGTGATTGGTGACATCTGAAGCTACCGTCTGACGTCATAAGAGATATATTGTAGCCCAAAATTGTAGCCTACTAACAGCGCCATCTACCATGCGCCCCAAATCTGAAGTATTACCAAAACAACCATTAGCATTTCTCTTAATGGGTTTTTTTGAATAAAAAATGAGTTTAATAAAATTCTAATGAATAAAAGTAGTCGTGGTTTCGCAAACGAAAAAAAGAAAGAACGTCAACATTCTCTTTTTCGTACTTCGTATGCGGTTAATCGGAAAACTGAGAGATTTTCCCTTTTTCCACATCAACTTTGCGGAGAAGTGATGACGAAAAAAGAAGTCTCTTTAGTAAAATTTATACACTAAATAGACATTTATTAGGATTTCAATTTTTTGAAAAAATTTAAATTTAGGGGATTTATATCCTCCTAATTCAAGTGTGACCTGATATGTTATTGTAATATTATTCAGAAAATTTAACGATTAAACTTTTTTTAAATTAAAGGCAAATATTCAAGGATTTGGAGTTTTTTAAAAAGAAAAAGCATTGGAAAAGGGAGAGATTCAGAGATTTCCTAAATTATTAAAATTAACGATAGTTTTTATTATATTTGAAGCTTTAATCAAAGCTCTTTCTAAGAGTTAATAATAAATATTATTATCAAATGTTTTGTATTTTTTCAACAAAAATAATTATAGTTTAGTCACATAAATGTTTACGTTATTTGCGCACAGGTTGGAATTTTCCGGAAGTAGACCTTATCTATATGGTTTTATACTTCACATCCGTCTTTGATATTATTTTTCTATTTCGGGTCCTTTCGTTGTACATGGGCGTGGCATTGTTCTCTGTTTCACACACGCACACACATATACATATATATATATATATATATATATATGGTTACCCACGAAAAAGTTAACCAAAATTTGTATCAGTTTTGGTCGTATAAAATATATTTTGTCTAACAACTATTTATCTTTCGATTGGGATAATTTCATTTAATTTCCTTCTACGATATTGATAAATAATGGGTTTGGTCAGGCGAAAAAAGGTGCTGACACAGAAGTGAAAAACTGAAAATTGGAAGCAGAAAATTAAAATATTTATCTGTCCATTAATAAAGAAACACCTCTTCACATGCGTAATAAAAATGTACTTTTTAAGTTTTAACTACAGTTTCTTTCCACCTGCCATCCATTTCTTTCCTAACTCTTTTCAACAACTGATGATTTTCCTTAATAAATTGACTTCACGTATGATCCTATCTTTTAGCTGGTTTATGTTTTCTGGATGAGTAGAAAACCCTTCACTTTTTATATGTCCCCAGAAGAGGAAATGGCACGGTGTTAATTCCCGTGATCTTGAGGGCCATTTATTTTCATTATTTAGCGCGACAATGCGATTGCTGAAACGTTTGTCTCTCAGTCTTTCTCTTATAGCAAGCAATCTATGAGCTGAGACTACGTTCTGAATTTACCAAATTCTATTCAATGGAGTGCCGTAAATTCGGAGAAGTACTGGGATAATCCGTTCCTTAATCAATGTAGAGAGGCCCACTAAAAAAGTAATAATCCCTCCCCTCAAGATATTACTTCGGGAGAGAAAGCGAGCTGTTACCCCTCTCCCCCCCCCCCCGACTTCACCGTTTGGGAACTTTACGCCCAGGCATCAGAAAATTCACACCTAAGCATGACGCTGTGATTGAAGACTATCTTCCCTCCCCCCGTGTCGAGAGATCATTCGTCTATTTGCCCTTTTTTTATCTCCTCGAGACAACTTTTACGGCTTCAGCTGCTGGTCGTCTCTTCAGACCTGCTGATTCCGTTCTCTTACACTTCCCCGTAAGACACACTCTGTTGCCCGGCCGATAAAGAAGGTTCAATAAGGTCTCTCTCCCTCTCCCTGTTTTGGAGAAATCCTGGGATATATGTGCCCTCTCAAGGATTACCCGCAGATTTGCTTATACGAGGACTCCCCGAACGGAGATTTGCTTAGACGACGCTTCCCTGAACGGAGATTCGCTTGGACGACGCTCTCGCCCGAGAAGTGTTTAGTGACTGTCGCAGGCCGCGGACGAGCTGGACATCACAATCCTAACTTCGAGGCAGGGAGAAAAGTCTCTTGAGGCAACGCAGCCTTTCTCAACCGCCTTCGGATCAAGAATTGGAGTAGCCGTCCTCCGAAGTTCTTCTGGTGACCTCTTGAGAACAAGAGGCCCAATAGCAAGTGAAGAAGTCCCCCCCCCTCCACCGAAGTCGTCTGGTGAGTACAAGAGGCCCGCACCTGACTAAGTCAGTGTTTGGAGAACGTAGCATTACCCTCTTCGGGGTTCCCGTCTACACCCGTGAGTAATTAAGGTCACTAAGCTCCCCCCTCCTTACCAAGTTCTCCCTGCTTTACCCTCAAAGTTCAAAGGAACTGAATCTCTCACCCACCTAAATTTCCCATTATAATCATTTAATAACCCTGGTTATCCAATCAGTATTCGGAACCTAATTCCGTCTTATTCTTGTATGTACGAGGGGTGGTCAATAAGTTTTGCAAATCGGTAGGGCAAAACAGAGGAAGGGGGATGGCTGTTTGTGGGGGTCTTAGGACAAGTTATAACAAGTCAGGACCTGCAGCCGCACGCTCCTGCCTTGTTTATTTAAAAA
This sequence comes from Ceratothoa steindachneri, assembly GCA_963969495.1. Classification (NCBI taxonomy): domain Eukaryota; kingdom Metazoa; phylum Arthropoda; class Malacostraca; order Isopoda; family Cymothoidae; genus Ceratothoa; species Ceratothoa steindachneri. The sequence goes on from OZ018329.1 coordinate 145,102,958, forward strand.
GCAGTAGCTGATCGCAGATCGTCAGTCACAAATTTTTCAACAATGGAGAAGGTTGAGCACCGCGCAGTGATCAAATTTTGACCAAGGAAGGCAAGAATGCAAAAGAGATCTATGAACGCATGGTTGCAGTGTACACCGACACCACCCCTTTCTATGCAACCATTGCTTGCATGAATAGGGAGTTCCACCATGGTCGTGAGTCCCTTAAAGATGACCCCCGTCCAGGACGCCCGTCTGACGTGACCAACGTGGACAATGTGGCCGGTGTAGAGAGGATGATCCTCAAAAATCAACGGGTGAAGGTCGAAGAAATCGAGCGAGAACAAGGAATATCACATGGAAGTGTTATCAACATCATCCACGATAATTTGGCCGTGACCAAGGTCTCTGCCCCATGATCGACTTAAACGTCGTCAAAGTTCGGAGGAGCTGCTGCTCCTGTACAACAAAGACCCAGCGGGATTCGAGTCACACATAGTGTCAGGTGATAAAACGTGGGTCCATCACTGGGATCTCGAGACCAAGCTCGAAAGCATGGCTTGGAAACACAGGGGCTCTCCAACCCCCATCAAGTTCCGGACCCAACCCTCAGTCGGGAAGATCATGGCATTATCTTCTGGGATTATGAGGGAGTGTTGATGGTGGAGTTTGAGCCTCGTAGAAGGACCATCACAGGCCAATATTACGCCGAGGAACTGGCTGGGTTTAAGTGCATCCGTCAGAAGCGGCAAGGCAAGTTGACACGCAGTGTCCTGCTCTTGCACGAAAATGCCCCTGTCCACAAGGCCAGAGTTGCACAAGCTGCCCTGTGCGAGTGCGGATTCGAAAAGCTCAACCATCCCCTCTACAGTCCAGATCTGGCCCTAGCGATTACTTTTTATTCCGCTAGGTCAAGTCTGCACTGCGTGGACACCGGTTTGGGGATGATGAAGATGTCCAGCTCGCCGTCCAGGAGTGGAATGAACAGCAGTCGGGAGATTTCTGGTTGTCGGGAATTCGAAGCCTCAGGGACAAGTGGCGCAAGTGCATTGAAGTCGAGGGTAGTTATATTGAGAAATAATAAAACACTTTTCCTCATATCTCGTTTCCTTCTATCCAAATTGCAAAACCTATTGACCGCCCCTCGTATATATATATATATATATATATATATATATATATATATATATATATATATATAATGTTAAAGAAGCAAATGCAAGTTCTGCGGGTGATGACAACCACCACATGGCTTTGGCCATATTTACTTTCTGCCTTTCAAAACAATTTTGAAGACAGAAAGAAAAGGGCAGAAACCTTGATTGCAGACTTTATAACAATATAGTAGAAGAAAGAGAAATTGGACGTGAATGAGCAATGAGACAGGAAACAGGAGTTTTTTAGAGGTAAGAGAAAGGGACATTAGAAGAAGACTAGAATTAAAGAGAGCAGAGGGCGGCACAATGAAATCAATCTTTTACTGAGAAGACAGAGATAACGTCAGGAATTTGAAACTTTTTTCCCCTAGCTTTATCTCTGTCTTCTCGGTAAAGGATTGCCTTCATTGTGCCGCCCTCTGCTCTCTTTGATTCTAGTCTTCTTCTAATGTCCCTTTCTCTTACCTCTAAAAAACTCCTGTTTCCTGTCTCATTGCTCATTCGCGTCTAATTTTTCTTTCTTGTACTATATATAATATATATATATATATATATATATATATATATATATATATATATATATATATATATATATATATATATATATTGTACCCTTTATCTAGTGTATATTAAAATCTAACTTTTATGTTGTGTTTGGAATATTCCTTGCTCCCGCAGCTGCAAGCTAACTATTCAAATCACACTCTTAGAAAAATAACCTTAGTTGCCTTGTTTAGCCAACCTTAGAGCCTGTGTGCCTATATTCCCGTACACTTGCCATACTTCGACAATCATTTTCTGGTTCAGGAAAAAAACTCGACTGAAATTATTGTCGTAAAACCATGAGCCGAGGAGATGATCCTTGAGGCATATCCCGATTCACAGAGAGACATACTGCCGACAAATACCTCTCTTAAAATAGAATTCTAGGGGATTGTTCACCGGAGCATACTATCGAATATTATGGCAATTTACCTTTCTTTAATTAACCGGTTTCTTCGTCACCAATCACAATGTTATCAAAGAAACGAGAAGGATAATGGAGACCCATTTTACAAGATGTCGACAACGAGGAAAATCAGTTTGTAGAATTTGCTGCCTTAATGGATCTTATAGGGATGCCATTTTAAATCTTGCCAATTACCATCCATTCTCTCTGATTGGTAGATTTTGATATTGAAGAAGAATTCGAAAATATTTCGAAATTTTCTGCTGTTCTTAGGATTTTCCGACGAAGCAAACGACCTTTCTTTAGAGTTAATCTTTTCCTTCTTTTTGATACCTACGGATATTTTTTTTCCACTAGCATCCTTGCTTGGTAGATGCCCTTGCACAGTAGATGCTCTTGCTTGGTAGATGCCCTTGCTCGGTAGATGCTCTTGCTTGGTAGATGCCCTTGCAAGGTAGATTCTCTTGCTTGGTAGATGCCCTTGCACGGTAGATGCTCTTGCTTGGAAGATGCCCTTGCACGGTAGATGCCGTTGCTTGGTAGATGATCTTACTTGATAGATGCTCTTCTTGATAGATGCCCTTGCTCTGTAGATGCCATTGTTTGATAGATGCTCTTGCTCGGTAGATGCGCTTGCTTGGTAGATGCTATTGCTCGGTAGATTCTCGTGCGGGTAGATGCCCTTACACGGTAGATGCCCTTGCTTGGTAGATGTTATTGCTCTGTAGATGCTCTTGCTAGGTAGATGCTCTTTCACGGTAGATGTCCTTGCTTGGCAGATTCCATTGTTTGGTAGATGCTCTTGATTTGTAGATGTCCTTGCACGGTAGATGCCCTTGCTTGGTAGATTTTATTGCTCGAAGGATGCGCTTGCTTGGTAGATGCCCTTGCTTGGTAGAAGTTTTTGCTCAGTAGATGCCCTTGCTCGGTAGATGCCCTTGCTTGGTAGATGCCGGATGGCGCTTTGCTCCCTCCGACCGCTTGGGAGATTACAGGAGAAAGCCTTTGATCCTACAGGCGATGTTGTAGGCCCCGTCAACGTTGCTACAAAGAAGTGGGGCCTTTCCATCTGGGTGAGTGTCCTGAAGGACCGGGTTAGAATGGAGGGAGGCTGTTGCATGCTGTGGGAATTTTATACCCTCCCCTTGTGCTAGCGGTGCATGTAGCAGTTAGGGAGTAGGAGTGCAATTACAGCTCAACCATACAGATTGCATCCAAGTAGGGCGGTCCCAGATCAGGATCGCATTCAGGCGGTTTGGTTGTGTCCTACAGGGCGGCTAGTGTCTATAAAACAGAGCGTGCCTCCTGGGCATCTCACCTTCTATTTCCACCTAATTATACAAAATATCATCGTCAAAGTAAAGAGAAGAGAAATTTAGAATAGAATTTGTTAAAGTTGATTTTCGTCAAACCAGATTTTGTAGTCAACTGATTAAAATTTAATTTACTTTTAAATTCTTTTAATTGTAGAAGGGAAATTTTTAGAATTTTCTTGCTCAAAAATTTGGAATCAATTATTCAATGTGGAGTATTTCACAACAGCATTAAACACCAGTTCAGCATTAAAAGTTGAGAAGGTTCTATAACTTCCACAACAGCATTAAACAACAGTTTAGCATTTAAAGTTGAGAAGGTTCTATAAATTCAAACCCATTTACTTTTGTTACTATAGTTGACTATATAGTTTTTATGTGCTATAAATCCTAGATGAATTTTGGTTGACTACCGCTGGGCTTTGCTGTGATGTGTTGCCAAGTAATAATTAATTAGAGGGATAGAAATAAAGTATAAAAATGATAATGTAAATATTCGTAAGATCGATGATTAAAATTAAATGAATAAATAATGGTAATTAAGCTGGACAAATAAAAAATTGGAGGAAATTTTGGACCACTGTTTTGAAATAAAACCGTTTCAAAATACTTCGACAGCAATGTTTGAATTAGAGAATGAGATAAAAATTTACTAAATCTAATTTAATTTATAGGTAAATGTCCTATGTAATTTACTTATAACTAAATATACAATAAAAACACAGGGTGTTTCTAAAAGTTGATATCATACGAGATGTACATTAATATTTCCCTAGCTACAGTCTAGGCAATTGATACTCTGCAAAGGTTTAATGTTAAGCAATACAAGATTTATTCCAAAATTTAAATGAGAAACTCATATGTATGTGGAATCCATATACATCCATATATGTACATTACCTCTGCACGTTGCAGTCTTGTTTGACTGAGTTTAAGCATTCTCTAATACAATAAATGGATTTTCTCTTTTACTAAATGGATTTTCTATAACTCCAAAGATAAAAACAATCAACACTAGCGATAAAATTGTGATGTAATTTCATACATGTTTTTAAATTTGAGGTAATTTTAACGAAAATTGTTCTAGTAATTAGATTGCGAAATGTTATAAATTTTTTAGAAACACCCTGTATATTAAATTGTGACTTCCTGAATCAAACCGAGCGTAAAGTATTAAATCATTAATTATGTTAATTGTTTATTTTTATTCCTTCTTACCATTTTCTTCTGATTTGTGACATCTATTTTTCAAAAGATGGGCAAAGTTGTTCCATAAACAACCAATCTCCGCAGGCAGACATTGAATGTTTTTTTGACAATTCGCTCTTAACTTGCTTTATATTCTTATTGATACTTTATAAATTATCATTGTTTGGATGGGAAGGTTTCCTTCATTTATTATATTTTCCTCTTTCACGACAGGTTCCCCAAGGTGGTTTGTGACTGACTGATCCCGCCTTCACCTGATGAAAAAAAGAAGAATGTAGAGGGAACTGAGATGAAAATGAATAATATTTTAGAAGTGATGGTGAAAAGATAGTTCTAAGCTGACAAGCACTTCTTCAACCAAGTTCTTAAATACAAACGTATGCATAGAAAGAAAAAGTGGATTCAAAGGTACATGTCAAATTTAGATGAAAAATGAAATATAAAACTCCATCACCCAGCAAATATAAAACTTTGGTGGGAAATTAATGCCTTCAAAGACGTGCTGCCATTGTATTCATTTAAAATTCCAAGGAGAAAAATCTAAAACCTTTTTAGGAAACGTTTCCTCAGTCCGAGATTTGCATTTTTAATTCGTTCTAAATCTGAAACGGAATCAAAATCGGTGAAAAATTTAAAGTCCAGCGGATTCGTCCTTTAGAAGTTCTTCCGGCCACTTCCTATATGATAACAGCTCTTCCAAGTTGATAAGTTTTTGTATTTTGTTAATAATAAAATGCATGGACGGTAGTTAAGTGTTCCTTGTTATCATTTGAGTGTTCCTTTGTTAAGACCAAATTTAAACAGCATATTGAGTAGTTTGACAAGACGCCTCCCGAATGCTCGGAATTTATTTTATCTTTATTGATGCAAAAGATGGTATCAATGGAAGATGTATAATGAAAGGTGGCAATAAGGAAGAAAATATATGGAAGAAAGAGTGAAGATTAAAACTAAGATAGAGGATGTTAGTAATAAAACATATCCATACAACCATCCCATGAATCTACCAAAATATATTCTTTTTTTTTGTATTATCTTGGATTTGCCCTCAACTCTGAAGCTTTTCTTAGTGGTGAACTGCATTTTAACATTGGTTCTGAACTACACGTCACTACAGGTCGCGAATATAGTAACCACAGTGAATTTGAATCGCATCAAGACTTCATCTAACCACAAAGTTGCCCAATTTGGCTTAAATTCGCTCAGTGTAGAAGCGATATTCCCATTCAGTTAGACCAAATTCATGATAACTATATGGACAATTATAGGTAAGTTTGTATGGTCCTTTTTAATTTAAGGCAATTTTCCTTCATAAAAACCCTATAACTAACGCAAAACTTGAGGGTACCATGGGATGATGATGAGTGTAACACAGCAGACAGATGATTACACATCCTAGAGGCAAATAAAGATAAAGGAGGATCATCCATCGAGCACAGATGTTTAAGAGTAACAATCAGTAGGGAGTGAAAACCAGAAAGTATAATGCCCAAGAGATAGTATGTGGTTAGTGTGAAAAACCTGTGGGAGGGAGCTACGGCATTTAAGGTCATAGATTTAATAAGAATGACATTAAAGGTGATTATGTATCGAAATGGCAGCCAGTTAAGATCGCGAGGCAGTCGACTTGAAGGATGTCACCAGCGGAGGAGAACCAAGTAGTGCAAAGATGTAAGCCAGTTAGAGGACAAAACGTGGAGTTACAGTGAATGGCATGCTGAGTTTAGAGAGATAACCGAGTATTAGAGGTAAGAGTGTTGTGTATTGGAAAAGAGGTTATGTGTGGCCCCGCAGTTACGGAGATAGGGAACCATCACACTCTGTTTGGTAACAATCAATATTGTTTTCTTAAGCATAAATGATGTCTGACGAATCCCCTTCAATTCTTCCATCGAACATTCAGAGAGCGCACACAGCCAAATGTCAGAAAATGCGCATTCTTTTAATGTTGAGGAAAGAAAATAAGTTATGCCTCGGAGGCGAGGCTGTGATTTTTCAACCTCTACCCATCCCGAAGGGTAATATAAAAGAGGTCAAGAGTGGTCAGTCATTTCCAAGTGAATATGATACGATCAACCCACCTGGATGCAATCCTGGAGGAGTGGACAACCTCTCTTGGATTTATTCAACATGAGGTTAGGTTGCAATCGAACTTCTACTTCGAACTGTGGCCGTCAACTTCTAGCATAGGGAGGGCTATAAAATTGGCTAGGTTTGCTACTCTAACTGATTGCTCAGGACAGACTCACAGAAAGCTCGGTCCAACTTAATTGTGGTAACGTTAGGGGGCGGGTTCTTACAGCACAGACTTTAGAATCAAAGCTCTCTCACATAATCTCACAACGGTCTTAGGGGGCAGAGGTCAGCGGCTACGAGGGAGCAATGCAGCATCAACATGAAAAAAGGTAATCCAGAATCTGCAATCGGATCTCTCTAAGAATATATTCAACCTTTTAGGGGGTTATGCGCCATTTCTCCTCAAAATTCCACTGTAATCCACCAATAAACTTTTAAGATATCTTTTAAAATATAGAATTGAAAATGGGGTCCAAAATCCACATCTAGATCATGATCCGCCTCAAAATCTAATCAACCTTTTGTGGCCCAAGTCTCAATATTCTTTTAATTATCTTCTACACAATATGTGAATAAATATTGCAAAATCCGCATTTAGATTTGGATCCAACCCTAAATATAAGTAATTCCTTTTAGATTTATTGTGTAAACTCTATAATAAAAATAACTATCGATAATATGCCTCTAAATATCTTATACACAAACACACGAACATAGAAACCTGATCGCATATTCCTTCGCCAAATTCTGTGGCGGAGATATCAGACTTAAAAGTAAGAACAGTTGGTCGTATTTAATCATATTCCCAAACACATCATCCATATAAAAATTGCTTAACGAAAAGTTGTTCTAGGAAGCATCCTGCGGTAATGTATGAAATGTATCGGGACTTGGTTCTCTTAGCGAGTGTATAAAGTGGGATTTTCCCCCAAATAATACTTACACTCAAGGGATTTCACCAAACTTCGTCGACCTACGATGAGTCCCTTCTAATTCTCACAGGTCATATGAATTCATTTGGATGTCTCTGGACATTTCATTCTTCCTATGAACTTCTATATTAAAAAAAATGGGTCACCGTTGAGCCATTTGCATTCACTCTTATATAACGTTATCTCGTTATCTCTAGCATGTGTTACTTGTGGTTTATCGTATCGAATCCTTAATATTGTAAGGTTGAGAGTGTTAAACTTGTTTCCGATAGAAGGTTTATAGCTACATATATTTATATATAAAAACAGTTTACTAGGAATCTGTTTTTAGCTTCCTACAGAATTTCTAAGGGAACGGGTTTTAGAGACGATACTGTTTATTTTTAACCTATGCTTGAATAAAATACAGGGTGTTCGGTCTAAATGTAATAGTTTGCATAACAGCCCCCCTTCCGCAATATATCAGCTAAAAATAAATGTATTTAAAAAAGGTAAAAATAACAACTAGAATATAGGTAGGAGATAACAGATAAGTTAAAATAGTCGCCTTCATCTTCCACCGACAGCCTTAATGCGGCTCAGGATCTTGTCTCTTCCGTTCCTCTTTCTGTCCTTGGAAAATCTTCGAACCCCTCTATGATCTTGGGCAGCAGCTCATTCATGATATTTCAGGCACAGCAGATGGTCTTTTTCTCGACCGCGCCCATAAGTTGGTAATCCAAATGATTTATATCAGGGGAATTGAGAGTTCAGAAATTGGCGCTAGAGAAGTCGTTGAAATTTCAGCATTAACGCTCTCCAGCCAGGGTTTGGCTACAGTCTCCAGCAGTTCCATATACTCGTACCAGTCAGTATTGTTCCTAAGAGCTTGGTCAAAGAGTTCGGGTAACATGACTCGTCCTGGCTAGAGTCACATCTAAGAGTATGAGGGTTAGGGGGAATTTGGTCTTTATGGTATATTTAAAGTGGCTTGGATTGTAGGAAAACCAACTGTAATCTTGGATTTTGTGAAAAGTGTTTTGTGGAATTTTTTTTCATCTGACAAGAACCAGATCATCTCCGGTCAAACATGATGCTTCAGTTCCTTCGCGAGCTTCTTTGACTTCGTCAAGCAATTCTGCTTTGTCTTGGCCATCAGAATTTGTCCTTTACGACTCTTCTACGAGTAGTGGTGAAAGCCCTCATTCATAGCCAGGTTGATGGTGGCGACTACAACACCAAACCCTATCTTTCAAAGCCCGGAGTCCCTCGTTCAGGTCTTGCATCAACTTATCTTCCAGATGTTGGAGGAATTCCGGCGTGCGAACGCAATCAAAAGGCCTAATGTATCCATTTCTGGTGTCCACGGCTTCGGAGTCTCCATTGCAACTATCCATGTCACACGTTTTATAAGTAGCTGGAATAGTTTGTTTTCCAGGCGCTGGCTAGTGTAAGTGATCTGTGTGACACGAACCAGGAGCTGGCATCAGGTATTGCTATTGATGAGGGTGTGATTGCACTTGTTGTAGTGAATAATGTTAAGAAAGAGGGTGCATGGATTTGCGTTGAAGATATGAGAGATTGATTAAATATATGAAAAAAAGAAAAATGAAAGTTTGTCGAAAGTGCTACCGAAAATAGATTTTGGAATGAAGTGGATAACTAGCGTGACGTGGCTGGAAGAATATGTGATGAGTATGTCCAGGATGGAAGGTATGATGTTCGTTGATCTGTTAGGTAGGTTTTCTGGTAAGAAAGAAATTTATGCGATGGATGAACTACATTGGAGTAGGGATGGATTTTATGTATTATGGAAGGAGTATGATCGTGTTATTAGATCCTGAGTGGCCGGAAACTAGGTAGAAGTAGCGGTAAGGGGTGAGACAGTTAAAGTTAGAATGGTTGCCAGGAGATAGGGGTAAGGGATTTTTGGTTAAAAAGGTTCTTCAGGGAGAGGTGGGTTAGTTCTCACCAGAAAAATTCTCTTACTCTTATAAAAAAGAAGGATGTGATATTTATTTATATTACTGATGAGGAGAGAAATAAAAGGTATGACAGAATCTTGGGTTAATGAAGTAATATTTAGGGACAATAAAAGTGAACTTGATTTGCCAGGTTATAATATGTAGATTATCCAGATTACAGATAGGACTGGTTCAGGGTTAATTATTTATGTTAAAATCAACATCATTTCAAATGTAAATAATTTAATATCACGGAATGAGGATCAGTATAAATAGGATGGTATATTTCGGTCTTACAAGTACCACCGCGAGAAACTGGGCAAACTAATGAACGAATACCAAAAGAAATTAGTAAAGGATGTCGACTTGGAAAATAGGACTGGAGGAGATGGAGTAATTTGTAATTTTATAAAATGGTTTGAGCATAATTCTTTTGTCAATTTGTTAATAAGCCAAATAATGGTGTCGGAATATATCTTGTTTAATACAATGATCATTTGGTTCAGAAATCTACCGTTAGGGAAGCTTTAGGAAAAGGGACTATCAGATAGTTGGTTTTAACTCGGGAATAGAGAAAGTTAGAATAACTGAAAAGTCTACGAAACAAGGATTATGCAAAGCTTGAAACTTCATAAATTTAATTATTTGGGGTGTAGAAATGAGAGAAAAGAATGCAAATGGGATGTGGAAGAATTTTAAGCATGTATTAAATTTAGACAAAAACCAATTAATCTCAATGGAGCCATTAGGAAGAGATATAGGAAAACATTATGGTGCACTCAGGAGATAGCTTGAAACATTCTCGGGAGAAAAGACCAGAAATTACATGTAATCTTGAAAGTTCTTTATTTATAAATTGAGCGAGAATTAGCGAAATGGGATTATAGAGAAAAGAAAAAGGGTGTCAGAATGTAAATTAGCTTAAAATAACAAGCAGAATCCAAGAAAGTTCTTTACCTATAATTAAATAAATACCAAACCTAGCAGAAATAAAATACTAATTATTAAATAGGAAGACTTCATTGGAAAAACTAATGAGGAATTACCATTTTAATTTAGTATTTATAAATGAGAACCAAAACAAATTAATATATGGTACTGCATGGTCAGAGAAAAAGGTATTGACTGCCATTAGTGTAGATAGTAAAACCATTAAAATAAATGTAATTGAGTTAAATTTTAACAATGCCTGTGCCCCTGTTAACTTTCAGTCTAGGACACTTAACCAAAGGTATAGAAATCGCAGTAACTCTTGAGAAGGTAGAGATTAGATCACGAGAGTATGGAGAAATACTTGATGATTGGAAATGAGCGAATGTGATGCCTATTTTCCAAAAGAAAATAAAAGAGGCTCAAATAACTTTAGACCAGTAAACTTTTCTCCGATACTTGTAAAATCCAAGAAAAAATAGTCCAAAAAGGGATTTGGGAACATTAAAAACCTAAAGGGTTAGTTAATCAATGATGCTGAAAATCTAGATCATGTCTAACAAATTTACTAGAATTTCTAGATGTTTTAACAAAACAATTATATAGGATAGATAATGTAGATGTAGTTTAATTGTATTTTAGCAAAGCCTTGGACAAGGTTCCTCATAGAAGACTTCTTCAGTAATTAAAAAGTCTTGGGCTAACTGTGAGTGTTTCACGTTGCATAGCGAAAGGAGAGGGAACAGAGGGTGGTACGCTATGGAATAAAGTCAGACTGGAGGGACATTATTGGTGGAGTGCCTGAAAGATGAGTTTTTAACCCATTATTTCCTGTAATACATATAAGTGAGCTTGGGGAGGCTGTTAATAGCAAATTGTCCATTTTTGCTGATGACACCTAACTGGCAGACAGAGTAAAAGGAATCGTTAGGAATTTTATTCTGAAGAGGGATATAAATAAATTAGTATCATGAGCACAGAGGTCGCAGGTGAATTTCATTTGGCAGAAAGTTAAATCAATTAACATGGGGAGGGATAATAGGGAATATAGATAGCTAATGAATGGGTAACGTTTAAACTCAGAATAGAATGAGAAGGACAAGTGTAGTAAAATATGAGCCAGTATTGAGGCATGAAATCACTGCGAATAGAGATGATTGCTTCATTAAAGAAATGGTAGTTATCAAATTATGAGTTTTTTCCGGAATTTCTATATCTTTCATGTCCGTCCCTATCTAAAGTATTGTATACAGAAATATCTCCCAAAACTTTGTACATGATATTATTAACCTGCGTGAGTAAGTGCAAAGGAGAGCAATAAAGATGATACCATCACCGAGGCAATTGAATATGGAGATAGACTGAGGTTACTGAGAATGTTTTCTTTTGAGAGATGTTTGAGAGAAATATGAGTGAACTTTTTAAACTATTTCAGGGAGAGAGAAAATGAATGTTGCCAAATTCTTTGATATGAGTGGTAAAAATTAAATATTTAGAGTTGATTTGAGAAAATACTTTTCGCCAATAGTGTGGTAGTCTTGTAGAATAGATTATTGCAGGAAGTTTTGTGTAGTCCAAACTTAAATGTGTCCAGAGATAGGTGATATAAATGTATGGGAAAAAAAAGATAATGGCCGTTTTTGTTCTGTGTTTGGGCCAATGGACGTTTTAAAATATTGATGTATATATTGTAGCTTCATGATCTAGTTTTTAGCAAGCTTTGATTGGTGCTGCTTTAGAAGCAGTATTCCTGACGCAATCAAGTTGATGCAGTTTATATCAAAGATAGGTGCTTCCTGCAGAGGCTCTTTGATTGACTAGTGAACATTGATAGCCCCTTGTGGCTTTAATCATTGGTTGAATTAGGTTATGATAAAAATTAGATCAAGAAATACTTAAGTAGTGTTTGCCTTATAGTTTAAATTTGCTTAGAAGAACTTTAAATCTTTGTGGAAGTGTGCAGAAGCTTCTAAGTAAGTCAACAAAACTCCCAGGAATCTCATGAGACACTTTACCTATATGAATCCAAGGGCAAAAATCCACCTCGCAACAATTCTCGGTTCCGATCTTAATACAAGTGATCAATCCAGTTCTCCGCTCACTAATTGTGAAAATAAGCTATTATGGTCTAAGTTTGATAGCATGCCATCACCATTGGCTGCTCTAAACTACTAAAATATGAGACCAGTAACCTTCTTTCTAACTAAATAAATAAGGAGCCACCTGGAAAGGACTAAATGTTGCTTTCATGGGGTGTTTTATTTTCGGTCGTGAACAAAGAGTGGGTGCGTTTTGAAATAATTTGGTGTGGATTATCTGAGATCTCAATCTCTGAGATAAAAATGTTCACTTTCACTAAGGACCAACTAATTCTTTAATCAAGAGAAACCATTGTAGTAAGTTATCTGCTTATTTAATCCTTAGTGCCACACCAAACAAACTCACGTCAAACATATTCGAAGGTGAACAATACCTAGTAACAGTAAGCAAGCAAGACTCAATGGAGGAATTGTGAGTAATTAATAGGTTAACCCTTTACTGGCGGCTAACTAAATGAGCTGTCGAATTTGCGTGACATTTAAAACTACATTGCTTCCGGTCGTAATTAGAAGTAAGTTCATGTCCGTTTTACTCTAAATGCACAGTGTGACGCTTTTTTGTGTTAAAAGGATCCCAAATAATACACGATTATTGAACAGTTTTAATTACAGCTAACAAAACGTGCTTACTTCATACAATAATTGGAATAGATTGTTTCAAAATTAAATTGAGCATTTTTATAATTCATTCATATTAGAACATTCAAAACAAAACAATCGAAACAGGGAAATTGCACTCTAAACACTGCAAGTGCCACCTTATTACTTATTGTGGAAAGCTTCGTCTTGCGATTTCACCGAGTGACTTGGCAACAGTTTTCCTGAGCTCGAAATGCGACACTTTATTTTCATGATTGACGTGATCCTAAAATTTATAAGCTACAACAATTGCTCAGTTTAGGATATGAGAAAACAATTTTCATCACCATTTCTTTAATCTAAGTCTACACAATTAGGATAACACATGCGGTTACATACTTCCACACCACCCATGCCTATGTTTTACATTTTTATGGCGTAACACTTAGTCAATAACCTTTTTCTTTCATGTTTGTCTCTTCTCTCATTTTTTTTGCACCGGAGAAACTCAGTAAAAGTCACTAGCCACCGTTACTGTACATTTGTCGTTCCATTGGACACAAAGACTGGTTCCGTCTCACCTGTGGTCGTTGGTCTCTCTATCAGTTTTCTTCATCTCTGTATCAGGAATTAGATGAAAACGTCCAGTTGGATTACTTGGACTGTTCCAGAGGCACGGACGTTTTTCATAGCTAACTCTGTCAAAAGCTGTTCACTAGTGATGAAGTTGAAAACACTACGCGAGATTCATGCTTTTATAGAGGTTGAAGCGTCGTATTCACTACATGAGATCCCAAGTGACATGCTCTGCTGCTAACCTTTCCACAGTAAACTTCAAAATTATAAGGAAAGCCGTTCAAGCCACAAAACATCGTCACTTTGTAGCCGAATCTAGCAAGTTTCTTCTTTATGAAGTGCCTTGCGCTGTGCAGACCTTTGTAAGGAACCATCGATTAATCGATGCTTAGGAATTCGTGATATATTCCAAAATGTTCGCACTATTTTCAACATCTCAAACAAGGGTAGAACTTTCGCTACTTTAGACTGCAACAAATTTTGATTATCAGCAAGATGCAAACATTGCTTGATCAGTTTGACCCTGTCTCTCTTTTGTCGAAGATATGGATTTTCAAAGAGCAGTTCGTGAAACAGTAAGCATTTTTTGAGGGTAGTTATGGTAGAAACTTATCCAGAGTAGTCCTAAGAAATGGGACATTTCTTCTATGTCAACGCTAAATGTCTGATTCTTCTTATCTCTCTTATCATACACATTTGTTTGCTGTGTTATATGACTTATCGTGTCGAGAGTAAAGAACATTAAAAAACAAAAAAATCCTTACCACTGTGCTGGAAGAGATCATATTGTGGTTGCAGCAATGTAATTCGTCCAGCAAAATGCCTAAGGCGGGCAGATTCTGGAAAGGAAACAGCGCAAGCAATGAATCTCCATCGGGCTCTAGAATGTACATACTCATATTTTGAGTTGGATTTTTTTTATCTATGTAAAGTTTCATGGCAATAAATGTGTAAATATGATCGGGAATAGCGAAAATCTAAATATAGAAATCTGAAACAACGGAGCTCTTCAACTATAAATTTTAGGCTTTGACGTTTCTTATAAAGGCTCATGACAAATCCATACAGTGAAGACAAGTCTTTAAATATATGTGTTTCATCACCATTTGTAGAGTTCAAACTCTAGCTATGAGTTTCTTTTGTCCCTATTCATCTGTACTCTTTGAAGGTGATGAACCGCACTCCTCCGAACTCTTAGAACCAACAAGGTGTGTTCTCGCCTTTAGCTACATATCTTTGCCTAATACCATATTTGGTATTTTGGCTGGTAGTTTTCTCTATTCTCTTTGTTCCTCTCCTCATTTATTCTTTGTTTAAAGTAGAAATTATGAATGCAATCCATTCGTCTTTAAAATATAAGTAACGAAATATTGTTCTTGGCATTCTAATTATGAGTCTGATATGCCTATTATTGCTGTCTCATGATTTATTGTTTCATTTCATTCGCTCGGTTCCGTTTGGAAGACAAATCTCAACTTGAAACAGCTGACGACAACGGCTATAGCTTCTATTTCTTTAAAAATATCTGGATTATTTTTGTTTTACCTTATAAATTGCAAGTCAGTTTGAATTAAAAGCCGAAATTTTTGCAATGTATTAATTTATATGGCTGTAAACTTATTAAAACTCAGGCGATTTAAATGTCAAATTTCTTAGCGACTCGAAATGTAATTTTTGGGTAATCTCTCAAATCTTGGGAGGGTTTTTGATGAAGATGAAAGTTTTAGAAATTTATTCCTAGAATTCGTGCAAAACAAAATTTAGGAATTATATTTTACAGTTTTTAATGAATAAATCCCTCGCGGTATTGTACATTCGACAGTTTTATTAATATGGTATGTTGTATGAGTTGTTTTTTGCGGGCATGATTATTTCTTCGATTCTCCATTGGCTATTTAATTTATCCTTTTTGTCTGTCGGATCCTCTTACAAAGATCTTCCCATATTAGGGGTCCTCCAATGAGTGAAGAACGCTCGTTTACCCATTCATTTAGCCATTTCTAGAGATGTCCGTATGTTTACCGGTTTGTATAAATCACATAATTTAGTGGGTGTTTGCTGGCTAAATGAAGTCTTATTTTCTATCAGAATAATTATGTAACATTTTTAATCAGTATTAACATTATGGAGAGTGTAGAAGAGATTGGAATTAACAGGAACGAAATTGACGCGTGGAAGAACTTCACCTGGGAACAACCTGGGATCGCCAAGACCAGAGATAAAGAAAGAAAGAAATTCTCCGTCCCAAAAATATCTCACTCTTTACTTTTCTTAGGTCGAGGTAAAGGAAAATGCCTCTTTTCTTATTAAAATGAGAATTTCTTTAGGGTTAATCTTTAAAGACAATTTATAAAGAGAATTTGTAAGTCTCTTAGGCTATTTGGAGTCATTAAAAGAGAATATTAAAAGGGATAAAGCGCTTATCCAAGTTTGTTTTTAGCGTGGGCGAAGGAGACCCAATTAGAAATGAATAAAACTAAATTTCTCTTCATTTTACACATTTTAGTTAAGTTGCAATAGAATTCCACATCCTAGCTTTTGCATAGACCGCTAGCACAGGGGGGTGCTATAAGCTTCTTATTACAGGCAACAGTTTCAACCCACTCTAGCTTGGCCCCTTAAGGGCACCCTCGCAAAATGCGCAGCCGCACTTAATTCTGTCAATGTTGATGGGGCCTACAACACAGGCTGTAGGGTCAAAGTTTTCTGCCTTAATCTCCGAAGCTGACGCAGCTGAGAGGTCATCTGCTCCCAAGATCCATAACAGCGAGAACATCAAACGAAATGGAAGCTGCATCGGAGAGGCAAACAATCCAATGAAATTCAGCTGGCAAAACTATAATATCTCATATTTTGGTCCATATCCTACACGAATTTAAACGTATGGTAAGAATAGAATCCTATTTGTTGATGATTTTCGTTGGGGGTGGGGGTGGAATTTCTTTTTTCGCAGACGATGGACAACTGAATCTACTATGAGAGGAAGAAGAAAGAGAGACCCGATGTCAGACAAACTGTATAACCTGGTTTAGAGTTGCCAAAGGCAAAAAATTACCCTGTTTATCATTCCTGCTTAGAAAAGAAACCGACAATCGACGAGGGCATTTTCACTTGGTGCAGAAAGAGTATCAAAATAACAGGTCTAAAAGTACTTACCTAATAAATGAAATAAAAGAGAGTTGAAAGAAAGAGTGTTCACTAATAGGAATAACTTTTAAAGGATGTAAATGAATAAACAAGTGAGATATTCAAAGAACCAAAATCGCAAAACTAAATAAATAAATGAAACTTTTGATGAGAAATCGAGTCCCGGGTGACTTTATTTTCTATATTTTCCGACTTTGCAATTGTAAGTGTATTTTCTCTAATTCAAATATATCGTTTACTACCTAAGACCCCAAACAATGTAAAAGGTAAAAGACGAAAGTTTAAAAAATAATTAATATAGAAGCTCAAATCAAAAAGGGACAACAACAAAATAAAAGGTATTTCCTATTATTCTTAATTACCACTGGGTGGGGAAACAAATTTCACTCAAACATACCCTCACTACAACTAACAATATAATGAAAACAATTTATTTACTGTTTCTTTCTCACGTTACTTAGTTCTTATTGTCTTTTAACATTTTTACTCATTCAAATATAAATATATCAAAATGAGACAATCTAACACGTATTTTCTGCCCTATTAATTTTCTAAGTGTGGCGGAGGACAGCCGGAAAACGGTTGTCATTGAGGAACCTCAAGTTCTTGGCACACTGAGCAGAAGAACACGAGTCAAGGATAAACATAAATGATGAAATTTATAATCATGAAAAAACTGAATAAATTACAGAACAATGAAAACGAAAAGACAAAGGACGAGAATCAGGAGAAGACAATGGAAAAGAAACATTATTATTTAAATAAAAGTCTCTCAGACTTTTGAATTAAATAAATGAAGGGACTTCTGCCGTCTCGCTTTTTTAACATTTTATGTATGTAAAGTAAAATATGATTAATTATAAAACAGAAGTTAATTGATTTTATTTATTCGAGTTCAGAATTTTCTCAGACGTTTCAAAATATTTAGTCGAGAATGTAAATATATTTGCTATTTTTTATCATACTTTTGATATTTCTAAGAAGTTTCAAAGGAGTTAGTCGAGAAAGTGAGGCTCCTTTCCTTAGCTGAACTAGTTTTTTTAAAAAAAATTTATATTCAAGGGATAGTTAGAAGAATTAAGGGAAGAAAGTGGAATTAATTCTCTTTCATTGTTTTCTTTTTCATTTACTCATAATTGAGAAAAATGGCGTCATCTTTTATGATGCGGCTGCAGTTTTAAGACATAAAAAAACTTCTTTTTTTGTGACCCGCTTTAGTGTGAATACTACTCGCTGACGGAGGTGTGCAATACGGGGTTTCGATCCCTGCAAACGAGCTGTCAGGTGGTTGGACATGGTGGGTATGAAGACGATCCACGACCGGGTGATGATGCCCTTCTTAAACACTTACGCCCAGGGAGAAAACGAAAAGGACACGGGTTAAAGTCTAGCCATTAAGAAATCCCAATACGGCACAATCTTGGTCATCAAGGGCCACCACAGCCTCAAGGAAGGACTTTATCGAACCAGAATCGAGAGCATCTTAAAGGGGTGATGATTCCTACTTAACCTCCTTACAAAGAACTCCTATAATCCCAGAGCGGGATAAACAACTTTCACACGAGTACAACTTGATATTTTTGCTCTTTCTGCTTTGTTCTGCTAAGATGCAAGATATTTGCTCGTCGACTTCCTCACTATTCTCGTCAGTTGTATTTTTCTGGATCCTCATCCCGGGATCCCCAGATCCAGTCGACCTTAAGGAGTCTTATGCTCTTTGACTCCTCCTCGATACCTGGGCCATGAGGGAGTGGGGTAGGAAGGCTCTCTCAATGGTGTTGTGCACACGCACGTCGTCTTTTCACCAGGTTATGGGGGCGACGGGCCTCGAACCAACGGCCTCGCACGACGCTCAATTCCCTTAAGGTCGACGTCGAGTGGAGGAACTATAAATGAGAAAAAACCTTGAGTGCAGGTGAGAAGAAAAGAAACATAGTAAAGTCAAACAGGGTGTTTGTAGTGAAAGAAGGGAGACAAGGAAATAGATAAAAACGCAATTATTTAACTCAATCAAAAATGGAAGAATGAATTAGATTTTTAAGTAATGAATATTGCCTTAGAAGACATAAAATGCTTCTTAAAGTTCCGAAATTTGTTCCAGATTTTCTGCAAACTATGTATAGTCAACTTAAGCGTTTTCCTCTGCGGCAAAAATGGTGTTTGGGAGCCGCTTGAAATTCCCGAAGGACAACATCAAAGTCTTTTAAGTTTTTCTTCATATCTTTTGGCTCGAAACGATCGTGAGCTATTTCTAGACAGAATTGTTAAACAGGACGAGACGTTGTTTTATTGCAATATTTAGGGTAAAAATCATTGGCTTGATCACACACAAACTCACACCTTCCCTTAGACGTCGTATTGAAAAGCACAAAGTTTTCGATTTGGGGTGATATGAAAGGACTAATTTATTATGACCAATTCAATAATAAACCAACAGTTGATGCAGAGTTCTATTTTTCAACAATTGCTATGTTAAAATTATGCACTTGAACAAAATGGTTGTTCTCTGCTCAGGTAGGATGACGTCCTCCTCTTTCAAGACAATTCATGGTCAAGAATGGCGCGTTTGACCTCAGCAAAAAGTATTGTGTTAAATTTAAAAGTTTTTACTCATCCTGATTACTTCATCAATTTAATTCATTACACCATCACCTTAATGGTAATGTTTACACTGATATGAAAGAGTGAAGAAAAAGATATCGAATGATATATTCCATCAAAACTGAATGAATTCTTCAAGAAATATATCCATTGATTAGTTAAACGTAGAAGTAGGAACCGTTAATCTTTAAGCCATTAAATATGTAACGGAAGCTAATTGTTACCTTATTAAGATAAAACAATACAGAAAACCTTTAATATATATAAAACTATGTAAATATATAAATGGCAAACATCAAAAAGAGAAAAAAGAAAACAAATTAAACAAAATATTAGTATTAACTTAATACAAATTCTGTGTTTCATTAAAGTTTTCTGTTTTCTCATTATTTTGTCCTCTAACATTTTGGCAACATTTATCTTTATAGTTTCAACAGATTTAACGAGGCTTTAGCGCAAAAAAAACTTTTTTTGTTTTCTTTAATAATAATATAAAATAATGATTAAAGTTATCGCTTTAGCGTTACATTCTGCCACATTTCAAACGGATTAACAATTAATTACGCTGATGTCTGGTTAAACGATAAAAGAATATTGTCAATAATTCACTTGGCAACAAATTTTAACTTTTTGTTTGTTACGGACATGTGAATAAGTGTTTCTAATTAGTTCGAGGGCTCTGAATCCAAATTTGAAAACCAAAATTCTCTATCACGTCTAGATTTTGTGTAATGACCTCCACCCCAGTTTCGCTATTTGTTCTGATTAATAAATAAAAAATGTTTTGATTTGGTAATTTTTTAATTTTTAAGCACAATATTTTAAAAGTGGAAGACCTTCCTTCTTTATTCTGGCTTAGGACAGAGAGTGGACATCACTAGCGAAATTACCCACTCTCCCTCCCAAGTTAAGAAGATTTTATTGTTTTGATTAAGTTTGTTATGCACTTAAAGTTTAAAGAAACTTTGCTTTAGCCTTCTCGTCTTTCTTTTGTGAGACATCAAAGTTTGTTTTTGTAAAGACCAGCAATAATCTCCCATCATATTTGGATTAAAATTTCCTTGGTACCTCGTCTACATAACCAGAATTTTTTGATGAAAGCGTTCAACATGTTCATCACTAACCGCTCCCAGATTTTAAGGAAAAGAATCGAGATGAGAATGCAGGAAATGCATTTTAATTTACATTCTACATCCTATCTTTTCATAGTCTTCCGGAATTTATTTTTAATATTTGTCGGTAATTTAAAGATTTAAAACTGCCGAGAAAGTTTTCAGTGATTTCCACACAGGATGTCCATGCTTTGCCTTCCTTTTCATTGAGACAAAGTGAAGGAATCATCAGAAACAACTCTGCGAATTTGTGGTCCAGTGAAAACTTCAGCTTCTATTTTTTCATCAGTTAATGATCGTTTGAATTTGTTTTTCAAATATTGAAAGCCTTTACTTCTTTCATCCATACCATTCATAAAATTTTTTCATTAGCCCTAATTTAATGTGAAGAGGTGGAAGATAAACTTTTTTGGATGTACTAGAGCATCATGCATAACATTATATTAGGGTGGTATAGAGCACACACATCATACACTCGTCATAGTAACTTGAACAACTATTGTCCATAAAGTCGACAAAAGGAACACCAAAAATACATTTGAAATTCAGGTCTCCTAATTCCAACTAGAATAGCCTTCCTCCCTAACTTTTCGATTTTACACATTTTCATCCGTCTCCAAACAAATTAACTCTTTACTCTACAGTCTACAGCAGATTTTAACCCTAACCTAACATAGTCTAAGTTAGAAGGTGTGTGGGTTGGCTTCCATGCTGTCACATTCCCTGTTTGAAGTTGGCGGTTTGTAAGGGACTCCTTATGTCTTCAGGTCCTGCCTGGTTAAAGTTTAGTGGTCAATGAGGGGTATTAAGGGCCGTGCCAGGTTTGGATATTGTTCTATAATCAGTTACGACTCACAGGACGCTTTAAGTGCCATTAAAGCATTGCAATCTCTACATGCTTTATTTCGCAGTGTCCTTGGCGTCATGTCTGCTGTGAGTTGCAATAATGTCGATGTTGTTTTCTGCTGGGCTCATAGACATGTAGTGGTTGCTGGACATTATTGATGTGGCTAGGTTGTGTACAGAAAGGGTGAAACCAGACCAGCGTTTAGCTCTTCCTAACACTGCCTATATGGTATGGTTTAGGCCAGCCCTTCTAACTGCATGGCAAAGGAGATAGGAAGAGACTAATTGAACTTACAATATGCGTGTCGTTGCCCTCTGAATTATCCTTTAACCAACCGAGAATTCATCGATGATATGAACTTATTTTCTTTCGTCTCCGAATCCGAGGACCATCTAATAGAAAGCTTCACTGACCCCTTTGGCGAAGACTGTTTGGTACCCAAGAATATCCACCACTTAGAAGTTGAATAACAAAAATATTGCAAATGCAACTTTCTTTTTTTTTTACAAGAATTTTATTCAATATATTTTAATCTTCTGAATAAGAGATGAAAACTTCCAAAGACTAGAAGCTACAAAACATAAACAGTGAGTGCTGAAGTTGTTTTAGTAGTACTGTTTGAGGACCACCGATTTTCACACTCTCGAGCAGATCTCAATGTGCAGCTACAAATAGATTTAACGTGGAATCTTTAAAAAGCTAACAAGAAAGCATAAAACAACCCTCGTTCCATGAATTGGATATTCAATTAACTAACCTCCCCTCCTAAAAAACCGAAGCGGATGGATTAAGTGTAGTACTCCCGAAATTTGAATATGTTCGGAAACTTTGGTTAATTTTGTTGTTTTTTTCCTAACCATAGTAAGGTAATAAAGATAAATAATCATCTTGCTTCTTATAGTACTCTTCCTTTCTCGATTCACATCAATCAAAATATATTATTTTTATTGAATAAAAGTCATATCACCTTTGATTCACGTTTATTCCACTTCACTTATACCTTGCGAAATTTTGCGTTGAACGCTTGGCTCTTTATTTTTCCCTTTGAGAGAAATAAAGAGAAGGGCTTCGCTGTGTATTACTTGATGCTTCCTCACAAGATATTGAAATCTTCAAAGAAACTAAAAGATAACAATTTTGTAAAGTTGGAATGTGTAAAGATGGGAAAAGAAAGTAGATTGTCGTAGAATGGACTCTCGACGACATACCCTAAATAACTATTCGTTGAGGGAACTTATTTAATCATCTTTAGAGTGCGTGGATGTCTAGGCTGGCCGATATTATTTATCTTCGATATGCTTAAGAAGTGGAACTGAGCTCAAGGATAATAATATTGCTATCATTAATAAAATAGAGTTTTATTAATAAAAACTATCAACAACACACAAAACGAAAAATATTGACATAAACAGAGAATGGAAAGGGTCGTGGGGAATCTAGCTAATCCGAGGATTAAGAGGGATTCAAAAAGGTGAAACAAATATCAAGTTAAAGGGATGGGATGGTTCGCTAAACCATTTAAAGCACAGGATAGAATTGACAAAAAGGGTTAATCCTTAAAGGTAACGTTCGGCTTACGTAATTATACTTGTTGTGCATAGGTAGGCGACGTGAAGGAATTTTCGGTCCACTGGCGAGTTCCAGCCGAAGGGGGGTGGGGAATTAAATGATCCTGAAGTGGCGTCTTGGGAATGAGAACCGTTTCTTGATGAACGGGCTTGAAGAACAATTGCTGTTCTACGTTGTTCTCTTCTGAACAACAGGGGGGGGGTGAGAACCGTCTCTTGTCTACGGGCTTGAGAACAATAACTGTTCTAATGTTGTTCTCTTCTGAACAACAAGGGGGAAGGGTGAGAACCGTTTCTTGGCGAACGGGCTCAAACGAACAATGGCTGTTCTACGTTGTTCTTTTCTGAACAACAGGGAAGGGAGGGGGAGAGAACCGTTTCTTGTCAACGGGCTCGAACGAACAATGGCTGTTAAACGTTGTTCTCTTTCTGAACAACAGGGGAAGGGTGAGAACCGTTTCTTGGCGAACGGGCTCAAACGAACAATGGCTGTTCTACGTTGTTCTCTTCTGAACAACAGGAGGGGGGTGAGAACCGTTTCTTGTCAACGGGCTCGAAAGAACAATGGCTGTCCTAACGTTGTTCTCTTTCTGAACAACAGAGGAAGCCTTGTAAATTTGGCGTCACAAAGGCTCGAACTTTGGCACTCAAGGGATATTGTCCTTTTTCTGGACAAGTGATGGTGAATCTCGAGGTCGAGGTCCCTTGGCGCACAAGGTGAGAGTGGGTCATAGTGATGTTTCGCGACGAAAAAATGGATCTCCAATCTGAATCTTAGTGGTTAAGTTTCCATATAAATAGCTGGGACATCTCCTTGGCGTGGGGGTCAATGGAGTGGGAGCTTCGAGGGAATGCACAGCCGAGCCTGAGAACAATGCCTTATCTGCCCATAAGCCTAACTCAATCTGGCGAGGTCGACGCATGGGGCGAATCGGGGGAAGATAAACCTCCTTGTTTAAACATTGACTCAGGTGGCTGCGATGAGGCACCAGGCTTCAAAGCGAAGAAGCACGTGGGTAGCATCGTGATTTTAAATAACATGTGATAGTGGTTGAAATTACGCGGCCTCAACCCGTTTTATCACATATATAAAGACGGGGAAGATTATAACCGAAAAGATTTATAGTGTTACTGGACAATACCAGGATAGAAGTGATTGTATCAACTAAAGATATAAACTATCACTATAAGGAAATAATGGTAATATATTGAATTTGTACTTCCATGTGTACCGAATTAACTGCCTTCATAGTTATGAATGTACACGGATTTACACTACAACATTCATAGTTGTACAAAATAATGTTTGGTTATCAATTCTTGTAGAGAAATGGCTACATTAAGCATCCTGGGGGAGTATAGGTACATTAAAGCCCCCTCCCCATGAGGAGAAGCGTGGGAAAGGTAGCCGGCGAATAAAAGTAACTGCTTACCTTGTTTGATCTCCCCGCCGCTTTGGACAGTTGGAGCTAACATCTGTTTTAAGGCGACCACATAAGGCCCTTAAACGACGCTCTAACGATCTAATTACCTACGAGACCCATAAACCCGTGGTTAGGTCACACAAAAAGCGGGGCCAGTCAAAAGGCACGCCATGGAGTGGGGCGGTTGAGAGTCTCTCTAATTAGCAAGCCGACTTGGGCCCTCCAGTGCCAACCTCTGCACTTTTCGCTCTCACCAGATGCAAACTCACGATTCGCGTACCCCTCCCTGTGGCCTGGGACACTACCCCCTTTAGATGGGGCGGTAATCCACCTATAAATAAGCCCCACAAAGAAAGAGAGAAGATGAGAAGTCGATACGCCAGAAGGAGGATCAGTTCGTGAAGATCGATCCTTCAGCCCTACACGAAGAGTAGAAGTCAATCGGAAAGTAGAAGGATTAGTTCGTGAAGATTGATCTTTCAGCCAGACAAGAAGATTATAATTCGATAAGAAAGAAGAAGGTTCGGTCCGTGAAGATCGATCCTTCCGCCATACAAGAATATTTCAGTGAGAAACGATAGGATCATATTGAGAAAATCGATCTCACCTTTCCGGGCCGTAATAACATAAATAGTCAAGCTTTATATCGTTGCCATACCGAAGAATCCTTTACAGACTGTGAAGAAGTCTGACTGAAGAAAAATAAACCCGCGCACACTCGAGTGACTCTCACATCTCAAGTTCCGTAAGAGTGAGAGTAGAAGAACCCAGCCCCAACGAGCTCCCGTTCTTTAATACGTTGAAGAATCAGCCCCCCACAGGCAGCAAGCCATCCCTCCTCGACGAAATTCAACCATCGGCCACAACACTCTAAAGCGAGAGATAAGTCCTCCAGCGACATCCGGCAATCCTTAATCTTTCCTGTCATGTAAGTTAGAAAGAACATTTATATTCATATTGCGATAGTAGAAGTTTAGTACGTCTCACGTTTTAAGGGGAGTAGAAACCATTGTTCGTGAACCTAGGTCATATTTTCTTGTAGAGGAGAGTACCTTTAATGTTTAACGCTAATCAAATAGAGTCGCGATTAAAATACTAATCGGCAATTGGTATGTTTATGGGTAGCCTATTTGTTTATTTTTGTCATCGTATCCGTGCGATAAGACTAGATGCCAATAGGACCACATAGAAATGTGTTAACTGTTTGTTTGTCATAGTTAAGTGTTTCATTTAAAATATATGTTTATTTTAGTATAAATCTGGTGTTTTCTCTTATCCTTACGTGTTTAAATAGCTCTTCCTTAAGAACAAAAACTACCGAATTAGCACTCTTAGATCAAAGCCTACTTCATCAAGAAAGTAACTCACGTACCACAAAGCATACCGCTACAAAAGTGGTGTCAAACAGTGAAGAGATCAGAAAAAAGGGCCATCCTGCTACAATTCCTAAGTTATAAAGATTAGGTTGAATAGTTTAATTAATAAAATTATTCCAAATTCAAGGCCTTTTTAATGTACGATTTGTTTGTAGGGTTAGGTTTTAGCGTCGAATTAGGTGGTTGTGAATTTGTCTTGGTTTAAAACGGGGCCAGGAAGCGAAAGTTTTGAGGCTATTTGTGATATAACGAACACTCGAAGACCTCCAAAATATTCTTCATAACTTCATCGAATAGAGGCGACTCTTTGAGTATTTTCTGTCGGCTCAGGTTCGGTGAAAAGGGGAATTTTTATCTTTTAGTTTCATCAAAAATGTCAATAGTTTTTGACGAAAAGTTCAAATAAGGTGAAAGCCTTATGCTTATTTTAATCAAAATAAATAATATATATTTTAATTCAACGCAAAAAAAATATTTGGCAAATTAGAAGCTAAATGAAAGAAAGACTAAGTAATATTATTGTTAAAATATTGAGATTGATGATAAGCAGAATCACAAATTTTCAAATTTTACCTCTTCGACTTTCCTGCATTATTCTCGCCCTTTTATTTTCTGTGTACACCTTTTTTTCTCCTTTACTAACCTTGTTTTTCTGGCCTTATAACCGGTATCTCGTCGTGGTTAGTCCTAAATTTAATCCTAGTTTATGGATCTTGCTAATACTATTCTTTCTCAGTTTGGTCCTTATGTTTCCTTTACTGAGTACCGGTTTTTGCTTGAGCTAATAAATGAAGGTATGTCTTTATATGTCAGAAAAGACCGTCCGATTTTTGTTATCATTTCATCTCAAAAATTCGTCTCTGTCAATTGAATTGAAGAAAAACAATGTATTTCCGACATTGGTCCATGAGACAAATTGGAGCAATTCCACCATTCTGAAACTAATTTTCCAGATTACGGAGTTCCTCATTCCAATTTCTTGTAACAAAAATTGAATTTAAACAAATGTGTTCGTCGCGCCGAGGAAATATTCCGTGGCTTGAAGTAATGAGAACACGGAAAGAAGAAAAGTTGGAATAAAGAGGGTGATAATTATCTTTCAATGTCAACAAGGTGCTTTGAGGAAAGGAAATGCCTAAGTGAATTGGGCTGATGTGGATGTGTGTGGATGTGCGTTCTTTTACACACACTCCAAGCAGGTTTTGACAGTCACTTGGTGACTACGATGTTGAGAAATCAGTGAAGATCCCAAACAGTTCTTTGGAGAAAATAAAAGATTGAGAATGTGTTGACGTAGAGAAGAGCATTATTTTGCTCCCAAGGAAACCATATGTCTGGCGCTGTAGGAATGGATGGAGGACGTTAAATAGGGAGCATTAAAAATCCTAAAGAAGATCTGCTGAAGAGAATAATACTAAGGCACAAAAATAAGGCAATATTATACAAGAGAGTGAGTGTGTAAATGTTATTCAGTTAGGAAGTGAATCGACATATATTTTTCGCCAGGTGGCGTTTCTTGACTATTATTGCGATTTTATCTGATTCAGCGCCCGAAAACCGTTGGCCTAGAAAGTAAGCAACTAAAGCCTATTTGTAGACAACAAAAAGAAGGTTGACGATGCCAATATTGTCACAAATGGATACCAATTTATACGCTTCTTTGGCCTTAAATAAATCGATTAATGGTCACAGAACCTTAAAGATGCGAAGCTCCAATTTGTTTGTGAAAGAGTGGACATGGTAGAGGAAAAACATTGGCTTGTTTGAGAACAGAAAACTTCCAAAGAGCTCTGCATATCTTTATCTTGGGCTAAAAACGTCGGAATGAATTGAGCTTCGTCCATTTTTCCTTATTTCACGTAGGTAATCTGATTTTTTATGAGTCCATTCGAATTAATCATCTGGCTTATCCGTTCCGTTTCCCCGCAAAGCTCATTTTGACGGATTTTGAATATTTTAATATTTTGAATAAAAAGAAGGGTGGTCTGGGAATTTCTTGTTATGTAATATTGTGAGAGAAGACATACTTACTATTAATTAAATCATATAGACAAAAGTTTCTTGACTTACCCTTCTTTATCCAGATCTGATTTCATGTATCCTCTCATTGTTTGAAGGCTTAAAAATAAGAATCGTAAATGTAGTTGAGTATCGAAAGACAAAGCCGAATTTTTTGGGGGGGAGATAAAAAATAACCAAGTCATAATCAGCGAAAAGGACGAGGTAACTTTAGGATTTTCTAATCCTTGTCGTGTTTCTGAGGCACAAGTCAGGACACAGTGCACTTTAGTATTAGCTCTGAGGCAAATTAAAGCATGTTCTTAGACCTGGTGTGTAATAAGTACACTTTGTTGTTAGGTGACTTGTAGTGATTGTTGGTATCTGGTTGCGCTTGTTTAATGTTCCGTTCTGGGGACATTACTTCATGGGAACATGTCTCGTTTTGTGGATTGCTACCGTTTGTCACTTGTACATGGGATGAGCTCGTGCAAACAGAATTGTGGACTATCTAACTGGTACTACTTTATCTACTTCACGTAGGTAAACCTCCCATACTATTACACCTGCTAGTACAGCATAACTTGAATACTGGTAAGGTGAGTAGTAGGTATAGTTAATTTCAGCAGGAGACGACGTTAGGGGGCCAGAAAGAGGGGTCGATTATCGACCATGAACCCGAACTCAAATCTGGACTGCTGGAAGGGTTAGGCTTATTTGGGTATGGTGGTTGAGGATTGTACAGGATTTATCGTGCATACACTGACCACTTACGCAACTGTTACTTCTGCATGAAGGACCCTTCCAAACGTCGAAGTAGCAAAAATGCAACTGCTATTTTCTTATTCGGATCAACCATCCTCTTTTGCACCAGTAATACACAGTGCTGAACCTCCTGTACCAACCTTACAAGAAATGAATAAGCCAATTTCAGAAGAAACTAAAAATTCAGAAACACAAAAGAACAATAAGGATGTGCATTGATTGGGATGTTGAGACAAATCCAAACTATCCAAAACAAATTACCTCAATGACCTTGTCAGAGTCTTGGGCTTGTCAATTTCGATTTGCAAATTCAAAGAGTGGAATTTGCTAGATATAAATGTGCAAGTGACAAACCAAAGGAAATGCCATAAACCTTACTGAAAATGCTTAAATAATCAAGAATGCTATGCTACTACAATGAAGTGTCTGATCTGTTTGATGCAAATAAAAACAAATGTAATCCAGATGAGTGTAGGCCTTTAATGGACAGTTCTCCCCAAATCAGTAAAGCTCTACTCTTCCATAATTGGAATAAACATACATCCCTTCTCTTGGTTCATTCAGTATATTTAAAGGAGAACTACAAATTGTAGCATTTTTATACATTCTAGGGAGGTTTTGACAAATTTGCATATGATCTCTGTCTTTGAGACAGTATAGATACAAAAGTAAATTAACACAAGAAGCACTGGCTCCAAAAGACTGAATTCTCTGTTGGAGGGCAATTATCAATCATTAACAAATGATAGATCCTTAAAAGGTGCTGTCCCTTCTAAGTTTTAGAAAGCAGTTTTTAGAGCTCTTCACAAAGAGTCTTCAGCCTTCAAGTACCTTCAAAATCTCTTTTCCAAACCCTCTGAGACTAAGATAAAGCTGGTTTCTTTGTTGAATCACAAACCACGAAAATCATAGGTTGTCGAAATATTATGAACAGCTTACTAAAAAAGAAAACAAACCTGAAAGAATTTTTTTTCAGTGTGTCAGTTTTGGGGATGGCAAACACAAGCCGGACAATTATGTGGAATCGGTTGAAAGCTTAGTGAAAAATAATGGCTAAATGTGTTTCAGGATGTCTCCGAAGGCGAACATCCTTTTATTCATCTTGAAATATTCAAGGAGAATATGGTAGCATACTCAGAGAAACAAGGGGAGCACTTCTATCAAGATATATTGAATTTTGAACATAGATAGAAAGGAGTACATATTGAAAACATGATAGAAGCGTACATTTTGAGGCTTGTACGAGGAAGATATATAAATTACAAACGGAAATTACGGAAAACTTCACTTCTAACTTTTCAATAAATTTTTTTATTTCTTGTCGAAGTTAAAATAAAATTGTATAAATTTACTCTGTTTTGGTTTTAGACCTACAATAAATGAAAAAAATATTTCCCATTTTTTAGTAAATAAAACCTAATACAAGCCACAGAAGCTTTTTTTATATTATATTTCTATAAAACAGTTGAAAAATAATAGTTACTAACTTGGAAGAAAAATAGTTTTGCATAAAGTAATTCAATGCCATTCATTGTACTATGCCACCAGAGAAAGACGCTGAAAGTATGGTTTCTTAAGGAGTTATATGTAATGCCCCTCAAGAAAATAATACTAATTCAAGCAATGAATCCACCAATTATTGTTAATTGAAGCTTAATTTGCATTAAGATAGGCCTGTAGGTGGAAACACACTTAACAGAAAAACTGAAAACACAAATGGATAGAAATAATAAAGTGATAAAAGTACATCGAATAATAAAATTCTGACAATTCACCCTTGTCTTTAAGGTAATGAGCACGAACACCGAAATTGCGAGCATGTAGGTTGCTGGGATTCCACATGGAAATTCCCTCAGAAAACATTGAAAATAATAAATATACGAATGAAAAAATGTGCTATAACTGTTATGCACTCAACAAACATAGGAAGAGGAATTGCACCGTAACACAAAAAAGATACTCCGAATGATCGGGAGAACATGGTTGGAGAGAATGCACCTCCACTACTAAAGATTGTCTATATTTCAAAGGCTCACATCGAACCTTGGTTGTGAACTGAATGGCTGTCACATATTATCATAATGATTTGCAAAGTAAGCATATTCCCTTTTTAATCTCATTATCCCTCTCTCTTTTTCTTTCTCTCTCTCTCTCTCTCTCTCTCTCTCTCTCTCTCTCTCTCTCTCTCTCTCTCTCTCTCTCTCACTTAAGAGATCTTGGAGTCAAACACTGCGGGCTTCACTCTCAGTTTTTAATCAGGCCACGATCTGTACCATTTCTCTATTTAATTCTTGCTGTTTCATCATTTTAATATTTCTTGCTAATTCTCCAGAAAACATTCTTCTCTTCATTGTTTGTTCAATTGCTATTCCCAATTTTTACAATATTCATTTGCAAAATGTATCACATTGTGAATAATTTCGTCATTTCTAATAATATGGATTTGAAAAAGCCCCTTTAGATCACCAAAAGATTCTTGGAACCCCGTTTTGGGGGTTCAGCAAACATTTTGAAACTTTTTCCACTGTTAGAAAAACTGGATACTAAAAATTTAATGACGATATAAATAAAAACTGTTAAAAAGATCCCAGAAGCGATCCTGTATCCGATTTGTTTCCCTAGAAAATTCTCCTTCCAGCGCGTGTTCAATTATTGCAATACTTTTGTCGCACTCTTCTTGGTTTACTTGCACAGCATCATGGCGGGAACTCCATCTTGTATCACGGTCTTTTCACAGTCCATTAGATAAGTGATTTAACACTCAGAAACAAGGAATAGATTAAGAAAAACGTAAACACTTTTTCCAGCACTCATAAAATGTAACAAGTTGCAGCTCACTTGCATGGACACGCCAAATTGATTATATGATCCTCGCAATTCATTGGTCTCTTCCGCCTAGGTGATTGTAACTTCTCTGTAGTTGTTCCTAAGCTGTGGAATGATCGACCTGGTGACAAACGCTCGTCTTCCCGGTCTGGTGCTTTCAAGCGAACTTCGAAATCCCATCTCTTTGGTCAGGCCATTTCCTACTCATGGACGGGTGGCCGGCGAAGGGTTCAAAGTCTTGAAGGGCGCTATATAAAGCCTCAATTATTATTAATATTATAACAATAATAATAATATTTGACTTTGCCTCTAATTGTTCCATCCCTCCACATTTTTCTACTTTTGAGTGTCCTTTCGGAGCCCCATTATTTCATATCTTCCATGACATTGTCTCATTGTTATTGGCAAAAATGAACAGTATATAAATAAGGCTTTCTGTTATTTTATTATTGCTTTTTATTAGTGAAATTCCTCTCCCTTCATCATTATCTTTATTATATTTGTTTGCAGGTGTAATTTACAACGTATTTGTTTTAGTTTATGACTTTTGGGGGTGTTTGTTTTTCTTGTCATAATCTATTGTCTCTTTTATTTATATATTTTGTTGTCTCTGTTCATCATGTCTCTGAGAAATCTGTGGTCACTACAAGAGTTGAAATAGCTGACAACCAATATTTCCTTAATGAGTGTTTTTCTGATGATTGCGCGATTAATTTAATTCTTTGTTTACTTTTGGCCCATTACCGTAAATCTGCATCGTTGTTTGGAAAATGGAACACTTTTGGGGGGTGCGGAAGATAATAAAAGGAAAATATATTCATAGTTTAAATTATGTTAAGACATAAAAAAACAATGACAACATAAACAAAGCAACGATAAATAAAAAAAATAAAAATAACTAAGAGGCACCCTCAGTGATCCATTGGAGGCTCACCGCCTTCAAATATAAAAAAAATCAAGAATTGTAAAAGAAGCTAAATAATACGGAGGATGGGGGGATCTTCCCAAACCCTAAAAAGGACAACTAACTAATACGCAAAAGCTAGATCATCGTACCAATGACAAAGGTATCGTCCCTGATACTCTACCATCTTTCCGGACATGCATCTCGTAACGCTGTCTTGTGCCACGGCAGATAATCGGTCAGATAATGCGGATATTCAAATGCCTAAAGGGTACTTAATTCTCCCTATGGATCACTATAGTTTAAAAAAGGGTCTCTTAAGGCGGCAAGGAGCGGTATATCTTTGATACAGAGTGGTATATTAAACCAGCTTGGCCATGAATACAAGCGGAGTGATAGGAAGAGTCCGGCCGTTACATAACAAGGGAGAGGTCGCTTCGAAGCAAACACGCAATTTATAATTGGATACACATCTGTATTTCAGCACTAAGCAAATGTAATATGGGGTCTGCCCCAAGAAATAGTAACGGGATTCTTACTGTACTCGAGAAAATTGGAGAGCAGTGGCATGGCGACAAATGTTCAAATGTGGTATCCGCTAGGTTGGCGGCATAGACAGGGTATCGGCGACACCAATTCGCTGGTAATAACCTTGACTGACGAATTTAAGATATGCGGTTACAATAGCAATCTTTCGTACCAATGATTCTGCATCGGGCGAATTGTGGGGAAGCTATTCGTATAAATCAAGCAAATGGCTGTCCCCAAAAGACAAGTCACCACTCAATGAGGTCCATATGTGTAATGGAATGCTAGATTCTCTTATCAGGCATTTAAAGCGTGCATTATTCCGCTACTACTCATGCAATATGAGAAAAGACGAGTTACTGTCGGAGAAGATTAAGGACAAGCGGAAAGAAGGTGCTGCTAAGCTTGTGAACAAAGTGAAGCATCCTTTAAAGTCTGACATGTTTTGCTTTTTCTCAGACGAGAAAAGTTTAAGCAAAAACCAGGTAGTTAGGTCACCATACAACAGGGGGCTTTCTCTACCCCCAGTGATGTACCGAGAGTCAGGGAATCCAAGTTCCCGGTCCATATCATGGACCGGAAACTTGGTGGTGACCGAGTGGTCAGTAGACAGGGACACAAATACCCCGGTTTATCTTTCCTGAGGGTTAAATCAAGTCCCTGGAGGATTAGATGTTGCCCAGGATTCAAGAGGTGGCTGTTTGAAGGCCATACGCGTTGAAGCACGACTGAACCATGCTACATAACCACATGGATCTATCTTGCAAGTCTCAACTTCTACGCTCGTATGCAATAAACTATAGAGAAACCTAGGAAAGATATATTTTAGTAATAGAAACTGTAAAAAACACACTTGGATTAAAAAGCATCGCCTGGTGGTAGATACAAAAGTGAAGTTCTCTAATAGGAATGGAGAGGATAAATCGTCGAAAGAAATGACACAAAATGAAAATTAAAAACTCTAACCTGGACTACTTTATACTCCAAATGACCGTGACGATGCCCAGCTAGAAGTTAGGATGATGAAACCCGGTCAATGACGGAAGTATCGGGGCAGAATCTTGTCCTGGTCCTTGATTGGTTCAAGCTTGTCGGAAAGGCTTTCGCCTACCAGTAACAACTAGGCAGTGGTTATGTATCGAACGGAGACCAGGTTTAGAGTAAATAGTTCTAAGGTTCCTGTGTACCTGCCACTAATAGCTACCGGGTATGTGACTGGTGGGCAAGGAGTTAGTACCTGGTGGGTACCCTATGAGTACCAGAGGTTACAAAGGGATAAGCGGTTAAGTACTTGGCACGAGGAAGGGAGATACGACCTAAGAATCAGTTTAATACTAGGCAGGTAGATTTGGATAACACGTAGGCAACCAGCGGGTAGAGGTGTTAGTATATAACCACCTGAGAGCTACTCGGGGGTATCGGTTAAGTATAGAGTGGGTACCAGGTAGTGCCGAGTAAGAACAATAAATCAAAATTGCAGTCGTTTATGTCGACACATGTATGACAATAATCATTTATTTTTATCTGAAATCGCGTTCCCACATTGTGTGGAAGGTGCGCATCAACGCATTACGGTCATTGTGATTTTCGCTCGTAAGAACGAAACTGTCAGGTGCGCGGCTTCCCAGCCAACCGACCTCTACCAGGATAATCGGCTTTTATGACGCCTTTAAAAGGACTCCATAGAAATTCTTCATCCTCCAGAAACCATAAGCTATTTGCCTTCCACACCAAAGGCACCCAATATTTTCCTAGTTTTGGTCGCAAGATGGCGCAGTATTTCGGTTCGAGAGATTTTTCGTGCCATCTCTTGTTTCAAGTTGTGAGATGGTGTGCTTTATAACCTATGAAGTCTTTTGATTGTACCCGTAACTTAACCTTCCAGATTCAGCAACTTTTCTCAAATTAAGATATTTCACAGCAAGAACCGCCACTCTCTACTGTCCTAGACTCTCACTTGTCATAGATAAAGCGCTATCGAATTCCATTGGGTTGTATCCCCCAAAGATTTAGATAACATCTACTTCCTCGTTTCCTTCTATCTCTTTCACACTAACGCAAGAGACATGTGATAGATACAGCACAGTCAAAGAGCAAACTGTACAGGTAACTCTGCAGGCACACACTGCTCTCCTAAAGCACATGATTTTCTCACCGTTGATTATGCCTTAGCTTTCTATTGTGGGGATATTCACTTGTGATTATTAATTTACCCCAACCCCCAAAAAATAAAATTCCGCACACTCCCTCAACGAAATGCTCATAACTTAGTAAATTACTCGCACCAAGCTATTGACGCAGACCCTCATGTCTAACTAATTGGCAGTTTTTGTTAAAGCAAATTGTTCAGCATAGGCATCAGCCACTAATGGTGTTCATCAGAAATCAATTATCAGAGTCTAAATTTTCTAAATATATTAATATAAACGATCTTGGCTTGAACTTCATAAATCTAAAATTTCAAATTTTTTGACGATAGGAACTCAGGTCCTAGGGCAAAATATTATAGCGAACGTGGAATTTGGCAAAAAGAGTGGAGTTGTTACATGGTTGGAGAGATAAAAAATGCAATTTGACGGGTACATCGATCATAATAATCCTCGAAGAGATTGTTATGTATGTGGCATAATTTTACACACAGTCAACATGGAAAATAAATCATTAGTCTTAATTTGTCTAAAATGTCCAAAATAATACATTGTACCTTCACAAAGAACAAAACTGTTTCTACGAAACCTAGCAAGGTATTCTGTGTTTAAATTTAACGGTGATATTTTCTCCTTACATAAAACTCTTGTATGACTCCATCGGAGTATGCAGTGCAACTCTGATCCCAATATATGCGAAGAAATATTATTATATTGACCTCCGCCCAGCGTCAAGTGACAACTATAATTCCTAAACGAAAAAATAGATCGTACGTAGAGAGACTTAATCAGATGAATAAATATTTGGCTTGAAGATTGGTATCTCCGTGGCCAACTAAATGATGTCCTTAAAATAATCAACGGGTTTACAATATGAAGTATGATTTAATATTTAAGCTAGGTAACAAAGAAACCACTAGAAATAAGGTTTTCATGCTAGCAATTAAAAAATTTAAAGCTGTGATAGCACAAACTTTCTTTTACTACAATATAAGATATTCTTTAAATATCTTGCCTTAAAATGTTATTTAAAGTAACATAGATAAATTATTAAGAACAGAATCGATCAATTTTACTTTAAAATATATTGTTAGAAAAAGTATGTTCGTGAAACTAATACTTTACGAATCCCTTAGCTAAGTACAAACGCAAAAAGATTGATAATGATGACGTGTTTGAATCTCAGCTCGTAAAAACTAAAGCTGGCTAAGCATATCGATGGTTTATGATTTTATTTTAAGCAGGAAGTGAATGAATGGGATGAAAAGCCTTAGTGAATCGTAGCTATGATTTCGTTTATTCGTAGCAAAGTAGGCATGCAAAAAAAGGACAAATTCACCCAATTTTAAGTGAAGCTTGAATATATTCTGAATTACTAAGATTTTCTGTTATTTACCTGAATACTGACTACTACATATATAAAATTTCTTTTCAGTAATTAATATTTTACAAATTTTTTTCTTGGCTAAATTGAATTTGGGTTTTTTTCAGATCCAGGACAAACCAAAATTAAAAAATTCTTTAAATTATAAATGTAAATTTTAATTGATTCTTGACAACTAACATTTATTATGCTTTCAGGAAGTTAGAAGACTCCTAAATATAATTTCTTCACAATAATCAAATTTTAATAGATTTCGTTCATTGCTAAATTGAATTCGCCTTTTTCCAGGGATAGAAGTTTTCTTACTTCACATTACATATATGTAATGTGAGAACTGTTGTCTCACAATGTAGCGCAATCAACTGAAGTCCACAGTAATAATAATAGAACAAAAGTGACAATAATATTATAAAAATAATGTTAATAATTCTTTCTCTGCCTTTATAACATTCTATATATCCTCTTCACCTCAGATGCGCATATTTCACTAATAGATAAATAGAGGCAATCCTGATCTTTCAGCTATGCTTGAGGTATTCACCCTAATCCGTATAATCTTCTCTAAAAGTGGAAACTATAGTTAACAATATTTATTTATATTAAACAAGACTTACATAATAATCTCTTTTAAATGTTTACAAATCTTTTGGGGGCAATGAGGGGGGCTCTAGGACTAAATGCTGATTACGCGTTTAAAAAAGACTTGTGTATATGTTTGTGTGTCTGTCTGTGTGGAAGTGTAATGAGTCAGCTAGACAATAGGTATTACTTACTAGGTCCAATGTAATGCAAGAATAACGAGATGTTTAAAAGAGTAGACGAGACTGATACAACAGTGGGTGAAAGGGTTAGGTCGTCCATAAGTTGAGTCCGGATATAGAAGCAGAGCTAATGAATTTCTGCCTTAATTAAGCTAACTCGGGTTGATCCCTTGTTACGCCGGAGGAAGTAGCGCAGATGAGAATAGAGGATGGCAAAGGAAATGAAATGAAACCAATAATGGAAGATATAAACGTCAAAGAGGGGGGCTTTTGGTAATTGTATTCAATGATAGCCAGTGGCACGAATGATCAGTAGATGCGGGATTGTGTTTGAGTAAAAAAAAAGAGGAACTTGCTGGAATTCTCCCACAACTTTTGCAAAATGAAACTTAAAAAAGGTGAATCACAGAATTAAGAACCAGCAAAGACCCTTCGATCCACTCTTTACTAGTTCAACAAGTAGGAGAGGGCTGGGAATCATAGGTGAAAGATAGAAGGAAGAGAAGACATGGATGAACAATTGGTTTCATATCTCTCGTTTCTCTAAAGCCCCATTTTACGGTAATATTCATCGATTCTATTTTAGGCAATCCATATTTTGTTTACTAGCTTGTACTCATCATAGCTAGTTAGTACTCGTTTAATTAGCTCAAATATTGATTCATAATTTGTATTAGTAATAGGTTTGCTTGTCAGATTCTGATCGTTTAATGAAACTAAGTTGAGATCCATTAGTCTTTATTTCTATTTCTTCTTCCTTCTATTTCCTCACTTGAGGCTGGAGATGGATGCATTCCAATATTACATTTTTAGGGGCATAAATAGACCAAGTTGTATCGGATACTCCATATAAAGTGACATAAGCGCTTTATATACGAAGAAAATAATATTTTGGGATTGAGTTATACAATGTCTAGCTATTAAAATTAGAAACCTAGTCGCCATCTGTGATGTAATAAAGAATTCTTTCTATAATTTTATATAATTTGAGACTAAGAACTCTAAATCCTCTTGAATTCCGACTGTTTAATATTTGCCACCCATATTTTAATATAGTCCAAGATTTTCATGACTTAAGTGATTTTTATTACATTTGTGCACTTTGAATTTAATCTGCTCTTTTCTCTACGATATTTTTCTCGTGTAGTGAGTCTTACTCTTTTGAATGGATAAAGGAGATTATATTATTTAATTCGGTTTGCTATCCCTCTCTTCCTGATTTTTAAATCCATTTATCATCCTTGTTTGGTTTTATAAAAAGACAATATCTAATTTGTATTATCTTTATTTTTTTTATTATTTAATGATTATATACATAATATATATATATATATATATATATATATATATATATATATATATATATATATATATATATATATATATATATATATATATATTATACAAGGTGTCCCAGAAAAAGGCTAACCGTACTTTTAATTAGTATAACTCAAAGACTATTGGAGATTTTGGGGTCCTGCAAAAGTTGCTTTATTTAACACCTATTTTTATGTCGATTCCGTAAATTTCATTAAATTCCCTTTTATAATATTCATTTACTAATGGGTTTATTGGAAGCTTTCAAAAATATGTTTGCGCAAGGAAGTAAAATAATGAAACGAAGCCTAGGAAGGCTAGGCCACCGTGCACTTTCAAGAGAAGCGTAGGGAGCCTAGGTAGCCTAGGTCACTGTGCGATTCTTCAAGCAAGGCCTAGGGCATTTTAGGGTGTTTTTTTCGCCAAGCTGTGGTATGGTCTCGGCATTATTTTTTACTAAGTGTCGTAGAATAAACTCTCGCCGATATACCATATATAACTATTCGTTGAGGGAACTATTCAATTATATTTAGAGTGCGTGGTTATCTAGTTGAACGATATTATTTATCTTCAATATGCTTAAGAAGTGGAACTGAGCTCAAGGATAATAATATTGCTATCATTAATAAAATAGAGTTTTATTAATAATAACTATAAACAATACACAAAAACGGAAAATATTGACATAAACAGAATGGAAAGGGTCGTGGAGACTCGGGCTAATCCGAGGATTTAAAGGATTTAAAAAAGGTAAAACAAATATAGAGTTAAAGAGATGGGATGGTTCGCTAAACCATTTAAAGCACAGGATAGGGTTGACAAAAAGGTTAAATACTCAAAGGTAATGTTCAGCTTACGTGATGACCAGTTATTGTGCAGAGGAAGGCGACGTGAAGGAATCTTCGGTCCGCTGGCGAGTTCCAGCCAAAGGGGTGGGATTAAATGATCCTGACGTGACTTCTTGGGATTTAGAACCATTTCTTGACTATCGGGCTTGAAGAACAATGGTTGTTCTACGTTGTTCTCTTCTGAACAACAGGAAGGGGGGGTGAGAACCGTCTCTTTTCTACGGGCTCAAAGAACAATGGCTGTTTTAACGTCGTTTTCTTTCTGAACAACAGGGGGGGGGGGGATGGTGAGAACCGTTTCTTGTCAACGGGCTCAAAGAACAATGGCTGTTCTAATGTTATTCTCTTTCTAAACAACAGGAGGGGGGGGGGGGGTGAGAACCGTCTCTTGTCAACGGGCTCAAAGAACAATGGCTGTTCTAACGTTTTTCTCTTTCTGAACAACAGGGGAGGCCTTGTGGACTTAGCGTCTTGAAGGCTTGAACCTTGGCAATCAAAGGATATTGTCCTCTTCTGGATAATGATGGTGGATCTCGAGGTAGAGGGCCCTGGTGCACAAGGTGAGACCGGATCGGCGTAATGTTTCGCGAAGAAAATCTGGATCTCGAATCTGCTCTTATTGGTAAAGTTTCCATATAAATAGTCGAGCCATCCCCTTGGTGTAGGGGACAATGGAGTGGGGGCTTCGAGGGAATGTCCAGCCGCGCCTGAGAACAATACCTTATCTGCCCATAAGCCTAACTCAATCTGGCGTGATCGGCACATGGGGCGAAACAGGAGGGGGGGGGGTGAACATCCTTGGTTAAATATTGACTCAGGTGGAGCTATAACGCGCCCGGCTTCAAGGCGAAGATGCACGTGGGTAGCAACGTGTTTCTAAATAACATGTGATAGCGGTTGAAATTAAGCGGCCACAAACCGTTCTATCACACTAAGCAGATCGAAGCGTTTCGGAGTTAAAGTTTACTTCCTTAGAACCTTTTTAATTATGCAGTTAACAAAAGATCAACGCGTTTTTGTAGTCACAAACTTTATTAAGACTGGCAGTATTAAACAAGTACAAAATTGATTTAAACAACGTTTTCCAGATAGGCAACCAACAAGCGAGCCCACAATTTGGAAAAATGTTCGCAAATACCAACATGAGGGAAGATGCTTAAATCTAAATAATAGTCGTTCGGGTCGTATGATAACCATAAGAACAACAGAAAATATCGAAAATGTTCAGATGACACTTCTTCAAAATCCACGTGTATCAGTCAAAAAAGAATGGGTTACAATTGTCAAAGTCATCATTTAACCGCATTATTAAACATGACTTTAAATGGCATCACTATAAGATGCATGCAAGACACCAGATTCTTGAAACTGATTTTCCTCGCCGTAGAAAAATTGTCGAATGGCTTTTCCAGAAACCTGCTCGTTTCTTGGAAAACATTGTGATTGGTGACGAAGCAGCCTTTTCCCTAAATGGAAAGTTAAATAGCCATAACATTCGACAATATGCGCCGCTGAACCACCACTCAGCATTCAACTTTAACACACGTATTTTTCAGCTGAAAGTGTCTCTGTGGATCGGACTTTGTGGGATTGTCTATCTTGTTGGCCGATTGTCTTACAAGAATAACTTAAATGGTGATGCCTACCTGAGCTTGATCAACGAAAGGATCTTGCCGGAACTTTGGCTGATTTACTGCAATTAATTCAATATAATTTGGTTGATTTATAACAGCGCAAAAGCTCATAGAGAGTAAGGTGTTTCTCATAAATCAATTCAATCGAATTTGGTGGATTCAAGACCGCGCACCAGATCATAGACAGCTTGCTGTAAGAGCAAAACTAAGAGATACGTTTAAGAACCGCATTGTCGTGCTAATCATGCATTTGAATGCCCCCCCCCCCAAGATCCCCTGGCTATCTTGTCGGCTTATTGTTTTATGACAATAACTTGAATGGTGCTACCTACCTGAGCATGATCAACGATAGGATCTTGCCGGAACTCCGCCTGATTTACGGCAATCAATTCAATAGACTTTGGTGGATTCATAACAGCGCAAAAGCTCATAGACAGTAGGGCGTTTCTCAAAAAAAAAAAGATTGAAGTTTCACTCTAATCACCAATTTTTTTTCAATTAGGTATAAAAACAATGATCGTTAAATATCGTGCAATTCAATTAATATTTAGGGGTGCCCCTTGAAGTTTTAACATTTACCTTAATATTTATTAGAGAAACACAATGCTTTTTGAATAGTTTTTTTTAAAAGCTGGATCTCGCAAAAACCTCGTGTCATAATGGATGTTTTAATTATAAAAATGTTTTGTTCTTGAAATTTTTTTCATTATCTTAACAGAAAATGAGAAATCGCACAGAAAAAATGAAAAAAAGGAAAAAATATTTATTAATGCATTAATATGAATTCAAGAATATTTTGTCTTTTTTTAAAATAAATGCATTGAGTATATTTTCTTAACTATTTGTGAGTGCAAATAGTCGCTGTGTTAATAAACATGCTATTTGCACAGTTACAATTAATTGTTAAATTATAAGAGTTCAGCCAAAGCAAATTGGATGGCTGCAGAATTCAGTTAATTTGCCATGTTACCAAGATACGGGACGTGGACCCACTCTAACTTGTATCCCACCAAACTCTTTCCCCAACCACCACCCATTGAAAGAGGATGATTATTTGAGACCTAATGAGCACGGCTCACGGCGGCCTGTAACTGAGTAGCTATTATACTCTTACTGACACTTATTTATGCTTGAGCAAGGTTTTCTTCGGGCTGTCAGACAACTTGGGTCTGTGCTCCGAAACTACTTTAAGCAAAAACTGAATCTGATCTTCATCTCGTGTTAAATGGCAATTGTATTCTTGAATCAATGCGATCCCTCGTTCTGCATTGTCATTAACAACCTTGAAGTTAGAAATGACAGACGAAGCTATCTTAAAATCAATGTTGCTTTCCCAAGTTTCTGGGTCAGAGCGTAAGAAGGAATGTGTCAGTCCCAGCTTTGTGAAAAGGGACATTGAGTTCTTGCTACAGAAATATTCTAGCTTGGATGATGAAACTGAGTCCTCTTTCAAATTGATCCTCTTTAGGGGTTTCTTTGCACCTTCCTTATTTGATATGGCTTCAACCATGGCTCTCTTTCTATTTATTGAGACAAGAGGATCAAACAAATTCATTGCTACCATTTCCTCTGACAGATACCAAGAGTGTTACTTAACTTTGATGCAGTGGCTTTAGCTATGGTCTTGTTGTGGTAACAAGCCATAGCTCTCAATATCTCAAGGTCTTGATGGGGAGTAACTGCTGCCAAGGTAGCCCGTATCAATGTCTTGACATACAGATTTACAACGAAGATGCAGATCTCACGAAGTCCTTTTCTTCACGACGAGTCAACTTGAACTATGTTCGCAGCATTCCCACTTTCAATGAGTAAATTGCTTTATTCATCCATCTGGCATGGTCCATTGGCCCAGGAGTTAACAAACGAAGCCCTCGTGGAGGAGTGCCTCCCAGGAAGATCAGATACAACTTTACCAACTCACGGTAGTCATCTCGAAGACTAAGATTCTTATTCTTGAGAAAATTTTCAAAGAAAGCTGTTAGGTTGTCATTAATATTAATCAGAAACTGTTCCACCTCAGCACTGTCGGCTCCGGTGCTTATTGAACCTGAACCATGATCAATGGTGTGCCAATGAGTTTTAAACCTCTTGAAAAGCAGTACTTCAGGGCCAAACGTTGGACCCATTGAGGGGGTGAAGGCTGCTCTAAGGACGAGCTCAAGAACATGGTGGCTGCAGGCCAGATGCAAGAGATCTTTCTTCAACTGCTGTTGCAGGATGACACAGGTTCCGGAAAACTTCCCTGTATTGGTGGCTGTAGTGTCGGATCCCATCCCTACAATCTGATCTTCCATGCCCCAGTCTCTCAATGCTGATTTGACAGCATTTGATTGCTCGCTACCTGTTCCACTCGTGAGCTTGGCAACACACAAGAGCTGACTGGTACCAATACCGGTTATCAGAAGTGGAAGCCTCTCCACATGCTGATTTCCAGTGAGATCTTTCATCAACTTCCCATCCCAGTGCACGATGAGTGGAACATTTTGAAGTTCATCTTTAAGTCTGGGTGTACAATAGGCTGGGGTACGATGTTTTATTCTCTTCCGGGGAATGTAGCTCTGATTTATGTTTAAGTCTTTAATATTTGATACCTAAGCTGGAAGCTGTCTCTGCAAGAATGAATGTTGTAGCTCTTGTTGACGTTTTAGTCCGGTCAAGGGCAGTAGCTAATGTCAGCGTCACAATATTGCCCACGCGTGCACGCTTATACGGATGCGGAACTGGCACAACAGCTTCCGAAGACCTGCCGACACCCCGCTCTTGATCACTCTCTGTGTCATTAGACTCATTACCTGATGAG
Organism: Ceratothoa steindachneri; assembly: GCA_963969495.1. Classification (NCBI taxonomy): domain Eukaryota; kingdom Metazoa; phylum Arthropoda; class Malacostraca; order Isopoda; family Cymothoidae; genus Ceratothoa; species Ceratothoa steindachneri. The sequence goes on from OZ018329.1 coordinate 145,146,687, forward strand.
GACGAACTGGTGAGAACCGCTTTGCTCATTAACGCCTCCTTTTCAACTGTTGCTCACTGACGACGACGTTCTGCTGCAATGGAACGTGCTTCCGCCTTCTTCTCCTTCTGCACCAATATTTTTTCAACTGATCCAAGGACGCCTCGCCAACGGTCTTTTCTTTGTGCAAGGAGAAAATCCTTATCCTCTTGGATCTGCATAATGTTCATAGCATTTAGATGGGCGATGTCAAAGAGAGTGTCGAGACGTTTTAAAAGTTCACTTTCCTTTGCCTTATGTGCTGCAGTTGTCCTTCTTAATTGTTTTTGGAGCACTTTCCAGTTAGAAAACACTTTTTCTATTTTTGATTTACATGTTGTTTTGCCTGTACTGGATTATTCCCTTTTTCCCAAAACTCAAGAACAGCCTCGCAGGGGGCTTTTGACGATGTCCGAATTTCCTCTTTTAAGTTGAAATGCCGATGAAAAAATTATGCAATCACTTTTCTCGTCTTAGGAAGCTTTGCTCCGCCAATCAGGGGGTCGCTGTGACCTATCAAATAAAACTCGGTGTTGCTTCTAGTAGAGCTCGCAATCTGCAAACAGATACACGAGAAAATCATAAAGATAGTAACTATTTCAATTTGAACAGGTTTAAATACATTTAAACAGAAGATGAACTACTAAATTAGAAATATACAATGTAATAGTGAACATACAAGTTCATAGAATTATACATCGTGATATTAAATAAGTGCATAGACTTACTGGGGGTATGAGAGAACGCACCGTAGCACAAAGACAGACCATCAACGCTGAGAGCAGACTACCCTTGGTAGCCGCAGTGCAGCCGCCTCTACCCCATTCCCTTGTCCCACCCCTCTCAAGTGCTACGAAGGGGTGTGGTAAGGGAACGGTACGTTTATAAGCATCAAATGGCTTCAATGGTGGATTCAAGAGAATGGTTTCCCTAATGCGTTCACAACTGTCCTCTTTGGGTGTATTTTTGTGTAGACGATTCCCTTAAATAGTTTAAGTCAAATATTAAGGAAAATGGTCCATTGTTCAACCTTGCAGGGGCACCCCTAAATATTATTTTAATTACACCAAATTTTACAAGGAGTGTTTCTGTGGGTATTGAAACAATTCTGAGTGGTTAGAGCTTGTATTATTTCAACTTTAATTTTACATCACTATACCTGAGAAACACCCTAATAGACAGCTAGCTGTAAGAACAAATCTAAGAGAAAAGTTTGACAACCGTATTGTCGCGCGAAATCATGCAATTGAATGCCCCCTTCCTCAAGATGCCCTGACTTAACACCGTGCGATTATTTCTTATGTGGATATCTAAAGAATAAAGTGTATTCTACTCCACCACAAAGCATCAACCAGTGAATTCAATAGAATTAAGTAAAATCACAAGTTAATCAAAAAGTTTGTTCAATCAATGCGATCAAAGGCGCAACTGAGCTTGGAAGGAAATGGAGGACATGTGGAAGGCAACGGTGCTTAAAAAATTAAAAAATGAATTTGTATTACCCATATGAAGAGGTGATTTTTTTTAAAAAATGGATTTAAATATAATTGTTGATATTAAACTTCGAAGTTTCCTTATTTTACTTTCTTGCGCAAACATAATTTTGATAGCCTCCATTAAACCAATTAGTGTAATAATATCCAAAAACGGAATTTAATGAAATTTTCATATCGACAGATAAATAGTTGTTAAATTTGTTCTGGCTTGCAGGACTCAAAAATCTCTAATAGGTTTTGAGTTATACTAATTCAAAATACGGTTAACTTTTTCCTTGGATATCTTGTATATAACTAATTTCATATTTGTAATTTTCTTGTGATTTATGATTTAATATATTCACCTTAACGTTAGAAATCATGCCGTATGTTAAAGTTAAATGGGGAATAGGAGAAAAACCCTTTATCAAGACACTATTTATCTGACACGTTTCGATACACTTGTAACATCTTCAGAGACAAAGTAAAATTATAATGATTAGAATATTGGTTTATATAGGGCAATGAATAGACTCGCTTACATACAAACAAATATATGTAGATATCGGCAAGTTCGAACGTAATGATAAAGTTGTGAGCAAGTTGGGACAAGGTCGAAAGAGCGAGGCTTAAGGGCGAAGGTCAAATATGCGGTCTTGTCAAAAGAGGGAAGGGGATGCTACATAGAAGAAGACTGAATATCCCTTGCAGTTCGGATCCTAATTCTACCGTTCGGCACTATTCCGTTCGAATTGAGTTGAGTGTTTAGCTTAGGGTTTTTTTACTGCTTATGGATAGCTTCTAGGACAACAGTTCTATTGTTTTGATTTGTCTGAATTTGGGAGGTCCAAATTTTGTTTCCAGAAACAAAAGTATCAAGAATGAATATATTCTATGAAGTGCTTTGCACTACACGGTAGGCAGACCCCATGATATCATCGACCAAGAGGCAGGGTTTACAGTCAAAAGAAGAATGGCACTGTATTAACTACCCTTGACCATAATTCCACTCCCGGGCACGATCTACCTAAGAAGACCTCCACCCCTAAGGGCTCGAAAGAGAAGAGGGCTCAACTCCTTCCTGTGGTGCTCCACAGACAGCCAGATCTCTCCCAGGAATTGCCAGTCCTGTCTTAGAGTTAGTTCATTAAGGAGAAAGGGGAGGGTGCCCCCCACCCCTCCATCATGCTGAAAAAAAAATATTTAAAACAAAAACTTGGATATCCTCTATTGCCTGGTAGGGACCAGAGCGCATTTGTCCCCTACCGACTCGGAAAATAGCCAGACCAAGATGGAACATCTGGGCTCAGGTCTTCTTCGGCCGGAAAAGTAAAGTCCCGAACTCGTATGCGGAAGATTGAGTGAGCGCTCAATGGCTTGCCTGTATATGTGAGCCTTTATTCTACTAGGAACTTCGTGAAAGGAGTAGTCTATGGGAAAAAACTATTTGAGTACTCCCTAGTAGACATTATGGAAGAGTGACTGATAATGACGCGATCAGTTTTAAGCGGATGAGGAAATATTCGAAAGAGATGTCGAGAGCCACCCCGTCTATCTGCTTTAGTTTCGACAGTAACAGGCTTCCTGAAACGGTAAAAGAGAGTCCATCTCGCTACTGTGTTTAGACATTTGTACCATTACCGATAAGGTGTTACACCTGTTACCAATTAGGCAACAATAATAAAATTTGTAGACGTGCAAATTCGGGTTAAGCCAAAACTTTTGTGAGATTCTCAAAGGCATATGGATCTCTTATTCAATGCTAAGTCTATGATTTGTCCTATGCCGCACAATGGGTCGTCAAAGCAATGCAGCTCGTTAATTGTTTGCGCAAGAAATCCTTGGCGTGCTGGATGAGGATCGAATTATTTCAGATGAACTAAGATATCGGTTCTCTCACTGCTTGCGTGATCTGAACGCGATATCTTTAGCAGTCATTAAGAACCCGTATGAGGGTTTTACATATCCTGGGTTGCAACGTGATATTTTGAAAGAGGGGGAAATTTAGTTTAGAGTTCCATTTTAAAATTACAAGGCAACGGCACGCCACTCCCTCTTACGGGGGAAGCTTTCGCTTCACTACTAAGATTAAAATTTAATATTAAAAAAAAGCAGCCATGGTTAAATTTTTCTAAATTTTATGAACTTCGCCAATTATAATAATTTTAAAAGGAACTCTAAACTAAATTTCTCCCCTTTCAAAATATAACGTTGTTAAAATAAAGTTATGAAAGAAGATATATAAAAATAATTTTCTGAACTTCACCATTTTTTTTATATTATAAAAGAATTATTATAAATAACTTTAATATAAAAACATAATTCATAACCAAACTAAGATGAAATTATTATTCAAATACTCAAAAAATCCCCTTCTTAAATTATAGAGTTAGTGATGTTGATGATGATGATGATGATGATTATAATTGTAGAAGTTCAGAAAATTAATAAATTTTTTACCATGGCTGCTTTTTTTTAGATTTTATATTTTAATCTTAGTGGCGAAGCGCAAGCTCCCACCGGAGTGGGGAGTGGCGAAGCCATTGTCTGGTAATTTCCTATAATTTTAATGAGAATTTAATGGCGTTAAATGTGATCGTTTCGCATAAATTTTGCAATAAAAGCGTTTATTGTTAATGATGCGGACAATATAGGCTATTCGCCATTATGTATATCGATTTGGAAGGTTGGAATTGGCGGAGAGAAAGAGAAGAGAGGGAATAAGATCTGAATGCAGCCTCTTTCACAACGAGTGATGGTAGGCAGCTCGGGAAGAGTTGTAACATGGAACCTGTGGGAATGAAAGGAAGAGAGGTTATATGGGCTGTTGCAGGGTTATGACCAAGCAAGTCCTCGGCGATGAGAGAGGCGAAGGGGCTGCGGTTACCATTTGTTGCTTGTCTTTGTTCCCATTTCGTATTGCAAATGATTGCACGGAAGATTAAATTCCCTGCTGATTTTTATATCGAGCCATTCTTCGGAATAGTGAGTGATGTACTTATACTTACTTGTAGTTATTTATATATAGCAAATTTATAGGCTTATTTTGACCTTTTACTGATCTTTTCTGTTACTAGTTGTTTAGTTTGTTGAGAATTATTCTGCTTTTAGTTAATGTTTGTTTTTATTCCTCATTTCTCATTTTCACCCGGTTTTTGCTCATTATCAATTTCATTATTTTGGTTCCCATTAGTTGTTTCCCATCGAGTAAATACTCAATTGTTTACCTGTTCACCATTTCTGGTCATGTTCAATATAATCAACTTTTCCCACGTCTGCTGTGTAGTTAATTTGCTCGTGTGTAATTTGTTGTTTGTCTCGTAAATTACTTTTGATGTTTACTTGTTTTTACCAAAGTATAGGTTTCACTATCAAGACTATTACTTAATGTCAAGTTATATCGTGGTAGCATTTCATTATATAACATTTGAGCCCACGATACTCGTTAGTTTGCCTCGTGTTTAATACTTGCCATTTCTGAACTCATATGATATTTTCTTGCCCTTCTCGTGTTTTATTTGTCTTCCTCACTTCCATCTCGGATTCAATTACAGAAAAAAGGAACAGCACTGAGCAGGTGGTCCACTCCATGAGTAGTAACCCAAGTAGTTGGAAGATTTCAGACGAAACACAACTAATTTCAATCTATTTCTCGAAATTGTACCTCTCAATTCTCATCTCAAATATATTAAAGAGGAACTTTGCAACAATTAAGACGGTACACGGTTTCATGTCTCAGTAATTTTATATGTATAAAAAGGTTTACCGTATTTACTGTAATGAATCCACTTTATATCTATTTCACTGCATCATTTTGAATGTTGACTCTGTTTTCACACTCAAATGGTGATCCAAACTCAACGCTGAAACCTCTTCAAAGTTTACTGACCAAAAGCGTAAATATCAGGTTTGCGACTCTCGCTCAAGGTCATTTGGGGAATCGTTCCAACAAAACTTGAGGCTCTAGGTTCTGATGGTTAAGCTCTTCTATTCCTTAGCAAATGAATTCCTTGATATTTTCAACTACGGTTCCATCTTGGAGTGACTCCTTTAAGTATTTCATCGTGGAGTCCTTTTGGATAGTAGCTATTATTACTATATTACACTTTTTTCACTATTTAGGCCTCACTTCATTCATTTTATACATTAAATCTACTTCAAGCCCACGTTGAGTTTCACACCTGGCACCTTGAAGAGGAAAACACACACGCCGATCACAGTGACTTAAGAGAAACTGCCATTCTCTTTCCGATCATCTTTTGCACCTATTTTAAATTTTTCACTTTTTTATCCTAATTCTTCTCCTACTCTCCTAAGCAGGTAGATCGGCTAGCAGGGGAACCTCGAGGAATATATCACTATTTATACCACACTGCTCGCAGTTGTGCCCCCTCCTTACTTAAATGCCTGCAGGAGGCCCTTCACTTATATATCTTCCTCACATTACATTTTCACCGCTATTTTAGAGATTTCTCCTTACTAACAATCCGTTCGATGGAGCCTCGCTGCTATAGCGATTTAATTTTAGCAATCAAAATCCCCTTCTTCATTTGTAATTTTGAAACCAGTGGATATGATTACAGTTTATTTCTAGTGCTAGTAAAACTAGGTGCAACAGTTACATATGCACAAATTTTAAACTATTTATCTCTATGGACTTCATCTCTGTAGAATTTCTTACCCGCTTTTCTATGACAGAATCTCATATTGGTAATCAAGATGCATTACCACCTTTTAAGATGGAGCCATTGAAGCAATTTCTTGAATACATTAACATAATAAGGCAAATTTCATTTGCGTCAGAATCTAGAGATGTGTCTGTTTCCTCAATCTCTCCATTAGCTTTAGAGGCGGCGAATATATTTCTCGCCCCCTTTTGGCGTTTTGCCATAAAGCCTTCCATTTGCGATTAAGTTATAGCAATTGATGTGATTTCGGGAAAAGAGCAAAAAAGAAGAAATTTAAAAGGAGCCTAATGGAAAAAAAGGACCTAAGAGATCAAGCAATCCGTACCAAGGATTAACGACTAGTAAAGAGGCTAACATACTTGGTAAAAAAAGAATTTCTATTGATTAAGAAATAAGATCAAATGGTTTGCATTAATTTTTCGTCTCTAAATGTTATAAACTTGAATTATTTGTCCTTTGAAAATTCTAGTTTTTAATCTGTATATGTTTAACTATTGTAGCCGCGTTTCATGATTGAGGCTTGTTAACAATGGATTTAATTTTGTCTCCCTGGTTTATATCTTTTGGAACTTTTAACATATTTTCCCAAATATGGCGATCAAACTTATACAAAGTACTCTATCTAGTGCCTTACCATTGCATTGTTCATGTTTTAAATAACTGATTTATTTTTGTAGCTGCATTGCCTTTTGTAGCTTCAATATTTTTAAGGCCTTTTTCTCCACCTCTATATTATGCAAAGACTACAGAACATTCAGCACATAAAATACTCAGATCTTGATCTTTTTCTGCGCGAGTCATTTCTCTTAAAAATCTTAAAAATGCATTAATTGGCGTTTTTGCAGATTTAATGGCAAATCCAACTGCGCAAGCCAACTATCCACTTGACCAATATCGTGAGAACTTAAAGAATCATCCGCCTATTTTAAAATATATAACTCGAACCCAAGGTCAATATCGCTTACGAAAATGCTAAACAGTAATGGTCATAGGACCGAACTTTGAGAAAATTCTCTACTATCAGATGCAATCGGGCGCTTGGCCATTGCGGATTACTCTCTCTATGCGATCAGCTAGCCAGCCACTTTTCCATTTAACTTCCAACTTTTCCGACAATTCCAATCCTCAAATTTTTTGCGTGGCACCTCATTGAAAGCTCTTTGAAAGTACAAATACAAACTTGCCGGCAGACATTCGGTCTGTGTCCTAAAGCCTATCTTGCTCTACCAAAGAGGTTTGGTTTTTTAAAAATTAAAGAATTTCCATTACATATTGCCTAATAATTTTCTGTTGATTTATTTGTTTCATCTCACTATGTCAGTGGGTCGTTCGGTCCCCGTTTTGCTTCTGTTTTTTTTTTAATAACATTGTAAGTATCAGTCCGATTCAAGCGAAATTGAAAAGCCTTTTGTTGTTTTACATTCTCTTTCGAATTCTATAATTGCCAAAGTCCTCCCGAGATTAGCCCTGGAACTATTGTGTTTGGGCAATAACTTCATAACTATCAGTCTAATATTCTGCTAGACTAGACTAGGCTATAATATCCTAGGCAAGCCTAGAATAGGCTATACTATGATAGGCTATTATAGGATAGGAATATACTATGCTAAGCTATGCTAAGATATAATGTACAAGGGTGAGATATACTATGCTGATTTAGTCTATAATATGCTAAGCTAGGATAGCATATAATATGTTTGGCTAGACAATAATAAGCTATGCTTGACTAGTGTAGGATAGGATAGTATAAGCTATACTTGTCTAGGATAGTAATGCTAGGCTAGGCTAAGCTATGAAGGGAAGAAAGGCTATACTAGGCTAGGTAACACAGTAGTATGCTAGATAAGGCTATGATATACTAAGCTATGCTACACTAAGCTAGACTTTGCTATACCAGATTAGGATAAGCTAGGCATTGCTAGGTCAGGCTAGGCTATGTTATGTACTTCATGCAAGCCTATGCTAAGATCTAATAGTCTAGTCTAGGCTAGGCAATACTATGATATGCTATACTACACGGACTAGGCTAGACTAGGGTAGGTTAAGGTAGGCTATGATATACTATACCAGGCTAGGATAGAATATAATAGGCTACTGTCCAGTAAACTAGGCTAAGCAAGGCTATACTAAAATAGGCTAGGGTTAACTAGGGTAAGCTAAGATAGACTAGAGTAAGTTTTAATATGCAATTGTAAGGTGCGTTAAGCTAGGCTAGGTTATACTCTGCTAGGCAGGCTAGACTAAATTATACTATGCTTGGCATGGCCTGGCTATACGTTGATAAGCTAGGCTAGGCTAGGATACACTGTGATAAGCTCGGGTATACTATACTAAGTTATGCTGATTTATACTACATTAGGCTTAGTTAGCTAGGTTAGCCTATATATACTAAGCTTGGCTATATATGCACTTCTATACTAGGCTATGCTAGGATATACTAAGCTACTCTAGGGTATACTATGCTATTCTATGCCATCCTATGCTTAAATATACTAGGCTAGACTATACAAGGGTATGCTATGCTATGTAAGGCTATGCTGAACTATACTACGCTAGACTAGGCTAGATTATAGTGTACCATACTAAGCTAGTATAGGCTAGACTTTGGTTGGCGATGCTATGCTGAGATATACCATGCTAGAATAGGATAGGATATACTATGCTAAGCTGGGCTATACTATGCTAGACTAGTGTATGCTATGCTAGCTCAGGTAATACTATACTAAGCTAGATTAGGGTAAGGTAGGCTATGGTAGATAGGCTATACTATGCTAGGCTTTGCAAGGCTAGGCTAGCCTAGGCTATACTAGGACCGGATAGGCTATACTAGGTAAAACTATTCTAAACTATACTAGGTTAGGATATGCTATACCATACTTTACTAGGCTATCCTATGATAAGCTATACTATGCTATACTATGGTAAGCTTTAATATCTTATATTTCCTAGGCTGTACTAGGCTATAGAAGACTAGAACTTACTATGCTTTCGAGGCTGGGATAGGCTATACTATACATCCTCTGCTAGGTTAGGCTAGATTAGTCTAGGCTTAGTCATACTATAGCAAACTAAGCTAAACTATGTAAGGCTAGGCTATACTATGCTAGCTATGCTAGAGTATGTTATTATAAGTTCAAGTATTATAGGGAATCCTGGGCTAGAAATGGTTATACTAAGCTAGGCTAGACTAGGCTCTCCGATACCAGGCGAGGCTATACTATGGTAGGCTATTCTATGAAATAATATACTCTGTTATATTATTCTATGCTATACTAAGCAATTATATACTAAGCAAGGCTAGGCTAGAAAGGATTTACTATGTTAGGCAATCTAGTCTAGTCAATACTATGCTAAGCTTTATTATATTAGGTGATAAAATCCTATGGCAGGCTATCCTAGGGTAAGATAGGTTTTGCCAGGATACGCTTCGAGACTATACTAGGCTATGTTATAATATGTTATACTGTTCTAGCCAATACTAGGATATGCTATGATAGGCTATACTATGCTAGGAGATACTATACTATATACACTATACTATATTATGTTTTGCTGTGATATACTATGGTATGCTATAATATATATACTATGTTATACTATACTATTATATGATACGCACCACTATGAAATTATATGCTATGTTATACTATGCTATATTAGGCTATACTATTATATACTATGCAATTAGGGTATGACCATATTATCATCTTTCTAATTACATAAATGAGGTGGGATAAAAGGTTTAGGCCCGCAATTTTAATTAAAAAAAATATATATTTTAATATAATTTAGTTCTGCTTCTTAATAAATTATTAGAAAGTGGTGAATTTATAGTCGCGGGAGACTCTACATCCCACTATGTTGATCTGTTGGCGTTTTGCTTCTTTTTTTTAATAATATTGCAACAATTCGACCGATTCTAGCAAAATTTGAAACCCTTATGTTGTTTTACACTCTCTTTTGAATGATACAATTGCCAAAGTCCTCTTAAGGTTAACCAGGGAATTATTTTCTTTGGGCAAACATATCCTAAATATTCGGACCATTCTAGCGAAACTTGAAACCGTTGTGTTGTTATACATTATATTTCGAGTGATATAATGCCAAAGTCCTCCCAATTTTAGCCAGGAAGTTATTTTTATTTGGCAATTACATCATTGTCGTAAATATTTTTTACTCCCGGAAACGAAAGTGGAAATTGTACATAGATATTCATTCTAATTTTGTTTCCTTGTTATATTAAAGTAAGTAGGGAATAGTAGTAATATTGACTTTTAATTGGTGGTCGTCGTTGCGTTTTGCGAAAGTGTATTGTTTCGAGTTGCCACCTTTCACAGCTCCTGGTGTACCGAGAAGAGTTAGCTTCTCTGCTACTACGACTCAGTGTCAAGACGTAAATACAGACCCTGTTAAATATCTACTTAAGATTCCGCAATTTATTAAGTTTTGGTTTATACGGCGTGCAAAGACGTATGATAATAATTTAGCTATTTTGATTAAGTTTCATAAATATTAATGGATAAATAAGCCATTATATATTTAGCTGTCATTTATTTATAATAGCTACCTATTAGGATCCTTTAGGCATATTATACTTGGACACTGTGAATGGGATATTTAATAACCACCTTATATTAGAGCAAGTAAGTTGAGATTTACTCTTTTACTAAGTTTATATTACAGCCATTATTTTTTATTTAAAATCTAATTAAATTATTCTTATCACAATTTCTGGTTCAAATTGTTCTCAGTGACCAATTTCAAAATTCTTAAAAATTAAACAGGAAAGTCGCGATAATCATAACTATTCAGCCGATTCTAACAAAATTTGAAACCATTATGTTCTTTACATTCCCTTCAGAATGATATAATTGCTAAGTTTCCCTTAAATTAGCCAAGGATTTTTTTTTAGGAGGGTGAGCAAATAATATCATATCTATTCCGCTGATTATAACGAAATTTGAAACCCTTATATTATTATACATTTCCGTTCAAATATTATAATTGTCAAAGTGCTCCTATGCTTATCCAGGGCCCTAGGTTATTTTGTCAGTAACAATAACTCTTCGGCCTATTCTAACGAAATTTGAAACCCTTAAGGTGGTGTTTACATTCTCTTTCGAATGATAGAATTGCCAAGGTCCTCCCAAGGTAACTCGGGTAATTATTGAAAGTCATACGGACATAAATCAGAATAAGTCATGGGCTTGGCCGACCAACTAGTTGGCAGGATATGCTAATGAAAAAGTGGAGAAAACCGTCCTCCAGTACGTGGGTTTTAACTATCAATGTAAGCGAATGCAGATTAGCCTTACATACTGAGCTACGGCTAAGTGCATTTCATGATATTTAAAGAGGATGACACAAATAATATTTAATAACATAAAAAGGAAATATTAAATATCTAGAAAGGTGTGTTTAAATGAAAATATTTGCTCGGATGAAAAATGACACTCGGTGTCGGTCGAAGGGACCAGTCAAAGGGATTATAGTGGGTTAATGACCTGACATAAACGACGTCTTTAAAGGGACCAGCTAAGCCGAAATACAAACAAAGATTATTAATATGGGAAGACCGAATTATAATAAGATCCACGGGCGACGGAGCCTTGCAATGCTGAAGCTATAGAAGACGAAGAGTAAAGGCAATTCGTGAGGCGAGAATTGCAAAAGTATAGCTTAAACCTCAAGGTTCTCGTTAATGGAGTACTTGCGCGAATCCACGAAGGAATAGCCATTGCAGGGAGCTTGCCAACGTCTGGGTCAGAGTTCAACGGTGGGAGAGTTCTAGCCTTCGGTGCTCAAATAAACAAAGGGAGACTAGAATCGAGAATCGTGACGTGTCTTCGTGGGTACTAACTCAAGCCAGCTAAACCTTGGGTTAAATAGGGGTTGACGAGGCGGAGAAATAACCTTTGGCCACGGCGCGCTCTCCTTGACAAACCTGGAGGTCGGGCAATAGCAGGCTTCCAGCCGAGGAATTCGAGATAAGGAGGCCTATAGAATATTCTCCCGAGTTCTTTCTCGCTTCTTGGTTATGCGCTTGAGAGATCAAATCGCCTCAAGCGCGGGGGACAGGTCTCCTCGAATAACCACAGCTGTGATCAATAAAGCCTCGTTGAGCTTGCCTTGTTCAAACTTGCTCCTCACGCTCTTTGTTTCGAGTTTAATGCCACGTATATTTCTAAAGGTGAATTCTTTTCATATACCCAAAAAAGCAATCTTACCCTCTCTTTCCATCTAAGTTTTCTTTTATATGGTGAAAATACAATCCAAAAAAACAGACATGACTTAATTTTAACTAATTCTATGAAGACGATTTATATATTTTTTATTCTTGGATTCAGTGAGTAAAAAGCATAAGGTGCGAAAAATGGTATCTCTTAGTAGTTGGATAAAAACTTCAAATATATATAAAAAACAACCTTAGTCATTTTTTTTCTAACTTTAAATCAACTTTTAGTAATAATTTTAATAGGAGCTTTGAATTTCGATCTATAAATAAAGTCTTAGAAATTACTTGGATTAAAACATTTAATATACCTAAAACCATCTCTTGTCTCCTATTTATCTATGTACTATTGGTCTATTTTTCAGATACATCCTTATTGTCTTGGCATAAAGGTAAAAAGCACATCGGAATTCTTTTGAAATACGGAAAAAAGAATCCTCAGAACTCATTTTTCCCCATTTAAATAAATAGAAAGAGCCATATCTTATTCTAAATAAAACTTCTGAACTTCGCCATTTTTAATTCGTTTTGTTTTCAAAATACTCGATGAACTTATTCATTTTGATGAACTTAACCATTTGCCTTTGGTCAAACTGTACATATAAACTAACCCCCAAAATATTATTATTATTCAATCCATCCAAAAACTTCCGTTTTAATATATATTGTTAAGGACAAAAGGAGCGGCTTCTCCACTCTTCACTTTGATTCACTTGTTTTTAGGTGGCAGGGGCTATCTCCTCCTGATATTGATTAGAAGGGAAATTCTATTTTCGAAGTAATTTCGATAAAACTTTCAAATATACCATCAAATAAAATAAAAAAGCATCCATGGTTCATTTTTTAGAATTTTTTTCACTTTACCAATTGTAATTCCCCTTTTTGTTTTTAAAAAAATCGAAACATTCGATAATTATATTTATTTTTTCTGAAATTCTCCAATTTTATTTCAAACTAACAGGCAATCGCTTCGCCAATCCTGCCTAAGGAAAAAGCTTGCGCTCCGCTACTAAGATTAAAAGTTAAAATCTAAAAAAAAGCAGCCAAGGTTAAATTCTTATAAATTTTCTGAAGTTCGCGAATTAAAATAATTTTAAAAAGGAACGCTAAACTAAATTCCCCTCCTTTCAAAAATATCACGTTGCTAAAATATAGTTATAGAAGAAGATATATAAAAATGAATTTTCTGAACTTTACCATTTGTAATTCTTTGGGTTTAAAAATTCACAAAATTTCAATATTTATTTGTGAACTTCACCATTTTTTTTTTATATTATAATTATTAGTAATAACTTCGATAAAAAAATAACTCATACCAAACTAAAATGAAATTATTATTCAAATACTTAAAAACTCCCCTTCCTAAAAATAGAGTTAGTGATGATGATGATGATGATGATGATAATGGAACTCTTTGAAATAAGGTAAATAAAAACTTAAAATATACCATGTTCATAAAAGAACTAAGAGAAAAAATTATCTATTATGATTCTAACCCTCTAAAAAGTCCGGTTCTTTAAATATATATAGTTATTGATTAATTAGACGAGATCTATTTCTTCTGAAACCATGTTTCGAGTTACAAAATAATCCGTTACACTCAATATTTTGCAAACAGAAGTTTCGAACATTTGCCTTACAATCAATGTAAGGCTTATTAGTGGGTAAATCCTGGCTAGATCGTAGCAACGTATGTTATATATTGATGTGGCATGAGCTAAGTTCTAATCATTAAAGAGGAATCAACACTTTTGGGGGATGTTTGACTAATAAATATTTAACGAATTTTAGAACTCCTGAGATGAATCATATTAAGACCATGAGATTTTAAATTCATTCATTTTATTAATAAATCTGTGGCTATTTCCAATTGAGTATTTTTTTATTGTAAAAGATTATCACATAAAATCTGGTAATGGATGAAGGGCTAAAATTCACATAATCTTGTCTTTCATTGTCCCAAAATACCTCTGTTTGGTTTCCTATGGTTTAAAGTCACTATATTTTTCTTATTCCCTTGGAACTTGTATTTTTCTCTTTAACTTTTCTCTTGTGTTTAGATAATTATCTCTATTGCTTTTAATTTTTTTACATCTGGGTAAGATGTCTCTCTCTTCTAAACTCTTTGGTAGATATAATTTTTTTCAAATTTATCCAAATTTTCTTTTGGCAACACCACTTTCTTTTAATCGATGTGGAATAGATTTTTCAAATCAATTTTTGGAATATTTTCTTTTGATTTGCTGGGGTTAAATTGTTTCATTATGGTCACCATACCACACTTTGTCCACAACAATCAGATTTAAAATTATAAATCATCGTCCGTGGTTAAATATATATCTAAGTATTCCTAACAAATTTAGGGTTTCTCTCAGACTGAGATAATTGGTTATCTTCTATATAATTTAGTAATCACGTGCCTTCAGAGTTAACAGTTTTAGTAGAACAGTAATAATACTCGTCTGAAATTAAAATCACCAACAATTTAAGATAATTTCTTCTAAATCGTATTTGTTACACCTTCATATAATCATTAATATATATCTTTTGTTCGGCGAGGCCTTTTGTAATCGAAATATTCATTAAGGTTTCTTTTAAGATTCCGAACATACATATATTGCAGTTTATATTGTCAAGATTCACTCATATGAATAAAAAAAACATTCTTCCACTAGCCATCTTATATTTATGGAACATTTTATATAATTACAAATCAAATTAATTCACTGGTAAAATCTCTTGAGTGGCAATGGATCCAGGTTCTGTGATTCCTCTTGTCTTTTGCTTCTAATTCTACCGAAAGTCTGAACTCGGAAAATTTATTCCCAATGGATCTGGCATTAAACAAAATAGCCTTTGGTTGAACTCCGTGTTTATCTGTATTTCTGGGCTCCGGTTCTTTCTTCAAGTCTGAAAAATAATCAAATTATTAACCGAGAATTTCTCTTCAAGGATTTAGTAAATGTTCGGGTTTAAAAGATCTTCATATTTTTGCTTTCCTTTTGGGCAAAGGTGATTCCCTAGTCAGCGAAATATTCATAACTGTCGATGAATTTCCTTAAAAAATCGACAGAATTTACACGTATCGAGATAGAGAAGATATGAATAGAGAGAAGAAAAAGAGCAGATATCGAGAGGGAGAAAATATTGAGAGGGACGAATTTGTTTTAAGTTCGCGCAACTAAAACAGAATCCCCTCTCTCGTATTTTTAGGTCAATAATCTATTTACAGAGATGTTAGAATCAGCGTAATCTCGTGCCAATCTCCTGAGGGTTAAGTGTGAAACCTTTGTTCCTTGGGTAATTTATAAGTCACAAATGATCGATGATTGATGATTGATGACGAAGGCAAATGAGGAAAGTGGAGCGGTGTTGGTAGGGAAAATGGAGGTGGACGTAAGCCAAGATATTCTCTTGAAATCTGATCAATAATGAGTGAAGCAAGGGGGTGTAGGACCAAATCGAAACTAGTGTGTGTCGTCAGCTGTTAATAGAACGAACAAGAGAGCACGGGAATCCATAGATGTATATGATGAATGTTAGAATTTCTTCACATGACCACAGTACACTGCTTACACTACCCAGCAGATATCGAACATCGTTTAAGATTGACCAACAACCTACCCCAGGGTACGTTTATGTTTGGTCCCTCCCTGGGTCTTTCTTCTCCACTCCCACTTCTAATTATCCAGAAACTTTTCATTCATCTGACCTTCATCCACTGTACCACTCATCTTTCCTCAATTTTGATACTCTGTCTCTCATCTTTCTTTTCTCTCTCTTTTACTATTTCAATGCCTTTCTTCTTTCGTTACTCCCATTCTTTTCAAATCCAATTTCTTTCTTCTTTCATTTCTGCCTTTCTTTACAAATCCAATTTCTTTTTTCTTTCATTTCTTCCTTTCTATACAAATCCAATGTTTTTCATCTTTCGTTTGTCCAATTTTTACAATTTCAATGTCTTCGATCTTTCGTTTCTCCATCTTCTTACAATTTCAATGTATTTCTTTATCTGTTTGTTTCTCACTTTCTTTATACTTTTAATTTCTATCATTTTTCTTTTTTGCTTTCTGTACAATTTCAATGTCTTTTATCTTGTAAGGTTATATCTTTTTTTCCTGCTGGTCGCCTTCATCGAGATTTTATAATAGTTGTGAATTGACTTTACCCTGACTTTGGCATCTCCTTTTGTTATAATCGTACTTCTTTTCGACACAGTGAGAAAGAACTTCGTGTTCAGACATTCGAATTAAAACCAACTTAGGTAAATCCAACACAAACATTTTGAAGAATCTTGAAAACAATGGCGAAATAAAAAAGCATGGTCGCTCCATATACTTACGAGTCAAAATGAGGAGATTACTCGTGGTACTCAGAGATAGAGGGAAGCGCAATTTTCCTATCTTTTCTCTGTCTCTGTTTTTCTTCTCTTTTTAAATTTCTCTTCTCGCGAAACCTATAAAAAAGCATCGGCCATTTTTTCGTGTTATAAAATACCCTCCGCTAAAATTATGATATAGAAACCGTTCACCAGAGAATTAAGCATTCTTTAAAACACCAAATGGATTTTTTTTTCCATTAAATGGATTTTCTATGCCTCCAAAGATCAAAACAATCAACACTCACGAAAAATTGTGATGTAATTTCAGACATGTTTTAAATTTGAGGTAATTTAAATAAAAATTGTTCTAGTAATTAGATTGCGAAATGTTATAAAATTTTTAGAAACACCCTGTATATTAAAATGTGACTCCCTGAATCAAACTCAACGTAAAGTATGACATCACTAATTGTGTTAATTGTTTTTTTTTTTATTCCTTCTTACCATTTTCTTCTGAATTGGGACATCTATTTTTCCAAAGATGGTGAAAGTTGTTCCATAAACAACCAATCTCCGCAGGCAGACATTGAATGTTTTTTGACAATTTGACCTTAACTTGCTTTATATTCTTATTGATACTTTATAAATTATAATTGTTTGGATGGGAAGGTTTGCTTCATTTATTATATTTTCCTGTTTCACGACAGGTTCCCTACGGTGGTCTGTGACTGACTGATTCCGCCTTCACCTGACGAAAAAAAGAAGAATGTACAGGGAACGAGATCAAAATGAATAATATTTTAGAAATGATGGTGAAAAGATACTTCTAAGGTGACAGGCACTTCTTCAACGAAGCTCTTAAATACAAATTTATGCATAAAAAGAAAAAATGGATTCAAAGGTACATGCAAATTTAGGTGAAAAATGAAATATAAAACTCCATCACCCAACAAATATAAAACTTTGGTGGGATATTAATGCCTTCAAAAACGTGCTGCCATTGTATTCATTTAAAATTCCAAGGAGAAAAATCTCCACCTTTTTAGGAAACGTTTCCTCAGTCCGAGATTTGCATTTTTAATTCGTTCTAAATCTGAAACGGAATCAAAATCGGTGAAAAATTTAAAGTCCAGCGGATTCCTCCTTTAGAAGTTCTTCCGGCCACTTCCTATATGATAACAGCTCTTCCAAGTTGATAAGTTTTTGTATTTTGTTAATAATAAAATGCATGGACGGTAGTTAAGTGTTCCTTGTTATCATTTGAGTGTTCCTTTGTTAAGACCAAATTTAAACAGCATATTGAGTAGTTTGACAAGACGCCTCCCGAATGCTCGGAATTCATTTTATCTTTATTGATGCTAAAGATGGTATCAATGGAAGATATATGTTGAAAGACAGCAACTAGGATGAAAATATATGGAGAAAAGAGTGAAGATTAAAACTAAGATAGATGATGTTAGTAATAGAATTATCCATAAAACCATCCCATGAATCTACCAAAATATTATTTTTTTTCGTATTATCTCTAATTTGCCCTCAACTCCGAAGCTTTTCTAACAGGTGAACTACATTTTAACATTGGTTCTGAACTACAGGTCGCTAAAGAATATGGTAACCACAGTGAATTTGAATCGCATCAAGACTTCATCTAACCACAAAGTAGCCCAATTTGGCTTAAATTCGCTCAGTGTAGAAGCGATATTACCTTTCAGTTAGAACAAATGCATGATAACTATATGGACAATTATAGGTAATATTGTATAGTACCTTTTAATTTAAGGCAATTTTCCTTCATAAAGAACATCTTAACTAAAGCAAAGCTTGAGGGCGCCATGGGATGGGGATGAGTGTATAGCAGCGGGCAGTTCATTCCACATCCTAGAGGCAAATAAAGATAAAGGAGGATCAACTGTCCCCATACTCAAGGGCAAGGATAAAGTGGTCAAGGGTGGTTACTCATTCCAAAGTGGATATGACACGTTCAACCCACCTGGATGCAATCCTGGAGGAGTGGACAACCCCTCTTGGATTTATTCAACGTGAGGTTAAGTTGCAATTGAACTTTCACTTCCAACTGTTGTCCTCAACTTCTTGCATAGGGAGGGCTATAAAATTGGAGAGCTTTGCTACTCTAACTGATTGCTCAGGACAGACTCACAGAAAGCTCGGTCCAACTTAATTGTGGTAACTTTGGGGAGCGGGTTCCTACAGCACAGGCTGTAGAATCAAAGCTCTATCATCTAATCTCCTAAGCGGTCTCACGGGGCAGGGGTCATCTGTCACGAGGGTGCAATGTGGAATCAACATGAAAAAAGATAATCCAGGATCCGCAATCGGATCTCTCTAAGAATATAATCAAGCTTTTAGGGGGTTATGCGCCATTTCTCCTCAAAATTTCATTCTAATCCGTCAATAAACTTTTAAGATATCTTATAAAATATAGAATTCAAAATGGGGTCCAAAATCCACATCTGGATCATGATCCGCTGCAAAATCTAATGAACCTTTTCTTGGCCTAAATCTCAATATTCTTTTGAATATCTTCTACACAAAATGTGAATAAGTATTGCAAAATCCGCATTCAGATTTGGATCCAACCCTAAATGTGAGTAATTCCTTTCAGTTTTATTGTTTAAACTCTATAATAAAAATAAGTATCGATAATCCACCTGTAAATATCTAATTCCAAAGCACACAAACATAGACACCTGATCGCATATTCCTTTGCCAAATTAGAACAGTTAGTCGTACTTAATCACATTTCTGAAAACTTCGGCCCCATAATAATTGCTTAGCGAAAAATTGTTTCCGGAAGCATCGTGCAGAAAGTTCTGAAATGAATTCTCTGAAATTTGTTGTCTGAGGGAAAAATATTAAATGTAATTAATGGACCTTTATGAGAATGTAGACGCATGTGCAGCGGGATTTTCACAAAAGAATACTACTTATACTCAAGGGATTTCCCCAAACTTGGTCGAAATACGATGAAGCCCACCTGGTCTTTCATTCTACTTTTTCATTTTCGCTTTTCTATCATTTTCCCCATTTCTTCCCACTATTTCTGCTACTATATTCCTCAGTTTATATGTCCAATGTTCAATGTCCAGTCCCTCCTAATTCTCACAGGTCGGGTGAATCCATTTTGATGCCTCTGGACGTCTGATTCTTCCTATGAACTTTTATATTAAAAAAAAACCGGTGACCGTTAAGCCTTTTGCATTCACTATTATATAACGTTATCTCGTTATCTCTAGCATGTGCTACTTGTGGTTTATCGTATTGAATCCTTAATATTGTAAGGTTGAGAGTGTTAAACTTGTTTCCGATAGAAGTTTAATAGCTACATATACTTATTTATAAAAACAGTTTACTAGGAATGTGTTTTTAGTTTCTACAGGATTTCCACAAAAACGGGTTTAAGAGACGATACTATTTATTTTTAACCTATGCTTGAACAAAATACAGGTTGTTCGGTCTAAATGTAATAGTTTGCACAACAGCCCCCCCTTCCCTCCCCCGCAATATATCAGCCAAAGATAAATGTTTTTTAAAAATTTAAAAATAACAACTAGAATATAGCTAGGAGATAACAGATAAGTTAAAATAGTCGACTTTTCACTTCCACCGCAGCCTTGAGAGGGTTCCGAGTCTTGACTCTTCCGTTCCTCTTTATGCCCTTGGAAAATCTTTGACATCTTCATGCTCTTGGGCATCAGCTCGTTCTTGATACTCCTCCTGCGCCCTGAGTTGGTTATCCATGTGATTAAAATCAGGGGAATTAAGAGTGCTG
The DNA here is from genome assembly GCA_963969495.1 of Ceratothoa steindachneri. Classification (NCBI taxonomy): domain Eukaryota; kingdom Metazoa; phylum Arthropoda; class Malacostraca; order Isopoda; family Cymothoidae; genus Ceratothoa; species Ceratothoa steindachneri. The sequence continues at coordinate 145,167,211 of OZ018329.1, forward strand.
AAATTAGTGCTGGTGAAGTCATAGAAATTTCAGCAGTAACGCTCTCCAACCAGGGTTTGGCTACAGTGTCAGCAGTTCTATATACCAGTCAGTATTGTGCCTAAGAGATGGTCAAAGGCAACATGACTCGCCCTGGTTAGGGTAACGTCTAATACTATGAGGGTTAAGAGAAATTTGGTCTTTATGGTATATAGAAAGTGGCTTGGATTGTAGAAAAGCCAACTGTAATCCTGTATTTTGTGAAAAGTGTCTTGGGAAATTATTTTTCATCTGACAAGGATCAGATCGTCTCCGGCCAAACATGATGCTTTAGTTTGTTCAGGAGCTTCTTTGACTTTGTCCAGCAATTTTCCTTAGTCTTGGCCATCAAAATTTGTCCTTTACGAATCTTCTACGAGTAGTGGCAAAGGCCCTCATTCATAGCCAGCTTGATGGTGGCGACTACAACACAAAACCCAATCTCTCAAAGCCCGGAGTCCCTCGTTTGTGTCTTGCATCAACTTATCTTCCAGATGTTGAAGGAATTCCGGCGTGCCGGCGCAATCAGAAGGCATAATGTATCCCTTTCTGCTGTCCGTGGCTTCGGAGTCTCCGTTGCAGCTGTTCCTGTCACACGTTTTATAAGTAGCTGGAATAGTTTGTTTGCCAGGCGCTGGCTGGAGAAAGTGATCTGTGTGACACAAACGAGGAGCTGGTATCAGTTATTGCTATTCATGTAGCTGTGATTGCACATGTTGTAGTGAATGATGTTAAGAAAGAGGGTGCAGGGATTTGCGTTGAAGATATAAGAGATTGATTAAATGGATGAAAAAAGAAGATGGAACGGATATAAAAGATTGAATAAAAGGCTGAAAAAAAGAAGAATAAAAGGTTTGTCGGGTGTGCTACCGAGAATAAATTTATAATCAAGTGGATAACTAGCGTGACTTGGCTGGAAGAATATATGATGAGTATGCCGAGGATGGAAGGTAGGATGTTCGTTGATCTGTTAGGTAGGTTTTCTGGTAAGAAAGAAATGTATGCGATGGAAGAAGTACATTGGAGTAGGGATAGATTTGATGTATTATGGAAAGTGTATGATCATGTTATTAGATCCTCAGGGGCGGGAAACTAGGTAGTGGTAGCGGTTAGGGGTAATACAGTTAAAGTTAGAATGGTTGCCAGGAGATAAAGGTGAGGGGTATTTGGTTAAAAAGGTTCTTCAGGGAGAGGTGGGTTAGTTTACACGATGAAAATTCTCTTACTCTTATAAAAAAGAAGGATGTGATATTTATTTATATTACTGATGAGGAGAGAAATAAAAGGTATAACAGAATCTTGGGTTAATGAAGTAATATTTAGAGACAATAAAAGTGAACTTGATTTGCCCGGTTATAATATTTAGATTATCCAGATTACAGATAGAACTGGTTCAGGGTTAATTATTTATGTTAAAATCAACATCATTTCAAATGTAAATAATTTAATATCACGGAATGAGGATCAGTATAAATGGGATGGTATATTTCGGTCTTATAAGTACCACCGCGAGAGACTGGGCAAACTGATGAACGAATACCAAAAGAAATTAGTAAAGGATGTCGACTTGGAAAATAGGACTGGAGGAGATGGAGTAATTTGTAATTTTATAGAATGGTTTGAGCATTATTCTTTTAGTCTTTTTGTTAATTTGTTAATAAGCCAAATAATGGTGTCGGTATATAATATCTTGTTTAATACAATGATCATTTGGTTCAGAAATCTACCGTTGGGAAAGCTTTAGGAAAAGGGACTATCAGATAGTTCGTTTTAACTTGGGAATAGAGAAAGTTAGAATACCTGAAAAGTCTACGAAACAAGGATTAGGCAAAGCTTGGAAACTTCATAAATTTAATTATTTGAGGTGTAGAAATGAGAGAAAAGAATGCTAATGGGATGTGGAAGAATTTTAAGCATGTAATAAATTTAGACAAGAACCAATGTATGCCAATGGAGCCATTAGGAAGATAGATAGGAAAAAATTATCGTGCACTCAGGAGATAACTGGAAACATTTTCAAAAGAAAAGACCAGAACTTACATGTAATCTTGAAGGTTATTCATTTATAAATTAAGCAAGAATTAGCGAAATGGGATTATAGAGAAAAGAAAAAGGGTGTCAGAATGTAAATTAGCTTAAAATAACAAGCAGAATCCCAGAAAGTTCTTTGCCTATAATTAAATATAACAAACCTAACAGAAATAAAATAGTAATTATTAAATAGGAAGAGGTCATTGGAGAAACTAATGAGGAATCACCATTTTAATTTAGTATTTATAGATGAGAACCAAAACGAATTAATATATGATACTGTAAGGTCAAAGAAAAAGGCATTGACTAACATTAGTGTAGATAGGAAAACCATTAAAATATTTATAATTGAGTTACATTTTAACAAGGTCTCTGGCCCTGTTAACCTTCAGTCGAGGACACTTAAATAAAAGGTAAAAAATCGCAGTAACTCTTGAGAAAGTAGAGAATAGATCACGAGAGTATGGAGAAATACTTGATGATTGGAAATGAGCGAATGCGATGCCTATTTTTCAAAAGAAAATAAAAGAGGCTCAAATAACTTTAGACCAGTAAACTTATCTCCGATATCTGTAATATTCAAAAGGAAATAGACAAAAAAGGGATTTGGGAACATCTAGAAATTAAGGGGTTAATCAATGATGCTGAATATCTAGATCATGTCTAACAAATGTACTAGAATTTCTAGATGTTTTAACAAAACAATTATATAGGAGAAGACTTCATAAACAAATTAAAAAAGTCTTGGACCAACTGTGTGTGTTTTACGTTGCATAGCGAAAGGAGAGGGAACAGAGGGTGGTACTCTATGGAGTAAAGTCACACTAGAGTGACATTATTTGTGGAGTGCCTGAGAGATGAGTTTTGAACCCATTATTTTCTGTAATACTTATAAATGAGCTTTGGGAGGATGTTAATAGCAAATTGCCAATTTTTGCTGATGACACCTAAATGGAAGCCAGGGTAAAAGGATTAGTGAGGAATTTTATTCTGAAGAGTGATATAAATAAATTAGTATCATGAGCACATAGGTGACAGATGAATTTCATTTTGCAGAAATTTAAAGCAATTAACATGGGAAGGGATAATAAGGAATATAGATAGGTAATGAATGGGTATCGACTAAACTCAGTATAGAATGAGAAGGTCAGGAGTAGTAAAATAAGGGCCTGTACGTTTTTATGATTAATGCATTGCGACAAAAAATCGCTGCGAATAGAGATGAGTGCTTCATTAAAGGAATGATAGTTACATAATTAAGAAGGTTTTTCTTGAATTCTATAAATTTCATGTCCGGCCTCATCTAGAGCAGGGTTCCCCAACCGGGGCCCTTGGCACATCTGAAGGGGGCCACAGGGAAGTTTTAAGCTTTATAGGGTCCACAGATCCATGAAGGGGGCCACAGGACTCAACCTATTGAAACCTGTATTATAGTTAGGGCACTATCTAATTTTAATTTATGCAGTTAAATTACATTTTAAAAATATTAATACATATATTTTCCCTATTTTTACATATTTTATTAGCATAATAGGATTTACATTCATCTGTAAACAAACATTTTGCATCTTAAAAACTTATTCTGCGACGCATTCTATTGTGCGCTTGATCGTTATGTGCCTGGCACCGTTGTTGGCTTGATGAAAATACTTCAGGTGGAACTTTAAATTCTTACAGTCTGTTCATCAAGTGGTTCGGCGTTATAGTATGTAAGTAGATTTTATTTGTTTACCCTAATACTGCGATGTTGTAGTAATTTTACTAGTTTTTAAAATTATAATACATTGCCACAAGCACAATAATATAAGAGTTTTATAAGTAAATAACTGAGCATTTTTGTTTGTAAGTAAACTGTGCCATTGTTAGGCCCACACCAAATCATTTTTTTTTTCACTTTGGTTTCACTTTTGGCTTATTTACGAGATTAGCATTTAATCTTAGATTCTGATTCTAATGATTGTACTTATCGTTTTGTATCTTCATTATGGCTTATTTACGAGATTAGCATTTAATCTTAGATTCTGATGATTGTACTTATCGTTTTGTATCTTCATTAATTTGATTAATATATATGTATGTATAATATATTACTAAAATTAATGCAGATCTTCCCCATTGAGGGATTACATTTCTGATGTTTTGCATTTAGGTACAGGTACAGAGTACCAGGATGTAAAATTAACCACGAAAATTTCGGACATGTCCAATTAATAGAAATGCTCATAAAAATAGTTGCATTGTTTTGCAGTTCTTTTTTAGTGTCAAATATTTACCATCAAGGGCAAGTATTTAGCACAAATAAGGAAAACAAGATTTCCAATGTAGCTATTTTTATGAAGGTTTCTATTTATTGGACATGTCTGAAATTTTCGTGGCCCACTGTAATAGGAGTTGGTGTTGGGCACAGACTCGGTGCTCTGCACAGGGTATAGAGGTTTTTTCTGGGTCTTTTCTCAGAAATACTCTTCCGTTTTGGCCGCTGAGATAAGCGCCTTTCATTCTGTTTTGGTGAGCTTCGGCTCTAAAATGTAATATATATATATATATATATATATATATATATATATATATATATATATATATATCATTAATATATTAAATTTCTTCTATACAGATTACCCATGGCTACGGCGACGAAGATAAAATGTCAACAATACTCCAGTGAGTATTTAGCTTATGGTTTTATACATTCACCAGACAATATAACACAGCCATTGTCTTTTATGTATGGCTACACTTTCTAATGATAGTATGCGACCAAGTAAGCTTAAAGTACATTTGGAGAATAAGCACAAGGACAAAAAAGACAAAAAATTAGATTACTTTAAAAAGATGCGGGACGATTTCCAAGCAAGGAGAACTATTAAAGGTATATCTAGCAAAACAGCGGCAAAACTAGACAAAGGTTTAATTGCATCTTATGAGATTTCCAAGCTAATAGCGAAATCAGGAAAACCTCATACTATTGTCGTAGAATTGATTTTGCCTTCAGTATCTGTGGTAATTTCAACTGTCATGCAACAAAATCTCCCCAAAATCACTGAAGTCATTCCGCCGAGCACAATACAGTATCAATACGTATCGACGAAATGGCAAACGATGTAGAGGAAAAACTCGTTAAACATTTACAAGGAAAGACCTTTGCATTACAAATTGATGAATAGTTATTACGTGATAACAAAGCCCTTCTCACGGCGTATGTTAGGTTTTTTGGATGAAGATCAACTACGAGAAAAAATACTTTTTTTCCGCTGCTTTGTGACAGATACTAAAGGTGAAACAATTTTCAAAGAAGTAGTGACCTATTTCAAAGAGGCTGTACCTAAAGTTTTTTGCATCCCCTCTTTGTTGTCCACCGCTAACATCTGATTCCAAAAAACCTAGGAGGACGTCTGAAATATTCACTCGAAAGTGTAATCAAGACAGTCAACCTTAGCAAGTCAAATCCACTTCAAAAGCCTCTTTTCCGACAACTCTGTGCTATCAATGAACAAGGGTTTGAGCGCCTACTTTTGCATAAAGAGGTGCGATGGCTTTCTAAGGGTAATTGTCTGTATCACTTCATTGCACTTTGGGATAGTGTTGTGTTAATTCTGGATGGTAAGCAGCTTAGAGTAAGAATCATTGCTGCCAAGTGTAACATATTCTACCTTACAGATATATTTGAAAAGCTAAATATCTTGAACAAACAGCTACAAGGTAAAAATGCAAATATTTTAACTTGCAAAGAGTCTATTTGTGCATTTAGGGGGAAAATTAAGCTGTTCAAAACAAATATGGGGCGAAAGAGTTGATACAGTTTCCAAACCTCCGCATTATTAAGAGTGAGCAGAAAGAAGATGATATTTTAGTATACATTGTTCATTTAGAGAAATTGCATAGTGATATAGAAGTTAGGTTCAGAGATCTTCTACGACTGGACATTCCAGTTGGGTGGTAGACCCATTTGGAATTAGTGCAGTTGATCTTAATATCAGATTACAAGAAAGCCTCATTGAGTTACTGAGTGATCAAACTTCTCTGGCAGATTTAAGCACGGTGTCAGGAAATTATGGAGAAGTCATGAAATTGCTATGAAATACCCTTTGCTTTGGAACGAAGTAAAATTATATTTTATTGCTTTTCCTACTTCTTATCTGGTTGAGTTTGGTTTTAGTAAAGTCTCACACCTCTTATTAAAAGTTCGCAACCGCTTAGAAATAGTAAGAAGAGGTGATCTTCGTCTGTTTCTAACAACTATAGAACCTGATATTAAAAAACTTGTGAAACTGCATGAAGCACCAGGATCGCATTGAATGAATAAAGAGTTGATGATATATTTATTTCATTTTGCTAAAAGATTTTATTTTTTGTAAGACTAATTATTTATTTTAAAAGAGTATTACATTTTTGTTAACCACTGTTTAATTTTCGCTATGTTTATAGTCCTATATATGTGACAAATATAATTGTACCTGAATACAAATAGCTGTTTTAATATATTTTATCCTTTAAAGTAGAGTTAAACTACATAATAATGATTATGGGCCACAGGAAAAAAAAAGGTTCCTAAGAGGGCCATAAGCCAAAATCGGTTGGGAACCATTTATCTAGGGTATTGTATACAGAAATATCTCCCAAAATTTTGGAGATGATATTATTAACCTGCTTGAGTAAGTGCAAATGAAATAAAAAAAGATGATACCGTCACCGAGGCACTGAATATGTAGACAGATTGACGTTATTGACTATGTTTCCTTTTGAGAGATGTTGAGAAGAAATATAAGTGAACTTTTTAAACACTTTCAGGGAGAGAGAAAATTAATATTGCCAAGTTCTTTGATATAGGTGCTAATAATAAGACTAAAATTGACCACTTGAAATTTTTTAAAAATTAAATGTGTGGAGTTGATTTGCGAAAATACTTTTTGCCAATAGTGTGATAGTCTTGTAAAATAGATTATTGCAGGATGTTGTGTGTAGTTTAAATTTAAATGTTGCCAGGGATATGTGAGATAATTGTATGGGTAAAAAAAGATAGTGGCCGTTTTTGTTCTGTGTTTGGGCCAGCGGACATATTGAAATATCGATGTATCTATTGTAGCTTCATGACCTAGTTTTTAACAAGCTTTGATTGGTGATGCTTTAGAAGCGGTATTCCTGACGCAATCAGGTGGATGCAGTTTATGTGAATGATAAGTGCTTCCTGCAAAGGCTCTTTGATTGACTCTGGTGACCTTTAATAGACCCTTGTGGCTTTAATTATCAGTTAAATTATGTTATGATAAAAATTAGATCAAGAAATACTTTAATAGAGTTTGCTTAATAGTTTAAATTTGAAATGAGAAGATTTTCGGTGTAATGCATAAAAGATCTTGAAATCATTGTGGAATTGTGTAGAAGCTTCTAAGTAAGTCAACAAAATTTCCAGGAATCTCAGGAGAAACTTTACCTATATAAACTGAAGGGCAAAAATCCACCTCGCAACAATTCTCGGTTTCGATCTTAATCTGAGTGATCGCTCCAGTTCTCCTCTCACTAATTGCAAGAATAAGCTAATATGATCTAGGCCGACAGCATCTGATCACTCCCTTGATACCTAGCAATCGTTGAGTGATTGAGATAAAGGAAGTAATCCGGTTTTATTATTTTAAAAGGCTTCCACCAAATTAACTCGAAAACCTTTACATTAAAAGAAACGATAGACCGAGAAGCGATGTGCCAAAAATTGCGCGCGCGATTCGAATGCGACGTCGTAATTCATATATTTGCTCCTTCAGGCATGAACTCCATGGTCATTCTTCCGCCGAGGTTGTTAAGAGCAACACTATGAATTGTTTTAAGAATAGTAAAGGTGACTATTTTAAACTAAAGGGAATGGCTTTTGAGTGGAGAATTTGTTCATCGTTAACTCTTATTTCTTTATGTATTAACATACATAGGTGGCCACTAGCGCATGCATGAATACACATAGCGCACGGTTGTTTTAAGTGTATACATGCTGCTACTCCTATATTTATTTGTGTGAAATCCAATTTTAAACAAATACACAACTAGGAACGTATGTAAACTTGAGTAAATATCCTTATATATATATATATATATATATATATATATATATATATATATATATATATATATATACATATACATATGCATGTATAACTGCCGCAGTCTAGAGTCGAATCTGGCTTTCACCGGCAAACAACCTATATTCAACTTCACTCATGGTGGTAAACGGTGTTGGCGCTACAAAATATCCCCTCTGTAAAATATTGCAGCGTTTCTTATTTCTGAATATGAACTTTAGATCGTCTCTTATAAATATGGAATTCTACCTTTTATCCTTCGTGTCATTTCTATTTACTTTGCTTTATCATCGGGAATCATAATTTCCCTAGCTCCAAGCCTCATCTGAATACATAGGTGCTTCTATACAACGTTGAGGAACGTAACTTGAAACAATCATCTACATTAAAAAGTTCCGCCAAAAGCTGCATCCACTGGCATAAAAGAAACGTGAAACCAAATTGTAGATCGTAAGTTATGTTTCATCAATTATACAGAAAAATAGTTGAATATGAATTCTCAGATAATAAAAAGACATATGGAGGGTTACGAGCTCCCCACCAACGTTAATCCTGAACACATCTTCCCATTTCTGACGTAACTATATGTCTAGAATCTCAAAAAGCCCCATGGGGGAAATGAATAATGAAACATTGCGCAATCTTGGAGAAATATTATAACAACTAGAAAAAAATGAGGCCCTATAAAATTTACTATTTTTATTTTGGTGAATTTGTTATATAATATCGGGACATTTGTAAAGAAATGTCAACCTTAAGTGTCGCATTAGGTTTGAGAGATGTTTTATATATATATATATATATATATATATATATATATATATATATATATATATATATATATATATATATATATATATATATATATATATTATATATATATATATATATATATATATATATATATATATATATATATATATATATATATATATATATATATATATATATTTCTCTCAAAGTAGCACGAGAGAATGATGAAAATGAATCCATTAAACCACATTGAAAGAGAAAATGGAATAATTTTTCCTTGCAGTAATATTTTTATTACCTTTTTTCGAAAAATCCGTGCAGGGAAGAGATTCGAATCTCTTCCCTGCACGGATTTTTCGAAAAAAGGTAATAAAAATATTACTGCAAGGAAAAATTATTCCGTTTTCTCTTTCAATGTGGTTTAATGGATATATATATATATATATATATATATATATATATATATATATATAGATATATATATATATATATATATAAATATATATATATATTTAAGTTTACCGAGAGTGTCAGACTGGTCGAGATTTCTTGATGTTCAATTAGAATTGCTTCTCTTCTTATGGGTTTTTTTTACTATTGTTTTAAAGAATAACTTTTATAGTGTCAGATGCCGCACATTTAATCCATCTAATGAACTAACCTGCGAAAACATGAATTCCTAGGATTGTAGAAAAGCCCCATTCTTTCCCTATGAAGACCAGCGCTGCTAAACAGAATGTTCCAACGAACGTGCGTTTTACTGACATTCTGATCCGAATGACCTCTTTAAAGTGAAGTAGTTCACTCTGCTACGTTACGCGTTCCACCAGCTGGAGTACCACTGGCCGTAATTACTGATTTAATTCCGCACACCTCAGTAATTACACACCATAATTTCACGCCTTTGCAACTTACCCTGTAGAAATGGCAATTCTTGCCTGTATGCCTGCATCAGTTTTATCACAAAGGTTGAAGCAAACGTTCAATCCACGCCAATATGCACCTGATCCACTTGAGCTATCACTCCGTGCCCAATAATGCAGCACATTAATCAAGTTCACATGCGAAACCGAAACAATTTTTACCTAAATACGCGGACACGCACAACTGATTTCCCCTTAAATTTGCAACTAAAGAAATTTATAATTATGTAACAAATTTCGCAGAGCGATTTGGGATGGGCCACACCAAATATAAAACTACCCCAAAATATCATGATATGAAGAGCACACGGAAAACCAAACGCTAAGCCTCTTCACAAACTCACTTTACCTTAGTCATTGCACTTAGAAATTCCACACCTTTTATTTTCCCATCGCATCATCGTTCTTAAAAAAATGACAAATTTTCTAAGCTATAAAGAGAATAACACTTATGCAAACTTATCAATCCTCCACAGCCTATGCCTGAAATCTGGGTTAAGCTCCTAACCTGGTCATTTTTTAAAAAGGTTCGAGACTGGCTGCTCTAAACTACTAAAAGATGAGACCTGTAATCTTCTTCCTAAACAAATAAATAAGGAACAATCTGGATTGCAACTAAATGTTGCTTTCGTCGGGTGTTTTATTTTCCGTCGTGAAATCTCTTAGAAAAAAATGTTCACTTTCACTGAGGACTAAATAATTCTTTAATCAACAGAAACCATTTTAGTAAGTTATCTGTCTAATTACTCCTAGGTGGAACACCAAACAATCTCACGTACCCCTTTTCGAAGGTGAACAATACATAGTGACATTAAGCAAGTAATTAATCGGTTACCCCTTTACTGGCGGCTACCTGGATGAACTGTCGAATTTCTGTGAAATTTAAAACTACATTGAGTAATTAGAAGTAATTTCATGTCCGTTTCATTCTAAATGCACAATTTGACGCTTTTTTGTGTTATTTGGATCCCAAATAATACAAGATGATCGAACAGTCTTAATTACAGCTAACAAAACGTGCTTGCTTCATACAATAAATGAAATAGATTGTTTCAAAATTAAATTGAGCATTTTTACAATTCATCCATATTAGAACAGTCAAAACAAAACAATCAAAACAGGGAAATTGTACTCTAAACACTGTAAGTGCCACCTTATTACTTATCGTGGAAAGCTTCGTCTTGCGATTTCCCAAGTGACTTGGCAACAGTTTTCCTAAGCTCGAAATGCGACACTTTATTTTCATGATTGATGTGATCATAAAATTTATAAGCTGCAACAATTGCTAAGTTTAGGATATGAGAAAACAAGTTTCATCACCATTTCTTTAATCGAAGTCTAGACAATTAGGATAACACATGCGGTTACATACGTCCACAACACCATGGCTAAATTTTACATTTTTATGGCGTAACAATTAGTCAATAACCTTTTTCTTTCATGTTTCTCAATTCCTTTTGTACAAGAGTAACTCCGTAATAGTTACTAGCCACTGTTACGGTACAGTTGTCGTTCCATTTGAAACAAAGACTGGTACCGTTTGACCTGAGGCGGTAGGTTGCTCTTTCTGTTTTCCTTATCTCTGTATCAGGCATTAGAGGACAACACCCAGTTGGAATCACTTGGACTGTTCCAAAGGTAGAGACGTCTTTCATAGCTAACTCTGGCAAAAGCTGGTCACTAGTGATGAAGTTGAAAACACTAGGCGAGATTCATTCTTTTCTAGAGGTTGAAGCGTCGTATTCACTACATGAAATCCCAAGCGACATGCTCTGCTGCTAACCTTTCCACAGTAAACTTCAAAATTATAAGGAAAGCCGTTCAAGCCGCACAACATCGTCACTTTGTAGCCGAATCTAGCAAGTTTCTTCCTTATGAAGTGCCTTGCGCTGTGTAGACCTCTGTAAGGAACCATTGATTAATCGATGCTTAGGAATTCGTGATATATTCCAAAATGTTGGAACTGTTTTCAGCATCTCAAACAAGGGTAGAACTTTCGCTACTTTAGACTGCAACAAATTTTGATTATCAGCAAGATGCAAAAATTGTTGATCAGTTTGACCCTGTCTCTGCTTATTGTTTTGTGGAAGATATGGGTGTTCAAAGAGCAGTTCGTGAAACAGTGAGCATTCTCCGAAAGTATTCTATTGTAGCCACTTACTTGTCAAGAGTAGTCCTGAGAAACGGGACATTTCTTCTTTGTCAACGCTAAATGTCTGATTCTTCTTATCTCTCTTATCATACACATTCGTTTGCTGTGTTATTTGACTTATCGTGTCGAGAGTAAAGAACATTAAAAAACAAAAACATCTTTACCACTGTGCTGGAAGAGATCATATTGTGTTTGCAGAAATGTAATTCGTCCAGCGAAATGCCTAAGGCGGGCAGATTCTGGAAAGGAAACATCGCAAGCAATGAATCTCCATCTGGCTCTAGAATGTGAATACTCCTCTTTTATGTCAGATTTTTTTTATCTATGTAAAATGTCATGGCAATAAATGATTAAATATGATCGGGAATAGCAAAAAACTAAATATAGAAATCTGAAACAACGGAGCTCTTTAACTATAAATTCTAGGCTTGGATGTTTCTTATAAAGGCTCATGACATATTCCTAAGGTGAAGACAAGTCTTTAAATATATGTGTTTCATCACCACCTGTAGAGTTCAAACTCGTAGCGATGAGTTTCTTTTGTCCACATTTATCTTTACTCTTTGAAGGTGCTCAACCGCACTCCTCCGAACTCTTAGAACCAACAAGGTGTGTTCTCGCCTTTAGTTACATATCTTTGCCTATAATCATATTTGATATTTTTGGCTGGACTTTTTCTCTATTCTCTTTGTTCCTCTCCTCATTTATTCTATGTTGAAAGGAGCAATAGTGAATGCAATCCATTCGTCTTTAAAATATAAGTAACGAAATATTGTTCTTGGCATTCTAATTATGAGTCTGATATGCCTATTATAGCTGCTTCATGATTCATTGTTTCATCCCATTTGCGCGGTTCCGTTTGGAAGACAAATCTCAACTTGAATCAGCTGACGAAAACGGTATAGCTTCTATTTCTTCAAAAATATCTGTACTATTTCTTTTTTTCTCTATGAATTGCAAGTTGGTTTGAATTAATATCGGAAATGTTTGCAATGTATTAATTTATATGGCTGTAAATTTTTTAAAACTCAGGCGATTTAAATGTAAAATTGCATAGCGACTCGAAATGGTACTTTAGCGTAATCTCTCAAATCTTGGAAGGGTTTTGGATGAAAATGAAAGTTTTAGAAATTTATTCCTAGAATTCGTGCAAAACAAAATTTATGAATTATATTTTACAGTTTTTAATGAATAAATCCCTGGCGGTATTGTACATTCGACAGTTTTATTAATGTTGTATGTTGTACGAGTTGTTTTTTGCGGGCATGATTATTTCTTCGATTCTCCATTTGCTATTTAATTTATCCTTTTTGTCTGTCGGATCCTCTTACAAAGATCTTTCCATATTAGTGGTTCTCCATTGAGTGACGAACGCTCGTTTACCCATTCATTTAGCCATTTCTAGAGATGTCCGTATGTTTACCGGTTTGTATAAATCACATAATTTAGTGGGTGTTGTCTGGCAAAATGAACTCTTATTTTCTATCAGAATAATTATGTAACATTTTTATTCAGTATTAACATTAAGGAGAGTGTAGAAGAGATTGGAATTAACAGGAACGAAATTGACGCGTGGAAGAACTTCACCTGGGAACAACCTGGGATGGCCAAGACCAGAGATAAAGAAAGAAAGAAATTCTCCGTCCCAAAAATATCTCACTCTTTACTTTTCTTAGGTCGAGGTAAATGAAAATGCCTCTTTTCTTATTAAAATGAGAATTTCTTTAGGGTTAATCTTTAATGACAATTTATAATGAGAATTTGTAAGTCTCTTAGGCTATTTGGAGTCATTAAAAGAGAATATTAAAAGGGATAAAGCGCTCATCCAAGTTTGTTTTTAGCGTCGGCGAAGGAGACCCAATTAGAAATGAATAAAACTAAATTTCTCTTCATTTTACACATTTTAGTTAAGTTGCAATAGAATTCCACATCCTAGCTTTTGCATAGACCGCTAGCACAGGGAGGTGCTATAAGCTTCTTACTACAGGCAACAGTTTCAACCCACTCTAGATTGGTCCCCTAAGGGCACCCTCACAAAATGCGCAGCCGCACTTAATTCTGTCAATGTTGATGGGGCCTACAACACAGGCTGTAGGGTCAAAGTTTTCTGCCTTAATCTCCGAAGCTGACGCAGCTGAGAGGTCATCTGCTCCCAAGATCCATAACAGCGAGAACATCAAACGAAATGGAAGCTGCATCGGAGAGGCAAACAATCCAATGAAATTCAGCTGGCAAAATTACAATATCTCATATTTTGGTCCATATCCTACGCGAATTTAAACGTATGGTAAGAATAGAATCCTATTTGTTGATGATTTCCGTTGGGGGTGGGGGTGAAATTTCGTTTTTCGCAGACGATGGACAACTGAATCTACTATGAGAGGAAGAAGAGGGAGAGACCCGATGTCAGACAAACTGTATAACCTGGTTTAAAGTTGCCAAAGGCAAAAAAATACCCTGTTTATCATTCCTGCTCAGAAAAGAAAGCGAAAACCGACGAGGGCATTTTCACCTGGTGCAGAAAGAGTAAAGGGGGGAAGTTAGATGAAGGAAAAAGATGGCCGAACTACCATTCTAGTACCTATCGATCTTCATGCTACAATCGATAATGATGATCACGCTGTTCTTCTTCAATGGTTTCCTGAATACCCAGGTCTCTGAAAGTGCTCTTGACGGGTCTTACTAGTACCTATCTGCTCGCATATTAGCAGACACATATTTAGAATGGCGGAGGTGAATTTAGGTGTTCTGCAAGTCTCACTTCTTGGTTCGCGTCTTTTTCTGCTATTTATTTCTTCGCTTTGTCATTCTTATATAACGCATTGGCCAATCATTCACTCTTTTGTGGTAATAACAGCCGAAAATTTATTTCTATTCCCACCATTCTTCGCTAAGACTTCCCAATCGTCTCTTCGCATACGCCTTTATTACCAAAGGAATCTCAGAAAGATTCCGGAAACTGAATCATGATTAAACTGAAGTGTTATTGGTCGGTACTTCATTGGATATGGTAGGTACTCAATTTGATTTGGTCGCTGCTCCATCTGATTTGGTCGGTACTCCATTGGATTTGGTCTGTACTCCATTAGATCTGGTTCATCTCAAAACAATGGCTCCATTTCCTACCTTTGGTGGCTGCTCGTTTCCATCTTCTGACACTGTCAAAAATGTTGACACGCTGATAAATTCTGAATATTCTCTCTCTGTTTCCTCCGTAACCTTCTGTTTATTTGCCCTCACTTTGATGAAAAGAGCCACAAGAGTTTTATTCAGACTTTCTTTACTCCTAAGTTGCTCAGTAAAATCCTTCTATGTTGATCCCAAGTTTCCATCCTTCGACCCTGTCAAGTTGTTTGTCACTTTGCAGCCCCGAACTTATTCTCCCCAGGGATCCTTTCTCTAGTGCCACGACCGTGGAAAGTGAGCCTCATTAAAGGCCGATTCCAACATCATCTTCCTGGCCTCCCTTTTAACCTTTGAGACCTTAAGGCCACAGATACTCCAACCCTCCCTTCCGATCACTGAGGGTCCCACGTCTCGGCTCTGCCCTATTACTACTTAGTCCTCCCTATCATTGCTTGCCTGGTTGATCGCGATAATCGTTATTTGCTTCTAGAACGTCGGATGATCCGCCATCCCTGTCCCTCCACTCTTTCTTACTGGAATCAAGCGTGTCTTAAAGACTCAGATCATAGGGTTTTTTACTGTAATTTAAAGCGCAATAGCAACGAAACGGTATCACGCAGAAGGTGAGTAAGGAGAGATTTCTAAATCAACTAGTTGATTCCTTCCTACCGATAGTCGGCCACATCTCTTTGTACGGATCGGGAGGCCGTGCCCTTTAGCCAGATTTATTTTTAACGGGGGCATTATACCCCCCAACCTCACCATCATAACCCCTAAGGGAAAAGCACCTGCGCTGTGGTAAGGCTGGTATCCATGGAGACCGACGTAAAATAATGTAATATTATTATTGTTTTTTTATTAACTTTTCGGATTATTTTCCTTCGCATTTTCGCTCAGTTTCCTAAGAATAGGTAATTCTCGAAAGATAAAAACCGGAGTCTTTGAGTTCTTATTACTTTTTCTCTTTTTTGTTTTCCTCATTCCATTATTCTTTAGATTTTCCTTTATATTTATTATTAACTTGTAACTCTAATCTTTTGAACATTTAGTTCTTAAGAAAAGGAGGACATCGAATATAATTGTGGAATCGGCCTCATTTTCCTCTATCGAGTCAATCGCCTTTGAATTTAATCCTTGTCTCTGAATCCCGACCTGCAGCAAGGTCGTTACCGTGAACTCCCACTTGATCATAGCAGCAGTGATCTTGTTAAATAGGGATTATTGAAGTATAGGATATTGTGATTGACCATATATTATTTGTGTTATCTAATATTGAGGTGGGATTAATTCCCTGTCTCACATTGTATATATTCTATAAAAATTAATCATTATTTGCTTGTATAAGGAGGTAACTGGAATTAATTTATTCATTTCGTTATTTTGCGCTGCTTTTTAACTATTGTAAATTTTGGAGTGAGTCAGAGCGTGTGAAGGACATGGTGTGAATTAGTGTATGAGTCTTTTCGGTTTTGACTTTGTTATGTACGGCCTCACAGGAGGGAAATTAGTGTGAGGTAGAAAGATATATATTCAAAATATTAGTTCCTACCACTGCTCTTTCTTGGCCAAACATACCACGAAACCTACATAAACAAGGTCAGAATAGTTTTGAATGCAGCAGCGCTAATTGCAGGACCGTGTGAAGTGCCGCATAGGAAACTATTAAGAAATAAAATGATGCTAAAGAAAAGCTAATAAAAGCAGACAAAAAATACGACGGAATAGCCGCTAAGGCAGTTCAGCGCCCAATAACTCAATACCCATCAATGATCTTGGACAAATAGTCCCTCGAAATAATGACATTCGTGCTGCACGTCCGACTTAAAAACACGTCCAAACCAGGAACATTCGCCCGAACTTTAAACAAAGTCAGGTAAAATGAAATCTCCACAAAGTTGTCGTTCTTTCACTCCCTTCTATTGCACAGAATTCTTAAGGTAAAATTGGTGGACATTCGTTGAAGATACCAGACAAACTGGAACTCTCAGGAACAATCGAATAATACCCAGAACGCGATGCCTAAATGTTCAGGATAGATGAAAACGAAAGAAATACCCAAGAAACAGACTCCAATGCAGAATTAAACTGATGGAGACAAATTAAAAAGAAAAAATATATAAATCATAACAAAGACATAACAAGTATCAGCAAAAAGGACGAAAGTGCCATAATGAAGCGACACAAGGAATTACGTGGAACGGACTGAAATGGATATGTTCTTCCAATCTCCCGACATCCTAATTAAAGCCACCTCCCTATTATTAGGAGACCATACAATTTCACCAGAAAGAGGTCACGAGTCAAACCAGAATTATGGTAAAAAATAATAAACAGAAACAGGGAACAGTCTTAAAAGTAGATAGAAATAGGACCAAACTGACAACATTGAGGAGAATAGCCAACCTCTTTATATTATCTAAATGAAAGGTCTAAAAGTTCTTCTTAATAAAAGTAATAAAAGAGAGTGGAAAGACAGAGTGTTCACTAATAGGAATAATTTCTAAAGGATGTAAATTAATAAACAAGTGAGATATTTAAATAAATGAATGTTCTGATGAGAAATCCAGTTTCTGATACCTTTATTTAGTATTTCTTCCAACTTTACAATTGTAAGTGTATTTTTTCTAATTTAAATATTTAGTTTACTACGAATACCTAAGCCCCCCCCAACAATGTAAAAGGTAAAAGACGAAAGTTTAAAAAATAATTACTCTAATAAACACTAAAATATTCCGTAAAGTAGAAGCTTAATGTAAAAAAACAACAAAAATAAAAGGTATTTCCTATTATTCTTAATTACCACTGAGTGGAGAAATAAATTTCGCTCAAACATACTCCCACTACTCTAACTATAAAATAAAAACAGTATATTTACTGTTTCTTTCTCCCTTTGCTTAGTTTTTATTGCATTTAATCATTTTTACTCATTCAAATATAAATATATCAAAATGAGACAATCTAACATGTATTTTCTGCCCTATTAATTTTCTAAGTGTGGCGGAGGACAGCCGGAAAACGGTTGTCATTGAGAAAGCTCAAGTTCTTGGCACACTGAGTAGAAGAACACGAGTCAAGGATAAACATAAATTATGAAATTTATAATCAGGAAAGAACTGAATAAATTACAGAACAAAGAAAACGAAAAGACAAAGGAAGAGAATCAGGAGAAGACAATGGAAAAGAAAAATTATTATTTAAATAAAAGTCTCTCAGACTTTTGAATGAAATAAATGAAGGGACTTCTGCCGTCTCGCTTTTTTTACATTTTATTTATGTAAAGTAAAATATGATTAATTATAAAACAGAAGTTAATTGATTTCTTTATTCGAGTTCAGAATTTTCTCAGACGTTTCAAAATATTTAGTCGAGAAAGTAAATATATTTGCTATTTTTTATCATACTTTTGATATTTCTAAGAAGTCTCAAAGGAGTTCGTGGAGAAAGTGAGGCTCCTTTCCTTAGCTGAGCTAGTTTTTTTTTAATTTTTTTTATATTCAAGGGATAGTTATAAGAATTAAGGGGAGAAAGTGGAGTTAATTCTCTTTCATTGTTTTCTTTTTTATTTACTTATAATTGAGAAAAATGGCGTCATCTTTTATGATGCGGCTGCAGTTTTGAGACATAAAAAGACTTCTTTTTCTGTGACGCGCTTTAGGGTTAATACTACTCGCTGACGGAGGTGTGCAATACGGGGTTTCGATCCCTGCACACGAGCTGTCAGGTGGTTTGACATGGTGGGTATGAAGACGAGCAACGACCGGGTGATGATGATCTTCTCAAACACCTACGCCCAGGGAGAAAACGAAAAGGACACGGGTTAAAGTCTAGCCATTAAGAAAACCCATTACGGCACAATCTTGGTCATCAAGGGCCACCACAGCCTCAAGGAAGGACTACATCGAACCAGAATCGCAGCATCCTAAAGGGTTAATGATTCCTACTTAAACTCCTTACAAAGAACTCCTATAATTCTAGAGCGCGAGTACTACTGGATATTAGATTTTTAAGTAATGAATATTGTTTTAGAAGACATAAAATGCTTCTTAAAGTTCGTTAATTTGTTCCAAATTTTCTGCAAACTATTTATAGTCAACTTAGGCGTTTTCCTCTGCGGCAAAAATGGTGTTTGGGAGCCGCTTGAAATTCCCGAAGGACAACGTTAAAGTCCTGTAAGTTTTTCTTCATATACTTTGGTTCGAAACGATCGTTAGCCATTTCTAGACAAAATTTTTAAACGGGACGAGACGTTGTTTTATTGCAATACTTAGGGTAAAAATCATTGGCTTGATCACACACAAACCCACACCTTCCCTTAGACGTCGTATCGAAAAGCACAAAGCTTTCGATTTGGGGTGATATAAAAGGACTAATTCATTATGACCAATTCAATAATAAACCAACAGTTGATGCAGAGTTCTTTTTTTCAACAATTGCTATGTTAAAATGAAGCACTTGAACAAAATGGTTCTTCTCTGCTTAGCCAGGATGACGTCCTTCTCTTTCAAGACAATTCATAGTCAAGAATGGCGCGTTTGACCTCAGCAAAAAGTATTGGGATAAATTTAAAAGTTTTTGCTCATCCTGATTACTTCATTAATTTAATTCATTACACCATCACCTTAATGGTAATGTTTACACTGATATAAAAGAGTAAAAAAAAAGATATCGAATGATATATTCCATCAAAACTGAATGAATTCTTCAAGAAATATATCCATTGATTATTTAAACGTAGAAGTACGAACCGTTAATCTTTAAGCCGTTAAAAATGCAACGGAAGCTAATTGTTATCTTATTAAGATAAAACAATTGAGAAAACCTTTAATATATATATATATATAAACTATGTAAATATCTAAATGGCAAAACTATAAAAAAAGACAAAAAGACAACTAATTAAACAAAATATTAATATTAACTTAATACAAATTCTGTGTTTCATTAAAGTTTTCTGTTTTCTCATTGTTTTGTCCTCAAACATTTTGACAACATTTATCTTTATAGTTTTAGCAGATTTGTCGAGGGTTTACCGCAAAAAAACCTTTTTCTGTTTTCTTTAATAATAATAAAATAATGATTAAAGTTATCGCTCTAGCGTTAAATTCCGCCACATTTTAAACGGATTAACAATTAATTACGCTGACGTCTGGTTAAACGAAAAAAGAACACTGTCAATAATTCACTTGGCCAAAAATTTGAACTTTTGATTGTTACAGACATGTGAATAAGTGTTTTTCTTATTAGTTCGAGGGCTCTGCTTCCGAATTTGAATACCAAAATTCTCTAACACGTCTAGATTTTGTGTAATGACGTCCTCCCCTCTCGCTATTTGTTCTGATTAATAAATTAAAAATGTTTGGAATTAGTAATTTTTAAATTTTTAAGTAAAAATATTTGAAAAGTGGAGGACCTTCCTTCTTTATCCTGGCTTAGGGCAGACAGTGTACATCACTGGAAAAGTTACCCTCCCCTCCCTACCAAGGTATGAAGATTTTATTGTTTTGATTAAGTTTGTTATGCACTTAAAGTTTAAGAAACTTTGCTGTAGCCTTCTCGTCTTTTCTTTTGTGAGACACAAAGTTTGTTTTTGTTTTGTAAAGACCAGCAATTATCTCCCATCATATTTGGATTAAAATTTCCTTGGTACCTCGTCCCATAACCAAAGTTTTTGATGAAAACTTTCAACATGTTCATCACTAACCGCTCCCAGATTTTCAGGAAAAAAAATCGAGATGAGAATGCAGAAAATGCATTTTAATTGACATTCTACATCCCATCTTTTCATAGTCTTCCACCATATTGTTTACTATTTGTCGGTAATTTAGAGATTTAAAACTGCCGAGAAGGTTTTCAGTGACTTCCACAAAAGATGTCCATGCTTTGCGTTCCTTTTCATTGAGACAAATGTCAAGGAATCATCAGAAACAACTCTGCGAATTTGTGGTCCAGTGAAAACTTCAGCTTCTATTTTTGCATCAGTTAATCAACGTTTGAATTTGTTTTTCAAATATTGGAAGCCTTCGCTTCTTTGATCCCTACCCTTTATAAATTTTTTCATTAGCCCTAATTTAATGTGAAAAGGTGGAAGATGAACTTTTTAGGATGTACTAAAGCATCATGCATAACATTATATGGAGGTGGTATATAGCACACACATCATACACTAGTCATAGTAAATTGTTCAACTATTGTCCATAAAGTCGACAAAAGGAACACCAAAAATACATTTGAAATTCAGGTCTCCTAATTCCAACTAGAATAGCCTTCCTCCCTAACGTTTCGCTTTCACACATTTTCATCTATCTCCAAACAAATTAACTCTTTAATGTACAGTCTACACAGATTTTAACTTAACCTAACCTAGTCTAAGTTAGAAAGGGTGTGGGTTGACTTCCATGCTGTCACACTCCTAGTTGGGAAGCCGGCGGTTTGTCAGAGACTCCGAATGTCATCAGGTCCGGCCTGGTTGCAAGGTAGTGCTCAATGAGGGGTATTAAGGGCCATGCTAGGTTTGAACATTGTTCTATAATCAGTAACTACTCACAGGACGCGTTAAGTGCCATTAAATCATTGCAATCTCTACATACCCTATTTCTCAGTGTCCTTGGCGTCATGTCTGCTGCGAGTTGGAATAATGTCGATGTTGTTTTCTGCTGGGCTCATGGACATGTAGTGATTGCTGGACATTATTGATGTGGCTAGGTTGTTTACAGAAAAGGTGAAACCAGACCAGCGTTTTGCTCTTCCTAACATTCTCTATATGGTATGGTTTAGGCCAGCCCTTCGAACTGCATGGCAAAGGAGATAGGAAGAGACTAAATGAACTTACAATATGCGTGTCGTTGCCCTCTGAATTTTCCTCTAACTAACCCCGAAATCATCGATGATATGAACTTATTTTCTTTCGTCTTCGAATCCGAGGGCCATCTAATATAAAGCTTAACTGACCCCTTTTGCGAAAATTATTTGGTACCCAACAGGATCCACCACATAGAAGTTGAATAACAAAAATAGTGCAAATGCAACTTTCTTTTTTACGATAATTTTATCCAATATATTTTTATCTTCTGAATAAGTGATGAAGACTTCCAAAGATCAGACGCTACAAAACGCAAAGAGTGAGTGCTGAAGTTGTTTTAGTAGTACTGTTTGAAGACCACCGATTTTCACACTCTCGATCAGATCTCAATGTGCAGCTACAATTCGATTTAACGTGAAATCTTTAAAAGGCTAACAAGAAAGCATAAAACAACCCTCGTTCCATGAATTGGATATCGATTTAACTAACCTCCCCTCCTAATATACTGAAGCGGATGGATCAAGTGTAGTACTCCTGAAATATGAATATGTCCGGAAACTTTGGTTAGTTTTGTTGAGTTTTCCTAACCACACTAAGGTAATAAAGATAAATAATCATCTCTCTTCTTATAGTCCTCTTCCTTTCACGATTCACATCAATCACAATATATTATTTTCATTGAATGAGACTCATATCACCTTTGATTTACGTTTATGCCACTTCTCTTATAACTTGCGAAATTTCGCGTTGGACGCTTGGCTCTTTATTTTCGCCTTTGAGAGAAATAAAGAGAAAGGCTTCGCTGTGTATTACTTGACGCTTCCTCACAAGATATTGACATCTTCAGAGAAACAAAGGGATAACAATTTTTTAAAGTTGAAATGTGTAAAGAGGGACAAAGAAAGTAGATAAAGACGGGGAAGATCATAACGGAAAAGATTTATAGTGTTACTGGAAAATACCAGGATAGAAGTGATTGTATCAACTAAAGATATAAAGTATCACTATAAGGAAATATTGGTATTATATTGAATTTGTACTTTCATGTGTACCGACTAAACTGTGTTCATAGATGTGAACGTGCACGGATTTACACTACAACATTCACACCTGTACAAAATAAAGTTTGGTTATCAATTCCTAAGTTATAAATATTAGGTTAAATAATTTAATTAATAAAATTATTTCAAATTCAAGGCATGTTTTATCGTACGATTTGTTAGTAGCGTTAAGTTTTAGCGTCGAAGTAGGTGGTTGTGAATTGGCCTTGGTTTAAAACGGTGCTAGTAAGCGAAGGCTTTGAGGCTGTTGTGATATAACGAACACTTGAAGACCTCCAAAATATTCTTCATAACTTCAACGAATAGAGGCGACTCTTTGAGTATTTTCTGTCAGCTCAGGTTCGGTGAAAAAGGGTATTTTTATCTTTTAATTTCATAAAAAATGTCAATAGTCTTTGACGAAAAGTTCAAATAAGTTGAAAGCTTTATGGTTATTTTTATCAAAATAAATAATATAGATTATAATTCAATGCAAAAAAGATGTTTGGCAAATTAGAAGCTAAATGAAAGAAAGAGAGTATTATTATTGTTAAAATATTGAGATTGATGATATGCGGAAGCACACATTTTCAAATTTCACCTCTTTCACTTTCCTGCATTATTCTTCACTTTTTATTTTCTATGTACACCTTTTTGTCTCCTTTACCAACCTTGTTTTCCTGGCATTATAGCCGGTATCTCGTCGTCGTTATTCCTAAATTTAAGCCTAGTTTATGGATCTTGCTAATACTATTCTTTCTCAGCTTGGTCCTTATGTTTCCTTTACTGAGTACCGGTTTTTGCTTGAGCTAATAAATGAAGCTAAGTCCTTATATCTCCGAAAAAACCCTCCAATTTTTGTTATCATTCATCTCAAAAATTCATCTCTGTCAATTGAATTGAAGAAAAACAATGTATTTCCGACATTGGTCCATGAGACAAATTGGAGCAATTCCACAATTCTGAAACTAATTTTCCAGATTACGGAGTTCCTCATTCCAATTTCTTCTAACAAAAATTGAATTTAAACAAATGTGTTCGTCACGCCGAGGAAATATTCCGTGGCTTGAGGTAATGAGAACATAGAAAGAAGGGAAGTAGGAATAAAGAGGGTGATAATTATCTTTCAATGTAAACAGGGTGCTTTGAGGAAAAGAAATGCCTAAGTGAATTAGGCTGATGTGGATATGTGTGCATGTGCATTCTTTTACACACACTCCAAGCAGGTTTTGACAGTCACTTGGTGACTACAATGTTAAGAAATCAGTGAAGATCCAGAACAGTTCAGAGAATCTTGGGAGAAAATAAAAGATTGAGAATATGGTGACGTAGAGAAGAGCATTATTTTGCTCCTAAGGAAACCATATTTTTGGCGCTGTAGGAATGGATGAAGGACGTTAAATAGGAAGCATTAAATATCCAAAAGGAGATCTGCGGAAGAGAATAATACTAAGGCACAAAAAATAAGGCAATATTATGCAAGATAGTGAGTGTGTAAATGTTATTCAGTTAGGAAGTGAATCGACATATATGTTCTCCCAGGTGGAGTTTATTGACTATTATTGCAATTTTAACTGATTCAGTGCCCGAAACCCGTTGGCCTATAAAGTGAGCAACTAAAGGCCTATTTTAAGACAACAAAAAGAATGTTGAAGATGCCAATATTGTCGCAAATGGAGACAAATTTTTACGCCTATTTGGCCTTAAAAAATTGCTTAATTGTCACAGAACCTTAGAGGTGCGAAGCTCCAAATTGTTTGTGACAGAGTGGACATGGTAGAGGGAAAACATTGGCTTGTTTGAGAACAGAAAATTTCCAAAGAGCTCTGCATATTTTTCTCTAGGGCTAAAAACGTCGGAATGAATTGAGCTTCGTCCATTTTTCCTTATTTCACGTAGGTAATCTGGTTTTTATGAGTCCATTCGACTTAATCATCTGGCT
Source organism: Ceratothoa steindachneri (assembly GCA_963969495.1). NCBI lineage: Eukaryota > Metazoa > Arthropoda > Malacostraca > Isopoda > Cymothoidae > Ceratothoa > Ceratothoa steindachneri. Next base: position 145,192,063 of record OZ018329.1, read on the forward strand.
TATCAATTCCGTTTCCCTGCAAAAGCTCATTTTGTCGGATTTTAAATATTTAAATATTTTGAATAAAAAGAAGGGCGGTCCGGGAATTGCATGTTATGTAATATTGTGAAAGAAGCCATATTTAGTATTACAGTAGTTAAATAATATAGACAAAAACTTCTTGACTTACCCTCCTTTATCCAGATCTGATTTCATGTATCCTCTCATTGTTTGAAGGCTTAAAAATTAGAATCGTAAATGTAGTTAAGTATCGAAAGACAAAGCAGAATTTTTTTTCTGGGGGGACGATGTGACTTTAGGATTTTCTTAACCTTGTCGTGTTTCGGAGGCACAAGAGCAGGACACAATGCACTTTAATATTAGCTATGAGGCAAATTAAAGCATGTCATTAGACATAGTGTGCAATAAGTACGCTTTTTTGTTAGGTGACTTGTAGCAATTCGTGGTATCTGGTTGCACTTGTTGAATGTCCCGTTCTAGGGACATCTATTTCAGGGGACATGTCCCGTTGTGAGGATCGCTACCGCTTGTCACTTGTACTCGGGACGAGCTCCAGCAAGCAGACTTGTGGATTATCTGACTGGTATTACTTTACCTACTTCACATTTTCCAACAAAGCTATTAATCCCCCACACTGTTACTGGTAAGGTTACTAGTCTGGTATAATGAACTCCAGCAGGTGGCCACGTTAGGGGGCCACAAAGGGGGTGGCGATTATCGATCACGCATCCGAACTCAACTCTGGAATGCTGGTAGGGTTATGCTTATTCTGGTATGGTGGTTGAGGATTGTGCAGAATTTATGGTGAATACACTCACCACTTACGCAACTGCTACTTCCGCATGAAGGACCCTTCCAAACCTCGAAGTGGCAAAAATGCAACTGCTATTTTCTTATCCGGATCAACAACAGAGTATTGCACTAGTACTACACATTGCTGCTCCTACTGTACCTAGCTTACAAGAAAGTAATAAGCCAACCTCAGAAGAAATTAAAAATTCAGCGACAGAAAAGATCAAAAGGATGTGCATTGATTGGGATGTTGAGACGAATCCAAACTATCCAAAACAAATTACCTCAATGACCTTGTCAGAGTCTTGGGCTTGTCACTTTCAATTTCCAAATTGAAAGAGTAGAATTTGCTGGATATAAATGTGCAAGTGACAAACCAAAGGAAATGCCTTAAACATTACTGAAAATTCTAACTAATCAATAATGCTATGCTACTACAATGAAGTATCTGGTCTCTTTGATGCAATTAGAAATATAAGTAATCCAGAGGAGTGCAGGCCTTTATTTTATTTTATTTTATTTATTTATTCCATATTAATCCAATGTACAGTATAAACATATTACATTTTAAATCTTAATGATAAGTTACAATAAGTATTTATACATACTCGTATATATGTATATACATACAAAGATTAGTTATGGGCACAAAATAATTCAGTGACTTTTAGGGCAGAAACTTAAAACTTTAGACTAAGCATAAAATTATCAAGAATAAAATCCCTTCATGTTTACGAACAGAGAACGCCTTTGTTATAAAATATAAACAACTTAGTATACATTTGAGAACCTAACCATTGTAAAGATTGCAAATAACGAATAATTATATTATTTAAATTTTGAGATAAATTAAAAAACTATTTTATTTCCAGCGATTATTTCAAAAGATCTGTAGTTAACATAGTCAACAGTCTTATATAAATAATAACATATTTATAATGTATAAATCAAAGTAATAGTACACAGTATAATAGTGTACGGTAACAAATAAATACACAATAACAAAAAGTAAATAGAAATTTAGTAAGCCGAAATTATATTGTATATTGTTTTTTGAATTGAGCTAAATTGGTTTGGGATTTGATATTGTCGTCCAAGCCATTTCATATTTTGATAGATTTGTACAGAAAGCTACATTGTGATTTTGATTTTGAATACGAGGGTGAAATAAATTTTGTTCTATTGCGGATTTGGTGATTATCGGTATTATCAGCTGTTTGTAACATATTAAATATATAATTATTATAGGAACACTTTATTGTTTTGTAAAGTAATAAGGATGTTTGAAAAACAAAGAGATCATTTAATTTTAGAATTCTGGATTCTTTAAAATATCGATTAGTGTGCTCCTTGTAATCAAGTTGATGGATGGCTCGAATTGCTTTTTTCTGTAATATGACTAATTTATTGAGATAATTTTCATATTTTCCCTACCAACTCTCTATGCGATATGTCAAGTAAGGTTGCACCATTTTCATATATAAAGAGTGGAGAATAGATTTAGGAAGAAACTTATTTAATTTATATAATATTCCAATCGATTTTGATAGTTTTGTTGAGATATGTGTAATATGTTGTTTAAAACTCAGATTTTTGTCAATAAAAATGCCTAGGAATTTGATATGAGTAGTTTCATAGATTATTCCGTCGCCCATTTTAATATGGGGCAATTTAATAGATCTTTTGTAAGAGAAAAGAATATATTTGGTTTTATCTACATTTATTGATAGTTTATTAACATTAAGCCACATGAAGACATTTTCAAGTTCTTTATTTATTGTAGATGCAATGTTGCTCGGTTTGTCATATGGTAAGGGAGTTGATAAGGCACTATCATCCGTGAATAATATAAATTTCAACAAAGAAGATGATTTAACAATATCATTAATATAGATTAAAAATAACAGGGGCCCTAGCACGGAGCCTTGTGGGACTCCAGTTGTAAAATTAAGGTGGAATGAGTCATGACCATTGACGGAGACAAATTTCTTTCTTTCAGTTAAATATGATTTGAACCAATTTTGCCAATTGCCTCTAATTCCGTACATAGCTAATTTTGACAGTAGAATATTATGGTTGAGACAAACGAAATCTTTTTAAAATCGAGAAAAATTGAGAATACAATGTGGCCCTTTTCAATGTTATCATATAAATATTGAAGGTGGTAAGTTATCGCGTGAATCGTTGATTTCTGACGTCTAAATCCATATTGGTGTTTATACAACAGTGAATTAGATTCCAGAAATTTAAAAAGTTTATTGAATGCTATTTTTTCAAATATTTTACTGAACATTGTAAGACATGAAATAGGGCGGTAATTGCTGACGTTTATGAGGTCTCCGGCCTTTGGTAACGGTGTTACCCGAGCAACTTTCAATACACTTGGGAATATACCCTGCGTAAATGATTTATTAATTATTGGTGCTGAAATTGGAGCAACTATATCAGAGATGTATTTTAAAATTTTAGTGGAGATTGAATTAATTCCCTGATTTTTTATTTTTTAGTGAACTAATGAGTTTTTTTTTATATCGGCTACGCTTACAGGAAAAAAGAACAAGGAATTTGGTACATTAATCTCATTAAAATACGAAAGAAAAGATTTATCGAATATTTTGCAGGAGTCTGAAATTTTTTTATCTACGTTGACAAAAAATTTATTGAATTCATTCGCTTTTTCCTTATTGTCATCAACTGGTTTACCGTCAATGATAATTTGTTTAATTTGGTTTGTTCCTTTAGTAATTTCAGGTTTTATCACAGAATTGATTAATTTCTAAGTTTGTTTTATATTTTTTTTCGTTTGATTAAATCGTTCATGGCAATAATTTTTCTTGGCTATTTTAATTTGGTTAGTAACTTGATTCCGAAAAATTTTTATATATGTGTTCTGGAATTTGATTAAGCTTATAAAGAGAAAAGTATTTTTGAGGTTTTTTGATGTTATTTCTAATTGCGTTTGTTATCCAAGGTTTTGTTTTGTGTTTATATGATATAGTTTTAGATTTCAGAGGACAATTAAGTGTAAAAACATCGTCTAGCCTTGAAATTAACTCTTCGGTAGCAGAATCGATGTCATTTATATGGGAAATTTCATATAGATTCTGATTTAGAACATAGTTATAGAAGTTTGATAAGGTATTTTCGTTAATTATGCGGTAGGTTATTGTACGATTTTGATGAATATTGTTCGAGTTGAAAAAAGACTTTTGGATCATGAATATAGGAAGATGGTCCGATATGTCACAAAGGAGAATACCGGAAGAGTAATTTTCGGGGTGAACTCTGAAAATATTGTCAATTAGTGTTGCTGAGTTTTCGGTTATTCTTGTCGGTTTTGTTATAATTGGAAGTAAGGAATGAGAATAAAAAGTATTGAGGAAGGACTGAATTGATGCGTGGTTTTCAAAGTTTAATAGATCGAAGTTAAAATCCCTGTAATTATTATGTCGTAATAGTTTGTAACATTGAAGTAATTGATTAATTCAGTAATCTGATCTATAAACATCTTTGGGTCACCAGAAGGAGGTATCTATACGGTTCCAATGATTATTGTTTTACCATTTGATTTTACTTCGATAAATAAAGTTTCAATTTAGTTATGGGAAATTCTAATTTCGTCAAATTTTTTAGTATTGAGTCTTTCAGATATATACACGCTTATACCTTCCCCTATCTTGTTTACGTCGCGTAGTGAATGAAAAGAGCTATAGTTTGGGACACTGATAAGGTGTTTATTATTATTTTTTAGCCAGCTCTCGGTGAATGCCAAAACGGAAAATTTATAATTCATCAATGTTTGCGTGCAAAGATCGAATGTTAAGATTTAAAATGGACAGGTCTGTTTTTTCAAATGAAAATGTAGTGTTAAATTTATCACAATCGTAGTATTGGTTTCTTACGTTATTTTCTTTAAAATTTGGATATAATTCATCAAAATGGTTTATCTCTGGATCGATATTATTGAAGTGATCGAGTTGTTTAAACATAAAGGTAGTTGTATTGGAATTTAAAAACTAAAGGTTACAAATTGAAATTTCGTATAAAATATATATAAACAGTTAAAATACTATTTTTATGATAACTTTAATAAGAGGAAAAGGAATAAAGTATGTAATACAATTGAAATAAAAGTAAGTGAGTGATAGGTCAAAACATGGTTTGTTTGTTTTTGTTTTTTTCATCTAAAACAGTAATATCGCCGAAGGTATTATTACTGATCGTTCCAGAGATTCTCACCATTAAAGTCTGCAAGCGTCGAATTGAGGTGTTCCGACAGAAATTTTTGGAGGGCAGCTCGGGTATTGATAACTATACGTAGGTCACGGCGACCAGAGGGTGATGGCAGGAAGACGTTGATGAATCCATCTCTGGTAGTACAGCCGGCGATCTTTGTGGAGAATTTCTTTTTAGCTTGGCAGAGGACAAAAAAGATTTTGTTGTGATTTGGAGTCAGTTGTTCGTTTACATAGAATGAAGGTTTGAATTCTTTGCATGCTGAGAAGATGTCACGCTTCAGATCACTTCTGCGCCACTTCACAATTATGTTTCTTTTGTCGGGACCTTGTACTTTAGGCTTGGGACCTAGACGATGAGCAACAGAGATGTCAGCTTCTTGCATTTGTATGTGGCAGTTATCTTTAATAAGTTTGCAGATGATATTGCTGCAGTTTTCATTATTTGTAGCTTCAGGTATATTGCCGGAGAATATAATCGTATCTCGTTTTTCCTAAGCGTCGGAAGATTCAACCTTTTCTTCTAATTTTTCGATTTTGATCTCATTTGTTTGTTAGATTTTTCGAGAGAGATGATTTTGTGTTCTTGTTTGGCAAAAGATGATTTAAAAAACTTAAAGAGAACGTTCATAATGTCTTTGGCATCACCTGATAGCGTAGATGAGGAAATATGGGTCTGCAGTTCATTAAAATTAACTGGTTCGTTTAATTCGGTTTTTCCTTTTGTAATTGGAGTATTTTTTTCTCTGTCTGCCTTCCTGAGAGTAGGAGAAGCCATTTTTTCTAAGGATGAATGGAAAAATGTGACAACAGTGCTTATGTGCTATGGGTGTTTGTTTAATTACTGGGAGAGACAATAATGATTAATTGTTACAAATTTTTACTTTGAAGGTTGTTAGGTTTTGATTGATGAGTTATTGTTTTAATTTATTAATTCAAAGAGTAAAGAGATTAGTTAAGCAAGATGGATGTGGCATCGCTGCACTTCTAATCACTTACTTGAGTTTAGGCCTAATAGCTTTCAAAACAGAATCAGTGGGAACATGGGAATTTTCGACGTAATGCGGTAATATCACTTTATATGTCTAAATAAATTAAATTACATACGTCGATTTATAATTTTTAGTATTCAAGGCAGTTTAAAAATACTAGTATTCACTTGTATTCGATAAATAAGCAATATCACTGTTTGTTGATGAAAACAAAGATTGATAAAGGGGACCGGGCAGCACACCTTCACTCTATGACAGTTCCCCAAGAAGCAGTAAAGGTCTACTTCTCCATAATTGGAATAAGCATACATCCCTTCTCTTGGGTCATTGAGTATATTTGAAGAAGAACTACAAATTGTAGCATTTTTATACATTCTAGGGAGGTTTTGACAAATTTCCATGTGATCTCTGTTTTTAAGACAGTATAGATACAACAGTAAATTAACACACGAAGCACTGGCTACAAAAGACGGACTCCTTTGTTAGAGGGCATAATATCAATCATTAACAAATGCTAGACCCTCCCTCTAGGGTTATTAAGCAGTGTTTAAAGCTTTTAACAAAGAGTCTTCAGCCTTCAAGTACCTTCAAAATTTATTTCCCAAACTCTCTGAGTCAAAGAAGAAAGCTGGTTTCTTTGTTGAACCACAAACAAGGAAAATCATAGGTTTTTCGGAATATTATGAAAAGCTTACTATATAAGAAAAATAAGCCTTAAAGAATTATTTTTCAGCGTGTCATTTTTTTCAAACAAAAGACTGACAATTATGTGGAACTGGTTGAAAGCTTAGTAATAAATAATGGCTAAATGTGTTTCAGGATGTCCCCGAAGCTGAACATCCTTTTACCCATCTTGAAATGTTCAAGTAGAATATGGTAGTATACTCAGAGAAACAAGGGGAGCACTTCTATCAAGATATATTGAATTTTGAACATAGATAGAAAGGAGTACATAATGAAAACATGATGGAAGAGTACATTTTGAGGGTTGTACGGGAAAGATATGTAAATTACAAACGGAAATTACGGAAAACTTCACTTCTAACTTTTCAACTTATTTTTTTATTTCTTGTCTAAGTTAAAATAAGATTGTATAAATTTACTCTGTTTTGGTTTTAGACCTACAATAAATGAAAAAAAATATTTCCCATTTTGTAGTAAATATAACCTAATACAAGCCACAAAAGCAAAGTTTAAACAAATAATGGCTTTTTTATATCGTCTTTCAATAAAAAAGTTAAAAAATAAAAGTTACCGGCTAGGAAAAAAACTAGTTTTACATAATGTAATTCAATGCCATACATTGTACAATGCCACCAAAGAAAGACGCTGGAAGTATGGTTTCTTAAGGAGTTATATGTAATTCCCCTCAAGGAAATAACGCCAAACTAAGCAATGAATCCACCAATTATTGTTAATTGAAGCTTAATTTGCATTAAGATAGGCCTGTAGGTGAAAACACACTTAACAGAAAAACTGAAAACACAAATGGATAGAAATAATCAAGTGATAAAAGTACATCGAATAATAAAATTCTGACAATTCACCCTTGTCTTTAAGGTAGTGAGCACGAACACCGAAATTGCGAGCATGTGGACTGCTTGCATTCGACTTGGAAATTCCTGCAGAAAACAGTAAAAGTGATAAATATACGAATGAAAAAATGTGCTATAACTGTTATGCACTCAACAAACATAGGAAGAGGAATTGCACCGTAACACAATAAAGATACTCCGAATGATCGGGAGAACATGGTTGGAGAGAATGCACCTCCACTACTAAAGATTGTCTATATTTAAAAGGCTCACATCGAACCTTGGTTGTGAAGTGAATGGCTGTCACATATTATCATAATGATTTGCAAAGTAAGCATATTCCCTTTTTAATCTCTTTCTCTCTCTCTCTCTCTCTCTCTCTCTTTCTCCCTCTCTCTCTTTCTTTCTCTCTCTCTCTCTCTCTCACTCAAGAGATCTTGGAGTCAAACACTGCGGGCTTCACTCTCAGTTTTTAATCGGTCCACAATCTGTACCATTTTTCTTTTCAATTCTTGCTGTTTCATCATTTTAATATTTCTTGCTAATTCTCCAGAAATCATTCTTCTATTCATTGTTTGTCCAATTTGCAAAATGTATCACAGTGTGAATAATTTCGTCATTTCTAAAAATATGGATTTGAAAAAGCCCCTTTAGATCACCAAAAGATTCTTGGAACCCCGTTTCGGGGGTTCAGCAAACCTTTTGAAACGCTCTACACTGTTAGAAAAACTGGATACTAGAAATTTAATGAAGATATAAATAAAAACTGTTAAAAAGGTGCCAGAAGCGATCATGCATCCGATTTGTTTCCCTAGAAAATTCTCCTTCCAGCGCGTGTTCAATTATTTCAATATCTTTATCGCACTCTTCTTGGTTTACTTGCACAGCATCATGGCGGGAACTCCACCTTGTATCACGGTCTTTTCCCAGTCCATGAGATAAGTGATTTAACACTCAGAAAAGAGGAATAGATGAAGAAAAACGTAAACACTTTTTCCAGAACTCAAAAAATGTAACAAGTTGCAGCTCACTTGCATCGACACGCTAAATTGAATATATGATCCTCGCAATTCATTGGTCTCTTCCGCATGGGTGATTGTAACTTCTTTGTAGTTGCTCCTAAGCTGTGGAATGATCGACCTGGTGGCAAACGCTCTTCTTCCCGGTCTGGTGCTTTCAAGCCTTCTCCGAAATCCCATCTCTTCGGTCAGACCTTTGCCTACTCATGGACGGGCGGCCGGCGAAGGTTTCAAAGTCTTGAAGGGCGCTATATAAAGCCTCTATTATAATTATTATTATAACAAAAATAATAATAATATTTGACTTTGCCTCTAATTTTTTAAACCAGCCACATTTTCCTACTTTTGAGTGTCTTTTCGGAGCCCCATTATTTCATATCTTCCATAACATTGTCTCATTGTTATTGGCCAAAATGTACAGTATATAAATAAGGCTTTCTGTTATTTTATTATTGCTTTTTATTAGTGAAATTCCTCTCCCTTCATCATTATCTTTATTATATTTGTTTGCAGGTGTAATTTACAACGTATTTGTTTTAGTTTATGACTTTTGGGGGTGTTTGTTTTCTTTGTCATAATTTATTGTCTCTTTTATTTATATATTTTGTTGTCTCTGTTCATCTTGTCTCTGAGAAATCTGTGGTCGCTACAAGAGTTGAAATAGCTGACAACCCATATTTGCTTAATGAGTGTTTTTCTGCTGATTGCGCGATTAATTTAATTCTTTGTTTACTTTTGGCCCATTAACGTAAATCTGCTTCGTTGTTTGGAAAATGGAACACTTTTGGTGGGTGCGGAAGATAATAAAAGGAAGATATATTAATAGTTTATATTATATTAAGACCTAAAAAAAACAATGACAACATAAACAAAGCAACGATCAATAAAAAGAAATAAGAATGACTAAGAGGCGCACTCATTCATCCATGGGAGGCTCACCTCCTTCAAATATCAAAAAAATCAAGAATTGTAACAAAAAGCTAAATAATACGGAGGGGGGGGGGATCTTCCCAAGCCCTAAAAAGGACAACTAACTGATACGCAAAAGCTAGATCATCGTAACAATGACAAAGGTATCGTCCCTGATAATCTACCATCTTTCTTAACATGCATCCCGTAACGCTGTCTTGTTCCACGGCAGATAATCAGTCAGACAATGCGGATATTTCAATGTCTAAACGGTACTTAATCCTCTTTGTGGATCACTATAGTTTAAAAAAGGGTCTCTTAAGGCGGCAAGGAGTGGTATATCTTTGGTACAGAGTGGTATATTAAACCAACTTGGCCATAAAGACAAGTGCAGTGATAGGAAGAGACCGGCTGTCTACATAACAAGGGAGAGGTCGCTTCGAAGCCAACACCCAATTTATAATTGGATACACATCTGTATTTAAGCACTGAACAAATGTAATATGGGGTCTGCCGCAAAAAATAGTAACGGGATTATTACTGTACTTGGAAAAATTGGGGAGCATTGGCGTGGTGACAAATGTTCAAATGTGGTATCCGCTAGGTTGGCGGCATAGACAGGGCATCGGTGACACCAATTCGCTGGTAATAACCTGCACTGACGAATTTAAGATATGCGGTTACAATAGCAATCTCTCGTACCAGTGATTCCGCATCGGGCGAATTGTGGGGACGCTATTCGTATAAATCAAGCAAATGGCTGTCCCCAAAAGACAAGTCAACAAGTCAATGAGGTCCAAATACATAGGTCAATGGAATGCTAGATTCTCTCATCAGGCATTTAGTGCGTGCAAAATTCCGCTACTACTCCTGCAATATGAGAAAAGACAAGATACTGTCAGAGAAGATGAAGGACAAGCGGAAAGAAGGTGCTGCTAAGCTTGTGAGCAAAGTGAAGCATCCTTTAAAGCCTGACATGTTTTGCTTCTTCTCAGACGAGAAGAATTTAAGCAAAAACCAGGTAGTGAGGTCACCATACAACGGGGGGCTTTTTCTACCACCAGTGATGTACCGAGAGTAGGGGAATCCAAGTTCCCGGTCCATGATATGGACCGGGAACTTGGATTCCCCTACTTCTAAGGTGCCTGGGTACCTGCAACTAATGGCTACCGGGTATGTGACTGGTGGGCAAGGAGTTAGTACCCGGTGGGTGCCCTATGAGTACCAGAGGTTACAAAAGGATAAGCGGTTAGGTACTTAGCACGAGGTAGACAGATACTACCCAAGAATCAGTTTATTACTAGGCAGGTAGATTTGGATAACACGTAGGCAACCAGCGGATAGAGGTGTTAGTATATAACCACCTGAGAGCTACTCGGGGGTATCGGTTAAGTATAGAGTGGGTACCAGCTAGTGCCGATTAAGAACAATAAATCAATATTGTAGTGTTTATGTCGACACATGTATGACAATAATCATTTATTTTTATCTGAAATCGCGTTCCCACATTGTGTGGCAGGTGCGCATCAACGCATTACGGTTTTGTGATTTTCGCTCGTAAGAACGAAACTGTCAGGTGCGCGGCTTCCCAGGCAACCGCCCTTTACCAGGATAATCAGCTTTTATGACGCCTGTAAAAGGACTCCATAGAAATTCTTCATCTCCAGAAACCATAAGCTATTTGCCTTCCACACCAAAGGCACCAAATATTTTCCAGTTTTGGCAGCAAGATGGCGCAGTATTTCGGTTCGAGAGATTTTTCGTGCCATCTCTTGTTTCAAGTTGTGAGATGGTGCGCTTTAAAACCTATGAAGTCTTTTGATTGTACCCGTAACTTAACCTTCCAGATTCAGCAACTTTTCTCAAATTAAGATATTTCACAGAAAGAACCGCCACTCTCTACTGTCCTAGACTCTCCCTCTTCATTGATAAAGCGCTACTGGAATTCCATTGGGTTGTATACCCCTAAAGAGTTTGATCCCAACTACTTTCTCGATTCCTTCTAACTCTTTCACACTAACGCAAGAGAAATGTGATAGATACAGCACAGTCAAAGAGCAAACTGTACAGGCAACTCTGCAGGCACAGACTGCTGTCCTAAAGCGCATGATTATCTCACCGTTGATTATGCCTTAGCTTTCTATTGTGGGGATATTCACTTGTGATTATTAATTTACCCCCCACCCCCCAAAAATAATATTCCGCACACTCCCTCAACGAAATGTTCCTAACCTTGTAAATGACTCACACCAAGCTATTGACGCAGACCCTCATGTCTAACTAATTGGCAGTTTTTGTCAAAGTAAATTGTTCAGCATAGGCATCAGTCACTAATGGTGTTCATCAGAAATCAATTCTCAGAGTCTGGATTTTCTAAATATATAAATATAAACGATCTTGACTTAAACCTCATAAATCTAAAATTTCAAATTTTTTGACCATAGGAACTCAGGTCCTAGGGCAAGATATAATAGCGAAGGTGGAATTTGGCAAAAAGAGTCGAGGAGTTGTTACTTGGTTGGAGAGATGAAAAATGCAATTCGACGGGTACATCGATCATAATAATCTTCGAAGAGATTGTTATGTATGTGGTATAATTTTAAACACAGTCAACATGGAAAATAAACGATTTGTCTTAATTTGTCTAAAATGTTCAAAATAATACATTGTACCTTCACAAAGAACAAAACTGTTTCTACGAAACCTAGCAAGGTATTCTGTGTTTAAATTTAACGGTGATATTTTCTCCTTACATAAAACTCTTGTATGACTCCATCGGAGTATGCGGTGCAACTCTGATCCCAATATATGCGAAGAAACATTATTATATTGACCTCCGCCCAGCGTCAAGTGACAACTATAATTCCTAAACGTAAAAATAGATCGTACGTAGAGAGACTTAATCAGATGAATAAATATTTGACTTGAAGATTGGTATCTCCGCTGCCAACTAAATGATGTCCTTAAAATAATCAACGGGTTTACAATATGAAGTATGATTTAATATTTGAGCTAGGTAACAAAGAAACCACTAGAAATAAGGCTTTCATGCTAGCAATTAAAAAATTTAAAGCTGTAATAGCACAAACTTTCTTTTACTACAATATAAGATATTCTTTAAATATCTTGCCTCAAATCTTGTTTAAAGTAAGATAGATAAATTACTAAGAACAGAATCGATAAATTTTACTCTTAAATATATTGTTAGAGAAAGTATGTTCATGCAAAAAGATTGATAGTGATGACGTGTTTGAATCTTAGCTCGTAAAAAATAAAGCTGGCTAAGCATATCGATGGTGTATGATTCTCTTTTAAGCAGGAAGTGAATGAATGGGATGAAAAGCCTTATTGAATCGTAGCTATGATTTCGTTTATTCGCAGCAAAGTAAGCATGCAAAAAATGGACAAATTCACCCAATTTTAAGTGAAGCTTGAATATATTCTGAATTACTAAGATTTTCTGTTATTTACCTGAATACTGACTACTACATATATAAAATTTCTTTTCAGTAATTAATATTTTACAAATTTTGTTCTCGGCTAAATTGAATTTGTGTTTTTTTCAGATCCAGGACAAACCAAAATTAAAAATTCTTTCAATTAAAAATGTAAATTTTAATTGATTCTTGAAAACTAACATTTATTATGCTTTCAGGAAGTTAGAAGACTGCTAAATATAATTTCTTTACAATAATCAAATTTAAATAGATTTCGTTCATTGTTAAATTGAATTCGCCTTTTTCCAGGGATAGAAGTTTGATAACTTCACACTACATATATGTAATGTAGGAACAGTTGTCTCACAATGTAGTGCAATCAACTGAAGTCCACTGTAATAATAATATAACAAAGGTGACAATAATATTATAAAAATAATAGTAATAATTCTTTCTCTGCCTTTATATCATTTTATATATCCTCTTCACCTCAGACGTTCATATTTCACTGATAGATAAATGGAGGCAATCCCTATTTTCCAGCTATGCTTTTTGTATTCACCCCAATCCGTATAATATTCTCTGAAAGTGGAAACTATAGTTAACAAAATTTATTTAGATTAAACAAGACTTACATAATAATCTCTTTTAAATGTTTACAAATCTTTTGGGGACAAGGACTAAATGCTGATTACGCGTTTAAAAAAGACTTGTGTATATATGTTTGTGTGTCTGTCCGTGCGGAAGTGTAATAAGTCAGCTAGACAATAGGTATTACCTACTAGGTCCAATGTAATGCAAGAATAACGAGATGTTTAAAAGAGTAGACGAGACTGATACAACGGTGGGTGAAAGGGTTAGGTCGTCCGTAAGGTGAGTCCGGATATAGAAGCAGAGCTAATGAATTTCTGCATAATTAAGCTAACTCGGGTTGATCCCTGTTACGCCGGAGGAAGTAGCGTAGATGAGAATAGAGGATGGCAAAGGAAATGAAATGAAACCAATAATGGAAGTTATAAACTTCAAGGAGAGGGGCTTTTGGTAATTGTATTCAATGATAGGCAGTGGCACGAATGATCAGTAGATGCGGGATTGTGTTTGAGTAAAAAAAAAGAGGAACTGATGCTAGAATTCTCCCACAACTTTTATAAAATGAAACTTGAAAAAGGTGAATCACATAATTAAGCACCAGCAAAGACCCTTCGATCCACTCTTTACTAGTTCAACAAGTAGGGGAGGGGTGGGAATCAGTGGTGAAAGATAGAAGGAAGAGAAGATATGGATGAACAATTGGTTTCATATCTCTCGTTTCTGTAAAGCCCCATTTTAAGGGAATATTTATTGATTCTATTCTAGGCAATACATATTTTGTTTACTAGCTTGTACTCATCATAGCTAGTTAGTACTCGGTTAGTTAGCTAAAATATTCATTCGTTCAATAAAATTAAATTGAGATCCATTAGTCTTTATTTCTATTTCTTCTTTCTTCTATTTCCTCACTTGAGGCTGGAGATGGATTCATTCTATTATTACTTTTTTAGGAGCATAAATAGACCAAGTTGTATCGGATACTCCATATAAAGTGACATAAGCGCTTTATATACGAAGAAAATAATATTTGTGTATTTAGTTATACAATGTCTAGGTATGAAAATTAGAAACCTAGTCGCCATCTGTGATGTAAGAAAGGATTCTTTCTATAATTTTATATAATTTGAGACTAAGAACTCTAAATCCTCTTGAATTCCGACTGTTTAATATTTACCACCCATATTCTAATATATTCTAAGATTTTCATGACTTAAGTGATTTTTATTACATTTGTCCACGTTGAATTTAATCTCCTCTCTTCACTACGATATTTTCTCGTGTAGGAAGTTTCACTCTTTTTTACTGGTAAAGGAGTTTATATTATTTAATTCGGTTTGCTATCCCTCTCTTCCTGATTTTTAAATCTATTTATCATCCTTGCTTGGTTTTATAAAAGACAATATCTACCTTGTTTTATCTTAACTTATTTCTTATTAGTTGAATTAGTATAACTCAAAGACTATTGGAGATTTTGGGGTCCTGCAAAAGTTGCTTCATTTACCAACTATTTATCTGTCGATTCTCTAAATTTGATTAAATTTCCTTTTATGATATTGATACACTAATAGGTTTATTGGAGGCTTTCAAAAATATGTTTGCGCAAGGAAGTAAAATAATGAAACGAAGCCTAGGGAGGCTAGGCCACCGTGCACTTTCAAGAGAAGCGTAGGGAGCCTAGGTAGCCTAAGTCACTGTGCGATTCTTCAAGCAAGGCCTAGGCCAAGCTGTGGTATGGTCTCGGCATTATTTCTTACTAAGCAAATTGAAGCGTTTCTGAGTAAAAGTTTACTTCATTAGAACCTTTTTAATTATGCAGTTAACAAAAGCTCAACGCGTATTTGTAGTCAAAAACTTTATTAAGACTGGCAGTATTAAACAAGTACAAAATTCATTTGAAAAACGTTTTACAGGTAGGCACCCACCAAGCAACCCCACAATTTGGAAAAATGTTCGCAAATACCAACATGAGGGAAGATGATTAAATCTAAATAAAGGTCGTTCGGGTTGTATGAGAACAATAAGAACAACAGAAAATATCCAAAATGTTCAGATGACACTTCTTCAAAATCCACATGTATCAGTCAGAAAGAATGGGTTACAATTTTCAAAGTCATCATTTAACCGCATTATTAAACATGACTCAAAATGGCATCGCTATAAGATGCATGCAAGACACCAGCTTCTTGAAACTGATTTTTCTCGCCGTAGAAAATTTGTCGAATGGCTTCTCCATAAACCTGCTCGTTTCTTGGAAAACATTGTGATTGGTGACCAGGCAGCCTTTTTCATGAATTGAAAGGTAAATAGCAATAACATTCGACAATATGCGCCGCTGAACCACCCCTCAGCATTCAACTTTGACACACGTATTTGTCAGCAGAAAGCGTCTCTGTGGATCGGACTTTGCGGGATTGGCTATCTTGTTGGCCCATTGTCTTACAAGAATAACTTAAATGGTGCTGCCTACCTGAGCATGATCAACGAAAGGATCTTGCCACAACTTTACTTGATTTACGCCAATCAATTCAATAGACTTTAGTGGATTCATAACAGCGCAAAAGCTCATAGACCGTAGGGTGCTTCTAAAAAAAAAATTTGAAGTTTCACTCTAATCACCAATTTTTTTAAAATTAGGTATAAAAACAATGATCGCCAAATATCGTACAATGCAATTAATTTTTAGGGGTGCCCCTGGAAGTTTTAACATTTACCTTAATATTTATTAGAGAAAAACAATGCTTTTTGAATATTTTTTTTTAAAAGCTTGATCTCGCAAAAACTTCGTGTCATAATGGATGTTCTAATTATAAAAAGGTTTTGTTCTTGAAATTTTTTTCATTATCTTAACAGGAAATGAGAAATCACACAGAAAAAATTAAAAAAGGAGAAAATATTTATTAATGCATTAATATGAATTCCAGAATATTTTGTCTTTTTTTAAAATAAATGCATTGAGTATATTTTCTTAACTATTTGTGAGTGCAAATAGTCGCTGTGTTAATAAACATGCTATTTGCACAGTTACAATTAATTGTTAAATTATAAGAGTTCAGCCAATGCAAATTGGATGGCTGCAGAATTCAGTTAATTTTCTATGTTACCAAGATACGGGACGTGGACCCACTCTAACTTGTATCCCACCAAACTCTTTCCCCAACCACTACCCATTGAAAGAGGATGATTATTGGAGACCTAATGAGCACGGCTCACGGCGGCCTGTAACTGAGTAGCTATTATACTCTTACTGACACTTATTTATGCTTGAGCAAGGTTTTCTTCGGGCTGTCAGACAACTTGGGTCTGTGCTCCGAAACTACTTTAAGCAAAAACTGAATCTGATCTTCATCTCGTGTTAAATGGCAATTGTATTCTTGAATCAATGCGATCCCTCGTTCTGCATTGTCATTAACAACCTTGAAGTTAGAAATGACAGACGAAGCTATCTTAAAATCAATGTTGCTTTCCCAAGTTTCTGGGTCAGAGCGTAAGAAGGAATGTGTCAGTCCCAGCTTTGTGAAAAGGGACATTGAGTTCTTGCTACAGAAATATTCTAGCTTGGATGATGAAACTGAGTCCTTTTTCAAATTGATCCTCTTTAGGGGTTTCTTTGCACCTTCCTTATTTGATATGGCTTCAACCAAGGCTCTCTTTGTATTTATTGAGACAAGAGGATCAAACAAATTCATTGCTACCATTTCCTCTGACAGATACCAAGAGTGTTACTTAACTTTGATGCAGTGGCTTTAGCTATGGTCTTGTTGTGGTAACAAGCCATAGCTCTCAATATCTCAAGGTCCTAATGGGGAGCAACTGCTGCCAAGGTAGCCCGTATCCATGTCTTGACATACAGATTTACAACGAAGATGCAGATCTCACGAAGTCCTTTCTCTTCACGACGAGTCAACTTGAACTGTGTTCGCAGCATCCACACTTGCAATGAGTAAATTGCTTTATTCATCCATCTGGCATGGTCCATTGGCCCAGGGGTTAACAAACGAAGCCCTCGTAGAGGAGTGCCTCCCAGGAAGATCAGAGACAACTTTACCAACTCACGGTAGTCATCTCGAAGACTAAGATTCTTATTCTTGAGAACATTTTCAAAGAAAGCTGTTAGGTTGTCTTTACTATTAATCAGAAACTGTTCCACCTTAGCACTTTCGGCTCTGGTGCTTATTGAACCTGGACCATGATCAATGGTGTGCCAATAAGTTTTAAACCTCTTGAAAAGCAGTACTTCAGGGCCAGACGTTTGACCCATTGACGAAGTGAACGCTGCTCTAAGGACAAGCTCAGGAACATGGTAGCGGCAGGCCAGATGCAAGAGATCTTTCTTCAACTGCTGTTAAAGGATGACACAGGTTCCGGAAAACTTCCCTGTATTGGTAGATGTGGTGCTGGATCCCATCACTAAAATCTGATCTTCCATGCTCCAGTCTCTCAATGCTAATTTGACAGCATTTGCTTGCTCGCTACCTGTTCCACTCGTGAGCTTGGCAACACACAAGAGCTGACTGGTACCAATACCGGTTATCAGAAGTGGAAGCCGCTCCACATGCTGATTTCCATTGAGATCTTTCATCAACTTCTCATCCCAGTACACGATGAGTGGAACATTTTGAAGCTCGTCTGTAAGTCTGGGTGTAGCATGGGCTTGGGTACGATGTTCTATTCTCTTCTGGTGAATGGAGCTCTGATTTATGTTTAAGTCTTCAATATTATAACCTAAGCTGAAAGCTGTTTCTGCAAGAATGAATGTTGTAGCTCTTGTCTTAGAAAGCTTTGCTCCGCCAATCATGGGCTCGCTGTGACCTATCAAATAAAATTCGGTGTTGCTTCAAGTAGAGCTCGCCATCTGCAAACATACACGAAAAAATCATAAAGATAGGACCTATTTGAATTTGAACAGGTTTAAATACTTTTAAACAAAAGATGAACAACTACATTAGAAATATACAATGTAATATTGAACATACACTTTCATAGAATTATACATCGTGATATTAAACAAGTGCCTAGACTTATTGGGGGTATCAGAGAACGCACCAGAGCACAACGACACACAATTAACGCTGAGAAAAGATTACCCTAGCTAGCCGCAGTGCAGCCGCCTCTACCCCATTCCCTTGTCCCACCCCTCCCAAGTGCTAGGGAGGGGTGTGGTAAGATAATTGGGCGTTCATAAGCATCAAATGGCTTCAATAAGGGATTCAAGAGAATGGTTTCAATAATGCATTCACAACTGTCCTCTTTAGGTGGGTTTTTGTGTAGACGATTCCCTTAAATAGTTTATCTCAAATATTAAGGAAAATGGTCCATTGTTCAACCTTGCAAGGGCACCCCTAAATATTATTTTAATTACACCGAATTTTACAAGGAGTGTTTATGTGGGTATTGAAACAATTCTGGGTAGTTAGAGATTGTATTATTCTAACTTTAATTTTACACCGCTATACCTGAGAAAAACCCTAATAGACAGGTTGCTGTAAGAACAAAACTAAGAGAAACGTTTGACAACCGCATTATCACGCTAAATCATGCAATCGAATACCCCCTTCCCCCCCGATGCCTTGAATTAACACCGTGCGATTATTTCTTATGTGGATATCTAAAGAATAAAGTGTATTCTACTCCAACACAAAGCATCAGCCAGTGAGGTCAATAGACTTGAAGAAAATCACAGGTTAATCAAAAAAGTTGTTTAATCAATGCGATCAAAGGCGTAACTGACTTTGGAATGAAATGGAGGACATGTGGACGGAAACGGTGCTTAGAAAATTAAAAAATGAATTTGTATTACCCTTATGAAGACGTGTTTTTGCTAAAAATAGATTTAAATATATTTTGGATTTTAAACTTCGAAGTTTCATTATTTTACTTCCTTGCGCAAACATAATTTTGATAGCCTCCACTAAACCCATTAGTGTATTAATATCCTAAAATGTAATTGAATTAAATTACCAAAACGACAGGTAAATAGTTGCTAAATTTGATCTGGTTTTCAGAATAAAAAATCTCTAATAAGTTTTGAGTTATACTAATTCAAAGTATGGTTAACTTTTTCCTGGGATATCTTGTATATAACTAATATTATATTTGTGATTTTCTTGTGATTTATGATTTACTATATTCACCTTTACGTCAGAATCAGGCCGTATATTAAAGTTAAATGGGGAATCAGAGATAAATCCTTTATCAAGACAGTATTGACCTGACACGTTTTGATACACTTGTAACATCTTCAGAGGCAAAGTAAAATTAAAATGATTAGAATATTGGTTTATATAAGGCAATGAATAGACTCGCTTACATACAAACAAATATAGATATTGGAAGGTTCGAACGTAATAAAAAAAGTTGTGAGCAAGTTGGGACAAGGTTGAAAGAGCGAGGCTTAAGGGCGAAGGTCAAATGTGCAGTCTTGTCAAAAGAGGGAAGGGGATGCTACAAAGAAGAAAACTGAATATCCCTTGCAGTTAGGTTCCTAATTCTACCGCTTGTTACTATTCCGTTCGAATTGAATTGAGTGTTTAGCTTAGGTTTTTTTACTGTATATGGATAGCTTCTAGGAGAACAGTTCTATTGTTTTGATTTGTCTGAATTTGGGAGCTCAAAATTTTTGTTTCCAGAAACAAAAGTATCAAGAATGAATATATTTTATGAAGTGCTTGCGCTACACGGTAGGCAGACCCCATGATATCATCGACCAAGAGGCAGGGTTTACAGTCGAAAGAACAATGACACTGTATTAACTACCCTTGACCATAACTCCACTCCCGGGCACGATCCACCTGAGAAAACCTCCCACTCTACGGGCTCGAAAGAAATGCGGGCTCAACTTCTTCCTGTGGTGCTCAGCAGACAGCCAGATCTCTCTCAGGAGTTGCCAGTCCTGTCTTGGAGCTAGTTCATTAAGGAGAAATGAGACGGTGGGTCCCCCCTACTTCATTCTCAGAAAGAAAAAAATTCAAACAAAAACTAGGATATCCTCTATTGCCTGGTAGGGACCAGAGCGGATTTGTCCCCTACCGACTCGGAAAATAGCCAGACCAAGATGGAACATCTGGGCTCAGGTCTTCTTCGGCCGGAAAATTAAAGTCCTGAACTGGTATGCGGAAGATTGAATGAGCGTTCAATGGCTTGCCTGTATATGTGAGTCTTTATTCTACCAGGAACTTTGTGAAAGGATTAGTCGATTAAAAAAAAACTATTTGAGTACTCCCTAGTAGACATTATGAAAGAGTGACCGATCGTGACGCAATCAGTTTTAAGCGGATGAGGAAATATTCGAGAGAGATCTCGAGAGCCACCCAGTTTATTTGCTTTAGGCTCGAAAGTAACAGACTTCCTGAGACGGTAAAAGAGAGTCCATCTCGCTACTGTGTTAAGACATTCGTGCTATTACCGATAAGGTGTTACACTTGTTACCAATTAGGCAACAATAATGAAATTTGTAGACGTGCAAATTCGGGTTAAGCCAAAACTTTTGTGAGATTCTCAAAGGCATATGGATCTCTTATTCAATGCTAAGTCTATGATTTGTCCTATGCCGCACAATGGGTCGTCAAAGCAATGCAGCTCGTTTATTGTTTGAGCAAGAAATCCTTGGCGTGCTGTCTGAGGATCGAATTATTTCAGATGAACTAAGATATCGGTTCTCTCACTGCTTGCGTGATCTGAACGCGATAACTTTAGCAGTCAATAAGACCCCCTATGAGGGCTTTACATATCCTCGGTTGCAACGTGATATTTTAAAAGAGAGGGACATTTACCTTAGAGTTCCTTTTTAAAATTACCAGGCAACGAACGGCACGCCACTCCCTCCTACGGGGGAAGCTTTTGCTTCACTACTAAGATTAAAATTTAATACTAAAAAAAACAGCCATGGTTAAATTTTATAAATTTTCTGAACTTCGCCAATTATAATAATTTTAAAAGGAACTCTAAACTAAATTTCTCCCCTTTCAAAATATAACGTTGTTAAAATAAAGTTAAGAAAGAAGATATATAAAAATAATTTTCTGAACTTCACCATTTTGTTTTTTGATATTATAAAAGAATTATTATAAATAACTTTGATATAAAAACATAATTCATAACGAAACTAAGATGAAATTATTATTCAAATACTCAAAAAAATCTCTTAAATTATAGAGTTAGTGATGTTGATGATGATGATGATGATTATAATTGGAGAAGTTCATAAAATTTATAAAAATTTTACCATGGTTGCATTTTTTTAGATCTTGTATTTTAATCTTAGTAGCGAATCGCAAGCTATCCCCGTAGGGAGGAGGGGCGTAGCCATTGCCTGGTAATTTCATATAATTCTAATCAGAATTTAATGGTGTTAAATGTGATAATTTCGCATAAATTTTGCAATAAAAGCGTTTATTGTTAATAATGCGGACAATATAGGCTATTCTCAATTATGTATATCGATTTGGAAGGTTGGAATTGGCGGAGAGAAAGAGAAGAGAGGGAATAAGATCTAAATGCGGCCTCTTTTACAACGAGTGATGGTAGGCAGCTCGGGAAGAGTTGTAACATGGAGCCTGTGGGAATGAAAAGAAGAGAGGTTATATGGGCTGTTGCAGGGTTATGACCAAGCAAGTCCTTGGCGATGAGAGAGGCGAAGGGGCTGCGGTTACCATTTGTTGCTTGTCTTTGTTCCCATTTCGTATTGCAAATGATTGCACGGAAGATTAAATTCCCTGCTGATTTTTATATCGAGCCGTTCTTCGGAATAGCGATTGATGTACTTATACTTACTTGTAGTTATTTATATATGTCAAATTTATAGGCTTATTTTGGCCTTTTACTGATCTTTTCTGTTACTAGTTGTTTAGTTTGTTGAGAATTATTCTGCTTTTAGTTAATGTTTGTTTTTATTCCTCATTTCTCATTTTCACCCGGTTTTTTCTCATTATCAATTTCATTATTTTGGTTCCCATTAGTTGTTTCCCATCGAGTAAATACTCAATTGTTTACCTGTTCACCATTTCTGGTCATGTTCAATATAATCAACTTTTCCCACGTCTGCTGTGTAGTATATTTGCTCGCGTCTTATTTGTTGTTTCTCTCGTAAATTACGTTTGATGTTTACTTGTTTTTACCAAAGTATGGGTTTCACTATCAAGACTATTACTTAATGTCAAGTTATATCGTGGTAGCATTTCATTATATAACATTTGAGCCCACGATACTCGTTAGTTTGCCTCGTGTTTAATACTTGCCATTTCTGAACTCATATGATATTTTCTTGCTCTTCTCGTGTTTTCTTTGTCTTCCTCACTTCCATCTCGGATTCAATTACAGAAAAAAGGACCAGCACTGAGCAGGTGGTCCACTTCATGAGTAGTAACCCAAGTAGTTGGAAGATTTCAGACGAAACACAACTAATTTCAATCTATTTCTCGAAATTGTACCTCTCAATTCTCATCTCAAATATATTAAAGAGGAACTTTGCAACAATTAGGACGGTACACGGTTTCATGTCTCAGTAATTTTATATGTATAAAAAGGTTTACCGTATTTACTGTAATGAATCCACTTTATATCTATTTCAATCCATCATTTTGAATGTTGACTCTGTTTTCACACTCAAAAGGTGATCCAAACTCAACGCTGAAACCTCTGCAAAGTTTACTGACCATAAGCGTAAATATCAGGTTTGCGACTCTCGCTCAATGTCATTTGGGGAATCGTTCCAACAAAATTTGAGGCTGTAGGTTCTGATGGTTAAGCTCTTCTATTCCTTAGCAAATAAATTCCTTGATATTTTCAACTGCGGTTCCATCTTGGAGTGACTCCTTTAAGTATTTCATCGTGGAGTCCTTTTGGATAGTAGCTATTATTACTATATTACACTTTTTTTTCACTATTTAGGCCACACTTCATTCATTTTATACATTAAATCTACTTCAAGCCCACGTTGAGTTTTACACCTGGCACCTTGAAGAGGGAAACACACACGCCGATCACAGTGACTTAAGAGAAACTGCCATTCTCTTTCCGATCATCTTTTGCACCTATTTTAAATTTTTCACTTTTTTATCCTAATTCTTCTCCTACTCTCCTAAGCAGGTAGATCGGCTAGCAGGGGAACCTCGAGGAATATATCACTATTTACACCACACTGCTCGCAGTTGTGCCCCCTCCTTACTTAAATGTCTGCAAGAGGCCCTTCACTTATATATCTTCCTCACATTACATTTTCACCTTCTATTTTCACCGCTATTTTAGAGATTTCTCCTTACTAACAATCCGTTCAATGGAGCCTCGCTGCTATAGCGATTTAATTTTAGCAATCAAAATCCCCTTCTTCATTTGTAATTTTGAAACCAGTGGATATGATTGCAGGTTATTTGTACTGCTAGTAAAACTAAGTGCAACAGTTACATATGCACAAATTTTAAACTATTTATCTCTATGGACTTCATCTCTGTAGAATTTCTTACCCGCTTTTCTATGACAGAATCTCATATTGGTAATCAAGATGCATTACCACCTTTTAAGATGGAGCCATTGAAGCCATTTCTTGAATACATTAACATAATAAGGCAAATTTCATTTTCGTCAGAGTCTAGAGATGTGTCTGTTTTCTCAATCTCTCCATTAGCTTTAGAGGCGGCGAATATATTTCTCGCCCCCTTTTGGCGTTTTGCCATAAAGCCTTCCATTTGCGATTAAATTATAGCAATTGATGTGATTTCGGGAAAAGTGCAAAAAAGAAGAAATTAAAAGGAGCCTAATTGAAAAAAAGGACCTAAGAGATCAAGCAATCCGTACAAAGGATTAACGACTAGGAAAGAGGCTAACATACTTGGTAAAAAAAAGAATTTCTATTGATTAAGAAATAAGATCAAATGGTTTGCATTAATTTTTCGTCTCTAAATGTTATAAACTTCAATTATTTGTCCTTTGAAAATTCTAGTTTTTAATCTGTATATGTTTAACTATTGTAGCCGCGTTTCATGATTGAGGCTTGTTAACAATGGATTTAATTTTGTCTCCCTGGTTTATATCTTTTGGAACTTTTAACATATTTTCCCAAATATGGCGATCAAACTTATACAAAGTACTCTATCTAGTGCCTTACCATTGCATTGTTCATGTTTTAAATAACTGATTTATTTTTGTAGCTGCATTGCCTTTTGTAGCTTCAATATTTTTAAGGCCTTTTTCTCCACCTCTGGATTATGCAAAGACTACAGAACATTCAGCACATAAAATACTCAGATCTTGTTCTTTTTCTGCGCGAGTCATTTCTCTTAAAAATCCCTTGTATCGGCTCTAGGATTATTATTGCCACAATGCATTACTTGGCGTTTTTCCAGATTTAATGGCAAATCCAACTGCGCAAGCCAACTATCCACTTGACCAATATCGTGGGAACTTAAAGAATCATCCGCCTATTTTAAAATATATAACTCGAACCCAAGGTCAATATCACTTACGAAAATGCTAAACAGTAATGGTCATAGGACCGAACTTTGAGAAAATTCTCTACTATCAGATGCAATCGGGCGCTTGGCCATTGCGGATTACTCCCTCTATGCGATCAGCTAGCCAGCCACTTTTCCATTTAACTTCCAACTTTTCCGACAATTCCAATCCTCAAATTTTTTGCGTGGCACCTCATTGAAAGCTCTTTGAAAGTACAAATACAAACTTGCCGGCAGACATTCGGTCTGTGTCCTAAAGCCTATCTTGCTCTACCAAAGAGGTTTGGTTTTTGAAAAATTAAAGAATTTCCATTACATATTGCCTAATAATTTTCTGTTGATTTATTTGTTTCATCTCACTATGTCAGTGGGTCGTTCGGTCCCCGTTTTGCTTCTATTTTTTTTTTAATAACATTGTAAGTATCAGTCCGATTCAAGCAAAATTGAAAAGCCTTTTGTTGTTTTACATTCTCTTTCGAATTCTATAATTGCCAAAGTCCTCCCGAGATTAGCCCTGGAACTATTGTGTTTGGGCAATAACTTCATAACTATCAGTCTAATATTCTGCTAGACTAGACTAGGCTATAATATCCTAGGCAAGCCTAAAATAGGCTATACTATGATAGGCTATTATAGGATAGGATATACTATGCTAAGCTATGCTAAGATATAATGTACAAGGGTGAGATATACTATGCTGATTTAGTCTATAATATGCTAAGCTAGGATAGCATATAATATGTTTGGCTAGACAATAATAAGCTATGCTTGACTAGTGTAGGATAGAATAGTATAAGCTATACTTGTCTAGGATAGTAATGCTAGGCTAGGCTAAGCTATGAAGGGAAGAAAGGCTATACTAGGCTAGGTAACACAGTAGTATGCTAGATAAGGCTATGATATACTAAGCTATGCTACACTAAGCTAGACTTTGCTATACCAGATTAGGATAAGCTAGGCATTGCTAGGTCAGGCTAGGCTATGTTATGTACTTTATGCAAGCCTATGCTAAGATCTAATAGTCTAGTCTAGGCTAGGCAATACTATGATATGCTATACTATACTGACTAGGCTAGACTAGGGTAGGTTAAGGTAGGCTATGATATACTATACCAAGCTAGGATAGAATATAATAGGCTACTGTCCAGTAAACTAGGCTAAGCGAGGCTATACTAAAATAGGCTAGGGTTGACTAGGGTAAGCTAAGATAGACTAGAGTAAGTTTTAATATGCAATTGTAAGGTGCGTTAAGCTAGGCTAGGTTATACTCTGCTAGGCAGGCTAGACTAAATTATACTATGCTTGGCATGGCCTGGCTATACGTTGATAAGCTAGGCTAGGCTAGGATACACTGTGATAAGCTCGGGTATACTATACTAAGTTATGCTGATTTATACTACATTAGGCTTAGTTAGCTAGGTTAGCCTATATATACTAAGCAGGGCTATATATGCACTTCTATACTAGGCTAGGCTAGGATATACTAAGCTACTCTAGGGTATACTATGTAATTCTATGCTATCCCATGCTTAAATATACTAGGCTAGACTATACAAGGGTATGCTATGCTATGCAAGGCTATGCTGAACTATACTACGCTAGACTAGGCTAGATTATAGTGTACCATACTAAGCTAGTATAGGCTAGACTTTGGTTAGGGATGCTATGCTGAGATATACCATGCTAGAATAGGATAGGATATACTATGCTAAGCTGAAATACTATGCTCGACTAGTGTATGCTATGCTAGCTCAGGTAATACTATACTAAGCTAGATTAGGGTAACGTAGGCTATGGTAGATAGGCTATACTATGCTAGGCTTTGCAAGGCTAGGCTAGCCTAGGCTATACTAGGACCGGATAGGCTATACTAGGTAAAACTATTCTAAACTATACTAGGTTAGGATATGCTATACCATACTTTACTAGGCTATCCTATGATAAGCTATACTATGCTATACTATGGTAAGCTTTAATATCTTATATTTCCTAGGCTGTACTAGGCTATAGAAGACTAGGACTTACTATGCTTTCGAGGCTGGGATAGGCTATACTATACATCCTCTGCTAGGTTAGGCTAGATTAGTCTAGGCTTAGTCATACTATAGCAAACTAAGCTAAACTATGTAAGGCTAGGCTATACTATGCTAGCTATGCTAGAGTATGTTATTATAAGTTCAAGTATTATAGGGAATCCTGGGCTAGAAATGGTTATACTAAGCTAGGCTAGACTAGGCTCTCCGATACCAGGCGAGGCTATACTATGGTAGGCTATTCTATGAAATAATATACTCTGTTATATTATTCTATGCTATACTAAGCAATTATATACTAAGCAAGGCTAGGCTAGACATGATTTACTATGTTAGGCAATCTAGTCTAGTCTATACTATGCTAAGCTTTATTATATTAGGTGATAAAATCCTATGGCAGGCTATCCTAGGGTAAGATATGTTTTGCCAGGATACGCTTCGAGACTATACTAGGCTATGTTATAATATGTTATACTGTTCTAGCCAATACTAGGATATGCTATGATAGGCTATACTATGCTAGGAGATACTATACTATATACACTATACTATATTATGTTTTGCTGTGATATACTATGGTATGCTATAATATATATACTATGTTATACTATACTATTATATGATACGCACCACTATGAAATTATATGCTATGTTATACTATGATATATTAGGCTATACTATTATAGACTATGCAATTAGGGTATGACCATATTATCATCTTTCTAATTACATAAATGAGGTGGGACAAAAGGTTTACGCCCGCAATTTTAATTAAAAAAAATATATATTTTAATATAATTTAGTTCTGCTTCTTAATAAATTATTAGAAAGTGGTGAATTTATAGTCGCGGGAGACTCTACATCCCACTATGTTGATCTGTCGGCGTTTTGCTTCTTTTTTTTAATAATATTGCAACAATTCGA
Organism: Ceratothoa steindachneri; assembly: GCA_963969495.1. Classification (NCBI taxonomy): domain Eukaryota; kingdom Metazoa; phylum Arthropoda; class Malacostraca; order Isopoda; family Cymothoidae; genus Ceratothoa; species Ceratothoa steindachneri. The sequence continues at coordinate 145,219,974 of OZ018329.1, forward strand.
CCGATTCTAGCAAAATTTGAAACCCTCATGTTGTTTTACACTCTCTTTCGAATGATACAATTGCCAAAGTCCTCTTAAGGTTAACCAGGGAATTATTTTCTTTGGGCAAACATATCCTAAATATTCGGACCATTCTAGCGAAATTTGAAACCGTTGTGTTGTTATACATTATATTTCGAGTGATATAATGCCAAAGTCCTCCCAATTTTAGCCAGGAAGTTATTTTTATTTGGCAATTACATCATTGTCGTAAATATTTTTTACTCCCGGAAACGAAAGTGGAAATTGTACATAGATATTCATTCTAATTTTGTTTCCTTGTTATATTAAAGTAAGTAGGGAATAGTAGTAATATTGACTTTTAATTGGTGGTCGTCGTTGCGTTTTGCGAAAGTGTATTGTTTCGAGTTGCCACCTTTCACAGCTCCTGGTGTACCGAGAAGAGTTAGCTTCTCTGCTACTACGACTCAGTGTCAAGACGTAAATACAGACCCTGTTAAATATCTACTTAAGATTCCTCAATTTATTAAGTTTTGGTTTATACGGCGTGCAAAGACGTATGATAATAATTTAGCTATTTTGATTAAGTTTCATAAATATTAATGGATAAATAAGCCATTATATATTTAGCTGTCATTTATTTATAATAGCTACCTATTAGGATCCTTTAGGCATATTATACTTGGACACTGTGAATGGGATATTTAATAACTACCTTATATTAGAGCAAGTAAGTTGAGATTTACTCTTTTACTAAGTTTATATTACAGCCATTATTTTTCATTTAAAATCTAATTTAATTATTCTTATCGCAATTTCTGGTTCAAACTGTTCTCAGTGACCAATTTCAAAATTCTTAAAAATTAAACAGGAAAGTCGCGATAATCATAACTATTCAGCCGATTCTAACAAAATTTGAAACCATTATGTTCTTTACATTCCCTTCAGAATGATATAATTGCTAAGTTTCCCTTAAATTAGCCAAGGATTTTTTTAGGGGGGTGAGCAAATAATATCATATCTATTCCGCTGATTATAACGAAATTTGAAACCCTTATATTATTATACATTTCCGTTCAAATATTATAATTGTCAAAGTGCTCCTATGCTTATCCAGGGCCCTAGGTTATTTTGTCAGTAACAATAACTCTTCGGCCTATTCTAACGAAATTTGAAACCCTTAAGGTGGTGTTTACATTCTCTTTCGAATGATAGAATTGCCAAGGTCCTCCCAAGGTAACTCTGGGAATTATTGAAAGTCATACGGACATAAATCAGAATAAGTCATGGGCTTGGCCGACCAACTAGTTGGCAGGATATGCTAATGAAAAAGTGGAGAAAACCGTCCCCAGTACGTGGGTTTTAACTATCAATGTAAGCGAATGCAGATTAGCCTTACATACTGAGCTACAGCTAAGTGCATTTCATGATATTTAAAGAGGATGACACAAATAATATTTAATAACATAAAAAGGAAATATTAAATATCTAGAAAGGTGTGTTTAAATGAAAATATTTGCTCGGATGAAAAATGACACTCGGCGTCGGTCGAAGGGACCAGTCAAAGGGATTATAGTGGGTTAATGACCTGACGTAAACGACGTCTTTAAAGGGACCAGCTAAGCCGAAATACAAACAAAGATTATTAATATGGGAAGACCGAATTATAATAAGATCCACGGGCGACGGAGCCTTGCAATGCTGAAGCTATAAGAGACGAAGAGTAAAGGCAATTCGTGAGGCGAGAACTGCAAAAGTATAGCTTAAACCTCAGGGTTCTCGTTAATGGAGTACTTGCGCGAATCCACGAAGGAATAGCCATTGCAGGGAGCTTGCCAACGTCTGGGTCAGAGTTCAACGGTGGGAGAGTTCTAGCCTTCGGTGCTCAAATAAACAAAGGGAGACTAGAATCGAGAATCGTGACGTGTCTTCGTGGGTACTAACTCAAGCCAGCTAAACCTTGGGTTAAATAGGGGTTGACGAGGCGGAGAAATAACCTTTGGCCACGGCGCGCTCTCCTTGACAAACCTGGAGGTCGGGCAATAGCAGGCTTCCAGCCGAGGAATTCGAGATAAGGAGGCCTATAGAATATTCTCCCGAGTTCTTTCTCGCTTCTTGGTTATGCGCTTGAGAGATCAAATCGCCTCAAGCGCGGGGGACAGGTCTCCTCGAATAACCACAGCTGTGATCAATAAAGCCTCGTTGAGCTTGCCTTGTTCAAACTTGCTCCTCACGCTCTTTGTTTCGAGTTTAATGCCACGTATATTTCTAAAGGTGAATTCTTTTCATATACCCTAAAAGCAATCCTACCCTCTCTTTCCATCTAAGTTTTCTTTTATATGGTGAAAATACAATCCGAAAAAACAGACATGACTTAATTTTAACTAATTCTATGAAGACGATTTATATATTTTTTATTCTTGGATTCAGTGAGTAAAAAGCATAAGGTGCGAAAAATGGTATCTCTTAGTTGTTGGATAAAAACTTCAAATATATATAAAAAACAACCTTAGTCATTTTTTTTCTAACTTTAAATCAACTTTTAGTAATCATTTTAATAGGAGCTTTGAATTTCGATCTATAAATAAAGTCTTAGAAATTACTTGGATTAAAACATTTAATATACCTAAAACCATCTCTTGTCTCCTATTTATCTACTATTGGTCTATTTTTCAGATACATCCTTATTTTCTTGGCATAAAGGTAAAAAGCACATCGGAATTATTTTGAAATACGGAAAAAAGAATCCTCAGAACTCATTTTTCCCCATTTAAATAAATAGAAAGAGCCATATCTTATTCTTAATAAAACTTCTCAACTTCGCCATTTTTAATTCGTTTTGTTTTCAAAATACTCGATGAACTTATTCATTTTGATGAACTTAACCATTTGCCTTTGGTCAAACTGTACATAGAAACTAACCCCCAAAATATTATTATTATTCAATCCATCCAAAAACTTCCGTTTTAATATATATTGTTAAGGACAAAAGGAGCGGCTTCTCCACTCTTCACTTTGCTTCACTTGTTTTTAGGTGGCAGGAGCTATCTCCTCCTGATATTGATTAGAAGGGAAATTCTATTTTCGAAGTAATTTTGATAAAACTTTCAAATATACCATCAAATAAAATAAAAAAGCATCCATGGTTCATTTTTTAGAATTTTTTTTAACTTTACCAATTGTAATTCCCCTTTTTGTTTTTAAAAAAATCGAAACATTCGATAATTATATTTATTTTTTCTGAAATTCTCCAATTTTATTTCAAACTAACAGGCAATCGCTTCGCCAATCCTGCCTAAGGGAAAAGCTTGCGCTCCGCTACTAAGATTAAAAGTTAAAATCTAAAAAAAAGCAGCCAAGGTTAAATTCTTATAAATTTTCTAAAGTTCGCGAATTAAAATAATTTTAAAAAGGAACGCTAAACTAAATTCCCCTCCTTTCAAAAATATCACGTTGCTAAAATATAGTTATAGAAGAAGATATATAAAAATGAATTTTCTGAACTTTACCATTTGTAATTCTTTGGGTTTAAAAATTCACAAAATTTCATATTTATTTGTGAACTTCACCATTTTTTTTTATATTATAATTATTAGTAATAACTTCGATAAAAAAATAACTCATACCAAACTAAAATGAAATTATTATTCAAATACTTAAAAACTCCCCTTCCTAAAAATAGAGTTAGTGATGATGATGATGATGATGATGATGATGATAATGGAACTCTTTGAAATAAGGTGAATAAAAACTTAAAATATACCATGTTCATAAACGAACTAAGAGAAAAAATTATTATTATAATTCTAACCCTCTAAAAAGTCCGGTTCTTTAAATATATATAGTTATTGATTAATTAGACGAGATCTATTTCTTCTGAAACCATGTTTCGAGTTACAAAATAATCCGTTACACTCAATATTTTGCAAACAGAAGTTTCGAACATTTGCCTTACAATCAATGTAAGGCTTATTAGTGGGTAAATCCTGGCTAGATAGTAGCAACGTATGTTATATATTGATGTGGCATGAGCTAAGTTCTAATCATTAAAGAGGAATCAACACTTTTGGGGGATGTTTGACTAATAAATAATTAACTAATCTTAGGACTCTTGAGATGAATCATATTAAGACCATGAGATTTAAATTCATTCATTTTATTAATAATTCCGTGGCCATTTCCAATTTTCCAATTGAGTATTTTTGTATTGTAAAACATTATTACATAAAATCTGGTAATGGATGAAGGGCTAAAACTCACATAATCTTGTCTTTTATTGTCACAAAAAACCTCTGTTTGGTTTCCTAAGGATTTAAGCCACTATATTCTCCTTATTCCCTTGCACTTTTATTTTTCTCTTTAACTTTTCTCTTGTGCTTAGACATTTATCTCTATTGCTTTGAAATTTTTTACATCTGGGTAAGATGTTTCTCTCTTCTAAACTCTTTGGTAGATATAATTTTTTTCAAATTTATCTAAATTTCCTTTAGGCAACACCACTTTCTTTTAATCGATGTGGAATAGATTTTTCAAATCAATTTTGGAAATATTTTCTTTTGATTTGTTGTGGTTAAATTGTTTTATTATGGTCACCATACCACAATTTATCCACGACAATCAGATTTAAAATTATAAATCATCGTCCGTGGTTAAATATATATCTAAGTTTTCCTAACAAATTTAAGGTTTCTCTCAGACTGAGATAATTTGTTATCTTCTATAAAATTTAGTAATCACGTGCCTTCAGAGTTAACTGTTTTAGTAGAACAGTAATAGTACTCATCTGAAATTAAAATCAACAACAATTTAAGATAATTTCTCCTAAATCGTATTTGTTACACCTTCATATAATCATTAATATATATCTTCTGTTCAGCGAGGCCTTCTATAAGCGAAATATTGATTAAGGTTTCTTTTAAGATTCCGAACATACATATATTGCAGGCAATATTGTCAAGATTCACTCTTATGATTAAAAAAAACATTCCTCCACTAGCCGTCTTACATTTATGGAACATTTTATATAATTACAAATCAAATTAATTCACTGGTAAAATCTCTTGAGTGGCAATGGATCCAGGTTCTGTGATTCCTCTTGTCTTATGCTTCTAATTCTACCGAAAGTCTGAACTCGGAAAATTTATTCTCAATGGATCTGGCATTAAACAAAATAGCCTTTGGTTGAACTCCGTGTTTATCTGTATTTCTGGGCTCCGGTTCTTTCTTTAAGTCTGAAAAATAATAAAATTATTAACCGAGAATTTCTATTCAAGGATTTATTAAATGTTCGGGTTTAAAAGATCTTCATATTTTTGCTTTCCTTTTGGGCAAAGGTGATTCCCTAGTCAGCGAAATATTCATTACTGTCGATGAATTTCCTTAAAACATCGACAGAATTTACACGTATCGAGATAGAGAAGATATGGAGAGAGAGAAGAAAAAGAGCAGATATCGAGAGGGAGAAAATATTGAGAAGGACGAATTTGTTTTAAGTTCGCGCAACTAAAACAGAATCCCCTCTATCGTATTTTTAGGTCAATAATCTATTTACAGAGATGTTAGAAGCAGCGTAATCTCGTGCCAATCTCCTGAGGGTTAAGTGTGAAACCTTTGTTCCTTGGGTAATTTATACGTCACAAATGATCAATGATTGATGATTGATGACGAAGGCAAATGAGGAAAGTGGAGCGGTGTTGGTAGGGAAAATGAAGGTGGACGTAAGCCAAGATATTCTCTTGAAATCTGATCAATAATGAGTGAAGCAAGGGGGTGTAGGACCAAATCGAAACTAGTGTGTGTCGTCAGCTGTTAATAGAACGAACAAGAGAGCACGGGAATCCATAGATGTATATGATGAATGTTAGAATTTCTTCACATAACCACAGTACACTGCTTACACTACCCAGCAGATATCGAACATCGTTTAAGATTGACCAACAACCTACCCCAGGGTACGTTGATGTTTGGTCCCTCCCTGGGTCTTTCTTCTTCACTCCCACTTCTAATTATCCAGAAACTTTTCATTCATCTGACCTTCATCCACTGTACCACTCATCTTTCCTCAATTTTGATACTCTGTCTCTCATCTTTCTTTTCTCTCTCTTTTACTATTTCAATGCCTTTGTTCTTTCGTTACTCCCATTCTTTACAAATACAATTTCTTTCTTCTTTCATTTCTGCCTTTCTTTACAAATCCAATTTCTTTTTTCTTTCATTTCTCCCTTTCTATACAAATCCAATGTCTTTCATCTTTCGTTCCTCCAATTTTTACAATTTCAATGTTTTCCATCTTTTGTTTCTCCATCTTCTTACAATTTCAATGTATTTTTTCATCTGTTTGTTTCTCACTTTCTTTATACTTTTAATTTCTATCATTTTCCTTTTTTGCTTTCTGTACAATTTCAATGTCTTTTATCTTGTAAGGTTATATCTTTTTTTCCTGCTGGTCGCCTTCATCGAGATTTTATAATAGTTGTGAATTGACCTAACCCTGACTTTGGCATCTCCTTTTGTTATAATCGTACTTCTTTCGACACAGTGAGAAAGAACTTCGTTGGATTATACACACACTTTTCTTTCTCTATTTCTCATGTTTAGACATTCGAATTAAAACCAACTTAGGTAAATCCAACACAAACATTTTGAAGAATCTTGAAAACAATGCAGTGAAGTTATGGCGAAATAAAAATGCATGGTAGTTCCATATACTTACGAGTCAAAATGAGAAGATTACTCAGAGATAGAGGGAAGCGCAATTTTCCTATCTTTTCTCTGTCTCTGTTTTTCTTATTCTCTTTTTAAATTTCTCTTCTCGCGAAACCTATAAAATAGAATCGGCTATTTTTCGTGTTATAAAATACCGTCCGCTAAAATTATGATATAGAAACCGTTCACCAGAGAATTAGTAAATATTAGTTTTTATAAATCGTAAAAGGCACGAAATAAAATTATTCCCAAATTATATTAAAGTAAAACTGTAAAAAAATCATTAATAAAATGAATTTAATCTGTTTGCTCTAACTTGTAAGGCAATAAATAAAAAAGTAATACAAATTATATGGAAATAAAAAATAATAAATAATTTTACATCCTGCATAAATTGTAAAACGACAATAAATTAAGGGATTTTAAATTATTTAATATAATTTATAATAAAGTAAATAAAAATCGTATCATATATTGTGGTATGATATTAGGTAATATTACAAATTTACGTGTCTACCATTATGTACCGAAATTACTTTCAAACTCATCTCTCTGTATTTCTCCAATTTTTTTCCATTAACTCCTCTTCTCCAAAATCACTCTTTTTCTTGCTATAATTGCCGGAAATCACACTTTTCCGAGTTCGAATCACGTGATCTAATCCTAATGACTCCGCAAATCTGATCTAATTATTAAGCTGGATTAAGCTTCCTTTTGGCTATGATTTCAGGGTGCATTGGAAATACCCTCAAAATAAAACTCTAAAACGTCAAATAGCCTCCTAAAAACTATCCTAATCTAACCTAATCAATCCGATAGAACAACCTAACCTAACATAACATAAAAATAAAGGACGACAAAGCCACTATGACCTATCAAAGTCATCCAAGTCAGTAAAAGTTGGAGTATCCATAAACCAATGAGCCATGCTATAAATTATCTGAAATCTATTGGATTGCGTTATCAGCCATCAACCAGTAGTCTCGTTATATTGAGTGTATGGTGCAAGACCACAAGCATAAAACTACTATAAAAAACATATATAGATAAAAAGCTGCAAAATCAGTTTCTTTATTTAGGCTCTTCCCCCAAACACTTGTCTAGCTTATCTTTGAATGAGGTCCAACTCGAGATATGTACAATATCGACCAGCAATACATTCCAAAAATCTAATTTAATTTATAGCTAAATGTCCTATGTAATTTACTTATAATTAAATATACAATAAAAACTCCATCTAAGGCAAAGGAATAATACATGATGTTTCTAGGAATTGATATCATACGCGATGTACATAAATATTTCCCTAAAAACAGTTAAGGAAAATAATACTTTGCAAAGGTTTAATTTTAATTAATATAAGATTTATTCCAAAATTTAAATGAGAAATTTATATATATGTGGATTCCATATACATCCATATACATTAGCTCTGCACGTTGCAGTCTTGTTTGACTGAGTTTAAGCATTCTATAAAACACCAAATGGATTTATTTTTCCATTAAATGGATTTTCTATGCCTCCAAAGATCAAAACAATCAACACTCGCGAAAAAATTGTGATGTAATTTCAGACATGTTTTAAATTTGAGGTAATTTAAATAAAAATTGTTCTAGTAATTAGATTGCGAAATGTTATAAAATTTTTAGAAACACCCTGTATATTAAAATGTGACTCCCTGAATCAAACTCAACGTAAAGTATGACATCACTAATTGTGTTAATTGTTTTTTTTTTATTCCTTCTTACCATTTTCTTCTGAATTGGGACATCTATTTTTCCAAAGATGGTGAAAGTTGTTCCATAAACAACCAATCTCCGCAGGCAGACATTGAATGTTTTTTGACAATTTGACCTTAACTTGCTTTATATTCTTATTGATACTTTATAAATTATAATTGTTTGGATAGGAAGGTTTGCTTCATTTATCATTTACAGAGATGTTAGAAGCAGCGTAATCTCGTGCCAATCTCCTGAGGGTTAAGTGTGAAACCTTTGTTCCTTGGGTAATTTATACGTCACAAATGATCGATGATTGATGATTGATGACGAAGGCAAATGAGGAAAGTGGAGCGGTGTTGGTAGGGAAAATGAAGGTGGACGTAAGCCAAGATATTCTCTTGAAATCTGATCAATAATGAGTGAAGCAAGGGGGTGTAGGACCAAATCGAAACTAGTGTGTGTCGTCAGCTGTTAATAGAACGAACAAGAGAGCACGGGAATCCATAGATGTATATGATGAATGTTAGAATTTCTTCACATAACCACAGTACACTGCTTACACTACCCAGCAGATATCGAACATCGTTTAAGATTGACCAACAACCTACCCCAGGGTACGTTGATGTTTGGTCCCTCCCTGGGTCTTTCTTCTTCACTCCCACTTCTAATTATCCAGAAACTTTTCATTCATCTGACCTTCATCCACTGTACCACTCATCTTTCCTCAATTTTGATACTCTGTCTCTCATCTTTCTTTTCTCTCTCTTTTACTATTTCAATGCCTTTGTTCTTTCGTTACTCCCATTCTTTACAAATACAATTTCTTTCTTCTTTCATTTCTGCCTTTCTTTACAAATCCAATTTCTTTTTTCTTTCATTTCTCCCTTTCTATACAAATCCAATGTCTTTCATCTTTCGTTCCTCCAATTTTTACAATTTCAATGTTTTCCATCTTTTGTTTCTCCATCTTCTTACAATTTCAATGTATTTTTTCATCTGTTTGTTTCTCACTTTCTTTATACTTTTAATTTCTATCATTTTCCTTTTTTGCTTTCTGTACAATTTCAATGTCTTTTATCTTGTAAGGTTATATCTTTTTTTCCTGCTGGTCGCCTTCATCGAGATTTTATAATAGTTGTGAATTGACCTAACCCTGACTTTGGCATCTCCTTTTGTTATAATCGTACTTCTTTCGACACAGTGAGAAAGAACTTCGTTGGATTATACACACACTTTTCTTTCTCTATTTCTCATGTTTAGACATTCGAATTAAAACCAACTTAGGTAAATCCAACACAAACATTTTGAAGAATCTTGAAAACAATGCAGTGAAGTTATGGCGAAATAAAAATGCATGGTAGTTCCATATACTTACGAGTCAAAATGAGAAGATTACTCAGAGATAGAGGGAAGCGCAATTTTCCTATCTTTTCTCTGTCTCTGTTTTTCTTATTCTCTTTTTAAATTTCTCTTCTCGCGAAACCTATAAAATAGAATCGGCTATTTTTCGTGTTATAAAATACCGTCCGCTAAAATTATGATATAGAAACCGTTCACCAGAGAATTAGTAAATATTAGTTTTTATAAATCGTAAAAGGCACGAAATAAAATTATTCCCAAATTATATTAAAGTAAAACTGTAAAAAAATCATTAATAAAATGAATTTAATCTGTTTGCTCTAACTTGTAAGGCAATAAATAAAAAAGTAATACAAATTATATGGAAATAAAAAATAATAAATAATTTTACATCCTGCATAAATTGTAAAACGACAATAAATTAAGGGATTTTAAATTATTTAATATAATTTATAATAAAGTAAATAAAAATCGTATCATATATTGTGGTATGATATTAGGTAATATTACAAATTTACGTGTCTACCATTATGTACCGAAATTACTTTCAAACTCATCTCTCTGTATTTCTCCAATTTTTTTCCATTAACTCCTCTTCTCCAAAATCACTCTTTTTCTTGCTATAATTGCCGGAAATCACACTTTTCCGAGTTCGAATCACGTGATCTAATCCTAATGACTCCGCAAATCTGATCTAATTATTAAGCTGGATTAAGCTTCCTTTTGGCTATGATTTCAGGGTGCATTGGAAATACCCTCAAAATAAAACTCTAAAACGTCAAATAGCCTCCTAAAAACTATCCTAATCTAACCTAATCAATCCGATAGAACAACCTAACCTAACATAACATAAAAATAAAGGACGACAAAGCCACTATGACCTATCAAAGTCATCCAAGTCAGTAAAAGTTGGAGTATCCATAAACCAATGAGCCATGCTATAAATTATCTGAAATCTATTGGATTGCGTTATCAGCCATCAACCAGTAGTCTCGTTATATTGAGTGTATGGTGCAAGACCACAAGCATAAAACTACTATAAAAAACATATATAGATAAAAAGCTGCAAAATCAGTTTCTTTATTTAGGCTCTTCCCCCAAACACTTGTCTAGCTTATCTTTGAATGAGGTCCAACTCGAGATATGTACAATATCGACCAGCAATACATTCCAAAAATCTAATTTAATTTATAGCTAAATGTCCTATGTAATTTACTTATAATTAAATATACAATAAAAACTCCATCTAAGGCAAAGGAATAATACATGATGTTTCTAGGAATTGATATCATACGCGATGTACATAAATATTTCCCTAAAAACAGTTAAGGAAAATAATACTTTGCAAAGGTTTAATTTTAATTAATATAAGATTTATTCCAAAATTTAAATGAGAAATTTATATATATGTGGATTCCATATACATCCATATACATTAGCTCTGCACGTTGCAGTCTTGTTTGACTGAGTTTAAGCATTCTATAAAACACCAAATGGATTTATTTTTCCATTAAATGGATTTTCTATGCCTCCAAAGATCAAAACAATCAACACTCGCGAAAAAATTGTGATGTAATTTCAGACATGTTTTAAATTTGAGGTAATTTAAATAAAAATTGTTCTAGTAATTAGATTGCGAAATGTTATAAAATTTTTAGAAACACCCTGTATATTAAAATGTGACTCCCTGAATCAAACTCAACGTAAAGTATGACATCACTAATTGTGTTAATTGTTTTTTTTTTATTCCTTCTTACCATTTTCTTCTGAATTGGGACATCTATTTTTCCAAAGATGGTGAAAGTTGTTCCATAAACAACCAATCTCCGCAGGCAGACATTGAATGTTTTTTGACAATTTGACCTTAACTTGCTTTATATTCTTATTGATACTTTATAAATTATAATTGTTTGGATAGGAAGGTTTGCTTCATTTATCATTTACAGAGATGTTAGAAGCAGCGTAATCTCGTGCCAATCTCCTGAGGGTTAAGTGTGAAACCTTTGTTCCTTGGGTAATTTATACGTCACAAATGATCGATGATTGATGATTGATGACGAAGGCAAATGAGGAAAGTGGAGCGGTGTTGGTAGGGAAAATGAAGGTGGACGTAAGCCAAGATATTCTCTTGAAATCTGATCAATAATGAGTGAAGCAAGGGGGTGTAGGACCAAATCGAAACTAGTGTGTGTCGTCAGCTGTTAATAGAACGAACAAGAGAGCACGGGAATCCATAGATGTATATGATGAATGTTAGAATTTCTTCACATAACCACAGTACACTGCTTACACTACCCAGCAGATATCGAACATCGTTTAAGATTGACCAACAACCTACCCCAGGGTACGTTGATGTTTGGTCCCTCCCTGGGTCTTTCTTCTTCACTCCCACTTCTAATTATCCAGAAACTTTTCATTCATCTGACCTTCATCCACTGTACCACTCATCTTTCCTCAATTTTGATACTCTGTCTCTCATCTTTCTTTTCTCTCTCTTTTACTATTTCAATGCCTTTGTTCTTTCGTTACTCCCATTCTTTACAAATACAATTTCTTTCTTCTTTCATTTCTGCCTTTCTTTACAAATCCAATTTCTTTTTTCTTTCATTTCTCCCTTTCTATACAAATCCAATGTCTTTCATCTTTCGTTCCTCCAATTTTTACAATTTCAATGTTTTCCATCTTTTGTTTCTCCATCTTCTTACAATTTCAATGTATTTTTTCATCTGTTTGTTTCTCACTTTCTTTATACTTTTAATTTCTATCATTTTCCTTTTTTGCTTTCTGTACAATTTCAATGTCTTTTATCTTGTAAGGTTATATCTTTTTTTCCTGCTGGTCGCCTTCATCGAGATTTTATAATAGTTGTGAATTGACCTAACCCTGACTTTGGCATCTCCTTTTGTTATAATCGTACTTCTTTCGACACAGTGAGAAAGAACTTCGTTGGATTATACACACACTTTTCTTTCTCTATTTCTCATGTTTAGACATTCGAATTAAAACCAACTTAGGTAAATCCAACACAAACATTTTGAAGAATCTTGAAAACAATGCAGTGAAGTTATGGCGAAATAAAAATGCATGGTAGTTCCATATACTTACGAGTCAAAATGAGAAGATTACTCAGAGATAGAGGGAAGCGCAATTTTCCTATCTTTTCTCTGTCTCTGTTTTTCTTATTCTCTTTTTAAATTTCTCTTCTCGCGAAACCTATAAAATAGAATCGGCTATTTTTCGTGTTATAAAATACCGTCCGCTAAAATTATGATATAGAAACCGTTCACCAGAGAATTAGTAAATATTAGTTTTTATAAATCGTAAAAGGCACGAAATAAAATTATTCCCAAATTATATTAAAGTAAAACTGTAAAAAAATCATTAATAAAATGAATTTAATCTGTTTGCTCTAACTTGTAAGGCAATAAATAAAAAAGTAATACAAATTATATGGAAATAAAAAATAATAAATAATTTTACATCCTGCATAAATTGTAAAACGACAATAAATTAAGGGATTTTAAATTATTTAATATAATTTATAATAAAGTAAATAAAAATCGTATCATATATTGTGGTATGATATTAGGTAATATTACAAATTTACGTGTCTACCATTATGTACCGAAATTACTTTCAAACTCATCTCTCTGTATTTCTCCAATTTTTTTCCATTAACTCCTCTTCTCCAAAATCACTCTTTTTCTTGCTATAATTGCCGGAAATCACACTTTTCCGAGTTCGAATCACGTGATCTAATCCTAATGACTCCGCAAATCTGATCTAATTATTAAGCTGGATTAAGCTTCCTTTTGGCTATGATTTCAGGGTGCATTGGAAATACCCTCAAAATAAAACTCTAAAACGTCAAATAGCCTCCTAAAAACTATCCTAATCTAACCTAATCAATCCGATAGAACAACCTAACCTAACATAACATAAAAATAAAGGACGACAAAGCCACTATGACCTATCAAAGTCATCCAAGTCAGTAAAAGTTGGAGTATCCATAAACCAATGAGCCATGCTATAAATTATCTGAAATCTATTGGATTGCGTTATCAGCCATCAACCAGTAGTCTCGTTATATTGAGTGTATGGTGCAAGACCACAAGCATAAAACTACTATAAAAAACATATATAGATAAAAAGCTGCAAAATCAGTTTCTTTATTTAGGCTCTTCCCCCAAACACTTGTCTAGCTTATCTTTGAATGAGGTCCAACTCGAGATATGTACAATATCGACCAGCAATACATTCCAAAAATCTAATTTAATTTATAGCTAAATGTCCTATGTAATTTACTTATAATTAAATATACAATAAAAACTCCATCTAAGGCAAAGGAATAATACATGATGTTTCTAGGAATTGATATCATACGCGATGTACATAAATATTTCCCTAAAAACAGTTAAGGAAAATAATACTTTGCAAAGGTTTAATTTTAATTAATATAAGATTTATTCCAAAATTTAAATGAGAAATTTATATATATGTGGATTCCATATACATCCATATACATTAGCTCTGCACGTTGCAGTCTTGTTTGACTGAGTTTAAGCATTCTATAAAACACCAAATGGATTTATTTTTCCATTAAATGGATTTTCTATGCCTCCAAAGATCAAAACAATCAACACTCGCGAAAAAATTGTGATGTAATTTCAGACATGTTTTAAATTTGAGGTAATTTAAATAAAAATTGTTCTAGTAATTAGATTGCGAAATGTTATAAAATTTTTAGAAACACCCTGTATATTAAAATGTGACTCCCTGAATCAAACTCAACGTAAAGTATGACATCACTAATTGTGTTAATTGTTTTTTTTTTATTCCTTCTTACCATTTTCTTCTGAATTGGGACATCTATTTTTCCAAAGATGGTGAAAGTTGTTCCATAAACAACCAATCTCCGCAGGCAGACATTGAATGTTTTTTGACAATTTGACCTTAACTTGCTTTATATTCTTATTGATACTTTATAAATTATAATTGTTTGGATAGGAAGGTTTGCTTCATTTATCATTTACAGAGATGTTAGAAGCAGCGTAATCTCGTGCCAATCTCCTGAGGGTTAAGTGTGAAACCTTTGTTCCTTGGGTAATTTATACGTCACAAATGATCGATGATTGATGATTGATGACGAAGGCAAATGAGGAAAGTGGAGCGGTGTTGGTAGGGAAAATGAAGGTGGACGTAAGCCAAGATATTCTCTTGAAATCTGATCAATAATGAGTGAAGCAAGGGGGTGTAGGACCAAATCGAAACTAGTGTGTGTCGTCAGCTGTTAATAGAACGAACAAGAGAGCACGGGAATCCATAGATGTATATGATGAATGTTAGAATTTCTTCACATAACCACAGTACACTGCTTACACTACCCAGCAGATATCGAACATCGTTTAAGATTGACCAACAACCTACCCCAGGGTACGTTGATGTTTGGTCCCTCCCTGGGTCTTTCTTCTTCACTCCCACTTCTAATTATCCAGAAACTTTTCATTCATCTGACCTTCATCCACTGTACCACTCATCTTTCCTCAATTTTGATACTCTGTCTCTCATCTTTCTTTTCTCTCTCTTTTACTATTTCAATGCCTTTGTTCTTTCGTTACTCCCATTCTTTACAAATACAATTTCTTTCTTCTTTCATTTCTGCCTTTCTTTACAAATCCAATTTCTTTTTTCTTTCATTTCTCCCTTTCTATACAAATCCAATGTCTTTCATCTTTCGTTCCTCCAATTTTTACAATTTCAATGTTTTCCATCTTTTGTTTCTCCATCTTCTTACAATTTCAATGTATTTTTTCATCTGTTTGTTTCTCACTTTCTTTATACTTTTAATTTCTATCATTTTCCTTTTTTGCTTTCTGTACAATTTCAATGTCTTTTATCTTGTAAGGTTATATCTTTTTTTCCTGCTGGTCGCCTTCATCGAGATTTTATAATAGTTGTGAATTGACCTAACCCTGACTTTGGCATCTCCTTTTGTTATAATCGTACTTCTTTCGACACAGTGAGAAAGAACTTCGTTGGATTATACACACACTTTTCTTTCTCTATTTCTCATGTTTAGACATTCGAATTAAAACCAACTTAGGTAAATCCAACACAAACATTTTGAAGAATCTTGAAAACAATGCAGTGAAGTTATGGCGAAATAAAAATGCATGGTAGTTCCATATACTTACGAGTCAAAATGAGAAGATTACTCAGAGATAGAGGGAAGCGCAATTTTCCTATCTTTTCTCTGTCTCTGTTTTTCTTATTCTCTTTTTAAATTTCTCTTCTCGCGAAACCTATAAAATAGAATCGGCTATTTTTCGTGTTATAAAATACCGTCCGCTAAAATTATGATATAGAAACCGTTCACCAGAGAATTAGTAAATATTAGTTTTTATAAATCGTAAAAGGCACGAAATAAAATTATTCCCAAATTATATTAAAGTAAAACTGTAAAAAAATCATTAATAAAATGAATTTAATCTGTTTGCTCTAACTTGTAAGGCAATAAATAAAAAAGTAATACAAATTATATGGAAATAAAAAATAATAAATAATTTTACATCCTGCATAAATTGTAAAACGACAATAAATTAAGGGATTTTAAATTATTTAATATAATTTATAATAAAGTAAATAAAAATCGTATCATATATTGTGGTATGATATTAGGTAATATTACAAATTTACGTGTCTACCATTATGTACCGAAATTACTTTCAAACTCATCTCTCTGTATTTCTCCAATTTTTTTCCATTAACTCCTCTTCTCCAAAATCACTCTTTTTCTTGCTATAATTGTCGGAAATCACACTTTTCCGAGTTCGAATCACGTGATCTAATCCTAATGACTCCGCAAATCTGATCTAATTATTAAGCTGGATTAAGCTTCCTTTTGGCTATGATTTCAGGGTGCATTGGAAATACCCTCAAAATAAAACTCTAAAACGTCAAATAGCCTCCTAAAAACTATCCTAATCTAACCTAATCAATCCGATAGAACAACCTAACCTAACATAACATAAAAATAAAGGACGACAAAGCCACTATGACCTATCAAAGTCATCCAAGTCAGTAAAAGTTGGAGTATCCATAAACCAATGAGCCATGCTATAAATTATCTGAAATCTATTGGATTGCGTTATCAGCCATCAACCAGTAGTCTCGTTATATTGAGTGTATGGTGCAAGACCACAAGCATAAAACTACTATAAAAAACATATATAGATAAAAAGCTGCAAAATCAGTTTCTTTATTTAGGCTCTTCCCCCAAACACTTGTCTAGCTTATCTTTGAATGAGGTCCAACTCGAGATATGTACAATATCGACCAGCAATACATTCCAAAAATCTAATTTAATTTATGGCTAAATGTCCTATGTAATTTACTTATAATTAAATATACAATAAAAACTCCATCTAAGGCAAAGGAATAATACATGATGTTTCTAGGAATTGATATCATACGCGATGTACATAAATATTTCCCTAAAAACAGTTAAGAAAAATGATACTCTGCAAAGGTTTAATTTTAATTAATATAAGATTTATTCCAAAATTTAAATGAGAAATTTATATATATGTGGATTCCATATACATCCATATACATTAGCTCTGCACGTTGCAGTCTTGTTTGACTGAGTTTAAGCATTCTTTAAAACACCAAATGGATTTTTTTTCTATTAAATGGATTTTCTATGCCTCCAAAGATCAAAACAATCAACACTCGCGAAAAAATTGTGATGTAATTTCAGACATGTTTTAAATTTGAGGTAATTTAAATAAAAATTGTTCTAGTAATTAGATTGCGAAATGTTATAAAATTTTTAGAAACACCCTGTATATTAAAATGTGACTCCCTGAATCAAACTCAACGTAAAGTATGACATCACTAATTGTGTTAATTGTTTTTTTTTATTCCTTCTTACCATTTTCTTCTGAATTGGGACATCTATTTTTCCAAAGATGGTGAAAGTTGTTCCATAAACAACCAATCTCCGCAGGCAGACATTGAATGTTTTTTGACAATTTGACCTTAACTTGCTTTATATTCTTATTGATACTTTATAAATTATAATTGTTTGGATGGGAAGGTTTGCTTCATTTATTATATTTTCCTGTTTCACGACAGGTTCCCTACGGTGGTCTGTGACTGACTGATTCCGCCTTCACCTGACGAAAAAAAGAAGAATGTACAGGGAACGAGATCAAAATGAATAATATTTTAGAAATGATGGTGAAAAGATAGTTCTAAGGTTACAGGCACTTCTTCAACGAAGCTCTTAAATACAAATTTATGCATAAAAATAAAAAATGGATTCAAAGGTACATGCAAATTTAGGTGAAAAAGGAAATATAAAACTCCATCACCCAGCAAATATAAAACTTTGGTGGGATATTAATGCCTTCAAAAACGTGCTGCCATTGTATTCATTTAAAATTCCAATAAAAAAATCTCAACCTTTTTAGGAAACGTTTCCCCAGTCCGAGATTTGCATTTTTAATTCGTTCTAAATCTGAAACGGAATCAAAATCGGTGAAAAATTTAAAGTCCAGCGGATTCCTCCTTTAGAAGTTCTCCGTCCACTTCCTATATGATAACAGCTCTTCCAGGTTGATAGTTTTTTGTATTTTGTTAATAATGAAATGAAAGAAAGGTAGCTATGTGTTCCTTGTTATCATTTGAGTGTTCCTTTGTTAAAACCAAAATTAAACAGCATATTAAGTAGTTTGACAAGACGCCTCCCGAATGCTCGGAATTTATTTTATCTTTATTGATGCTAAAGATGGTATCAATGGAAGATATATGTTGAAAGACAGCAACTAGGATGCAAATATATGGAGGAAAGAGTGAAGATTAAAACTAAGATAGAGGATGTTAGTGATAAAACATATCCATAAAACCATCCCATGAACCTACCAAAATATATTCTTTTTTTTCGTATTATCTCGGATTTTCCCTCAACTCCGAAGCTTTTCTTACAGGTTAACTACATTTTAACATTGGTTCTGAACTACAGGTCGCTACAGAATATGGTAACCACAGTGAATTTGAATCAAACCAAGACTTCATCTAACCACAAAGTCGCCCAATTTGGCTTAAATTCGCTCAGTTTAGAAGCGATATCACCTTTCAGTTAGAACAAATGCATGATAACTATATGGACAATTATAGGTAATATTGTATGGTACCTTTCAATTTAAGGAAATTTTCCTTCATAAAGAACATCTTAACTAAAGCAAAGCTTGAGGGCGCCATGAAATACGGATGAGTGTATCACAGCGGGCAGTTCATTCCACACCATTGAGGTAAATAAAGATAAAGGAGGATCAAGTGTACCCATACTGAAGGGCAATAAAAAAGAGGTCAAGAGTGGTCAGTCATTTCTAAGTGGTTATGATACGATCAACCCACCTGGATGCAATCCTGGAGGAGTGCACAACCCCTCTTGGATTTATTCAACGTGAGGTTAGGTTGCAATTGAACTTCCACTTCCAACTGTTGCCTTCAACTTCTAGCATAGGGAGGGCTATAAAATTGGCTAGGTTTGCTACTCTAACTGATTGCTCAGGACAGACTCACAGAAAGCTCGGTCCAACTTAATTGTGGTAACTTTGGGGAGCGGGTTCCTACAGCACATGCTGTAGAATCAAAGCTCTATCATCTAATCTCCTAAGCGGTCTCACGGGGCAGGGGTCATCTGTCACGAGGGTGCAATGTGGAATCAACATGAAAAAAGATAATCCAAGATCCGCAATCGGATCTCTCTAAGAATATAATCAAGCTCTTAGGGGGTTATGCGCCATTTCTCCTCAAAATTTCATTCTAATCCGTCAATAAACTTTTAAGATATCTTATAAAATATAGAATTGAAAATGGGGTCCAAAATCCACATCTGGATCATGATCCGCTGCAAAATCTAATGAACCTTTTCTTGGCCTAAATCTCAATATTCGTTTGAATATCTTCTACACAAAATGTGAATAAGTATTGCAAAATCCGCATTCAGATTTGGATCCAACCCTAAATGTGAGTAATTCCTTTCAGTTTTATTGTTTAAACTCTATAATAAAAATAAGTATCGATAATCCACCTGTAAATATCTAATTCCAAAGCACACAAACATAGACACCTGATCGCATATTCCTTTGCCAAATTAGAACAGTTAGTCGTACTTAATCACATTTCTGAAAACTTCGGCCCCATAATAATTGCTTAGCGAAAAATTGTTTCCGGAAGCATCGTGCAGAAAGTTCTGAAATGAATTCTCTGAAATTTGTTGTCTGAGGGAAAAATATTAACTGTAATTAATGGACCTTTATGAGAATGTAGACGCATGTGCAGTGGGAGTTTCACAAAAAAATACTACCTATACTCAAGGGATTTCACCAAACTTGGTCGAAATACGATGAAGCCCACCTGGGCTTTCATTCTACTTTTTCATTTTCGCTTTTCTATCATTTTCCCCATTTCTTCCCACTATTTCTACTACTATATTCCTCAGTTTATATGTCCAATGTTCAATGTCCAGTCCTTCCTAATTCTCACAGGTCGGGTGAATCCATTTTGATACCTCTGGACGTCTGATTCTTCCTATGAACTTTTATATTAAAAAAAAACCCGGTCACCGTTAAGCCTTTTGCATTCACTATTATATAACGTTATCTCGTTATCTCTAGCATGTGTTACTTGTGGTTTATCGTATTGAATCCTTAATATTGTAAGGTAAAGAGTGTTAAACTTGTTTCCGATAGAAGTTTAATAGCTACATATACTTATTTATAAAAACAGTTTACTAGGAATCTGTTTTTAGTTTCTACAGGATTTCCACAAGGACAGGTTTAAGAGACGATACTATTTATTTTTAACCTATGCTTGAACAAAATACAGGTTGTTCGGTCTAAATGTAATAGTTTGCACAACAGCCCCCCCCCCCTCCCTCCCCCGCAATATATCAGCCAAAGATAAATGTTTTTAAAAATTTAAAAATAACAACTAGAATATAGCTAGGAGATAACAGATAAGTTAAAATAGTCGCCTTCTCACTTCCACCGCAGCCTTGAGAGGGTTCCGAGTCTTGACTCTTCCGTTCCTCTTTATGCCCTTGGAAAATCTTTGAACAGCTCCATGCTCTTAGGCAGCAGCTCGTTCTTGATACTTCAGCCACATAAGTTGGTCTTTTACTCCTCCTGCGCCCTGAGTTGGTTATCCATGTTATTAAAATCAGGGGAATTAAGAGTGCAGAAATTGGTGCTGGTGAAGTCATAGAAATTTCAGCAGTAACGCTCTCCAACCAGGGTTTGGCTACAGTGTCAGCAGTTCTATATACCAGTCAGTATTGTGCCTAAGAGCTTGGTCAAAGAGGTTGGGCAACATGACTCGCCCTGGTTAGGGTCACGTCTAATACTATAAGGGGTTAAGAGAAATTTGGTCTTTATTGTATATAGAAAGTGGCTTGGATTGTAGAAAAGCCAACTGTAATCCTGTATTTTGTGAAAAGTGTCTTGGGAAATTATTTTTCATCTGACAAGAATCAGATCGTCTCAGGCCAAACATGATGCTTTAGTTTGTTCAGGAGGTTTTTTGACTTTGTCAAGCAATTTTCCTTAGTCTTGGCCATCAAAATTTGTCCTTTACGAATCTTCTACGAGTAGTGGCAAAGGCCCTCATTCATAGCCAGCTTGATGGTGGCGACTACAACACAAAACCCAATCTCTCAAAGCCCGGAGTCCCTCGTTTGTGTTTTGCATCAACTTATCTTCCAGATGTTGGAGGAATTCCGGCATGAGGACGCAATCAGAAGGCATAATGTATCCCTTTCTGCTGTCCGTGGCTTCGGAGTCTCCGTTGCAGCTGTTCCTGTCACACGTTTTATAAGTAGCTGGAATAGTTTGTTTGCCAGGCGCTGGCTGGAGAAAGTGATCTGTGTGACACAAACGAGGAGCTGGTATCAGTTATTGCTATTGATGCAGCTGTGATTGCACATGTTGTAGTGAATGATGTTAAGAAAGAGGGTGCAGTGATTTGCGTTAAAGATATAAGAGATTGATTTAATGGATGAAAAAAGAAGATGGAACGGATATAAAAGATTGAATAAATGGATGAAAAAAAAGAAGAATAAAAGGTTTGTCGGGTGTGCTACCGAGAATAAATTTATAATCAAGTGTATAACTAGCGTGACTTGGCTGGAAGAATATGTGATGAGTATGCCGAGGATGGAAGGTATGATGTTCGTTGATCTGTTAGGTAGGTTTTCTGGTAAGAAAGAAATGTAAGCGATGGAAGAAGTACATTGGAGTAGGGATAGATTTGATGTATTATGGAAAGTGTATGATCGTGTTATTAGATCCTCAGGGGCGGGAAACTAGGTAGTGGTAGCGGTTAGAGGTGATACAGTTAAAGTTAGAATGGTTGCCAGGAGATAAAGGTGAGGGGTATTTGGCTAAAAAGGTTCTTCAGGGAGAGGTGGGTTAGTTTACACGATGAAAATTATCTCATTCTTATAAAAAGGAAGGATATGATATTTATTTATATTACTGATGAAAAGAGAGAGATAAAGGTATGACAGAATCTCGGGTTAATGGAATAATATTTAGGGACAATAAAAGTGAACTTGATTTGCCCGGTTATAATATGTAGATTATCCAGATTACAGATAGAACTAGTTCAGGGTTAATTATTTATGTTAAAACCAACATCATTTCAAATGTAAATAATTTAATATCACGGAATGAGGATCAGTATAAATGGGATGGTATATTTCGGTCTTATAAGTACCACCGGGAGAGACTGGGCAAACTGATGAACGAATACCAAAAGAAATTAGTAAAGGATGTCGACTTGGAAAATAGAACTGGAGGAGATGGAGTAATTTGTAATTTTATAGAATGGTTTGAGCATTATTCTTTTAGTCTTTTTGTTAATTTGTTAATAAGCCAAATAATGGTGTCGGTATATAATATCTTGTTTAATACAATGATCATTTGGTTCAGAAATCTACCGTTGGGGAAGCATTAGGAAAAGGGACTATCAGATAGTTCGTTTTAACTTGGGAATAGAGAAAGTTAGAATACCTGAAAAGTCTACGAAACAAGGATTAGGCAAAGCTTGGAAACTTCATAAATATAATTATTTGAGGTGTAGAAATGAGAGAAAAGAATGCTAATGGGATGTGGAAGAATTTTAAGCATGTAATAAATTTAGACAAGAACCAATGTATGCCAATGGAGCCATTAGGAAGAGAGATAGGAAAAAATTATCGTGCACTCAGGAGATAACTGGAAACATTTTCAGAAGAAAAGACCAGAAATGACATGTAATCTTGAAGGTTATTTTTTATAAATTGATCGAGAATTAGCGAAATAGGATTATAGAGAAAAAAAAGGGTGTCAGAATGTAAATTAGCTTAAAATAACAAGCAGAATCCAAGAAAATTCTTTACCTATAATTAAATAAATAACAAACCTAGCAGAAATAAAATGGTATGAGGAATGAGTTCTGGTACTTAATTACCATTTTAATTTAATATTTATAGATGAGAACCTAGAAAAATTAATATATGATACTGCAGATTCAGAGAAAAAGGTATTGACTACCATTAGTGTAGATAGGAAAACCATTAAAATAAATGTAATTGAGTTAAATTTTAACAAGGTCTCTGGTCCTGTTAACTTTCAGTCTAGGACACTCAAACAAAGGTAAAGAAATCGCAGTAACTCTTGAGAAAGTAGAGATTAGATCACGAGAGTATGGAGAAATACTTGATGATTGAAAATGAGCGAATGCGATGCCTATTTTCCAAAAGAAAATAAAAGAGGCTCAAATAACTTTAGACCAGTAAACTTATCTCTGATATCTGTAAAATTCAAAAGAAAATAGACAAAAAAGGGATTTAGGAACATCAAGAAATTAAGGGGTTAATCAATGATGCTGAATATCTAGATCATGTCTAACAAATTTACTAGAAATTCTAGATGTTTTAACAAAACAATTATATAAGAGAGATAATGTAGATGTAGTTTAATTGTATTTTAGCAAAGCCTTGGACAAGGTTCCTCATAGAAGACTTCTTTAGTATTTAAAAAGCCTTGGGCTAACTGTGAGTGTTTCACGTTGCATAGAGAAAGGAGAGTGAAAAGAGGGTCGTACTCGATGGAATAAAGTCAGACTGGAGGGACATTACTAGTGGAGTGCCTGAAAGATGAGTTTTAAACCCATTATTTCCTGTAATACATATAAGTGAGGAATTTTATTCTGAAGAGGTATATAAATAAATTATATCAAAAGCACATAGGTGGCAGATGAATTTCATTTTACAGAAATTTAAAGCAATGAACATGGAAAGGGATAATAGAGAATATAGATAGGTAATGAATGGGTATCGACTAAACTCAGTATAGAATAAGAAGGACAGGAGTAGTAAAATATGAGCCAGTATTGAGGCATAAAATCACTGCGAATAGAGATGTGTGCTTCATTAAACGGAATGTTAGTTACAAATTTAAGAAAGTTTTCCTTAAATTATATAACTTTCATGTCCGGCCTCGTCTAAAGAACTGTATACAGAAATACCCCCTAAATTTTGGACATGATATTATTAAACTGCTATAGTAAGTGCAAAGAAGAGCAAAAAAAATTATACCGTTACTGAGGCACTTGAATATGTAGAACGACTGATGTTACTGAATATGCTCCCTTTTGAGAGATGTTTAAGAAAAAATATGAGTGAACTATTTAAAATATTTCAGGGAGAGAGAAAATGAATGTTGCCAAATTCTTTGATATGGGTGGTAAAAATTAAATATTTAGAGTTGATTTGCGAAAATACTTTTCGCCAATAGTGTGGTAGGCTTGTAGAATAGATTATTGCAGGAGGTTGTGTGTAGTCCAAACTTAAATGTGTCCAGAGATAGGTGATATAAATGTATGGGAAAAGAAGATAATGGCCGTTTATGTTCTGTGTTTGGGCAAATGGACAGATTGTAATATCGAGGTATCTATTGTAGCTTCATGATCTAGTTTTTAACAAGCTTTGATTGGGGATGCTTTAGAAGCAGTATTCCTGACGCAATCAAGTGATGCAGTTTATGTGAATAATAGGTGCTTCCTTCAGAAGCTCTTTGATTGACTCTGGTGACCCTTGATAGTCCCTTGTGACTCTAATCATCGGTTGAATTAGGTTATGATAAAAATTAGATCAAGAAATACTTAAATAGAGTTTGCATTATAGTTCACATTTGAAATTTGAAGAATTTCGATGTAATGCTTTAAAGATCTTGAAATCTTTGTGAAATTGTGTAGAAGCTTCTAATTAAGTCAACAAAATTCCCCCAAAAAACAAGAGAAACTTTACCTATATAAATGGAAGAGCAAAAATCTACCTCTCAACAATTCTCGGTTCCGATCTTAATCTGAGTGATCACTTCAGTTTTCCGCTCAATAATTGCGAGAATAAGCTATTATGATCAAAGCCGACAGCATCTGATTACTACATTGATACCTAGCAATCGTTGAGTGATTGAGATAAAGGAAGTAATCCGGGCTTATTATTTTAAAAGGCTTCCACCAAATTACCTCGAAAACCTTTACATTAAAAGAAATGATAGACCGAGAAGCGATGGGCCAAAAATTGAGCGCGCGATTTGAATCCGACGTCGCAATTCATATTTTCGCTCCTTCAGGCATGACCTCCATGGTCATTCTTCCGCCGAGGTTGTTAAGACCAAATCTAGGAATAGTTTTAAGAATACTAAAGGTGACCTTTTTGAACTAAAGGGAATGGCTTTGAGTGGAAAATTTGTTCATCGTTAACTCTTATTTCTTTATGTACTAACATACATAGGTGGCCACTAGCGCATGCATACACATGCACGACTACTGATACTCATATAATTATTTAAGTGAAAAGTGATTTTTAAACAAATACGCAAGTACCAACGTACACAAATTTGAGTACATATCCCTAGAAATATAAATATATGCCTATACATATACATGTATAACTGCCTCAGACTAGAGTCGAATCCGGCTTTCACCGGCTAACAAACTATATTCAACTTCACTCATGGTGATAAACGGTGTTGTCGCTACAAAATATCCCATCTGTAAAATATTGCAGTGTTTCTTATTTCTGAATATAAACTTGAGATCCTCTCTTATAAATATGGAATTCTACCTTATATTCTTCCTCCAATTTCTATTCACTTTGCTTTATCATCGGGAATCATAATTTCCCTAACGAACTCCGTCACATTTGAAAGTGGGCTGAGATTAAAGACTAAAAATGGAAGCCCAATTAATTTGATAGACTTAATAACCAAGCTGCAAGCCTCATTTGAATATATAGGTGCTTCTTTACAACGTTGAGAAACATAACTTGAAACAATCATCTCATTCATATTTCCGCCAAAAGTTGCATCCACTGCCATAAAACAAACGTGATACCAAAATGTAGATCGCAAGTTATGCTTCATCAATTATACAGATAATAAAAAGGCATATGGATGCGGACTAGCTCCCCACCAACGTTAATCCTAAACGCATCCCAACATTTTTGACGTAACTACATGTCTAGAATCTAAAAAGGCCACATGGATATGTTGGGGGAAATAAATATTGAAACATTGCGCAACCTTGGAGAAATATTATAACAACTAGAAAAAAAAGAGGCCCTATAAAATATTAGAATGTACGATTTTTATTTTGGTGAATTTTTTATATAATATTGGGACATTTGTAAAGAAATGTCAAGCTCAAGTGTCGCATTAGGTTTGAGAGATGTTTGAAATATATATATATATATATATATATATATATATATATATATATATATATATATATATATATATATATTAAGATTACCGAGACTATCAGACTGGTCGAGATTTCTTAATGTTCAATTAGAATTGATTCTCTTCTTCTGTTTTTTTTTACTATTGTTTTAAAGAACGACTTTCATAGTGTCAGATGCCGCACATCTAATCTAACTCTTCGACATAGAGCTGCAACAATGAAGGAGAATGAAATGAACTTACCCGCGAAAACATGAATTCCTAGGTCATTCATTCGAATGACCTCTTTAAAGTGAAGTAGTTCACTCTGCTACGTTACGTGTTCCACCAGCTGGAGTACCACTGGCCGTAATTACTGATTTAATTCCGCACACCTCAGTAATTACACACCCTAATTTCACGCCTTTGCAACTTACCGTGTAGAAATGGCAATTCTTGCCTGTATGCCTGCATCAGTTTAATCACAAAGGTTGAAGCAAAAGTTCAATCAACGCGAATATGCACCCGATCCACTTGAGCTATCACTCCGTGCCCAATAATGCAGCACATTAATCAAGTTCGCATGCGAAACCAGCTTTCTACTCATCAACCGAAGCAGTTTTATCTAAATACGCGGTCGCACACAACCGATTTTCCATCAAATTTGCAACTAAAGAAATTTAAAATTATGTAACAAATTTCGCAGAGCGATTTGGGATGGGCCACACCAAATATAAAACTACCCAAAAATATCATGATGTGAAGAGCACACGGAAAACCAAACGTTAAGCATCTTCACAAACTCATTTTAACTTAGTCATTGCACTTAGAAATTCCACACTTTTTATTATGACATCGCATCGTCCTTCTTAAAAACATGACAAATTTTCTAAACTATAACGAGAATAACACTTATGCGAACTTATCATTCATCCATAGCCTATGCTTGAAATATGGGTAGAGTTCCTAACCTGGTCATTTTTTTAAAAGGTTTAAGACTGGCTGCTCTAAACTACTAAAAGAAGAGACCAGTAACCTTCTTTCTAAACAAATAAATAAGGAACAATCTGGATTGCAGCTAAATATTGCTTTTGTCGGGTGTTTTATTTTCGGTCGTGAACAAGGAGTGCTTGCGTTTCGAAATGATTTGGTGTGGATTATCTGAAATCTCAAACAAACTCACACCAAACAAACTCACGTCGCACATTTTCGAAGGGGAAGAATACCTAGTGACAGTAAGCAAGCAAGCCTGAAAGGAGGAAGTGTGCGTAATTAATCGGTTAAGGAAACAAACTGCTATCATCTGGTTTTAATTACCGATTTGGCAACAAGCAGATCGGCTTACAATTAGTTTGTAGATCAGTTAATATTGGATGCAAGTATCTAATCATTAGGCCAATAAATTCAAAGAGAATTTCATGACAGCAACGCATCCATTCTATAAGAACGAATATCAAAACAATTTCCTCTTCGTGTGATCTTCGATATAATGGTTTACAATGTCTAGGAAATTGTTTTGAGAGACAAGACATTTTATCCGTCATCAAGAAGCGTCGAGATTGAACTATTAATGGATATAGGCTAAGCGTTATAATTTTAGTAAGGAGTGACAAGCTATTTCCCAATTAGTTTTAGCTAGAAAACTTAAGCTCGAATGCACTAAGTGTCATAGTTTAGTTATCCGAGGTTTTATTTAGTTAAACCTAAGGAAAACCCGTCCAAATCAGCCTTCTGCAAGTTGTGCATTCTTCGTAAAATTTTAGACGATACTATCGCAAGTGTTCGGTCAGATATAAAAAGATAACTAAAGTTCTAAGGGACGCGCAAAGGCACTCCGTGACTCCCACTGCAAAAAGTAATAATATCGAAAAGCAATTGCAAAAGATTAGTGAGGATGAAGAACGCGTAACGTCTGTAATCTCAACTACAGCTAAAGAATTAACATGTAAAATAGCAACTGTAGATACAATAGCGAAACAAGCGCACATATCAAACGATATTAAAATTAGTAACCTTAAGGATGATGTAGATAAAGTGAGACACACGATTAATTTAAACAATCAGTTTATGAATGTTACAGGGTGTGCTCGACCTAAAAATTTCCCTGATTTTGAGTTGCCCATAAAGAACTCTTTCTCAGCTTTAAATAGCAGTATGGAATGCGATTACGAATGCGAAGCAATTTTGGTGGTGATTCGTTAATTAGAGACATGGATAAAGAATTTGGTCGTTGGAGTGGTGCGAAAAGCAAACGCAAACGAATTTGTGTGTCGGGAGGAAAAAATGAAAACATAACTAACGAGGTTGAAAAATTAGACGTCCGCGAAAATAAACCACTGCTCATAACTTTAGTAGGAGGAAGTGACATTGGCAATTGCACGTGCCTTCGAAAAGAGGAAACTCAGGAAATTTTAAAGAGGTACAGAAATTTGATGAAAGAAAAGAAAAACAAATCAAATAAATGCGTTTTATTTGGTATAATGCCAAGGAAATCGTGGCTATTGCGTAAGGCGTCTAAGGGAATATTCATTAATACGAGACTGGATGTTTTATGTAGACAGGAGGGGATAGAGTTGGTAAACTATTGGGCGTATATGGATCATGATGGCCTCTATGCGAGAGATGGGGTTCATTTTGGTTTTTACGGTATAGGTCGGATAGGGCACCTACTCGAAACCACAGCTAAGAAATATGAACTAAAAGACCCAAAGCAGCAGGGAAAGTCGCAAGTCTTGAATCTAGCGGAACGAACGTAAATATAGCAAATATTAAAGGACATAAATCCCTTAAAGTTTTGTATACAAACGCTCGTAGTATCATAAATAAAATAGCGGAGTTTAAATCCTTAGTTTAAACGGAAAGATTAGATATTATAGCAATCTCAGAATCATGGCTAAACCTTTGAAGAGACTTTTGGGGGGCGTATCAGATAGTAGGATACAAACTATTTAACAAAGACCGACGAAATTAATTAAAAAATTAAAACCTATTTTAAAACACGTTGATATGACAATTTTTTTGACTTCATAGGCGTCAATATTGAGTCGAAGAGCTTAAATTTGATAATCGCTTTAGTTTACAGACCACCTTTCTGTAGCAAAGAGAACGATCTAACCTTATACAATTCTTTAAGTAACTTCATACGCGATAAACAAAGCATCATAATGGGTGATTTTGATAATAGGAATGTAAACTAAGAAAGTTAGCGAAAGAACGCGTAATGGTAGAGTATTGGATCTAGTGATGACGAATAATGAAATTCTGATTTCAAAATGTGAGGTTGAGGAAAATTTAGGGACTTCTGATCATAATATCCTACGTTTTCAAATAAACGCCGACACCAAGACTCAGGATAACCGCATGCAAATTCAAGATTATAGACGAGCGGATTTTAATTCAATGCGAAGAGAAATCACGAGTACAAATTTCGGGCATTATTTTGAGGGTCTTTCGGGCATGGAAGCTTACGAATTTTTAGCAAGCGAAATAAAAAGTGTAGAAATAGAGCACGTTCCATTTAAAATAAAACGCGAAAACGCTAAGAATAAACCTCAGTGGTTTAAACAATAATATAGGCATTAAATTAGGGAATAGAAACACTGCCTATAAACGCTGGAAAACTAATAGAACAGAAGCAGGGCCAGGAACTATCGACCGGTTAGTCTGACGTCGGTAATTGGTAAACTAAAGGGAAAAAAATGTGCGAGACAGAATTGTTGAACATCTGGAGAACAATGGTCTCATCAAGGACACGCAGTGGTAATAAACGGCGAGCGATCAGATTGGAAACCGGTCAAGAGGGCGTCCCCCAGGGGTCTGTCCTGGGTCCAGTTTTGTTTCTTATTTTCATTGATGACCTTGATGAAGGGTTAAAAAGTAGGTTGATTAAATTCGCGGACGATACAAAGCTCATGGGAAGCGCACTTACAGATGAGGATAGGGCATCCTTACCGAAAGTCTTAGAAGAGCTTATTCAATGGATAGAGAAATGACAGATGGGTTTTAATGTCGAGAAGCGTAAAGTCGTGCACATGGGTTATTTCAATAAAAAATTTCAGTATAATATGAGCGGTAGAAATCTTGATTCTGTGGAGGAAGGGCGGTACTTGGGTGTCCTTATAACTAAGAATCCCAAGTACTCTGAGATGTGTATGCAGGCGTCAAAGAGAGCAAATAGGGTTTTGGTTTCATCTCACGTATTTTTGATTATAAATCTCGTGACGTAATACTCCCGCTTTATAAATCCTTGGTTCGACCCCATCTCGAAGATGCCGTTCAATTTTGGTCACCCTTTTACGTCAGGGAAATTGACAGGATGGAGAGGGTGCAGAGAAGAGCAACTAAATTGTTCCAGAGCTCCGTGGTTCGGAGTATGAAGAAAGATTGAGACAGCTGAAATTACGAGCTCTTAAAAAACGTCGACTAAGGAGAAATTTGATCGAAGTTTTTAAAATACTGAAAGGTTACCATAAGCTAGATTTTGGGCGCCTCTTTACCTTCAGTGAAGTGAACAATACCCGCGGAAATAACGGTTTCAAACTCGAGGTTCGTAGGTTCGAGACTGTTATAGCAAAGAATTTCTTCACGTATAGAATCATAGCCAAGTGGAATAGATTGCCAGCTGAAGTGGTGGGAAGTGAATCATTGAAAATATTTAAAAATCGTTTAGAAAAGTATTTCGAAAATTGCTTCGAGTGGGTCGGTTGGCCCTTGCACGCCTGTATCTCAATAAACTACCTTGCCTTGAGAAATGCATAAGTTGGAAGAACGGACTATTTATTTATTAATTGTTTCCATTGTACATGATTGAAAGCCGGCGATTAATACAACAGTGTTAATAAATTCAAAAAACACGAAAATCTAAGTGAAATTCAAGTTATATATGCGATTATTCTTGTATGAAAGGAAATGCATGGGGTAATAAACGATGGAAACTGATATCGATGAATATATTACAATATCTTAGTTCTGATGTCTCGATGTATGTAGTTGATTGAGTTGGATCGTAACTCCAAACTAACAAAATTCTTTGATTGCGATGTGGGAAGTAGTGCGTCTCTTAGTCGTCTATAGCGAAGAAGTTCCGTATAGTTAGATGGGCCCTAAGTCTCTAACCATATAATTTTAGTGCTATGGTTCGGCTAATCAGCGACCTGACTCAGTGAGTCAGCTGTAGACGAAATTAAATGAACTGTATTGGTAAACATGTTTTTTTATTTAGAAAGAAGGCTGTCATTTTATTTCTTACTGCGTTGTACTTTAGGTTTTATCTTGTTTGTTCACTATCTTCAATGGTCCCGTCAGCTGAACGGTAGAGCTCTGGTCTAGATAACTATGATTGGCTAATTTTTGTATACTTATGTTCACGTAGAAAGACTATATATAATATAGCAATTTGTGTATAATTCCGCCGGATAGCAGAAAAATCTTTCTCACTCACGAAAAATCTCACGCAATCGACACCATCAGCTTTGTAAGACAAAAATTCATCGTTTTTGCATCGTTCCTCACACAAGAAAGAAGCTACAGAAGAGAAGTTAACTGTCAGCTGAGACGATTACTGGAATCTACACAAAGCCGCACTCTTACTTTTCTATCCACCCTCTTTAGGGCGATTTGGGTGGGGAAGCTTGAAGTCTCCCTAGATACCTACTTGTGCAGGAGCCATATCTGAACCGAGCGGCTAACTCGGCGCAGGCGGAAGCTTAGCTCGGGACCGGTTAGTTCCCGCGTGAGGGGTGGACACAAGTCAGGTGGAGAAAACACTGCTAGGGCTAGGGTATAGGTAGGTAGGTAGGGAATTCTGACTCGCTAGCTGAATAAGCCGATCAGAATAAACGGATATAACTGCAAGCTATATCTACCTCCTCTCTTTTCCTTCACTTTAGCTGATAAGGAAAAAGAAAAGAACCGGTTAGTAAGAAGATGAACACCAGTAAACGGGTCCCTTTGCGCGTCAAGAAGGGCGCGCAAAATCCCGACAGGACTAACGTATTTCGGATAATCTACGGGAAACTCGGTGTAGTGCTGTTTAGGCTACTAGACTAAACTAATTCCTACATCGCTATTTGCCAAAATGACAGAGATGTGGATAAAATCCTTTCGGAAAAAGCCACGGAGGAATTATCAAGGATTGGATTAGAGGCTGAAGTGCTCCTGCAAATAGACGTTCATAAGACTGTATACTGCCGTCAAATTGACCCCTGGATAGGAGACTACAACACGGACGACATAAAAGAGGAGATAGAGAGAGCACAACTATGGGCAAAAGTTACACAAATAATAAAATTCGTTAACGATGCAAACAATACGGAGTATTCCCACGTTTTCAAGGTAATATTCCGCGAAACAAATATGGTTGTGAAGGCGAGGGAGTCGGGCATTCTCACGTTTAATCTAAAAATCACGCTCGATCAAATCAAAACAGATGAATTCATCAGTATACTAACCTGCTTCAACTGTTACGCGCTCAAAAAGCACAACACAAGGGACTGTCAGGTAAAAGATATAAAATGATGCTCTGAGTGCAGCGACAAAAACGATACGTAGCGGGAATGTAATTCTCAGACGGAAAAATGTTTAAACTGCAATGGAAACCATCGTAACATGGCAATGGCATGCCCGATGAAGCGTCAGCAAATTAAGAATAAGAAAAGAGAGAGGGCTAGAGCAGAACAAGAAAAGCAGTATCTTACATTCGCTAAAGTTTCTAAAGCGACAGCCGAAAAGATCCAACCGGTTAAGAACGTCATCGAAGTTAAACAAGGGAATTCTCTGAATATACTGGCTTGTATTCTGCACGCACACGTGTTGAATGTAGTAAACCCGGGCTCATATTCAAGGGAATTAAATTTAATGCTAAAAAACAACGGTTTAGACGAGATGTGGTTCCCGGAAAACCGACCATCGGCAGCAATACTGAGCATCCAATACAAACCAACAAATATAGACAAAACCCGAGAACAGCAAAAGTACCCTAGCCAAGAGAGAACCACAAAGAACAACAGGACAACAAATAGGGACCCTAGACTAAGGAAGACTACACGAAAAGGAAAAGAAAAAGAGATGTAGATAGAAGTCGCCACAGGCAACAACAATATTAAGGAAGTGAAAACAGCAACCTAAACCCAAGAAGGACCGAGCCCAGCTCCCTCTCCAAAACTTGTGAAAGAAAGAGATGAAGAACATCAAGGCTTTAACCTAAAGATTTACACCTCTGAGGAAAAGCCCTTCCCCGATAACAACGAAAACTTGGCACAAGGTATTAAAACGGGACTCTATAAATATGAATACGAAAGCCCGTATTCAGAATGTGAACTATTCACAATGATAACACAAGGCAACTTAGAAATCCTGCAGGAACTACGTTGCACGCTAAAGAAGAAAGAATTCGAGAAAAAAAGAAGTAGAAGGACAAAATTGCCCATCGAGCGCGAAGCGCATAAAGCAGAGAGAAGGGGAAGCAGAGAAGAAAGAAAATATAAATAATGGCCCACGCAAGAAAATTTAAAATAATAAGCCACAACGTAGCTGGATGGAATGAAAAGAGATTCTCTCTGAGCAACGCATACTTAAAAGAAGACCGATATATCATTCTCCTAAATGAGATCAACATAGAACCAGAAAGAAATAAAATCAATATGTTCAATTACACTGTAATTACAAAAACCACAAATGACATCAACTACAACGGAGTAGCTATGGCATTCGGTAATGATATAAGCTTCAAAAAACTCAAAGAACTTTATGAAGCATATCTAGCTATAAGCATTAAAACAGCAACAGGCAATCATATAGTCGCAACGCGCTAGCACCCCTACGGACAAACTTCTTGCCCCTCCACAACTTTATAGAAATATTTGGCCACAGAGACGAAATAGTCTTCATGGGCGAATTAAATGCCCGGAGTAGAGCCTCGGGCTACACTCGGAACCACAATAGAGCCGGAAGAAACCTCGACCAACTATTTGAAAGAGGGATAGGAGAGCGTCTAGGACCGGAATTTCCGACGTATTTGGACCAAAATAGTGCTACAAAACCAGATATAGTTTTAGCAACCCCGAACCTTCAGTTTAATTACATCATAAAGAAAGGCTCTCCATCAACTAGCGATCACCAAATGGTGGTCATGACTTTATCTATGGACCCCATTCAAGTTAAGTGCCCACCAAGAAAATCATATAGACCGGCCAACTGGACCAGCTTCGATGAAGAGCTCGCCAATTACGGACCGAGAGACCTAACTGAGGCCTCACTAGAAGAAATAGACCGAGAGACCTAACTGAGGACTCACTAGAAGAAATAGACCAAGAGATTGATGACATCATGAAGGCACTTGTCTGGGCAAATAAAAGACATGTTCTCACTACAACGTACAGAACTGTATTGCATCCAATCAGGTCATCCAAAATCAAAAATCTCGAAAGGGAATATAAAGTCACAAGTGATTCAATCGAACGATATGGCCTTCAGAGAGGCGATCGTGCAAAACTGCGGCGCGTGAAAGACCAACTAATAGAAGAAATAAAAATAGAGAGTAACAGAAGGTGGGCCTTTTTCGTGGAAGCCATAGATAATGAATTAAATCCTACCAACAATGGCAGAAAATTAACATCTCCAGGGGAAAGAGAAAGCCGACGCCAAAACCAAACTTCAGAACGAAGATCGAAAGGAAAAGGAGCCCCAAGAAACTAAAGAAGCGTCCCGTGAGCACTGGAGAAGAGCTTTTGATATTTTCCCCAACGAAAACGAGGATTTTGACGGCGACCACGAAGCAAGAGTGGTAGAGAACTTGGGGCAAAATCGCCAAGAAGTAGTCCCCAACATAGCTGCTTTACTAACATTACTAATAGAGCAAGGGATCAAGCCGATAACCATACAAGAAATTAAAAGAACGCTCAAGGCTACTAAAGAGGAGGCACCTCGGGCATCGGGGATAACAAGAGAAAACCTAATACGCGCACCAGTCACCTTTTTTTCACAGATATAGGCAGTATTCAACGCCTCTCTAAGCGCAGGGGAAGATTATCTTTCTACCAATACCTGGTAAGCCACCAAATAACCCAGGAAGCTACAGGTTGATCACATTACTGGAGACAGTGGCAAAATTAATAGAGAAAGCCATAAATGATAGACTAGGCAAGCACCTGGAAGAGAGAGCACTGATTATAAACGATCAGCACGGATTCAGAAAGAACAAATACTGAGACCGCCCTTGCTATTCTGGTCGAATTACTTGCAAAGGCCAAATACGATAGAAACTACACAGACATCGTATTCAGAGACTCCAAAAGGCGTTTTTTAAAGTTTGGAGTACTGTCATGAAATATAAAATTAAGAGAGTAGGGATATCTCTGCCCTAACCAAATGCATCTGCGACTATATAGCTGACAGGTCGGGGTTCATTTCAATAGCAGGCTTCGATGGCCCAGATTTCGAAGTCCTGCAAGGTGTCCCCCAATGGGGCTGTATAAGCCCAACACTTTGTAGCATATATACGATGGATTTACCAAGACCGATCCACGATACGACGACATATATCGAATTCGCCGATGACATTACGATAGTGGCGAACAGCACATACCGACATTCCCCAGCCATGGCCAGAATCACAGCAGCCGAAATTGCCAACATTAACGAGTTTGAATGAAAATGGAAAATTCACACCATTACAGAAAAGTTTTCAATTATTCCAGTGGGAAGGCGCTTGACCTCAAGAGTAGTGATTGAAGAGAAAAGATACCGCTATGTAAACGAAGGAAATGTACTCGGGCTAAAGATCACCCGAAGTGGCTATTGTAAACACATTGCAAATAGCATTAACCAGGCAAAAACACATCTCGTAAAACTGTTCCAACTCAAAAAACCTAAACAAAATAAACAACCTCATTTACAAAGCCACGTTGCTCTATCCAGCTATCCCAATGAACCGTCTCTCGAAAACAAGCGCAATGAAGCTGCAAAAAGTGAAAAATTCAGCGGTATATATAATCACCAGCACAAGAAGAAGAGAATGCAAAAGAATAAGAGATCCTCATAAAAAGATAGAACTCCCAACTACGAACGTGTCCCTACACAGAAGAGCAGTTAAGGTGTGGGACAAACTGGATCGTATAATGAACGACGACGAACAAAGAGCGATTGATATTCCACAACAACAGAATAAACAACCGCGGCAACTTTAGAAGCGGTAGACACGATTCGAGGGAAGAACCGCCCCCAAGATACACTGCAAGGTGATATTTCAGACTCAAACCAGAAACCAAATCAAGGAAATCCGCAACAAAAGAAAAACAAAAAAATTAAATTATTGAAGAACTACAGAGGCGCGAGAGTCCCATCAAGAATACAGAAGATTATGGGGGGGGGCGGTTATCCTTGTTATCCCTTCTAATTTATTTATCTATATTATTCTTTGTTTTCATTTTATCGAATCTATTTACTTCTTCTTGACTGAAGTTCCTTATTTCTTTTAAGTTGGCCCTTCAAACATTTGTCTTGAATTTTCCTTAACTTGCTATTCTTCATGGCTGGGTTGGTCGTTAATCTTTGTTTTTCTTTCTTTAGCATCTTCATTTTCTTCCATTTTATCTTGAGTTGATGATTGCTTGGTCCTTCTATATAAGTTGATGATTCTTGGTCCTTCATTTTGAGTTAGTCCTTCAAGCCGTTTTCTTTCTTGAGGCAATCCATTTATCTTTAGTCTTCTTGTGGAGTTAGTCCTTCAAGCCGTTTTCTTCCGATTTCTTTCTTGACAGATCTTCATAAAAGTTTTTGGACTGTTGAGTTTCGAAAGCGGTACCGTTGGATTTAAACGTCAATACTCTAGCTTCACGACCGGCTTTTAGTCCGTTTTTTGGTTGGTAAATTTATCGGCTATTTATATTATCGAGTTGGAAGGAATTTTTCTTTAAATCATTTTTGCACCCCTACAACAATATTAAAAAAATATAAAAAATAAGAACCAAAGAGATGTCTGGTCACCCAGCAACTAACTCTAGCTCATTCCTCTTCACCAATTTATCCTAACAACCCTATCCACTATACTATGACTATACACTTTTAATTCTACCTTTTTCAAGACGTAAGACCTAAGAATAATTTCATTTCTGTTCATTCCCGGAAGATGACCTAACACGGTCGAAAGACGTCTAGGAATAAAGAATGAAATCGCGGATCTTTTTTCTCGCCTCGAACACCCCGTTAAAAAACTTGTCAAAAATATTAAGAAAATACAAGTCAAAATTAATAACGCTGCCTTCTATAGCTGTGGACTTCAATAGTACAAATATATATATGTCGTTAATAAGGTAATTTTGTAGCTAACTTAGCTCTTCATCAAAGCCCTCGGAAGGAGCTCTTCTCGCAGTCACGAGAAGATAGGTCAAAAATCTGCTGTTCGAAGAGAACGGAAAATGTAGCTCGGTCTTATAAGAATTAAAATAGCTGATTTAAAGAAGAGGAAGAGGAAAGGGAGTTTGGGGACATGGCGGGGGGCTAGAGAGTTGGGGGGGAGAGATTGAGGAATTTGTTGTGAGAGAGATGATGGAGAGGGAGGGAGGGGGAAGAGAGGCTTCAAGGGAAGAGAGTGGTGCAGGAGGGGAGGGGGAGAGAGGGGGGAAGAAGGAGGGGGGTATAGGAAGGGGGAAAGGGGGGGAGAAGAAGGAGAGGGAATAGGGAGGGATTAGAAAGAGGGGAAGTAAAGAATGGATTGGAAATTCATACTAGTTTACTTGTCCACATTAAAAAAATATATATTCAAAAAATCACCTTCTAAATATATATGGATATGGAAGATATATATATATATATATATATATATATATACATATATATATATATATATATATATATATATATATATATATAAATATATATATAAATATATATATAAATATATATATATATATATATATATATATATATATATATATATATATATATATATATATTATATAAATATATATACATGAGGTGGGTCAATAGGTACTAGGACTAACACTCAGTTCTGCCATAATTATTACCACCCAGACATAATTAAAACACCCTCAACCATAGTCATCATGGTACATATTTATATAATGTTATTCAGTTTCATTTGGCACCGGGTGTCCTCTAATCAAAGCCTGTAACACAATTCCGATGTAATGTTTCTCGAACGCCCACCGAGGTTGACCTCAATGTCCGGAATCAGTGTCCGAGTACTGGACGGATGTCTTTCAGACCGCCTCCGTGAAGTAGCTCGGTTGTGTCCCAAGCTAAGATTTATTACCGCTTATTATGGCCCCGTTATATTATCCGGAGCCGAAGATTAATGCTAGCCGTTGACTGCTTAACATTTGGGAGGTGGCACTCTTATTGGGGTGCCAAAGAGTAATTCTAACTGATTTATTAGAATTAGAATTAAGAGGTTCAGTGGAGGGGGGAAATTGTGAATTCGGGGAACAATGAGTAAATGAACCCTAATCCCTTGAAAGGGGAGGCGCGGGGCCCATTACACTCAAGTCTTCTCTATTTTTAGTCAATAAGGAAAATAAATGCAGCGGAAAACCAACGAAGGCATCCTTTCTAACAAGGTTTTAAGTCACCTATACAACATCTTTCTCCTTGCCATGAAGGACACTCGGCATGATAGACCTGATAATGAAAACAACATAACGATTATAATGACAATCGCTGGTGAATCCTGTGAGAGTGAGTGCTGCTCCTCGTTGTGGAATAGGTGGGAAGGGAGGTATCAGGATGTATTTACTGTGTTTCACACAACCAACAATCAAAGATGAATCTTCGCCCCCCGGTGGAAAGGGGCGCCGTTCCGTGTCAGGAAGATGTTTATATAATTACCAGGTGTTGAATTCCTTGGGCAGAGGAAAAGAGTGTGTTTGTGTGTTTTGTGCTGTGATGAGGAGAAAATAGAGGAAGCAGCGTTATGATTAGCAGGGGGTGTTGTGGCGAGATAAAATGCATCTCCCTCACCTTTTCACTAGGGTTTGGGACTCGAACCTTTGAGTAAGCAAATGTCCACTTCTGGCAGCCTAAGAGGTAGATTCACAACCTCTACCTTATCTTAATTTATTTCCCCATTTAAATTTAGAATGGAAACCTTAATATAAACTTAAATATTTACAGAATGAATAAATTGCCCTGTCGGACTTATGGCAAACCACAAATATGTGTTAGAGAAATCTTAATGGCCTGGTCACCCTTACAAATATTCTCAGATTTACGGACTGTTCTCTCGAGCCCACAAATCATCAGGCCCTCTTAATCCGTGGAAGAAAGTTAGGGAAAAGGGAGGAAAATGGGAGGGTAAGACGTCCTTTTACCTAACTGTCCATGGCTTCCACTCGAGTGTCTCGGGGCGTCCGTTCCCCTTACATCATTGGCTGGGAAGTTGGTCGAGCCAAATTGACCCAAATGTTCAGCAGCGGCAGTTCTCCAATTTACTATGGAGGTAAACCAGCCAAAGGCTGGGTCGGGATGCTAAAATAAAGACTGGCGAGTGCCACAAATAATTGGGCCGAGTGGCAAAATTATTGAATAATTTACTTTAACAAAAAAATTTATTTGACCATTAATTTGGTAACCAAATGGTGGTCTCAAATTTATTAAATCTCTCTTTCTTAAGAATTTTATGGACAAAATATATATTTCCTGCGACAAAGAATTTTTTTAAACAACATATAAAAAAACACTACGCTACAAATACGTACCTATCTACCCTAATCTATCCCAAAGCCCCTTCCTAGCGAAACACTTATACTCTTTTATCATAAAAAAAGAAAAGTAAGATAAAAGGACACACTAAGGCATAATGGTGAGGAATCCATAGCGAACAAAGGGGGGGAGAATGGCTCCCAAATGTACTCTCCATTCACACAACAGCCACCAAGCACAGTGTTAGCACAGTACTTCCACAGAGAAGTGGCCAATCCACTCAGTCCAGTAACTTTTGTTCCTCTCCTACCATGGGATCTAAACCGACACCATGACGCTAGAAATCCAACGCCCTATCCACTAGGCTGACGAGAGCTCCTGAAAGTGGATAAGTTGGTGGGTGAGTAATAGAAAGATAGATAGAGAGATAGTCAAACTGGTGGGAGCAAATTAGCTAAGTCTGTGAAAAGGAAAATCAAAATGATGCAACCAAGGCGGGTACCAAGCTTGCAGAGGCCATCAGGGGCGGAGACAAAAGGGGACCCTAAAAGTGAGACTCTCTCAACCGAAATTGCTGGGGTCAGAAAGGTGCCCCACCCCCTCACTTAAAGGTTTGGACCTAAAACACCACAAGTTCAAAGGCGAGATCTTGAACGGTCTCTCCGGGCGGACGGTTGAAAGCTCGGGGTCGATGACAGGAAGAGAAAAGGAAGGGAGTGATAAAAATAGAATGGCAAATGAGTATGTTTATTTTATTATTATTTCATTAATATTATTAATTATTGTTATTACTTACAGGTATTATTATTTTATAATCATTTTTATTCTGTTTATTATAAGTTTATTATTATTGTAAGACCGCAAAGAAACGAGGACATCCCAGACACACAGGATAGTGAGGGATTGGTAAAGTGGTGAATTTCGAAGAAGTGAAAGAAAGTATGTGTGGGCGTGGCTTATCTCAAAGGGACATTTCGGCTCGATCGAGGATGCGAAACATCTCGAGTGCGAACTTTGCTCCCGTTAAATGGCGCGGTGCTGAGACTATTCGTCAAGCATCAGTTCGTAAATCAGGTACAAACTCTAAGAGGCGAACGCGACTCCCCTCGCGGAGTAGTACGGAGGTTTGCCGTTCTCGAGGACGACGTCACTGCTTCCTGGAGACCACCGAGAGACTCGAAGGTACCCACTTGGACCATCTCAACCGGGGCCAAGGAGGACAACCATCATAATAATGGACTTGGACGGCACAAGGGAGGTGTATATCTAGGATGTGTATGGAATTATATAGCTATGTTTCTCGCTATGAACACATGTGCACAAAGGTATGTAAGTCTATTGGATGGTATACATATATTCTTTTTGTTGTTTTTGACAGTTTTTTGTGTTTTGCATCATGTAGTTTTATTTGTTTGTTTTTTTAATTCTTCTATTTTCTTTGTATATTTAACGTGAGTACACATACGTATGCACATGTGTTGTGATATATTCATGTGCTATTTTTGTTGCCGGCTTTATTGCAGTTTTTGATCTTTGTTTGTTTGTTTATTTATTTCTTTTGTTGCTTTTCATTACTTTGTTTATTTTTTTCCAATTCGAAATGTCCCCCTCCCCTGCCCTAAGGCGTTGGGAATTCAAATTGGGGACTCACTAGACTTTGTTTGTTTGTAGTTTTTTTCTTTTGTTTTCTTATTTCCTATTTGGGAACAACGGAAGCCTCTCATCAATTAAATAGGCTTCGGTCTCCTGGAGCCTAATTAATTCAAAATTAGCTTCATTCGCCGTCGGGCATCAGAACTACCTATTTTGCCACACCAGTTAGTGGGTGGTGTAAATTGAAATCGAATTACACTGTTCAGTCTATTATCTCATTACTCTCTTTCCCAGAAATCCACCTCACCGCCAATATCCTTTGGGATGTGGGTGAAGGTGTGGTTGGTGGTGTGGGTGGTGGTATGGGTGGGGGGGTTGGGGGTATATCAAGTTCTTTCTTTTTTGTGTCTTTTGTAGACCTCATCCTCGAGGATCCGAGGGAATAATTCCAATCTAAAGTATTGGGGATTTCGAGTGTTATTTGGGGGTTGGTTTCTCTTTTTTCACTCAAACTTCCTTCTTATTTTTAACAATTGCCATCATTCTTGCCAGTGCCTAAAGGAAAGGCAATCAAATAATGCGAAGTTCTAAGTCCAGCTAGTGTTGCAAGACGCGGGAGGGCAACAGAGGATTGACTCACTGGAGGATAACGACCATCAGCCCGGTCGTGAGTGCGCAGGAGGGAAAGATACGAAAAAAACCTCACATAAATAATGCATTATCGAATTGACGAAAATGTCATTCTTATCAAAGTTGCCTCTCAAGGGGTATAATATATTGGTGGGAAAATTAGCTCCAATATTTCCTTGCTCGAGATCGGTAATTTCTTAAAACACTTGGCATAAACCCTCTTTATTTAATTAATATAATCACATAAATTTATAGAAGAAACAATGTTAAAAATTCTTTCTGTAAAGGGGGGGGGGGCAAGCTTAGGATAGAGTAATATAAGCCAAAATTAGGGTTAAGCAATAGGAGACAAGGTCTACTGCCCAAAAGTCGCATGCTCACACTTAATCTGATTTATGACCTTACAACCTTCAAAAACTTCAATAATTACCGGACTAAACTTAGATGGACCTTGGCAATTCTATCATTCGAAAGTGAATGTAAAACAACATAAGTGTTTCAAATTTTGTTATAATCGGCTAAATAGTTATGATGTTATTGCCAAATAATTCCAGGGCTAACCTTGGGAAGACCTATAATTATATCATTCGAAAGAGAATGTAAAACAACATAAGGTTTTTATATTTTGTTAGACTCAGTCTAATAGTTATGATGTAATTGCCCCCTCAAAATAATTCACGATTCGAAAGAAAATGTAAAACAACACAAGGGTTTCAAACTTCGTTAGAATCGGCTCAATAGTTACAATGTTATTTCAAAAACAATGAAAGCAAAACTGGTACAAGCTAATCGGGGACCGACTGACATAGTGAAATGTAGAGTCCCAGCGGCTAGATTCGCACGCGACTAAAAATGGGGAGAAAAGAGCCAAAAAGAGTCTTATATTGACAGTGTTATTGATCTTTTAAGAAAATTACCGCAATTGATTTCTAATTTTATAGCACATACCTTTTAAGAAATACTTATAATTTATTTGAGGAATTTGCTCGAGTGGCATACTTGAGAGACTAAAACTAGGAAGTAGGTGAGTCTCCTGAACTTGATCCGTTCCGCAAGAGGATGGAGTCGTCAGAGGTATTTAAACTCAATTGCCTAAAGGAAATAGACACGACGTTTATCTTTGACAATGTTGTCAACTTTCTTCTGCCATAAGAACAGCAATTCATGTAGGTGTAGGATGTTATCCACTATTGGTGCTTGATACATTCAGGACCATGTTTGGTATTAAAAATTGACGCATCCTGGTCTTTATTTTTCAAGCTACTTTTGTCTCTTACTGCTCAAACTTGTTCCCAGCGGATACGTGGGACTGACTGAGACCAAGAGGTTTTAGAATATTATGTTCGTGACTCTCTTAAGTATTATCGTCTATGAAGAGAGATCCCTTTTCTATTTGCCGAGTCGAGACGATATTGGCAAAATGTCCTTGGTCAAGGAGAGAAAAGAATATTTAAGTGGCATTTATCAAGATGTTGAATTGAGTTTGAGCGTCTTCATATATTTCAAGATAATCTGCTAACCATAAGGAGACATGGTGATATATTTCATTCTGGGTTAGTCTATTAATTTGTTTAGTAGATAATCTCCAAATCGATACATTACCTCTAAAAAAGGTTGGGTAAATCTTGACTTATTATCGAAAACAGATCCACAACTACTTCAAAATTTGAAATTGTAGCGAGGCGCAATTTAATTTTCAAGATGAAGCCAATGACAAAAAATAACCCAAGCATTTTTCTAAATCTATTTAATCAAATTAACAACGTTTCGAGCTTGTGCGCTTATCTTTTGGTTCCTAGAAGTATATGACAATTCATTAGCAAAGTTAACAAAAATAAGAAAAAAAGCTTTAATTACTTACATGAGTAGATTGTAATAACTATAGAAACTAGGATAAATGCTTAATTCACTGTATGCAATAATTAAACACTTTAAATAAATAATACTACAAATTATCTGATATACAAAGGTTTTGATAACTATAGTGAAGAGCACACCTTAAAACTAATTTCCACATGCAAAGAATAACGAGCTCACAATAACCGCACAGTGTTGTCAATATATGAAGCCAGGTTGTTCCTGGCAACAATAAATTACATGACATTTTTAAATTAAAAATTAGATGAAATATAAAGATGAATGATTCCATTAGAAAATCCTAGTCTTAGGTAAATATTTGCGTTTCTTGTTTGTTTTTAGGTAAAGCGATGCTGTCTGTAAATGGTCTTCCAATGATAAAATTTGCTCAGTTTTCTTCTCTAAACCTGAGAGGTCAGATCCTGTTTAGTTTCGTCCAC
Source organism: Ceratothoa steindachneri (assembly GCA_963969495.1). Lineage (NCBI taxonomy): Eukaryota > Metazoa > Arthropoda > Malacostraca > Isopoda > Cymothoidae > Ceratothoa > Ceratothoa steindachneri. The sequence continues at coordinate 145,264,710 of OZ018329.1, forward strand.
AATTCATGGGTAGGTAACGTACTACCTGGACCAGGGATTAATTCCAAGTATATGGTGGAAGCCTACAGTCATAGACAAAGGTTTTGAGACTAATATATTTTATCTACTAGGTAAATTAATAGAACTAATCAAATGTTCCAGTTTCCTTAGTAGGTTTGTATGATAATTTTAAGGGGAACTATAAAAAGATTTATAACCCAAACCCATTTTATTAATAATTAAAGTCACTTGATGCGCGCAGTCAATATTTACAATGATTTAGTTTGTTTTTCAAGACTGCTTTAGTTAGTTTTGGCTGCTGGAGACCAAATTTGCGATATTTCGACTTATATTTCTCAGTTTCAAACGTACCAGTAAGGGTCTAGGACAATTCGCCGCGGACCCATCTCGACTCAGCCACCTTTGTGCCGCTCCAATTGGATGCGGACCCAAATGGTACGTAACTAACTCGCCACGACCTAACCTGTCACCGACCCAGCTCGGCGCGGACATAATTTGCCGCTATAGCCGCCTATCATAAACTAACCCTAACTATACCTATAAAGAGCTAGTAAAGGAAGAATTTGTCATAGAATAGAATAAAAAAGACGAAAATGTTTTCCCTTTGGTTAGTTCGCTTTGATATCTACCGAAATCTCAAGTTGCTTTTTCTTCAAGTGGATAGATTCAGTTAGGTTAAGTTAAGTTAGATTAGCTTAAGTGTAGACTAAGCCGAACATTCGTGTAGATATCATATCAAACTAGCACCATGTTTTTTTATTTAAAAACCGATAAGGAATTGGCAGGAATAATCAAACATAACAATAGATTGCTAAACATGGTGTCCTAGAATTAGCTAGTTATCAGCTCTTTCTACTTATTGAAATTGTAGAAAACTAATATTGGGACACCCTGTATATCAACCGTATTGATACAAACGTGAATTAATTCTACCCAGCTCCTCCAATTCTATCAAAACTATATCCATTTATATCTAAGTCCATTCATATATAGCTCCAAATGGATTATTTCCATATGAGCTAAACGCCTATAGCCATTATAGACCAATTTATAAGTAAAATAAATATCAAAGAAGATGTGCTTGGGATGGGAGAGGCCAAGAGATAAATTCAGAAAAGGTGAAGTTAATTTGTCCCAATAGAGTTTAATCACGAAGGGACTATGAGAATTAAACTCTATAGATAGGAACAGATTGACTTTACATTTTCTGAGATTATCTCTTAGCCACTCCTATTCTAAACACGTGTTTTTTTATTATTCTGGTACCTATAAATTAGGCTATTCATTTTTTATCATTTTCAATCTTGATCAGGCTTTACCGTGGTACTCGTATGTTCCGGCATTTGGCGCATCTTAGTTATTCTATATTTACGAGTGTAAGGGGAAGATTTCGCCATCATTTGTTTCCCGATAAGACTAAATTCATTTGTTTTTATATATAATTTGAGCTTTGTACCTTTTTCATGATAGCTAGAAATCACAACATATCTCAACATGGAGAACAGGAATTAGTATCCGATGGTTATATCTACCTCTTTGATAAATTGTAATTAAAATTACTACGTTTTATAGATGCAAGAGAAGATATTGTTGCAAGCGAGAATTCACGTAAGAAAGGATGAAATAATTCGACACATGAATGAGCATTCTCATGAATCAGCTTCTGTTAAAACTGAAAAGAAGTGTGTTATTAGTAAAATAAAAGAGCGGTCTATAACTACCGTAGAAGTAAAATCTCAAGTTGTTAATGATTGCATCGAAACTTTTTCTCAAGTTTGTCAAGGGGTCATTCCAAATCACAAAGCATTAAAAAAATGGTTCTTCGAATAAGAAAAGATACCGCTTCTGACCCTGACAACCCAAGTGATTTAGCCGATATATGCCTTCCCCCAAAAGTTAAAACTATACTTGCAATGGAGGAGAAACGGAAGAATATTTTACTTAGAGATAATGGTTGATATGATACGTCTTGTAGGATTTAAATCTTTGGAAGAAGAAGTAACGTGAGATTATTTGTATACTCTGAAAACATTTTCGTTGATGGAACATTTAGAATCGCACCTCCCAACTTTTCACATGTATATTTCAGTTCTGTTTCTAAATATGGAAGAGTGCTTCCAATTCTACACGCCCTACTACCGACTAAAATTCGTTCAACTTATAACAAGCTATATGTGATGATCTTAGAGATAGAATTCATTTTTAATCCCAGAAAATTTTTGAACTCGAAGTTAAAGGGAGCATTTCACTGATGTTGAAATTAGAGGGTGTTTTTTTCAGTTGACGCAAAATATGAAAAGGTATGTGTGTAGTTTGGAACTTGCTGGCAAATATAGAAACGACGTGAATTTCAATTTGAAATGTAAAATGATCTGTTAATCAGCTTTCCTTCCTATATACACGTAAATGAAGCAATCATGAAACTACGCCATAATTTGCCTGAAGAGTTGCAACAACCCCTCAAGTGATTTTCCTCATGAACTGTGGAATCTAAATCAACGAGTGCTAGACGAAGACGATCGAATATATAACCATACCAAAGCTGACAACTGAAGATTGCAATATGAAATTGAAGTGTATCACCCGAGGATTTGGAGATTTATCGATTCCTTGAAGAAAGTTCAGAGAGGATGGGACCTCTATTATGAACAACTTGTTGCGGGACAGATTCATCCTTAAAACTAAAAAGATATATTGAAGAAGATGAACGTATTTTAATATAACAAGAAATTTGAACAACGTTACTTCCATTGAATTTTTGAGAGTTTTTTCGCATAATTATGAATAGAAAATAAATTTTGCATCCATTGTTTATGTATTTGATCTGCTTGATTTTACATCTTACTTTTTAATTTATTTTAATTGTTTAGTATTTCATCTGCATGATTTAAACATCTTATAATATAATTAATTTAATTTATGCATTTCCATAAATCTTTGCAGATATTTAATGCGAATAAATCTGAACAACACTTTGGCTTATTTTAATTCATTTAGTGATGGATCGAAGGAAAGATGAAGAAATTGATGCATCGAGCAAAAAAGGTTGGCGACGCCTTCTTTAAATAAATACAAATTCAGAAAAAGTATCGAGAGGCTGGGTAGGCGGCGAGGTGGGTCCGCGGCAATATTCAGGTTGGCGGCAAATAACGTCGGCGTCGAGTTAGGTTTCGCGGCGTGTCGAGCCGTCGGCTGAATGGACTAGCGGCGAGTTGGGCCGTTCCCTACCAGTAACTACTCAAAATTATATCAACCGCAGTTTGGATATCGCACACCAATTCTCTTTTGGGTTGAAATCTGGCGAATTCCGGTACAAAGTCGCAAACTTTCAATGTCACTTTGAGTCAAGAACTTTGTTGTTTCTTTTGATTTGTGACAGGATGGGACATTAAGCTATGACCTTACCAGGAGTCGATCATGGCGTTCATTTAAAGCTCTTATGTGTCCAGAAAACTACTCTACAACAGTATAACCAATCTTTTCAAAGTTTGTAATGGTTTTAAAGATGATGCAGTGCCCTTTGATTCAATACCTTTAACAACTATCTACTTGAATTTCAGACCATTTGGGAGCAGAGCAACAATTATTGCATGGTTTTCTTTAGAAAGATCCATTTTTGGAATTGAAAAGGATTAAAATATTTATTTAAACAATATTAAAAAATAGATTATAATTACGCAATATCACTTATTTAACCAAAATTTGTCATCATTTTAACCCTTTTGATCCAGTAGTAAGGCTCCGGGGACTGAAACTTATCGCTTACAGGAAAAGGACCAGCGCGAAATTTTGGATTGAGTATCGGGATGCAGTTTTTTCTTATTACTTTGAAAATGCTGACTTTTAATAAACGTTGAAAAAGAAAGTTTATAAGAATTATTCCTAACACGTAAATAGGAAAAAAATAAAAATATATGTCTCAAAAACCTTTGCCCATGATTGCATTGTTTAATCCTCTCCCGATGCCTTGGACGTGTCTGTTTGTTATTAACAGAACCCCTTTATTTTGTATGCATTTCGGCTTTGTCACATTCCTCTTTTGGCTGACTAATGTTAAGTTAACTAACGCATTATAGAGCATTGTTTTGTTCCTAATACTCTGCTTTCGGAGTTCGTATAGCTCTATTAAATAAAGCGGAGCTTTCCTAATGTGCTCATATAAGTATATTTATAGCCGTTTGACGTTGCATTTTAATCCCGATATAGTTTGCTCTATCGTGATAATGCTAGATTTGGTCTCCTCTTTCAATAATGCCAGTATTATTCCGATAGGGATTACTTTAAATTGACCACAATTGGTTTGAATTTTTCAGTGTTCCGACGTCATTAACATTCCTTATCATTTATCAGTAATTTAGCAAAAGGACGTGATAACATTTTCTTAGAAAGAAAGAAAGAAAGCATTTTGATCGTCCTCCCTTCTTATGTCGAATGGAGATGGGGGTGAGAGAAAGTCAGTTCTTTCTCCCCTAGAAGTCATCAAACTCTTCTCTGTAAACGACAATAGGTCTCAAAAGGAGTCGGGGAATAAAAGAGAGTGATAAGATAAGTTAGGTTGAAAGAGAAAACCAAGTAGGAGAGGAGTTTAGTTAACAATAGATGGTTCGCTTCATTGTTAAAAAGGAAGAAGAAAATAAATTTATGACATTAATTAGTATTCTGCTCCCTTATATAAATCCGGGAACCTACTTATTAACATGGAATCCGAACCAAGGTTAATTCAGTGTCTTATTTCTCTTTCTGTGCGTCTTCTTCATTTTTCTGGTTATTCATATCGAGAGCACCAAAAATTCTCTTATGCGTCTTTTCATTTTCTTATGTTTACATTAGTTTCTTAATGTGGTTTGGTTGGGAAGACCTTCTATTATCTTGTACAGAAAATCATATTATAGTATTTATCGTTTACTTAGTGACATTCATGTCGCTTATTTAATTGCCACCCTGTTCTGTATTTGTGTAAGTGTTCACACGCTTTTTATTTTAATTTATCCTCCGTACATGTGTGATTGTCTTCATTGGTAGTCTCATTCGGGTTCTCACCTATTTTGTATCTAATATCATATTTTCCATTTGGTTTTTTAATTGTCTCTTTCGTGTTGGTCATTTGATGTTTATCAGGCTTTATCTCGGCCATAAAGGTTTCGTCCGATTTTGGTTAACCACTTCTTGAGTTTGTTTTGGTTGAGTTAATTTTCCTATCTCAGGGTTTAGGAGTCTCCATACCTGGGCGAGGTAAAGGAATTGATACGGATACATAAGTTCTATAAATATATTTACTTTTTCTTACCTCTTCATTTACTCATCCGTGCAATTTTATTCATTCACACTTAAGTTTAAGCATTTTTACAGTAGAAGAAATGTATCCTATGTACAATAAATAAATTAAAAATTTCAAACAACGGATTAGTCTCAGCGGGGGGGGGGGCTAAACAATAGCTTAGACAAAACAAGTGACTCTCTATATTTATCAGTATAGCTCGAGAAGATGAACAATGTGGTTGAAAGGCGCCTTGGGTAAATAATAAATAATGATCTATATGATCTTTATGATACCCTTTCTTTTAATGGATAGCCATTTATGAAATTTAAAAAGGTTATCAAGAATCTTAAAAATGCCTCTTCTGCTGTAAAATATAACAATTACAATATACAACATGGCCTCTTTATAAAATCTACTTACTCCAGCCAGGCCGACAATCATCGGTTAACTGACAAAAAACGATGCTCAGATTTAAAATGTAAATTTCGAACTAATAAGAAAATTCAAGAGGAACTCACGTTTAAGGTTGAACTCCTCGATTAAGAAAATAATTACAAGAGGTTTATGTCTATATACCAATATTCATTTCAAAACGATTACCGTAAGCGTCGTGAATTTAGGTACATAGGCGTGACTTCAAGTCTAACTTGTGAAAGAGGATGTTAATTTTGATGTTATTTCCTGTTATTTTTCAATCATATATTCAGTCAAAATATTTCCAGAGAAACTTACGTTTGAAACTCACATTACTCGTATTTATGAAGAAAATAAGTTCTAGAATTTTATGTCCTTTAGTAACACTTATTTTAAATCGATGTATGTAAGCATGGAAACTTTAGGTAGATTGGCGTGAAATTAAGTATTATTTCTGAAAGGGATGTTATAATTTTACCTTGTTTTTTCTTGTCCTTAACAGATATATTTCGACCCTGGTAATGTTTTAATATATTTTGACGGGCCTTGGATATACGTTGGTTTACATATGTTTTTCTATGTATCTAAGGCCAGGCGCACTAAAACATAAGTTCCTTATATTAATAGTAAGGAGATTTTTTATTTCTAGCACTGCCATATTTCTCATTCCTATTTGGATAATCTTCATCTTGCCTTTATTTGATTTAATCTTTCATATTTTTTTTAGTCATTCAGATTCATTCTTTCCGTGCCATAATTGTGTCGTGCCTTTAGGGAGAGGAAATTAACTGCATCACGTCGGTCGCAAAATGTATGCGTGTGGCAGTTTCTTTGATTGAAGTATGTTCCTGATATATATTATATGAAGGGTAGGCCTTAAGCAATCCTCCCTGAGGTACCCCTCGTTGTGCTAATTCCAATATAATGTAAGCAAACCTGTCTAACACATAGTCAGAGAGAATTGTTTAAGGAAATCGATAGAAGGTTGAGACCAATGGTTTTACTTCAGCATCCTCCACCAACCCATATCGACTGCCTTTTCTACATCCTACGCAAGATATTAACGAATTGGCAACAATGTTTAAGTTTGGCTAAAATCACCGTCAGCAGGGTTATTCAGTATCTGTTCCTCCTCTTAAGAATCCATGGTATGCTCTTGACAGCATCTCATCACTCTAATGCCTTCCCCAAAACGAGGCAATGAATTCAAGGAGTGAAATTGGGCAAAGGTTTTGTGATACTTTGGGTTATTTGCTAGGATTTTGCATAAATATAATCTTCATTATTTTAAAGGAATTGATGAAGAATCTGTCAGTCACTTAGAGGGAGGCAATGGCAAGTTTACTAATATCTGCACAAAGCAATGGGTAGCTTTCAACTGTTGTCTCTTGGTAAGCCTGAATTTTCTCTCCATATTTTAAGGCCAGTAAAGAGTAGTTTATTTCTCCTATAATCATGCAATCAAACTCTTGTTGTCCAAATCTGTCAACTAACAATGTGTGACGAAGTGTAATTTTCAGTTGATTTTCATTCGGGTTATTCAGTAGCCTATCTCTGAGATCAGTGTCACTTTTTTCCGGTGAAATACAGACTACTATTGGCAGATACTTACTGAATAGATTTTCTTCTCATTATTTAATCACATTGTTTTCTTGACTGTCATATTCAACAAATAATTATCATGGTTTTAGGTAGTGAGTGAATTGTTTTCCGACATCAAATCGAGAATAATTTAAAAAAACAAATATATGATCAGCTATGTACAGGATGATTTCTGAAGAACCAACTGTCTCTAAATCTAGAGTTGAGTCAGTACTAAGTAGGTTTAAAGAATTCGGAACAACTTACAATCTCCTTTCGGGTGTTCCTCGGAGAATTCCACTCCGCATAGTTCGGTCAGTTGGGAGAGGAAGGATTCGATGTTAGTTTGAACATAGTGTCACGTATGTTGCATTAACATGTAAATATTTGAGGCCATGTAGTATTATCAGATGCAACGAAGATTGAGTTTTTCGACACAAGTATTATCCGCTATGTTTGACATAGAAATAGCGATAATTGGCTTCCCAAATCACTGTTTGCCCAGTAAAACCTGGCATCGAATATATTACACTGGGCTGCATCCCCCCCCCCCAATTCCTTTCAACAAAGACTCATTACCATTTCCCATTAGAATTTTGCATGCTGAATCCAGAAATCATACTCATTTTTTTCAGAGAGGTTCTCATTTTTTTGTAATAACCGACACTAATTTATTAAGGTTTATTGTGCAGAAATGTGTCTTAGCCAGGTCTATAAAATTCCTGTAAATTTATATAGGTACGAGTAAGTAAAGGCAAACAGAGGTTGACAGGCCATTTTATTTTATTGCGAAGGAACAAAATCATGATAAATGTACGTTACACACATACAGGCATGACATATCTGCTTACGAAAATCACCATTGTATTTGAATGTTGAGGCTAGCTATTCTCCCTCAAAGGCACGCGTTCGAGACTTTCTCTTGTGTACCCGTGTATCAGCAGATGTTGCCCGGCTTCTTTGAAGCGACTAGCAGAAATCACTCCTCATCTTCACGCTCCAATTGCCTTGATAGCACTGCTCCATTTCGGATATATCTTGATGGAACCTCTCCCCTGTGCCTCACTGATGTCACCCAATTTGGTAGGAAAGTAGTTAAGATGGCTGGCTATGGAGGAAATGCATTTTTATGCTTATCCGTACTCCAGCCGTCTCATATGCTTAAAGCATGTTCCCAACTCTTTCCTTGTAGTCATCGGCTTTTATGTTTCCCAAGAAGCCTATTATAACTGACTTAAAACTATTTCAAGCACTTCTTTCATGGGGTGTTAATGCTTTAGTAAAGACAGTATCTGAAAGAAGCTCACGAATCTGTGGTCCAACAAATATGCCGGCTTTCATTTTAGCATCACTTACAGAAGGGAATTTCGTGGGAAAGGTATCTAAACCCTTCTCCATCTTTCGGAAGTGCTTTTACAAAGTTCTTCATCAATCCCATCTTTATGTGAAGTGGAGGTAGAAGCACTCTCTCAGCTAGTACAAGTGGTAGAGCTTTGACGTTATGGCGGCCAAGGTACAAATTAAGTCCGTTGTGGCCATTGCACTTGTCGGTAGTGTACGGAATCTGCACGGCTGTCCCACAAGCATAAAAAGCATGGATGTTTTGTGTAGTCTCCCTGCAGCCTTAACAAAATACTTATGACCTTCAGGTCACCACAAAGAAGCCGGTTGTGATCCTGATATTGTATGTTGTTAATAAGTAGTGACATGGTAGCGTAGGTTTCTTTCAGGGTGACGGAATGCGCAATGGGCAATGATGATACTTTTTTCACATTAAAAAGTAGCGCGGCTTTCAGACTCCTTGTAGAGGAGTCTATAAAGAGCCTCTATTCTTCAGGATGATATTCCTTGCCCATGTGTCTCACAAAACCTGAAACATCATGGCCATACACTATGTCATCAGTCTTAGTAAAGTACCGCACAACTTCCTGCTCTCGATGCCTATACCATGCAAAGTATGTGCTGCTTCCCAAAAGACTTTTCTCTGCTAACCTTGAGCCTAGCAATTGTGCAGATTCTTTTGACAGCCCAAGATATCTAACAAGGTCATCTAGTGAACTTTGTTCAAAAAAGTTAGGGCTTTTCCCACGAATCCCGGTAGGGTTAAATTCTTCATCCACATCTGCATCTTCACGGCCACTACTTGAAGAGTTACTAGAACTGCTACTGTGCACATTCTCAGGACATATTGGTACTGGGACGTCATAACTGTGTGGTGCAGGTCGCATAGTTGATGGAATGTTTGGATATTTAATGTGTTTCATGCTTTTAGTATTCCTCCCCAGCGGTTTCAACATACAAAAATAACAGTCATCATGGTGATTTTTCGGTTCCCGCCAAACCATTGGTATACCAAATGGCATTGACTTTCGTTTCTCTTTAATCCAATGCCTGAACCCAGGAATACCGTTCACACAGATAAAGTGAGGAGCCCATGGCTTGTCCTGATCTCCTAATTTAATGGCAAAGTAGGCACGATACAGACGTTTTACTGAAGATGTGATAGTGCGCTTCTGTTCTGAGGATGTGTACTTATTACTTATGTATCAGAACGAGGCAGGATGGTTCTTGCAAGTCTGTGCTATCCTTCAGTTAATCTGCAACAAGATGAATAAACATAAGAAAAAGTCAATGATCACACGCGGACATTACACAGTAATAATTCATGCATAGCTGCCTATGCACCTAGCTCTATAACACCTGCTGTGCAACACAAAAACTAGAACTTCAGGAGCAAAACGAATACTACCACAGTTTCAGCACGCAAAATTGGTCTGGAAAATGATATTGTCATTTATGTTGCATTTTTGATGCAGTCCAGTGTTATGTTATGGGGCAGTTTATGTGAAACTCACAAAATCAACCAAGTGATGAAAAAATAATAAGCATAAATTTTTTGAAGATTATCTGAAGACTGATGCTTGCAAGCTTGCCGTAGTGAAAAGATTGATCATTCAAAAGATAACGACCACGAAAGTACATCAAATTTGGTTTCCTCATTCAGGAGGGAAAACGAAATAATCGTTTTGGAATGGTCATCAGAGTCGCCAGACATCGAGATAATACAAAGTTTTAGGCATAAGCTGAATGTCTGTGTCCATGCAAACCACCCCCAAAACTTCGACGAAGTGTAAAAGATTTGTAAAGACGATTTGGAGAAAATTATATCCGAAGTTTGTTGGAATATAACCACAAAATATAATGATAATATGAGGAGTGTGATTAAGTAAAAATATTATGCTAATGATTATTAATTATAAAATTATTCAAGGTATGAATACATTTTTATTTGAAAATTTCTTCAAAAGTGCCATTATTTTTTGATTTGCATTTTAAACTTGCTGAAATTTTGTAGGTGTGATTAACTGTTATTATTACTTTAGCTCAGGAATGCTTTCTGTATCAAGTGTATGAAATTTGCTCAATTCCAATAAAAATGTTCGAAATGTGGCTAATCATCATAGGAAAATGACAGTCTCTTGTCCAGTGAAAAGGAAATTCTAAAGCAGAAAACAAGACAAAGAGAAAGAGTTGAGAAAACAAAAAAAACAGCACCTATGCACGGATTGCCAGACCGCCGTTGAATGAAAACGGAGACAGAAATAAATATATAAATATATATATTTTAATTATAGCAGGTTAAAGTAACCGCTAGTTTCGAATTAATAATTCTCTTTTCGATCTTCTCGATTTGTCTATATTCGCCTTTTCTTCATTGTTTAATCTGTGGATAAGCGTACCGAAGTTCATCGGGGACTGATGCTTGTTATTTTGCCAAGGGTAGAAGTAAATTAATGTAATTTAGCACTTTCTTTCATTTAAGTGACGCGTTTCGATACATCGAGTATCATCTTCAGAGTTGCCATTGGGAATTATTACAAAGTATTAAGTTTTATTATGTTACAAAATGTATTAACAAAATTACGAACGAAGCTATACACGTATAGGCAGGTTGGATCCAGGTGATAAAAGGTGGGAGAAGTAGGTAGCCAGAGATGGGGGTGGGAATTAAGCTGCTCGCCAGAGGGGATTAGTGGCTAGGCGCAGCTTTGAGTACACCTGTCCCTCTGTAAGCTTTTCTTGCGCTGGGCAGGATTTCATTGGAGTTAGACTGTATGTTTAAATTCGGTAGCTTCTCTTGGATATATGTATATAGCTTCAAGGTAGAGAAGTTGACGCCTGTTGGAAGCATAGTCTAAAATTGTGGTATTTTCTTCTATCATTTTTCGGTTTCGGCATGTTCCGTGTACTTCCTGTGTATGTTTTTTAGGTGTACCGTTTCAGTCATGGCGATATACGAGTTAGGTAGGAGCTCACAGTCTCCGAGTTTACATGTGTACTCGTATATCAGATTTTTCCTTTGTTTCGGTTGTAGCAGGGGTTAAAGAAAGTGCTAAATTACATTAATTTACTTCTACCTTTGGTAAAATAATGAGCATCAATCGCCAATGAACTTTGGTACGCTTATCCACAGGTTAAACAATGAAGAAATGGCGAATATAAGACAAATCGAGAAGATCGAAAAGAGAATTATTAATTCGAAACTAGCGGTCGCTTTTAATAAAACCTGCTATAATAAAAATATACTGCCCAAATTCACACACACACACACACACACACATATATATATATATATATATATATATATATATATATATATATATATATATATATATATATATATATATATATATATATATATATAAATGATGAAAATTAATGCAGTGAGGCAGCGAGCAACCGCTTTCATCTAAAATAAAGAGAGCCTTTAACCACTTGGTTATGCGGACGATGAAAAATTCCTCCGAGTAGACAAGCTTTTAAGGCACGCGTCGCTAGGTCGATCTCGAGCTCTGTAGAATGCGAATCCTGAAATCGAGCCGAGCCATTCAGTAATGAGATCTGTGGCACACTCCAAGACTTTCTGTTTCTTTATTATCTTTGTTTAGTTCGGTTTTTACTTGGGCTTTTTGTATCTTTTATTTATTTTTTTCTTGTTTTGTTTATTTCTTCATTTTTTAGTTTGGGGCACTTCGATTATTTTATTTACGCTTTCTTTTTGGTTGTTTTTCTTCGTTTTTTTAGTTTTGGGTTCTTCGCCTCTTTTATTTACTCTTTTCTTGTTTTGTCTTTTTCCTTCGTTTATTAGTTTTACGCACTTCGCCTCTTTTATTTACGCTTTTCTTGTTTTTTCTTTTCATTTATATTTTCATTTTGGGCACTTCGCCTCTTTTTTTTATTTCTTTACTTTTGTAAGACTAGATCAATCGTAATCTGTCATTTCCCCTCTTTTTTTTTAGTTTCCGTATCCAGTTTTATGGTTTTGGTTTGTCGCAAGTTCCTTTTATCTTTTTAAGTGCAAATTGGCCCAATGTTTTCTCTTGCACAGCTTCTTACTCTTTGGCAATAACGATATTCTCGCAACTGTGTTGCCTGGAGTATACCTACAAACCTATTTCATCCCTATGAAATCTACCGCACATTTTATCTTTTACTCCAGAAATAAATAAATGCGAAGACTGTAACAAGTGGTATTTGTAGATCCATTTCATCATTCAAAATTATTTGTATACATTGTCAAAAATACCAAAACAAAGCAAAAACGCTAATTCTCGAATTGGTTCAAATAATGTCCTCGGACCGTCTAAGCCGTTGCCACTCCAAGATCTCCCAACACAACGAGCTAATTTAGCCTTTATTTCTCTTCTTGGATTCAGTGAAAGTAAACGACATGTATTTGTCTGAGAGAGAGAGAGAGAGAGAGAGAGAGAAATATGCTGGCATATTAATAAAGATTGAGGATCGAAGAGATGAAAATGTTTATTGGTCAATTTTTGACCTCCATACAAATGTACTTGGCCTTCATTATCAATTCCAAACCATCGATGGACCTACTACAGGCAATGATTCTTTCAAGGGACCAATAGGGAAGTGTTTGTCAAAGGTAGAAGAGTTAGAATGGGATGAAGTGGTCGTTCTGATCACAGCTGAACCAGTATTCTGATGACAAACTAAATGTTTTCTGATTTGTTCTCTGATAAGAAGTACCTTGTTCCTACCCTAGTATGAAGTTTCCAGATGAGCTCCTAAAATTAGAATAAACAAAATAACTCGTCACCAAATCCATTCACAGCGGGAAAATTGATCCGCAACTGAATCTTAGAACCAGAACATACTTCCCATTTGAAGGGGTTGACTTTCGCCTGTCACCTTGGCGCAACTTAACTCTTCAAGCATCCATTTTCTACGTCGTCACCAACTGCATTCATTGTTGGTTTGTGATCAAAACTCGACCACACATTTCTGACGCCACCTATCGCATTATTTTTGAAATCGAATGTCTCCGACTTCTTCCTCAATCAACGTGGACCCAAAATATATGCTCGTCTCTCTCCTTTGCGACGATGATCCAAATCTCCGCGTCTTCGCCGTTCGCAAGATCATAGACCTTCGCCAAGGGAGCGTTGTTGGTGACAAGACTTTGAGAAAATTTGTTCCTCTTCCCTTCAATTCTAATGTAACACCATTGCTGAACTCATCAATGGAGATTCAGTCACCATTTACGAGTCTATCCTCACTAGCGATCTCACCATCGCCGAATTTCAGGATTTGATTCGCAACAAATTTGAATCGCCATCTTTCCCCACCCACACCCAATCGGTGAAAAGCCTGATTCGCGAATTAATAAGTGCATACGATAAAATTCCTGGTAATGTCTTCCCAAAAAATATTTTGGGCTTCCAGAAAAATATTTTCGAAAGCTGAGACGAAAAAATCTTTGCGAAAATAATTTGTTAGTTACAATACCTCTATTTGTCATAGTGATGATAATGTGCATTTTTCATGCGTTTCGTCCTTGCGTTCATTTGATTTGATGTTCGATTAAATAAACCTTGATCTTTGTTTGGAATTTATTTCTATTATCAAAACTTAATTTAGTAATAAGATTAAGTTGGTAAAGGTAGGTATTCTCTGTTTTTACGCCCCGATCCAAAGAGCGGCTTTGAATACTGTCACGTGACCAACGATGACTAATCATAATGCAGTGTATTGAATGGAATCGTAAATATGATAATTAGCCGAGGTAGTTTATTTTTTGTCATTTTGTAATTAATTAATTGTTTTTTACCGATGATTTTTACGACAATAGGCCGAATTCATTCCCTTTAAATATATATATATATATATATATATATATATATATATATATATATATATATATATATATATATATATATATTGTGATAGAACGAGTTGAAGCTGCGTTAATTTCAACTCCTATCCCATATTATTTAAAACCACGATGCTGCCCACGTGCATCTTCGATTCGAAGCTTGGAGTCTTATCACAGCTACCGGATGTCAATGTTTAAACAAGGAGGTTATCGTCCCCCGTTCGCCCCCATACGCCGACCTCGCCAGATTGAGTTAGGCTTATGGGCAGATAAGGCATTGTTCTCCGGCTTGGCTGTGCGTTCCCTCGAAGCTCCCTCCCCATTGTCCCCCACGCCAAGGAGATGTCCTGGCTATTTATATGGAAACTTTACCACTAAGATCAGATTGGAGATCCAGATTTTCGTCGCGAAACATCACCACGACCCTCTCTCCCTTTGTGCGCCAAGGGACCTCGACCTCGAGATTCACCATCACTTGTCCAGAAGGAGGACAATAATCCTTGAGTGCCAAAGGTTCGAGCCTTTCGTGACGCCAAGTCCCCAAGGCTTTCCCCCCTGTTGTTCAGAGGAGAACAGCATTAGAACAGCCATTGTTCGTTTTGAGCCCTTCGCCAAGAAACGGTTCTCATCCCCCCCTGTTGTTCAGAGGAGAACAGCATTAGAACAGCCATTGTTCGTTTTGAGCCCTTCGCCAAGAAACGGTTCTCACCCCCCCCCCCTTGTTGTTCAGAGGAGAACAGCATTAGAACAGCCATTGTTCTTGAGCCCGTAGACAAGAGACGGTTCTCACCCTTCCCCCTTGTTGTTCAGAGGAGAACAACATTAGAACAGCCATTGTTCTTGAGCCCGTAGACAAGAGACGGTTCTCATCCCCCCTTTGTTCAGAAGAGAACAACCTAGAACAGCCATTGTTCTTCAAGCCGTTCGTCGAGAAACGGTTCTCCTTCCCAAGACGCCACGTCAGGATCCTTTTATCCGTCCCCCCTTCGGCTGGAACTCGCCAGTGGACCGAAACTCCTTCGCGCCACCTTCCACTGCACCTCTAGTGTAAAAGTTACGTAAGCCAAACGTCACCTTTGAGTACTTAACCCTTTTGTCAATTCTATCCTGTGCTTTAAATTGTTTATCGAACCATCCCATCTCTTTAACTCTATATTTGTTTTACCTTTTTTAATCCCTTAAATCCTTGGATTAGCCCGAGTCTCCACGACCCTTTCCATTCTGTTTATGTCAATATTTTACGTTTTTGTGTATTGTTTATAGTTATTATTAATAAAACTCTATTTTATTAATGATAGCAATATTATTATCCTTAAGCTCAGTTCCACTTCTTAAGCATATCGAAGATACATAATATCGGCCGCCAGACAGTAAACGCACTCTAAAGATAATTAAGGAAGTTCCCTCAACGAATAGTGATATATATGGTATCGTCGGGAGTCATTCTACGACATATATATATATAGAGAGAGAGAGAGAGAGAGAGAGAGAGAGAGAGAGAGAGAGAGAGAACTTTCGACCAATAATTGTCGGCTCATAAGTTTAACATCCATCGTAGATAAATTTATGGAATCCGTCATTCGCGATAAATTGATCGATCATTTGGAAGCACATAATCTCATCAATGCTAAAAAAAAAAATTAGTACAACCATGGTAGCACATGTAACAGCGGTTTTAAACTGAAAGGACGGAGGAGGTTTCAAAAGAACATGGCTTAAATTTGGTCACCTTTAAAAGCATCAATAAATGGGACGCAAGCCCCGCAGTGGTAATAAATGCTAGTAATGTGAATAGTTTTAAAAACGAAATTTACAGTTATTTTAGGGATAATAATATTGTTTAAATAAAGAGCCCTGTCGTGGATGGCGAAAATGTACAAAGGAGGACTACTACCATATTGGAATAGAATGGGACTGCGCTTTGAGTGCACTGAGTTGTCCTTGCTGGCTTCCTGTAACTATGTAACTATATTAATATATATATATATATATATATATATATATATGAATGCAATGTCCCGCAGGAAAAAATGAAAAGGTGTTTCCAAGTACTTTCGAACTTTATTAAGTTCCTTATCAAGTAACTTAATAAAGTTCAGAAGTACTTAGAAACACCTTTTCATTTTTTACTGCGAGACATTGCATTCATTTGCTACCCTCACGTGATACTTTGTGAGTTGTTCATTTATATATATATATATTACCCTCAAACCAATTCGAATTAATTAAATAATCAAAATATCCAAAACATTTAACATAAGCAACATATAACAGATAAACTGATGAGGCTCTGCCTCTAGTTGTGAATTTGAGACTGACTGACGACGTATTATGGCTTCTTTCAAGTCCTTCCAGAGGGTTTCCAGCGGATTCATATCCGGACACTGAGGCGTTAGGTCCATCACCATGGTAGTGTTGTCCCGCAACCACTGTGGGTATGGTGGACGCAGATTTGTTGCATGCGACATTGTATTGCTGGAAAATCTCACATTTCGAGCATTTCTGGATAGGTCTCGGTCTGAGGGTAGTATGTGATCTCTCAGTAAGGATTAGTAATTAACTTAATTCATGGTGCCATATCATTCTGCCCAACACTATTAAAAAGTGGCCACAATGCTTAATAGTTGGCTCAAACCACTCTCGATTCCACTACTCGACTTTGGCCCGGCGCACTCTAACTTTGCATCGAGAATAACTGGAACGTAGACAGGTCGAACCATATAATACGTCCCACTTACGCAGGATCCAGTTTCGGTGAGTAACTGCCCAAACCAGTCGATGTCGATTCTGCTGAAGTATGATCAATGAATCCTGTCGGTCTTTACACGACTTGAAGCCTTGTGCAAACACTCTGGGACTGACTGCTCTGACGGATGCATTAAGGTGTATTCCATCTGTACATTCATGTTGCAGCCTGATTTTCTTTTTCTTTAAATCCCGACGACTTGTTCCACACAGAGGCTTGTAGTTAAGTTAGGTGCTGACTTTAAGTCATCTAGAAGTAGGTCGGTCTCTAATATCCTACCTTTTGATATTCTTCAACAATTATGCAACACCGGAATGTTATCCGCTGAATCTTTGGGCGATGTATCGAAAGCTTAGAGCCTCTTCTTTCAGCGAGTGATCAAATTTCTTTCCTCCGCATTTTTACGTGTTTTCGTCTCTCTCATACCATTATCAGATCCTGTCGGCATTGAATATCACAGGAAGCAACAATATATCTTATATGAGTATATTGAAACTGTAACATAGTGCATACAGATACTATATATATTGGACATAACGAAGGACTAAGAAAAATTCCAGGTGTTCGAAAAACTTTGCCCAAGATATCGTATCCCACGACTAAGAAAATAGCTAAAATAATAATAGAAGAAAGATTAAGTATTTAATTTTACATAACCTTAATTTTCAATTAACGATCAATTCTTACATAACTTAAAATTACTTTACATTAGCGTCAACGGCAGATAATATGATTGTCGTAGGTTAGCCGAGCTAATATATATATATATATATATATATATATATATTCATATATATTTATTTGTTTTATTAATTTTAATAAACCAAATAACTTTAAATTGAGGCGTAGGTTCGTGCCTCGGTGATCGTTTGAGGATCGGGCTCTAAGAGTGCTAATATTTATTTTTATTCTAGTGAATGAATAAACTGGGTTTCTTTCTTGACTTTATCAAATATTGCCACTCCAAACTCGTTCGGGGATAATTTAAACAGTGCATTTCCTAAAGAAAAATAGACATTAATGAACATAACCCATCTCACTAAATAACATACAACAAATACATATCTAATACACTTAAAAAAAAAAAATGGAATTACTGGGTGAGCTCTCGCAGTTCGCTTCGAGATAAAATTTTACGGGGGGAACAATTTTTAAGTTAGTATCGTTGTCTTTGGCCAGGCATCCACTAAACTAATTATTATGCACGGGGGCATAAACAAAAGGATTATTCTTTACTCACATAAGGTAATGGAGATTAAATACTCGTGACCAGTTAGACTATCTTCGGAGATTTTTGATCGGAGTTGGTTGTTTGTTCGTTAGATGGCGTTCGTTGACTTGCCTGGCGAGTTGACGGGTGACCTCACGAGGGATCTTGGGTAGAGGCGACTTCAAGCTAAAACTTAGCCCTTCCACTTTGCTTCCGGACGAGATGAAATCGTTGTCTTCTTTTTATTTTTTCTATCTAGTTTGGGTTTGTCCAACTCAGATAGAGTAAGATTTAGAGTCCTCAAACTGGCTAGCTTGATATTAAATCTCTTGGGGGCTAGAGCGGCGCCGAGCTTCCTTGGTACGATCTGTTTTCTTACAAGGACTGCAAAGTTCTCCTTAACTTGCAGAAAACTTTCTACCGGTGATTTTTCTGTTTCTTTCTCGAACTTGAAAAATCTCTCAACCGGTGGCTTACTTGTCTCTTCCGTTAGAACGAACACAAAGCCTTGGTTTACTCGGGTCAACCTGTTATATACACAAATTACTCTCGCTAAGGTGGGTGAGGAGGTGGATGGAGGGGGGGTGGGGCTCGCAAGGTGGGACCTCAGGTTGGTCTCCCGCACTTTTGCGTCTTGTGGTTCGGAGAGGGGGTAATACGAGATCGGCAGTTTGCACTTTTGAATGGGTTGTTTATAAGTGCACCCTCGAAGGGCCTGCCTTTTGAGCTGAGGTCAGGAATCAGTGTCGTATCATTTACGCTTTTGCCCGTTCTCCCATGTTACCGGAGAACATCGAAGGGGCAAAGCTAAACCCAGATGTATTTAGTTATTATTTCCTTAGACTCGATACATATATATATATATATATATATATATATATATATATATATATATATATATATATATATATATATATATATATATACAAAACTCTTATTATACCTCTGCAATGATCATTGTTTTGATATCAGAGCTCGGAATTAATATTGAGATTGGAAATTGGAAATTTCTCTTTCCAGCTTTATTGAAACGATTATAGCATTGGGCGTTTTGAAAGCGCCGCCATCGCAGTTTCGAGATGTCTTTCAAACTCCTCCCACAATTTGATTAGTTCTCTCCGGCCGTGTTAATTCAGACATCGATTAGATTTATCATATTGTTCACTGGATTCCAGCCACCATCAGTCGAAATTACCCTCCGCTCAACGATTTAATACGTCTTTGCGGACACATACAATATCCGTGTTATTTTTCAACTCACTTTTATCCAAAACAATAGAAAATAGCCTTTGTTTTTTTAAACTTTGGTTTTGTCCTTTTTATAATGAAATTTTTGCTAAAAATAGCAAATATTTCTATTTTCAACCATTGTAGGGCTAAAAACAAATTCACAATTAATTAAATTTAATAAAAATTCATTGAAACTTCTACAAGAGATATAAAAACAACAAAATAGTTATAAGTGAACACTTTTCTTCGATTTTCGTTTTCAATGTAAATCACTTTCCAGTATAATGACCCAAATGTAGCTTCTCATCATTTTTTCATTGTATACTCCTTGTTATCTATGTTCAAAATTCAGTATATCTTGACGTAAGCGACCCCTTGCTCTTCTGAGTATGCTCGTATATTCTCCTTGAACCTGTCAAGGTCGACTTCAAGGATGTGAACAATCAAGAACATCCTGCAGCACATTTGGCCCTCGCTTTTCACTAAGTTGTTAACCACTTCCACATAATTTTCAGTCTCGTGGTTTCTCCAAACGCCTGACACACATTAAAAAAACTCAATCAGGCTTCCTTTTCCTTTTTATTAATCTTTACTAGGGAATTCTGTTTACTCTATGATTTTCCTGGTTTGTGGTCTAACAAAGACAAGGTCAATGAGGTCTCTTTGGTTTGGATAGCAAGGATTCCAATCAACAGAGATATCATTGACACTGTAGTCTATACCTTTTGTGCGATTATTTCAGCTTCTTTATTGTTTCTTTCTTCTGAAGATGGTTTATTCCATTTATAATGTAGGTAGAAGAAGAACAGCACTGTATAGTACTGGTGCAATAAAGTAATAAAGATTGTTATATGAAATAGCAGGTGCATTTTCGCCACTTGGAAGTTCGAAGGTTTTCACCATACCGAAGTAGCAGTAGCTTTTGTTGTCATTGGATTTACGCCTAATCTTGGGAAAGGCAAATTTCATAGCTCTTTATCTCCCTTCTATATCAACCCCCCAAATTTGTAAAAACTTTTTTTACTCATTTTGCTTACAAACAAACCTAATATCTTAAAGAATTGTGATATTTAATATTTTCATCTTTACAACAAACCATTTTTCTTACCTTCTAAAGTTTTCTTGCGCTGTTCACAATCAAAATGAGGTGCCTAGGTTTGTCTCAGTCCCCAAAAGGCAGGCCAAAGTATGCTTAGTAAGCTTCAGACCTTCTCATAGTTGATGGCATAGAGAACTTTTTTGCTCTTGTTTTGATGACCTGCCCAGAGATATAAAAGAACGCATCTGGAGAATAATTAGAGCCGCTTGGTGTCATTTCTCTTCTGATGTGTAGATAGAGCTTAAATGATAGTAGATTTGTGAATCCTGTATAAATATTTCTGAAATAATTATTTAGGATATTCCAGAAGGTTCTAGATTTTTCTACAGGTTTATTCTGGTAAGTTTTGGAACATTCTTGAAATTTCATATAATTCTAATAAATCCAATAAATTTATCAATAGATTTAGAATGTCTTGGAAGGTTTCCTTACACGAAATACTATTCTACAACATTCCAAAGCTTTTCTAAAATAAGATATACAATTATCTACCATACTTTGAAAAAAATAAAGCCTTAAAAATGAGCGTGATGGAACAGCATCAAAATAAAACATAAACGATTGATAAATCCTCGTTTGCACCGAATAACTCCAGCCATTCTTAATTTGGCCGTTGTTATGTTAAAATGGATAATAAAATGGAATTTTAAATGAACCAACAAATAAAAAGTAATGATTTAACACTAAGATATTTTTAATAATCACCCTTTGAATTTTAACAAATCGATACTTTTGTATTTTGTGGTAAAGGAAGACGAAATTAATTTAAGACTGGAAAGTTGGATCAAATCCCCGCTTTAGGTGATATAGTGGTCACCGAAAGTTGGCTTACTACCTGGCAACTAACTTTTTGGATTGGTATTTGAAAGTAGGAGGTTCTTTGCTAGTGAAAAAATGGCAAAAAGTTTTAGATTTATTACTTAACTTCCAAACCTATTTTTCACAATAAAACGGCTGCTGCCGAGAGGAAAATCGGCACAAAAGTTTAACGCTTTGTTTGGGGTTCATTCCTTCCCTCTCTCAGTCTCTTTTTGTCGGTCCGTCTGTCTCTCTCTCTCTCTCTCTCTCTCTCTCCTCCTCTGTCTGTGTCTGTCGGTCCCCCTGTCGCTCTCTCTCTCTCTGTCTTTGTCTGTCGGTCCTTCTGCCTCTCTCTCTCTCTCTGTTCCGAGTGGTCCCCAGTCACCAGCGGGGTACCACAAGGGTCAGTCCTTGGCTTATTATTATTTATTGTTTACATTAATGACTTGGATAATGGAGTGTTTAGTAGGACCTCTAAATTTCCAGATGACACAAAGCTAGAGGAAGCCGAGCCATTTCGAGACCCGATGTAGAGCAAATGCAAAGGGACCTTAATAAAATTGTGGAATGGGCGGATAAATGGCAAACGGGCTTCAACATAGGTAAATCAAGATCATGCATTTAGGATGTCATAAATTAAAAGTAGAATACCATATGAAAGACCAAATTCTCGAATCCATTAAAATAAAAAATGATCTGGGGATTTTAATCTCGGAGGACCTTAAAGTATCGAAACAATGCGCAGAAGCTTGTAAAAAAGCAAACTGAATGCTAGGATGTATTGCTCGGAATTTTACTTTCAACTCAAAAGATATAATCCTGCCACTATACAAATCGCTCGTGCGCCCACACCTTGAATAGCCGGTTCAATTTTGGTGTCCCTCCCTAAACAAGGATATAGCGCAGTTAGAAAGAATGCAACGTCGGGCTACGAAACTAGTTCCTGGAATCCGAAACAAACCGTACGAAGATAGACTCCGTTCATTAAACCTACTATCACTTGAAAGTAGACGATTACGTGGACAATTGATCGAGGTATTCAAAATCTTAAAAAAACTTACTAATATTGATTACAGACTATTTTGCGAGATGGACAAAAGGGCCAACACACGCCAAAATGGATTAAAATTAGTGAACAAGCGATTTAACTCTACTATAGCTCAACATTACTTTACGTTTAAAATCACGCAAGCGTGGAATAGCCTGCCCAACCATGTAGTGGAAAGCACGTCAGTTAATACGTTCAAAAACCGACTTGATGAGTACTTCAATAGTGTAGATATAACGTAGTAGGAGCACAAATTAAAAAAATCATATATTATAAGGAGTTAAGGATTAAAATGAAATGATAAATAGAAAGATGCCAGCGACGCCTCCCTGCACGGAGTGAATGTGAATTCCCATTTTCTCTTTCTGTCTGTCCTAAAGTTTATTATTTTCATCACTATCAGGCGAAGCCTGCGGGAGAAGAGAGTACTGTCTTATCACCTTCCCCCCCACCACCCTAGTTCGAACAAGCGTGTTCGGGTATTTGAGGGATAGCTGAACCTGCATGTCAATGGTGCACATGTAGATAAGTGTCTACCGTAGAATTAAAATAATTAGAAGAGGCATGTAAAGAAAGGTTAAATGATACACATGTACATAAGTATGTACAGTAGAATAGAAATATTTTAAAAAAACATGTAAAAACGATATATACAAAGGGTAGAGATATAGATAAGTGTTTACTGTAGAGTTAAAATAATTTATAAACAACAAAAAACAGCATGTACAAAAAAGCATGATACACTAACTTTTCGCTCGATCTCGAAAGTAATGGCATCTCTTTTTATGTAATGATCATAATTTTCTATATTTTGGGTGGGGCTTGTTTTCCGGAAGTGATAATAATAGAAAAAAGTCGATACCACAAACTTTGCTCCGTCAAAAGATCCCGATCGAATGAGTGTACTTGGTTCTCATTACAAAGGGGAGTCAGAATCCTCATATTCTCTACAATCTTTTGCAACTTTCCCTCCCCTTACCCATCCTAAAGCCCTAACGAATAAACACCCATTTTTCTATTCACAACGACCAAATTCATCTCTTTTCTTCAGTTACAGCCAAAGTTGCGAATCAAATGAATTCTCTAGTCACATGAGAAGGTCGAGGAGATGAAGAAGAGGAGGCAATGATTACATTGACAGGAAAGGAAGAGAATGAGGGAAGGAGGTGGTGGGGAGGGGAAGTGTTTTAGTGGTGGGTAGGGGTGAAATGGGTGGGTGGGTATGGGTCTTGATGATGGGCAGGGTCGATGGTGGTGGTGGTGGGCTTGGGAAATGGTCGTGTTGGTTAGGGGTGGTTGTGGTGGTAGGCAGGGGCAATGCTAGTGGCGGTGATGGGCAGGGGCAAATTTTAAGATAAGGTAACATAATAGACCTCGAAACAACTCAAGTTGTTTTTATGCCATTTTGTAAGATAATTTACACGACCAAACCTTGTGTCCAAAATTGGCTTTCAGAAAATTCTTCCGATAAACTTTATTATATTTACATCTTTTCTATCGCGATGCGCCTCTGCCGAGTTTCCTTTAGTAGATTTTCTTTGAGAAAAGATTCACTTTTTGTGGGTAAAGAGAAAAATTATGGCATAAATAAGAAAGTAAATTGGATAAAATAAATTCGATAAAATGACAATTTATTTTATCCAATGCTATTTTGGTATCGCAAATGGAAAATAAATAGCCCAAAGCTGCCTCATTGCGTGACTCACCCTTTTGATTAACGATTTTTCTTTAAATTCAACAGATTATTAGAGTAAATTGTTTATTGGTTTGGAGTATTTAGTAGATTATGTATTAATAATTGTAGCAGAATGAGGTTAAAGGGCGACCACGTGCCTTTCTGTACCCACTTAGATCCTGAGATCAAACGAAGGAGCTGTGAAAGCATGGCTTACCTCGGGTAAGGATGCAGCCTACGCCGTTATCACACACCGCAGCTGTATTTGCCTAGGGACCGATTTCATCGTTTCCCACGGCATCCTATAAGCAATCATTCTTGCTTTCCACCCGGAGATCGAAGTCGAGTTGGACAGTCCAAGCCAACGTTATCACAATTCCCCCTTCTCCGAAGGAGTCGCCGACTTTCCCCAAAAATCGCACGCGCGTCTAGAGGGCCGTCACAGTGACTTCACAAGGCGTCTATATAACCCTTCGATTCAGTTTAGTAAGGAGTTCTTATAGTCTTTCCACCTACTCCGGCGAACAAGCTGAAGGGAGTTCGCCTCCCCACCCCTGCGGCGATTTAGATTCAAGTCGAAAGCCAAATCGATCCGTGAACTCTGCCATATTCAATCGACAAGTATCTGACGAGGATTCCCAACTCCACTTCGAAGGCCCTACGAGTGCTCCCTCATCTGAAGCAAGAGGTAACCTGACTTCTTCCGTCGCATTCTTCGTACCCCAACTGGTCTCTTTTCTGCAACGAGCACGTAAAAAGCTGTAACCGTTGCTGTCTACAGATTGATCTTGAATCTGGCTTATCCCATTGCTCTATATATGACCTGACAATGGGTGAAAGGCGCCAATCAGGTCGATTACCACGCGGGCGAAAGGTTCAGATATGATGGGTCTCTTCTGCACTGGAGCGGTTCTGACACGTCCTTTTGCGGAGGTCCTTTGACATATATCACACGAACGGCAATAATTAAGGATGTCATCTGCCGCACCGGTCAAATAAAAATATTTTTTAAATCTCTGAGCCGTTTTAGTATGGCTGAAGGGGCCAAAGAAAAAGCTATCGTCGGCCTTCTTTAATATGAGGGGTACCTGCGAACGGGAGATGCATAATGCATGTGCCTTGAGACTATTGCTTTTTAAGCAGGCGCGGTACAGGAGGTTGTTCTTCACGACGTAGGAAACGCAGTCTTTTGCTTATTAACGAATTCATTATTCAGAACTGGGACGGAATTTGGAGTTATGAGGGCAGTTGAATCTCAAATGTCCTTCAACACAGCCGTAGAAACACACGATGGGCCTTTTGGTGAAGTCTGACGAAGGGAATTTGACGAGAATGGCTTGATGTCACGGGGTTCAGACGAAGACCAATTCCCGGGCTTGGAGGGCCCAGTAATGGTGGCAAACTTGCTAGGCTCACGGGGTGTAAATTTTTGTTTGACACTTTTACCTTTGCGGGACGATGGTTCAGCCTTTCTTTCTTCTTCAGGGTAGCAATTGTGGCTCGCAGCGAATATATCGACTTCTTCGATGCATTCCTTGAAGGTGAAACACCTCCAGTCCTACACCAAAGATCGAATCTCAGAATGAAATCGAATACTGCTTCATACTCGTGGGTAACTTGAAAAGAATCGAGCCAGAAGTTGAAATGTCTCAGAAGCGAATACCCAAACTGACGAAAAGTTTGGTAGGGCTGTATACGGGCGGGACGAAATTCAACGCGGTAGAAATCGGGCGTCATGTTATACGCGGCTAACACTTCTGATTCCAACGTAGAATAGTCGATCGTTGCCTCCAACGCGAGGGATATGAAAATATATCGGAGCTTAGAGCATAGCACCAGCAGGAGTTTAGTGAAACTATCCAACTCAATTTCCCAGTTGTTTAGCTCGAAGATCATTTCAAAGTGCATTAAATAGGACCCGAAATATTATCTTTCCTTGTAACGGGGAAGCTTCACGGATGCAGTTTGTGAGATGTCATTCCGCGCGTTAAAGGAGAGCGTTTCGATCGTCGCTCTGCTCATTTCAAGTTCATATCGTCGGATGCTTTCTCTTTCTTCTCTCTCTCTCTCGTTCTTCTTTCTCTTGTTCTTCTCTGACTCTTCTTTACGCTCTCTCCGCTCTCTCGTTTCTTGTATGTAAGACAGAAAGTCCTTTCCGGATAAACCAAGGATTCACCTTGTAATTTAAATTGGCCCAATGAAGACATAATGCTCGTGAATTCGAACTAAACTTTTAAAAAAAAGTAATGGGGTTGTCGACCCAAATTAACTCGATAAACACATGCCGTGATTAATACTTTCCGTTTGAGCACTCGGAAATACACGAAGTAACGCGTGAGCCTTTAACTTTGTTAACGGCACCGAGAACAAAACTAGACTGAACCTTTCTTGGTATGAAAGGGCAAAATTGCGCTAAGCGGAATAAATGAGCAGCGCAGTCTCAAAACCTACACACAGTATGTATAAATGGCAGGTACACACAACAAATGGGAGAAATAGTTCGCAAGATCCGACACGAGAACGTAACGTGTCTTCGTACGCGGGCGTACTCTCCTGCCAATCCAGCAGGAGACCTCCGGTTATGGAGGTCGCCTCAGTCTCCGGATATGATCCACTAGAAATTCTCTGGTAGGACATGAAAGAAGCCATCAGATGTCGTCAGTCAGTCCCAAATAGACAACTAGATGCAGAGTTTCATCTGTTTATCTGTTATATGTTCCTTATGTTAAATGTTTGTGATATTTGGATTATTTGATTAATTCGTATTGGTTTTAGGGTAATATATATATATATATATATATATATATATATATATATATATATATATATGTATATTTGTGTGTATATAAATATATATATATATATATATATATATATATATATATATATATATATATATATATATATATATATATTTATATATATAGCTACATAGTTACAGGGAGCCAGCAAAGACTAGTTAGTGTACTCAAAGCACAGTTTCATTCTATTCCAATATGCTAGTATTTCTATTTCGTACATTGTTGCCACGATGCGACATTCAATCCACGACAGGGCTCCGTATTTAAACAATATTATTATTCTTAAAATAACTGTCAACTTCATTTTTGAAACTATTTACTACCTTCGAGTGGCGTGTGTTCCATTTATTGATGCTTTTAAAGGTGACAAAGTTTTAGCCATGTTCGTTTGAAACCTCCTCCGTCCTTTCAGTTTAAAACCATTGTCACGTGTGATACCATGGTCGTACTCAATTATTTTTCTTAATATTCGTTTGTAAATATATTTAAAATTTTAAGTGCCTCGATAAACTCACCTCGCAGTTGCCTAGTTTCAATTTTCGGAATTAGTTTAGTAGCACATCGTTGAATTCTTTCCATTTAATTGAAGTTTACATATTTATAAGGGGAGAATAATTGTATCACGTATACTAGGTATGGCCTTAGTAAACTTTTATATAGAGGTATGATTATATCTTGGTGTTTGTAGTTAAAACTTTTCGTAATAAATCCAAGCATTCGGTTTGACTTCTTACACGCTTCGTCACAATGATTGTTAAACTTAAGATCCTTTGAAACCCGCACCCCTTAATCTTTTTCTTCGTCCACGGCGATAAGATTTTTACCACCTATTTCATAGTTAAGACTTATGCCTTATACTCAGGAGTGGTTTCTTTCTACGCAAGTGGGCGTAGTATGTTTCCCACCTCTCCCAAGCGAAGTGAAACAGTCTAGC
Organism: Ceratothoa steindachneri; assembly: GCA_963969495.1. NCBI lineage: Eukaryota > Metazoa > Arthropoda > Malacostraca > Isopoda > Cymothoidae > Ceratothoa > Ceratothoa steindachneri. Next base: position 145,292,680 of record OZ018329.1, read on the forward strand.
AAGACATATTCAGGTTCAGGTTTTGGGCAATTTGAAATGAATTATCGGCTGCTCTCTCAAACCGGTCCTTCATCCGCATCCATTAATTTCATCCAACAATCTTCCCAGGGAGTAGATTTTGAGGGTGATCTGTCGTTTTCTTCGTCGTCTCGTAGGATCCCCTATTTTGATGGACGTTATTATGAGTGAAATCACTCCTTTTGGCCATATACAATGTCTTGAAATTTCAGACAGTGTCATTCCTTCATTTTCCACTCTATTAGCCGCCTTCTGAAGGCTATGTCGACCATAACTAGTCTAGTCATCCTGATAAATAAGTAATACCATCACTACCGGGCAACCATACACGTAGAAAAGTATTGCCCTATATATGATACGAATTTTTCTAATCGACATAAAGGTAAGGATATGGTTGTCTAGTTCTGGGCGACTACTTTCTTCAAATACCCATTATTTTCCGCTTAACCTTTTTTCATCCTTTGTTTTATCAAATGAAACTTACATTACGATCAGAGGCAAATTTAACAGAATAATCTGTGCCATTTTCATCGAAATTAATTGAGTAATTTTAAGAAAGGCAAATATTTTATTATGTTGTCTAGGTTTGGACGTTACCGTACGTAAGAGTGATAACAATAATAATAATAAAGGGAGAATAACAGAAAGCAAGATTGAAATAATAACCTAATTATAGCTTGAATTACTAATAATATTCTTCTCATTGCACAGTTGAAGATGGTAATAAAATCGAACTAGTCCTGTAATGTAATACAGTGATTCAACTAAACTGTCGTGCTTATATATATATATATAATATATATATATATATATATATATATATATATATATATATATATATATATGTGAGGAGAAGTGATACACTGAAACAAGAGAGAAAAGATTCTGCTGGAGCTGATCCTGAGAAAAGCAAAGAGAAAAATACACATCGCTCGGAAAGGATTCAAACCTCAAACCTCTGGTTATCTAGACCAATGCTCTACCCAGGAAACTAACAGGAAAAATAAACCTTGACAACATATTTTCATCAATTTAACTTTTCCATTCGCACCCCCCAAAGAGAACCGCCTAATTGAAGCTGTGCCTGTAAGGATGGAGAGCACTGCCTTAGATAACCAGTCCTCTGGTGTTCGAGTCCTTGCCCAGCGATATGTATTATTCCATTTGCTTTTCTCGGGGTCATGTCTATTAGAATATCCTGTTTCTTGTTCCTGTGTATTACTTTTCCTCACTCATTCCGTTGTCATGTTTTTAAGCTTGTTGATCGATTTATCCTAGTTTGTGCGCCAACCACACCGGCCGATAGCTTTCGGTTGCTCAAAAAATAGATGCGTTCTCTTTCCATTTTCTTATATATATAATTATTTTTGAATGGACTTATCTGCTAGATAAGGAATGGCTAAGGATTTGCTCCTTGTCAAAAGGGAAATAGTAAAATGCAAGTTTAGCAGAATAGATAAATGGTCTTGTTAAAAACGATAACGCATTTTCTTGATCAATGCCCCTCAAACATCCCCCCTCCCCGGCTGATTCGAAAGTCTGTTCCGGTGAATTGACATCCCTCTCTTTGTTTGGACGGATGAAGTGCAGCCCGTATCAATGTACCGAATTCCGAACTTTCTTTCTCCACCATTGCTATAAATTCAAATGTAAATATACCTAATGTTGTACACCTTTGCCGTTGGGTAATAATCTTTTAGCACCACCCTGTTTTGTGCCAAGTAAATATTTCTGAAGCTCCTCCCCGATCTCGTGAAATTGATAGAAAAGCTCCAAATTGATTTTAACTTAAGTTTGTGCTCAGAACCTTTTTAAGGCTGAACCCTGTGACCCATTTTCATTTTAATCGAGCTTTGCCGGACGTGGTAACAGTTTCAAGGACAACAAAATAAGAGGAATGATAATAATCTTGTCTTTAGTTCCTTCCCAGAAAATGATAATAAGTCGAGTCCGGACAGTTTTCTCCCTTCCTCACTGTGAAAGGAAAGAGAGAAAACAGAGCAAGAGACTTCTCGATAAGTTAAGAAGATCCATTCCCGCAAGCTAACGCCAAGTGAAGCTCCCACTACACATGCCAGTGCTGAACCCAAGTACTTTAAAGATGTAACCATACTGGCATAGGAGGATGGCCAGTTTTACGCATGCCCTCACAAGCCTGCTTCACACTAGCGACAATATCATCTTACCCCGAGTAAAGCTCAAGCTTTCTCATAGCGCCGTTAACGTCAACCCTCACCTGACCCGATATTATGTGCCATAGTAAATCCCAATTTACTTTGGGTCACAACTTTAAGATTGGCAAATTATTATTAAAGGACGGGAAAAGGCAATATAGGAAGGGATGATATATGGAGAAAAATCCACATAATTTAAAAAATCCCATTAATTCGATTTGTGGTAAAGAAGGTACCCTACTTTGTCGGGTCGTCGTTGTTTGATCTCCTTGGGAGCAAGCTCCCCTCACAACGCCGGGTAGTGTAATAAGAGGGGACTTAGCAAGACGCTTTTAGCATTTAATATCTCTCTGCTTCTCCTCAATTCGCTTAATTAAAAATACTCCCTCAGGAAATCCAATTTACAAAGAAGAGAAAATAGGAGAAGGGAGTAACGAAACTTTGTGTATAAAAGAAATAACATGGAAAAAGTGGGTACAAAGGCGAATAAAGAATAAAATATTGCAAAGAAACAAAGGAATATTTAGACTGAAAATTTGTATAACTTACGTAGCGGGAATAACCGAAAAAAGATAGGAAAGGGTGGTTATGGATTATTACTCTTAATGTTATTTAGACGGAAGAAGTATAGACATCATAAGCATCTGAAGCAGAAAGTTTCTAGAGCTTTTCAAATCAGGTAGTGAAGTTAGGATAAGGGAAAATATATGGAATGTTAAAAACCCATTAAACAACACGAAGTTCCTCGGGGCGGATGGGCTTGAAATTTTCCAGAACTTACACCTGTTCCACTATGATAGTGTTTCTTTGGTAGCAAAGCCCCCCCCCCTTAACGATCCCATCTAAAAGTTGTATGGAAGAATAGAACGTGACTGAATCCTTGATCTCTCTAGAACTACATAAAAGTAGCCGAGTTCAATAGAACTCCACTCGGCGCTTTCTAATACAACCCTCCCATCAAATTTGTCGCCAAGATCCAGAGGTCATCATTGACAACGATCCCAGCAAGTCACAGAGGTCCATAACCAGAGACAAGGGAGAGTCAGAGTATTTCATCAAGCAGGTAGTGCATAAGGACTCCATATTAATCCTAAAAGATAGAAAGGGTCAAATTCTGTCGGAGTCCATGAAGGAAAGTGCTGCGAATCTTATGAATAATTTAAAGCATCACTCAGCCTAAGATTCTTTGGTTCTGCTCATACGAAAAGAGAACCAAGACCAGTTGGTGAACTCGCGAAACAACCTCTGACTTGTTGTGCCTACAAAGATGTACAGAAATTCAGAAAAACCAAGTTTGCGGTCCACATCATGCTGTTATGGTGCACAGTAGCGAGGGCCATGTTATGCCCCGTTATTATCCCGAAGGAATAAATCAAGTGCCTAGAGGAGCTGGTGTTGCCCTAAATCCACGGAGCAGTTGGAAGGCCGTACGTGTGACTGTAGTATTCTGCACTGTGCCAGACAAACAGGAAGAGACAGGCTTGGTTGTCAATCAATTTCCTTGTCCACTTCAATCCAAACTTCTGGCTTCCTATCTAATAACCCACATTCCAACCCTCTGAATCACTCTGTGTGGGGCGTAGTTGAGAGTGAGAGAGACCACCAAGTCCCCATATTGCATCACGATATATGTGTCCAGGATGTCCACAGTTTTACCCCAGTTGAACAGGTGGAGCGTCGAGAAGGCCTACAGCAGGTTCCACCCCGTCTGGAGACCATGGCTGAGGCCGATTGGTATTTCATTGAATAAAATGAAAATGAGTCAATCCTTCATTTCCCTTTATTGCAACTTTGGTAAATGAATTTGTATGAATAAACTCTGTGTTAATTTCTTGGTATTCAAATTAGGCAGCAAACTGCATACCACAAAGTGTAATGTCATTAAATATTTGTCGTAAATGAATGCAGTATATGTATTTTAAATTGAATTTATTTATTTTCAATTTCTTTAGTACCACTCTTGATTTAATTACAACAAAATGTTCTCACATTTCTGAAGCTATCTTTCTTCACTCAACTTCTAATTTTCATACACTTTTATTTATTTATAATCGTGGTACAGTTCAGAAATATTTCTAAATTATTTCTGAAAAAAGAAATATTTGTTAAATTCTGATTTTAGAAACACAATTTTATTAATTACACAACATTTAGTAAAATACTAAATAATTCAAACTTATCAACCCAAAATATTCAAACATTAGCTATATATATTTTAGGCCAAGAGTGTATAGTGATCATTCCCAATTAATTTGTCTCTCTCACCTTCCTCTCCTCCATTGCTCGTATCTTTAAAAAAATACGAATTAATCAAATTTAAAAACAAAGTTTAAGACGATATTTTTAACCTTAGGTTAACTTAACCTAATCGAAGGTTACGCAGGTTGTTAATTTTTGCATCCTAACATCTTCTACCTAACGCAGCTCAAGCTGCGAGAGCATCTAACAAGCCACCTTCGATAAAAAGATCGAACAAGTGAACAGAACAGAGATAATTAAAAGCCGTCCTCCCCGAAACCTACCATTTGAAAAAAGTCATTAGAAACTGTGCAATTTCTAGCACAAACTAATGTCAAATTTTAGAGAAAATATTTCATAACAATTTGCTGAGTAATAAAGTAAGAAATCGATTGAATGGACATCAGGAACAAGACAAAGAACCAACTTCCGAACCCAAACAATGAGATATCGAACAGAACTGTTTAAAACTCTTGAACAGACCCCTTCAGAGACGATTCATGAACGAAAGACCATCCCCTACTCTATTACATTCAGCTCCTAAGAAATCTCTTCTCCTTCACAAATCCATCTCCTAACACAAAGAAAACCCTTTCTCTCCTAAAGAAAATATTCCTTCAACACGTTCAAATCCACCTTTTTCCTTCACAACACCTCTTCTCGGTTCGAGAGACAACCACAATTGCCTGTCTACAAAAGAGAGTTCAGGCACTTTTGGAGCCCTCACCTAAAATAGGGATTATGATAAGAAAATAAGGGGAACTTTGATAGGAGAAAACTTCAAAGCTCTGATATCAGTTCGAGGAGGTTTACACAAAATTACATTTATTCCTAATTTATGGATAAGTTATGGTTTTTCCGATTTTTATTTTTATATTTGAATTTTTTCTGCTACAACTGAAATTTTAAAGGCAATTTGCAACCGATGATTATTTTAGACGAGAAGTAATTACCGGAAATGAAGAATCTTTTCTGGTCTGTTTTCTTCCAAGTTGACTCTGAAATCTTCCCGACGATAACATATTTAGGCCTTCTTTTAATCTAAGCAAAGAAGATCATTCATACATTGCGGTTAGTTGAAGCGAATATCGATATCTTGGTTCTGAGTAAGAAATGGGGGGCTAAACCTGAACGAAAAAAAAGATCTCTATCTTCTGGGTAATGAAGGTGGGAGGAGCTTGTACATATAAAGACTTACAAACATTTCTTGGTAATAAGCCAGGGTTGCAGCGGGCGTGTACAACTTGAAAGAGAGATAGAGAAATGAAAAGGGCGAGGAAGAGGGAGAGATGGACGGTATGGGAGAGAGAGCTATATAGATAGAGAGCAATATTGAGAGAGATTAAGAATAAATATGTACAGGGAAACGGAAAAAGAAACTGAAACACAAAGTAAAGAGATAGAATAAGAATGCGAATCAGAGCTTACTATTGATAACGTTTTAAAAATGATTGTTTAGTATCCTTTGTTATATTTTCACATTTGATCTTTAAATCCTTAGGTTTGACTTAAACGGGTACCTACTACACTTCTAAAAGTATATAGGTATGAAAATAACTCTAAATATATGAACGAAGAATGTAGACTTATAATTTTCAGATAATTTCTATGTATCCGAAATTACGAGTGAATATATCCATCCTAACCCATGTCTAGATACAAATATCCCGAAAGATATTATAATTTTCAAAGAAGAGGGGTTTGTTCGCTACTCCCACTTTATTGGCACTGTAGCAAATGCTTAAAGCTCTTGAAATATCTTATCTTCAACATTAATATTATAAACCAAAAACGGAGAAAACACATTTTAAACATCATTTCTGGTCATTTTGATCTCATATTTTTTCTGACTAGTCAAGATTTTTGTTTTCAGACAGTTATAAATTCCTCCTCCCTAGCACGTAATCTAGTTGAGATAGTGAGGTTTCACGCATTTTCCTTTGCTTCTACTCGTCTCTTGTGTCAACGCCCTTCTCACGAAAGAGGCTAAATCTCTTGGGTCACTGACTTCTCACTGTAATCTACACATCGATCATCTCCCTTGAACGACGAATTTAAGTAACATCACCCCATTCTTTTTCTACCTGTCTCAACAATTTACAAACTCAACTGCCTTTATGAATTATGACTTAGTGCCTTAAATCTTCAAGTGGGAAAGTTTGGGTTCTTGTGTCTTCACCCACTCATAGACTTGTTTTCTCGCCTTCCTACTTGGGATACACTAAACAGCGAACCCCCTTTGATGACAAAGGGAAATATTGTGCAATTTCTCTGTTTTGGGACACTGCTTCGCCCAATCCTAACGTCCATTATGTTCCAAGATCTCAATTTGATGAGTTATTTCTTCCTCAAAATAACGACTCATCACCTCCAGGCATTTCCATCTGATCGAGCATTGAATAGTTCAAAATCCTAAAAGGGGATAAGCAAATCATGCTAGCATCGTTTGCTACGATAAAAATTTATTTAATTTAGTTATTTTTTTTAATTTCGTAAGAAATTAATTATTCTTAATAGGAAGAATTAAATTACATATAATGGAAAACATTTTCACATTTACGCTTGACGTAATGTAATATCTTTCATTATATCTGCTTCATTTCATTATCGTTTAAATGAATTTAATAAAGTTAATGCATTAAATTCAAACTCAGAATTATTAAAATATTTTGACAAATCTCAGAGAATTTCTCAATTTATTTGAGCACATATTCAAAAGGTTAATTAAAATAAATTAAATTTAAAAATTTAACACCGGACAAAAGCTTAGTTGGAAAAGATTTTCAATGAGGTTAATGAAAGAAGGATTATCTACCACCATCCACCATAACAGTGCTTCGGGCATATCTGAGGGATGCTCTTCATCCACGCCAAGAGTGACTGTATCTAATAGACCAACAAACACCCTAGTGTGAAGGTGGCTACACATTGCTATATTAACCGCATTCCTTTACTGCGTACATTTCAGTTTCCCTTACAACTGGTGATGATAATTCTGATCAAATTCACACATGATACTCACCTTCCATATTTTTTCTTTTTTTAAAAATCAGCTGGCATTATTTACATTGTTCGGAGTTTACTTTCCATATTGTAATTCATTAATATAATATTTTTGTCCTGAAAGTTTTTTCAATTATGACTAGTTAACAATAAATAATAGCCTACCATGCCATAAATATATGAAAAAATTTAATAATTTGGTAAACAAAATCGTGAACAGCGGTCAAGTATGTATATGAGTACTTATAATAAGATTAACCCTAGATTAGATAGCTTATCCGAAGGGATATCTTCGCTCGGACTTAAATTAGTTGTGGTGCACAAAATTGATCAAACTTTGGCATTGTCACTTATTCACGTCCATTAAGCCCAACCTGGTGGATTGTCTGACATTTAGAGCATTGGGATCTACCTACTTTCTCACCTATTCAATAAACGCCGTGATTCACATCAAAGTTATCTTTTATTTCATGGACGTGTTAACGGGGAGGCAGGTTTTGCCATTGAGATGAGCCTATTTTGATGTCCGTAAAAAGTTAAGCATCGTAAAAATGGAGTAATTTATCTTAATATTACTCCAGCGTTTCTTTGCCAATGTATTTCGCTCATTTACATTTCAACCGTTTCCTTACGCCATTCTCATGTTTGAGTTCTTATTTAGGTGTTTTTATGGTTTCTGGGTGTTGTTTCTAGAACGCCTTACTCAATGTATTTTTCTTTGAGTTTCGTAAAACTTTTTCACTTTAGGAGGTTCCTTTATTGCGATAGAATTTTTAAATGCATTAGTCAAAGTTACCTAACGACAATTAACGTAATCAAGTTCCCTGATTCTTTTTAACCGATGATTATGTGTTCCCTGTCAACTCCAATGCTGCAGATGCATTTCGTTGTAGGTAGTGTGGAAAGCCAGATTTTAACCCGTTTCTGCAATTTGTATGTACTAATTGACTAAGACTATTCTAATCTTTTATCAAACTTCTTTCCAAAATGGATTTTAAATTTTAATCTTTAGCAGGAGGAAATTGCGACCCTCCCATAAAAATCGGTAAAACTCAATGACACTATTAAATATAATTTAGATGGGAAAAATTGAGCCATGAGGATCATTTTTTCCGGATATAAAAATATCCCTATGGGTTTTTTTTTACCTTTAGACCTAAAAAATAAGGATGGAAGTTTTTTCAGGGGGTTTCCAATTGACCCAGAAATAAAAGCCGAAAAAGAACCCCCTCAAATCTGATTCTAGTCGGCCTGTCCTAGTTATTGATATTTAAAGTATTTTAAAGTTTGCTGGTTTCCGTCCTGCTCTCAAGCTATGTTTGCTTCTCTGGCGAAGGTCAGCCAGGGCATATCAACTCCAGACCGTGGTGCCCAGTCACGGCGGTAACCGCCCTTAGTAAATAGTGTTAGCTTTAAAAAGAATGCGGACGCAGATTCTTACTGCCGACCCAGCAATTGCCGGGCAAGCGCACTAACCACTATTTGTGGTACAACGATGCCGCTTACTACTTCGAAGAAATATTATGGCCATTTAAAAGCTTTCTTTGCTTTTTAACCAAATTAATGAGTAATCCTAAAAGACTGGGTGTGTGGATAGTGCGAAAGTAAAGCTAGATTAGATTGAACACAAAAGAGATGCCTAGAAATATTTTTCAATTCAAAATAGAATCACGCTCTTCTAATCGAGGCTCTGGTGGTGCCATTCTGACTAGGAACAGGGAACAGACAATGCAGAAAGGACTAGAGAATAGATTGAAATTAAATTTCCTGCCAAAACGGTAGACTCGTTACTCTGTAGAATACTCCAATTTTGAATAAAACTTCGTGGCATCGGAACACATAAAACATGGTACAATTGGGCTGCCCAAATCTAGCAACCCAGAATTGCAATTTAATTGTGAAGGCCTCTGGCGTCTTCAGATGTAGTTTTAGCTTAACTGTCAACACTATTTAAATGGCGCAGATCCAGCGATAGTTGCTGAAGGGGCTGAAGCCTCCCACGTTTCAGACCCAATAACGTTTCTATTTCTTTTTTAAGCCATGCTTGTATTCTGCTATTCAGAAAGAGTATGTAATAATATAGAATATATATAAACCGTTTATAAACGTTTGTGATCAAATATACCTCATATGATGCATGTCTAAAATAGAGGTAAATCTCAAAAGTATTTATTAAATTCAATATTATACGTTAGGTGACGCCCCAAAACGACAATTCAAATTATCAGATGTCTGCAAAGATATTCAAATCTGAGAGAGTTAGTGCACTCTGCAGTCTAAGATACTGTTGTTTATTATCATTTTGTGTAAGATAACCATTATTAATCATCAATGCCCATTTCTCAGACTACTCAGAGGGAGGAATTCATGTTAGCCCCCAACCCCAACTTTTTATCTTGGATCCAGTACTGGTATTTAAGTATCTTTAGAAATCTTTTTATCATTCTTTTGTAAATTGTTGGCGCAGAGGAAAGGTCAGTATGATCAAATTTTGGAATATTGTCTCTAAATTAGTTGCCCCAGTTTAAGAACCCCTTTTATTCCGTCGAATAGGAATTTTTAAGGAGAATTTGGGTCAATAAAATCTGTTGAAGAAGAAATTTCTAGGCTTGAAGGTGTTGATGGATTAAGTTTTTAGTGCATTGCTAATAGTAAACATATTCAAAAATCTTTACCTAAAATAAAAAAAATACAAACCTAATCCATCTTCTCTGACTGGTGTAAATGGTGTTGTGCTTATCTTTTGCGAGAAAAAGAAACGGGAATTTATAGACTACTTTAAAGATGAAGTGAACCAATTTATGCGATCTTCACTAAAAAGAGATGAATCCACTTCTTCAGGAAGTGTTTGATACAAGGATATAGATGTTCTCTGGGTATGATTAAAATATGTGACTCAGCAACTGTGGCAAAACTATTGAAAAGTCCTGAAAATATTTTAAGAGCTTGAGGTAGATTTTACAATTAATATTGTAAAAAGCATGACTGATGTTGCAAAATTATGGCTATATTCGGAAAGCATTACGCATTTCATTTATTTAGACAATTCAAATGGTTTGTATTCTACTGTTAGAGAAAGTGCCTGAGATTGTCTTTGAAGAAAAGTGGAATTTATGGTATAACCTGGCTAAAACTTTGTCCACTTCAATTTGCTCTGAAGATGTAACTTTGATCAAAACTGGCTTGTTTATGATAATTTGTAATAATAAATTAGAAAATAAAGAAAATCCTATTGCTCTCAATCTCAAAAAGTGCCTCATCATCCGATATTTATCAAGGAGACAAAAAATCCGTTGGATTCTTAAACTACTCCAACAATCCAGAAGATTTTAAAACTGAATATTTTAACTTGTTCCCTTCCTTATCGCGGCAGGTTCTGAAGAAATCTTCCAAACAAACTTGTCTCAGGCCTTTTCCTAAATAAATTACAACCTGCAGTTGAAGTAGATATTGGCCAAGCAGAAGTAGATGGTGCGAAAAACATTATCGGTAAATATATTCTATTCTGTATTTAGGGTTTGAATAAGAAGTAAGACGCAGTTTTTCGGTAAAGGTTTTATAAATATATTTTTTAATTAAGAGGTAGATTTCAAAGTAACAATTACATTTATTTTACTTATTTACTATTGAAAAATAAGACTCGTATATAAGATGTAAGCCTTTGGCCATTTCTGCTATTATTTTTGTAATGTTGATAAAAGAGTGATAGTTCGGAAACCTGTCTCTTAAGTAAAAAACCTTCTCAACCTTATTGCTACAATTATTGAAGTAGGTGAATTGATGTAAGAAAGCCTCAGCAAAATATGGGAAATAGAAGAGCCTCTACAAGAATTGGTGGATTTCAACCTGAACAAAGATTTTAATTTATTTTAAGCCACTTTGAAAAAGAAAGAAAATTTGAATATTTCCCATAATGCAATACAGTCAATTAAATTAACCTGTGCTGGAGCTGAACGAGGTTTGGTTCAAGAATGAAACAAATGTCTTCAATTCGCCTTAATTCTTGTTTTGTTATTCCCGAAACGAATATAAATTTTAAACTTGCTCCGTTATTTTTTTCAGTAATAATTTTACGTTTGGAATGAAATTATTCTTTTAGTGAGATTTATTTAATGGATGCATAATTTCGAAAAGAAAATATTTGTAAATGTGTCATTTGGTTTCTTATCCATAATTATAATATTGGAACCCTTGTATTCTTGGCCATAAAAATAAGTTCCCTTCCTCTCATTCTCATAATCTCTTATAATTAGGAAGTGACCAAAAATACCGGTTTTAATCCGATTGGAAAATAAAGATTGGCTCAAAACCAGAGATGATTTTTCTGTTAGTAGTCAACACTACTCCAGGCCGTAGACCAAATCGGAATTGCTATCGCTATACATATATCTTCCAAATACTTTCCCTTCTCCTATCTTCGTCAATTTCCTTGAATATTTCTCCCTACACAGTTTCTGCTGGAGTCTTCCTCGCTGGGCTTAATTTGATAGTGCGAAGAAAGAAAAGAAATAAGGAATTAAAGAATATATATTCGCATTTTGGCCTTCATATGCACTCATGCTACATTATAACTTATGCTTCCTTTGGCTATTGAAAAATACATTGAAAAAGGAGTAAGAGAACAATTGATTCCCTCTTCCACAAACAGCTCACCTAAGAGTTTTGAAGAGATTTTGAAGCATTTTGAGTCGGGAAAAATAAAATAATAAGAGAGAAATTCCCTTCAATGACCTGCGGCGTTTTGTGATAAGATGAAAAATGGTGATTGCATTGATGGTTTCCCTTGGTTCAAATCACTTACAAGCGCCTTTGAATGGCTAAATGAGGCTTCAGCGACTAGATGGCGCCACCTAACACCAACTCCGATGGGAGATTTTAAATCTCCAGGGTGAATAACCATATGTCCCATGGTCATATGGGTCATTTTATGGCTCTAAATGGGTACAATTGAAGTTTACCCCTTGTGAAAAACAAGCGTCGCTTTGACCTGGCCCTTCGCCGCAGCTCAAAACTTAAAGGCAGACATTTGGGTCATCTCCGCTTAGCGGATGACATTTAATTCATATCCCAAAACAATTTCCGTCGTTGATTTATTCCAATTATTAAACACTAATCTCACATGGGGACGAAAATCTTGATATTTATTTGTTCAGAAGATAGATCCCCACCAAGGGGGCCTCCGTATAGACTGTCATCTAGACCCAGTTTCCCGGGGAGTCTCGACTAAGAACTTTAGCTTTCTTCCCCCGAGGCATCCTCATTTTAACGTTTCTCTACAACAACCGATTTTCACTGATTCTTTTATGTGGTATCATGGGCAGCATGGGAGACTGTAGTTTGGCCTTTATTTAGCGGCTTTATTGTCTCTCCTACACCATCTCTCGAAGGGAGGCTTATGCAGGTGGAGTAGCTATACCACTACAACCACTGCTAAATGAAACTAATGCCCAATTCTAGGTCCTCATTTTCACCTATCAAATCTCTGAGTATGTTTTCCTCCTTCCTTATTTCTTCTTCAATTTAGCTTTAATGATTTGGTCAGTTACCGATTTCCTTGTGAGAAAAGGGGTCAAGGGATCTCTAGAAATAACGCCTTTCAACCCCCTCAGTCTGCGAGAGACCAGGCTTGAGGGGTCGTGGGCGCTGGTGAGCGAGTAATGGGAAAGGATTCTGACGCCTCAATAACACCTCTCCTGCCTCCAATGTAGCAACTACACCTCCCGGCCTTTCTTGGGCGTATACTGATGCCACTTTCTGCCAATAGGGGGCGAATTTCGTCAAAAATATTGATTCGTCTCTTGCCTTTTCCTTATTATTTTCGCATTGTCAAAAAGACTAATTTTCTCCTTCCCTTTTCTTATTATTTTCACTTCGCTAAAATGTTTAAATCGTTTCCCGTCTTTTTCTTATTAATTTTGCCCTGTCAAAAAGATGAATTCGACCCCCCCTTTTTTTAAATTATTTTCGCTTCTTCCAATAATTAATTCGTTTAAATATTTTTAATTTCTCACCTCTGCATAAAATGTGAGTTCCTTACAAATGGAAATATAATGTTAGTTCATTTTCCTGCCTTTGTATTTTAGGGGGTATTTTTGTTTGTATTTCTTTAAATGGATTTAAATATAGGTATGTGCGCGAACCCTTTCATGTATGTACTCAGGTACGTCTTTGTCTGCATAAACGGCTGATGTCGGTATTGTGTGTAAGGGAAAATAAATTTGAAATTTTAGATAGGAAAATATATTTTAATCTCCCTATTTCGGAAATTCTAACAATCCAAATCTTCCAAATATTCGAAAAACTAAAATTCAGAAATTTCAGCAATTGGTGGAAAAAAGTGATTTTGAGTTTACAAACTTACAACCCCGTCATGAATAATTCTAATTGGGAATTTCAAACCAAATAATGCTTCTAAATTCAACAATATTGGTTTTGACTGGTTGCATTTAATGCAAAATGATCTATAATTTATAGTTTGGAGAATCTAGGATTTACTAATGGTAATCCAGCAATGTTGGCTTATAATTTGTTATCGCCATTCAAAGGATGACCATATTTTTATGCGGAATTTTTTTCGGATTATCAAAACTTTATAGATAAAAATCAAACAACTCATTTAAGTTAATTATTTTTAAATTAGTACAATTTAATAAGTAATATAGTTTCTACCATTTTCTACCACTAGTATTTTTTTACTTTTGTTCAATTTTGTGTATTTCATTGGACTTGGATTTAAAACATCTTTATAATGGGCTATTTTGACCTCAAGTGTTGTTTACATTTTTATCCTCTTCTGTAGATTCGTTAAAATCCTCAAAAGTATTAATATGATGGAGTTAATTAAGTTGGGTGGGTATGAAAGATGACTCATTAGTTCCCGATACAAAGTGTTAAGCTTTGGTATTTTATCTCTTGCGATAGAAGGCCGCGCTTTGCCTTAATGAAAGAGCACTCTTCTTCTTTTAATTAATGCCACAATTTTTCTTTAAATAGGGCATGTAAAGGGCCCAACATAGCATAGTATACCTCCTTGTGATAGTCTGATTTGGCTTACGAAGTTGAGAGTGAATTATGCGATTCATATCTTACAAAAGCTCAAGAGATTCTTCCCTGGATGATGCTCTTGTTTCGGGTGTGAAAGTGTTGAATTCTCAAGTCTCTTACAATGTCTATTATGATTCACTACTGTTTGCCTCCTGTTTCAATCATACTAAAAGATGGTATACTTTTAGTCGAGAAAAGAAAGAGGAACAAATTTACGTCTGGCAGGAAGTGAGGAATCATCTTTAACTCACGCTGCACTTTGGAATGAGTTGAAAGTAGTTTTGCAGTCAATTGTTCGATATTTTCAATCTGATTTTATTCCACACTTATTATTAACTGATGTAATTCCACTGGTTGTCTTGGACCGGATCCATAACAAAATTAAGGCATGTTAAAATCGAAGCCTTGGGTTAGGCAAAGGCAAAAAAGTGCTTTCGAATATTTCTGAAATGCCTTCTTAAATTTCCCAATTCCATGTCCTGAAGAATAATCTATTAAAATAAAGAGTTTATTATTGATGTAAATGCATTATGAGGGTCATTTATTTCATGATAAAAGTTTTTGAGTAAAGAGATTGCTCAACTTAGCTTGAAAAATGTATGAAAAGGTTATCAACTTTCTAGCTAAAAAAAAAAATCTGTTCTCTATTGAGGTGCTGGGCTCACACCTCTCTGGAACAATATTATTTAAGAATCAATCTCCCTGAATGCGGCGAAAACACCATCGAAATTCCTTTATTTTGGAGAAATTTCTATGAATTTTTAATCGATTTACACTGAAAAAGCTCTTCTAAATCGTAGAAAATCCATTATTAAGTGCGTTAAGTTTTATAAATTTGCGCCATGATGCTATAATGTGCGTTACATAGAAATAGTGACTTATTAGTGAAAGGTCTACAGCAGAAATAAACTTACCTTCTTCTAATGTTGACAGTTAAACCTATATTATTTTTAGTCCATAAAAATTATATACTGCCAGTACAAAAATGTACGTATGAATCATTCATCTACTTCAACATTTCTGTGCACGTGTATGTGTAAATGTATGTTACTGGTCTATATAAAAGAAGGTTTAAGCCTCGGCTTTCAAACATCAAAATTATATTAAAGAAAGCCGATAATTGAGGTGATTGAAGCAAATTTATTTATTCATTGATGGTTTAAATTTACCTGCGTGTATGGTATAAACCTTTATTTAAAAATAAAACAAATCTACTTGATTATTTTACGCATTCATTCTATAGCTTTTGTATGATTTGTTATCCCGTTTATTTTAAGAAATTGCAATGTTTTAGTGCTGAAGTCAAAATAGAGTAAATGGACTTGGCATCGCTTGTCTCTTAACTCTATAAATGCGTACATGGGCGCGCTACATACATATGAGGGATTTTTCCTAATTGCTCTTCATATGTATTGCTTTGATAAAAGGTTTGCAAACATAGGATATAAACGAGTACAAAAAAGCAATTTTTCTTTGAAGAAATACATAATGTCATCAACAGAAACTTAAATAAGGAAATCTAAAGAAGCAAAAGAATAATTGAGATTTAGTTATGAATTAAATAATTGGAATATTCACGGTTTTGTCAGACATTTTTAACTTCAATTTGGTCCTAAACTAAACACCCTCTGAGTTACTGTTTATTGCGAGGAAAGTATCGAACCAAAATATTGAGGGATTTTATTTCTTGGTTTAAATTTCGTAATTCAGATATTAAAGTACATACGAGTATACTCGTATTTCATCAACTTCATAAAATAGTGTATTATATAAACATTCTCTCTAATCCAAAATAGACATGGATATGTAAAAAATAGACAACATATGAGATATTACCTATTCTTCAACAGAAACAAAAACGTGTTAGTTATCTTCTACTTTATTTCCATTATCAACCAGAAGTATTGACAAATTAACCAAGATTCAAATCAAGAAAGAGCCCAACTATTGTTAAAAAGAATAAACACTTAATTCTAAAAGAAAATTTAAAAAATACCTACAATGGCAGACGAGTTCGGCCAATTTTGGACAACAAATGGGCTTCGTTTGGAATACTAAATTAGTAGGCCTCGCAGGGACTGCACCACTAGACTGTGAGCCAATAGAACCTATTTGTTTTTGCTTTGGTCCGAATAATCTGCTACTCGGGGTGAGCTTTGAAGACGCTTAATTATACTCTTTTGTTGTGAGAGGCGGCAAGGCAAGAGTTTATTTTGTGTATATATCATATGACTTATAAAATCTAGAGTTCAATTAAGTGAGAATTGCTACTGAAAGGAAATCGCTTTTAATGCACTGAATTTATTTGATTCAATTGAAAGACTGATAAAACAACTCGTAATAATATGCGAATTGATAATTATGATTTCTTCACCGCATATTAATATTCTTTAGCGCGCGAAGTAAATAAATGGTTTTTAAGTTTGATAAAGTTACGCTAAGGGAAACTAGTTGGGCAAATAGATGTAACCTTTCATGAGGCTAACAGGGTCTCTCGACAAAAAATCAAGGAGTGGAACAATTACCTGCCACGTTTGACCTTGCAGATGACCTTTAACACGAATAATAGCGGGAAAGTAGTAGTTCCAGAGGTAGGTTAGTCTCTCTACAAAAGGATAATAGATGAACTCTGACGTGATTTAAATGAATTTCTCTGTTTCCAACAAACTAGTTTTAATCTTCCCGAAATAGAGGAAATCTGAGATATAGCCTATTTGGAGAGAAATTCTCTCGCTACTACAGAGAGAGACAGGCAAAAGTTCGGCCGAAATTTCCATTTGCCCGCACGGGCCTTCCCGTGCGAGTTTGTGCAAGCCTCGTGAATAAGCCGAGGCGCGAGGTCCTCCATATGATCAAGGAAGAGATTTTTCATTAAAAAACCTCACAAATAATATTAAAAATCTTTCCAATGTTCGGCATTGAAAAATAACAATTCTAAAAATATCATCTAACAGGAAATTAAGAAAAGATCCAAAACAATTTTAGACCAAATAAAAGAGACTCACTGTAACAATTTGAGAAAAGATTAATAAATGACTCAGTTTAGAGCATTTAGTATATGTCGCCGTCCGCCGCTTCTGAAGACTTGGACCCTCACCTTCTTGAACAGCACTATGACTTTTAAATTCACAGCAAGTGTTATCTGTGTCCATGCCAGCATCTTCAGAATCAGACTGTTCGCTGTCCTCAAAGGATGCATCTGGCAGAGATTTCTTTCTCCTTTTAACACTCAACTCTTATTGCCTCTAGGCTCTGCATATCCCTGCTTCGACCCTTCATCGTTTTTATCCATTTCCTGTCCACCAATTCTTCTCAGAACATTTTATTTTGGGTTCTTTGGTTTTCAATGAAGGCCCATTCCATTTCACCCATGTTCACCCCATGTTTCAGTTCCATCTTCTTCCGTATTTCAGAGTTCTGGCAGAACACGTCCATCAACTGTTTTAACCTTTCATTGAAGCCTGCTACTCTTACTTGAAAAGTGTCACTTTATCACTGTTTTCGTGTCTAGAGCACAGTGAAAAATTCACCGTACAGTTTCAGGATGTGTTTCTTTACGTGCCTGGTATAGATGGTGTACAGATTGCAGAATAGTCAGTATTCCTGAACCAGCTCTGCCAGCAGCTGAACGGCTGCATCCTTGGAGCAAAGAGCTTAGCCTGCCGCTTTGGCCGCAACAAGTAAAGCATATTCTGGATGACATCTTTGCTAGTTGGGAGCATCCCATGTGGGAATTCTGCTCTCTCTATATAGTCCACACCACACAGAGTCTTTCTGGAATGAGATCCCCTGTCTAAGAGAGCCATATCAATTCAACCTGAAAAAAGAGAAATAGTATTATGTTCCTGTAAAAAATTATAATATAATTATATATATTCTGTTATATAATACATTATATATACTCTGTTATATATAAATTACATTATATATAATTTATATATACTCTGTTCCACTCATTAGTTCCCTGAAAGCACCCAACAAAGAATCGATTATCATGCAAAATCACACACACGTCATATATTGGGATGATTTTGAGGGTAACAGCTTTCAAAAAGTATGTACAGGGGGCTTATGACGATCCCATCGACCAAATATTGGTATTTCCGGATTCAAGTAAGCCTAGACAATAATATTAATGGGGTACCGCATCGACAGGATGACCTTTGCAAAATCACCACCCCCCTACCAATATCGGAAAAGGGAACCGTGGAGCAAGTAAGATTATCAAATGAGGAATCGGTTAAAAGCAAACTACATTCGATTGACTACCTAATAGAACCCCTTTAGTTTTAGCATCATAGAGTTTCACAAAGTTGTTGCAGATCTATTCATCGATGAAGTCCTATGCAAATAGAATATATTTAAGAGTCTCAGGAAACGAAGCCTCTTCGAGGAGTAAGAGAGAGAGGAAGTGAAATTTTCGTGTCATCAGCATGAATATTGAATGATAGATTAAAGAGAGTCATAAGAACTCAGAGAAAACAAGATAGATAGGAAACAGCGCCATATTACGGAGTCTTGCAGAAAACAATATGCCATCCGCGGGGTTAATATGTCACTCATGATGTAAGTAAACTGAACATATGATAATAAATACCGAATATTTTAGTTAAGGAGGGGTCTAGAGAGAAATGGTAATTCTTTAAATAGTCAAGAGGGAAAAAAGGCCTTATTCGAAGAGAGAAGGAGAAACAACAAAAAACAGGGGACGGTGGAATTCACAGATCGGATACGAAATATCTTTAGCAAGGTGTAGAGAGAAAGTGATTGAGGGTTTAGATGGTAAAATGGAACAATAAGCTTGAAAAGTGTGTGTAGATTATTTATGTTATTATCATATATATAGTGAATGTGAGATTTAAGGGCAGAGGAGGTTGATTGCTACCTATTATTAACAAATTCACACATAAATGAAAAAGTAAAATGACCAATAGCTCTAAGGTTTGAGAAGTGACTTAAGTTATTAAAGTAAAAAACAACCCCAGAAGATATCATAAAGTATTAATGTTTATGCAACATTTTTGCGCAATAGGAAGTAAATCCAGGCTAAAGTAAATTAAGAGAAAATAGATCTACTTTTAATGATAGCCAACGCGGATTCAGATGGCGCTCATGATTACTAAATTTGTTGGAATTATTTTAACGATAAAAGGTAAAAATACATCTTTATAAAGCCGTAAATACTATTAACCTAATTTTAAAAATGAGTCTGATTTGGATCCACATACAGGGTCACCCCCCCAAAACAGGCCCCAACTTTCGATAGGCCTCATTTCTTCATTTTCTGCAAGGATTGAATTAAAGTTTGGTGTTAACTAGTTTATTGTGTTTAAAAACACCACATCAAAACATGAGAGTCTTTGGACCTTTCTTCTTTATTCCAGAGCACGTGAACGAGATGACCTCCATTTACCTCTGTGTATTTCTTGAGGCGCAGCACAAAGTTGTCCATGACGTTCTTACAAACCAACCGACTAATGGCTCTGATCTCCTACCTGATGGCTTCCTTGAGTTCCGTGATGGCCATGGGTCTTTCTGCGTACTCTCTGTCTTTAAGGTAACCCAAGAGAAAGGAATCTGGGGGTGTAAGTTCTGGGCTGTGAGATGCCCACTCAAAATCAATCTTGAGACTGATCACACAGCCACCAAAGTTCTCTTTCAGCCAATCTCGGGACAGGTTTGAGGTGTGAGAGCTTGCTTCATCTTGCTGGAACAAGAACTTCCCCATAAGCGAAGGGGAACAGGGTCAGCAGCTCCCTCTTGAAGGTTTTGAGGACCTCAACATACCGCTCCTTGGTGACTCTCACTATCGCGCCAGAATCTTCAGAGAGGAATTGTCCAATGATGTCTCTGGCTGAGATTGCAGTCAATACCGTGCACTTAGGGAGGTGTAGGTTCTTGCTAGCTACCTTATTTGGTCTAGAGGTAACCCTAGAAGACATTTGTCATCGAATTTAACTTTCCTTCAAGATGGAAGTGAGCTTCATCTGAGGTCCAAAGGAAGTTAAGGAAAGTTGGGGTATCCTGAATCTTCTACAATGAGCTACAAGGAAAAGAAGTACACTAGAAGACCTTACGGTCCATTCAAAGAGGCACAGTGCTGCATAACGACTTACGTGCAAAAACGGCCACTTTTCAAGACTTTGTCCAGTCTTGACTTAAACTGATCAACAGAATTGCTGTTAACATCTTCCACTGGAAATGTAGCCGTGATTTCTCGTTCTGGCCTCACTAGGTTGGAAAATATCCGTGTAGTCTACATTATCGAAGCCTCGAAGTATTTTAAACACTTCGATAAGCTGACCACGCAGTGTCCGGGTTTCCATGCGAGAACAGATCTAATTCCCTTAATCTATCATCGTAACTTTTGTGTCTGCTAGAGGGAATCAGTTTGGTTGCCCTGGCTTGCACACGTTCAAATCTCGCAATATCCTTTCGAAAGAAGGACTCCAAAATTTTACGACATGCTTCAGGTGCGGTCGGAGAAAGGAGTTGTACAAACACAGTACTATCTCTTTGTTCCGATATACAAACTGGCCCTTTATGTAGCCTAGCAACCTGTGAGCCTTTTTCTCCGCCTGAATGCACTGTTTTAAGAACTTGAGGTCACTATTGATTGTTACACCCAAGTCCTTCTCAGTGTCGGGGGATTCAATAGCAGTGCCCTTAAAGATATACTAAGATTGGGAGTTTCGGTGGCCAATATTCATCACTATGCATTTGTTCACGTTAAATGACATTTGCCACGTGTCCGACCCCTCCCGAATCTTCTGAAGATCACCTTGAAGGCGGGCTGTATTTCCTTCCTTTGCGACGTTCATACCAAGCTTGGTATTACCAGCAAATTTAGAAATCTTCGCAATCATGTCACCGTCCATGTCGTTGACGTAGATAATGAATAAGTGTAGGCCCAGGATAGAACCTTGAAGAACACCGCTCGTAATAGACACTCATCTTCCCTGCCATAGTCTTTCTCTGCTCCTTGTCTAAGACTGTAAGGGTCTGCTGCTTCGTCAATATTTTGTATGGGTAAGCCTTTACCTCCATTACTAGCACTCTGCTACAAGTCGCACGGGATATACCGAGGGGCTAAGTTCGCTGGCGTACAAAGCGTTTTGAACTCTGCTGAACGGACTCTCTCATACTCTCGACCAGCTCATCTGTACGCATCCTGGGGTGTCCTGAATGGCGTTAACGGTTGATACTGGCTGAATTGAGGTTTTCCCCTGTCGCATAGCTCTCGAATTGGTTCACCCCGTCCTGAATTTGGCGCTTGGAGGGGGCTTTTTCACATTTGATCTGATGCACGAAAGTCTCCTGCACTTTCTTGAATGAGCCTGTCTTGTAGCAATGTTTGACGCAGTAAATTCTTTGCCGGAGCTGCCATTGAGATCTAGTTGTGTTCACTGGCGTTGCTTCTTCATGTCCTACAAAGTAACGGTGATTAGTGAATGAATGAAGGATATATAACCAAAAGTGTCTGCAGGCCCGTTCCTGTAAGAACTAGCTTTTTGCGTTGTATAGAGAACCCGGTACCCAAACGTTAACAATTTAGACTGAATACAATTAAACAATTAAACCAAGTTGGTGCACAAACCAAAACAAGGTGAAATAACAAAACAAATAGGTCCGAAAGGGAATACAATACCTAAACAAGCTATTTATTTGGTCTTTTATATGGCAGATGAGTTTTAATATAAGTGCCCAGCAATGAAAATCGTCTCTCGAAATAGACAGTTATATTACATGTTATTCTATCATTGACTATAAAAGAGGTGAATAGAGCTTCAACAAAGAGGAATATAAGAGTAGAGATTTTGTCGTTCATTTTTACCAATTAATGGTGAGCCTTCAGCTCGTCTCTCTATTTGCAAAAGAGAGAAAATACTACATTGGAGAGAGTATAAGGAAGAGTGCAAAACCATATGAGGACAAATCTAGTGAATTAAAATATTTTTCGTTTGTAGATGGACGCCTTTATTAAGATTTGAGGAAAATATTTTAAATTTTGAAAGATGAAGGTAATGTAAACCCTGATTTACTTTTTTACTTTCAAGAACCCATTTGATCAAATGAAATTAAAGCATAAACGAACAATTATCGTGTAACTTTCTTTCAACAATGTCTATCAAAACTAATTCAATCAATATGCCAAAGAATAAATTGGACTAATGCCTATTTTTTTGTCAAAAACAATAGTATTAACGTGATTTTTTCTTTTTAGTCTAAAGCTCCTCTAAAGACGTCCTTACATATTCGCTCAACTTTTTCTATGAGTTTATATAAAGTGTCTTTAATTCAGCATCTTTGTTATCTTGATCAGTATTTCTATTTCAGTTAATATTTTTATGAAAATGTAGCAATATTGTTTAAAAACAGCATAAACTTTATATCTTAGCGATAGAGCCATTACAAAATAAAAAATATATCATCTGTTCTTATAGTTAAATTGCCTTTACTTTTAAGGCAAGGATTCATTAAGGATAAATAAAAATCTTCGGTGAGGGATTCAGTATTTGTTATTCTGAGGGAAGTTGGAAAGTCTTGAGATGTTGTTATCTCCATCTTGCGACACATTCCAATTCCCCTTTTATATCATTAGGCCACACGACCCTCCCGGCCAACATGAGTTACAAATGGAGTTAATATTTATACACTCATTATAGTTTTCAAATAACATTAACATTAAATTTGTACATGCTACTTACATTAATTTTTCCACCAACTTGTCCATTATTTTAGAATCTTATAATTGTTATTTAATTATACAGAAGTAATTACTAAGGTAGTTTTCTTAGTTTTTCATTTATGAAATATGTTCACAATTAGAACGTTTAATAAATTTTAACACAGCTTTCCGTACTCATTTTTAGAGAATATGAGTTGTCTTTAATTGTTGTTTATAATTAATTAATTATATGGATAAGTTTTAATATTTAAGTTTAAATTTAAATTAAATTGAAATGGTGACATCTGGAAATCCCCTCAAGTTTCCAAATGCTGCCATAACTCTCAATTAATGGTTAAAGCATAAAATTCTCTTTATCTAATCCTACATTCATTTCAGTGATATTAATTATATAAAGTTATTGCATTGTAGTTACTAACTACACTCTATACAAAGATCTTTATAATTATTGAAATTAAAATATTATATTCCTCTATTTTTTTATTTTTTAAAAAGGTAAAGTTTCGCCTAGTTAGCAGAACAAATAAATTCGTAATGTACAAAATAATGAACTGCATTTGAAAATAATATTACTTGGAAAACTATGAGTGAGGCTGTTTATTCTTTTCCATTAAGGGACATATCGATTATAATGCTGATGATATTTATTGGCATAAAATTTAATAATTTCTTTTTGGGCAGAATGTTGAACTTGATGAGCGCGGTGGATTTAGCTCAGAAATCATTGTTCCTAAGACCAAACACGAGCTCTCCTCATTTCTATAATGGGTCCCGCCGCAATATCTATAGGCGCTAAGTCAGATAAAATGGGTATAATTTTAATTTTAACTATAGAAGAGTATTTACAAAATAAATAATTTGTTGTGATACCTCAGTATATGAAACCTTAAGACGAATCCTTAAGGAAAATGTAAATAAAGTATTTTAATCTCTGGTTCACACAATATATAAAGATATCTTATCTTTTCAAAGAATTTTAATCTTCATTTTCCTCTTACCCTGTTTTATGGTCTATTATAAAGGCATAAAACCCAATAATCCAATTTTTATCAATTATCCAAATGTCTCAGACGCCTAATCAAAACTTTGGTTGATCCATTTTCAGATTTATACATCATTATTAATCTTATCTCATAGGAGAGACTGAATTATCTTCTCCATCATAATTACTCGTACTTTATTTTGGTAAGTTTTGATGTGTTTTATCTATTAACTAACGTTCTGTCCTGTGATCTTCTAGCCTTTCTCTGAAGAACCCTTTAAGTGTTTCAGACTCCCTTTCCTTCCCTATATAATCAATTGAAGTTTTTTTGGCTATGGCAAATTGTTTACCTCAGAACCTTGCCAATATCTACATGGAGTTCTTTCAAACTGTTCTTTTAACTCAATCCATCGTTCTACCTTTAACTTGGCTTACATAGAGGGAACACTTTCTGTCTTTGGCCCAATAATCGTGAAATTAATTCTTCGGGACAAAATATAAATAAATTAGTCCCTTTAATAAAATTTATCTTAAAAATAAAAAATGATGATATACTTTGGTGTGAAATATGAGGTATATCTACATAAGTGTTCGAATTTATTTATTCATTTTTCTTCGAGCCAACATCAAAGTATCAAAAATTGAGGCTTCTTATATTGTCCGTCTTGCACTACGGTTTTCTTCCCGGACTATTTTAACAAAGAAAATTGATTTATATAAAAAAAGAATCCGGCGAATTTACCGACAAAATTGAGCGACAACAATTCATCGACAACAATAATTTACCGACATTTCATCGACACGGTCAATTTTGATTGATATACATAATTTCTCGATAAATAATCATAGTAAATCTTTATAAAACTGCCGAAACAATACATCACCGAATTAGCTTGTATTGCAAAGTAGGTAGGTAAAATAAATAGTTAAGACTATGGTAGTACACTTGTTTATAATTAGCCTTTCTCGACTCTACGCCAACTCTTAATTTTTCCTACCACAAGGAACATTCATCATTTGGAAAATAGTGAATATTCGTATGGTGATGGAACGCTCAATCCATTCCACTCTCATTCTATCAGCTATATAAATTTCTTGGATTCAAGATAAATATTTCAATGCCGCTCTTCTCTGCATTACTACCAGATAAGTCACTACTAAAGAAGAAAAAAACATGCAGCAAAGAATTTTCAAGCGAAATATTAAAAGCTTGTTTCTTCCATTCTTCTGTGTATCTTTCGTCTCATACAAGCTAATGGGCCGAAAAAAACGTATGAAGCGGGTGCATATTTCGCTCTTAATCTCCATTATTTACCGATATTAATATACGTTCCAGTTAACACGATTGGCAGTGCATTTAATTTACTATGTAATACTGATATCTTTCCGCGTGAAGCTGAAGTTGTAGTGGACTATTTTGAAGATAGGTGGATAGATGGTCATAACGGAAGAAACCGTGGTTGATTATAATTTGCGGGACACCCTAGCTTTCTGATTTTAAATAAACCAATTTATAGTTTTAAGTTTAGTTTAAACTAATTTGTCATTTTTAATAGTCCTGTCATTAAATAATTTTAAATATTCTCAATAAATACTAAGAAAAGAAATTCTACCTTGTTTTTGTAAAATCCTAAATAAAGGCTAGAAACGGAATTATTTTCTATATCAAAGTGTAATGGCAGCCAGACATCAACTGTCCTGGCATTGTGATATCAGGCTTGGTAGAGTGAGGAGGTGTTCCACAGTTGCTCCTCACCCCCAATCTCTAACTCAACCTTTTTAGTGATTAAGTAGGACTGTGGTAAAGGGTTCCTTTTTCTTAGTTGTTCTGGCATATGGAGGAGCGACCAGTTTGTTATGATTTTCCTCAGGGCTGTCAGTAGTGGTGTATTTGTTGTTGTGTAACAGTTTTTGTTGCTGTATCGCATATCACTGATATCAGCCGGCTGCTTATTTTAAGTTGTTAACTGATTGATAGTTTTTAAGTTGATTTTACCTTTCATTGTGTTTGGTTTAGCTGTCTTTCCTATTCTGTGCATGTTGCTAAGAAGAGCTTGTGAGAAGAACTGAGTCAAAAAAGATTATTTTTTTTATATTTAACTACACAAAGATCAGGACACGACCTAGTTATATATTTATTTTAAACTATAATATTTTATTTTATTTTTCCTTGAATTGCTGTCGGTGAATTGTGTATATCAATAATTTGCCTGTTTATTTAGTATTAAATTTTGTTGCCCTCAACCCTATTATATATTTTAAAAAATCAACTAAAATATCCATTCTTTTATAAATATAATACTAGGACATCCCTTCGTAAAAATAAATGCTTTGTTCTTAGCATTTTATCAGTCCTTTTTAGTATGTTTTATTTAAATATAATTCTACATAGTACCGAACAACTGTAACAAACTCCACCTACAAACCAAGTTTTATTTATAAGAGCGAATGTAGAGATTTTCTTGAAAGCTATATTGGACAGAGAGGCAAAGAACATAGTATAAGGATAAACAGAATCAATCCCGTGTCGGTCGTTATAGCGCGTAAAGTACATTATTTATGCAGGACCTTCTTTGTAATTATTTAAATAACAGGAACAGTGCCCAAGTACTCTCGAATTAAAGAAATTATGTCCCCAGTAACAATCTTGAAGCTGTTTAATAGCATCCATCCAGAATTTTACTAAAAATCCTGATTTGTTTTCTGTTGACCCGTTTAAGACTAACCCTATTAAATCCCCAAATTGTAACCCTTCCTATAAAAAGATATCTATCTGCCCCTTTTTCGCCACTAAATATCTTCTTGCCTACTATTATGTATTCATTTCTTGTATAAGGGCTGTCTAATAAACCCTTCCCTGAAAGAACGGGGTTCAAGGCAGCATGCATCGCATTCGCTAGCACCTGGAGTATATGAGGTTTTGCTTTCGTGAAGTTATGTATGGTGGCCAGCAATGGACACACACGTGCCCTTTGCTTAATTGTTTTCAGTATTTCTCAGAATTGCACTCTCGTTACAATGTGGCTTTGGGCTAACATCTAACTTATTTATTAACATATTGTTGCTACTTTGTGCGTCCTATAATTACTTTAAATCAGTCTCTGGTATAGCCGGTCTAAGGACAAACATAGGACTCAGAGGAGTTGACCAGCAAGAACATCCTTATTTATTGAAAACAAAAATGCCAAATCGAAATATTTCCGCTGAAATCACCGGGTCCTCTATGAACTCATCATTTTCTTTGATTCACATTTTTCCTTGGAGAGTAGACCCTTCTATCTGCCTACTTTCTTTCGGAACTTGTCAAGTTGACCTTCCTTGTTAATGAATTCTAATTTGAAATCATAAAGAGTAAAAGAGGAAAACAGAGGGGAGGATTGTAGATAAATGGCAACCAAGAAAAAAATTCATGAAAGGGGAGGTATATTATAAGTAATAAACTCTGCACGGTGAATTGACCATAACCAGCACTGTGATTTATGCCTCATGTGTTTATTTTTCTCATTTAGGATCTATTAATTTGATTGTTGTTTGTCTTGAGATATTTTTGTTAGCCTATGTTGTTTTTTGTTTTTATATTTTTTCCTTCTTTTATTTTGCGATGCAATTTAATCTTTATCTATTTCTTAGATATAGGCAGAGATAAGGTATACATAGGTCCTCAAGTTAACGCTCTAGAGGAGAGTAATTATCTTTTGTAGCTTTCACCGTCTACATTTATGGAGGTCTAGGCCTTCCCCACTATTTCTAGTGAAAGTTTAGGCAAGCTGTTTCTAAATGCCCAGGCTTCATGAATAAGGAGGGCCTTTACTGACTCCATCCTTCTTTGCTGGTGCAGAATACTTGAGAACCAAAAATCATACAATTCTGTGCTGTTGATGAATCGAAACCTTCGATTCTACACTTTCTACAGCCTAGACAGGATGTAACTTGACCCTGCGATGAGCGGGATTAGTGCGCAGAGCAGTATTGTCCCGACCAGTCCTATGAAAGGTTCTCTTTTGTTTCTTGAATTTAGGTTACAATAATGCTGTAATTTCTTAATTTCTGTTATGGCTAATTCAATTCTTATGTTTGTGTGCGCCTTCATGCCAAGATTGGCAAGGAGTATTAGATGAATGAGTTGACGATTTCAAGGAGTGTGGCGCGGTGTAGCCTGATCAGACCTGAGCTGAATTTTTTAGCGTTCGTTAAGACCTTCTAACGTTCTTCGTACGTGGAGATCCTTTCCGGTTCGGCCGCCGTTACCATTGATATTCTTTTAAAATTCTTTAATCGTGCCACGACCTGGATGACATTGCTAGGACTATTGCATTATTTTGGTGGTCCTTAGGGGCGATGACCATCTCCGTCCCTCTTTTACTGCGAAATATATGTTTTTCTACCTTCAGCTGATCATGGACCATGAGGTGGGCTGTATTTATCCTGTTCAAAGATTTCTAGAAAACCTTTCTGACGTACTCTAGCAATGAGATACGTCCCTAACTTATCACCGAATTTGCTGGCTTGGATATCAGGGACGTATTCAATTGCCAAATAGGTAAGAACTGATTATTCGTTACATGAAGGGACGGAGCTCTAGTTACGAGGGAGGACCAAACAAGAGCACCCCACACTTTCAGCCAAAAATCTCGAGGGAATTCCGGCCTAAGCAAACTAAATTAAAGCGAAGCCACACAATATATTTAGGATGGAATAAGAAGCTTTTTCAAGTCCTGCATTATTATGAATAACTTTCCCGACGGCCATATGATCGGAAAAATGATTGGTGCAGAGCTTGGAAAATCACTCACTGAGAAAAAATGAATGGCTTCACCTTTGAAATTCGAAACAAATCTATTTAACAAAAGCCTAAACAACAAAGTAGTCAGGCTCTTGGAACAAACTTCTTGTACAAACAACATCATTACGGCTTCAAAAAGATCAATAGTACGGAAATGGCAATCAGTGGAATTTCTGAAAAATAGTCCAGGATAAAAGGAATGGGAATTATATGGATATTGTCTGACGTGATATCTAGTAAATGCTTAATTAGATGTGGCAGAGGGGAATGAAACAAAATTATTGCAGATTTCTGCATGCATTAGTATAGGGAAGGTTGGTAGCCAAAATTCAGCCTCCGAGCCTCTCTACCGCAAGGGAAGTTCCTAAGCGCAACCTTTTCATCAAGGAATGTAGCGTATAACCCAGCCACAGGCAACCCTACCTGTTTAACTCTCAATTTACCGATAACACAACACAAATACTTCAATGCCGACATAAAAGTGTGACCATTCAAGCTTGAATTACTGTCATGAAAGTAAATAACATCAAAGAGATGGAAGCAAAGTTGAAATCTTGACAAATAGCGAGAAATTTAATATTTACCACTAGGAAGAAACAAATTACCAGATTAGCGTGATGGGGTAAGCGCTATTTATACATGCCAGTGTGCACAGCCCTAGGTTTTAAAATCAATTCAACTGGGTACCAAATGCTTTTCAAAGATCAAATCACAAAAGTTTCCATGGCAATCAGAACTCTATATAGGCACTCGTCCTAACAATGCTGGCCTACCCTATTCCCACTCTTTATTGCGCGCCTAAAAAAATCAAACATGAAGATCCAGAGTCCAAAACAATTACCTAAACTTCCTAGGCACCCGACTAAGAGAAATAAAGAGGCAGGTAGACATCCATAGATCAATAAAAATGAACCCTCAAACAAATAAATCGAACAGAGAGAAAAATGATGATCAACAAGATGTCCTTTAACCTAAAAGATGACGTCACTGCCCTCCTAAATATCATCCAATGGAGCAGAAGACACAAAAGGCTTCCGAGCAGTGTCAATATGATTAAAAATCAAAAGTAGACGAATGATACTATGAGAACTATCTCTACGAACTCAAGCATGAAAAATATATAATCAACAACTAAAAAAGAACAGCAAGTGAGAATAAAAAACAATATTCCTACGTTTCCCTGTAGACTATCTTCAGCAAAAGGATGTTCTTGGAATATTCATAGAAGATTCCAGCCGAGAGTCAGCACTGAGAGCATAAATAGGACAGCGCTCTCCCAAGAACATCACATCAGGAAAGGCCCGTCCACTCACGTGGGTGTGACCATCGTTCAGGACATCATACAGGAAACACGACAATCACGAGGGCATGAACGTGGAGGAGAAGGAGTTTGATTAAGGTATTATAGGAAGAATTTCGTTGTAAACTAGCCAAAAACACGAAGCTCCCTCTCTGCCCCAAAAGAGTTGTCTCTTTTTACCTCCCCAAGCAGAATAGTAACATAAAATACAACAGAACATCACGCCCTTTCACTCCACGCGCAGGCGTGGCTCATGGTAACGTACTGGAAGCTACACTCTCTATATAATGTGTACCAACCACACTACATTCCCGAAGAAAACTGCATATATAATTACAATCCTTTCTACACATACCATTCTAAGGTGCACACGATCACTAGCGGCACAACACAAAATATTCACACACACTTACCAAACACCCACCACCCAGACCCAACCAGTCTTACATATCTATACACCTCACAAAAAAAAATCACGGGCCTCAATTTGACAAGCTCCTAAAATTCCACATACCCCAAAACATCATACAAACAAGAGCCAAAATTATTACCAAAAAGCTGCACAGGTCATATCCTACCAGACGAAAACTAAAACTACTATTATAAAAAACACTAGTCCGACCACTACTCACATGCATACCACTCATACTCTTAGCTGCGAGTCAAATACCGGGTGTTCCAGAAAGAAGTAAACCGTATTTGAATTACTATAACTCAAAAACTATTGGAGACTTTTGGATTCTGCAAAAAGTGTTTTATTTACCAACTATTTATTTGTCGATTTCATAAATTTTATTAAATTTCCTTTTAGGATTTTGATACACTAATGGGTTTAGTGGAGGCTATCAAAAATATGTTTGCACAAGGAAGTAAAATAATAAAACGAAGCCCAGGAAGGCTAGGCCATCGTGAACTTTCAAGGGAAGCGTATGAAGCCTAGGCAGCCTAGGTCACTTTGCGATTCTTCAAGCAAAGCCTAGGCCATTTTAGAGTGGTTTTTCAGCCATGCTGTGGTTTGGTCTCGTCATTATTGCTTACTAAGCAAATCAAAGCGTTTCTGTGTAAAAGTTTACTTCCATAGAACCTTTTTAATCATGCAAAAGATCAACGCGCATTTGCAAACTTTATTAAGACTGGCAGTATTAAAGAAGTACAAGATTTCATTTGAACAACGTTTTCCAGGTAGGCACCCACCAAGCAAGCCCACAATCGGGAAAAATGTTCACAAATACCAACATGAAGGAACATGCTTAAATCTAAACAAAGGTCGTTCGGGTCGTATGAGAATAACAGAAAATATCGAAAATGTTCCGATGACACTTCTTCAAAATCCACATGTATCAGTCAGAAAGAATGGGTTGCAATTGTCCAACTCATCATTTAACTACATTATTAAACATGACTGATTTTCCTCGTCGTAGATAATTTGAAGAATGGCTTCTCCTTAAACCTGTTCGTTTCTTGGAAAACATTGTGATTGGTGATGAGGCAGCCTTTTTCATGAATGAAAAGGTAAATAGCCATAACATTCGGCAGTATGCGCCCCTGAACCCGCCTCCCCAACACACACACCACTCAACTTTGACACCTTGGCAGCAGAAAGTGTTTCTGTGGATCGGAATATGCAAGAATGGCTACCTTGTTGGCCCATTGTTTTACGAGAATAACTTGAATGGTACTACCTACTCGAGCATGATTAACGAAAGGATCTTCCCACAACTCCGCCAAATTTACAGTAATCAATTCAATAGACTTTGGTGGATTCAGGACGGCACACCAGCTCATAGACAACTTGATGTAAGAAACAAAGAGAAACGTTTGACAACCGCATTGTCACGCTGAATCATGCAATTAAATGGCCCCCAAGATCCCCTGACTTAACACTGTGCGATTATTTCTTATGGGGATATCAAGAGAATAAACTGTATTCTACTCCAGCACAAAGCTCAGCCAGTTAAGCGATAGTATCACACGTGAAGTCAATAGAATTAAGAAAAATCACACGTTAATCAAAAAAGTTGTTCAATCAATGCGATCAATCACTGTGCTTGAAAAAAAGTGGAGGACATGTGGAAGGAAATGGTGCTTAGAAAATTAGAAAATGAATTTCTATTACCCAAATGAAGAGGTGTTATTGTTAAAAATTGATTTAAATATATTTGTTGATATTAACTTCGAAGTTTCATTATTTTACTTCCTTGCGCAAACATATTTTTGATAGCCTCCACTAAACCCATTAATGTATTAATACCATAAAAGGTAATTTAATGAAATTTTCAGAATCAACAGATAAATAGTTGTTAAATTTCTTTTGTTTTGCAGGACTCTAAATCTCCAATAGGTTTTGAGTTATACAAATTCAAAGTACGGTTAACTCTTTTCTAGGACACCTTTTATAGCAGAGATATAGCACAGTGCATTCATAACTCTGTTTTGAAACGCGCATGTAGCTCTCCTATGTAAACACGCATGAGCACAGAACATGAAAACAATAAACTAAAAACATTCAATACATACAGCCACACCGGCTAAACAGGACAGTTGGGGAAAGTTACAAGAGACCCCACATACATGCATAAACACTGAAGAAAATAGGCTGCGATGGCATTAAAATACTCCACAGCCCTCGACATGTCCTAGCCAAAACCTATAAACACATAAGTAAACAACCACATGAATAGCGAGCTTTCACAAACTCGTACCCCTCCTTCCACATGCCCATCTTTCCACCACCACCGTCAAAACCAATACGACTACCTTACATCTTTGTATCGCCACTGACCGTTCGATTATTCCTATTCGCTGTAAATTTATTTCCGAACCATCTCCTCCTCTACTGCACGATCTTCTGTGGTTTTCTACAGTAATTCGTCTTCTGTGTTTTCTTTTCAAAACTCGTATTGCAATGCGAAGAACATGAGTTCTCTGAAAGAAGCTGGTCTACAGCGGAACTTCGGGAAGAAATATTGTCCTGGATTTTGAGGCATCTCATATATATATATATATATATATATATATATATATGGAACAAAGCCCACAGGGGAAAAATAGTACGACGTCGTTATTCCTTGATAAAGAACTGGAAATATAGTTCGAAAGTACTTGAAAGCCTCGTATTATGATCCCTGTAGGCTTTGTTGCATTTATTGCTTACACACGCGATACTTTGTGAGTTTTTCACACATATATATATATATATATATATATATAAATATATATATATATATATATATATATTCTGTTACAGCTTGGCTTCGAGAGTTTTGGTGAGTGTAGATAAAATTACGGCCAATATACTTAAGGTTCTACTTTTCAGCAAGTGCCATTAAAACGTCTTTTCTTTTGTGTGTCGAGATAGAAGTCGGAAGAATCGAGATCTAGTCTCTCTTATGGATGGGCTACAACAAGTCGGACATCGCCAAGCAGCTCAATGTCATCTGGATGACTAGGCCCAGATTCTTGAAGAGGCTCAAGAATGCAAAATACATAAATATCTACCTCTTTCGGGCAGACCTAAAGTTTTCAAACCTTTGGTTGTAAAATAGGCCTTTGAATGTGCTTTGAAGCTTAAAATATACATCTCGGTGGCTACAGAGACCCTCAATGTCAAGGAAGAGAGTGGCATAAGCCTAAGGTGCGTCGAAAGGCCTCTGCTAACCGGTAATACGTGAGAAAAACTTTGGAAGTGCTATCGACAGCTTCCCGACGAGCTGAATTGTCATAGTAATCAAATTCTAATTATTTTTCTAATGATAAAAACTTTCACGGTAGATCCAGTCATCAATCCTCACAACGACCGCACGTCTCCAAGTCCCCATATGTTTCCACGAGCAAGCGTCCGGCTTCCGTGATGCTTGGGGGTCGTGGCTTCAAATATCACAAACATGCTGTCGGTGTGGTTCGCGACCGCTTACATGCTCAGTACAGCTGATCATAGGGACATCTTGGCCACTAAAATCTTTTCCTCGGTGAGAAAAATCACAAAGAAGGCGGAGTAGTTCTTTCACCAGGACTGTGCCCCAGCACATACGGCTAAGACCGTACAAGTGTGGTTAGGCCCGTATATGAAATTTTGTTTAAGAATTTTTTGCCACAGCAGTCGCCCGACCTCAGTCCCATCTAAAACAATGTGTTAGCGCATGTTGAGGCAGGAAATGTTCCCCACAGCAACGTCGACGAGATGAATTACTCCTTCACCAACGTGTGGGCTAGCATGATGAAAATCTTGGTCCGCAACGTCCGCAACGTCCAGGTGTCACCTGGAGCGCCAAATTGATTAATATTACATATTAAACACATTTATATTTTAAAACAATAAAATAGTGTCTAACT
Organism: Ceratothoa steindachneri; assembly: GCA_963969495.1. NCBI lineage: Eukaryota > Metazoa > Arthropoda > Malacostraca > Isopoda > Cymothoidae > Ceratothoa > Ceratothoa steindachneri. The sequence continues at coordinate 145,327,243 of OZ018329.1, forward strand.
TCATCAAAACTATCATTGTGTTTTTTGTTGAGGGCGTCGTAACACGTATAACGAGGCTTTTGCAATACACGGTATATGTTATGAAGTGACACAACGATTTTCACACCTAACTTTTTAATATTTCCTAAATATTTTGGGGTTTCTTTAGTTATAGAATTAACAGCAATCATAATAAAGATATATTTAACGGAAGTACTGCACATAAGGCAGATATTCTTTAAATATAACAAGTCCTAATAGGCAAATATTAGCAGGTGACAAAAGTATTCAACTACTAAATAATATGCGAGAATATTCTTAGTAAACAAAAAGATTGATGAGTCTAGAAATTTCTAAAAAGGAAACTGATGTAAACTTCCGAATATAAGTACTGTACTTCATTCATAAGTCTAGGTAGAAGAAAGAAGTTTGCTTTGGGCAATGCCGAAGGGCGAACTAGTTTCTCAAGCTATTCGACGGCAAATACAAATGTAATTTATCTTTATTCACATTTATTATCCTATATGACTATTTCTGAGCGAATTGAATTGCTTATGGAACTGGAGGTTATATAATTCAAAAGCGACGCGAGTGTGGAATCACATCCACTTGCCAAGAGCCGGTGCACTCTTCGAAGCCCTTCCCAACATTAACGATCAGTCTCGACGTTATATGCTTCGAAAGCTAAAGAATAATCCAATGAATAATATGAAAGCTATTAAAAGACATTTTGAATTGTGTGGGACTAAAGTGAATAAAAGAACTATTAAAAGAGAGCAACATCGAAATGATTGCATTCCTTCTGGTCCCGCAAAAATCTCCTTCCTAATAAAAAGCAGGCACTATACCGTTTAAAGTTCTCCAGATAGCATCTTGAAAGGGAAAGTCAATTCTGGAACAATGGTATATGGTTAACTGAACTAAAATAGAACTTTTCGGCCAAATGATGTTCGCCAAGTTTGGAGGGCAGGAGGAGCTTTCTATGATCTTAAGCCACCATCTAAATTGTTAAACACAGAGGAGGTATTCTCATGGTTTGGGCTTCTTTAGTGCAAATGCCACATGAGCATTCACATCATTGACAGGAAAAAGGATGGTGCCACGTATCGAGAGATACTGGAGGAAAAGCTACTCCCAAGACCGATCTCAATCTCAGTACGACATCGATCTTAAGCACACGGCCAAATTAACTCAAGAAAGGTCTAAGAAGACAAAACCAAACTTACTTCCATTACCAAGTCAATCGCCATACCTTAACTCTATTAAGCGGCGACTAATGAAGGCTGCAACCCGTAAGAGAAACCCGCAGAACTTTGGCTCTTCGAGGGAGATTTGCGGAGAAGAGTGGAACAAAATATTGAGAAATGAGACGTTGGATTTCTGACGTCGAGGCAGGCCTTTAATATCATCGATCGCATGCACAAATCTTTATCGACGTCATGAGCTGGCCACCCATTGCTGGATACGCTGATACTAGTCCTTCGCGGGGCTAAGTAGCTCCATACCGTCCATCATTCAAATAACCAATTCAAAACCTTTATCATTTCCCTCCTGTATTCACAGCACAACATAACCCCTCCCTCTTCTATTACGGAGCCCTGCCGATGGAGCACCAGTGTCCCGTATGGGGAAACTCATACCTTCATAACCATGACGTAGAATGGTTGCCCACCATGGGATCACGAAGGGTTCTAACAATGTTGGGTATTTAAATAAACACACAATACAGCCCGGACACTTCCCCACTCCTATCGCCCCCCAACCAACAACGGCCTCAGAAACCCGATGCTTGCCAATTATCTAGTGATTGTTATGATCTTTATGTATATTTCCATTATTCGGTTATTGGTTCTCTTCCACAAGTGGAGGGGCGAATGGCGCAACCTACTTATCTATTCGTACAATACTGTCAAAATTCCAGAGAAAAATACTCCAAATCTTGAAAATACTCTTTTAATTTCCAAGAAAGTTGAACAAAATATATTTTGAAATTCCGCTTGGATAGTTTCCAAGTTTCATCTCATAGAAGAGTGGATGAAAGAAAAGATGAGCAAAGTAAAGTGTAGTTGAAGAACGGATGCCTCCCAAATAAAAAAAATATAATTATAAATGCAGCAATAACCAAATAACAACTCAATTATATTATAGACAATTGAGCAACGTATCAATATGAAGTAGGCAGACCCTTGTTCTGGACGAGTTGAGCACATATACGGCAGCTTGATTCCATTATCTCCTTCTTCTTCCAAAGATTGCCAGAGATCTTCAATGTTCGTCGGTTTTCGAGCCATGACAGTCTCATCGATTATCTTACATAGGTTTTATATCGGTTTAAATTTTGATTTTGCACAGCACAAATCCTGACGTAGATATTTTCACCATCAAAGAACTGAATCACCGTCTTTGCCTTGTCACAAGAGGCATCTTGATGCCTGAGATCATGCTCACGTACTTCCGATGTTCGGAGAGAGGGGATCAACTTTTCCTGAAGCATAATTTCGTATATCACAGCTTTTCCATTGCCGCGTAAATGAAGGAACAGACAGAACCCAGTGCTTAAATACATGCCCCACACTAAAACGCTTCGACCTGTAAAATTTTACCTGTACGAAGCCTTACATTATGCGTCCTATCCAACCCAAACAAATAAAATTGTATTTTGTCTCTAAAGATACATTATTAGTGAATTAACAGAACTCAAAAGGACATGCTCAGTAGCGAAGAGCAACCTAGCCGTTTAATCATTCATCCTACTGAATGATTTCTTATCAGGAAGCTGTATATGAGTCCCCCCCTCTCTCAGATGACAAGAGACAGTCTGACAAACACATTTAGGTTCAGGGTCTGGGCAACATGATATCGGCGCTTTAACTTCAAAGCTGTCTTTTTGAAGGTTTGGGGGACCTTAGCTCGTCTCGCTATCCCGATAAATGAGTAATAACTTCAGAAAACTTCAGCATTATACGTTGAAATTGATATCATACATACATAAGGAAATTTTACGTTTAAACTATAAGCTATGTTATCGTTCTCTAGTTTCGGGTAGATCCATTCGTAAAATACACATTACTCTCTCCAAAAGATTTTTATCTGCTGTTGAATGAAATAAAAGTTGAACTTTATCAAAGGCAAATTTCAAAGAATATTTTGTGCAATTTTCATGGCAATCAAAAGAGTATTTTTGTTATTTCATTCTCTAGTTTTGGATAGTAGTCACCAATAATTTTGTTACCTACGCTGTTTTCGAACCTATTCCTACGTTTCCCGCCTTAAGATAAGTGGCCTTGATTATTCACGCCTTAGGAACGACGGCTTCAGACTGCATTAATAAGTTCACATAAAGATCGGAAAGTTCATCGCTGCGAAGTTTCTGCGCACCTGGGGCCTTCGGAGCTAGAGGGAAGACAGGGTGAAAGGGGGCAGTGGGTGTTGCCACCAACCCTCAATCAGAGCACCCTTTTTAACCTTAAAATAGGGCTACCCTTTTAACTTCATGGACATGAATAAGAAAAAGGTCTTGACAAGTTCTAGGACGTAGGATGGATATTTTATGTGCGCATGGAGAGAGAAGGAAGGAAGTGACAGTGGTGCTTTGGTTATATATATGTCTGATGACGTAAGGGACGTAGAAGTCTGGGAGAAAGCTCAAGATCCAGGGAGGCCTTATTGACGCTTCTTGAAAGGGACTCGAACCTGTTACATGTAATTCCAACGGATTATCCACCACTCTAGCAAGAGATTCGCTCTTTATTTGACCTTTTCATTGTCCGGCCCAGGGCCGACGTCCATATTTGATAAGGACGGAGGCGCAATTAACTAATTAATTAAGGCGCATTTATTGTCCTATTCGATCGATGGGGCTACTTTTGAGTTGTTATTTACCTGCAGTTTAATAATATTAATAAAGAGTTTAAATAAAACTTGATTTCTTCCGAGTAGTGGTTTTCTTTTGTCTGTGTCGATGGGTATTTGGCATTCCTCTTCTCCTTTGTTCTTGTGACTCATTTGGCGATAACTGTTCTTTTATTTCCTCGTTCTATTACTATCAAGGGCTCTGAAGATGTTTTTGCACTTGACTAAATCCCCCCTATGTGCGTTTATGTGTGCATGTTTGGTTATGAAACATATCGAAGGAAATATGATTTTTCTGCCATTCTATTCCTATAATATTTTTTCCAATGTTGTATTCCTCGTATTTCTCTAATTTATCATTTATGACCACCTTTGTTTTCTCTCTTCATTACCCACGAATAGAACGCTTCTTGTCTCTACGCGTGAGAAAATGTTTCTGCTTTTCTATGTCGTCACACGGCGATGGCCTGTCCATTTTGGGGATTAATGGAAAGGAACAACAAGTAATTCGCTCCCTCAAAAAACTGGGTCAGAATAGGAGAGAAATAGACAAATAACGAATATACCTAAAGAAAAGTGGTTAAATTCGAACAGGACAATGTAATGCTCCTTGTTATCCTGAATCCATATCTAAGCTGAAGCACTTAGGATGCCATGAGAACCCTTTTCTCCACACCATTTATAAAAAAAGGTACCCACAGAAGAGAAAACATGAACGCAATCAAGCGAACCTAGAATCCATCACCCCCCTCCCCCCACACAAACATGTATCCCAATCCCTTTTTTATGTATTACTTAACTTTTCACGAGTATATTGAAAGAGAAAAGAATCGTGCATCCTCTTTTCGCAGATTGCATTCAATTCAGAAGCACACAAAAGTCTCCTTTCAACTCTTTCGAAACGCATCTCGATGCCGCCCATAGGATCCGTTGTCATCGTACCATTAAAAGGAAGCTTGGTTCCATTGGTTTCTGAGAACCGGGATTAATCTATCCGATGGGTTGCATTGTACGACTGAGCATAATAGACGAAGTAGGATTTCACCAGCATGAAAAAATGAGCGGGATTTTGATACGATTCGGGATTTGCAAGTGAATGGTGTAATGCAAATTTGAAATCCAAGTGAAAATGCGAAATGTGGGCGTTGGGAGATGGAGTGTGGGGAAGTGGTATGATGGAGGGAGTATTTAATACATCCTGACGCTCGTTTCGAAGATGTGAAAGTAACTTCTTATTTGCACCTTTATTCGATGTCTTCTTCTCATTCGAGAAATAAAAAAATATATGACAGGTTTGTGCATTTTTATTTATTTGATACCCAAAATATTATCGTAGTATAACTCATTCAACCAACTATGAATAATAGCTTCTTACACCACAAAATAAAAATAACTAGAGCTATTCAATAGCAAATAATTTTAGGCCTTGTAACAATAGGAAGATGTTGATATATATATATATATATATATATATATATATATATATATATATATTCTAAGATCCTACAAGAGCGATCCACTCTTTTTCAGTTGATAGATCACATTAGCTCTTTTCCATAGTTAGACTCCCAGAAATGAATGAAATGTTAGCTTCTGAAATCATCTGAAGAACCAGCAGCCAAAGGCTCGGATATCAGGAACAGTCAATGGTCCACCGCCGTAATAATCACTGATGTACAATAATTAAGATGCCATTAATATTTAGTGATGATTATACATTCCTTTTAATTGCCAGTTTGGTAGCATAAGCTCAATGGTAACTTTCAGAAAATGTGAACAGAACCCTTCCCTAAACAGAATAAAACATGAGAATCTTCTTTGCTTAATTATTTTAGTATAACAAAAATATGTTTCCTATAATATTCTCAAGAAGCAAAATGTCAACATCTGTTTACAAATACTTCAACGCATTTTTTTAAAATTAAGGAAATTATATTGAAACTTGTGTACAAAATCTTTCAAATAAGTATTGATTTAGACAGAATTTTATCATTTAAGTCACTCTTTATTTCACTTTTCTGATAAAAACTAAGTTTAATTAATAATTCCATCTATTCTAGCTTTGTTCTGATCGGATAGGGGTAGATATTTATCGTAAGAGGCTTTTCTGTTTAATGCTGACAAGGACGATTTTTTATTGCTATAATAAAAAGTCGTTCTCTACAAGAGCTAGGGGGGAGGGGGAGTAAAAGTTTATATCAGTACCAGTTAATAGGGGTGACCAGTATAGGGTGAAAATGAATTAAGTATCTAATTCCAAAGATGAATTCTTCATAGTGTTTTTGGGGGGGCTGGGATTACCAAAGGTAAAGAAGGACTTTGCAAAAATATACTTCATTCTAATATTGGACTTTGAGTGCGACTTGCAGTCTATATATATTCAACGCGAAATATTAAATTCTGGAGTGACAAGACTTGGAGAATATAAAAGGGTTCCGTAAACGATAATGCGGGTATGACACTATTTAACAACAATTATAATGCTCAATTCTTAACTCTTGTATTCCTTTCATTGCTGGCCTATATATACGGTTTCATTTCCAGTGTGTCGTGGCCTACACTTGCCTGCAGGACAAACCTTTGTCGTCGGGGCATATTAGTTCCAACCCTGGTCGGAGTTTTAAACGGCTTTGGATTACAATTTACTTACGCCTTGTCTTATTCACACAAATGATTCTGACCATTAATAAATATATTACATTACTTATTTTGTATTCAAATTGATAGATGCAAATTAATCTATGCATTCTTAATTCCTTATTCCAAATTTTTTATATTTATATGAATCGAGTATGCTGGGAATTAATAAAACCGCCGTGCATCCATTTTATGGAAGTGTTTGCTGGGCCTATTAAATCCATCAATTTGGTGCCAGTAGCTTACCTATTACATAGTCCGATTACTACAGAGCCTTTATTTGCATTTAATTTCATTGGTTTAAACAGAATGTGGAACCTAGTGGATGATTCGTTTATAAGATGCCACAATTCCATGGATGACGACTTAAGCCACAGGGGCGTATCAGAGGGAATCCGATACTGATATACTGCCTCATTAATTAGTTGGTAAATAACATCTGATTTTTAATTTAATAATTGGATTAACCAAGAAGCATAAGATTGCGAAGCATTTCTCTGTTCACCTTTTTAAAATAACTGGAATATAATTGATTGTGTGCCATAATTAAAACTACCTGGGGATTGTGGGAGTAAAATTAATTGAATATGAAAGCAAAATGTATATTTGGGTTGAACCCAATTACCATCTACAAACTCATATTTTGGGATAAAATCGTAAACTTTGAGAGAGTGTAAACTTTTGGGTAAATAAATCTTTTTAATTATAATAGTGACTCAAAATATTAGTAACAAATTTTCCAGGTAGTTTTCAATTTATCCTAAAAAAAACATCTGGGCTTGGGGCAAAATAACACTCACTTAAAAGCGCCGCCCGGCCCCAAATTTTCCCTTCTATCTTATGAGTCGATAAAACATATCGAAGAAATAAAAATAAATCCCTTAAATGGGAAAAATTAGTTCCAGAAATTACTTTACAATACTAAACCAAACTTACAATAAATTTAAATAGGATACCAATAAACAAATCCTCTGGGAAACAATTTAACAGACAAAATAATCATCTTAGTGAAAACTTTTCGAAAAAAGGGAGGGGTGTTTCAAAAACATGCAAAAGTTTGGCCAGCTTTAGAGGAAGTTCCATCCAAACCTGGATCTAAGGTTTAATTAAAGCTGTCATTATTTTTTTTTAACGCTCTTCTCAGATAATTTTAGACAACCAAAAAATGTTATTAGTCATTCAGTCAATCCTCTAAAAATCTGTGGTGATTTATTCAACCATAATATACCAGCGTTATTTGCATTATCACCTCAGTTATAATATTAAACTGAATTATATTTTCCAAATTTTAAGAATGGAAAAATATCGAATATGCCAAAAATTTAATGTAATCTCCGAGAGCAAATTTAAATAAAACCAAGGCTAAAATGAAGTAAATCTTTTGCGGAAATTTTTCTCGACCAAATTTCCAAGTTATACAAAATTATTGATAAAAGAGATTTGTCTCTTTAAAAAAGGACCGGTCGTCTGGGAAAAGGACCGATCGTGGGAAAAAATAACGAATGTGGGAATAATGGTGTTATCGTGGGAAATTTATTTCCTCTTTCAACAGTCCTTGAATTGAGCACAAAACACATGGTGCACTACGCAATGTGTTAAATAACAAGAAGGTACGGAACTCTCATCAATTCGTTCCCGATGCTAAGCTCTCATAGGGGTGTTAGGTTACCATGTTGTAGCTAACATCTGGTGAATTGCTAGCCCTTCTTTCCCCAATGCCTAACGGAAGGACTATATATCTTCCACCCATTTATCCTTCCTCTATTTTTGTCTCTTTCTTCACCCATCTCCGCTTCCAAACCTTCGACTGGTAATGCCCTCGTTTGTTGTCCATTGAATTAAAAAAGGTCATCCTAAAACACGAAGAAGATTGTTCAAATTTGCAGGTATTAGTTCTCTGTGGTACGAATCCATTTCAAAGGCATATTTGGCATTGAATATGCCCTACCTGCCCCAATAACTATTGTTAATAAAACTCTGTCCTTCTCATCCACGAACTCTTTCGCTGCCTTTCTTCTTAGAAGAGACTACTTGTATCGTTCAGAGCAGGGAGAGTGAGCAACTCTATAGAAACTCTCTATCATCCACATTTAAGGTAAATCTCCTAATGAGCTGTGGGGTTCGAAGGGCACGCAATTTTCTTTATATCAGCTACAGTAGTGTTTTACAGGGTACAATTTTCGCACTCTCTCGAGTTCTAAGATCGAAGCAAAGTTGCCGTTTGTAATTTAATTCATTTTTCTTTTCATTTTATTGTTAAAATATCAAGAATATTAAATAAAAATATTAAGAATATTGGACACCAATATAACGAATATTGCCCCAATAATCAAGTATATTGACTAAAAATATAACTAATATTGCTTTAAACAGTTAGAAAATGACAAAAAAGAGTAAAGATATCCACTTAAAAAAATCAAAATATTGACTACTTTTGTACTAATTAGCACATTGTTACTTTGGGTATTAAAAATTAAGTTAGCTATAAGGCGGCTCGTTGTCATGGATGATTTAGAAAAATCAATGTTTGCCCCACATGGCTATTAGAGTTTATGTTGCACAACAGCCCTCGCCTTTTCCTACATGAGCCTTTCCGTGAGATTGATGTAACTTCTGGCCGAGCTTACTCCTGCTGCTTAAGCGAGCGATAGAACGAGTCGAACATTCTCTTTGCCTCGCCAGATAAAAGCTCTCATAACCTCCTTTCTCTTTCTGCCGGAACTAAACTCGCTTGGGAACAAAATTCTTCTCTGAAGAGGGGAGATGCCAGACTCACATAACTGAGAGAGGAATAATACCATATTGTAGAGAGAAATCTTTTGTATTCAGAGCAGTTTAGATGTCAGAGTTCATCCATTAGCTACACGCCGGAAGAATATGCTGCATCTGACACATTCCTTCTAGTTTTGAACCATTTTAATCGTCATCTATATTCAAATATATATGTGCTCCATTTACCTAGGGAGCGTTAATAAAATTTGAGAAATTATTATTAATGAAATATGTAAAGCAAATAAACAACTAGAGTAAATTAAATACAATAAAAGGTGACTAATTTCATGACAGACCCGCCTCCAGCATTTTATTACGACCTTTTAAGTTATAATCTATATATATATCTGTACACTTAAAATGATCACCCTAGGTGAATTTAAAATATAACTGTATATGTGTGTATAAGTCTATATATACATACTTCACCCTTACTAAGAAGCCAAAGGATTTCAGTCCCCTAAAACCATTGTTTACTTTAAATGACGCACTATTTAGAAGCAAGTCGTACGAGTCACCCCCTCCCTTTACAAAAATTCGTCTTTTAATTTCCTGTGGTCATGTCTTGCCCTCCACCTGCTGAATAAGAAGTTCGCTTAGATTGAATGCCCTCTTCTTTGAAGGCACGTTTCCCTGTGATGGTTTATCCAACCCTTTTCTCCGATCTATCCAACTAGCTAAGAGATTTCCTCCCACTAATGTTCACATCCGTTCTAAGAACCATATCAACGAATCCTCTCTGATTCTTTTTTTACTCTCAATGTGCGAATGGCTCCGGTCTAAAGAAAAGGCTCGTGCACCAACCTAATAGGTTTTAGTTGGCTTTTCCATTTTGACGTTCTCCTAGCGCAGGCGCAGTAAAATTCAATTAGAAAAAAGTCCCTTTGTAATAAAAAGTATAACTTTATTTTGGCTCCAAATAGTTCCAGAATTGTCATATATATATAAATAGGACATTGTTGTAAACCACCTAGTAGTACTTTGATATCGGTTCTTTCGAAAGCTGTAAATTTGTCTAAGGAGTTCAGCTAAAGCAGTGGCGGATCCATGATGAAAATTTGGGAGGGGAATAACCGGAATTCGTCCCTCTGAGTAGTCTGAGAAAAGAGAGTTGGTAATTATTAATGGTTATCCAATGGCAGACCTTCTCAACGTTCAGCGTTTCAAAACCTTTGATAGAGTGAAGGAAACTTGTTTACAGTTTTTTTTATTAAAAGCTGACTGGCATCTGAGACAGATTCAGAAGATGGCTGATCGTTAGGATAAGATCGTAGAAAGTGATGGGCTTTATTTTGAAGAATAAATGTTGGTGTTGCTCCGAAAATTTTGTTAGTTTTCTTTTCGCTTCCTAAGTGAGTCAGGACTTTCTGGTCGACGATATATTTATACATGTTTCATATAAGGTACCTTCGATCGCCAGGGTTTAAAAAACTTTTCTATATATTCTATATTAGTACATAACTCTTTCTGAATAGCAGAATACAAGTATGGCTTAAAAAAAGAATATAAGCGTAAAGGGGTTTGAAATTGGGGGCTTCATCCCCCTAACCCCCCGCTGAATCTGCGCCTGAGCTGAAGTAATAATTAAAACATAAAAAAGAACCACTCTGTTTGGTTCCTATCCTTTGGTCGGAAACTCTTCAGGTAATGCAGAGTTCCTACTGCTTGACTGTCTGCCGTGGCCACAACAAGGTCAAAGTGAACACCCAAACAATTCCCTCATCTATTAATGGTCGAGAACCTCTCCGCGAAGTCGATTTCACATCCAAGCCATTTCACCAGCAAGCTTTACATTCGCATTTCCTAACCCCATCGAACTTTCCATACAATTCATTTCACTTTGCCTTTTCACAAACTTTAACCTTAAGGTGAAAGGCATAAATAGCAATTTGAATTTGATTAGTGTTTTCTCGTTGCCTAAGGTGAAACGTATAAATTCAGTGCATTCAAAGCGATTTAAACACAGTAGCAATTCTCAATGAATGCAGTCCATCTTTTTATTTTCTATTATGTTTCGCAGCTTTATTTAATATCGATCAATTAATTTTTTTTCGTAATAAAACACAAAATCCAATCTCTTTTCTTGCAATATTCCAGAGTAAAAGAGTATATATATACATTAATGGTCCTCAAATTTCACTCGGAGCCGGAATCAAAGCAAATAGATCCTCCTGCCATATATTTTAGTGCCAGTGATGGCTATAAATTTAGTGTCCTGAATATTGCATATTTGATGTCCAGAATCAGACACAATTTCACCAAATACGTCAACTCTTTCTTATCCCTGACTGACTCACTTAGTAAAGTAATTAACATGGTGAACAGATAATAGAATAAAAGGTATGTGAGAAATGAACTTTTATTTCAACATTGGAATCAGGTACTGAACTTGAAATAGAAATTCAGTTCGTATATTTCAATTTTTAATCAGTGACTGATTGACTTAAATTGAAATTTGTTTAGCTCGTTGCCAGACTTACTGACTTGACTTCAGCCTGACTATGGTAACCTAATATAGCTGTGCAGTCAAGACAAAACGCTTCAAAGCCTTCAAGATCTTCCGAGTATCCTAAGATTCCAGAACTTTTCATCTAATACCAGTTATATTGTCAGAATCAAAATAATGTTTTAATTAAAAGCAAAAATATATGGAAATATTAGGTGCGAATATATTGGTAAATGAGTTAATTGCACTTGATTCATACAATTTTGCGAATCAATTATTCGAAATTTGATCCGAATCTTTTTCCATAATTCCTAAAAATCCAGAAATAAAAATATTCTACCCATTTTTATTAAAAATTGCTAAATAGATTTCTTAAGACAAGATGACTTTAATAGATGCTTTTCATAAGAATAAGAATAAAGATACATTTTAAAGGATAAATGAAGAATAAAAATGACTAAATTTTTTAGTGGAGGATATTTTGCGTTCATTCACCAAGGGAAGGAATAGGGCAAAAGTCGACGTTAATCTCTAAAACCTTTTTTCCCCGATGCCGCTGTTGGATTATACGGATTTTACTTAATCAATCCTTGAAAAAAATCCTTAATTTATCGAGTATAAACTGCCCCTAGAAATCGAGGATCATTATTACCCTTCCTATGGAAAGAATAAAAAAAACCAGCAAGTGCATCTCAGGTCAAGAAAATGGTGAAATTAGGATAAGTAAAAATGCATGGCCGACGCTGACTCCAACTAGATTAGGATAGGAATCTGGATGGGGTGCAACTCTCCTGCCACCACACTCATGTGTGGAAGATCTTCTGCACAGATCAAGTGATGAATGAAAAGATGACAAACAAAAGACGAGGCTAAGAAAATCGTAAACATGAGTGAAATGAAACGAGAAGAAGGAGGAATGAAAATAAAAACGGGAATTGGAGAAAATATGCAATGAGAATCGAGTAGCAAAATTCTTTGACACTGAAGAGGGTGGCAGTTGGGTGGGACCCGAATGGTCCTGGACAAATTCATAAAGGACGAGGGTATCAGGATATAGAGTTTAAGTAGCCTTTTAAGAGATTACAAGAACTAATAAAACCACAAGCCACCAACCACAAGGGCCTCCAAAGGATGGAGGACCAATTGAACGCTACAGAGACGAGTTTGGAATTGAGGATCGGAGCAACTTTCGAGCGAGAAATGAAAATCGCGTCGAGAAATGACGACGCCCCAAGTGTAAATCTCAGTCGTGGCCAAAAGTTTTGACACTACCATACTTTTCCATAGACGAAAATTAATGGAACGAATCAAACGTTGCAGTTTGTTTTAGTATGTTCGTATTGTAATTTGAAGGGGAAATAGACAAAAATTTAGAGCGCAAACATATTTTATCAATAGGGTGAAATGATGCGAGCAGTTAATATTCGCAATGGTGTCCCTTGTTCTTTAGTAGTGTTTCAATTCGTTTTGGCATGCTAGAGACCAAATTTGTAATGGTATCTTGACTACGAATGCTCCACTTTCGTTCAATAGGCACCTCCACCGCTCACAATTGAATGGCTTTTGTTTATTAAAGCTATTTTGGTTATCGGTCCCAAATTATCTCTTGAGTTCAAATCGGGCGAATTTGCGAGCCAAGTTCACAAAAGTTCGATGTTATTTTTCAGCCAAAAACTTCGTTATTGCTTTTGCTTTTGCTGTTTCCTTTTGTTGCAAAAGACAGTTATTATCTTCATATTGGTTCTGAACTGTGGGAAAAATGTGCTAATGAAGCAGGGTTTGGTACTATTTTGATTTAATATCAGTTTTCTTTTGCAGAATTATTAGTAGCCCTCAGTTCCCTCAGATGAGAGCAGCCCCAGACATGGAAAGTGCTCCATGAAAACAACACTGGACTCGTGAAAGCGCTACCCTTCATTACTTCTTCTAACGAAGGATAATCCTAAAGCTCCAAACAAGCGGAAAGAAACTTCATCAGTAAATATCACTTCGCTTCAGTCTCCAGCATTCCATTCTTTTTATTTCGTATAAAAGTGGAGCCTATCCGTAAAGTTCTCCTTGGTAAGATTTAGCTTTTTCGCATTCATTCTCGACTAAACATCTTTGTCAAAGTTTCTCTCTTTCACTCTATGCACAGAAATGTTCTCACTTGCTTCTTTGCTTTCGTGCCTAAGCTTGCCAGTGGAAGCAAGCCAACTTACTTTGAGCTAGGCCCTTTCCAGGAGGCGATCTTGGCGTTCATTTTAAGCTATTGGTCTTCCAGAATACTCCTCCACAAGAGATTAACCAGTCTTTTAAAAGTCATTGATGATCTCACGTATGATGCTGTTTGATAACATTAACTTAACAACTATAAACTTGCATTTGAGATCACTTTAGTGCAGAGAAACATTGGTTGCACTTCTTTCTTTGGAAATAACCATTTTTGGAATTGAAAAAGAATGAAACTTTTATTTGGTGAAAATATATTATAAAATAGATTAGAATTACACAATATCATTCATTCAACCCTTATTTGTCATCATTTCACCACTTTAATTGAATAGCAAAGCTCCAGAGACTGAAACTCACCTCCTACAAGAACGGGACCAGAGCGCGATGTGGATAGATTGGAGGAATGCAGTTTTTCTTATTATTTTTGATATGTTGACTTCTTAAGAAACCTGAAATAATGTAAATGTTAGAATAATTATTCCTATCATTTAAATTTTGTAAACGAATGAAAAAAAGAAAATATATAATGATTTTTAAAATTTAAGGCATGATAGTTAAGCTACATTTGGGGTAATGGCAGTCCTGTTTAATCCCTTGGGCATGAAAGCTGCTGGTCAGGAGACTTCTTTTAATAATCACAATATTATAACGAAGTCATCTGAGGAGGAAGCTTAAATTGACAGGTATCTAGGGATAAATAGGGGAGTTTTGTGTGAGTTTTGAGATTTTTCTTACATTTAAGTCGATTTGAGGGCGATTGATGGCTAAATTATGGTCTGGGGTTTTCTGTGCTGGAAGTTGTTGAAATGTTAATAAATCTGATTAGATCTAAATATGGCTGCAATCATAAATTCTTAGCTTTGTTCGTACCTGTGTATCCATCTGTAAATTAGATTTCTCTCCTTTTTTTCTATAGGATTCATTCAACTTCGTACTTTTTAATGTCTATAGTCTTCGTAAGAACTTATTCTTACATATAATAAATTTCCTTTGCATAAATATTCAAGTCTGATGAGGTGAATTACTGAAATCGTCCATCCATAGCTCTTTTCAGTAGTCAAATTTTCTCTTTATCTACTCTGTTCTACATTTGTCTATTCTTCTCTCTACTCTGTCTCTACTGAGCAAAAATGGCCTTATTTGTTACTTCAATTGCCTTTAATTCCTCTGTCTCACTTTGTGGAATTCAAAGATCGTTTGAATAAATAGGAAACGTCTTCAACTCATTCGTTTCCATTGTCTTCTCTGTTCCAATGCGAGATTGTCTCCCGTCTTACCATGTGTGTACGTGTCCTCATCATTGAGTATATCTGTGTGTGCAGCTGACTCAAAACTTGCATGCATATTTTAATTGTGTAAGCACACAGGGTGGTGTGTCATTTGAGAAATGACACAATTAAAGCGTAATTATTTAATTTCTTATGCGTGGCAAGTTGTGAATAATTTATCCCTTTGGCCGAAGTTCTACATAAATATCCAACTTCAAGATTCCAACTCCGATTTTTCACCCAAGCCCCGAAGCAGAGCCTACCTGCTGCAAGACGCTATTTCATATCCTCAGGATTGCTGTTTGTTGTTTCAAAAGTTACTTAGATTTTATTTATTCTTGTTATTTCTCTTCATTCATCCCATTTCTTCATCTATCTCCTATTCTTTCTTCTTTCTTTATTCCTTGAGCATGTATTAATTGGCCTATATCACTTTTATTTGTGAATCACACAAATCAATTAAATCTCATAATATTTTGTGATCCAGATTCTGACAAGACCAACTGAAGCCTGGAAGAATTGGGTTGTAGATATCATACACGTAGGGGGAGATACTGATAAAGAAATGTAGGAAATATAGTCAAATCCTTTGATTCATTTAAAGAATGTATCACTAACGAAATTCTAGAGTATAATATATGTGACGATCGCTAATATCTGGAAGCACATATCATTTAAATAAATGTTAGGCTTGATGATAGAACTTAAAAGAAGAACTTATAATATTCCTCGAAATTACTTTTATTTGAATTGCGGCGTCAAACGAGTTTAGACAGGAAAACATTGGATTTCTCCACTACAGGAATGAATATTATAACATGGCAAAGGTGTATATCGAAGACATTCTTTAAACTAATGGAATTGTGGTGGCATGAATTGGAAGAATACGAACTACTACACTATTATTTTAAATGAGCAGACACATGATTCGAATTTAGCAAAGACCATCGCCGTAACTATATTTAGAGAAAAGGTCGAGGCAATTTATTTCAATCTTAGGAGATAAAGCCATCGGCATTGCGTGAAATAATTATATTATTGCAATAAATGAAATTTGGTTATTTTTTTAATGAGATTTTAAGTGATAAAAGAAGTTGATTATATTATTTAGTATCATAAAAAAGAAAATGTTAAGTTTTAAGTATCAAGGTAAAAATTCATTAGCCATTATAATAAAATGTAGAAATTCTTATGTTCTCGTTATCAAGAGCTGCAGCTATTTATAAAGGACGTACGACGGAGGGGAGGGGGGTATATTCTGTTCCTGTACCGATTGTCCGGAGTAGCAGTGCTTATTTTGTCACGACGTTTTGTCGTTGGTGATTTAATTCTGCGACAAATTTAATGCACGTGTTTGTGCATTGTATTTATTCGACAGGTTTACATTGTATTTAATGTGACCCTTTTGTGCACCGTATTTATTTAATACAATTAAATCCTTCCTTGTATTATTATACACTCGTAGATATCTAAGCACCTTCCTGTGGACCTATTTATGTCTTGTTTTGGGGCTGAAGGAACTTAGTTCCTCGATTTGCCTTTACAGGTTGCTATTATTGACATGGCAAATTTGGTTCCCTATTCTCACATGGTAAAATTAGTTTCCCTATTTTTAATAGGACACATAATTATTATCAGATTGTTACAAAAAACATTTAGGTGAAATGTAGTGTAAAGTTTGGGAGAGTCCTCCCAATTAATTACATTAGCATACCACTCTATTCGACCCTATGGAGCACTATTCTTTTCCACGATTATACAGTCATGGGTCAAAGTTATGAGAGGACTTTATTTTTCCAAATTAGAAAAGTGATCAGACTAATCAAACATTGCAGTTTGTTTTACTATGTTTATATCATAATGATAATGTGAACTAAACAAAAATTTAGATCCTAAAGGCATTTTATTGATATAGACAGTCGAATGATGTCCGCAGTGAATACTCTCAATGATGTCTCTTGTTCTTCAGTACTGCTTCAGTTTGTTTGGGGATGCTGGAGAACAATTTGTGATGATAACCTGACTGATATTGGTCCATTTTTGTTCAATAAACCACCGCACTGATGACAAATTTATTTTCGACCAGAAATTAACTCTCATGTTTACATCTAGCGAATTCCCGGGCCAAGGTCCCAAAGGTTAGTTTTATTTTTTAGCCAAGAACTTTGTTATTTATTTTGCTTTGTGAGATGGTGCGCCATCATGCTAAAAATACAGGTCTCATCACAAAATTGGTCAAGAGGTATAAGAAAAGTGCTGATGAAACACGTCCTGGAGCCATCTTGAGTTCATGGCAGTGTTATTGGGCCAAATTGATAGTGCCTCAGTTCTCTCAGATGGGAACCTACCCCAGACATGGAAAGTGTCCGTATGCTTCACCGAGGAAACAACGCGGGACTTGGGAAAGCGCTTCCTTTTTCTTCTACTCATGAGGGATATCCTGAAACTTCAAACAAACAGAAGTAAGCTTCATCAGAGAATAAACTACACTTTGCCGAAGTCTTCAACAGTTCATTCTTTAGGTTCTTAAGCGTAAGGTTCTTTTGGTTAGATGAGGCTTCTTTGCATCCCTTCTCACTAGAGACATTTATCGAAACGTATCAGCCTAACTGAGCAAGTTTTGGCAGTAGAATCAATCCGATTCTTGAACTGGGATGATTTGAAACACTTAAGCCTCCAGGAGACTTCTGTATCTCAGTGAATCTTGTCTTTTTAAATTAATTAATCATCCAAAAGATGTTGATCCTTGATGCAACACCCTTAGCAACTATTTCTCTGCTTTTCAGGACAATTTGCTGCAGATCAACAAAAGTTGAACGATTTTCCTGGGAAATAACTATTTCTAGACTTGAAAAAGATTCAAACATATATTCTTTAAAAAGATCTTACGAAATAGATTATAATTACACACTATTATTCATTTAAACCATATTTGTCATCAATTTCCGCCTTAGATTGAATAGCAAAGCTACAGCGACTTAAACTCATCTCACAGGAACAAGACCATAGCGTGATTTTGGATTCAGCGAAGGAATACACTGTTTTTTTCTCATTATTTTTTAATTACTGTCTTGTTAATAAACCTGCAATAATTTAAATTTTAGATGAAATATTCTTATCACGTATTATTTTAAAAAGGATGCAAAAAACAAAAATATTTATTAGCTACAAAACGTTTTGCCAATACTGTACAATGACAACTATGCTCATTCCACCGCCATGAAAGAAACGGAGTCATCCACACATCCACGTTGTCGAATTGTAACTTTAGAAATTGTGAGTTATGGTGTAGAGGGTTAACATGCGTCTAACTATGTCAAACATGCATACCAAGAAAGAACTGTCAGGCATTGAAAGTTTGCCATAGCTGACAAATTGTATGGCCAAATGTAGGAATCGATAGAGCTCTAATTGCATTTGTTATCTTCTCTCTTTTCTACTCCTTTTTACCCATAATTTATTTTTTCCTTTAAAGTATTTTATTGCTTCTAAAATGGACAATTGAACTTACTGCTCCACATTATTTAAAAATATCCACATTGATTCACATTTTAGCGCAATGTAACATAAAGGCTGTAACATTTAATCTAACTTAACTTGAAGTCGGTTACGTTATGTTGACCTCTCCTCAAATATCCGCCATTAGTAGATGATTTCAAATGACGTAATTAACCTATCCCTCTTGAAATCTCTTTTATACTTTGCTTCCCACTGGACCGAGGAATCAATCAGTTCAATGAATCTTTTCTTTTCTTTCTATTTTTTACATTTAATGTTTTCCTAACTTTTATAAAGGTACGATGGAAGCCGATTTTCCTTTTCTTTCCAGGAATTCCACACACAAGCTCGCTGTCAAGTGTCTCGTTTTTTGATTCACAACATTGAGGAGTCTGATAACAAATATTTCTAACGCAAAATAGCGATGGGAAAAGGAAAACTCCATTGGAAGAAGAAGTGCGAGGAAAGTTTCCATAATTAAATATCAGGTAAAAATATTTTGAGAACAATGATAAGAAGATAGAAGAAAAGTTGAAGAATCACAAAAAGCAGGCAAAAATCTTGAAAAAATGCATATTTAGTTAGTTTTTATGCAGATAGCAGAGACAATCGTCCGTCTTTAGCCTTTTTTTGAAATATTAGCATAATTTCCCTACTAGGTGGGACTTAAATAAGGAAGTTTCGGCTAACTCAATTGTCCATTCATGAAGGAAAATGATAATCTTTTCAAAATAGGGAGTTGGAAAGAGACTTTGATGGAAATAGGGAAAACACTTTATCTATGAGAATTCAACCAGAAATTCTTTAACTCTCTCTAGTAATTGTCGGTCACCGGGTTGACAGGTATTAATACATCTATCGATCTCTTCATTCAATCATTTTGCCCAACTATTCTTTGCACGTATCCATTCCATTCTGATTCCGGCCGTCTTTCTTATTTCATTATCCAGCAGCAAAGTTATGAAGTAATAATCATCAACTCCCACCCCCATTGCTGGTGTCGATATTGGGGGTGGGTGGGAAAAGAGTGAATTTGGCATGAAGACGTCTTTACATTCAGGACGCCCTCTATCCAAATCAGAGACAATAAAAGAAACAAAGGAGCATTGATATGCGTTCCACAAAGAACATGGATGACAACAAGGATTACATTACGACCATTTCTTACGCGCCGAATACAATCAGTAGACACACAAATCCAATTTCAATCTCAATTTTCCTATAACCCGTTTTGGGGATTAAGAAGGGGAGGTGTACAGAGCCCTGCCTGAGGGCTTGACCAAATGTTTAATATTTTAACAGCCCAGTGATTAATCAGCACGAAATCGTTATAATTAGCGCCATGTATTTTAAAGCTCAGTATCACTTATTATAGTGAGAAGTCTAAAAGCGAAATGAGCTGAACATTTACTGTCTAGAGCAAGGTTTCAACCTTCTTCATACAATCATTCTCTTTCCATTATTTTTAAAGCAATCGCCCAATACTGTTGCACCCACTCACAAAAATATATTTTAAAAGAAGTGGCTTAAAACTGAAAGGCCAGAGAACTTTAAGTATGATTAAGCTGAAAACTGGTTTTGAAATTGTGATTTTTCTTAAATTAATATAAGGATAATTTAATTACGTTCTTGTTTTACTGCTTGGTTTCTAATATTTGGAGTTAAATTTCTAAGTTTTCGCATTATGTCTCCTCACTTGCAGATATTAATTCAATTTCCTTCTTTGTCACAATTTTATTGACTGCACTAAATCCACAATCAGCCAAGTAGAAAGCATAACAGTGTTTTGGCTATTTGAGACCCAATGTTCGGATACAGCTGTTATTCCCACCTCTTTTAAATTTGTTCTTCCCTTCCTAATTGCATTTTCATTCAATAAACTCTTCTTGTATATTTTCATTAACGGAATTTATTGTTGAACTTCGAATGAAATAATTCTAAAAATCGCAAAAGAATTTCTTATCAATTTCAATAAATATTCTGCGCTTTTTTACTAGCTTCGTTTCCAAGATGTTTCATTACTTCTGTTAACTCAGCCATGTTATTAAAATGCTTCTTTTTATATTGATTTGAAACCCTCGTTAGTTTTCATTAAAAGCCCTCAAACACGCTTGCAATCGAGCAGCGTGCATTAAATAGTTTGGGGTTTCTTCGTTGTAAAAAGAGAGATAATAGGAATATTAAAAAATATGGGTTGTTTTGGGGGTAGAGTGGACTTAATGTGTGTAATTCGTGGGTGATTATAGTTGTAGTAAAAGTGGAAATGATCTTGTTTCGGAGCATAGAGTGGGGTTTGTAAATATGGAGAGATTACAGTGTACGTAGTTGGTTTTCGGTGTTTGACTTATCTTTAATTGAAAAATGACTTAAGTTGGGTTTATGGTGTTGATGTCTGTTTTCGTAATGTATTTAGGTAGGGGAGAATTCAGGGGAAGTGAGTGGGGCTCCAGTTCTATCGCTGATACCTAAATGTGCCCAAATACGGGTATGTAGTGTACGCTATTGTCATATCCTCGAGAATGGATTCCTACCCGAAACGTCGGTACAGGGAAGTTAAAATATAATAATGAACATCCTAAATTTAGCCTGATTATTTGTCATAATATATATATATATATATATATATATATATATATATATATATATATATATATATATATATATATATATATATATATATGAATGCAATGTCCCGCAGGAAAAAATGAAAAGGTGTTTCCGAGTACTTTCGAACTTTATTAAGTTCCTTATCAAGGATAACTACAAGAAATAGTATTATATTAGAGGTATATATACGAAAGAAAAGTATGAAAGACCGCCTCAAAAACAAGAAATCACCAATGAGGAAGAGGGAAGGGGGAAGGTAAAAAAACACATTAAGAATTACAAGAAGCTTCTTGTAATTCTTAATGTGTCCTTAGTTAAATTTGGGTGGTTGTATTTAATACAAAATGATTTTTTAATGCGGAGAGATGAAGTAGATTTAGCAAATTTTAAGACAGAAAAATCAATTAAGGGCACGTCTGTTTTACAATCAATAGCATGTTTTTTGATGGAAGAAAACTCTTTGTTACTTAATGTTTTACCGGTTCTATGGCTAATTCCCATGTGAGAACAAAAACGTGACTGAGGAGTAGGTACTGTGCTTCCTATATAGGTCCCCAACTTACAGCTAGGGCAATGGGAAAGGTTTCTCCTCTCTTTTGGGCTTCAATTCAAGTTTCCAATCTTTAGGCTCGACTATTTGGGCTATTATTTTTACTTTGAAAGGTTTATTCACGATATCCAACATCTACCCATTCTAGGTTTATTTTGTAACTTTAAAACAAATATTTTACAAGACGCCCATGAATTTTTTCATAAATTTAAGCACATGAAATTTTCGTCGCTCCTTTTTACTAAACAAGATTTTTCTCTTCTTCAGAACCTCGGGCGGAATAAGTAAATTGTTATCACCCGTCCTGATAAGGGTACTGGGGTGGTGGTTTTGAATACGACTGATTACATTTCCAAAATGTCCTAGATTTTGTTAGATAAATCCAAGTTTACTGAAATTATGGAACAACCTTTGACTATCATTCACCGTTTAGAGGACAAAATTAACCGGTTTTTGAGGAAGCTAAAGTTTTCGGGTGTTCTCAGTGATTCTGTTTACAGTTTTCTGTATGTTTTATCATCTTACTTAGGTCTGTTCTATGAACTACCTAAGATACATAAGCCTAGATCCCCTCTTCGTCCCCTTCTTGCTTCTTACACTCTTCCTTCCTTTAAAATTGCTAAGTTTTTAGTCCCTCTGTTAACCACTTTTACTTCCATTAATAATAGCTTTGATTTTGCTTCGGAAATCGCAAAGTTTGAATCGTCAAGTCCTTTTTTCTTTTCTAGCTTTGACATCACGTCCTTATTTACAAATATTCCCCTTCAGGCAACTATAGAGATTATTTTGACTACAGCCTTTCCAGATAGAAATGCCCTATTTAATGGTTTCAGTTTTTCACAATTTTCGCAGTTATTGCATCTAGCTGTCAAGGACAACTATTTCACTTTAAAGGAGTGGTTTATCATCAAATTGAAGTTGTTGGAATGGGAAGCCCACTAGGTCCAATATTTGCAAATATTTTCATGTGTAATTTTGAAGATAAACTCTTCCGTGATTGCCCTTCTCAATTTCGTCCTTTATTCTACAAAAGATACGTTGACGATACCTTTGCGGTTTTTTCTTCTGGTTCTTGTTCCAAAAGCTTTTCGATTTTATAAACAATTTACACCCTAATATTACTCTCACTCAAGAACATGAGATTAATAATATGTTGCCATTTCTAGATGTGAATGTCTCTCGTACCCCTTCAGGCATTGAAACGTGTGGTTTTAGAAAACCAACTTTCACAGGGCAGGGTTTAAATTTCTTTAGTTTCTGTGATTTAACATACAAAACTAGCGCCATTAAAACACTCCTCTTCAGAGGCTTTAATTTGTCTTCCACTTATTTTAGTATTCATTCTGAATTCAAATTTTTAAAAGAATACTTTGTCAAAAATGATTACCCTTATCTTTAGTTGAAAGCTGTATTAGGAAGTTCCTCTTTGGGCTTTAAACCTCTCCACTTTTTTTAATGTCCCAAAGGAAATCAGGTATGTCCTATTACCAGACATCATTTTTATGAAATTTTACTATCAAATTAATTTTAAACTTATATTCATTAATAACAAAAATATTGGTAATTTCTTTAAAGTGAAGGACAGTATTCCACGCCGTTGAGTTCATGCATTGTATATAAATTCATTTGCCCTAGCTGTAAGTTGGGGACCTATATAAGAAGCACAGTACGTACTCTTCAGTCGCGTTTTTGTTCTCACATAGGAATTAGCCATAGAACCGGTAAAACATTGAGTAACAAAGAGTTTCTTCCAACCGGAAACATGCTATTGATTGTAAAACAGACGTGTCCTTAAATGATTTTTCTGTCTTAAAATTTGCTAAATCTATTTCATCTCTCTGCATTAAAGAATCACTCTGTATTAAATACAACCACCCAAATTTAAATGAGGACACGTCGTCCTTTCCTCTGTTTATAACTTAACCAAGCTGTATTCATTCTTTGAATTTCTTCCTATTTTAGTTTTACCTTTTGTTTGTATTCAATTCTCTATTTTTTCATTGCAATTGTTTAATTTTGTAATATTACGTTTACTTTGTTTGTCCTTAATTGATAATATCTCTTTACAAATATTTTGCTGTTCTTTACCTCACTATTTTCTTTGTTCATTAACGTAAAGTTCATTTTATATTTTTAACGTCCTTTTTTGATTTTCTCTGATCTGTGTTTTTTAACTTTGAACTTGTGCTGTTATTTATGTTTTTAGGCTTAGATTACTCATTTAGAATTTGTTTTTAGTTCTTGAAGATAGGTTTTGTAATAATCCGAAACATCGGAATTAAAGATGGGACCCGCCTTCTTCGTTTTGTCCTTCTTACTGAATATAAGACTCAAACTTGGTTTAAGAAATCTAGATGAATATATATATATATATATATATATATATATATATATATATATATATATATATACTAGAAGAAATAATCCTCATTTCCCCGAAAAATATGTGTTCGAAAATAAAGTAATATTCATACGGAAATAAAGTAAGACTATATAACCAAGGTATGTCTTAATTAAATCTAGATAAGTACTTTTTGAAATTCTTATATTGTGGCTTAAAAATAACTTTAATTAAAGATTATTAGAGTAATAGGATCAGAGAGTTGGACTAAGAGGGGTAGGGTAGGGGTAGATGAGGTAATATGGGTAAGAGGAAGAAGGAGATGAGAGGGTAAGGTAAAATGGAGGTGAAGGGGGAAGAGATGATCACAATTGTTTTGAAGGATCAAAGAGGCTGAAGGCCAACAGCCCGAAGCTCTGATAGTGAGCACAGCGAAACCAGGGTTTATATATATATAATATATATTTATATATATATATATATATATATATATATATATATATATATATATATATATATATATATATAAATATATATATATATATATGCCAGGTGTTTCCAAAAAATTGATATCACTTGAGATGTAAATATCACAGAAACTAAATAGACAATGTTAAGCAACATAAGACTTATTCTTCCTCAACGATTTCACAAATGTTCAATATGCGCACCACCTGAGACACGGCACACGTCCACTCGGTAGTCCAGCTCCTTCCAAAAAGGGCTACAGCATGTCTTTGGAACACTCTCCAGTGCGTTAGTGATTCTGTGATTGAGTTCCTCTAGGTTTGCAGGAAAAGGGGAGACATAGACCAGCCCCTTCACATATCTCCAGTTTCTTCAAGTTTCTCTTGCATATCAACACAAAATTGTTTTCACTTTCGCTTGTCACCTGCCGTTATGGCCTGAACTAGCTGCAGCTTGTAGGGTTTCATTAGTAAGCGTTTCCTCAGGATGCATCAAACTGTTGTTGGAGTTATCTGGGTTTCCAGACTTGTTTTTCTTATGGACTTCTTGGGTCTCGAAAAAGTTTTTGGCTAACCCGCTCGACCGGCTCTTCCGATGTTATTGGCCATCCAGATTCTTTGCACTGCAGAAACAGCCTCCCTCTTTGAATTAGTTTGTGCCATGTCCAAATCTGCCTTGCCATTGTTGACTGTTTAGAGAACTCTCTCACAAATAAACGGTATACAGTCTTGTTCGACTGTCTTCGAGTATACTCCAACACATTAAACGCCCTTTCAATTCCAGTGAATAGCATTTAGAATACCTGTAAAGATAAAAAACTTAAACATTGAACATGGAATTATGAACTGTTTCTACACAGGCTGTTAAATTTAAAATCATTTGAACGGGAACTGGCAAAGTTATTGGATAGCAAAATGATATCAAATTTTTTAAACACCCAGTATATATATATGAATAGTTGGGCAGCAGAATTTCTTTATAACCTTATTGTTAATTACGGCTGCCAGTTTAAGTGTTAATTATTTCTTTTTCGAGTCTCTCGATTTATCTTATATTTCAATTTTGGTCTTGAGATAATCCGTTGATAAGTTCGCCAATAATTGAATAGTATTTGAATTCAGTCCTATTTAAACCCAAAGTTAGGAAGAATATATATATATTTATATATATATATATATATATATATATATATATATATATATATATATATATATATATATATATATATATATATAAAAATATATATATATATATATATATATATATATATATATATATATATATATATATATATAGAGAGAGAGAGAGAGAGAGAGAGAGAGAGAGAGAGCGAGCAAGTCATGAACTCTCCAGATGACATAGAAATTTACTTTGATTAGAGGCTTTTTATATGCATATACCAATCTGATAGAAATATTGAAAAAAATATATTTATTTTTAATATCATTTAGTTGTAATTAAAGATGCAATTCATGAATAATAAAAATATATTAGAGCTTAATTGAAAACGTAATTGGGCGGATATCCAGTAATAAATTTTTAATTAGACTAAATGTAGAAATTAAAGGGGAATTATTTTCTTCGGCCAAATTTAACTGATTAAATTTATTTTTTGCTGAAACAGAAATATATAAATTATGATTATATCTTTCATGAAAATTAAGAAAGAACATGAGAGAGATAGAAAGAGAGAGAGAGACAGAGACGGATGGAGGGATAATATATATATATATATATATATATATATATATATATATATATATATATATATATATATAAGCACTGTTTCCATCAATCAGGAGTAAGTTAAATGTACAATAAAAAACACTGTCTTGGAGAATAAAGTTAAATAAAACGGGAATAGTTTCGATATGTAGTTTCCTAAAGGAATGGCTGAAGATGATATGGAAAACTAAATATCGAAACTAGTCCCGTTTTATTAAACTTTATTCTCCAAGACAGTGTTTTTTATTCCAAGACTGCACAGCTCTCGAGCTGTTCAGGCTTAGTCCGAGTATAAATTAGGTATTGAACCTGTATTTGCTGCCGATTTAATTTCTGCCAACACTCACTTCAAGTAAGTAATTGCAACCAATAATTCGAACTCCTTTTATTGAGCCTAGTTGCCTTTCATATATTTTCGTTCACCGTCTGGTGGTCATCTTAGAGGTGCCCGATGTCCAAGATATCATTGTTAGCAGACGTTCTCTCGACATCGTTCACACGCGCTTGACTCAGGCTGAGAAGTAAAACCTGAGTTGTTATCTATAATCGTAAAAATTAACAGTAATTAAAATTCAATGTTTTCCAGGAACAATACAGTTCTATAGAGATTAGGACTTAAATTCCAATCTATGAAAGGTTTTCTTTCAATAATATTTTTAAAAGAACGAAAAATTATCCAGCACTTCGGGTTAATATGAATGAGTCTGGTAGGTGTAAAAGACTAACTGGCATCTATTGTCAAGAGTACAGTACAGGCTACAGTCAAATTGGTATCTGGCTAATGTTTGTTGTGCACGCCTATGTCATTCTTTGATAGCTCTTATTCTATGCTCACAGATTTATTGACTATCTGACTTTCCGCCTACACTTTATTTGACTCCCTTTGTAGTTGGTAGCATGTTTCTGCTCTATGGATTGCTACCCTTCCCCTGCATCGGAGCGTGCTTCCTTCTTACGTATGCTTTTGCGTTTGATCGTTTCTGTTTTGTTGGTTTCGTGTTTTTACTGATTTATTTTGTGTTTCTTAATGTGACTTAGTTTTAGGCTGAAATTTAATTGCGACGACCTCTGTCCTCTGAGGTATCCGCCAGTAGGGCGCATAAAGAAAAACAAGGTCGGCTGACGAAAGGTTAGGTGCTCTCACTTCTTCTGATTTATGACTTTACGACCTTCATAACTTCCAATAATTTCCTGACTAACTTTAGGAAGATCTTCGCAATTATATCATTCGAAAGAAAATGTAAAACAACTTAAGGGTTTTTAATTTCGTTAGAATCGGCCGAATAGTTATAAAGATATTGCCAAATAATTCTCCAGATAATCTTTGGAAGACCTTGACAATTATTATATCATTAAAAGGAGAATGTGAAGCATTTTAATTGTTTCAGGTTTCGTTAGAATCGGCCAAATAGTTACAATGTTATTATCCAAACAAAGAAACGCAAAACGGGTACCGACTGACCGCCAACCGACCGACATAGTGAGATATAGATTCGCCCGCGTCTAGGCTCGCACGCGTCTATAAGTCTCTAATCTTCTTAATATTTGAGTTACATAAAGGGAATTAACTTGGGTGGAAACTGGGGAAGGTTCAGCTTGTGTATTTCCCCTTCCACTCTCTACCTCTTTAAGTGATTACCATCTTTGACTCGTCAATATTGTGCTTTCATATCATTTTTATTCCCCTAAATTTCCTATTGTTTTACAAATCTCATCCATAAAACCTTCTAACAGAATTTATCTTGTTTCCTTTTTCTTTTATTAATAATTTAAAAATATAAATAAAACTTCGATAAAGAATAGCCCTATTTAATATACGCCCCGATGTAAACGCATACGTGAGCTTATCCTTCTGCTTTCCATTTCATGGTCACGAGCGATCGCGCCGGTTTCTAAAACAGACGTTACTTACGTCCCTTGAATTGACACGGTCTCTTTCTTTTAATGACGCCCAGCGCGTATGTTCACCATTTCTATCCATCTCTCATTATTATCTCTCTAAGTTTGTCTGTTATTTGTCTTTCCTCGTTGATTTATGCTCTCAGTTGATTTCCAAGTGGATGGAAGAAGGGTGGGGTGTTCTCGGAAAGATTTCTAAAATGTGCCATACATATGTAGATAAAGAGAAAGAGCCAACTAACCATCAAGATCCACAGGAAAAGAAATAGAGAGAAAGACTTGACATGTACAAAAGACCTACAATAAGATAAAGACAAGGAAAAATAAGGAAGAGACAAAAGTTATATTAGCAAGAGTGAATATTAGATAATTTTTAATTTCATTTGCGTTAAGGGTTTTTTATCAATCTTTTCTAACTTAAAAAATATTCAGAAATTATGGCCCTTTCGTTTTCGATCCATGTTTGCCTTTAATCTAAACGAGGAGGAACCTTCTCGCCTTGCAAAGGTTAGAATCTAATAAATAAAAGTTAATGCAATTTAAACCTGCAGATATATCCAAGTCACCCCCTCCCCCTCCCTCGTAGAATAACCAAATTTCGTGTAATAGCCATGATCAAAAGCGATTCTAAAGAATCAACCATACTCCTATATTATATGTAAATGAGCGTTTAAGTGAGGTAGGGTGGCTTGTTGCCAGCAGCCCTTGCTAATGATGCCTACAATTTTTACTTGTGATAAGTAGAAGCTTCTTTCTTTGAAGGAATTATAAAAAGCACAAATGCCGTCAGTTTAAAGCGATCCTAATTTAAAACGATAATTGGGACAGGATTGCTCGGAATGAGCGTTTGATAAGAGAAAGAGAAAAGGAAACAAAAAGAGAGTAAAAGATTGCTACCAAAGAGGCAGATATTTTAAAGCGCTCATCTGGTGGCTTCACGTGGGTAGATACATCAAAAAGAAAGAATCAATAAAAAACTATATATAAAAACAATCTAGTAAAATATAAATAAATTAATCACATAAATAAAATCATAAATAAGCAAACTTAACTACTCTCGTGCAGGCACGATGATAAAACGGCAGCACCCCAACTCGCCACTATACTGGAATATGAACCGCTCACAAAACTCCACCAGTCTTGCACATTTAACCAAAATGTAGCGTGCAGTCTAAAGGACCAAGCAGGCTTGCATAAAGGTTTGGAGAAGCACTCCATCAGATGGCGCTGCCTCTCACAAGTGCGTCCTATTATGAGGTGACAAGAAAATACGAGACAGTGTTGAAGCATTGAGGGATATGTTTTGGGGAAAATTTGGGCCGCATTGGTACTCAATATTAAAATACCGATCAACCATCTTCTTTGCCATCCAGTCTTTAGGGATGATCTTTACCTTATCATATTATTATAGTGGGAGAAGAATTAAACGCACTGTTCAGGTTGATAAATCTGTGTAGCCAGCATGAACGCTTAATCAATGCACTTATTTCCAGAAACGCCTACACAATCAGAAACCAAGCAAATTACAAGAATGGCATCCATCGTTCTTACAAAAGCCATGATGTAAGGGTTACTGCTAATTGGAGGGTGTGGAAACCATTATGCCTCAAGGGCACATAAGGCCCACCTCATTATAGAAGATTCACGTCCGTACCTTGGAAACCTGGTACAGAGCGGAATCTTTTATAATAAGTTGGATATTGCAGCCAGTTCAATCAAAAGTCAGAAGCAGCGCCCAAGAGAGACTCGCTGGCTTAAAAAAAAAGTTGAGATGGAGCAACATCAAAGCCAAACTTTTCGTCGGACTTGGCACTATCTGTGTACACAGGAATGGCTCCGGTCCAACAAGATACATGCTCTGTGAATTGTTAACCCCATAGTCCACTTAACTTTAGTGTGGGTGATTCACCTGGGACTTATTCATTGCTATACATCTTCCGGGAACTAAGCTTAGTAATGCCCACAGAGTGTTTCAATCTTACACAACTTCGGCTTTACCTACTCTACGTCTAGCGACTCGTACAGGACAGAAGTTTCTCCAGTATTGGCAAGGGCAGGATTCACTCCATTTTGGCTAAGCAGTTGACTGGTATGGCAAATCAATAATAGAGTACCCGCAGATGAAAGACCAGTAGGGAGCCGTAGTTATCACGTTGGTGTTGGATGCCAAGAGAAGAGATTTCTCTTTTACCCTTGAGAGTCTTAGGAGATTCTTTTTCCGGCAAATCTCAACAAGATTATATCCTTCGCCTCTCTAAACAAAATTGGGTCCGCCTTATGGACGGCCAGAATTCACATTGCGAACGAATCCCTAACGCAATGATTAGAGGATGCTGGATGCCATCGTTATAATTTACACACTGGACATTGCACCAATAAAGCTTTATCATGAACGGCCTTAGACAGTTTATGGAAATGTGTTTATGGGCTTGACCCATTATCACAAACCGCCAAGATTTATTACTCTTGTTAAATCGGTAGTAATGATGACATCTCGTGTTAATGGCCCGAATGCCTTCACACTATAGCGACACCAGCCTGCGCGCACCAACTCAGGAAGCAATTCTATGTCGAAAGTGACGAAGAGCTTCGGGGCGAGTCTAGAGACCTTTTCTCACTTTCATCTACACTGACTATTCCTTGGTTAGTCATCGTTTTAGTAATGTTTTCCTTGGAGTAATGTACCAGTTCTCTGGCATAGGTAGTTCAAGGTATATGGCAGGGACATCCTTACAGGTTTGTCATTGAGTGACCGAATATCACTAAGTATGTCACTATGTTTACCATTGAGCAAATTGACAAGGACAAGCTCACGCATAATGGAGGGGCCTTTGGTCCCATAAGAATAAATCAAACTAGAGGAAGAGGCTGAGAAAGCATCCGTAAAAGAAGGGGAAACGCCCACATTACCGCTCCGACGAGTGATGGATGGAAAAAACTTAGTCGGCGTCTAGCCTGCAGAATTAGCAGCCGACCAAGAGAGGTTAGAAACATTTGGTAAATAAAGCTGCAAAAAAGGAGCAAAGTTGACATGTCTAGAAGGAACAATGGTAGCGACGGATAGTCTGAAACAAGATTGAATCTACCGGGGCTTTATTTCTCTTATATATCCCAATTTTACCATTTTATCGCTGCATTCTTTCTGAAAATCCAATCACCTAATTTTCTTTGCCTGAGCCAATTTTTGTAGGCTAGCCGCCGCCTAGCTTTAGTTAAATTTTCCCTCGCTGGGATGGGGGGTTTAGTCACCCCTACCCTTTGTCTGAGGTATGGTAGGCGTATTTAACTTACCTGCTTTCTCCCTCCTCCCCTTTCACTCCTCCTTCCATATTTATTTATTATGATCCCCCAAAAGGATTCATGTTTAAAATAAAAACAATGCTGCAGCTTACATCTGCTGAGGATTTCGTTTCCTGCCGGCCACAACGCCAGCAGATGGGTTTTAAACTGGCCCAAATAGCAGTATAAGGACCTGCAGGATCAAGTAAAGATAATCCCCAAGGTCATTCTAGTAAAGATAATCCGCAAGGTCATTCTAGTAAAGATAATCCTCAAGGTCATTCTAGTAAAGATAATCCATCCGTAAAATGACCAATAAAATAATCCCTTGCCTAAATATCTAAGTGAAAATAATCTCTCACAAGAATAATCAAATAAAGATAAGCGCTCTTCCAAATGGCCAATTAAAGATAATCACTCCCCTTGATCAAGTGAAGATAATCCCTCAATATAGTGAGCAATTAAGATAATTGATTTTGGCCTGGTTGGAAAAAGCTTAAATAAGCGTTTAGGAAGATCCATTACAGTCATCTCATCTCAACCCTTTGGAAAATCTATGGCATAAAATGAAGGTCCACGTCGATATTAGACGTCACCAAAACCGATCATGAGGGAAGTTTTAGAAAAGCGAGTTGGACGAAATTTCCCCATAATTATTTTAACAAAGTTAAAAACGATAATATTCGTTGGCAGTGTGTCCATTAAGGATAAAAAAAAGTAATAATATGTATTATTATTTCTCAAATTACATAGAGTTTTATTTAGTTTTGGGTACAAATATTCGTAAAAGTGTTATTATTCCTTTATTTTTCTATTAAATTTGTTGAAAATCTGTGGGTGCGTTTATTAAGCATTCGACTCTATGCCTTCAAATTTTCCTATCCCTCAATAAAGGGTTCATGAGCTATGGCGAAAGAATGGGGTATTGGGTAGGGGTATGAATGCTTTCTGTAGAAAGTGTATCTCCCACAGATTTTTACTTCCTCTTTCTCCACCATTTTATTTTCAGATCTCTATGATCAATCCTAGACAACGACCTCTAGCGTATGCTAGGGGTCATTATCTAGGATTGAGCTTTTTTCTAGGTCAGTATCTAGAAATTATTTTTTTTAGACCTCATTATTTAGATTGAAATTTTCTAAAAAAAATAATAATAATTGATAATAAGACTAAGATAAAAAGATAAAGTAAAAATGCGATTTAGGATTGAATCGATTCGGTTTGAGTGGATTTGAAAATTTCAGCCATCATATTTCTTGTTTTCATACCTGGGATTAGAATTTAATTTTTTGATACTTTATTTTTATTTAATTGGTTTGTGTAATTTTTTTTTCTTTAATATAAGTTAGTTTACCTATTATTTTTTAAATATATCTATAGAATTTTTTTGAGTCATCAACTATGCTTGATATTTGGAAGTGGCAGGTCATCTTCTAGGATTAAAATTTCCTCGAGGTCATTAATTATGATTGGTGTTCTCGGAGGTCATATCTATGATTAATCCGATGTCTCCTTGCAAACCTTCTATGAGATAAGCCCTTTTAATTTAGCTTAAATCGATCGTTTTTCATGTCTCGATCCTCCTTAGGAAGCCCTTGAATTCTCTTCGATTGGATTGCTGTGACTTGAATCTTTGAGTCTTTTTGTTTTCTTTTTTCATAATTTCTCTAACTTTAACTTCTTTCTTTACGCCTCTTTCTTACTTCTTTTCTACTGTATATCTAGACAATGCAAATGTCTTATTATGCCCGTTAATTATCCCCCGTCCAGTTACAATCGTCCTCTTCTTAACATTCATTTCTTCCTCATCTCACTAAACCAATCATTCCAACCTTGTAAACTTTGGAATAATTCCTATATTTGGATTTACAAAATAATGTTTCTTATCCGGAAATTTTAAATAAAGCTTCGAGGTGAAAAAAATATCCCTTATTTTTTTAATAGGAAACTGCGAAAGAAAAATTAGGTCGCCCAATTTCTTATAAGATTTTTATTATTTATGAAATAAAGTTCATAACATTTAAGTTTTAGAGGGAAAGAAAAGTTCGATTTATTGAAGACTTTAATTATTTATCTAAAATGAAAGTTTATTATTAAAATTGAAGTGTAAAATAGAAGTGTTGAATGTGTCAATACGTTATGAAGAGAAAAAAGAGGAGATAGAGTCTGTCATCTATCTTCACTCCTCCACACGTCACTCGATTTTTAATTAAAAGCTCCAGGGGTGATGAAAACGGAGAACTTAACAGGTTCATCATTTCAGAGTTCGAACCCTAACCAGTCGTACTTATTCACATCGCCTTAATTCTTCTCAACCCCAATCCAATTTACAGTCAACCCTGCATGTGCAGGCGACACACTTCACTCCGACCACAGTCTTTCACGTATTCAAGGCAATGGTGGCAATGGAGGTATGAATTAAAGTTTGATATTTTGGCTAAGATTAGGTTATGTTAGGTTGGGTTAAGTCTAGTTTGGTTTTCACTCTAAATATATTGGTTCCTCAGGTTAATACATGAGTATCGAAAATTGGTCTTCCTATGTTCCTTATGTTATTTTATGTTGTTATCTTATGTTATATTGTTATTGGGTTCAGTTAGGTTAGGTTAGGTTATTAAAACAAAAGCTTATGCAAACTTTGAAAATAATATGATCTTCAGAATCTCAACTTTAATTTAATTATTGGTGTTTTGTGAATTAAATAATTTGTGGCGAGTTTATCTTTTAATAGCCTAACCTAACCTAACTAATCCTTTAATAAAGAATTGGCTGTCGATAATAGAATAGTACCTTTGTCAGTATATAAATTGTGCATATATAAATTAAGATAGAACACGGTGTATGTGTATTAATTGATCCCCACAAGCCATTTTATTTATAAAATTAAAGGGTATTTGTGTTATCTCTCAGACATATTAAGCCACTGGTCTTGATTATGCTTTTAATTCAAAAGGAAACCTCTCTTACGAATATTAATTATCCTCTAATATTGGAGCTAAATAACAGAGCGCTAACTATGTATATTCAATGGCTTTAACGGAAAACAAAATATTTAACACTGCGATAGCACAAACAATCTTTCCTATAAAATAACAAAAATAGACTAGCTTTCCTAGAACGTCATGGAAATCACTACCGCAAATCAGTTTAAGATTAGGGTCGATAAATATTACTTTAAAATATGACATTGCACAAATAAGAGTTTGGAATCTAATTATTTATCTTTCGTTTTGTGCTTATCGTAAATGTCTCACTTGCATTATTGACCCATTTTTTGTTAGCTAGGCTCGAGAGGAACTTAGAGTCGTGGCTGGTTCTTAATTCCTTAATATTATAAGGGGACCAAAACACAAAGAGTTATGACATACAAATTCATAAGACACAAAGAATGACTTAATTCGAATGGTCATAAAACACAAAAAGTCATTTAACACAAAGAGTCAGGAAACACAAAGAGTCATTTGCCACAAATAACCCAGCTCACTTATACACTAGTTAAGGGGAGCCAGTTCTGGGGAGACCTAGTTTAGAAGAAAAATCTTCTTTTTTTTAAAAATTGCTATATATTTCCCCAATCCCATGAATAACTTTGATAACTTTTTAATAAGCAAACTTTTAAAATTCGTAGAAGACCCAAACGTAGGCGGATAAATGGCAGATGAACTTTAACATACGCAAATGCGAGGTCAGCCACTTATGATATCGAAATTTAAAAGTGGATTACCAAATGGACGGCCAAATTCTAGTCGATTACTGAATAAAGAGACCAAAACTGTGGACGCAAAGTCACTGGGCAACAAGTTATAAAGGAATATATGTATATATAAATTAAATGAATATAAAGACCAAGAACTTACTCAGTATATGGTCTGAAAATCGAAAGACTTCAAAGTCCAAACGAATGCGTCCAAGCGTCAAAGAAAGCTAAATGGTTGCTGGGATTCATTGTCTTGAATTTCAGGTTTAAGTCAATTCTGCCTTGATATATATCCATTATCCGTCATCCTCTCGAGAACTCAGTTCAATTTATCATATAATCTCCCTACTGAAATAAAGACAGCACTCTTAGAGCGAACGTATCGTTGGGCAAATATATTAATTCCAGGCTTAGGAATGAAAGACTTCGATCTCACAACTTTAAATTATTACTCGTAAGTCGTCGACTTCGTTGACAACTAATTGAAGTGATTAAACTATTAAATGTTTACAGTAATATTAATTATAAGAGAATTCTTTTCGAGATGCGTGAGAAAAATTCACTTGTCAAAGGAGTTAAATTGGTAAACAAGACAAAGGACCCTACTAAAAATTACTTGTGTTATGATAGCACACAAACTTGAACTATTAAGAAAATTTCCAATATAAGGAAAGCACATGAGTAAATATGTGTAAAAATCAAGGGGTATTTTTGGTATGTGTATATTACCTTCTATGAATCACAGAAGAGAACGTCTACTCTCGAGTAGCGGAAAGTGCGTCAGTTCTAATTTAAGAATATCGAATTGAAGAGCATTTTCAAATGAAATAATGATGATGACCTCAACGGAATGAGTAAGAAAGGTAGCGAGTAAAATGTGAAAGAGGTTGCCAGCGATTATTTCGCCGAAAAGTGTGTGAACAAGTTAGTTTGGCATTTAGCTGTCACGTTTTCTGCCATAATAGTCTCTTGAGCGCTTGCGGGTGGTGGTCGGCTGAAAGATCTTTTGTATGCTACCCTAGTGTCAATGTATATCAGGACTGCAATTGACTTCGAGTTGCAGTAGATGGCTCCTTCAGGAATCATAGCTGCACACGTAAACAAGTGTGTGTCCAAACTCCAAGAAAAAACGAAACATGCCTTTTTACGTACACGTGTAGAAAGTATATAGCATAGTTCTTGAACAAACAATAGAACAAGTGACATGGAATGTGGGTTCTAATAAATGTAAGATACCTAATTGGGAACACTGCTGATGTAATTTGAACTCTTGACCATTTTACTTCTATTCTTTCCTGATTTGGACTGTAGTGGACCCTTGGGTCGTTAATGACCACATTATGTATCTCCTTATTGTTTTAAGAGCTTTGCACTATTTGAAATAACCCGCAAGAGCCTGACTCGAAGATTCAATGAAAGACTTTGCCCTCTGCGGATTGTGAGAAGGACGCTACTCGACCGCTAGATGGGGTGTGGAGTGCTAACTCCTCCTCCCCGACACCAAGGAAGGGCAAGGCCGCGCTGGTACAATTATTACCTCAGATCTGGGATCGACTCATTTTTTATTTAAAATATGACATTTGACTGAAAGGAAATAGTTATTATTAATTAAATCATAACAAATAGTCATTATTTATTTAATATATAACAAATAGGAAAATTGGATAATAGCCAATGAGGTTGAGTTTACGGTGGGTGCTATATGAGGTAACCCCGCATGGATTGGATCCCACCAGAAAAGGTCCTACACTAAGAGAGGCACCGGGATGGGGTTAATGGGAGATAAAGTCCAGGCTCCAACCAAGCAAAAATATCTCCTTTTTGTTACTTTGAGTTCACCCTATTCTTCCTTGTTCTCTGAGTCCTATCCATTGGCCCCATCCCCCCCAAATAATCATGAACTCATCTAAATCTGTGAGACGTGGTCCTGTAACCGAGAAACTCCCTTAACTCTTTTCTCTCACTCTTTTATCCACCTCCTTTTTTTCTTCTTTAACTATATTCATTTAATTTGTTTTCTCTCCCTTCGAAACCTTTTCTTCCTTCAAATAACCTTTCTTTTTCTCACCTTACCCACCACCTCACTTCACCCCACACACTCTATCAACATTCTTCCACCACAGTGCCTCTCTCCCTCACATTCTGGTTCCTCAACCTAATCCTTTATCTTCCTTTTTCTTGATTTATTCCCCAGCCCTGGGCAGGGGGGTACCCTGTCTAGGCGGGTGTTACCCAGGGTAGCCTGTTAAAAAGGGTACCCGGAAGAACTGCAAGACCTCCCGGCCCGAGGGCAAATTAGGGAGGCTCTGTCACTGGGTTGACCCCGACTCTCTGATTGGGCCTGGGAAAGTTGTTGGTCCACTTTCCAATCGCCCCCTCTCAGCACTACCTTATTATTATTATTATCATTATTATTATTATGTTATTAATATTATGTATTCAAATTATTGTGTATTACTATTACTAGGCGTTATTATTATTGTATATTATTATCATTAGTATAATTAGCATGTTTCTAATATTACTTAATAATATCAATTATTATTATTTATTATCATTACGGCTATACCTTCAAACCTTTTCTACCCTCAATTGGTACCGGAATGAGTGTTCCCACCTAGAGAGAGTTTATTTTGGTAACCACGGTGCTCCTTTCTACTGAGAAGAAAAGAATTTAGAGAAAGATAAAGACGAGTAAGGGTTCATCTCCCTCCGCGAGAGCTCCGAGCAAGCACATGTCCGGTGCTGTTTCGGAAAGTGACCTGACCAAGATCGGCACGTCCGTCTGCGAGGCGCTCTCTTGTGTGGGGCCCAGACCCGAAACAAAGTCGCAAGTGCGCCTAGCGGAGCCTTGATTACGTCGGGGCCCCTCACTGAGAGACTAGATGGCATTTTTGAGCCTGTTGGCTTCAAACGTTTTCTGCTTATGTTATCTACTGATTGCAGCATGTTGGCCCAGGGCATATGATGCATAAAGAAGAGTATGAGTTCGAATACTTGGTAGAGAGGTGACGGTTACCCGTTATTTAAATGGGAGACTTATGGCACATCCGTCGGATCCTCTGAGGCGGCCATAGTTAGTGCCCTTCGGACGCTTAATGACACGCCCTTGAGTGTGCCGACGGTCTCTACCATGAACTTCGTTAAGGGAGTGGTTCACACGAGGGAACTCGTAGACTAATCAATAGATGAAGTCACATTCAAGACCGACATATACACACACATCTTTCTTCAATTTGCCAGTGATTATCTCCCTGAGTTAGGATATGCCTTCACGCTACCGAAACAAGGCATTTGTGCCATTGACGCAGAGGGGCTACTACTGCAACCGCTTTGGCCATACAAATTAATCGTCTATACGTGCAAAGTTGTGTTTACTAGAATTCTGTACAATTTGTCCAAGGCAGTACACGATAGGTCCTTATTGCGTATGGCCAGATGCGTATCTATTGTTGAGAACCGCACCCCGCTTCTTCGCAGCGACATGGTGTGTCTCTCGGAGAATTAAATCCTGGACGTTCAGGCTACGGACTGTGTCTCATTTCGCGAGGCTAATGAATTGGTGGTGGTGAGCCAAGCGTTGCCTGGGACATCATATGCTTTAATTTATAAAAAAAAATTAAACCTCTGCTCCTGACCTCCCTAGGCCAACGAAAATGGCCATTTCCCGCCCATTCAAACTCTTATGCAGATTCTACTCAACCAGAATGCCCCATTGGTAGAGTTAGTGGCACAGAGGGCTTACACTCAGATCTGCTAAACCAGGGCTACACCCATACTTCAACATGACCATTTCGTAAAAGGTAAAATGGCCACGCACGTCCATAGAGTTGTTAAATTGACAGGAAGCAAAGCCCTGAATGTGGTGGTAAGGTCATCTTGCAGGGGGTCTTAAAGCTGCCCCTAGAACGGAGGACAGCATCAAAAGAGCTACGACTCCTATGCCCTCACTCAATGCTGCTCTAAGTATCAGAGACAGTGGGGCCTTTAAAAGTGGTTACCTTGACTCCGAAGCCGCCAAGGCAGCCGGTGCTTTCGATTCAAGGGAGGAAAAGACTCGCAAATCAAGCTTAACCTCCCCCTATAAGTTTTTGAAGGCAACAGCGCATCTCTTGGCTTGTTTTTCTAACAGCGACTTGAATTCTGCTTCCGGAAGCGCAAGGCCATTCCCGTGAAGTTGTTTCTTTCAAAAGGGCCCCCGCATCTCCTCCGAGCTAAATTTGGAGGTGATATTGCTTAACTGGAATTGTTGTGGGCTCTTGGACTACTGGGAGGAACTGCGGAGCTCGTCTCTTCTCATTCGCCACCAGCTACCTCTTTGTAGGAGACGCGAGTCCCTTACCTACACGACCGGGGTAAAAGGGTTTGTAACGCCACCAGGGGACGGGTGCCGGGCAAGATGATTCGCAATTTACCAGAAATTATGTCTCCGTTATTCTCTTTGCTTTAAATAGCTCATTTCAAGCGGGTGCAATACAACTGCCTGAGGATAGGAGGAGTCATGATATTTCTAAAATAAATTCCACTGTCAATTACTTCAAGCCGTTACTCCAGCCTCCTCGTTACATTGTTTACGAAGCCCTTTCTACTGCTCGTTAATTTGAACAGCAAACACAATCTCTGGGGGGACTACTCGATGAATCGTATGTTCATGTCCTGGCCGACCTGATCGACGAGCTGGAGATAGGTGTCCTAATTGTGAAAGAGTTTAGTTATCACTGCCCGAAAACCGCTTCATTGTCCTATCTTTATTTATTCTTTGGCTCTCCGCATGAACACACTGATTTAGGATTGGACATGATCGCTAAGCTGCTTGGAAGAGATCACTTTCCCGTTCAAATATCCTTTTATTTAACCCTTCCGTGTGAGATATGCCTCCACCCCTTGTGGGTTTGCTCCGAGCGCAGTGGTACACATTTCAGAAAATGAGTGATTTCTCTGGCCCGTCAAAGAGTTCAAGTCAGTGGATTAGGTTTTGAGTTCTTCTCAGGCAGCATCCTCGCCGTGGGCCTAACTACTATTCCTAGACCATCTGGCCTTTTGCACGCCGACCGCTTCCTGGTGGTCAGCCGAGTGTTAGACGCCCCTCAAAGAAAAGCGTTATGCCTACATGCACTATAAGCGCCGGCCAAACGATTTCACCTTCAGTGTATTTCTTCAAGCTGAGGTTAAGTCCCAGTATTTTTCAAAGCACGCCATCTGTTATTCCTGGGTATCATTCGTTCTTCAGCTAACGGGAATATCCCCTTAGCAAAAGTGTGAAAGGAAGTCAAAAGGATTTGGTTTAAGTTATCGCAGGACAGCTGCCCCATTCTCCAGGAGAATAGAACTGCATTCTCGTACCCTACGTCCGTAGCGGAGTTCTTCGCGACCGCTTTCTCTACATTCTCTAGGGTGAATGTTGCTAAACCAGCATTCAATGCATGCCATGATGTCGCCAAAGGCCGCTGACTGGACGTTACCTTGAGAAGTGAAGAACTTTACAACGATATGTTTGCATTGATTGAGTTGCTTTCCACTCTCGCCTCGTGCACGGACAACGCACTTGGTCCGGACGACGTCTCATTTGTCACTCTTCGATGCCTAGGTAAACAAAGCATATTTTTCTGTTAGATTTCTTCAAAAGGATCTTGACAGAGGGTATCCTTCCCAGACTCCCGGCGAATGTCTATTGTGCTCCCTTTGATAAACTGAGGAGAGATAATTATGCCCCGTGCATTTTCTGCTCGATCCATCTAATCCCATGTGTATGCATGTTGATGGAGAAATGTGTAAATGTTAGATTAGAATTTTCATGGAGTGTGGAGGTCTCCTGTCTTTTGCTTTGTTCCCACTGGGAAATACCGTCAGCGAGTCCTTTCTTCGTACAGGGCACTATGCCAGGGTGTTTTTTAATTTGGAGAAGGTATATGATACTTCATGGTGATATAGGATCATTGAAGCTCTGTTGAGGCATCGATTCCGCGTATGGGTGGGGTAAGGACCCCTTTCCGGCCAAATGGAGCAGGAAAAGAGTATCCTGCATGGAAGGATCTCCAGTGTCACATTATTTTCCTGAACATCAACGGTCTCCTCTTCAGTGCTGCTGGAAGATGATCTCGCTACTCTCTACTTGAACGACCTTTCGATCTATTTTGGTGCTGCCCAGATTAATACCCTAGAGCTTGAACTCCAACAGGCATTGCTCTGCATCTCTCGCTTATCGAACTGAACAGGTTTCGGTTTTCCTTGACTAAGGTGGTGCACCTCTGCCGCCATATACGGTTCCACCCTTACGTGAACTTGTTTCTACCCTGTCTTAAACCTAGAAGTGGTGGTGTCGCACCGTTTCCTTGTTCTTTTTTTTGACCGATGCCTTAACTAAGAGGCTATTATTTGCAGCTTTAAGGTCTCTGGTACCTGTGAAATGGATATTCTTTGGTGTCTTACGTTCAGCACCTGAGGTGTTGATAGGGCTTGGGCGTTGTTTTCTACTAATTTTGCGTTCGTTCGAAGCTTTACTACAGATGCGAACTTAATGCATCTACAGCTAAGCGTTTATGCGGGAGGGGGAGTCGATCCACTACAACGGTCTCCACTTGGTGACAGGTGAATTCAGCACGTCACCCTATTGAGATTCTACTTGTTGATTCTGGGGAGATGCACCTCGCTCTGGGCAGTGCACAGTCCGTTATGCTCCTATCTGTGCGAGTTCGGCGCCTCTTTCATTTGAGTAACTAACAGTTCTAATTCCATCTGCAGCGGATCTCAAAGGTTTAGGGCTAGGAAACTATTTCGAGAGCTCGGTGTTTCTCTTGGGCTGGGGGTGTCTCTGGTTCTGCCAAGGACACCATCCTAGAGGGTATCTCCTTGAACTAGTTGTAGCCAAGCTTTTGCTTCCAAAGATTCTGTGAAGAATAGGCAACCAGATCATCCTATCGCTCTTTCTCACATCAACCTAATGATAGGCATAAGGGCAGCATTGCGGACTGATTGGTAAGGAAGATGGGAGACGGCGGAGGAAAACTTAAAGTTGAATGCCATTTCGATGCCGTGACGGCTTTGAGTAGCTTACTGTCTTTTTCTAATTAGGCAAACTCGCGGGACGCTCCGCCATTTAAAGGACTCTTCATCTTTACTCTATTTTGACGACCTCTTTGTCCCCTAGACTGTTGAGCACATTCCTGTTGAATGTCCCAGTTTGGGTGATCTTCGCGCACATTACTTGTCTAGGTGTCGTGACGAGCGGGATCGCTATCACTTGTCCATTAAAATTGGACGGATTCATGTACACAGACTTGTAGACTAATTGACTTTTAGGAGGAGGTTTGTCTCCTTTATTTTATTTGACTATTTGATGTAATTTGCATGTTCCTTCGCTGAGGGTAAGCGGTCCTCCCCCTGACCCCTTAGCGTGCTTCTTTCTTTTTGCCTTTTTATCTTGTTTATTGTTTTGTTTTTCCTTCTATTTTTGCTCTATTTTTTTCATTTTGTTCCTATGCATATTTTCTTTTTACTATAGTCAAACATTAGTCTGTAAGGTGAGTACAACAACTTTTGCCCTAGTAACCGTTCCCTAGATTGCCTCTTTTGAAAAAATATTCGTCAATTTCCATCACATGAACCTTCCCCATTATTATCCCTCCCCCTTTTACCTAATTTCATAAATATTTATTGGAGAAAAGAAAAACAAAGCCTTCTGTGAGGCTCTTGTATAGATATTAAATGTGAGGAAATATTTCTTTTCATTCCACTGATTGATCATCTTCTGGTCTCTGAGAGCACTGGTTTCCTCTCGTCATGGAAAGAAATTTTTTTTCTCTCATTTGTCTCTCGACTGCCGAATGCCACAAAGAGAATAGTCGTTGAAAATAGTTCAGGCTATTATTTAGGCTATATTAAATTACAAACAAGAAAAATCACATAAGAAAACCCTATATTAAAAAGTAAAAACAACAAAGACCAAAACACCTAATAAGTGATGTGAAGAGGGGAGTCCTTCGGTGTTCGTGATGGAGACTTGCACTTTGGCTGTTCTCATTAAACCACATTGTCTTAATTGCTTGTTGAAGTTATGATTGGTTTTAGAGGTCTTTAATAGGTTTTCCGGTAATTTTGAGATTCTTTTCTTTATTTTATGCAGTTGCATTAGGATTTATAATTGTTGTTTTTTTCGTGTTGAACGTTCACATTCCTGACATATAATGCGTTATGCCGTCAAGGAGAGACTCAATAGCCTCAATTGATACATAAGGTGATGGCAAAGGATGGCGAATTGAATATTCCTTTCCCATCATTGTGTATGTCCGCGGTAGAATAATGGTTGTTTCCCTGTAGTAGTCAAGACGAACAACGTCATAATTAGAGATGGATCTATTTAATTCGTCTTTCTCGGTAAGAGTGACAAAAGAACACGTGTTATGCCGCCGTAAAAGAAGAGGTCTAGAAGGTAATAGGTATAAAGCCATAATGCGTCCAATGGATGTCTGTCGGTTTCAGTTAAACAACCTTTCATTTAGTGCTATAACTGTCACCATATAGAGTAATAGGTGAGTAGAAAGTAATTGCACCTAGTAAACAAATCCCACATCATTTAATTGAGAGATTCAAGACCGATCTAGTGTCGTGGTCTTCTAGAGTAATTCTCTGTATCACTCACACTGCCCTTTAACACGAAGAATCTTTGGTGTAGTACAACTTGTACTAATTCCGTGATCATGTAGGGTATTACCAATTTGATTCAATAAGAATAAGGTTCCGCTCTTAGAATGAAACAGAGCTGGCATTCAAAATATTGGGTGGGGTAGAACGAAACGGGAAGTCATAAGTACTTATTAGGTAATATATATTAAAATTCTAGTCCAAATTTAAGAAATTACAATGAGCACGTTACTAGAAAAATAGTTATATTGCTTTATTAGAAAAGTTTTCGAAATACTCACGACATTTTGTAATGCATTTAGAAACTCTAGCCCAGAAAAGGTCAAACTTCGACCGAAAACTTTGTTAATTTCTAGGCCAAGATTCACAATTATTTTAGGAGGCTTATGAATGGTTCTTGGTTTGTCAGATGCCCTAGATTGAAATCTTCATTAAAGCCCAAACAAAAAAGTCGTACGATGTA
This sequence comes from Ceratothoa steindachneri, assembly GCA_963969495.1. NCBI lineage: Eukaryota > Metazoa > Arthropoda > Malacostraca > Isopoda > Cymothoidae > Ceratothoa > Ceratothoa steindachneri. Next base: position 145,371,578 of record OZ018329.1, read on the forward strand.
AGGTTAGGATATCAATCAGGATATTCGAACGCCGTTTCTAGGTGGTAGTTTTTCTAAAATAAACTGACGTAAGAAAAGCATTTAATATGAATTATTCTTTATGTTGTTCGGCCGTGACAGGTTTATAACTGCTCTCTGCAGAAAAAGGTATAAAAGGCTAAAGGACGGGGTCTAACTCTTCGACAGGATGCTGACAACGACTTGCTAAAAGAAGACGCGTAAATAATTATCCCCTTTGCCTTATTGCATTATTTTTTTCTTCTTACTTCTCTTGTCGATCAAAAAATAGAGTAAATTATAAATAAAGAAGGAGCAAAAGAAGTGAAAAAGAATTGTAAAATCCGATATGATGCCACTTGGAAGCGAATTTCAATCCTTCTCGAACACAAGTACAATTAAAAGGAACCAAAAAATGCACAAATAAAATTGCCCCCCCCCCCCCCACTCATTTTGGGAACTACCACAATTATAAAATATCACTTTCAATATTTATTCTATTTTCCTAAATCAAACACTGAAACATAATACAAACAAATAGAGATGACCTGTGGAACGAACAAAGGATCGATAAAAAAGTAAAGCAGTATCCCTATCAGCGCCCCAGACGCTGAATGTCACGGAGCGGTGATATCCATGGCGAGGGTACAAGAGACCCTAAGACTGCGAATATGAGACTCCCAGGTGAGGCGTCTGTCAAATACAAGACCAAGGAAACGGGGCGATTCAACCACTTCCAGGCGCACCCCATTAAGAAACAAATCTGCGTCGGGGTGGAGCCGTGGATGGCGACAGAAATGCACCACCTTAGTCTTGGCCAAGCAAAACTGAAACCTCTGCGCTTCGGCATAGCGATAGACGTGGTTCAATGCCTGTTGTTGTCGACGCTCCAGGGTAGGCATGCGAGCCGCACGAAAAGAAATCGGTCGTCCACGTTGAGCATAGCGAGAAAATCTTCCGGCAGCACCGAGATGATGCCGTTGATGCTCAGAGAAAAGAGTGTGACACTGAGGACACTTCCCTGCGGGATACCCTTTTCCTGCTCAATTGGGCCGAAGAGGGCTCCCCCAACCTGTCCGCGGATTCGACGATCTCGCAAAAATTCAGATATAATCATTGGGAGGCGTCCTCTCGCCCCCATCGTGTGGAGAGTCTCCATGATACCGTATCGCAATGCGGTATCATTGGCCTTATCCAGATGGAAAAACACCGTGGGGTAGTGCTGTCTACAAAAGAAGGCCTTGCAGACGGCATTTTACAGTCGGAGCAGAGCATCCAACGTGGAGTGGAACTTGTGGAAGCCGCACTGCCCAGAGGACAGATGGCCTCCGCTGTTCAGTAAAAAGCTAATCTAATATTTACCAATTTCTCCATCAACTTGCAAACGCAAAAGGTTAGAGAGATTGGGCCGAAACTGGCCGGAGTAGAGTGATCTCTCCCTGGTTTGCGAAAGGGGAGCACAGTAGCTATTCGCCAGGAATCTGGAAGGAGACCCTCCACCCAGATCCTGTTCAACAAAACTAACAGAAAGGCCTTGCCTCGCTCACCCAGGAGTCGAAGCATGGCGTATGGGACATCGTCCGACCATGGGTGGTGTCCGCGCACGAAGCAAGAGCCGAACGCAATTCACTCTCAGTAAAGCTCTCGTTGAAGGGTTCTGCGCCTCTGGAGGTAAAGTCCAGTCGGCGGCCTTCGCGACATCATGACGTGCATTGAATACTGTCAGAGCAGCATCGCGGTTAGAGAATGCGGAGAAAGCAGTCGCGAAGGATTCTGCCACGGACCCATTCTCCTGGAGAACTGGAGGGGAGTCCTGCGAGAACTTGCCCCAAATCCTTTTGACTCGCTTTCGCACCTCTGCTAGAAGGGTCCTCCCGTTAAGTGAAGACAAGTATGCCCGCCAAGAAGATCGGCGGGCGTGCTTCAAAATATACCGGAACCTAGCCCTAGCCCGACGAAATTCACTGACAGTGAAATCTTTTCGGGCGGCGCTTATAGCGCATATAGGCATAACGCTTCTGTTTGAGGGCCGTCTCACACTCGGCCGACCAACACGGGAGTCGTCGGCGTGCAAAACTGTGAGACGTTCCGGGAATAGTAGTTAGGCGCGGGGCGATGAGGTTACCGGAGAAGAACTTTACGGACTCATCTACCGACCTAAACTCCTCGACTGAGATAGAGAATTCAGTCATTTCCTGAAATGCAGGCCACCGCGCCCGCGCCAAGCACCACCGAGGTGAGCTCTCAGGCAGCAGTTGCCCTGAAAAGGATATTTGAATGAAGAAGTGATTACTACCATGGAGGTCATCGACCACCCTCCCATCAAAATCAGGCTGTGCATCCGAAGAGTACAAAGATAGATCAAGGCAAGAAAATTAAGCGGTTTTCGGCAGTGATACGTAAGCTTATACACATTTGGGACACCCATCTCAAGCTCTTCGATCAGATCGGCAAGGACTTGTTCCCTGGGATTTATGGAGTAATCCCCCCAGAGAGGAAGTCTGCCGTTTAGATCTCCAAGCAATAAAAAGAGCCTCGGAAACCGTGCCACGACGCAGGGAAAGTCCCCCGCGTTGAAGTCAGCTGACGGTGGAATGTACGCAGAAATGATAGTATGCATCCTATCCAGGTGAAGCCGCACAGCCACTACCTGAAAGGAGATATCTAAAGTGAAAAGAAGAACGGAGGCATCATGCCGGGTGTAAACCGCGCATCATCCAGCCCGGCTATCTCTTGGTGGTGGGTTCGCAAAACCCTTATACCCCGGAAGGGCGGGCAAGAGGCACGCGCCTAGCATGGTCTACTGCAGAAAAATAGGTAAAGGGGAACGGGACGAGACGACCCTCCGCTGCTCCTCTCAGTTGGCTCAGAGTCCACAACAATTGCATTGAAAGAATATGCCCTCCAGGTCTAGCTCGGACGAGACGCTGGGGCCCTCTTCGAACAGAAGACCCTCACGGGAATAGCCGTACGCTTCCCGGAGGCCGAACCCCGTGTGCTGTTATCAGGACAATGCGCTGAAGGCGCTGTCACCTTCGAGGACTTATTGGTGGAGGTTGAGCTTGGACACCTTGGACATGGCGTAAAAAATAGATGGTGAAGTGAGAAGGAAAGGGGATGTGAGATAGGTATGGAGGGTGATGAAGCAGGTTATTAAAAACCCACCACACCAAGCCGGAGCTCAGGGGTTAGAGAACATTGTCCCTTCGCCTCCCATCCCCGATCCAGGACGGTTGGCTGAGAAGAAGGCCAGCATCTACCCTGTGAAATTAGAGGCTGACCAGAGAAAGTTGTGGGAGAGGTTGTATGAAAAGCGACGAAGTAGGGGAGGAATACAGGCTGTCTGAAAGAAAGAGAAGAGGCTAAGCTGGGGTCCGACGGGTTGCTGAGTCCCGTCAGCAGCGCCCCTTACGCGGCTGTAAATGCTTGAGTGTTTGACATCGATTGGTCCAATGGTCCGTTTAAGTACCTAAGTTAGCCGTGAGCGATAAATTGCATTTTATGCTGACCATTTATTTTATTCATATACTTCATTTACGACTTCAAACATGGGTAATTTCAGTATAATAGTACACCACATCATCTGCCTCAAATTGTCGAGCATTGGTCAGAGAAGCATATTGGCGGGATTCGAAGGATAGTGTGGCACCTCGTTCATCGGGCATTAGCCTAATCGAGCTTTATATAACCGAGTATCCAAAACTATTCCCATCGGAGATCCGAAGTCTTCAAATATTAGGGAACTGTCGACAGCTATCGAAATGGCATCGGTCCACATCTTTTTACTGGTCTTCCGACTAATTGTTAAATCAATACCACGCCGATGTTAAAAATTGCTGGACTAGAGGAGCTAGTATAATAGACGATCTCTTTACCCTATTACTTTTGGCACATTATTGTAATTATTCTCTTTTTTCTAGGAATTTGGAGATGGCAAAATGCCAATTAGTCCACTTAATAGCTTCAGTTATATTTTACGTGTTGAATTTTAGGTCAAATTATTCAACAAAATTCATATATAAGTTCCAGAAAGAAGAGAACAAAGGAAGACAAACAGAGAAGTATAAGCACACTCTTCTGTCTAATATAACAAAAATGAGAGCCAGCGATTGCTGCACCCAGCACAAATACAAGTAATCGAAACGTAAAAGCTACAAGGGATAAAACACCATTCTTTGCATGTTTACAACTTTGAAAATGCCATGAGAAAGTTATATAGTAGAAGATCGAGTAGAATTTGAGGTTCTTACAACTAAGAATGTTGCCAAGCACATTTCGATAACTTTTAAGGCAACCTGTATTTTAAGAAAAGAAGCTATTGAAAGGAATATTTCAGTTCGGTAATGAGAAAGAGTTTGCAAAAGACTTATAATAAGCTTCTATGCCTATATAAGTCTCTCATTAAAACTCGACTGGATATACTATACGCAGAATCTCAGGACCTTCCTCATAGAGAGTGTTCGTCATTTAGAGGAATTCGCGTAACATTTTGGTCTTTTATGTCGTGAGTGTAATGGGGCAAGAGGTCTTTATTAGGGCGTATATTATAGTCGTTTGGGGGCCTTTAGGAGGATTCTGTGCTAAGTAGGGACACATTTGGATATACTTATCTATATCACAATTCCTACTTAATTCAAATTAGGAACGACCTATAAGAGAACGATAAAATTCTGTATTACACATAAATATTAGTACGCAAATATAATATTTTGGATAATGAAAATCTGCCACAATTTAGTCATATCACACTTTACGTTTAATTTTCTCCAGAATGAAAATTTAATATATATTATTGGATAAAAGATAGAGTGTCTGCATTAAATTTACTCATAAATAAACTAGATAGTTAACTTACCTTTGTCCAAAACAGTTTGAAAAAGGTAATAGGAGTAATTTATGCAGCTGTACAAGTAAGGGAGGATACCCTTAGCTAACCTCCCATATTCTTGTTTTGTAGTGTATAATCTAACTAGTTTGTATGCTAGCGAAACTGGTAATGAATTTTAGGAAGGAAAATAGATCTTTATGACTCTCTCTCTCTCTCTCTCTCTCTCTCTCTCTCTCCTGATGTCTAGACGTCTCTCTCTCTCTCTCTCTCTCTCTCCTGATGTCTGGACGTCTCTCTCTTCTCTCTCTCTCTCTTGATGTCTAGACCATATTTCGATTCACTAACGAAGCGCTGACGAAGCGCAAACCAAGAGAGTCACTGAAAAACATTATCATCCTTAACTCTATAATTTAACTTGGTGAATTTTTGAATTTTTTGAAAATGTTTTTTAAGCTTACTAGACAAGTAACCCTTCATGTTTTTGAGTTTAGGTTTATTTGAAACTTTTATTCGCAGGGCTGTTTTTTGTATGTTTGGAGCTTTTATCAAAGTTCTTTCTAAGAGTTTTGCAAAAAATAAATATAATTATCGAATGATTTGGAATGAAAAAAACATACAAATTGTGAAGTTCCAAAAATGTATTAAAATTAGGGCTTTGGCGCTTTTTTACTATCATTTCGTATATAAAACAAATTTAGATGAAAAAAGAGATCTGACGAAGGTTTTTCTATATATCAAACGGGGTGAAATAACTTAAAAAAAGGTTTCAGGGTGTCTATGTTGAAAAAAGTGTTTGGAAAATTCTCAACTATATATTAGTCTTCAAGGGATAAAGACAATATAATAAAAGGTGGAATAACTTGAAAAAAAGGTTTCAGGGTATCTATGTTGGAAAAGGTGTTCAGGGTGTTAAAATCAACAGTCTATAAAGGGGATTAAAAAAAGTGGTTTAGAATAGCAAATAGGCCGTAGGCCACACACCGAGGGAGTGCCTGTGGAAACAAGTTCTCTCTGTAAGAAAGAATACGAAGTATGGCTTGTCTACTTATAGTAAGAAACGACATGATTTTATTTTCATGTTGAACATTATTTGCTCCTTAAAATTAATTTAAGAAGGTCTATCTCAGCTTTGTTACTATTCTTTTATGTAGAATTTGTAGTTTTTCCTATCAGTATTCCTGGCTAAGAGAGGAGGAGGGTCAGATGGAAGTTGCAGGTACTTCAGCAATCAAATCACTCCCAATTGGAAAAGGGAAAAAAGGACTGATATATTAGAAGCCATTATCTACAGTTGTTAATAATCATTTGATGGTTGCACGCAGCCAAAAACTAATTAATATTAATAAATACTCTGACTATTTCATAGGTGTATGAAGAAAACAGGTAAATAACACGTACAAAATTAAATTCCTTTAATTATTCCTTATTAAATCTAGAAGTTAAACATCAAAAACTGGAAGTTCAACAGAAAAGAATAGTATGAAAGTTGATATAAAAATAACAAACAGCTTCCAAAATGTTTAAAGTATAGAAGATGTCAACGAAATCGGACAAATAACTTAGAAATTCAAGGTGAGCTCAGTCAGACCTACAAGATAGAAATCCGAATCGCTCGCTCCTCTCTGACTTCTCATAAATTGAAATAAAGAAGTATCTCGTCAGCGGAATAATTCAAGGGGATACCAAGGATGATGCTCCGGAGATATCCCATGCGTGTTCACATATTGGGTATTCAACGAATACCAGGCGTCAGAGGAACACATTAATTCAAAGAAGGATTCTGAATAAGGGACTAAAAGCAACATGATTGGCTTTATTAAAATGAAAGCAACATCAACGTTTTCATTCAATTAAAAGTAAAATCACTGGATCTATTCATTTGGAAGCCATATCAAATTCTGAGTTCGGTGATGGTTAAATCGTGGTAAGGGTAGACTGGTGACTGGTGACTGGTAACTGAATCTTAATCAATGAGTTTAGGAATGGTGCTGTGTTCACATTGAAATTGAGATGAGGAATAACGAATTTTCTCATCTACTTGTAACCACCATCGTTCCTTGGGCGAAGGTCCATGATATTGCGAACGGCGAAGGTGAGGAGATTTGGATCACCGTCGCACGGTAGAAAGACGAGAAGATTTTCTGGGTGCACTTTTCATGATCTGATTTAAGGTAACAACTATGTCTCGCGTTGATTGGGGGAAAAGGCGGACACATTTGATGTAGAAAAGAATGTGATTGGCGGCGTCAGAAATGTGTGGTCGAGTTTTGATCACAAACCAGCAAGGAATTTAGTTGGTGACGACGTTGAAGATCAGAGAATGCAGGTTCGTGGAGAGGTAAGTTGCACCAAGGCGACGGGCTAAATTCAACAACCTTAAGTTGGGAATAGGTCATGGCTTCAAAATTTTCAGATGCGGATCAATTTTCCCGCTGTGGATTTGGCGACGAAGTAAATGTACTTCTGATCAGCGGACAAATCCGACAACCCTTCACTTCTCAACGGAACTTCCTTTTCATCTGTGATCAGAACGAACTCTTCATCCCATTCTAACTCTTCAACCTTTGACAAAGACTTTACTATTAGTCCTCTGAAAGAATTATTGCATGTGGTAGTTCCGTCTACGGTTTGAAATTGATGATGAAGGCCGAGTTTATTTGTATGGAGGTCACAAATTGACCAACGAGCGTTTCACCTCGTCGATCCTCAATCTTTTTCAAGATGCCACCAACTTTTTTCTAGCACAAGTACATTTAATTTACCTTTACTTACCTTCAGACGAGTAATATAGGTTCAATTATCTCGTTATGTTGTCAGATCTGAGAGGGACAACAGCTTTATTGGTTCGATGACATTATTTGAGCCACTGTTATAATTAGCGTGTTTGCTTGATTTAGGCATTTTTGAAATACAACCTTAGCTAAAAATATGGGGCAGGTATGAAAAAGTGAAGAATATAATTGGCACGCATTTATTTCATACTAGGCATAATACAAATAAACATTTTGTGTCTATTCTATCAAAAAGTAATAATTTATTTGTCCCCTTTTTGCCTTTATAACCGCTTTAATGCGTTTTTGCTTGAGTCATTGTGGCAACTTTCTGCCATTCAATGTTTGATACTTAAGATATATTACTATTTTTTCATTGATTATGTTATTGTTAATTTAGAATGGGTAATTTTTTGTTAAAAATACATCCCAAGGAAACAGATTCCTGAAGCCTAAAGTGGTCGAATCATTGCATTTTCCAGAGAGGGATTATCCCAAGTCAAAATTGCAAGAGAATTGAAATGTTCCAGAAACGATTTCTAAACAACTATTAAAAATACAATGAGACAAATTCTTTTAAAAGCTGGGATGTTCAAGGCCGCAAAAGGCGTACAACTCCGAGGGAAGAGAGATTTAAGGACATCTCTGGCCGATAGGAAAAAAGTCTTCTGATGTAGCTGCTGCTATTCAGGCAGCAATAAACAAAGATATCCAGACGCACAGTGAGAAGAAGCTTATTAGGAGCTAGGCTCAGAGGATGAAAGACTAGAAAGAAAAGTGGCTGTCTCAGGTGAACAAGAAGAAGCGATTGCCTTTGATGAAAGAGGATGAAGATTGGAGTGATGATGATTAAGCTAAAGTTGTTGGATCTGATGAAAGCAACTTTAACGTAGCTTATTCACATGAGTTTGCACCAATTTATTACGCTGTTACACATCTTTATTGGATACTAAAATTTTATTAGATACCAAAATTGATCAGTAAAATTTGTATTTGTCCTCAGATCTTTGGAACCCAGGTAGCTGTTTATCTTGGTCGAAGTGTTGGGTAGCTTATAATCCGAGATGTGTTGTCCCCAAAATCGCATTTGAAGATTGTAGTGTAATAGTTTGGGGTTGCATGCCGTCTTCAGGTTCATGATTGTTGTTCACTTGTGAGGGCAGAATGAATTCCAACGCCTTCCACCAATATATTAGACTAGGTTTATTCACCCTCCTTAGGTAAAATTTTCGATGATGACATACCAGAAGATGTAATCTTCCAGCAAGTCAATGCTCAATGCCACACCTCTAGAGTCACAAAGGGTTGGTTTGAAAAAAAAGGGGCGACGTTGATGGAATGGCTCCCTCAATCTCCAGACATCAATCCATTGAACATTTCTGGTTTCACTTCAGCACAAGGGTGAGGGTGCACAAATGTTCCTCAAAAAGTGAATTAAGAGCCAAAATTGATAAAGAGTGGCAGAAAATTGAGCCAACCACATGTGCCAACCTAGTCTCAAGTATGCATATATGCATAAAAGCAGTCATTAAAGCAAATAAGAATATACGCAACAATGTTTATTGGCATTATTTCAAGTATGAAACAAATGAGTTTCAATCCTAATCTTCCCTTGTTCATACCTGCCCAAAGACTCGGGCCAAGGCCTTATATATGTGACCAGTTGCCGTTGTCTATTAATCCAAATCCTGATTGATTCGACTCGAATTTCGGGATTCCCATCCTCCAATCAGAGATGGAGCTTAAGATAACACGTGAATCCACATGACGCTCAAACCTAGCGAGAATATTTGAGCAGATACTAACACTTTTAATCGCCTCTATGTTCATATTTGCTTTATATTTTCTATTCTTTTCTCACTTACACTATTACAATTGTCCGTTATAATAATTTCTATTGACCATAAGTTACAGTTTTAAATCTGGCCCCCCTTTAATACCCAAAGACTGATTGCGAGGAATCGATAGTTCCTCCTTTAAGGAGCGGCTAAGCCACTACTCTTGTCATCATCATCATCATCATCATCATCATCATCATCATCATCATCATCACTAACTCTATAATTAAGAAGGGGATTTTTTTGAGTATTTGAATAATAATTTCATCTTAGTTTGGTTATGACTTGTTTTTTTATCAAAGCTATTTCTTATAATTCTTTTATAATATCAAAAAACAAAATGGTGAAGTTCAGAAATAAATATAAGTATTGAAATTTTGTGATTCTTTTAAATACCAAAGAACTGCAAATAGTTAAGTTCAAAAAGTTTAGTTTAGAGTTCCTTTTTAAAATTATTATAATTGGCAAAGTTCAGAAAATTTAGAAAAATTTAACCATGGCTGCTTTTCTTTCGATTTTAAATTTTAATCTTAGTAGCGAAGCGCAAGCTCCCTCCGTAGGGGAGAAGTGGCGAAGCCATTGCCTGCTTTTCTTTTATGGAAAAATATAGTCGTCTCAAAACTTTTGCCAATGACTATATGAATCCGGCAATTCGTCAGATTTGAACATAATAGAAAATTTATGGGCAATAATGAAATTGATGATTGATAGACATGAACAATCCAATTGTGACCAGTTGCCGTTGTCTATTGAACAAAAATTGATCACTATCAGTCAAGATATCTTCACAAATTTGGTCTCCAGCATGCCAAAGACAAGCTGATGCAGTCCTGTAAAACATGGGACATCATTGTGAGTATTGACTGCGCCCGATTATTGACTGTTTACATTAATAGAATGATGTCTTTTGGCTTCACCCCCGTTACACTTTCCTGCCCCTTGCGGTTATCGTAATATTTATCTCTGAAAGTCTGTTTGTATGTAGGTATGTAACATAGGCTACTCAGATTTGGCAAATGTGGCACACCTTGGTTGTTAGGTGAGGTTAGATTAATGTTTTTATAGGTTGCAATTAATACATCAACATTGTCCGTGGAAAACTAAGGTTTGCAAACAAATGATGCGACTGTAATGTTTAAAAAACCCCTATAATATCTATTATCATCAGGACGGAGACTCAAATAATTTAGATATTTAGTTAAAACAGACGCCCATATGCAAGAGGTGCACATCAAAGTCTTTGGCTGCCATCCACGTACTCACGTTTGCCTGCCCGCCCACTCGCTTGCCCGCCTTGCTGCACTATTGTAATGTGCAGCACTACTCCATTAGTCAAAATTAAAATAAACCTTATATTTTATCCCTACCAATTTTAATTGCGTAATTTAACTCAAGCAGAGAATTTAATTTGTTCAAGATAGTTTATTATTATGCCCGGACAACGCCTTGCCTTTGCTCGTGACTTTGTAAAGTCAAATTTTCTGCAAGGCTTGTCACAAGCCCGGCTGAGAAAGGAGGAGGTTTGGCTGAGTTAGGCAGAAACCCCATCCATAAATCACAACAATTAAAAGAAAATTAACTGCTCATTATTTTTTGGCAAAAATTTAACCATTCTTCTACTATTGCTGGAGGTTAAATGATCATTAATGGTCGCACTCACACAAAACTTATAATAATAATAATATCAATGTTATCATAATGTACACAATCAGGCCTTCTGTTCATTTCCTATTAAAAACTAGAAGTTTATTGCGAAAAACTTTGAACTTCGACAGATCACAAAATTATAATTGTACTGTGCTGATTAAAGAGATAGAAAAAGAAACGTGTAGATGTGTCTACCCTCATTCAGTGTCTAGTTTGGATATCTTTTTCCTGCTGCTCATCTTATATTGACCTTGTTTTCTAAGATCATTTATTTCTCCTTGTTTTAGATTCATCCATAAAGCGTCTTTCACACATTGTGCAGCGCCATTTTCGTTTCCTTCATAAATAATAGACATGTTATATTAATAACATGTAAACAATATTCCTGCCAAACTCCACATACTTCCATCTAATTTGAAATAATAACCATTGCGGAATGTAAAACACCAGGGTATCCCAACCTCTTTTAACCCATGGCCCACTTTGAACCCCAAATTTTTATATGGCCCATGAAATATTAAAGCCTCCCAAATACTTTTATTAAATATATGCTTAATATATTCATTAAAGATACCAATCGTGTCTATTTTTTGCGCATACACTATTCTACCACCATCCCAAATGTTTTGCATCTCCAATGGAACAACCATTTATAACCATTATATATTTTCACTATTTTCTAATATTATACATATATACCAAAAGCTTTCACTGGCGAATTAAGAAATAAAAAATTATAAACAAAGATAAAATTCTTTGGCTTCAAAATATAAAACCAGTTTCGAAATAAAAAAAACTATAAAAAATTGAGTTTCAAATGCATTTATTCGGTGAGATCCTTGTGGCTGATGCAGCTTAGCAAATTTTCCTATGCCAGGGTCCATGTTTGTTAAAGACAGACGAAGATTGCCTTGACTTACAATATCAAAGCGGTTTCGTTCTTTTGAAAATAGCTGAGAAACTGCTAAAATCTGATTCTACTAGTAATGGTCTGTCACTCGCGATCGAGGGTGACGTCCTCTGGGTGGCCATCAAACCCCTATGTCCTCAGGTGGGTGAGGAGGCCCAGTCGAGACCAGCATTCTTTTTTGCACGTCCCGCCGATGGTGCCGAGTGGAAGTTGTTGCAACAGCTGCTGTGTTGGCTATCGTCGTTGCTGTTCGTTGTCACGTCGGATAGTTTCGAACCTCTCTACTGCGCGGTGGGCTGCACGTGACCAACCATGAATTGACCTTAATGTTGCCTTTATTCATGTAGGACTTTAATGTATCATTCCATCGCTTTTTCTCTACTCCTCTCGTGCGGGCGCAAGTTTAAGGTACTGAGAACAAGACCCGCCGAAGCAGTCTTGTCGTGGTAAGACGTTGGAAAGGCAATAATATATAATATAACATTCTCTCTAAGCAATGAATATTTGGCTGCAATTTCATTATTTGCCCAAGTGACAAAGAGTTCCTGCTTAAATTTAGCTTGAGAGGTTTGATATTACTCTGCAACTCAACGATGTTTTCATGTAGTATGATATCAACACCAGCTGCATTTGTCTCAAATGGATCTATCACCCAAATTGGATTCTTCATGTTTAGGAGATATTGGAACCTAATCTCCATATCATATTGCATTTTTTTTTTAATGATCGAGGCAAATGAAAATATCATCATCATGGAACTCTTTAAGAGTAGCAAGAGTTGTAAAATGTAACAACTCTTTACGCTCAATATTAATCTTGAACAAACGAAGCTTTCCGAGAAAAGCACTGATTGCCACTTTGCAATTTAAAAGGTTCGTACTTTCTCTTTCTAGCTGTTTTTTCAGCATATTTAGCTGATCAAAGATATCAGAAAGGTAGAAAATGTTTAATTTTGTAGTTATTATTTATTTTCCAAGCTCTGTTCCATTCAGGAATAATTCAACACTTTAATATAGTTCAACGAAGCGACACAGACAATGATGACCTTTAGAGAGCCATTTTACCTCCGTATGCAAAATTAGTTTTCTAACCTCTTAATTTTAAGCACAAACTTTGCAAAAAGACGGTGTTGAAGTGGATTTGACTTAAAAAGTTTGACAACCTTTATTACATTATCAAGAACATCTCTCAAACGTCCTCCCCAATTATTTTCAATTAAATGTTGGTGGTAAGCCACGCACAAAACAAATTAGGGACAGTCTCTTTAAATATTCAATAAAGCCCCTGTATCTAGCTACCATAGCAGTAGCACTATCAGTTGCATATATATACTACGATGTTACCCATTGGAATATTTTTTTCTTGGAAATAGTCCCATACTTCTTTAAATATTGTTGCTCCTTTGGTATCTGTCAGAATCATGCGAGAATAAATCATTTCTTCTCCTTACTTGTAAAAAGTTCCCGTAGTTGATTTTCAATATTCTCTGCCATTTCATCGATGCGTCTTGACACTGTATTGTTGTTCAACCGAATAGAATCCGTAATTTCTTGGCAACTCTGTTGCATAACAGTAGAAACCGCTACAGATATTGGGGTCAAAATTAGATCTTCACCAATAGCACCGGTTGCCCCCCTAAAAACAGAACCCATGAAATTTTAATAAATCCTACAAAGTTCCAGCAAATTTCAAGAAATTTGCCGGACTTAAACTTCAGTATGTATACGATCATTCCCCAAAGTTTTAGTTATCTTGGTCGCTTTGCATAAAAGTGTTGGAGGTAAACTTGCATACGTTTCCTAAATTTGTCAATTGCTCGAACACATTCCTCCTTGGTTTTTGCTGTGATTGTTGCTTTCATTTCACCATTCGTTTGAGGGTTGTTCTGGTACACATTAGCCTTGAGATACCCCCACAGAAAAATATCGGGGGGGGGGGGCATGTCCCGTGAATGCGCTGCCCGCTCAACGTCACACTTTCTGCTGATCAGTCTCTCCTGAAATTGATCTCTCAGCCAGGTTAGGTAGTCATTTGAGTTGGCGGGCGGGAGGGTCTTACTGGAATCACTGTTCATCTCGATCTATCTATCTGCGTCTTCTCAGTGATGTCCGAAACTTCATCAGCACTGCCACATGGCGCTCCGTATGCACCGTTTGAGGTCTCATTTTTGTCTTCAAAGCCATTTTTAGAGATTACTACCCACTTTGTGCACTTTGTTAAGTGTAACGGCCTGTGTAACACATCCTACGATGTGGCTGTAAAACATTATTTTTGCTGTTTACATGTCCTGACAGCAGAACGTGTGCCTCATAGGAGAACCAAACATGATCCAAGAAGTCTGGATTGTCTTCGATTGTGTCACCAAACCATTCACACATGGTCACGCGTTTTTCTATGTCTGCCTCCGTAAGTTTTTGCTTTATTTTGATCTGGTAAGGATACGAATGAAGATGTGATTTAAGAACACGCCTCAAAGACTTGAGAGAATGCCAATTCTTGACTGCGTCGTCGAAGTGAATTCTTGGGGCTCCGCCCCACTCAGTCCTGAACTGCATCAATGTTCTTTTCTGTCCTAGCACTCACTCTCCTACCAGAATAAGTATCCCTTAGACCTTTAGAATTAAGATTTTGCACAGTCTCATACTCTCTGCACTCTTGAACCCAGTAAAATATTTTGCATTTTGATGGAATATGATGACACTGAAACTTTCTCAGAAAATTTGCTTCCATTACACTATGATTTGTTGGCGAAATAGGCTTCCACGAAAAATTTATCTTTTTTGGTTGACCAAGTCATGTTGGAGAAGAAATGTTTTCCAATATTTCATGCACAAAGTCGACATCTATACCCTTGAAAAGAAAGAAAGAAAAATTCAAATTAACAGTTTTATTCAAAGAGTTGTGGGTTCTGTTTTGGGAGAACACCCGCTATGAGTTTTTCTGTGTTTTGCTATTAGCTTGGAGATTTCCTAAGATGAGATGAAACCTTGGTTTAATTTATTCTGATACTTGCGAAATAAGGAGGTAACAGTGCTCTCTCTTTGGAAATCATCACGAAGCTTTTAGAAATACACTAATGGTTTGTCTTTCTTTTCCTTTTGCTTTCTATCCATAAGATATTAAAGTTTCCCTGAGCGCATACTATCGTTAGAAAGAACAGTCATACATATAATACACATTGGCACTGTTATATTGTTTGGAGACTGTATAAAGCAGTATGCTAAAAACTCGCTAGAGTATTGTCTGTATGGTGGCTTTTTATCAGCAATGGGTAGTCTGTGAAAAAAAAGTCAATTGATATCTACAAAATATGTAGAATCTAAATGCAAATATAGTTTTATATGATTGTAAAATTGACTTAATATAATTAAAGATTGAACTGCCTATTTTAAGTAAGAGTTATTCAAGAATGACTAAAATGATTTACGAAAGTAATAAACTTAATGAAACAAATACACAAAACTATCAGGGATCTATATTCTGTGTAACGAACAGGCAACAAAATAAAATTTTATTTTTTATATTAAAATTTAAATTCATCCGATAATATTTGTTGATTAACCAATTATTTGCAATTTACTTTCTATTCTCGCTCTGGTATAGAAGCAAGGCCTATTGCGAAACTCACGGTACGCCACTGAAAACTATAATTTACAATTTGTTATACAAGAGCCGAGTAAAATAGTTGAAATACAAGTTGCTAACCTAATATAATAACAAAACAGTGTAGAACTTTTATAACTGTAATAAACATGATTGTCTTAGAACTGGAATGGAGGTGCAATCACTTATCAACTGTGCAGTAATAACCAGAAAACTTTCTTTTTACAGTCAAGGAATCTGTATTCACGATGGCTGACTAAATAAAAATTAGTGAAACACTAAGTAATTAATAAAACACCAAAATCAAAATATATTTTTATTATATACATTGATTTAATTTCATTAATCCAAAGAGTAAAATCTTATGTCCCAATTAATGAACTGTGGCCCAAATATTAGCACCATTGCCCACTAAAGATTATAAAACTTGCCATGGCCTATTTTTGCCATATGGCCATGTGGCCACAAGTTGGTAACCGCTGTATTACATGATGTTAAACATGATTTAAAGTGTAATTCTTTAGGTTTAAACCTGAATGGGAAGCAGAAACTGAAATCAAAAGTTGTAGTAGTTTAGTGGCAAAGTTTTGTTCGCTCCCAAATCAGCTTTGTTTTATGAACCTTTGAAAGGGTTGGGATGGTGGTGTGGCAGAGATCATTTCATTCTTCCATCACTGAGTTCCGCGGAGGCGGACGATCGGTTGCACCTGGGTCGAATAGGATTGAATGCGCCCATCAAATCGGAAATGAGTACTAAGGCACTCAAGACACTGCCGAAAATGTATAAGAAAGATGAGTATTTAAAAAAATAGGAAGGTAAAATGCTGAATAAAATGAATGCTAATGACGTGAGAATTAAAGAATGAAACAAGAATGATGAAAATAGCCTCAATAAAACACCCTGTGTGTTGAAGACTGATAAGAAACGCTTCAAGAACAACCTCAACCTAAATTAATAATAAGGTAAATTGCAATGTAGGTGTCGTAGAATTCTTTCTGATAAGAACCCTACTTACCTGACACCACTTTTATTTAGTTAGTGTCGTAGAATGCCCCTCCTTTTAGTTCTAGTCTCTAAGAGTGCTAAGAGTGTCTAATATATTGATATTACAAGAATATCTTAAAGCACAGAGCTGTTGTGCAACACGTAAGGATATATATAAGAGAAACGAACATTAATCCCAAAATAACTTATAATTGACCTTTATCAAATGAATACATAACATTTATACATTAACTACAGGAATACTCGGAATATTATCCTAAACAAAAATTAATTAAATTAGTTTACCCACAAAACTTGGTTAACGTTTTCTCTACACAACAATAATATAAAAATTAGGCTTACGGACTCGTGGAGTTTAAAGGGCCTCAGAAATATTTACTCTTGACGCGTAAAGATGGGCGGAATTCCACGGTCGTCTTGGCGAGGGTAGCAGCTGGGGGGTCCACACGTTCTTCCGGGGGGGGGGGGTTCTTCAGGACGAGAACAATTTCGGTGCTTTATGCACCACCTAGGCAGTCGTGGTCTCTCTGGTGAGATGAGTCGAACTTGGTTCTTAATTCAAGTTAAATTGGAGTGCGGTGTGATCACCGAGTAACGAGTTCGAGGAGGAGCTTTTCTCCTTCGTTACTAATTTCCTTATGGACGAGGACTGAACTGGGGGAAGGTCTTCTTCAAGGGCGAGGATAACGGAGGGGGGTTTCTCTGGCGAGAATAAGTTACTTAAAGTTTGGTGTGGCCACCGAATAACGGGCTCGAGGGGGAGCCTTTTCCTTCTTCTTCTTAATTCCTCAAGGACGAGGAATACCCCTGGTGTTTACGGTGCACCAGGATATGAGGAGTCTCTCTGGCGAGAGTAAGTTGAACTTACCCAAAGTTCACTTATCGTTTGGTTTGATAACCAGGGACTTAGCTCAAGGATGAGCTTTTTCTTAGCCCCTTAAGGTAGGTAGCCCTGCCTCTCTTGCAGGGTACTTCTTGGTCTGGCGAGCCAAGTACACTACCTCTCCAGTCTCGGCAGCTCGGTTGTGGATCCGAGGACTTCGTCACCTAGAGACTGACGTATACTACCACGATTTTCCTCAGAGTTCCTCATTTATACCTCGTCACCCCACTGGGGGAGTGGTAAGGGGGGGGGAGGGGCTTGAGGACGGCCCCAGGAGAGCTCTTTTTCCAAACGGTCTTTCCCACGAAGTCAAACATCGGCTCCTCGTTAGCCATCGAGATTGGGAGAAACCCGTCTCCAATTTCTTGTTCGACGTGAAACTGGATCTCACTCTCCTGGGGGAGATCTTACCTTTTTGACCTTTAGGGTCTTACATGGCACCGAGTTGTGCCACACTGTGGTTAAACACTGACCCGCCGATGCCTGGGGCGGATGTCCTTGCAGTAACCACCGCCTTGGGACTGCATCACGAGTGAACGGGGGGAGGGGGAGTGACCATTCCCTTACACACCTCCCACCGAAGAACTTAATGGGGAGAGGGGGATGCCCCCGGGAACTCAAAACAACTTACTCAACCTAGTCGAGCTTAGCAAAGTTGTATTTCTTTGAGCCCTCTCTTACATTAAGTTTCCTTACATATGAGCGCCCACTCGCGCGTTTACACAGGTAATGTGTCGAGCTAGACCTACTCGCAATACAATTTTACATAGAAAATTAAAAAAACCTTAATTTATCGATTACCCACAAAAAAAACAACAAAACAAGCTACTTCCTTACCTTTATAAGTTTTTGAGAACTTAAATCCTCCCGATAAATATTAACACGAACAACAAATGAAAACATGGTTTCACGCTCATTAGGTACTGAAATAACCCTCCATGGTTTTTCGTCTCCACATATAGAGCAGCTGTACATTATCGGCTCCTTTGAGGTAGCTGATCCTAAAATGGTGCTCTGTGACCATTATTCTACCGCGCCTGAGTCGGCCGTTCTGGTTATTGAGTCTACCCAAGTATGGTACTAAATGGTAGCGGTATTTCAACCTACTCGAATTACCCTTTTTTTGGTACTTGACTACCTTTAAACTGAACATTATGGCTAGAGCGGCCTGTTGTAGCGGGGCATAATTGATGAGAGCGTAGGTCCCATAGCTCTCATTTAACCAGTTAGACGGGAAGATCGTGTCTGGGTTCGATCTTTGGGGATCGAGAAAACTTTTCCCTGCGAGGTCGTCAATGGGCTTGGCGCTCACTACGACTTGGCGATTTAGCGGTAACTCCGTGGACGTTCCGTTCGAGGAGGAGACTACTAAGGGTAGGGGATACTCATCCGCGTCTACCATTTGATTAGTCTTACCTGGGTGTATCGCAATATCACCTCTTTCCTCCTTCCTTGTCAACTCATTTGACTCACTTCTCTTAGTAGGTAGTTCCTCAGGTACACCTGCTCGTACCTCTACTCTACCTTCTTCTTCTTCCCTGATAACCCCATTTGGCTGGGTTCTCCTCGTAGGTTCTACCTTAGGTACTCCTGCTGGTACCTCATCGCTACTTCCTACTTCTTCCATCGTTACCCCAATTGGCTGGGTTTCCCTCGATGGTCCTTTCTTAGGTCCAGGCCGGGCTACAACTTCCTCGGCCTCTATGAGATTCTCGATAGGGGCTCTTTCGAGTGCGAGCAATCTTGCCTTTTCTTCTCTCTCTTCTCTTTCAGTTTGAGCCCGTTCTTTTTCCCTCTTCATTCTTCTTTCATCTATTTCTTTTTTAATCTTTATTCTCCTCTCTTTCGACTCTTTTTCCCTCTTCATTCTCCTTTCCTCGGCTTCTTGTTCTGCTTTCGCTATTTCGTTTTCCCGTCGAGTTCTTCTTTCTTCATCTTCCAGCTTTATCTTTAGTCTTCTTTCTTCATCTTCCATTTCTGTCCTTATTCTGAATTCTCGTGCTTCTCTTTTCAACAGTATTATTCTTTCGCTTGTTTTACCTCCTCTCAGCATTCTTCTTTCCTCTGTTTCTATTTTCCGCTGTATTCGGGATTCTTCACTTTCCCGGTTCATCCGTATTTCCATTAATTTACGTTCTCTTTTATCCTCTCATATTATATCCTTTGTTTCTCTCTCAAACTTTATTAATTCTTGTTCTTTTTCTATATCCCAAATTTTTTCTTCTTCTACACAATCTATTCTGAGTTCTGCCATGACGTAGTCATGCATTTCTGTGCCTTCAAGTCCCAGACTTTGGGCTTGTTGGTAAAATCTTTTGACTGGATCCATTTCGTGTTGGTCCGTCGATTTTTCCTTTCTGTATTTTCAGATAATTATGCCACCACTCACCAGGTAGCGCTCAGCATAACTTACCCTTAATCCCACTACTATGCTGATTGAAATACCACTCCCGACAACAAAATTACCACTTGGCCTGCCAATTACCTTTATATTGTTACCACCCCTAACTCTACCAATTTTCCTCTCGTCAATTATTCTCTTGTTCCTGATCTGATATTCCTTTACGTGTTGGCTCTTTCTTAATTTGACACTGCTGGGTTCTTTCTAATAACAACCTACAAAACCTGACACCACTTTAATTATGTCGTAGAATTCTTTCTGATAAGAACCCTACTTACCTGACACCACTTTTATTTAGTTAGTGTCGTAGAATGCCCCTCCTTTTAGTTCTAGTCTCTAAGAGTGCTAAGAGTGTCTAATATATTGATATTATAAGAATATCTTAAAGCACAGAGCTGTTGTGCAACACGTAAGGATATATATAAGAGAAATGAACATTAATCCCAAAATAACTTATAATTGACCTTTATCAAATGAATACATAACATTTATACATTAACTACAGGAATACTCGGAATATTATCCTAAACAAAAATTAATTAAATTAGTTTACCCACAAAACTTGGTTAACGTTTTCTCTACACAACAATAATATAAAAATTAGGCTTACGGACTCGTGGAGTTTAAAGGGCCTCAGAAATATTTACTCTTGACGCGTGTAGATGGGTGGAATTCCACGGTCGTCTTGGCGAGGGTAGCAGCTGGGGGGTCCACACGTTCTTCCGGGGGGGGGGGGGTTCTTCAGGACGAGAACAATTTCGGTGCTTTATGCACCACCTAGGCAGTCGTGGTCTCTCTGGCGAGATGAGTCGAACTTGGTTCTTAATTCAAGTTAAATTGGAGTGCGGTGTGATCACCGAGTAACGAGTTCGAGGAGGAGCTTTTCTCCTTCGTTACTAATTTCCTTATGGACGAGGACTGAACTCGGGGAGGGTCTTCTTCAAGGTCGAGGATAACGGAGGGGGGTTTCTCTGGCGAGAATAAGTTACTTAAAGTTTGGTGTGGCCACCGAATAACGGGCTCGAGGGGGAGCCTTTTCCTTCTTCTTCTTAATTCCTCAAGGACGAGGAATACCCCTGGTGTTTACGGTGCACCAGGATATGAGGAGTCTCTCTGGCGAGAGTAAGTTGAACTTACCCAAAGTTCACTTATCGTTTGGTTTGATAACCAGGGACTTAGCTCAAGGATGAGCTTTTTCTTAGCCCCTTAAGGTAGGTAGCCCTGCCTCTCTTGCAGGGTACTTCTTGGTCTTGCGAGCCAAGTACACTACCTCTCCAGTCTCGGTAGCTCGGTTGTGGATCCGAGGACTTCGTCACCTAGAGACTGACGTATACTACCACGATTTTCCTCAGAGTTCCTCATTTATACCTCGTCACCCCACTGGGGGAGTGGTAAGGGGGGGGGAGGGGCTTGAGGACGGCCCCAGGAGAGCTCTTTTTCCAAACGGTCTTTCCCACGAAGTCAAACATCGGCTCCTCGTTAGCCATCGAGATTGGGAGAAACCCGTCTCCAATTTCTTGTTCGACGTGAAACTGGATCTCACTCTCCTGGGGGAGATCTTACCTTTTTGACCTTTAGGGTCTTACATGGCACCGAGTTGTGCCACACTGTGGTTAAACACTGACCCGCCGATGCCTGGGGCGGATGTCCTTGCGGTAACCACCGCCTTGGGACTGCATCACGAGTGAACGGGGGGAGGGGGAGTGACCATTCCCTTACAGTAGGTATTGATTGTATGCGGTGGGTGTTTCAATGTGTATCCACTTTCAGACCGCATCGGGCACGCCTGGAAGCCCCTCCACCGGTGGGTGAAAATGATCCGGTGTACTGCTACGGCAAAGGTAATACAAGCAAACAGGTCTGTTTAGTTACTATTACTTCTTTTTGTTTGCATTTCTAAGAGATCAGCTTTCATCAAAGCCTCCATCGAGATTATATTTTTTATTCTTCTTGTTGATGTCGAAGAATGTTGAAGAGCGATAAAAATATTGAAAAATAGAATCCATTTACTAGAGGTTTTTTTTTCTTTACTCTTTCGATAAAGATCTTTGAGTCATTAATTTTCCTCTTCGGAATTGCACTGCCAGAACTTGAGAGGTTCTTTGAAGAAGAAACAAAGTTAACCTATGAACGATTTCATTCTATTTATAAACGTTTATTTTTAAAACCAAGATTGATTCTTTGGACAGATAATAAAACAATAATTTTTTTAATAATGCAAAAATTCACGAATGTAATAATAAGGAATGTGTCAAAATAATAGGACGTAAATTTGATGTATTTGGATATATCCATCCATAACTGGGTTATATAATACTATTCTAAGGCTAAAATTATCAACAAGACTCTCCAATAGATATATATGGGCCATTAGCAAATAGGAAAGAAAGGATAAATATTGGATTAATGGGGAGGAACACGAATAATTAGAAGGTAATTATTTATCCCTACGTGTATTAGCATCGTAAAAATAAGGATTCCCCTGTAACTTTGACGCACTGCGGCGAGGGATCACAAAATGTGCTAAAATATTCAAGTTCAACGGGATTGCTGTGATTATTTTTATGGCCGAGTTCTTTCCCTATTACCTTATTATTTCTAGGGTTCTGTTGTACCAATGTCCTAATTATATTGAGAAAATTTCCATTCAAAACATATCGTAGCTTTCCTGTTTGTGGTTTCCTAAACTCCAAATCCTTTCGCTCAAAACTGAAAGCAGAATATTTTGGTTGTTTTTAGCTCTCGGTGGGCAGCTGTCATCTTTGCTCCCTCCGACCCCTTGTAAAGTTGAAGGGGAAAGCTTTGATATTACACCTTCTGCTGTGAGTCCCGTCAACCTTACCACACTTAAGTGGAGCCGCACTTTCTGTGGGGCTATCCTGAGGGACAAATTTAGGGTGGATGGAATCAGTAGAAGGCTGTGGAAATTTTCTACTACACCTCTGTGATAGCGGTCTTTGCAACAAATATAAAGTTAAGGTATTCCCTGTAACTTTGACGCAATGCGGCGAAGGATCACAAAATGTGCTAAAATATTCAAGTTCAACGGGATTGCTGTGATTATTTTTATGGCCGAGTTCTTTCCCTATTACTCCGTTATTTCTAGAGTTCTGTTGTACCAAGGTCCTACTTATATTGAGAAAATGTCCATTCAAAACATATCGTAGCTTTCCTGTTTGTG
This sequence comes from Ceratothoa steindachneri, assembly GCA_963969495.1. Classification (NCBI taxonomy): domain Eukaryota; kingdom Metazoa; phylum Arthropoda; class Malacostraca; order Isopoda; family Cymothoidae; genus Ceratothoa; species Ceratothoa steindachneri. The sequence continues at coordinate 145,394,643 of OZ018329.1, forward strand.
GTTTCCTAAACTCCAAATCCTTTCGCTCAAAACTGAAAGCAGAATATTTTGGTTGTTTTTAGCTCTCGGTGGGCAGCTGTCATCTCTGCTCCCTCCAACCCCTTGTAAAGTTGAAGGGGAAAGCTTTGATATTACACCTTCTGCTGTGAGTCCCGTCAACCTTACCACACTTAAGTGGAGCCGCGCTTTCTGTGGGGCTATCCTAAGGGACAAATTTAGGGTCGATGGAATCAGTAGAAGGCTGTGGAAATTTTCTACTACACCTCTGTGATAGCGGTCTTTGCAACAGATATGAAGTTAAGGTACTATAGCAACTTAACTTTACGTTGAATACAAATAAGTAAGGTATTCAACTTAAGGATTGTATGAGGGTGAAGTGGTCGTGTCATATCGAATTGGTTATGACACATGCAGAATATGAAAGCGCAAATGAATACTTCAAAAATAGAGAGTTTTGTGGTAATCTATATATAGTAAAGATATTGGTTTGCTCATGCATAGGTGGAAATATTTCGCTATTATGTAATGTAATTAATTAAATACCGTATATGTACACTCTTCTAATATCATACTCATCATACACCGTTTGAACTCTCTTCATCCCTACTTATTTTGTTCGTTCCGATTTCATCAAATCGCTTGAGCCCTGCCCTATTCAATTATGTACCCTTGCCTCTTATTTTGTCTGACACCCTTTTATATGATCCCAGTTGCACATCTCAGTCGAGCTGCATGCCCATGTGTCTCAGGCACTGCAATCTATTTATCTGTTGTGGTGCGTCGATGACCAATAAATCGTTACGCTCAAATTCGATCGGTAATAGCCCATTCTGATAAAACTTAATGGATGGTGTTTGATGCAGGCTCCACTTTGCCGTCAATTATGAGAACTGCGAGGATCTTCTCCACGCCTTCTCCAGAAATGATGATCGGCAGCTGGCCAACAACGCCTTCGTTTGTGAGGCAGGGCATAAATTTTCCATCCCAGTGAAGTGTGAACGGTATATCAGGACTGAAGTTTTCTTCCAGCTCTGCAGCCTTTTCCTGGCGATGACGACAATTTTCCAGCGTTCGCTCCCAGTTCCTCCGCGAATTAAAGCAGAACGTGTGCAGCTTGACGTTCACTTAGGTTGGTCCGGTCCATGCAGCAGAAACTTGCAGGGAGATGAGTTTCTTCTGTGATGGTGCCCGGCGGGCTAGTTTTGGTGGAGAAGTTACTATCACGCCTTGCTCTTATGACGAAGTGGGCGAGAACGAAGACTCTATTTCAACGTGGCCTGCCTTTCTGCAAACGCTTTACTTTCCTTGCAGCTCAACTTCTTTCATCTATTCCCCGCTTCCGTGTCCGTTTATCTTTTTCCCACCCAGGCTAGATCCACACCGCCCATCTTCCCCTGCTCTCTCAGCTTCTTCTGAGCGTCCAGGAACTCGCTGGCGTCCTTGATCTTGATAAAGTACATGACGTATCGATGTGCTACCTCGACCAATTTTCTCAGGAAAGCAACGAAATTGGCTCAGTTGTCTCAACCTGCCCAGTTGTCCTGGATTTTGATTTCTTGAATCCCTTGTACTCATCGTCCAGACGCCGTAATTTCTTGATGATATCAAACGAATCAATGGTTGAAATATTCGCCTTGGGGTGATGATGTTGAACTTTGAGTGCCGACTGCTGAACTTAAAACGTCAAATCACGCGGGTTTAGCTTTGCCTGGTACTGCCAAATACGCAGAATTTCCACATGGTTCCGGAGAACACTCGAATTCAGATTTTGAGTTGCTGGGGCTCCAAGGAGCCATAAATTGTTAGCGGACCTTGCGGAAGACATCTGTTAAAAAGAAATACACAAGTCAATCAACAATAGAATAAGAGGCAAATCTGTCCATAACATTAAGCAATACTAAAACTACTTCTTGCACTGAAAAACTATACGATGTGGGACCATACCTTCGATGCATGTGGTGGTGCAATAGGGACAAATCTCAAAGCGGTTGTGCGACATGAAGATGTCATGCTACAAGACTTAGGTTTTGCTTGGTTCCGCGTTATAATACGAACGCCTTTTATTTTTTTACTTACCCTAATATATATATATATATATATATATATATATATATATATATATATATATATATATATATATATATATATATATATATATATATATATAAATATAAATCTAACACACCGCAAGAAACAGAAAACGGAATAAGTTTTCTTCGGAATTAGTAATTCCCTACTTCGAAAAATTCCGAGCTGGGATGGGATTCGAACCGTGCACACTGAGGCAGCGAGCAATCGCTTTGATCTGAATGAAACCGCCCTTTAGACCATTCGACTAAGCGGTCTTTCTGTGTGACCCAGTGGGGCTCATTGCTACTTCCTCCTGAATTAACAGAGACATTTTCTTCAGAAGATATCGAATTGGCAAAATATTCTCCTGAAGGCATTTATTCATCTGATGAAGGAAGAAGATCTTTATTTGCTTGGGGTGTAGGGACAGGAAGATAATCTCAGCCGGGAACCGGTCCCTAGCTGAGGGAATGTTGGGGTAATTTATCTTTTTTCTAGAAGAACCATTGAAACCATTTCTATTTGTCAGACAAAAATAACAATCATCTGCTTGGCTTTTTAGCTCTCTCCAGACCATCGTAACAGCACAGTTGAAGTCTCTATTCTTTCCATTAAACAAGGCAGTTAATGCTTCGTAACAGAATTGACAACAGATGCGTGGGACCCAGAATTTCTCCTGATCTCCAATTTTGCAGTCAAAATAATCAAAGTAGGCGCTGTGCAACTGTTGTGAAATCCTCCCACACGTAATAGAATAAATTTTCCTTGTTGATGCATCCTCGGGTTTTGAAGTGCCTGAAGCACTTCAAACGTTAATCATATATATGGTTACAAAATACATATGGTTGCAAAATCATAATAAAGACATGTGTCCAACATATAAAATGGTTGTGTACTCGTAACATGATTGTCGAGTAGCCCTAACCAGAATATTTTTTATTCCAAATAATTTTATAAAAGGTTTTAAAACATTAAAGTTTGGTTAAAGGCGGCGGAAAATTTGGACAGCCCGTTTGCTTGAATTTAGCCATGTAGATATATTATATTAAGTAGAAAGAATAAATATAATTAGTGCAAGATATATATTTTATAATACATATATATAATATATATTTTTTCTAATATACTTAAGAACTAATTAAACAATTAGTTCTCAAAATATTAATAAAACAAATGCTAACCTTTCAGCACGTGTTCACTTCACTGGTTATCAAAAACAACTGAAGAGTAATAAAGAGTTGCCAGATATTCAATAATATGCTAATGCATTAGAACTACCATTGGGATAGCAATATACACTAATTTATGTTGAATTCTTCCCATATGTATTTTTTTTAAACTTCTGGGAGGTATTATCCTATTGGTAGCTATAGGTTTTAAAATAACATAATTCCTAAAATTTCTAATACATGGATACCTCAAAAACTAGAGGTTATGGGTAAAAACGGGTTCCGTATCTGAAATCAGCACCCCCCAAAATTAAGCTACAACAACTATTTTGTGCTTGCCTCAATTTCTCTGTTAACCAGTGTTATTAATATAAATAATGACCGCGCAAATTAATTGAATGCATTTATTCATAAAATGCCTGTGGGCTTTCGTAGATTTCACCTTTAAATTATGACAGAGAAATACTAAAAGAAAATGAAACGTTTTCTCATTTTATGAATCTTCTTATATGAAAAAAATCTAGCAGTCAACACTTTTAACTTAGCTCTACTTACTCTCGAAATGTATGGTCTGTTATTCAAGTTATTTTAATAAAGATGTCACATTACATAGAATTATTATACAATGCCTTTTTTTTCCCATTATTCCCATATATATTTATAAAGCAATCTGACTTTTTTCTTTTACCTAATGTATTAATAAGATATGAGTACTATACTTTGAACGAAAAAGCTTGGCTTCACCTGTATTGTCTTGGGGAAGGATGAGACTTCACGTTACAGGACACGTGGATCGTTTCATTCTGGTCGACACAAAATGACTCCTGGCGTCAAAACTCTCACTTATGCGCATCTAAAGTAGAGCTTTTTATAGATAAGAGAATATGTTATGTAAATGAAAGTCGAGCTAATAAACTACTGTAGATTAAAGAGTGAAAAGTTTGGAAAACAGGAAATTAAAAAACCTACACAACAAAGAACATTCAACTACGAATTACATAAAAACAATAAAGTCCTTAAAACCTAAGCCTAACAGTTAAAAGTACAGGTAATTATTGAGTAGCCTTAACTCTCACTTACATTTAAGTGGATACTTTCCGAACGACTTGACTCCTGCGAGTTCCTGGACTCGCAGCTGTATTCTCCAGCAGATTCCTGGCATACCTTCTGTCGCACTAGTGACTGGTTGCTGATGATCACCACTTGGTCGATTTTCTGCAGTAGTTTGCTCTCCTTCAGGCGAGGAGTTGTGGTTCACTTCATCTTAGAATGGTGCTTGTAGCTTTTATTTAAGGATTGAGTGGCGAAATAATAGGAATTGGGAGGGTAACTAAATAAAGGGAATTAATATAAATACAGTTATTAAGGTTTCTAAGAAAAAAAAAAAATAATAGATTACGTCATTTTTAAACTATTTTTCGGCCACGTTTGTATAAGATCTTAATATATAGATATAATTGAAAGACATTGTAATAGAGGTCGTCATATTGACAAACGGAGGAAAATGGGATTGCCGAAATACAGAGATAAATGTAGATTGACAATCGAATAAGACTCCGTTCTTCCAAATGCAATGCCATTAGTAACATTAAGGGATATAAACGTAAAGAAAGTAGAGCTCAAACCTACCTGAAACTGTATCATGAACTTGTTTTTCTCACCACATTTTGGTATCCTTAAGCGAATGGAGAGAGCCGAAGAACGTAGCTGCGATCCGATCATTAGTTTTATTGCTCTCTTTGATTACGTTTATAATTTAACTGTTAATACTATATAAATGCATGTTGATGTTATGTGTGGGTACACACGTGTGTACATGAATGTAGTGTGTCAAAAACAAATAGTTTGCTCTAAATTTTGATTCACCATTTTCTTTTAATTACAAAAATAGTGAACGGCATTCGCTTGCAGTGCCTCCCGTCCCCTCACCACTCTTTCTCCGAACAATAACCAAATGTACGAGTACCCAGCGAAGCTCAACACAGAAAAATGTATTAATTTATGCCTGAACAATTATTTCGGGGAGAGCGATTGGTGCTTTAGGCGATTCCTTTGTTTGTTCAACCCGGAAAAAAAAGAAAAAATAAATTTATTGTAATTATTTTTTCCTTAAAATCTGATTAATATTTATGTCATTATTTTATGATCTCTTCGAGTATAAGCTATTTCGTGTTAGATGATGTTTATTATGTCATTGACGGCCAACTACCGGTGTTGCGAGTAGTGGCGTTTCAGCTACCGATGTTAATAGCTAACGATGTTGCCAGTTACCGGGAATTCAGCCTACCGGATGTGGCAGCTTAAGGCTCTCGCTAATTTTGTTTAGATCGAGAATTTTGGTTATCGTGAACAATACTCTGTTCTCCTACACCCAACATTTTACACGTACTTGCAAGTGAATTGACCTCAATATCATAACTTAGGTAATCTCAGCAGAATCACTTGCTTGCCTAGTCTCTAGCTCTCAACTATTCCAATCAGCTGCTATACCTTCCATAAATTTTTCGCTTCTCTTTACATCAACATTTCACGATCCTCTTCTTAAGCACTTAATGGTGGAGAGTCTTCCTTTGCTGTTTCTTCAAAGGTTTTTGATGTAAACAAGAAATCATTCTGCGCTTTGAGATAAATACTGCTTAGGGCAACTTTGTTCGAACCCGTAATTAGGTATCCTGGTTTGTCATTAGCTCATTTTCAATTATCTCTTACATGTTTTGGGTAAGCTTACTTAATAGGCACACCTTAATAAAGTTATGAACATCCAAAAATATGAAGAGGGGTAATGGGGCAGAGACCAAATAGAAATATCCTCACAAGAATACAAATGTTAAGAGTTCATGTTAAAAATGGTACAGTCTTTACCTTGAATTGGGCATTGTTTTTTGACGCACCTCATCCGCACTAGTCAAGTTACTGTAGTCAATAGACCATCTGTCATCTAAAACATAAATTGTATTAGTGCAAATATTCCTATCTTCATAAAATTAAAAAAATAAATCCTCCTAATTTCCTAAATCCTATGCCACAATATGTATTTTAAGCATGGTGCAGAGAATTTACAATTGGTGTTGTATAAATTTCAATAAGAATAATATAACATAGAGGGAAAGATTAATACATGGCGGAACTCAATGTGGTTGCGCCGGTCTGGCGCCGGTCTACTGGAAGATACAAGGAACTGTTATTACAGGGTAAGAGTTAACACTGGTTCATGAATCATTGCTTCATTCTGGTATAGTTGCGAATGATACATTAGCTTCCTATCCTAATATCAGTGTTGCAAGACGTATAATCATCTGTAATTTTTCCCGTGGTAAGATATACGGTAAAGAGTGTCATTATCGTATATAAATTGTACGATAATTTTACTAATCCACAAGAAAAATCCATAAATAATTTTCAGAGGGCTGTTCCTCTCAAAGTCCAATTTTTTTTTGTTTGTGTACGAAAAAGTTGCATTTGCGATCTTGCCCTACTGCCTAACATTCTTACATTCGCACCGTAAAGATAATGGCAGTTTTCTTACTATCAATAAATTAAGAGAGACCATTGTTTTTTAATTTAAACCGATAGTATGTTACATGATTAATCAATATTATCCTTTGATTACACCGTGTAACACATTTCCTGGTTTGTTATGTCCCATTATTATAAAAAAACACATTTAATCAGAAATTTGGGTTTGTGATCAAGACTATGATATTTCAACATATTCATATTTTTCAAGAAAAAACACGTTATTTTATTTATCCGTTCATATAATTAAATCAACTGAGTATATATTTATTTTATGACACAAGTTTATCAAAAACAAACAAGTAAAAACAATAACAGTTATAAATCAACTTAAACACGTCAGAAATGACTTGATTTGCACTTGTATTCCAGGAGGCACTCCCACACTAACCTCCAAATATAGTCCCCCATCAATTCTCATTGTTGTGGTCCTGGTACCTCCGCTCTATCTCCACATCTGGATGGAATCGCTTGCCTTGTCTTCTGAGTAGGCGCCCATATTGTTCTTAAATTTGACTAGGTGAACGTCCAGCATATGAAGTTTAAGGGACATCATGCATCCCATGGCGCCAAAAGCCTTTACCAGATCCTGCACTAGCTGCTCGTAGCTTGGAGCCCTGTGGTTGCCCAAGGAACCCTTGACAACTGCTATTAAACAGTTCCATGCGGTTCTTTCAATTCTACTGAGCTTACTGGAGAACTCTGTAGTCTCGAGCACATTCTTTATTTGAGGTTCAACAAAAATGCCGACTTTCATTTTGGCCTCAGATAACTTGAGGAAGAACTCAAGACGGTACTTAAAAGCGGCTGATTCTTGGTTGAGAGCCTTCACAAACTGCTTCATCAGCCGCAGCTTAATGTGCAGTGGTAGCACAAGCACAATCCTGGGGTCAACCAGCGGCTCCCACATGACGTTCCGCGTCCCAACTACAAATTCTGTTCGCTGCTCCTAGTTATTACTGTTGTAGTGGTCAGAGGTTACTCTGCTGTTTCAAAGGCAGAGGAAGCATTAGAATTTGATAAAACCTCCTTGGAGACCAAGCAAGAAATCCGCCATCTTTAAGTCCCAATAAGTTCCAAATTGTACTGGTTTTATTGCAGAGCTTCCAGGAGGAATTTCACACTGTAGTAGTCTTCCTTCAGGAAGACTTAATGGGATAGGAGCAGCAACGGGAACTAGTTTCCATTATGGAGGAGGACAACCTTCAAACTTGTAGTAGAGCTGTGTATGAAGACCCACCGCTTCTTCTGAACAAATGGCCCCCAAATATTTTCAAATAGCTCAAGCACACCATGGCCAAAGTAGAGGCCATCCCTGAGAGTGTAAAAGCCTCAAAAGTTTCACTGCTTCATCCTAGAGATGAATAGCTCTGCGTTGGTCTTGGTCAGAGCCATTTTCCTGACCAAATTATTTAATTCTTTTTGATTTGTGAAGTGAGGAACTTTCTCTGGTACCTCAGGCATGTAATTCAAGTCCTCAGCATTAATCTCCTCCTCTTCATCAAAAAACTTGTCTTTGACTTCACCTGGAGCAGGTGGTACTGGCACGGGATATTTGGAACATTGAGGAATTGGAGCAATTGATGATGGGAGATCTGGTTAATGCACAGCAGCAGCATTCTTTCCTGTCCACTGCTTGCGCTCTTCCACCATGCAAAAAAAGTAGTTTATAGAGTGGTGTGTTGTCTCTAGCCAGACGCGTAGGTTGGAGAATTTCACGGACCTTTTCTCATCTCGCAGCCACACTTCCAGCTTCTTCTTACAGTGCTCACAACAGTAGTGAATGGCCTACTGCTTGTCCTGGTCCCCAACTGGCTTCCCTAAGTACTTCTGGTAGGCTTTGTAAACCTTCAACGACGTTTCAAAGCAAAATTCTTTGCCTCTCGTTTTTATATACCCACGGTATAAATAACAAAAGGAGTCAGGGTGGTACTGGCAGCCCCTTGAATCCTTTTGAAAAGATAGAAATATATACAATCAGAAAATATGGATCTTATATATTTGAAAATATAAATTATAAACATGTTAAATGAACATTCATATATAATATAAGTAGGGTAAAGCAGGCCATAGTCATCAAATTTTGAAAAAAATGTTTTTTAACGAGTTTATCTGAATATGAAAATTAGAGAAAGAAGCATCCAAAAATAGGACATAAATGCAATTATAATAATGCAGCACAAATTGCACTCGAAAATATGACAAAAATTGCTTTTACTGCAATTATAAAATTTTCTTAGGTTGAATGCTAGTGGTTAGCCTAGAATTTTTACCAACCAAAACTTATAACTCTTTAATAACATTTCTTTATTTATTTGGCACCTAATTAAAATTAAAAAAAGTGATTACAAATCAGGAACAGAGAAAACCATAGTTTTTTGTTGCATGCTGTTATTTTTTCGTAGATTTAACGATGCCTATGTTGTTATTTTGAATTCCTGTATTTTTTATCCTATTTGCAGATAGCCAAGTCAAGTTCACTGGTTATTTAAGTATGTCTTAGTATAAGGCCGAGTATGTACGTATGTTTGTTCCGTACATAAATAACTCCGTTCCTTTTTCTCTCTAAGAGTGCTATAATTCTATTTATCTTTATATTTTCGATTTGATTCTTTAACCAGGGAGGATATCTATTGCCATGTGCAGCGTTTTGAAGAGTTAGATCAACACTAGAAAAAAAATATACTTTTAATTACATAAAAAATGAAATATTAAAAACTTTAAATCTACTAAGGATATAATAGGATAGTCTAAATAAAAATTCCTACACAATTCAGTACTCTACGATGGTTGACGCAAAGATTCACTTTAGTACGGAATGTTAATATAAGACCATAAATAAATGGGAATCGTTTTCCCTTAAAAAAGTGACTTCAGACGAGTAATGACCTTGACAGTGCATATCGTGGAGTGGAGGAGGGATTAACGAGTGAGAAGAGGTCAGGTGGAATAGTACGCCCAGCTGATCTCGGGGTAAGAGAAGGATGGCGCTTAGCGATGCATCTTAATCTAACGATTTAAGCGAGGGGACCGTGAAGGGATGCTTATTCCAATCCTTGGGTTACGATTGTGGAGCTTCTCGATGATGAGCATTGACCAAGAGGTGAAACCTTTTACGAGGGGGACTTCACTTGATTATTCCTCAATGGTGAGGGATATCTCTGGTTTTATTTGAAAACTGAAATAGGTGGTTTCTCTGACGAGAGAGTGATTCTCTCTACCGATGGACTACCCTTCAATGTGACCAACAGGTACAGCCTCGGGAGGAACTACTTCTTCCTAACTCCCGCTCGGTTCCACTTTAAATGTCCAGACTGACACCAGGCTTCGTCTTCTCTCGATAGCTAACTCGATCTCCTGCTTTTCTCCAGATCGCCGTATATATACCTCGCCTATCCCCTGGGGGTAGTAGGGGAGGGGGAAATCAATGCTCATGTTTAACCCTCTCACCTAGGGGCATCACTTTTCAGAGTGGTCTCCTTTAGCTCTAATGGTCTCTTCTGGTTTTTCGTCGGAAAGAATGAAATTTCGTCTATTTGGCGAAACTAGATATTAACCATAGAAGGGGACAATGAGGTTGTTTATAGATTTTTATTCGAAAGGCTCTACCACTCTCCTTTTGTTCATAATAACGGGCTACGATATCTGTCAATTCTAAGTTTCCTGGCGAGGAATATCGAGGCTGGTTGTGCCAGTGGGGCAAAAGGGAGGAAGAGGGAAAGGGGGTAAATATCGCCCCACATGCCACGTAGCTCTTGACGATGTGTAACCGAACTGTCGTCTGTTTTCTCCTCCTGATATTGATTTCCTTACAAAGTAATTGTACATAGCTTTTCAAAACACAATGAGCAATGAAATGATTTTTTTCATGAAACAGAAGTACAGTTAAAAATAAATCGTAGTAGCTTCATTCGAGAGTATGACTGAATAAACTCAATTTAGTCGTGTAGCTGAAGATATTGAGGGAGTGCCTCAAAGAAGGGTTTTGTTTACCAAGCTGTGTTAGTTAGAGATGAAACTCCGTTTTATCAATAGATGTATCATAATCAAACAAACGCTTATATATGCTTCAAAACTAAGATTTCTTTGGATGAAACGCCGTCAAGAATAGATTTTTGAAGTAACAGACACCAATACTTTGGTTTGGCTGGTATCGCATGAAGTATAACTTTAAGTTTCTAAGGGTAAGAAGCCATACATAAAAGGAAAATGGCTTATCAATGACTACATTAAAGATGTTTTTTAGAGAGAAGTTTAGTAAAATTGGTGACCCAACAAAATGGATGAGGAATTAATTTCTAATGACATAATAGCTCGATTTGTTCATGATATGATACATGATATATAATATGGGTTGGGAACCAGCGATTATCTGGCACATTGTGTAAGGCCTTCTCAATGAATTCAATGCTCGGAGCTCAAGCCATTCTTTTACTTTCCTAAAAAAGGTACTCACAACAGAATCAGAAAAAAGTTAGTTTACTTTAGAATGGATACTTTTTCATTTTAAGCTTTGCAACGTCAGTAGTTAGTTAAATAAAAAATAATTTATAAACAAGATATGAAAATTTTACCGCCTTAATATAGAAAATCATGTCACAGAGCAGATTAGATTAACAAAATGTATTTCTTTGCAACTTGATTTGTTCGTAGAAGTTACGAATTCAGCACCGTTTGATGATTTATGTATGATATGAAGATTAATATATTTGAGTGTATCTTATACACTCCCATAATGTGTTCAAAAGTCTTAGTGACTACGTTTTTAAAAAATGTGGGTGGAATTTCAAAGTTGTGTAAGGCTTGTTCTGTTTGTTGTACTTTAATGATATGAAGGTTATTTGAAGATTGTTATCAAGATTATAGCACTTGCTCCAAATTGGATGTCAACACATTGATTCCATCATAGAGAAACCCTTGGAAAATAAAAGTGAACTTAATTTGTGTTCTCAGTAAAGTCATCCGATTGTGAGCACCGTAAAGGTTAATGCATTTAATTCAAGGTTATTCGCGGCATTGTGCGATGATATTGGATCAGATTATGAACCTTAAAACATGTCGACGTCCTCTGTCTATCGAGAGTAAAGGCTTGTCAACATTATATGGATGAGCTGCAAAACGATGTTTTATTTTTAGACTAAAATTACAACAGACGGTCGGTTGTTCAGATATTTGAACTGGATAATGATTTGGGCTTATGTTTCCTGGAATCAGAAAGAAGAAAGAGGCTGATGGATGCTAGAGAGATATTAGATAATCGTAATAATACTATTACCTATATGTGCTGGTGGTGGATTTGTTAGCTTGTCCTAATTTGGTTCCTATAAATGTTCGGGATGTCTTTAGTAGTGTAAATGGCGTGACACCGATCATTGTATGTGTTTTATTTAAGGGGATTAATATATAGGCTAAAGTTATTCCGGGGTTTGGGGTCTGTTTTATTAACGTTTGATTGTTATAAAACAGCTAACAGACGATTTTGATGGTTAGATGGTCATTTAGTTCTGTTTTAGTGAGCGTTCGAGAGTTTATCAAGTAGATTTGCAGGTCGAGAGATGTCCTTGTGTGATCTGGGTGTTGTGCGAAAAGGAGGATGTCATCTAATTATCTGTATATTATGTTTTCGTTGCTATGGAGAGGAATCTGGTGTAGTAGAAGGTTGAAGAGCAAAGTAAGTATATGGATGTCTATAGGTTTAGCTAGACCAGTGTTTCTCAACCTTTTTTGACTAACGCCCCCTTGCCCACTAAATCTTTTGATATCGCCCCCTCTGCCAAAGGGATTGCATCGTTCTTAAGTTACAAAACATTATTTTAAATAAAATAATTAGGAGAATCTCATTAAAAAGTTACCTCAGTAGGTTTTAATGAGATGGTTGACTTTGTGCTTTTTGGCTAACTATTGCACCCTATGTTCCATCCTAATAAGAAGTAACTTTAAATCTCCTCTTTTTGTGATTTGCAGGTGGTTTCTTTGTTTTTGAGAAGTCTAATAACTGCACTAAATCCCCGTTCAGCCATATATGAAGATGGGAAAGCTATAAAATATTGTTGAATAGCTTCCTAAAACTTTGGATACTTTTCAGGAATTTCTTGTTGTAACGAAAACTCCTGGTATGATTGGTTGAATAGAGGCTTCAATTCGACGTCATCTTCTAAACCAATTAACGCATCTTGCATTGCAAGATTAGTTTCATTTGTATAAGCATCTGTAAATGGGTTTATCATCCAGTCAGTCATTTTCATATCTATGACATCTTGATATGTACAGCTTATGGTCTCGTGTAACGTTTTCAAATATTCGCAATAAATCAAGAGGTGATCATCCAATATGGAATTATTAGTCTTATCATATTCCAGATCATTTAGATTTGGAAACAGAGACAAATTCTTACGATCAATATTATTCTTGAAGAAGGATAGCTTGTCCAAGAATGCGAAATGTTAGATTTTGCTTTGGTAAGAGTTACATCATAGCCTTGCAATTGCAAATTCAGATCGTTGAATCCTCTGATGATATCTATTAAATAGGCAATGTCTTTCTTGCAAGTAAGAGTTAATTACTCAAATAGCCACATTTATTCTCTTAGAAAAGTGGATTATGCTGTTGAAAAGTAAATAAAATCGCTTTAAACAATTTCCTTTTCATAACCACCTCTCTTCCTTATGTAAAAGGAAGCGATGAAGTTCTTCTTCATTGTTATCACAGAGCTGTCGAAGTATTCTGAAATTAAGGGGATGGATTATATTTTATTTACTGATTTAATAACAACGTTAAGAGATTTATGAAGCCGATCAATCAGGTTCCTGGCAACCAGATGTTGTCGATGAATTACTAAATTTATTGTAAAAACACCGGGCACAACTTGATTAAAATATGCAAGAAAACCTTTATATCCTCCTGTTATTGTTGGATCTCCCTCAGCCGCGCAAGTAATAATATTGCTTATTAAGATATGTTTTTCTTTGAAAAAGTGTTCAACTGCAGTAAAAATAGATTCAATTTTAGTGTTTGTTTCAAGTTCCTTTGCAAAAAGCAGCTCTTGCTCAATTTTGTTATCTTTAATAAAGCAAACAAATCCTAAAAGTAGTGCTTCATTGCCTGGCAGTGTATTTGTGTCGCATAGGATTTATTCAATGTCTTCAGCCATTTTGTCAACTCTTCTTTGAACAGTATTATTACTAAGTGGAGTCGATTTCCAATTGTGCTTGGTGAAGAATGATATACTCCTGTACACACGACTTCCTCTATGGCTGGTAAAATCCTTTCTTTTCTAATTGTATGAAGCTTTCCAGACCTGACAATTATTTTGGAGATATTATATGAACAAATAAGTCCATCTTCGTATTTTGGGGATCATTTTGTTATAAAGGAACCAATGTTTTTTTGGGTTAAATCTGTCTCGTAAAGTTTGAAAATATGACAAATTCTCTTTTTATTTATCAGGATTATCTTCTTTAATTGATCAGAAAGTCGGGATGGTTTCATCGCCTCGTTAGAGAACACTTTCGCACAGAGAAGGCATATTGGCAGTTGGTTGTTATTAACATATTAGGAGAAAACCCTCCTGGATTAAGTGGAAGAGAGCTCTCTAGAGGCAAGATGATTGTATTTCTCTCAAAAGCAGAGTGTAGAAAGATGCAAGTTCTTAAAATATATAAAATACTGTTGCCATAGAGAACATATTAAAAAGGATCAACGCCGAGATGCGAATCTTCCTTTTTCATTTCAAATACTATGACGAGCCTGTGTTAGAAAAAAACCTCAAGTTTGGTCACGATAAAAGCTCGGTTTTCGATTGAAACCTGCGCAGACTTATGCAGCGGCGGAGGTACCAAAATACCTTTGGTTTCTCCACAGTGGTGAGACACACACTTCAAACAGCGTAGAGACGGACCAAGATACGCCTTCTTACCTTAAATCTACAACGAAATAACAACGTGAGAGATGATCGCATCCATCGCGATGCTTAATAGCTGACGCACGCATAGGAAGCTGTCTTGGCTAAGATAGCACATGAACTTTTCTTTCGCGAGCACGATCGATGATGCGTCCAGTGGAAGTTAAACTCTCGGAAGGGTTCTAAATTTGCGTTTGAGAAACAGAACCCTTAGCTTGTAAGCGGAAAAGCCGAAGGGACCTTCTTCACCTGAGAAGCATTGAAGGTGCATAGATACGCAAATCTTCTCATTAACTTCACCCGATACTTTTAATGTGCATATGGCTTGAAAGTTGAAGGTCTTGTACTACTTTTCCCAAAAGATAATTAAACCAAAAGGAGATGGAAAGAAGAGCGGAGGTCAAGGATTGTGTAGTCCTTTTGAAACCTCGCTTTCGGAGGAGTCAAGCTTCTTTAGAAGAGTAAGAAAACAAGATCTGCTGACCAAGAGGTCGCATGCTCACACTTAATCTGATTTATGACCTTACAACCTTAAAAAATTTAATAATTCTATCATTCGAAAGAGAATGTAAAACAACATAAGAGTTTTAAATTTCGTTAGAATCGGCCAAATAGTTATGATGTTATTACCAAAACATAATAATTCCCTGGCTAACCTTGGAAGGACTTTCGCAATTATATCATTCGAAAGAGAATTTAAAACAAGATAAATGTTTGAGATTTCGTTATAATTGGCTGAATAACTATGATGTTATTGCCTAAAGGATAATTCCTGGGCTAACCTTGGGAGAACTTCGGCAATTATATCATTCAAAGGAGAATGTAAAACAACATAAGGACTTCAAATTTCACTATGATCGGCAAAATAGTTACAATGTTACTACAAAAAAAAAAATGGGGACAAGCGAAACGGGATCCGACCGACAAATCATCATATTGAGATTTAGTCTCCCGCGACTAGACTCGCAACGAGTGAAAATAGGAACTTGCACTTTGGGTAAAACGAATATGGACAAAATATTAAAAACGCGTTTTTTTATTCAGTATGTAATTATGCTCTCATTGAAGCACCTTTTGTTCAAATGTACCGATAAATTTACCCTTACAGCTAAAATAGGTGGGTTACTGGAAATTTGAGCCATTCTAGTAGAAAATATTCATCTTCCAGTAGCTTCAGCAACGTTGGAATGAGAATGAATTTCAACAATTCTTGTTCCAAAACAAACCAAATATTTCCGATGATATTATGAACTCGCAATCTTAAATGACATTCCATATGTTATACTTACCTATCATGTTCTCTTGTGCAGTCTTTAACAAATATCGCTGTTTGGATCGATGCACTATCATCTTGGTTGACTGAGCCACACTGCATGTACTGTCGGATGGATTGACTGACACGAAAATGATTGATCCTGTAAGTGTTAATCCTACCAAGTAACACTAGAGCATGGCAAATATAAACCATAAATTGCTGACAAAATTATCTCGGCTGCATTTCAATCCTTTAGGGGAGGGGGGCAAGCAGTCAAGACTAAAAGCTTTTCAGGATACTTTCATACTTCCAGGGAAACAAATCTGAGAATTGCTATCCTATTTAAAAGACAATCCATTTTTTTCCATGGGTTGCTCGGATTATTAAAAGAGTTACTCTGATTTTTGAATATTGATGTCAAACGTAGAGGTTTGACAATTTCAGGTTTCCATGGTATTCAGCTGCAGGAAGCTCACGACAAACTGGTCACCGAAATTTGCTTTATGTCCATAGGTACGCCTACCATAGCTGTTTTATTCTTGATTTTGGTATACAAACATTACTTAAGATACCGTTCCTCTCAAACTATGGCACAACTCAGAAACCTTCGCAATTGAGGCACCAGCGATCGGATCCCCCATATTTGGTCACTTTATAATCTGAAATTTCTCGCACTTTGCCGGATATTAACACACAAATCAGACAAAGACTAAATCTTAAGTTTAAGAACATCATTTTTTAGGTTTCTGCAGTGTCTGTCAATACGATTTGTCGACAACTTGAGTTTTTATTTCTGTATAATCGCGGACGGAAATATAACAGCAGAAGCAGCTGGTGATTCGTCCCCTATTGAAATAGTGGAAAAAGACAGACTGAGCAAAAGTGAGATCCAGTAGAGAAATGGTGAAATAACATAAAGGGCTGCAGTGATAGAACCTTGATTAAAGTATATCTCATTTGATTGTTACTTGTCAAATTTGATATTTTTTAATGTAATTTTAGTTGACATATTTTACAATCCTTTGAAGTATGTAATTTATATCTTAATCGATTCGAGTATATTTTTAGTTAAAGTTTTGGAGTATTCAGCCAATTAGTCGTGTGAAAACTTCTCATTTTATTAATTTCGCATCCATGCAAAAGACCCCTTAAGTCTGTTCTCTTGTAACTTGAAAGTGAGAAAAGGTGTGTAAAAAGTTTCCAAAAATTTCCTAAGGGAAGGGATGAGTTGGCAGGTAAGGTACTTTATATAGATAGAAGAATAGAACACAATTGATTAAAATACATTTGGAGAGGTTAAATTACTGCACCTGAAAACCCCAGAGATTGAACCAGTTTCTATAGGCATTGTGTTGGTGTGATGATAGATATCAACATTGAATAAGGCTTCAATATACGCGTTATGGCCGTAAGAGCAGGCAGTCTCCTAAACAGGATGTCTCTTGCTATGTGTTCTATCTTGCATTTTTACCAGTTCATCTTTCTTGAATGCTAGTAGTGTAACATGATAGAAATTACCATCTTCGCAAATATTTCAATGTGAATTTTGTCTGAATTTTCTCCAAAGTTTTTACGTATTATAAATAATGTCAAATTTAGAGAATGATTCGTCATGAAAAAAGGAGAGATGTGGCATGAGAGGAATGGATTGAGCTCAAGTGATTAATACATAACTCAACCCGACTGGAATTTCCTTAAAAGAGATTTGCTTCATATCACAAAGTGATACACATTAAGAGGATGGGTGCTTTATTATTACGCCTAAAGAACAAGGTACTATATGGTAAGGTACTATATTAATCGTTATTTCATGCATTTCTGGTATGAGAGCCAGGTAACTCAGATTAGTCACAAAGATTTTCTGTGAAGAAATTAAAGAAAAATACATTTGAATTATAGTCAAGAAGAGAATCCTGAATCTAAGGTGGAAATTGGTATCTCGCTCACCATTTTCTCCTGACAAACCACCACATAATTCCTGCTCGTCGTTTTCAACAATAGCAACAAATAAAACAGGGTCTTACCTATATTCTTTTGTAACAAAGATCTTTGATATGAGAGTGTTAACTCTGCTCGACCATGATTTGCAGGAGACGCGCTGTCGAGGTCATATTATTAGAGAAGACCCCAAAGGATGGTAGGTCAAGTTTAGAACTGCACTGGATCGGAGCGTTCTCAGAGTATTTCTTTGGTGAGTTACGCGAAGAGACCTAATTTTGTGGCTCAATGGAAGAACAGCTTCAAGAAAACTTCAAGTCCTTCCTCTCAAAATTGGTAGA
Organism: Ceratothoa steindachneri; assembly: GCA_963969495.1. NCBI lineage: Eukaryota > Metazoa > Arthropoda > Malacostraca > Isopoda > Cymothoidae > Ceratothoa > Ceratothoa steindachneri. The sequence continues at coordinate 145,412,832 of OZ018329.1, forward strand.
AGTACACTCGTCTTTCGGGGCCAGTTTTGACACCTCCTACACTGTTCTACTCCCTTAAACTTCATCATATTTTACAAACAGGTTTCAAAATATTTCTGATAGATTTGACTAAGAATTTCTTTTTCGTTTGTTTTCCAATAAAAATAGAGCGAAGCAACGCTTTTCAACGGAAGACTGCAGCCTGAGTATGGGGAATAATGTACGCGTGGATGACACAGGTGAATAAAGCAGGAGAATAAAAATGAATAAAAAGTAAAGGAAATCAAAGGTTGAATAAGTGGTCCGTGAAGACACAAATCACACATAATCCCAGCCAGACGCAAATAGAAAAACACCCCACTCGCCTCCATATGGTAAATAGAAAGGAACTTTCGAAAGAACCCAAGATGGACGGTCAAGATCACTCGAGCAAATCATTGTCGAAGGATTTTCAAAACTTGACTGCCAATCGCGGGGTCGAAGGAAATCAAGGAACATTTATGGTTATAAGAACCCAATAATGGGGCGTCTGAGGCTCATCTTTAAGCTGAGAGGTGGATTATAAATTTAAGATCTTACTTTAGAAAGGAGTGTATGAAAAAAAGGATAGAATTGGGATATATTAAATAAAGTATGTTTGCAGAGGAAAAAAGGTTGATGTTTGGTTGATTCCAGTCACCAGCAGAAAGGACATAAAGGACGGTACATTTTAGACGGATGTAAAGATCTTTAGGGTGGAAGGACTACGTATTATCCTACGAAGGAAGGTCTTGCAAAGAACAAGGAGGATACAGAGGTGACTAAATAAACAAGAAAAATAGGATGATGTGTAAAGAGGAGATGAAGTTTATTCCGGTGACGAAAGTTTCTACTTGATCGCTAGTTGGTCTATAAACCACAAAAATACTACATTCTTCGCCGACCAAAAGAGGAGTGGCTTCAGGTTTTCTTTCGCTTACCAATGAGTATCATGATGACCTTTATAATGGTTTCATTATTCGGTGAGGGTTTTTTTCTGACCAAGAGTGAGATGATTTGTCCAAGGAGAAATGTAAAAGAGAAATTTACACAGGAAAAATTATAGCATGAAAAATCCAACCAGGGCAGAGAGGGAAAGAAAGAAACTAACGAAGTCATTTCAGTCTGGAAGTTTGTAAGGTTAGATTTTTGGAGGGGTGAAGATGTGTGGAAGATATATATATATATATATATATATATATATATATATATATATATATATATATATATATATATATAACCACATATCCACTTTCGGGACTTGTGGCCACAGGGCATCCACCTGCAAGAAGGAAGAGAGGGAGAATTGTAGCAAATCATGGGTGAGATGGATTGGAAGAAGAGTGAAGAGGATGAAGTGATCGGCTGGCTATGAAATAAGTACTGATTCTAATTATCGACTGTAACCATATCTATGGATTAAATTAGAACTTTCAAACGCATTTTATAAACTTTATCTGGGGGCATCAACCTCGAATAATGGGGACCAATGTCCAAGTCAATATTCATTACCATATGTCATCGACGCATCGGCCAATAGGGCGATGCCGCTAGGTTGAGGAAAAAGGCGTATATATTCCTCAGTATGATATATTCTGTACTCAAATGGGAACACAGGTTTAAATCAAGAAAGAGTATCAAAAAAAAGTAAAAATGAGAAGAACCGATAGTTAGAGTGCTAAATCTTGATGCATGAAAACTGTGAAGGTTATGCGGGGGGAGGTGCTATACAATATGTGTGCCAACGTTTCGAGTTAACTTAGAAAAGGCGTCAAAACATCCATCTAAGCATAAGACCATGGTAAGGAAATAATTAAAGCCACGTTCACAAATTTCCTAACACACGTTCACCAAGGGGGCATAAAAGCAGTATAGCCAAGTGTGACCTAAAAGCATTATGGCAAAGATACTCAACTTACCTCATAGAACCATGTGGCATTAAGACCTTAGAATTTGCGTCAATTTCGCATTCGGAATATACATCGTCCCTTTTCTCTGTCATCCATGTTTAAGCCTCGTCCAGCGAAAAGCCTAATGCGGTGAGAGTCTGGAAAAGAAAGATCTAAAGCAATAAATCTCCCTCGAGCTCTAGAATGTACATACTCATCTTTTATGATGGATTTGTTTTTTTATCCAAAATGTCATGGCCAAAAATGAATAAATATAATCAGGAATGGAGAAAAATTTAATATAAAAATCTGCAACAGCAGACCTCATCAACTATAAATATTAGTGATAGACACTTTTTAAAAAGTCTCATGACATATTCCTTCAAAGAAGACAAGTTTTAAATATGTTTCATCACCGTTTGTAGAGTTCCCATTCGTATCTATGAATTCCTTTAGTCACAATTTAGCTTAATTCGTCGAAGGTGTTGAACAACACTCCCCCTTCGACCTCTTATCAGGAACGAGGTGTGCTCTCATTTTTAGTTATCCTTTGCCTTATATCATATTTTGTATTTTGCCTGGCTCGATTTCTGTATTGTTTCTGTTCCTTTCCTCATTCCTTCTTTGTTCTAAATAGCAACAGTGGTTGCAATCCATTTCTCTTTCAATTATAATTGAAGAAATATTGTTCTTGGGATTCTATTTATTAATCATAATAAACGAAACTTTGTTCTTGAGACTCTATTTATGATTTGGCTACCCCCCTTCTAGCTCTCTCTTGATTCATTGTTTCATTCTAACGCCTGGTTCGGTTTGGAAGACAAATATCAACTTGAAAATAATCCGATATCTCACTTTACTTTTGAAATATGTGCTTTATTTCTGTTTTAACCTGAGAATTTCTAGTCGTGTTTAATTAAAATCCGAAATGTTTGCTAATGTATTAATTTATATGGCTGTAAATTTTATCACAAGTCGGGAGATTTAAAATTAAAATTGCCTAGCGACTCGAAAAGTAGTTAGGGTAATTTGTCGAATCTTGAAATGGTTGAAAAAGAAAAACTATGAATTATATTTTAGTGTTTATAACGAACAGATCCCTCGCGATATAGAACATTCGACAGTTTTATTAACGAGGCATGTTATATGTATTGTTTTTTTACGTCGTTTATTATTCTCTTCGAATCTTCTTTGATTATTTATTTATCGTTTCTGCATGTCGTATCCTTAAACATAGATCTTCCTATATTAGGTGTCCTCTCTTGAGTGACGAAGACTAGTTTACCGATTGTTAATAATTCATTTAGTCATTTCTACAGACTTTCGCCGGTTTGTGAAAATCAAATAATTAGTGTGTGTTGAGGTGAGAAATAAAGTGTTATTTTCCATTAAAATACTTAAGTCAGTAACCTTTTTAGTCAGTACTTAGATGAAGGAAAGAGTAGAAGAGACTGAGATTAAGAGGAACAAAATTAATGCGCCGGGGAACCTCCCAAGGGAAGAGCCCGGCGTCGCCAAGACCTAAAGATGAATAAGGAAGAAATTGTCCGGCCAAGAAATATCTTCGCTGAATATCATTAACTTAAATGCCCACTCTTTACCACTCTTAGGTCGAGGTAAAGGAAAATGTCTCTTTGCTTAGTAGGATGAGAATTTCCTTTGGGTTAATCTTTAATGACACTTTATAACGAGAATCTGTAAGTCTCTCAGGTCATTAAAAGAGAATTTTAAAAGAGATCACGTGCTCATCCGACTTTATTTATAGCGTTAGCGAAGGAGGCCCATTTAGAAATTAATTAAAGGAAATTTCTCTTCTTTTTACACATTTTGGGATTTCAATTTTAAATATAAGGTAATAACAACTAAATTTATATTTTGTCCAAAATAATATAAAGTAGCATGACCAATCTTGCTTTGTGGTGAGGAAAATTTAAAAAATCATTCTTTTTGTTCCACTAAAATCGATCATAGCGATATTGATTTAATGAAAAGTCATATGAAAAGGGCCAAGGAGTCAAGGCTGTGTTTTTTACACGCTAGCCACCCTTTTGAGCGAGAGGAAAGGAATAGAGGAGTGATCAGTCATTCCCCAGTGGATATGATACGACCACCTCACCTGGAACCGGCAGTAGGGCCACCACACTTCAATGTATTCCACGTGAGGTAAATATGCAATAGAATTTCCACTTTCTAACTCTTGTGCAGGCCGCAAGCATAGCATGCAACAGCCTCTCTCCACTCTAATTTGGACCCCTCGGGACAGCCTCACAGAAAGCGTGGCTCCACTCAATTGTGTCCACGATAACGGGGCCTACAGCAGAGGCTGTAAAATCAAAGTGTTCTCTCTTATTCTCCCAAACGGGCGGGAGAACCTAACCTAACCTAACCTTACCTAACCTAATCTAACCTGCATCGGTGAAAGGCAAGAAATTCAATGATAAAATTACAATGTCTGATATTTTGTTCAAAATCCAATACTGATTTAAAACTTATGATAACAAAAGAATCCTATTTGGTGATGATTTTCCTTGGGGGTGGAGGATCGATTTAACATCCTTACGGATTTCTTTGCTCAGAAGAAGCGAAGATCCTACCTAATATTTGTTATTACTTTTAGGATCGGCTCGCAGTCAATGGAAAAGAGAAAAACTACTACCATTTGTATTTCCTCGACAGTTCGATAGGAATTCATGTGTACAAAAGAATAACTAAATAAAATAAAGAAATCATCTCTTAGGTCGCATCTTTTACCGGTTACATTTCAATATATTTGAAAGCTTGAAAAAAAACTGGCGAAGTTATGTGAAGTTAAATTGAGTATGGAAAATACCCAAACAGAGAGCAAGGGTTTCTCCGAGGCAAAAGGGTCTGTTACCTGCCTCAGTTTGTTTCTATTAAGGCAATGAACCCGGATCTCTTGCGGAAATCTCTCACCAATTTGGTATCTCTGAAGCGACATGTTATTTGAGCCCAAGAAAATTAAATCCCCCATCGAGGAACTGCCTTGGAATAATAGGTAAAACGAGGTTTGATTCGTCATCAAGTCTGAGATAAGCTTCAAAGCATCCCATTAGAGGGGTACTAGTGTTGCCAATTGGGGCTCGCTTCTCATTTCTTGTTTACGTGTCTACCTCCCTCTTGGGAAAAGCAAATTTCTTGCACTAGCCTAGTAGGTGGGAAGTGGATGGGGATTAGAAAGTAGAAATTTGTATGGGGGTAAATCGCAAAATTGCAAAATGATGCTAACTTTACCAGAGATCTTAGAGAGGAGTAATACAAAGTAAACATAAGTGAAGGGGAAAATGTTTGGAATATTTAATATTCTGATTTTACAAATTGACACTCGAGATAAGAATAATATTCAAAGGGAATCTTATAGTTAAAAAGTCAAGGTGAACGTAAGTACTAGGGAATGAGAGATCGGTTTGAACCCATTAGCCTGGTTCCGAACTTACGAATTTTCATCGATTGGGGCCGAATTTGACGCGGCAACTTATTTTTTAGTCAAGCTTTTGGATCAAATTTGTGTTTAGGTTCTGTCTTAATTTTAGAACGAGTAATAAAATTGAACGTCCGCTCCATGTACCAAACTTCTCATTAGCGAGTTATTGAAATTTAATTCCCTTACCAACACGTAAGAATTATTAGGCAAAAATGAAGAACAGAACACTCGAAAAAGTAGGGGAGAAAAGATTGCCATAAGAATATTTAAAACATGCAACAAATCTAGAAGAATATATCTTGGTTTGATTAGTTTCACCTTCGCCCCATTCACTTGAGAGCTACGAGCGGGGCTTGGGCGTGGCTCGGGTGTGAATGTACTCCCCATCTTATCTTAGCTGATGTAATTTTGAATCGTGACATCCCTAACGGAACGTATTTGGCACGGTTCCATGATCACCAAGGGGAAAAGGGAAATACACGACGTTCCCTTAGAAAATAAAAACCTTACACATTGCTCTTAAAGCAAAAAATAATGGAGCTGTTTTCACGTTTAACAGGAGTCACAGATATGCATTTTGGAATCGAAATGACCTCGAAAGTTTAAATTTTCTTTTCGGAAGTGGTTTTATTGATGATGGGTTAAGAATATAAAAGGTAACTGGTTGATATAAAAGAATTCATTAGCCGCCATTGGATTATTTTCGAATTACAACCATTTAGAAAGGACTGTTTTCATCGAAGAATCAAATCCTCAGGAAAGAGAAGTTCTGTCCGTCGATTCACAATTAGCCGATCGTACTTCTAAAAGAATCTTTGTCCAATCATATTTATCTAGCTTTCCAATTCATTAAGTTCAAATAATTCAATTATGCTTACATAACTTTCACTATAAATTTTCTTATTTGAGTTGTGGCATCAACAAAGTGAACTTCTTGTTACATTCTTTTATTCTAACTAGGTTTAAGATGCTGTTGATGACACTGGATTCACCCGGTGTGGGGTTTCGATTCCACCGGGTAAGATTCATCAGTTTTACCCACGTATAAACCGAGTCGTTACTCTTCGAATAATTGATTGACATTGATTTAAGTTTTTACTTCAAAAACACTAAACTACGAGGGGCGGTCAAAAAATTGTGCGAATCGGTAGGGCCAAACAGAGGAAGGGGGATGGCTGTATGTGGGGGTGTTAGGACAAGTTATGACAAATCAGGACCTGCAGCCGCACGCTCCTGCCTCGTTTCTTTAAGAAGCAGTAGCTGATCGCAGATCATCCGTCACAATTTTTTCAACAATGGAGAAGGTTGAGCACCGCGCAGTGATCAAACTTTTGACCGAGGAATGCAAAAATGCAAAATAGATCCATGAACGCATGGTTGCAGTGTACATCAACACCGCCCCTGCCTATGCAACCATTGCTAGCTGAAATAGAGAGTTCCGCCATGGTCGTGAGTCCATTGAAGATGACTCCCGTCCAGGACGCCCCTAAGGTGTAACCAACGAGGACAATGTGGCCCGTGCAGAGAGGATAATCCTCATAAATCGACGGGTGAAGGACGAAGAAATCGAGCGAGAACTTGGAATATCACATGGAAGTGTTATCAACATCAACCACGACAATTTGGCCATGACCAAGGTCTCTGCCCGTTGGGTCCCGAGAAACCTCACGCCTCATGATCTACCTCAACGTCGTCAAAGTTCGGAGGAGCTGCTGCTCCTGTACAACCAAGACCTGGCGGGATTCGAGTTACGCATAGTGACAGGTGGTGAAACGTGGGTCCATCAGTGGGATTCTGAGACCAAGCTCGAAAGCATGGCTTGGAAGCACAGGGGCTCTCCGACCCCCATCAAGTTCCGGACCCAACCTTCATCTAGGAAGATCATAACCACCATCTTCTGGGATTCTGAGGGAGGGTTGATGGTAAAGGAAGCGCCTCGTGGAAGGAACATCACAGGCAAATATTACGCCAAGGAACTGGCTAGTTTGAAGAAGTGCATCCGTCAGAAGCGGCGCGGCAAGTTTGCCACGCGGTGTCCTGCTCCTCCGCGAGAATTTCTCTGTCCACAAGCCAGAGTTGCACAAGCTGCACTGCGTGAGTGCGGATTCGAAGAGCTCAACCATTCCCCTTACAATCCAGATATGGCGCTTAGCGACTACGTTTTATTCAGCCCTCAAAGCTGCAATGAGTGGACGTCGGTTTGGGTACGATGAAGTTGTCCAGCTCACCGTCCAGGAGTGGATTGAACAGCAGTTGGGAGATTTATGGTTGTCGGGAATTCGAAGCCTCATGGACAAGTGGCGCAAGTGCGTTAAAGTCGAGGGTAGTTATATTAAAAAATGATAAAACACTTTTCCTCATATCTCATTTCCTTATATCCGAATTGCAAAACTTATTGACCACTCCTCGTAACATCCAAAACTAATTCACGTTACCTTTATGACGTCTGAAAAATGTTTATTACTAAAAAAATACAATTCCTTTTTTTAGATTCGTTATAAAATATTTTGTTACACGTTTTTAGTAGAGTGCGACTATGCACCTCACTTTGTAGGTCGGTCCGTCGGTCCCTGTCTTGCTTTTTTTGTAATAACTTTGTAACTATTAGGCGGATTCTAACGAAATTTAAAACCCTTATATTGTTTTACATTCTCGTTTGAATCTTGTAATTGCCAGTCCTCCCAAGTTATCCCTGGAATTATTTGGTTTGGAATAACATCATAACTATTCGGCCAATTCTAACGAGATTTGAAAACCTTATATTGTTTTACATTCTATTTTGAATGATATAATTGTAAAAGTCTTCCCAAGATTAGCCAGGGAATTATCTTTCGTTTGGCAATAACATCACAACTCTTCGGCCGATTCAAACGAAATTTAAAACTCTTATGTTGTTTTACATTTTCTTTCGATTAATAGAATTTCTTAGGTCCTCTAAAGGTTAGTCCGGGAATTTTTTTAATTTTATAAGGCCGTAAGGCCATAAATCAGCATAAGAGAGAGCACGCGACCTTTTGTTCCGCAGAAAAAGGTTTAAAGAAAGCAAACCATTACCATGAAAAATTGTCTTTTGAACTAAACAACTAAACTACTTTAGAACAAAATATGTTCTCTATATTCTTTAATAGTAATAAAATAATATTTAACTTTATCGCTTTTGCGTTAAATTCTGTTCCGGATAAACGATAAATTGTGCCAACCTCTCATTTAATGATAGGAGATTAGAGTCAATACTGATGGAAATTAATTTGCTGAATAAATATATTTTCTATATTATTTAAATTGATATTTTAGATTATGTAAATTATACTTTAGGTTATTTAATTTTTGGCTTTCAGGGCCTTTTTGGAAATGTCCCTGAGGATTATTTTATTTTTATTGTTGTTTTATTTTTATGATTTAAAGTAAAAGGAGATTTGTTTTTCAGTAGATATTCTGTTTTGCGAGTTTTTGTGGGGCATCGAAGGTTTGTGCCTATAATAGCAATCTCTCACCCCATTCCTTCTGCATCGGTCACGCTGGGGGAGGCTCTTCATCCACACCAGGCAAGTGGTTGTATCCAATAGACCAATCTAACAGTTACTTGCTCTCTGTAGATTAAGAGCGTCCCCCATTTCCTCGATGCACAATGAATGGGTCTAAAAGGTTACCATCATAACCATATATCCTAGCTACGTTACTGCAGCTCATTTAAGAATAAAACATCGAAGGTTTGTTCGAACATAAATTGTTGAAAGTCATTAATTAGATTTTCCCGAATATTCTTAATAACTTAATCGAGTAGAGGCGAGGTTAAGCAGTTTCTGTCGTCTCAGGTTCAGTGAATGAAGGACTTTTTATACTTTAGTTTTTCTAAGAATGTCAATAGTTTTTGAAGTAAACTAAAATAAAGTGAAAGCCTTGGGCTTATTTCTCTCAAAATAAATAATTTATACTGGACTTCAACGTTAAAAAGATATTTAGAAAATTAGAAAAGAAATGCAAAAACACAATTCTTGTTCACAATTTTGAGATTAATGATATGCGGAATCACAACATTTTTAAAGTTCACGTTTTTCCCTTTCCCGCATTATTCTCCAATTTTGATTTTCTCTGTCCACCTATTTTCTTTCTTGCCAACCAAGTTTTCCTTACCTAGTCTTAAAATTAAGCAGAGATTATGGATCTTGTTAATACAATTGTTTCGCATCTTGGTCATTATGTCCCCTTATGTGAGTGGCGGTTTTTGTCTGAACTGTTAAATGAAGGTATGTCTTTATATCTCATCATGGAAACTTCGATATTTTTTATCATTTCCTCTTAAAAATTTGTCACTTGAATTGAAGAAAAACAATATATTTCAGTCATTGGTCCATGAGGCAAATTGGAACAATTCCATCATTCTGAAAATAATTTTCCAGAAAATGGAGTTCCCCATTTCAATTTCTTTCGAAGAAAAAGGATTTAAAGTAAATGTGTTCATCACGACTTGGAACTATTCACTGGGTTGAGGCAATGAGAAAACAAAAATAGGAGAAGTCGGAAAAGAGATAGTGATTATTTTCTTTCAAGGTCAACAGGGTTCTTTGAGGAATACAAATGCCTAAGTGAATTAGACTAATGTGGATGTGCGTCCTTTTAAACACACTCCAAGGAGGTATGGACAGTCATTTGGCTGATTACATCGTTAATAAATCGGTGAAGATCCAGAAAAGTTCCCAGAATCTTGGAGGAAAAGAAGATTGAGAATGTGGGAGCGAAAACAAGAGCAATATTTTGCTTCCCAAGAGAACCATACATCTCTCGTCATAGGGAAGGAAGGAGGATGTTATGCGTTAAATTTCCGAAAGGTGATCTGCCGCTAATAATAATACTAAGATACAAAAATCAGGCAATATTTTACCAAAGAGTCAGTGTATTTATTTTATTGATTGGAGAAGCTAACTAACATTAATTTTCCGCTTAAGTGGAGTTTCTCGAATATTATTGCAATTTATCTGATTCAGAGCCTCAAAAACTGTTGGTCTATAGTGTAAGAAACGAGGGCCTATTTGATGACAACATAAATGAGGTTGAACTTGCCAATATTGTAACAAATGGATATAAATCTATGCACCTATTTGGACTTAACTGATTCGATAAATGAGCACACAACCTAAATGGTTCGAACCTCCAATTCGTTACTGAAAGAGTGGAGATGAGAGGAGTAAAAAATTGGCTTGTTTGGGAAAGGAAAACTTCAAAGAGCTGTGCATATTCTTCTCTAAGGCTAAGAACGTTAGACTAAATTGAGCTTCGTCCATTTTTCGTAATTTCTGGCAGGTCTTCTGATTTTTTATTAGCTGATTTGAATTAATTATCTTGTTTATCCTTTCCGTCTCCCCTGGCAACGCTCATTTTTACGGATTTTGAAGTTTGAATATTTTAAATAAAAAGAGAGACGGAGATGTGTATTGATTTTTAATTAATATTGTGAAGGAAGCCTATTTTTAATATTTCATTGTAAATTTAGTCTCAAATTTCTTGACTTACCCTCTTTTTTCAAGATCTGATTTCATTTATCCTCTCAGTGTTTGAAGGCTTAAAAATTAGAAGATTTGTAAATGTAGTTGACAATATCCATAAAAAAAAACAGAATTTAATTTTTGAAATAAGGAAAGATACAAATGCCATAATCAGTGAAAAGGATGATGTGACCTTAGGATATTCTGATCCTTGGGTTTTGTTTTTTTCGGAAAAGAATTGAGAATACCTTCATCACAGGCTTTAATTCTTTAATTAAAAAAACATTGGAATGTTATAAAATAATATTTGCTTTAAGGAAACCCCCTTCCAAAACATTCTAGATGTTATCAGAAATGTCTAGAATTTAGGAGAATTGTAAGACATTTAAAGAATGTTCCAGACCCTGCCAGAACACACCCCTGGAAACTTCTAGAAACTTCAGGGATAATCCGGAATATGGCTTTTATATAATTTCTACGGGGATTCAGAAATCTTCTACCATTTCAGCTCTGGCTACAAGAGTGAACACATTAGAAGAGGAATTGCATGAAGAGGCTGAAATAAAAACAAGAACAAAACCATTCGATGTGGTAACAGAAATGAAAAGGTGTGAAGCTTATAAATCATACTTCGGAATACCTTTTGGGAACCAGGACCAATTCTGGGCACCTCATTTCGCTTGTAAACAGTTCAAGGTAAGAAAACTGTGTGTTGTAAATGGTAAAATATTCAATGTCACAAATATATAAGTTATTATGTAATAAAGTAAAAAAGAAATAAAGTATATATTTTACCTTTTACATGATGTTATAGATGGGAAATAAGAGCGATGACGTTTGCTATTCCCAGGAATTAGCGTGAATACGCTAATAACTCAGGTTACTTATGCATGGATGATCTTTCCAAACGTCGAAGTCGCAAAACACAACTGCTATTTCCTATCCTGATCTACCATCGTTTATTGCAGCAGTACCACACACTAGTGATCGTCCTAGCCAACCTTATAAGAAAGCACCAATTTAGAAACTGGAAAGATATATGAGGATGTATTTTGATATGGATGTTGAGAGGAATCCATACTATGCAAACCAAATAACCTCAATGAGGGTGTAAGAGTCTCTGACTTGGCAAAAGAAAATGTTGAGCTTTTTGATTTCCAGGCTTAAAGAGTAGAATTTGTTGGATATAGATTTGCAAGTGACAAACTAAAGAAAACGTCATAAACATTTCTTCAATATGTTAACTAATCAAGAAGGCTATGCTACTTCAATGATGTATTTGGGCTGTTTGATGCAATAATAATTAAACACATTCCAAATGAGTGTGACTTTTTATTGACAACTCCCCAAGAAGCATTAAAGCTGTACTTCTCCATAATTTGAATAAGCATCCATCTCTTATCTTGGCTCATTCATTATATTTCAAGGATGACTACAACGCTGTAATGCTCCTGCTACAAAAATTGAGTTATAAATGTTAGCATTTTCGATTGGCGTCCATGGAGGCTTTGACAAATTCAATGTAATATCTGTCTTTGGAACATTATGAATAGAACAGCATAATACCGCAGAAAGTAGTGGTCATAAAATACTGAGATCTCTGTTGGAGGACAAAATACCAATTATAAACCAAGTATAGACCCTCAAAAGCTGCTGTTTCCTCTAGGTCTCATCAAACAGTTTGTTAGATCTGCAGCCTTCAAGTAACTTTAAAATATCTTTCCCAAATTCTTTGAAGCCATGATGAAAGCTGGTGTCTTTTTTAGACCACAAAACAAGAAAATCATAGTGTTCAGAATTCTATAAAAAGATTACTAAAAAGAAAATACAAGCCCGAAAGAATTTTTTTGCAGTGTTTCAGGGCTTTTATGGCAAACACAAGGTTAAAAATTATGTGGAACTGGTTGAGAGCTTAGTGAAAAGTAATGGTAAAATAGGTTTCAGAATGTCCCCAAAGGTGCACATCTTTTATGTCTATCTTAACAAGTCCAAGTAGAATAGGGGAGCCTATACAGAGGACCAAGGGGAGTGATTCTATCAAGATGTTCTGAAATTTGAACATAGATTGCAAGGAGTGTACAATTAAAACATGATAGAAGAATACATTTGAGGACTTGTACAAGAAAGTGATATACTCGTACATTAAAAATGGAAAGTGAGGAAAACTTTACTTCAAACTTATTTAAGAAATTTGCCCCATACAAGCCCCAAAAGCAGAGTTTAAAACAAAGAATCGCTATTTTTCATTGTTTTGAAAGTTGAAAAATAAAAGTTACTAAGCAAAAATTGTTTTACCCAGTGAAATCAAGAGAAACATTGCAATATGCCATCAGGATAAAGACGCGGAAAGGATGGTTTCTCAAGAAGGAATAGAGACCTTCATGAAGATAAGGCTAAACCCAGCAATGCATCTAAAAGATATCGCTAATAGAAACGTTATTTACTTTAGGATAGACCTGTAGGTGGAAATTCTCACATCAGAAGAACTGAAAACAGAAATAGATAGGAGTAATCAAGTGATTAAACCAGATTAAATAATAAAATTGGGACAATAACCAGGTCTCTTGAAGTTTGTGCGAACGAATAACGAAATAACGAACAGGATTGCCACAAATAGATTGCTGATATTCAACATGAACATTCTTGCATAAAACATCGTAAAGGAAAGATACACAAATGCAAAAATGTGCTAAAACTGTTACGCACTCAAAGACTATACGAAGAGGAACTGCAGCGTATCACAAAAGAGATACTCCGAATGTTCAGGAAGACAGTTGGGGAGAATGCACCTCAACTATTAAAAAGTGTATAAATTGTGAAGGCTCACATCAAGCCTTAGCATTGAACTGAATGGCTATCCCATGATTATCATAATGATTTGCAAAGTACGAATATGTCTTTTTTTATTCCCTCTCTCTGTTCTCTGAGATCTTTGAGGCAAACACTGCGGTCTTCAATTTCAGTTTTTGATTTTGCTCTATTCAATTCTTGCGATGTCATCAATCTATTATATCTTGCTGATTCTCAAGTCATCATTCTTCCCCATATTGTATGTCCAATTTGTATTCCCCAAATTTACAATATTCATTTGCAGAATATATCCCATTGTAAATAATTTCCTCATTTTTTAAAAGAATAGATTTGAATAAGCCCCTTTAGATGGCAAGAAGATTCTTTGGACACCATTTTCTGGTCCAGTAAAACTTTGGAAACTTTGACCCCTGATGCCAGTAGCGATCCTGCTTCCGATTTAGTTTCCCTAGGAAATCCTGCTTCCAGCAGATGTTCAATTTATGAAATAATTTTGTCGCACTCTTCGTGGATTACTTGCACAGCATCAAGGCGGTAAGTCCATCTTGTATCACAGTATACTTTCGCAGTCCGAGAGATAAATGATTTAACACTTCCCGAAGAGAACTAGACATATCAATTTGAAAATATGATTCTCAGAATTTACTGGTCTTTCCTCCAAGGGTGATTGTGCCTTATCTGTAGTTGCTCCTAAGCTGTGGAATGATCGACCTGGTGGCAAACGCTCGTCTTCCCGGTCTGGTGATTTCAATTGAACTCAGAAATCCCACCTCTTCTGTCATGGAGGGGCGGCCTGCGAAAACTTCAAGGTCTTGAAGGGCACCATATAAAACCTCTATTATTATTATTATTATCATTATAAGAGTTGACTTTATATCTAATTGCTCCATCCATTGGTGTATTTTTGTGCGACTCTACATCTGGAATGGCGAGCTTTTCTAGCCTGGCCGAAGTAGAACACCCGCAACTTTAGAAAGCATATGAACCCCTGGGCTTCCTTCAAAGTATTTTGAAGCCATCAGACTTCATCAGTAGCTTTATGATTACGATTTTTTTCAGACATGTCGTGAAGTATCACGGTTTAATCGACCATAGTAATAAGCAATTGTTGGCCTAAATCTTTTAACCATATTTGTAAATCATGCGGGTCATCGACTGATCTATTTTCCTTACACCATTTACCAGGTAGAATTGTGTAAACTGGGTTATATTGATTTAAAAAGTGGGCATAATGTAACCCAATTTGTTGACTTAATTTCTACGCGTACCATGCTACCCACCACCTACGAGCATTTTTTGTCTAAGTTGCTGATTAATTACAGAACGGTTTTTTGAATGCATTAACGAAATCATTTGATTCTTCAAGGTAAGATATGTTGCTCATTGCATGGATTTGTAAAGCTATGTCTTTTACAGATTTCTGGAGGCTTTTAAATTATTTGACCTCCAATTACATGACTGTTGTACAACTCTTGAGGTTATGTTCAATAATATCTAAAATTAAACTAGAGTTGGGGATGTGTCTGCATTATTTTAAGTGATAACAAAACATTTGTTAGATTCTTCGTAAATTCTATGTGAAACCAAAAGTGAGTTTACTGACAATTATTCTCATCGCTAGTGGTAATTTCAGAGACATATGTAGAGGTTGTTGTAAAAGTTATGAATTTGCACCTATTTAAAATTTGTGAATACTAATATTAAATTTGTTTTTGAGAATCGATATGGTTAAATTTTGAGATGCATTTGATTTATTTCTTGAGGACCTCAATTTTAGGAATAAATTTATTGTACCCAAAGATGGAATTAGGTAAGAAAACGATCGGAAATGACCCAATTAACATAAAATCTTATTCTACATATTTCGATTTGTTTTAAAAATTTTGCAACAAATTAGTAACAATTTCCTCATAATGATATGTTGTTTACATGATTAAACTATGGTAAGTCTCGTCATATGAGTCTTCTTACCAATGAAAGTTATAATTATGCAAAGGTCCAAATGTCCCAGTGTATATGATTGATGCGAAGTACCTATCATGGAAGATACAGTAGCTAAAGTATCATTGTGTTTGATATAACAGTACACAATTTACTTTTAATTTTTTAATTTATGTGTTCGAACAATGGGCTTCTTCATCTGATTAAAGCCAAAAATGTGGATTTTCTTGAGGTGATCACCCGTTTGTGTTTGTCTAAATGTGTAAAAGAAATCGCCAAAGATTATTGAAGAATGCAGAAGAGTTGAATAGATTTTGGAGCAGATCACAATCCGGATGCTGTGTAGAGTATTTATTCAGTTTTTTTAGAATTGTGAGAGAGTGAATGTTGTCACAACTTGGCCAATATCATAAAAATAATCGGCAACAACATCAACAATTTGATGCTGATTCTGATCCAACAATGTGAAGTCATATTGGAGAAATGGTGAGTGGTTGAAACATAGGATTGTCACCAATGTGTAGCTGATATAATTTAAAGCCAGTCTGATTCAAAATATATAGTGAAAGTTTTAAAGGTAAAAAGTTATATATGGTGAATTACGAGATCGAGATCTACCATTATGGAAATGAAGTTTTTTTGGGGGGTTGATAATACTCGCCAACACAGATCTAATTATATGGTAGCTAATAGGTGTTGTAAGGTAATTTTATTACGCTGTTCATGATGAATCGATTTTTTTTTCGATCACGTCAAGAAAATGAGTATTAATAGAACCACATAATTTATAAAGTAATTTACTTAAACTACCTATGGAGGTTATATCTTGAAAATTACCTAAGTGGCAACTCGGAACAAATCACGTGACGCGCCAACTTTAGTATTAATACAGCTCTCTATAAGTGAACATCTATCCCAATTATTTGGGTTGATTTGGAATGATATTGATTTTATGTGGTTATTTTAATCACACAGACAACTTCTGCTCTTCCTGTGGAAAATATTCCTCAAAGCAACAACGAAGAAATATATCTATATCAACAAAGATAAAATTTAAACATTCTTAAAGTATTATTTTGGTTGTCAAGTAGGAGACCAAAAGAGGGACTGGGCTCTACTTATTTGATGTGCCCATTGCAATGCAATGTTCGTATCTTGGATAAATGGAAAAAGAAACGCTCTGCCATTTGTAAGGCCAACGATTTTGCGTGAACTTCAAAGTCACTAAGATAATTGTTATTTTCTATGACAAAAAAATCCTGGTTCTGCAAGAAAACTAAATCAAAGATAAATTTTCCAGACTGCTTACCAGTCATAAAGCCAGTAGCAAATAACAACGACAAGCAACCACTAGATTCACCAACAACGATCAGTGACAAAGTTCTTTTGAAGTTTTGATCGTTACTAACCAAAGAGAATATTCGGCAAACTGTTGAAAATGTTAGAGGCGTTTCTATGAAAATGGAAAAATCATTTGGTCCCTATCTTTTCTGTAATTCCTGTCACGCTTTTCGCACATCAAAGAGGACATCTTTGATGTTTTTTAATACTTGAGCCCTTTTCGAACATCTGTCTTTTAAGTTTACATCCCTCTCAAATAGCCTTTGTTTTCAAAATTCTCAACCACCATTTGTAAAATTGCCACTGGGTAAATTCAATGCACATTTCGAGGCTCCTAATTTGGCATTGACGAGATCTTGCATGGCTAAATTTTGTGGATTTGACATATTTCACTCCTTGTCTCAATAAAGAGACATGAGTATTTCCTCGTGTTTTGCGTCTCCTCTAATTTTACTTAATAGCAACCAGCAAATATAGTTGGAGACACTAATTGGACTATATTATTAAGTTAATAATGAAAGATATGACAAAATGATAACCGCAAACAAGAAGAGAGTAACAGCAATAATGAGAGAAATTCGGAAATGCACTAATAGTCCTAATTCTACAACTAGTAGTACTACTACCAAGGTTTGAGAGAAGAAGTGAATCTCTAAGGAACCAACGGGGGTGGGAATATAAAAGCAAGCGGATCATTGCTCCTTCCGGGGCAAAGGTATATAGATAATGCAGGATCACCCATTTATCACAGACACGTTGACAGGAACAAAGAAAGCGAAGAGAATTGAACGATGATTGCAAAAGACAGGGAGGGGGTTGCTGCGGTGTTTAGGTTTTAATGGTATGGAGGAGTACCTTAAAGGCGTTCCTACATCTAATGGGAAGCCAGTGTAGTTCACAGAATAATGAGCTGCTTGAGCTTAACGTGCCCACCGGATATGAATACGGACCACAAAGTTCAGAGCAAGTTGAAGGGGTCGAATAGTGGAAGAGCGTGGTCCAGGGAGAAGAGAGTGGCAGAAAAAGGCAGCCGTGAAGCCATTAAAATTAATAAAAACGCCAATAGTTTTATAGCTAGCCACATTCAAAGGGTAGGCCACCAATAAAACCTGAGTTTTATGATGATTGAGTTTCATAAAGTTGTCCGAGCGTCATTCAGTAATAATGTCGTATTAAGATAGAACCTGTCGAGGAATTTCAGTTAATGAGTCTGTGTGTAATAAAGGAAAGATTTGTGTGTCATCAACTGACTAGTAATATGATGGGCCAGAGACGCAAAAAGAAAGATCAGAAACAGTAGCAGATGTAGATTCATGCCCTTCGGTACACCATAACACACCTCTGTTTGAAATCAGATTTTCCCTCAGCTGATGGAGGGACGTGGTAAAGATACCAGCCAGGTACTACATGAGACAAATGAGCAAGTGACCTTGTAGACATGGATAAAAAAACTCGGAGAGCAGATCTTTTTAAAAGAGACAAGTGCGGTCATTACTTGAGGAAAACCTGGGGTAAGAGAACTTATTTCGAGTGCGGTAATATGGGAGTTACCCGAGTGAAATTGACACATGCAGCGCAAAAAGCTCCTCTCACAGGCTCATTTTAGGTTCAACCTTGAATATGGCGACATCAAACCTTTGCTAACCCACCAGAGAGCAAAGGTTAGGGGTAACATTGGGGGCCTACCTTGAACTTGGGTGAATGATAACGTAAGGACTTACGCTTCCGATGATCAGTGATTAATTAAGTTAAAATTAATGGATATTTTACCTTTATTAAGCCCTCTCCATTTTAAAACAAGAGTTACCGAATTGTAAGTTCATTCAAACATTCATTATCATTTAATGAAATGGTTATAATTTTAAAATAATTTTAATGAGAATTTAATAGGCTTTAAATGTGATCATTTGGTATAAGTTTGGAAATAAAAGCGTTTTTTGTTAATAATGCGAACGATGCAGGTTATCCGCCGCTATATAAGAGGATTCGA
Source organism: Ceratothoa steindachneri (assembly GCA_963969495.1). Taxonomy (NCBI): domain Eukaryota; kingdom Metazoa; phylum Arthropoda; class Malacostraca; order Isopoda; family Cymothoidae; genus Ceratothoa; species Ceratothoa steindachneri. The sequence goes on from OZ018329.1 coordinate 145,431,726, forward strand.
TTTGGAAGTTTGGAATTGGCGGAGAGAAAGAGGGGATAAGATCTGACTGCGGCCGCCATTCCAACGAGTGATGGCAGTCAGTTCGGGAAGAGATGTAACATAGAGCGTGTTGGAATGACAGGAAGAGAGGTGATCTAGGGTGTTCTACCCCTATAACCAGACTACTCCTGGGCCATGAGAGAAGTGAGGGTGATGGTGGTTACCAGTTGTTGCTTGTCTTTGGTCCTGGTTTTATTGTAAATGATTTTATCGAAAGTTAAAATTCCATGTTGATTTTGAAATCATTCTGGTCTTCGGAATAGCGATCGATATACTTTTAACTACTTGTAGTTATTTATAGATGGCAAATGTTTGGACTTAGAAGAGAAATTTATTGGACTTATTTTGATATATCCCGTCAATATTTGCTTAGTTTTGTGACATTTATTCTGGTATTAGTTAATGTTTGTTTTTATTACTCTTGTCTCATGTTCACGCTGGTTTTTCTCATTATAGATAATTTCATTAATTTTGATTACCATTAGTTGTTGCCTATCGAGTTAATACTCGATTGTTTACTAATTGAACTGTTCTGGTGGGGTTCAATGTTTACAATTATTCTCACATCTGCGCTGTAGTATATTTGCTGGCGTATGATTTGTTGTTTCAGTCGTGAATTACGTTAGATGTTTACTAAGTTTTACCGAAGTATGGTATGCAGTATCAAGATTTTTACTCAATGTCAGGTTGAGCGACAATACTGAATTTAAACCCACGATGTTCAATACTTTTCTTAGTGTTTATTACTTGTCATTTCTGATCTCATATGATAATAACTACCTTCTATCCATGTTTGCCTTGTCTTCTCGCTCTAAATAACAGAATTACAGATTAACCCACCAGAAAAGCCAGTTGGTCCTCTCCATGGCTAGTCCAAGATGTTGGATGACTTCAGATGAAACTCAAATGATCTAAATCTATACATTGAAATAGTACCTCTCAAGTATCTTCTTAGACATATTAAGAGTGGAACTTTGAAACCACGTGAGGTGGTAAATGGTTCCATATCTCAGTAATTTTTTATGTAAAAAGGTTTAGCTTAATTAGTTTGTGGAATCGCCTATTTATTAATTTAATTAAATCCATTATTGTATGTGTTGACGCAGTTTTCATACTCAGAGCGTAATTGCAACTCAACGTTGAATTCTCTCCAAAGTATTGGGACCAAAAGCGTACATATCAGCTTTGCGACTCTGGCTCAGTGTTACTCGGGGATTCGATCCACTACAATTTGTGTCATTATATTTTGATGTTTATGTAAGTTCTTCTACTCTTTAGCAAATTAATTCTTTAATATTTTAAAATTAGGTTCAATCTTGGAATGACTCCTTTAAGTATTTTATCGGGAGTTTTTTCGAATAGGAGCTATTATAACTACATTACACTCTTTTTCATTACTCTAGGCCACGCTTCATTCATTTTAAACATTGAATCTCCATCATTCCCGCACACCTGGAATCTTGAACCGGGACACATTCCCCCGATACCCGTGCCCTGAGAGAAACTGGCACTCTCTACACGGCCTTCTTTTGCACCTCTTATAAATAATCCACTTTTTCACTTCTTCCTACCTCTTCTTCTTCCTTCCTAAGAAGGTAGCTGGTATAGCATGGGTACTTGAAGGTACACACTGCCATTTTAATCACAGTGCTCGAAGTTGTGTACCTCCTGTCCTAAATCCGTGCAGGAGGTCATTCGGTTATATATCTTCCTCACATTTTCTCTTTTCCTACCTTCATCAGTTCTTTAAAGGTCTCTCTTTACTAACATTCTGTTCAATGGGGCCTAGTTGCCATAGCGATTTAAATTTAGAAAACAAAATCTACTTCATTACTTGTAATTTTGAAGCCAGTAGATATAACTACAGGTCATTTTTAGTGCCAGAGTTACATATGCACCAATTTTAATCTACTTTTCATCCTGACTCTATTTAGAAGCTTTCCCTATCTTTTTTCTGACAGTTTCACGGTAGTCATCTGGACACATTAACTGCTTTGAAGATGGAGGCATTAAAGCAATTCAATAAATGCATTAACATATTTAGGAAAATTTCCTTTTCCTCCGAAACCGCAGATGTGTCTGCTTTTCTTAATCTCCGCATCAGCTTTAGAGACTGCCAATATATTCCTCGTTGCTTTTGGTGTTTTGCGATAAATCCTTCCATTTTCGACTAAATTGTTGATGTTTCGGTAAGAGAGAGGAAAAGTAAGGAGGGTTGAAAGGAGCTAGATGAGAGTGACCTATGAGATCGGGCGAACCATATATAGAATTATCGACTAGGAAAGAGGCTAACACACTTGGTAGAAAAAAAAACGGAGAAGAGGATGAGAAGTAAGAGGAGAAGAAGATGGAGAGGAGAATAATAATAATAATGAAAAGAAGAAGAAAAAGAGGAAGAAGAAGAAGAAGAAGAAGAAGAAGAAGAGGAAGAAGAAGAAGAAGAAGAAGAAGAAGAAGAAGAAGAAGAAGAAAATTTAAGCATTTTCGGTTGTTAAAAGAAATAAATTTCAGAATGAATTAATTTTGTACGGTGTGGATTAACAGTAGTGTGGATGAAAACCTCGAAGACGAATGGACAGATGAAGAACTTTTGGAAGAACCAATAGAAGAACCAAAAACCAATAAGCGTAAAACTTGTCAAGTTATCAAATGAAAGAAGAATAAAAATAATAAAATATGCTACAAGTGCAAGAAATATGTGTGTGGTAAATGTACTGGAATAATACTCAAGCGAATAATTTGTATAAATTGTTCATGATATTGATAATAATTGATACATCTAACGACTTAGTATTAGATAAATACCTAAAGAATTTTTGATAAATGGAAGGATTTATCGCAATCAATTATTCTATATGATAAACATAAATGGGATTGTTATTATGCTATTTTTCTCTGTCGCATACATATATGTATGTAAGTAAATGGAAATATATTGATAATGTATTTTTTATTTAGCATTTAGTGATACCTATTCCATACAATAATAAAATGAAATATTTGCAACAGAAGGAAGTTAAACTGAAAATAATAAGAAAACATAAATCTTGTGATATAAATTCACCCCCAAATGTGTGAAAAAACAAAGAAAATAAGGAAAAATTATATCAAAGGTCAAAATGACCGCTCAGTCTTTTTAGCGGTTGTGCACTTGGCCGTCCATCTAGTGTTAATAAGTAACAAAAAAGTATTCATTATATTTTTTGTTTTCTTTTTCTTTAAAAGGGTTTCCATTAGCATTTAAAGAAAGAGCAAAATAAAAAGCGTAATGAAATTGGGTTCCAAAAAGTGATTTCGAATACCAAATCGACTGAGGCCAACCAAGCGCAGACATGCGCAAGCTCTCCTGGTAATGAGGAGGAGTGGCAAAGCCATGACTAGTTCGATTATAAATAAACTCTTAGAAATAAGTTGGATTAAAACATTTGATAACCGAAAAAAACATATCTTATCATCATCATCACTAACTGTATAATTTAACAATGGGATTTTTGTGAGTATTTGAATAATAATTTCATCTCAGTTTGGTTATGACTTATCTTTTTTTTTAGCAAAGTTCTTTCCAACAATTTTTTTAGGAGATCAAAAAATAAAATGGTGAAGTTCAGAAATAAATATAAGTATCGAATTTTTGTGAATTTTTTTTAAAACCCAAAGAATTACAAATGGTGAAGTTCAGAAAATTTATTTTATATATAATCTTCTTCTTTTTCTTTCTATAACTATATTTTAGCAACGTGATATTTGGAAAGGAGGGAAATTTAGTTTAGAGTTCCTAAAAAAAGCAGCCATGGTTAAATTTTTATGAATTTTCTGAACTTCGCCAATTATAATAATTTTAAAAAGGAACTCTAAACTATTTCCACCTTTTCAAAAAATGACGTTGCTAAAATATAGTTATAGATAAAATAAAAAAGCAGACTTACTTAAATTTTAATAAATTTTATGAACTTCCCTAATTGTTATTCATTTTCTTTTAAAACATTATAAATCATTCGATAATCATATTTATTTTTTCGGAACTAAACTATTTTGATTTTTCAAACTCTAAAGAAATTCTTAGAAATTACTTTGATAAAAATTTAAAATATACTTAAGTCATAACCAAACTAAGATGGAATTGTTATTCAAATACTCCCCAAAATCCCGTTCTTAAATTATAGAGTTAGTAATTGGCGAAGATATGAAAATGTCTAAAAATTTATCCATAGCTGCTTTTTTGAGATTTTAAATTTTAATTTTAGTGGTGAAGCGATAGCTTCCCCCGTAGAGGAGAGTCTCACAGCCATTGCCTGGTCTCCTAATTATTCAGTATTGCTGTTTTTCAGATCCAGCCTTATTTACTAGGCATAAAGGTAAAAAAAATTCGGAATTCTTTGAAAATGATCCTCAGATCTAATTTTTCCCCCCCCAATTTTTTTTTTTATATTTTCATTTTGCTTTATCACTAACTCTTTAATTTAAGAAGGGGAATGTTTTGCTTATTTGAATAATAATTTCATCTCAGTTTGGTTAAGACGTATGCTTCTTTTATCAAAGTTATCTCTAATAATTCTTTTATAATATCAAAAAACAAAATGGTGAAGTTCAGAAATAAATATAAGTATCGAAATTTTGTGAATTTTTTAAATCCAAAGAATTACGAATGGTGAAGTTCAGAAAATTTATTTTTATATATCTTCTTCTATAACTATGTTTTAACAACGTAATATTTTGAGAGGGGGAAAATTTAGTTTAGTTCCTTTAGATTTCTTTTTATAATTAGCGAAGTTCAGAAAATTTATACAAATTTAACCATGGCTGCTCTTTTTCAGATTTTAAATTTCAAGCTTACTAGCGAAGCTCAAGCTCCCCCCTTAGGGGGCAGTGTCAAAGCCATTGCCTGGTTTTATATATAACAATTTCCTCCTAAAGAAAGATTAAAATAAAAAAATCTATTTTAAAAAGAAGTTCGATAAAAGATTCGATTATGGGAAAAGAATATAAACAAACTTATCTTAATTTTAATAAAATTTCGGAACTCGACCATTTGAATTCGTTTTTTTTAAAAAATCCAAACAATTCGATAAACATATTTATTTTTTCGGAACTTCTTAAAATATTTCTATTTTTAGGGACAAATGGAGCTGCTTCTCCACTCTCCACTCATTTTCAGTCACCAGTATCTATCTCCTCTTGATAAAGATTAAAATTGAAAATCTATTTTAGAAATAACTTCGAAAAAACTTTCCAATATACCAAAATTCACCATTTTGTTTTTTTAAACTGTGAGACGCAACTCTTTGAAAAGGTTGATTAAAACCTTGAAATATACCAAAGTCATAACCAAACTAAGAAAAGAATCCTCCATTATAATTCAAACACTAAAAAATCCCGTTCTTAAAATATAGTGTCATGGATTAGCTAGACAGGATCTATGTTTCCTGAAGCCATGTTTCGAGTTTCATAATCCGTTCAACTCAATATGTTCAACTATTTTCTCCGCAGTGAGATTTGAACATTTTCCTTACAATTGATGTCAGGCTCATGGGAGGGTAAATCCTGCCTCGCTCTTAGCATCCTATTTTATATCGTCGTCGGCACCAGCCCGTGTCCGAGCATTGGTTCCGTCATCTGGTATCTTATCTTCTCTGTTAATAAAGGGCAGATAGTGAGGGAAAATGGCGACAAGAGGCCAGTAGCTAAGTATCTTGTTTAGGGTGATCGTGGCTGTGCGACGGCCGTGCGCACTCACTTGACCAGTAGCATGTCCACGGCGGCTCAATGAAGATTAGACGTGCAGTTACAGTGGCTCTGGCTGCAGCGAGCTGCCAGGTTCTTAGTATGTCAAGGTCCGCTTTTATCACATCTGCCCGCCAGACGCTGAAGTCCACCACCGGTATCAGATAGGTTTTTTGACGTTGGGGTCCTAGGTTTTGTTTATTGTTTGGAGTTTTCCTTCCCCTAGTGTTTACCTTAAAAGGTTTACCCTAAAAGAAAGTAGGGGGTTTAGATTCAGATGTTTCTTTCTCCTAGTCTTTTGTCTGCGTTTTTCCGTGCGTAGTTTATCCCCACAAGGGGGGCGGCTTCGTCACTCCTCTTTAAAGTTACTCATAGACTTTTATTTCTTCTTAAAACCACATTTTATATATTAGCGTTACATTAGCTAATTTCCAAGCATTTAAGACTTCCACTTTCAAAAGAGGGATTGACACTTTTAGGTCTTTGTTCGACTATTAAATACTTAACTAATTTTAGGACTCTTGGGATGATCATATTCAGACCAGGAGATTTAAATTCATTGATTTTATCAATAAATCTGTGGATATTCTCAATTGAGCAATTTTTGATTGTTAAAGATTATTACAAAGAAATTTGGTAATGGTTGAAGGGGTAAAACTTACATTATCTTGGCTTTAATTGGTCCAATATCACCTCTGTTTGGTTTTCTCTAGTTTATTGGTCAATGAATTTTTTGCCATTGGCTTTACCGTTAAAAGCCTCTATATTCTTCCTATTGCCCTTGGCGCTTTTAATTTCTGCTTTAACTTTTCTCATGGGATTAGATGTTTGTCTCTAATGTTTTTATTAACCATCTAGGGCATTTGACATTAATATTTCCTAATGACTTTGACAGATATAATTTCTTCTAAATTTATCTAAATTTTCTTCAGGAACCACCACTTTCTTTTAATCGATGTGGAATAGTTTTTTCAAATCGATACTTGGAATATTTTCTTTTGTTTTGTTATGGTTTATGTTAACGTTATATTGTTAAATTATGGTCGCTCTACTTCAATTTATCTACTACAATAAGATTTAAAATTAAATCATCGTCGGTGCTTAAATATATATCCAAGATATCCTGACAATTATAGGGTCTCTCACGCACTGAGATAATTGGCTATCGTCTATAAAATGGAGTAATCACGTGTCTTCAGAGTTTGCAGTTTTAGTAGAACAGTAATAGTACTCGTCCGAAATTAAAATCATCAACAATTTAAGATAATTTCTCCTAAATCGTATTTGTTACACCTATATATGATCATTAATAGATATTTTCTGTCTGACAAGGTCTTCTGTAAGCTAAATATTTACAAAGGTGACTTTTAAGATTTAACTAAAATTCTATCAATTCGAATTCCAGACATACATATATTACACTCTGTATTGTGAAGATTTACTCGTATAAATTAAACTCCATTCCTTCACTACCTGTCCTATATTTATGGAACATTTTATATAATTACAAATCAAATTAATTCACCGGTAAACCTCTTGAGTGGCAATGTATCCAGGTTTCTGTGATTCCTCTTGTCTTTTGCTTCTAATTCCACCGAAAGTCTGAACTCGGAAAATTTACTCCCAATGGATCTGGCTTTAAAGAAAATAGCCTTTGGTTGAATTCCGTGTTTATCTGTATTTCTGGGCTTGGGTTCCTTATTCAAGGCGGAAAAATAATCAAATTAGTAACCGAGCATTTCTCTTCAAGGATTTAGTAAATGTTCGGGTTTAAAAGATCTTCATATTTTTGCTTTCCTTTTGGGTAAAGGTGATTTTCCTAGTCAGCGAAATATTCATTGTTTTCGATGAATTTCCTTAAAAAATCGACAAAATATACACAATCACTTTCACGTATCGAGATAGAGAAGATATGGAGAGAGAGAGAAAAAAGAGCAGATATCTAGAGGGAGAAGATATTGAAAGAAACAAATTTGTTTTTAAGTTCGTCCACCTAAAAATAAATCCCCTCTCTCGTATTTTCAGGTCAATATTCTATTTACATAAGAAGCAGCGTAATCTCGTGCCAATCTCCTGAGGGTTAAGTGTGAAACCTTTGTTCCTTGGGTAATTTATACGTCACAAATAATCGATGAATGATGATTGATGACGACGGTAAATAAGGAAAGTGGAGCGGTGTGGTGGGGAAAATGGAGGTGGACGTAAGCCAAGATTTTCTCTTGAAATCTGAACAATAATGAGTGAAGCAAGGGGGTGTAGGACCAAATCTAAACTAGTGTGTGTCGTATGGGTGCAAAGGAACGAATAAGAGAGCAGGGGAATCCATAGATGTATATGATGGATGTTAGAATTTCTTGACATGACCACATTTACAACACTGCCTACACTTCTCAGCAGATATCGAACGTCGTTTTATGATTGAACAACAACAAACCCCAGAAACCTTCCATGTTTGATCTCACCTTGGGTCTCTCTTCTACACTTTCACTTATAATTAACCACAAACTTCACATGCATCTAACTTTCAGCTGCTGTACCACTCCTCCTTCATCTAGTTTGATGATCTTTCTTCTCATCTTTCTTTTTTCTTCTCGTTTAATTTTTCTCTCTCTTTTACAAGTTAAATGCCTTTATTCTTTCGTTTCTCCATTTCATTACAATTTCCATATCTTTCCTCTTTCTTTTCTCCGTTTTTTACAATGTCAATGTCCTTCTTCATCTGTTTCTTCTTTCTTTACAATTTCAATGTCTTTTATCTTTCGCTTCCCCCTTTCTTTACAATTTCAATGACTTTCTTCATCTATTTCTTCATTTCTTTTCACTTTCTAATTATATTTTCTTTCTTTATCGCTTTCTTTTGTAAGGTTATAGGTTTTTTTCCTGCTGGTCGCCTTCATCGAGATTTTATAATAATTAGGAATTGACTTTACTCTGACTTTGGCATCTCTATTTGTTATCATCCTACTTCTTTCGACAGAGTGAGAAAAATCTTCGTTGCATTATACAAATACTTTCTTTCTCTATTGCTCATGTATAAATTTCTAAGATAAAACCATCTCAGGTAAGTCCATCACAATCACTTTGAGGAATATTGTAAGTAATGCAGTGAAGTTATGGCAAAAATCAATACATGATAGGTCCATATTCTTAGTAGCCAAAAAGAGGAGATTACTAGTGGTACTCTGAGATAGAGGGAAGCGTAATTTTCGTATCTTTTCTCTATGTATGTTTTTCTTATTCTCTTTTTAATTTGTTCTCTCGTGAAACCTATAAAAGCGCATTGGCGATTTTTTTCGTGTTATAAAATACCGTCCGCTAAAATTATGATATAGAAACCGTTCACCAGAGAATTCGTAAATATTAATATTTTTGATAAATGGTAAAAGGCACTAAATAAAAATCATTAGCCAATAATTTTACAGTAAAACTGTAAAAAATCATTAAGAAAATAAATTTAATCTATTTGCCCTAACCTTTAAGGCAATAAATAAAAATTATGATGAAATAAAAAATAATAACATATAACCTCCTGCATAAATTGTAAGACGGCAATAAATAAAATGATTTCAAAATAGTTTGATATAATTTATAATGAAGTAAGAAAATAATTCGTCTTTATATTAAGGTATGATATTTGGTAATACTACAAATTAACGTATCTACCGTTATCTACTGAAATTACTTTCAATCTCATCTCTATGTATTTCGGCATTTTCTTTTGACATTAACTCCTTCACGCCAAAATAACTCTCTTTCCTTGCTATAATTGCCCCAAATCACACTTCTCCGCCTTCTAATCACGCGATTTAAACCTACAAACTATCGAAATTCGATTTAATTATTTAGCTGGATTAAGCTTCCTAATCATCAACCACATATAACACCTAACCTAACAAAACATAGTGGAAAAATAAAGGATGACAAAGCCGCTATGAAGTTTGAAAGTTATCTCAGTCAATCACATTCAGAGTATCCATTGGATTGCGTTATCAGTCACCAACCAGTAGGCTCGTCATATTAAGTTTAAAATACAAGACCGCAAGCATGCACCTACTAAAATAAGCATACACACATAAAAATCTGAAAAATATGTTTCTTTACTTATGCTCGTCCCCTTCATACCTGTCTAGCTTTTCTTTGTATGATTTCTAACTAGAGCTATTTACAATATCCACAAGCAATGGATTCTAAGAATTCATGACTATTACGGAAGTAATATTTTATCGAGTCTATCTTACTTCTAAATTTGTTAATATTAAAACAGTGACCAATTGTTTTATCATTTTTCTCGAACTCGAAAAACTTCCTTTTTCTAATTTATCAATTCTTCTATACATTTTACCAAGCTAGATCAAATGACGACGTAGTTTAAAATAAATAAATGTTAACTGTCATCAACCTATCTATATAAACTAGGAACTTCCGGTGTGGTAGCATTTATGTTGCTCATATCTGTCCTGCCTCCGGAATGTTACTATCCTGCCTGGAATGTGAGTACCATGCCTAAATAATATATTCCAGGTGTGAAATATTTTGGAATATTTATATCTAAAATTCTATTGCAGAAGCATAATAACCTTTAAGTATTATTTTTAGCCTCAAATCCCTACTTAAAGTGCATCAATGACGGAATACTTACTACTCCTAAAGCTCTCTTATCTTTTCCTGGTGTCCAACCAGCAACTTTCTAATTTCTACCTAAATTCCCTATAATGGTTTACTATGTGAACAACTTTCCATTTTGAAAGGTTGAATGTTAGCTTGTTCTTCCGTGCACATTAAATTAGTATGTATATTTATATTAATTTTAATTGTGAAATTTACGCGTATTTCTCCCAGATTCGCTTCTAATTTTGTATCATCTGCAAACATTCACATTTCACTTTAAAAAACTACTTTAAGGTCAGTTAATTTAACCAGAAATAATAATTGTATCAAAACATATCCTTGAGTATCTATTGTGATTTCTTTCTATTCAGTATTACTCTCACATTTCTATTTTACAGCAACACTGCGACCCACTTTAAAAGGTTAGGAAAAACTCTATACTTTCTCAATTTATGCTCTAGTTGCCAGTTCCTCCATCTAATTATACTGTGGCATAATCTAGTAATCCCAACAGATTTGTTAGGCAAGATTTACTTGACTTAAGTTCATCTTGACTATTACTCGACCTTCTTACGATTTAGAACTTGCAAAAAGAAATAGATCTAACAAAGGAAGAATTCATATATCAAAGCTCGACTGCTTTCCATAGCATAATTTTAGCGGAGGGTGTCGTATACGACGAAAAACATCAGCGACTCTATTTCTGGGTTCGTTCTATGGAACATATTGGCCCCTTTGAGATACTGCTTTTTGTATCCCTGACCCATCTTAATTAACTATCATATGCTACTCTACCTCTTAGCTATATTCATCCCTCTTTCACCTGGGTTTGTCTCCTTTTCTAATATTTTGCCTCATGCATTTTAACACCATCGGCTCCATTTTGGTGCATTCCACAGCGTTCATGAGCTTCCTCTCGCGAATGGACGCTGCGAATGTAGTGCAGCGTTGAAATAGTTTAATAGAAGGCCATCTCCATGTAACTACTAGCACTTACTTTTTCACGCCTCACTTATACTTTTTTTAACTATGAGGGGAACCAAAAGAGATAGAGAGTGAATGTGTTGCAAGGAGTATCTAAGAAAATCATTTCTGCAAGAGATCTTGCTGATCATATTGAAGGGGAATCGAATGTCAAAGCGCCGAAAGTGCTTGGTACGAAAACAAATATTAAGGCTCTCCTCCCCCTCCTCTTCCAAGTAACAAAAACCCCACTGCTGGAAAAGGGTAGGTCCTCAAGGCACGTTTGAAGGCAACAATAGAGTAAGCAGAGGGTATCTCCTGGGAATTTTACTTGACATTATTTTTATCTCAACAACTTAAAACATTTACACCTCTGTTTTATTCTCTCCCACAAGCTTATTCAAAATTAAGCAACGAATCTTCCACAGCTGAGAAGATTTTCCCTAACAACTTCCATATTGCATCGCACATGAATTTTCAAGGTGAATTTCAGTTCCTAAATATAAGCTAAAAGTTTTAAGTTCCTATCTAAGTTTAGGGCTGCGGGCTTATTAAACACGCGTCCCATCCATTATACTTAACTTAGGTTGGAGAAGTGATAAATAAATTTGACACCGCTCTGTCAGAGAGCTCTTTTCCTGCACTCATGCAATTAACGCAAATGCTCACAGATTAAAGGAAGCAAACGATATAGCCTTGTCTGTTGACCACCGCTTTGGATATTAAGCTTGACGCGAACTAACTATTTCAACTATTTACTCGCCTTTCAATCGGATTATATTGATTGCTTCATCAATCCTTGACTCTGGGCTAGAGCTCGTCGCCACTGCACGAGTACAACTTCCGTTGTAGCTTGACCACCGTATCACGGCAACCTGGACAAGTTCATATCTCGTTTCTTTCTAGTCTCGTCGAATTCTCGTGCAATTTTCCATTCATTTCTCGTCTCTTTCATAAATGACACCAGAAAGTCACAACGACTCCATCACTGTTGACGATAATGTTCGGTCGTGATACTAATTCCATAGACACTGTTGGGGCCCGAAGTCCCTTCTAGCTATCGCGACTCATTTTATAATTACCTCTAAACTCACTTCACTTAATTCTGCTACCCTCCATATATACTATTACTCATCTCTTAGCGCCCTCTATCTCTCTCCTGTTGTGTCTATCATTTGACCGATGTTCCCAAAGGAGCAATTTTCTCCCGCCTTTATGATGCCTTAATAGATTCGGTGTAAATTTGCAAAATTGCTTCAGGTGGTTGACCTTTTTCTTTCATTAACGGCTTCTTCGTGGACTTCTTAACTTCCTCGACATAAACCAATGGAGTCATTTATTATTGAGTGTTTACATCGAGTATAATTTGAAATAAACAGGGTGTTAAACTGATTATGGTTGTAATTGTAAACTTGCTACAATTAATTATGAAAACTTTATGTTGAATTTCGTTCCAAAGAACAATGTAATATAGATTATTTGATGAGAAATGGAGTGGTTAGGATATATTTCATTGTAAATATGATAGATAGGAGATTACTATTAAAATAAATTTAATTTAGAGAATTATTTTCGTTAATGTGATATTTCAAGCAGAAGTATCGAAACAATATAACACGGTTTGTTTGCTAATTGGGGCGCCAAATTGCCCCAATTATTCCATTTTTCAGCTTAATTATCTATATATCCTTATTCAAGTTTTAATCATGGTTATTATAAAAATATTCCTACTAACAAATGGATAATTCCGAAAAGATAATTTTCAAATTTATCCTATGAGCATAAAGGTAATTACTTGGCAATACACTGCAAAGCCTAACGGTAATCATCCAAAGCTATTCGAGTATTCATAAAACAGATAAATAATAATTATTTAATAATTTTATTAATTTTGTTCGAACATTTTGGAAAATGTGATAGGAAATTTTCTGGCAATTGTAGATCCCCAAATTTTCAATTTCTCTCTAATATTAATTCAAAAGCTTTTTAAGGAGCTTTTGGATGGAATTTTAAACTTCGGGTTTCTCAAGGCACGTATGTATGAGCATAAGCCCCGTACATTGGACGAGTGGAAGAAGGTTATTGGCATGAAGGTTGACCAAATTGATAGAGCAATTCTAAAGAAAGTGGAACCAACTTCAAGAACGGCTTTAGAAATGCATCAATAAAAACGGACACCACTCACAGATGTTGTGTTCGACACTTGATTTTTGTCAAATGCGAATTCAATACGAATACATCAATGTCAATCAATATTTTTTTAAGCTAAAATTAATGATTTTTTTAAATTTATCAAAAGGTTCAATCCTATCTGCTTCATCTGCACCATTTTCTGGGGATCTGCTACCTGACACACCAGCCTATCGTGGTACTTGGAGTGGGCTCGATGCTCATCACTTTAGGATATGACTGATTTCCCTATCTCAGTCGATGAGTTAGGTCGGTGGATGGGATCGTTGAGTTCTTCTCTGGCAATCTCATCGTCTTGGTCATAACTATTTTGAGAACGTCTTGTCGTTTTGCCTGCCGTGCACTTCCTCACTATTCGCCAGAAGTGTGACCCCTCTCCAGACAGAAGTAAAATGCCTATGTGCTAAAAGTACCTGGCAAACGATTTCACCGCCCGTTAATTTTGTTCACCTAGGGCTAGATACTGTTGTATTTTGAAGCACGTCAGCCGTCATTTCTGGCGGGCCTACGTGTCTTCACTTGACGGGAATAATACTCATACAAAGGTGTAGAATCGGATCAAATTATTCGGGGAAAGGATTTCCCATCCGGTTTCCACGGGAAAAAGACCACAGACTTTAACCCCTGGCCCAGGATATGGCTTTGGCTACCGGTTTCTCCAAGTTATCTAGCCGAAATTCTGCTCCGCCAGCCTTCAATGCACGTCGTAAGATCTCTAAAGGATTCCGACTCGTATTTGCCTCGAGAGCCGGGAAACTTTCAACCACAGATTTGCGTGGAGTGAGTTGCTTTCCGCTCTCGCTTCATTTGCAAACCCCGCAGCTGGTGCGGACGATGTCTTTATGCCAATCCTTAACACCTAGATAACTGAAACATATCCTTTATGTTAGAATTTTTTACTAGAATGTGGAAAAATAGTATCCTCCCATACCCATGGCGAATTGCTACTGTTCTCGATTTTTGCAATCCGGGGAAGATAGTATTAACCCGGCCAGTTTCTGCCCAATTTTCCGAACCTCCTGCTCGTGCCAGATGATAGAGAAATTTATAAATGTTAACCTAGCCTTATTCTTGGAAATCAAAGGCCACCTCTTCTCCTCACAGTGTGACTTTTGCAAGTTCCACCCCTCGTCGGAAGCGCTGCTCCAACTGAAAGATGCTGCATGTGAGGCCTCCTTCGTAGACAGCACTACACCACGGAGAGAGCCTATGAGATGGCATAGCGATACGATAACATGGAGAATATCTAGACAATGGGGACATGGGGACGCCTTCTAATCTTTATTTATGAATTTATGCAAGATCGTCTACTGTGCTTACGAGTGGGGAAAATCTCTCAACGGCCCAATTGAATAGGAAGAAAGTTTCGTCACTATTACACTCTTTGCTCTGAGCATCAACGTTATCACCTTGTGGCTGCCAGAAGATGTTCTAAATATGCCCAATTTGAAAGACCTTTCGATCTTTTTTTATGCGGCTCTGATGCACAGTCTGTAGCCTTCACTTTAACAGGTTTTGACTCTTCTTCCCTCTCACTACATGGTAGGAATCATCTCAGCCCTCCAGGCTATCTGGCAAAAAGCTGGAAGACGGCCGAGGGTAACGTAAACTTGCGTGTCATCGCGTCACAGCTGTTCGTTTAAATCTTTTCTCCAAAAGAGCGACGGATTCAGATCGCTTCCTTTCATCTTAGAAACCAGGGCACTTGCGGGACATGCCACTATTTGATGAAACGCTCCCCTGCACCTTATGCAACAACTTCGTTGTTCCCCAGTCTGTTCAGCACATTTTGCTGAATGGCTCAGAATAGGGGCTCTTCGTTTATGTTACATGTCCCAGGACCAGGACAAGCGGAGTCGCTACCGCTTGTCGCTCAGACTAGAAACGAGTTTAATTCACATTCTTGTGGGCTAGGTGACTTCTTGGAGGAAGCTGGACTCGTCCATTTTACCTCTCTCTCTTTGATGTAGGTGGCGTGCTCCAAGGCACTGAGGGATATAGGCACTCCTTCAATTCCGGTGTGTGTCTCCTTCTTCTTTTTGTTTGTTTTTTGCTTCTTCTTTGGTTTGGTTTGTATTTTTTGCCTTTGCTTTTGAGTTGGGTATTTTTCTTGTTTATATTCAGCCTGGTTAATTCACATAATTAGGGCGAGTTAGTTCCTTGTGGGTATTCTGCAGATAGACGCAATACAAATGAAACAGGTCTGTGAACTTCCATAACATTATGGCACTTTTATGCATCACAGATAAAATTGATATCAGAGTTTGTTGGACCTGAAAAATTTGATTTCTTGGCTTCTCTTATCACAACTTAGTGCAAGAATTTCTCTTGATTTCTCTTGATTGTCTTATTCTATTGCCTATTACTTCCTCTGAATTGACTAAGCAGATTCACTGAAAGGAATCAAGATCAAAAACCAAGGATCGTTAATACTGTTCCTAAATAACTTTAGCAGGGACATTCTGAAGCAGGAGAGCTCGCTAATTTAGTATGCAAGGGATTAGAATTCATGAAAATACGCGTCGAGCCTTGAAAGAAACTAAAAAACTAATAAAATGCCGACCTTTATTAAAGGAATATTTTGTTTATATATCAAGGGATACATCATTATAGCTCTATAAATATTAGGGGCAAAATTTATACCTTGTTACAATTCTCTGTGGCACCTTTATTTGAAATAAATTATTTTCTTATCTCTAACCAATTTCTTGTCAGTTCAAATATTTTCAAAAGAGTGACAATTGACGCATACGGTAGAACATGGAGTTTGATTCTGTCACATTTTCATTACTTTCTCTGTAAGAAGAGTTGTCTTACAGATAACATAAGTATCTAGACATCTTCCGTTTGCACTCAGGAGTTACTGAAGATGAACGAGGGAAGAAGGAAATGAATGATATAACCAAAAAGAGAATGAGTTGAGATGCTCTTTTCTACAATGCATCGAACTATATTAGTTATTAAAGTATCAAGTAGTTACGGTGGTTTATTTGCCTGGGCAGCTAGCGGCTGATTTTATGTGGCGGCTTGTATCTGTTTAGCTATTTTTTGGATAAGCTTATCTTCATGTGAGGGAAATAGGAGTCATTATCTTCATATGAGAAAAGTCGGGGGTACCTTTCTTTTACGCTTTAGCGATATGGATTACGAATACGAAGTTGAATCTGTTCAAAAAGCCTCGTCTTCAATGTGGAAGTTACAACATTTTATTCCCATGTGACGATTGTAGTTTATGCACTTCGTATCTCCTAGTTACAACTCGCATCTCCACTCACTAAAACTGATTCTCTCCTACCAGGTCTCTATATCACTTTGCTAACTATTCATTTTGTGATTAGTTTTTACGTTTCCTTCTTATTTAGAATTTTTACTAGAACCTCTAGCTCCATGTCACTGAGATCAGGGGACGGAAGACTTAATCCAGTCAGCTCTCCCTAAGACCAAAGTTACTTCTTTGGAGCAATATCTACAATAAGGGACACTTTTCTATTCTGGCACAACACCATAAAAAGAGATTTCAATGCCAAATGCGTCAAATGTACGTAGCCATAAGTGAAAGTCTCCCCAATCTTCGTTGAGAGTTGTGCCGTCCTTTCTTTGACCCAATTGCCAGTCATTGTCTTATTATTTTTTATCTCATATTTTCCAACCAAGCGACAGAGTATATCCACATTCTGTGTCAAGCGAAGTGTCATTTTCCAATTCTGACTAAAGTGGCATTGATTATCCCTATTCTGATTAAGCGTCACAAAGTATCCCCATTTTGAGTCAGGCGACGCGGAGTATCACCATTCTGAGTCAAGCTACACTGAGTGTCTCAAGTTTGAGTCATCGACAAGGAGTATCCCCAATAAGAGCCAAGCGACATGGCCTATCAACATTCTGAGTCAAACGACACGGATTATCCTCCTTATAGGAGGAATAGGAAATTCTAATTACACCTACATAGCCACTTCATCCGATTACTTTTCTTGTTGCTCTTTGATAGCTTTCCATCACAAACGAGGGTTATCCTCTCTCCCTCTTCACCTCATACGTTCTCTTTTTATCGCTCTCAAATCAACTCAGGCCGCCAAAACAAGTCAACTCCTAAAATAACATTATCACTGTATCTCTGACGCTTATACTTACATCTATTTTTGTTGTCTAGTGTTTCTCCCTTTTGTTTATTTCTTTTCCTTTTTTCAAGTTGTGTATGAATATGTGTGTTTAGTCTCATGTTGCTGCATCCCCATTTGTATCAAGCGGAGGAGAAATACGAATCACAAAGGGCTAGAATTAAATTTACACTGAGTCTCCAAATTATCCCTAAATTTTGCATTTTTGTTCGATATAGGAATTGTATTTCCACCAGTGTGTGTATATGTATTCCCCTGTGTGAACGTGCATATTTATGCTTGTTGTATCTATTGGTTGGGATGAATGAGATAAAGACCAAGGAAACATTTATATAGACAGTTATACATACATATATCCTCTAATGTACGTACACGTCCTTGCTACGTACAAGTATGTTTACTTCGTAAAAGTAATCCGTTAGTTACAAGGTACAAGAGTGCGATTTACTACAGGAGCCGATAGCGTTTATTTATCCCATTTAGTCGTTTGGTTCTTAGGTTTATATTAAGAATGATTTCTGATTATTGATATTTTAGAGAAGCAATAAGCAAGTTTAGAGCTTTTTAGGGAAAAAATCAGAAGTAAATAAATATTGTTTAAGTTATGGAAAATACAGTTTTCTTAAATTACTTAACCTTGTTGTCTCTTTTCCGCATCACAGGTAGGGATTCTCACGAAAGATTCCGTTAATTTCGAGCTTTAGTCAAACGTAGTACAAATTTAGTAGCTGATTGATTACTATTATGATGTTTTATGATCTTAATATCACCAAACAAAAGTGCAATTGCAAAAAATATCATTCAAATGCAAAATATAATCCTCAACTATTTGTGGAATCCTCTCCACTGGCTGTTTCCTCTTTTAATATTCCCATAACATTCACTTGAAAAAAGAACTTTTAAATAACGAACCAATATCTTTTCTAAATACTCGGTAGCTAATTTTTATTGATCTACTCCTAATATATCTTTCTCCTCTACAAAATTGTATTCCAGTAAACAAAATCATTCTAGAAGGATGCTTTCATCAAACCCTCAGAGTCAAGGAGAGATTACCAAATTACTGAAACAACTTTGGAGTACTGAGAAAAGAACACTTCCCAAAATTTATATTGTCAACAGCGATATCATTACAGAAATGATAAGACCCTTAAGGAATATATTTGGTCTTCCATGACATGTCCTAAAGTTTTATGATCATATTTTATATAAATTCGAAACCAAAGAACTTGAAACATATTGCCAATTGCCGAAACATGTAGTGTTTAACTAAGAAAGGACAGTAATCACTGCAGCTGATACGAAATAGCAAATATCCTCATTATCAAATAAAGATTAACACAATTTCTTGGCAAGAAATTGTATATGAGCGCCATTTTAAGCTAGAGGACTACGTGTAATAGCCAATATATCTTTAAAGATCCGTTACAGATTGAATATGAATGCTTCTAAATGAGGTTTTATGCAGTCAATGGTATTTAATAACTATATAGACTATTAATTGTAGTATAAAAACTTACACCATTATAAAAGATTTACCCTCACGAAAAAGTGATGGCAAGGTTTATCCTAGTTTCTAAAATATACAAATAATATAAACATAAGCCCCAAATTGAAAAGTAATTAATATTTAAGTTTAATTAAAAAGGATTTAGCAACTAATTTATATTCTGAACCCATTTTCCCTAAAATAGAAGGGAACATTTTTCTATAGTATTATGCAAACTATTTCTAAATACCTTAATAGTATTGAATCTAATTGAGGAGAAGGTACATATGTTAGTTGCAGTAGCCTTGTAGCACAGAAAAATTGTAGATTGGTAGTGAAAGGGAACTAAATTAAATGGAACAGAATTCATAACCATTTATTTAGAGTGGAAATCATAAAATTAGCTCGGATCAAATTAAAATCAGGCAATTATGAGATAATAATTTTGAACGTAGATATGTAATGGAAGAAATAGCCATCACTTTAGGCAGCAAAGTCTCAGATTTACAGGAAACAGGTTATATAGTAGAGCAGAAATAATTAGGTCAAAATTTAATAGTATATAAATAACCATTTGTGTTAAATATTAATAACCTATTAATAAATAATTAGGTTAAAATTTAAGGTGTTATAAAAATATATACGAGTATTTTTCCCTCAATACGGAGCTTTTAAATGAGAAAAAGTACGAACCTAGATTTAGTGAATTCGAAGAAATTCCATGATATTCGCTGAAAAGTTTCACTTAAAGTGATTGTTTGAATTTCCAGTAAATGCAAGATATATTTGCTTGAGGATATGATTAAATGATATCCTCTCTCCCTAAAAAAAATGTGACCTTAGCGATTTCCACGACCCAATTTCCTGCTGAATACTGAAGATATTGGACAATTTCTAGCTGCAGCCGCCAAGATTTCCAACTCTGGGTTCAACGCAAGTTGGGGTAATTTATTTAATTTTCTTCTTGGTCTGTTTCAAACATTATGGTCATAAGCACAATTGGAGTAATGACGGATCCCAAATTCATAATCACCCAAGGTGTGGGATCACCCCACCCTTCGAAAGGAGTAAATATGGCAGCCCCAAGATTTTAAACGCAACTATGTTAACAAAGTTTGACTGAGAATGAAACGTGACCGGAGACGGTTTCATTTTCGGACGAGAGCGATATCTTTGGCGAGGGAGGTGGCGATTTTTTCCAACACCCTAAAGTTTTGTGATATTCCATACGTCCATACGTCGAGAAGTTCGGTGTCCTCTCGTACCGATCTTGCCTTCCTCCGATCAGCGAGTTTATTACAAGCGAAGGAAGAGAGCATTCATGTCGGTCAAATGTGACAAGGCTCTTATTTGACAAAGCTTCAATAACATTCACTTCCTAAAGTTTACAGTGTACAGCTAAAACTAGACGCACACAGGAAGAAACCGAAGGACTAGGGAGCGGGAATTAGACACATACCAGGAAGAAAGTGGAGGAGTAATCGTGACGTACTTCGCCATTCATTCGGGGACTAGGAATCTATAATTGACTGGTATCAACGTCAGGATTTTCTCAGCAGATGTTTTCATGTAGCATCTACTGTTTTGTGTGGCAGCAAAAAACAAGCATTACCAGGCTTTCCCTGCCTCCATAAGAATAATAATGATAATACTTAATGATAACATAAATATTCGTAGGCGCTCTTCAAGATTATCGGATAACAAATGGGCCTACCAACTAATGCAACTCTCGAGAGAAGAGGTGGTATTCATTCTACACTTAAAGATACTAAATAGGATCAGCGTATAGTAGCAGGCATATCGTTCCAAGTCCTCGGAGCAACTATAGACAAAGCATTATCTCTTATGAAGCACAGACGAGAAGGTGAAACAATCAGTAATGGGGAAGAGCCAGGGCATACGGAAAGCCGAGCCTGCCCTTGGTGAATGGGGAAGACACATATGAGGGTGTTGTGGTGTTTATGAACTTTTATGTAAGAAGAAAGAGCTTAGAGGTGATTTTTATTTGAATAGATTACCGGATCGCTCGTGCAATGGCGTTTGCCTTCGGCTTTATTCACCCCGTCTCAACGAGAAGGTTGTGATCTTTCGTTGCCCTTTCTTCTTGTTTGACTCTTCTATTGGTTATTTCCTCGCTTATTGACCATCTTTCGATTGCAAAGCTTTGAACTGACTCTTTTTGGCCACCTCTCGTTTGACGAAGTAACACCTCCTAAACACTTTTACCTTACCCAAGCGAGGTGTGACTATTGACACCTTTTGTTATAGTTGATTGATATTCTAATGCATCCTTCTCCTACAATTAATTTATAGCATTCATTTGCTGACGGTGCGTTGCTGTCAACAATGCTTTAACATAAAATCGCTGTCTCTCCTCTTGTTGGGTCTCACCGACCAAAGATAATATTCTGTGCGATTCTAGTGAATAACAAGTACGATCAATTGCTAATCATTCGCATATATTTCCTTCCATCATGGAGAGAAACAAATAAGTAAAATTCCATTATCAAATGATACTTTTCATTGGTCTATTCTAGAAATATCCAACGATATTGAAGGAAATTTTTCTGTAATATGAAAACATCAGAATTCATAATTTGGACCCAAAGTTTATAAAACAACTGACGTAACCAACAAAGCACAACTAATCACCTTTATTTGCTTTTGATGGAGATAAAATAGTAAATCAGTATCCTTGTTGCAAAGAATTGATTACCACTACTAAATTGAAGCGTGATTATACACAGAAGAGCTGCCGAGTTTCTATTAAATCATTATTTTGAGAAATGGAATTTATCAGGTAAGTCTTGTGTCGGGTTTGTACTGTTTGAGCTCCATTAATGTTGGGTTCTATAAAAAGGCTTGCTAATTTGCAGAAGAACACCATTCCAACCTTATAACAACTCACTGTTACTGACATAGATAGATCCTGATTGCAACAATAGTAGGTACTATATTAAAATCATTTTTTTTATCATATTGTAGAAGTAGTAAGTTTCATTAACACTAGATCGGTAAAAGCGCGTATATTTAAGCTAGTTTGTGAAAACATTAATTCACAACACACGCGCTTAGTTTTTCATACAGAACTGAGATGATTATCAATGGACTTCTGAAATGCCCATTTTGTACTTCAAATTGGAGATATGTGACCGATATGTTTCAGCACTTGAATAGTATGAACGTGTCCATGCAAACTGGGAATGAAAATCTTCTCTCATCTGCCGAGAAAATCAAAGCATTCCTGAAAAAAAGTAGTTTGGAAAAGAATTGCAAGTTCAGGCTATTTGTAGATGTTTCCTTTGGTTAAGAAGGACATTCAGACGATTTAATTCCTTTAACAGTGGATTATTCAGCAATTCTGGTAGTTAAAATGAATTATTACTTCTCATTAATAAACAAAATTATTGGATTTGCAACCCTTGACATTTTAACTGATGACGGTGGCTTTTTTTTAAGAGAAGAGGAAGAGCTGGCTACCATACTTACAGATTGTGGTTTAAAGCATATGGTGTTGCCTATCGATCATTTTTGTATTTCTATCAAAGAAGAGAGAATTTCCTTCAATAGCTTGGAAAGTCTTCACTGTTTCACTGCAGTTTTCGAAATCTAATCTCTGTGAACAAGGATTTTATGTACTAACTAACATTCCAAGTAAAACATAGATAAAAAATAAATGCAGTGATAAAGAGATGAGAACATTTTTATTATATATAAGGCCAATCATTCACAAAATGGCCAAATCACATTAAAAACATGTTTCACATTAGTATACTTAAATGTAAAATATTTATGTCTAAAAATAAAGGCTAACTCAGGATGTTTCTTTATCCTTTTCCTATTTCCTGACTAATTTTACCATATTAAACTTAACGATGAGCCCCAATGTTATGGTTCTTTCATAGCTCTCCCTGAGGTATGCAAGTTTGAGAAACAGTGGGCTATTGATTAGGTATTTGCAGACTCTTTCTTTTCTGTTATTTCCTTTTTTCCTATAAGAAATCCCAAGGAAATAAAAGAGTAAAACGCTAGTGTATGAATTTACGCTATTTTTGCTAGGGAGAAAGAGAAAAACGCTATATAATAAATGGACTCAGAGTCAGTAGAGTATTGAAAGCAAAACAAATGCTCGAGTATACAAAAATAAGTGAAAATAAAAGGGAAACAATTAGTACGGCGCATGTTGCTTGCAAAGGCTTTTATATATAATTATCTTTTCATAAAAACCCGAAACTGATTAGAATCTAAAAGATAAATCTATTTAACGCAACGAATTTATCAGGGAAAGAAGCTGAAATTTCATTGTAAATTTATACGCATAAAATGGGATTAAGCCAAAATAAGAGTAAGAATTGTTTTAAAATTAGTTACGTGGTTGATTAAAAAAACAAGCATTAACATTGCTTATTTATGAGCTTTTTTGAATAACAAAAGTGTTTGATAAAATTTTAATTAATAAATATAGCCATGGTTTCGCAAACGAACAAAGAAGAAACGCCAACATTCTCCTTTTCATACATCGGATGCGGTTAATCGGAAAATGATAGATTTTCCTGTTTTTCTTTATTAAATTTTGGAACAATTGATGATAGTAAAAGCCGGTCACTGACGAAACTCAGTCTCTTAAAAAGAATTATACAGTTTATATATTTTAGGAAGGCAATTTTATGAACATTTTGAATTGGCTGGATTTTTTTCCTCTTAATTCAACAGAGACATGGTATGTTATTGTAATTTTATTTAAAAAATTAGGCTGGTATTTCGTATATTTGAAGCTCTTTCTAAGAGTTAAAAAAATAAATATGATTATCGGATGTTTTGAAATTTTGGGACAAAAAGAAGTACTAATTGTGAAGTTCAGAAAATGTATTAAAATTAAGGCGGGGCTGTTTTTTGTCTATTTTTTGATATATATAAAGCATACTTAAATGGAAAAAAAGAGCTGCAAAGATTTGTTTCCATTTAAGAAAAAGATTCTGATAAGAGTTTTTTTTCTTCCCTTTAGGTCTAAAAAAATAAGCAGTGATCTGCAAAAATCTAGACCAAGAGGAAATTATCAGTAGACCAGGCAATGGCTTCGCCACTCCCCCTACGGAGGAAGCTTGCGCTTTGCTACTAAGATTAAAAAAGAACTCTAAACGAAATTCCCCCCTTTTCAAAATATCACGTTGCTAAAATATAGTTATAGAAGATGATATATAAATTTTCTGAACTTCACCACTTGTAATTCTTTGGGTTTTGACAAATTCACAAAGTTTCGAAACTTATATTTATTTTTGAACTTCATCATTTTGTTATTTTGATATTATAAATGAATTATTAGGAATAAGTTTGATAAAAAACATAAGTCATAACCAAACTAAGAGGAAATTATTATTCAAATACTCCAAAAAATCCTGTTCCTAAATTATAGAGTCAGTGATGACGATGATATGTACTGGTAACTTTTTAGAACAAAATCACGTTGCCATCACATCTAATTCCAATTAATTTAAAAGACCTATAGATTATAAGCAATTTAAAATATTTTCTTCCTTAAAATCTAAATTTGACCTTCTTATAATTGAGTCCCTATTAATCGAATATATTTAGCCTGAGCTAAATAATGACTACTTCCACACCGTTATACATTGCCAAATTTAAAAGGAAGATTCTCTTATTTAGTTACTTGCGATTAATTAATTACCTCCGAAACAACCAACGAACTAATACGATATATCTTTTTTCTCTACCACACAATTACATAGAATAAAAAAAACAACGAATACTAAATCAAACCTCGCCTAGAAACATTTTCAACTTCATTCACTCAGCTCACAGCTCTCTCCGAATCTGATAATACTTGATATCGTATTTATTGAGTTTACATCTTCTTCCTCCTCTTCTCGTTCATTGTCATTACAATTTATCTTTATTTTTTAATTTTTCTACAATTTGTCCTTCAGATTGAATTTTAAAATTTTTTGTCCATTATTCCCTACATTTTAATTAAGCTTCAGCCTTTAGATAGTGTCATTGTTCTTTATGATTTAGATACAATTATATATATATATATATATATATATATATATATATATATATATATATATATATATATATATTTATTTTTCTAGTCCAGAAGTTGGGAAAAGAGCTCAAAGCGTTGGCCAATCTATGTTGTATTCAGTGCTTGCTCTCTTTTTCCTCCTGAAGATTGGGCTTGCTAAAAGAAGAAATGTTCATATATATATATATATATATATATATATATATATATATATATATATATATATATATATATATATATATATATATATATATATATAATATGGAAAATACCACGAAAGTTAGCGCGTGATGACTATAAATATGAATATGTTCCACGGAAGGAAACTGAATAAAAAGCGTATTGGATTTAGTCCTTTCGTCTATTCGACATTTTCAAACTGAATGGTAATAAAAATAAGACACCCAGAATTTATACAAAGCACGTTTCCCTGGGATGAGGTCAACATTTTAATGCTATCAGATAATTCGGATTTAAAAGAGATAAATCCGACCTATCTGATAGCATTAAAATGTTGACCTCATGGGGAAACGTGCTTTGTATAAATACTGGGTGTCTTATTTTTCTTACCATTCAGTTTGAAAATGTCGAATAGACGAAAGGACTAAATCCAATACGCTTTTTATTCAGTTTACTTCCGTGGTACTATATATATATATATATATATATATATATATATATATATATATATATATATATATATATATATATATATATATATATATATATATGTGTGTGGAGAAATGGCTACATTAAGTATCCTGGAGGAGTATAGGTACATTAAAGCCCCCCTCCCTTATGAGGAGAAGCGTGGGAAAGGTAGCCGGCGAAAATGCTTACCATGTGTGATCTCCCCGCCGCTGTGGGCAATTGGAGCTAACATCTGTTTTAAGACGACCACCTAAGGTCCTTAAAAGACGCTCTAACGATCGAATTACCTACGAGACCCATAAACCCGTGGTTATGGAAAAAAAAGCGGTGCGAGTCAGAAGGCACGCCAAGTAGCGGTGCGGTTGCGAGCCTCTAATTTGCGAGCTGACTTGGGCACCCTAGTGCCACCTCAGGAATTCTCGCTCTCCCCAGATGCTAACTCACCATTCCCACCCCCCTCCTTTGCCTCTGTGGCCTGGTCACTTCCCCCGTTAGATGGGGCAACAATCCGCCTATAAATAAGCCCCGCAAAGAAAGAGATGAGGATTATCAGAAGTCGATACGCCAGAGGAGGATTAGTTCGTGAAGATTCGATCCATCGGCCAGACAAGAAGATTATCAGAAGTCGATACGTCAGAGGAGGATTAGTTCGTGAAGATCGATCCATCGGCCAGACAAGAAGATTATTAGAAGTCGATTCACCAAAAGAAAGATTAGTTCGTGAAGATCGATCTTTCAACCAGACAAGAAGATTATCATAAGTCGATACGCCAGAGGAGGATTAGTTTGTGAAGATCGATCCATCGGCCAGACAAGAAGATTATTAGAAGTCGATTTGCCAGAAGAAAGATTAGTTCGTGAAGATCGATCTTTCAGCCATACAAGAAGATTAGAAGTCGATACGCCAGAAGAAGGGTTAGTTCGTGAAGATCGATCCTTCAGCCATACAAGACTATTTCCGTGAGAAATGATAGGATCAGATTGAGAAAATCGATCCCCCCTTTCAGGGCCGTATTAACCAAAATAGTCAAGATTTATATCGGTGCCATACCGAAGAAGCCTTTTCAGTCTGCAAAGAAGTCCAAATGAAGAAAAGCAAAGCCGCTCACACTCGAGCGACTCTCACATCGCAAGCTCCGTAAGAGTGAGAGGAGAAGAACCCAGCCCCAACGAGCTCCCGTTCTTTAATTAGGTTGAAGAATCGGCCCCCATCACAGACGACAAGCAATCCCTCCACGAAAATTCAACCAGCGGCCACAACTCTTCAAAGCGAGAGATAAGCCCTCCAGCGACATCCGGCAATCCCTAATACCTACCTGTAAGTTAAAAATAACATTTATATTCCTATTGCGATAGTAGAAGTTTAGTACGTCCCACTTTTTATAGGAGAGTAGAAACCATTGTTCTTGAACCTAGGTCATATGTGTTTGTAGACGAGAGTACGTTAATTTAATGTTTAACGCTATTCAAATAGAGTCGCGATAAAAATACTAATTGGCAATTGAAATGTTTACGGGAAGCCTATTTGTTTATTTTTGTCAGTTGAAACCGTGCGAAGGGTTTAGATGTCAAAGATAGAAATGTATTAACTGTTGATTTGTTATAGTTAAGTGTTTCATTTAAAATACATGTTTATTTTAGTATATATATATATATATATATATATATATATATATATATATATATATATATATGTGTGTATAAATATATATATATATATATATAAATATATATATAAATATATATATATATATATATATATATATATATATATATATATATATATATATATATATATATATATAAATATATTATATAAATATATATATAAATATATATATATATATATATATATATATATATATATATATATAAATATATATATATAAATATATATATATATATATAAATATATATATATATATATATATATATATATATATATATATAAATATATATATATTGTCGTAGAATGACTCCCGACGATACCATATATATAACACTATTCGTTGAGGGAACTTCCTTAATTATCTTTAGAGTGAGTTTACTGTCTGGCGGCCGATATTATGTATCTTCGATATGCGTAAGAAGTGGAACTGAGCTCAAGGATAATAATATTGCTATCATTAATAAAATAAAGTTTTATTAATAATAAGTATAAACAATACACAAAAAAACGGAAAATATTGACATAAACAGAATGGAAAGGGTCGTGGAGACTCGGGCTAATCCAAGGATTTAAGGGATTAAAAAAGGTAAAACAAATATAGAGTTAAAGAGATGGGATGGTTCGATAAACAATTTAAAGCACAGGATAGAATTGACAAAAGAGGTCAATACTCAAAGGTGAAGTTTGGCTTACGTAACTTTGGCACTAGTGGTGCAGTGGAAGGTGGCGCAAAGGAGTTTCGGTCCGCTGGCGAGCTCCAGCCGAAGGGGGGTAAATAAAAGGATCCTGACGAGGCGTCTTGGGAAGGAGAACCGTTTCTCGACGAACGGCTTGAAGAACAATGGCTGTTCTACTTTGTTCTCTTCTGAACAAAGGAAGGATGAGAACCGTCTCTTGTCTACGGGATCAAGAACAATGGCTGTTCTAATGTTGTTCTCCTTTGAACAACAGGGGGGGGATGAGAACCGTTTCTTGGCGAAGGGCTCAAAACGAACAATGACTGTTCTAATGCTGTTCTCCCTTGAACAACAGGGGGGGAAGACAACCGTTTCTTGGCGAAGGGCTCAAAACGAACAATGCCTGTTCTAATGCTGTTCTCCTTGAACAACAGGGGGGGATGAGAACCGTTTCTTGGCGAAGGGCTCAAAACGAACAATGGCTGTTCTAATGCTGTTCTCCTTGAACAACAGGGGGGTGAGAACCGTTTCTTGGCGAAGGGCTCAAAACGAACAATGGCTGTTCTAATGCTGTTCTCCTTGAACAACAGGGGGGGGGGAAGCCTTGTGGACTTGGCGTCGGAAAGGCTCGAACCTTTGGCGCTCAAGGAATATTGTCCTCCTTCTGGACAAGTGATGGTGAATCTCGAGGTCGAGGTCCCTTGGCGCACAAAGGGACAGAGGGTCGTGGTGATGTTTCGCGACGAAAATCTGGATCTCCAATCTGATCTTAGTGGTAAAGTTTCCATATAAATAGCCAGGACATCTCCTTGGCGTGGGGGAAAATGGAGTGAAAGTTTGGAGGGAACGCACAGCCGGGCCGGGAAACAATGCCTTATCTGTTCATAAGCCTAACTCGATCTGGCGAGGTTGGCGTATGGGGGCGAACGGGGGGACGATAACCTCCTTGTTTAAACATTGGCATCCGGTAGCTGAGATAAGACTCCAAGCCTCGAATTGAAGATGCACGTGGGCAGCATCGTGGTTTTAAATAATACGGGATAGGAGTTGAAATTAAACGCAGCTTCAACACGTTCTATCACACCCCTCCATTCCAGGGGAAGTTGTCACTTCGAAAAAAAAAGAGAGAAGGGACAACGATAGAGCTCCGTTGTGGGGAACTCGTTTTCTTGTACCAACCGTACCTTCCTGCACCTAACTAGTATTACCTCAATACATATGATTATTTTGATCTTGAAATTATAGGGGAAAATAACCTTTAATACAAGTTAATCAAAGAAAAAAAAAAGGGCATGGAACAATGAAGTGATATAAACTTAGTACATACGGGACAAAATAATTTATACGTAAATTTATAAGAACAAATATATATACATACAAAAATTAGACATTGAGCGTTACAAAATTCAGACATATACATTAATTAATTATATTACAAAAGAATCTTAAATCAGGTCGTACAAGACGGAATATACCTACATGGAAATACTAATCCTATGAATACAATTATTCTACGCTATTCGGTAACGCATTCCTACTGAGTGCGTCAGCGACCTGGTTATCGGAACCTTT
The DNA here is from genome assembly GCA_963969495.1 of Ceratothoa steindachneri. Lineage (NCBI taxonomy): Eukaryota > Metazoa > Arthropoda > Malacostraca > Isopoda > Cymothoidae > Ceratothoa > Ceratothoa steindachneri. The sequence goes on from OZ018329.1 coordinate 145,461,469, forward strand.
GATATAATATATTTTAAATTGATACTCTTGCAAGAGTAAACTCCAGCGCATGATGCGGCCGTTTGAGTGTCTCAAATTCCTAATATAGGCTAACGGACGGTGGTCGGTTCCTATTTGAAATTCTTTACATATCAAGTACAGCTTGAATTTGTCTATGACCCAGATAATTGATAGAGCTATCTTTTCTCTAGTGGCATATCTCTTTCCACGTGGTAATAATTGACGACTAGCATATGCAACTGGATGACTCGTTCTGTCATCCACGTATTGAAGGAGTACACCTACAATGCCCTCGTTGATCACGACGGTCTTAATCCCAAAGGATTTTTCCGGGTTGGGCAACTTTAAAATGGGGGCAGAAATGAACTTACTTTTGAGCTGATTAAAATGGGAAACAGCGACATCATTCCAACGTAAACGATCGGAGAAATTCTTTTCCTGAAGGGGGCATAAGGGGGCCGAAATTGCAGCGAAATTCGGAACAAATCGCTGATAGGGAGAAGCTGATCCTAGGATCGATCTTAATGGCTTCTTTGTAATCGGGAGGGGCATGTCGGCGATTGCCTTAATCTTGTTCTCGTGGGGACCTAACTTGCTTCGTCCTATTTTGAAACCCAAATATTTGATGGTTGCGTGAGCAAAATGGCATTTGCTGGGGCCAATGGTGAGGCCATTTTCACGCAGTTGCTCGAAAAGAACTAATAGGGCGGGTAAATGGTGATTCCATTTAATTAGTTCTTGTAGCTGACTCTTCGGACGTGGTGTCAGCTGCGCGTCACTATCCAGGTCAGAGGGTTCTAAAGACTCGCCTGGTAGGGAAGGAGGAGGCTAATCGGCATCAGGTTGGATGCACACTGTCTGGATTACGTTAAGGGACTCCGCGGGGCAATCTTCTTCAAGCGCCGATGCTTCGTCCAGTTCTACGAACGTATCTCCATGGGCGCGTTGGGGGTTCTTTTTTTCTTGGGGTCCAGGGACAGTCTCCGTGTCCTTGTCTGGGGCCTTATCACCTAAGGGTGTTAGTGATTCACACTCCTCTTTTGCCGTCCTAAAGTCCTGGTAGGGGTCTCCGAGAAATCGGACGGTATCGGGGTTCTGATGGGGACGGGCTCCTGGGCTTCTTTCTTATCTCGGCCTTGAGGAAGGGCGGCCTGAATCACAGGGTCGAAACTTACTTGGGGGCTCTGTCCTATAAGTACGGAACAGAATTGTATGGGTGCTACAATGACTTCAGCCCAGCCATTATAATATTGACACTGCAGGTAACATCTAGCGACGGGGAATCGGTTCGCCCGCCCAAGTTGGTCATGTACCACCGCAAATTTTTCGTGGTTAGAGGCCACTGGGAGGAGTTCGTCGGACACGATGAAGCACGTACATCCTGTGTCCCTGACGAGAGTCAATACTCGGCAGCTGTCCACGCTGCCCTCCTCATATTTCAAAGTTCCCGATGAACTTTTACCAAAAACAAAATTTACCTGGTGGCCTGACGGAGGGGGAGAAGTTTCTGCTTGGGTCTGCACCACCGGGGGAGCCGGGGTTGCATTAATCTGGTGAACTTGGTGGGCTGTTCCGCTTTTAAGCCTAGAATTTTGGGGGCAATTCCAGCTCATGTGGTTTTCTACACCACAGGTGAAGCATATGGTTGGTCGCTTCGGGAAGAGAAATGGAGGAGAAGTCTTAACGGGAGGTTTGGAGTCCCGTTGTTGGTTTTGGGGAAAGAAGTTTGGGGGTTTTACGGGGCTCGGAAACTTTGTCAGCTTTCCTGGGAAGAGGCGCGAATCCTTCCTTCTTTCTTCTCTTTGGATTTCTCTTTCTCGTTCTTCTCGTTGTATTTTTCTTTCTCGTTCTTCTCGTTGGATTACTCTTTCCCGTTCCTCTTGTCGGATTACTCTTTCCCTTTCTCTTTCTACCTTTTTTCTTTGAAATTCTGCTTTAATATGAGCTAATTCAATCTGAAGCTCAGCTTGTCTTATCCGTTCCTCTCTTTCTCTTTCTTCTCGTTGTATTTCTCTTTCTTCCTTTTTTCTTTGCTCCTCTAGAATGTACTCAGTTAGTTCTTTTCCGGAAAGTCCACAGGACTCTCCTTGCGCTTTAAAGATTTCAAACTGAGTCATCTTTGCACTTGGGGGCGCACTAGTCAACCAACTAAAATTCCTTGCAACAAGAATTATGCCTCTATAGAATTAGCCTACCTAAATATGGGCACTGACCTATTCGTACTTGGTTTCTCAATCTAAATAACCACTGACTAAAATCACAAAAAAACACAAACAAATTATTATAACCGTTCCTTGAGCTACTCCAGCTTCTTAAGTTTAAAAAAAGGGGATAGCAATCGTTAAAACAAAAGGGAACTACTATATTCTATTATTGTAACGAATAACACTATGCTTTACTCGACTGAGACCGGTGTTTACAAAGATATAGCGTTAAACCTTACACACCTGATACCAAATTTAAATAGTATATATATATATGTCGTAGAATGACTCCCGACGATACCATATATATAACACTATTCGTCTACGGGCTCAAGAACAATGGCTGTTCTAATGTTGTTCTCCTTTGAACAACAGGGGGGGGGGATGAGAACCGTTTCTTGGCGAAGGGCTCAAAACGAACAATGACTGTTCTAATGCTGTTCTCCCTTGAACAACAGGGGGGGAAGAGAACCGTTTCTTGGCGAAGGGCTCAAAACGAACAATGGCTGTTCTAATGCTGTTCTCCTTGAACAACAGGGGGGGATGAGAACCGTTTCTTGGCGAAGGGCTCAAAACGAACAATGGCTGTTCTAATGCTGTTCTCCTTGAACAACAGGGGGGGATGAGAACCGTTTCTTGGCGAAGGGCTCAAAACGAACAATGGCTGTTCTAATGCTGTTCTCCTTGAACAACAGGGGGGGGGAAGCCTTGGGGACTTGGCGTCGGAAAGGCTCGAACCTTTGGCACTCAAGGAATATTGTCCTCCTTCTGGACAAGTGATGGTGAATCTCGAGGTCGAGGTCCCTTGGCGCACAAAGGAAGAGAGGGTCGTGGTGATGTTTCGCGACGAAAATCTGGATCTCCAATCTGATCTTAGTGGTAAAGTTTCCATATAAATAGCCAGGACATCTCCTTGGCGTGGGGGAAAATGGAGTGAAAGCTTGGAGGGAACGCACAGCCGGGCCGGGGAACAATGCCTTATCTGTTCATAAGCCTAACTCGATCTGGCGAGGTCGGCGTATGGGGGCGAACGGGGGGACGATAACCTCCTTGTTTAAACATTGGCATCCGGTAGCTGAGATAAGACTCCAAGCCTCGAATCAAAGATGCACGTGGGCAGCATCGTGGTTTTAAATAATACGGTATAGGAGTTGCAATTAAACGCAGCTTCAACACGTTCTATCACATATATATATATATATATATATATATATATATATATATATATATATATATATATATATATATATATATATATATATATATATATATATATTTATATATTAATATATATATATATATATATATATATATATATATATATATATATATATATATATATATATATATATATATATAAATATATATATATATAAATATATATATATATATATATATAAATATATATATATATATATATATATATAAATATATATATATATATAAATATATATATATATATATATATATATATATATATAAATATATATATATATATATATATATAAATATCTATATATATAAATATATATATATATATATATATATATATATATATATATATATATATATATATATATATATATATATATATATATATATATATATATATATATATATGTATATATATATATATATATATATATATATATATATATATATATATATATATATATATATATATATATATATATATATATATATATATATATATATATATATATATATATATACCTCTCCTCATATTTACATGAAGAATTTGAAGAAAAGAAATTCAAGAGTAAAGAGGAACTCATATCTAAGGCGCGCCTTTTCGACGAGAGAAAAAATACTACAAGAGATCTACGTATATTTACCTACCTTCATTTTCTGTCGCTTTCAGTAGACACCGCAACTTTAGGTAGATCGGCTTGAGATCTTGTACTAATTCTTATTGAGAGGTGTAAATTTTTCGATTTTTCCTCTGATTTTCGACAATATATAAGGTTAAAATATTTTCATTTCAAACTAAAAATTTCTCTTTTTAATCTCAAATTTATTTTTATAGTTTAATATTTAAAATATATTCAGTGTTGCTTCTCTGTAGGTTTGTATAGTATCTAGAGATATTTTCTATTTATATAACTGAATTTCTTCATATTTTTTATTGTGGCCCCAAAAGATGACCAGTTAGGTCAATAGGTGCCGCGGGCTAATAATAGATAATAAGTTAAAATGCTCTTTTACGATCGTTTTCTACTCAAGAAATAACCACTTGTGGAAAATATAAAAGTTTTTATGAAGCTAAACAATACCTCTTCTGCTATTGGATATAAGCATTCCTTTACACGCACACACACATATATATATATATATATATATATATATATATATATATATATATATATATATATGAATGCAATATCCCGCAGCAAAAAATGAAAATGTGTTTCCAAGTACTTTCGAACTTTATTAAGTTCCTTATCAAGGATAAGGAACTTAATAAAGTTCGAGGGTACTTGGAAACACCTTTTCATTTTTTCCTGCGGGATATTGCATTCATTTGCCACCCTCACGTGATACTTTGTGAGTTTTTCATTTCATATATAAATATATATATATATATATATATATATATATATATATATATATATATATATATATATATATATATATATATATATAACCTAATTACCTTTGGTCTTGAAAACCACGTGTTCTGTTTGACCAAACGTTTCCCAATTCTGGGTGAAATAAACTAATTCATCTATTCTTAGAGGCTAATTGATAACTCCTGTACCGTTTTATTTTTTTTATTTTCTTTAAATGGTATCTTGTTTATTTGCCAATTTCATCCTAGAGTTAATTTTGTTGTTGTTATAGGTGTTTGTATGCAAAGGTTTATTATTTGAACACTTTATTTAATCATGCTAAACTTGAATGAGTTGCGGAGGGACAATTCCCAACCTGCACTTCAGCCCTAAATATTAAAGGATCAGAAGTAGTCATTAATCGCCCATTTTATTACTGGAAAACAGTCATATTAGCTTAAAAATATGAAATCAACAAATCCTTTGATTTTTTTATTAAAAAAACATTATTTGTTGATATTTGGCATTGAGCTTTACGTTTCCCCTCACATAAGACATATCTCTGTATTTTTCTCTCCCTTATTTTCCTCTATCTAATCAGGGTTTCCTACTCTGCAAGAATGGCTTCATATAAACTAATGTGTCGACTCCGTAGTTTCCGTTTGTTATCTATCGCATGTGGGTTAGCAATATCAGCAACTGCATCGCATTCTTTTATTAATTATGATTCAAATTTTGAGTTAGATAATTGAGATGCAACTAGAACTACTTGAGTCAAGCTAGTCAACTAAATTTGTAATACGGCGTTAACACAAAATTTCGTTTCTTCTAAAATAACAGACTTTGAATGACTTGCCTAAAATGTTATAGGAAGCAGTACAGTTATCATGTAAATGAACGGAATACATAACTATTTATTAAACTAATTCTTTATCCATATCCTTCTCTCCTTTACCTCTCCTTCGCCTATGACTTCTCCGTTTTCCCTTCAAGGATTATTTGATAGTTAATTCCCGTGTAAACAATGGCAACATATTGCAACTGGGGAGTAAACTAGATGGCAAAGGCAGAGGATGAGTTTACATGACTCGATAACACTTATGTTTGTGTGTAAGTCTCTGTGAGACCAACATCACGCTTTATCTTTTTGCTTTCGACACGAAATTATAAGTACGTTAAAGCCATCGAAATGCTGAGTTGTCGAAGAGAGTTTAAGGATACCGTACGTGAGAGAGAACACTCCACCTTGAAGGAGTTTTGGAGGGAAAGTCAATGTAATCTTTTGGAGGAAGATCACATCAAGAGGAAATATTGAAAATATTGAATTAGGTAGAAGAGTATCTTGATGTGTAGAGGTATTTCGTTATTAATGCAAAGATAAATTTGATAATTATCGACCTCGGATTTTTTCGCGCTCATTAGAGATATAGATTGTATAGTAGCCGTGAGTTTAACTCAATTCATCAGTTGTGCTGTGAATTTCCAATTAAATTTTCTCTCATGTTTTCGATCGTCCTAACGAAGCGTGCCTTTAAAAGTGGAAAAAAGGCGTTGAGATCAAAACGGTTGCTCGCTGCCTCAGTGCGCTTGATTCAAATCCCGTCCTAGGAAATCAAGGTTTTGGAAGAAAAAATTATTCCCTTTTTTCTCTTACACGCGGCATGCTGGATTTATTTAATCATTTTTCTCGCCCTCAAGAGAAATATATATATATATATATATATATATATATATATATATATATATATATATATATATATATATATATATATATATATATATATGCTTGCCGGTCCCAAGCATGTGACCGGCAATCAGCAGACCCCAGTTCGAGTCCCGGCCAGGAATTTAAAAAAAAAACGACTTTTTTCCCCTGGCGTTATTTCGGTCTTCTCGGTAAGGGATCGCCTCTACTGTGCCGCCCTCAGCTCCCTTTGATTCGGGATTCTTCTAATGTCCCTCTCTCTTGCCTTAAAAAAACTCCGGTTTCTTGTCTCATTTGCTCATTCACGTCCAATTCTTCTTTCTCTTATAATATATATATATATATATATATATATATATATATATATATATATATATATATATATATATATATATATATATATATATGTATATATATAAATATATATATATATATATATATATATATATATATATATATATATATATATATATATATATAAATATTCATGGACCATTGATTAGTGGAAATTACCCAAATTAAAAAAGGAGCGTCGCTTTCCTTTTATATCGTTGCCAGAAAGGGTAACTGTGCATGGTTCAATTAGCTAGCAGAGCTCCGAGGATTACAAGTTTACCTAAGCTTTTATAAATTAATATTCTTTGTGGTAAAAATAAAGAACTAGAAACAAAACAAATTAACCCATTTCTTCCTAAGACGAAAATAATTAAACATATTGCTTCTTATTTTACATAATTGTAACATAAAACCTTTACATATAAATTAACCTCGATTAGGTTATTTTACTGCAGGAAATCGCTAACCTGCTCTTTCCCACTAGACATAGGAAATTAAAGTGGTTTTCTTTTTCGATCATAAAAACCATAAGTTTAATAATGTAAAAAATACCCGAGATATCGGCTACTCAATAGCAAACTAAATGTCAGATGCCAGAGAACAAAATCTAACAACCATGCATCAATTAGGTACTTTAAAACATCTACAATCATTGAATATAACTCAAAGTCTCAATAATCTTTTAATTCTTGGTTTTTCTTTCTCACATTGTTAAGTCTTTCACCCTTTTTTTAACATGCAGCTATAAATCTCTCAAAATATCAAAATATCTCAGTTGATGTACAGCAAGAACTACTATAATAATAGGCCTCTTCCTTCTTTCGTTCTTCTTTAGGCCAATTTAGCAGTAAGCTATCCATTCTTTCTCAAGGCTTTTGGGTCTTCTTATCCCCAGGACTAAAGACTCCAAACACAGCTTCACACAACCTTGTCTCTGTTTCTTCTTGTTGTGTTGCTCCCTCGCTACAGCTGTGCTTTGCTCCATCCGACCGCTTCGGAGATTACAGCAGAGAGGCTTTAGTCATACAGCCGGGGATACAGGCCCTTACAACGTTAAAACAATTGAGTGGAGACCTGCCATTTGTGAGACAATCCTTATGGACCAGGTTAGAGTGGAGGGAGGCTGTTGCATGCTGTGGGAATTTTATAGCTTCCCCTTGTGTTAGCAGTACATGCAGCAGTTAGGGAGTGGAAGTTCTATTGCAGCTTAACACCGTAGATTACATCTAAGTGGGGTGGTCCTACATCAGGCCTGCATCCAAATGGGTCGGTTGTGTCCTGCAGGGTGGCTAGAGCTTCAAAACACGGCCATGACTCCTGAGCATCCCTCCTCCTATTTTCACCTATTTATACATAATATCATCGTCTAGTTGATGAGACGTAAAACATTACACCCAAAACTCAACTACCGAAAACCACAAAGCTTCGACTAAGGTGTGTCTAGAGATTATATGCCATATCTCATTATCGTCTGCTCTTTTTCTGATAAAAATTTTAATGAAACATTTTGGTTTCAGATACGAATGTTAATTTAATAAAGCACAATTTGGTATATTCAACATTATTTATTTCAGTATTATGTTGTTTAGAAAGAATTTTCTGAAATTTGATTATAACGAATATCCTCTAACATCTGCTGATAAAATGGCTATGACAAAGGAACTTCCCCAAGAAGAATATCAAAAGATTTGAAGCGAGATCACCAGGCTGTGAAGAATCTTATAGAGAATTTCTTTCAGTCAAGAAAAAAAGGGGTTCAACGTTACTCTCGACCTTTTACCCAGGACATTTACTACAAAACAAAAGAGAAACCTTTTTCAAGCTCAAGGAGACCTTTTTGCAAAGGGATGTGTGGGGTTCTCCGAAAATTTTCTACTTTTAGAAATAAGACAAAAAAACTGTTACGAACCAATATGTCAAAGAACGTCTGGTTTGAACACAAAAATACATAAAAACTTCCAATTTAGCAAAGTTATTTTCACACTTGTATCGAGTAATTTTATATCGTTGAAACAGTTTATGAGGTGACACAAAGAAGAAGGATTGATTATTTAGATTTTCAATTATGAAAGCCAATGTAGTTGTACCGGTTTTTGAAAAAACTCTTGTTACTCTCGGTTTTTAATTTTTCGAAACCAAACTTAAAGTTCTTTTCAAACATGTGTAGTCAAGGCGAATTTTTTACTGGACAAAGGAGTGGCAAAGTGGAAGTGGTTCAACGTCAGCCGGATTATGGTCCCACAAGTGTGAAAAAAGGCTCAATAAAGGGAAAGACCTCAAAAATCAACCTAGTTCAAGCTCATTTTAACCGGACAAATATTTGGCTGTGAGAAAAGACTTCAATAGTGCTATATAAGTGAAAATAACAGCACTCGCGAAGCAGAAGAACATTTCAGTGGGCACAGTCTCCAAAGCCATCAAGAAGGAGGCTGTCAAGAGCTTAAGAACAGTGGAAAGGTCTCAGCTCACCGACTGTATGCGATAAAAACGCCGGGATGGCAGTCGTCGCATTCTTAATGACTTGAAGTTTATAGCAATCGACTACCATAGGAAACGCTTGGGAAGCTTCAGCCACGACCTCACCGAGCTCCTTCGCGTGTTGACGACCAAGCACCTCCCGGCCTTCGGGATAAAGCTCACTGCCGTAGATTTAAAAGGCGATAACATGCCACAGTTTGGTTTGCGGCCGTTTACAGGCTCACGTCGGCCGAGTACAGGAACATCTTGGCCAATAAGGTAATATTTTGGATGAGAACGATTACGAAGAAGGCGAAGGACGTCTTATAGCAAGACGGTTCTTCCGCTTACACAGCAAATAACGTGCAGGAGTGGTTAGGTGTAACAGGAACTTTTCGACAAAGGCCTTTTTCCGCCGAAGTACCTTAACCTGAATGCTCTCAACTACATCAGCAAGGTCCGTCACAGCAAAGTCGATGAGCTGAAGTCTTTCGTCAACAGCGTGTCGACCAGCATGAGGAAGTACTTCGTCTGCAATGTGGGAGCAGCCATTAGGTCTAGTCAAGCTAAGCTGCCATATTGATTAATATTACAATTTATACACATAGTTATTTGTTTAATGATACTAACGTGTTTAATCGCATTAAAACTCTCATTATGTCTTTCGTTGAGAGAGTCGTCCCGTGTATTACAGGAGTCTTACAATACCCGCTACCTCTCAAATTGGATGATGGCGGCAATATAAATTCAAAGGCGTTCTTCGGTTGTTCAAGGGACAACCAATAGGGACTAGGAAGTTCCTTGTCTTAATGCTACAAGGTCTCTTGAAATGGTTATAGTTGAAAGTATTTGTAAGAGCCAATCCTTAACTCTCCTCTCAACACCTGAAACCTAAATCCATAGAAAACTTGTGTGTATCCGGCCATCTACTTTTAGGTAGATAGCCGGCAAAGAAAAAAAAAATAACCTTTGGTTAGTCATCAAAAAGGATGAATAGAATCGGTCTGCTGATGACATCACGACCTCATCAGTAGAAGAGAGACTGTTCTAAGTTATATAGAAGAAGGGTTCCTTCATCCAGGAGTTCTTGAACAGTTCTAATTTAAAATTATGTTTCATCTAATTTTCTGCCATTATATTTCCTACACTTACTTATTATATGTTGTCTAAACCATATATACTTTGTTTTTATTGGATGTATTTATATATATATATATATATATATATATATATATATATATATATATATATATATATATATATATATATATATATATATATATATATATATATGTTGACAACTATCTATTTCCATCTATGTTAATTCAGAAAAAAATTCCCTGAGAGTAAAACAATCAATCTAATAATAATTTGTCCTATTTTCCTTTCATATGGCACTTAAATTCTATCTATACATTTTCTGTTCACGATTGTCTAAACTTCATGAAGAAGCACTACACAAAGATGCACCTATCTTTAGAGCTTTGACTATCAATATTTTCATGTAATATCAAGACTCAGTTAATATGTGTTATTTTGCCCTGATTAACGTTATAAACAGTAAAGTAATATACGCACATAAAAGTGGTAAGCATTTCTTTACTCTGTGACTTCACTTACACAGAGGGAATACATAGTACTTTCGTGTGTATGTGAATATATTATTTTAATACCTTTGAAGTCAGAGAGGAGGTAATACATGTTATTATGTTTGTGACTTAACTCCCATTGAGGTCATAAATATTACAAAATCTGAGATTAGGCCATACAGAGAGAGCCATGTAGTATACATTACCTCACTGCGATAGAGTCGCATACAGTTAGGTAATAAGTATACACAAGTTGTATGTATTAGTTTATTATGAATAACGTCATACACAATAGGTTAATATGCACCGATCTCACCAGAACTGGTTTGAAGACCTCACTCAGAGTCTCCCTTTACATATAATTAGAATGCAATACCTCACTGTATCCAATCTCACACATAATGATTTAATACCTACTAGTTGTGTGAATGGGTGTATTTATCCTGGTGTGTAACGTGGCTTAGATTAATGAGATCCATACTCATTGTGTTTTTGTTCTACATTATTCTGTGACGTCACATCTAGTAATGTTTTAATTGTAAAAAAATTTTATGATGGTTTTTTAAAAGAAAATCACAATAAAAGAAGCTCAAACACCTTGCTAATTTCAAGGTTTATCCTAGTTGCTAAATATTAAAAAGTAATAAGAAAATAACTCATATAATTAAAAAATATTTAATATTAATTTTAATTAACTCTGGAGAAATGGGTATAGTTTGCCCGAAGCTAGTGACGTCATGCGCATTTCTTCCCCTCCCTCCCAAGGCAGGATGTTGGGAGTCTGTGTAGCTTCAGTCTAGCGAACGCTCTCATGGAGTTAGTTAGACAACGTCGGACCACTCCTCTGCTTCGGTTTCCCGTTAGACCCTGTTTGGGTACCATTTACCCTAGTTCAGTGCTAATTATAGTAAAAAAAATACTGGGCAACCTGTACCCGAGGTCAGTGGTAATAGAAGTTATAATGATGGTGAAGCGATAAATTTCTCTCTTTTTAGGCTGTAATTCTTATTTCGGGTGAGTAATAGTGCAAACTTGGGCCTGAAATGGCGAAAGAACAAAACCTGAGTGGGCTGGAGATTCGTAAATTTGTCTTTACTCCAAATAGTTACGACGATAATGATTGTGTTAAAACTGATGTACTTTATGACAGTGAGAATGATAAAGAATATATTCCAGAGCCACATGAAATGGCTAAAAGTTCAGAAGGTGTATCTGGAGAAGACGTTTCTCGCCGACGCAAGCAAACAAAGGTGGGTGATGGGAAGACTAGGAGGCCTGGGCGTCTCCTCCCACCCCCTCGCCTCTTACCCTCGCCACCACAGCTGATAAGCCTACTGCTGGCCCATCCTGCAATGCTGCTGCTGTTCCTGTACAGTACCCTGCTGTGTCATTAGGCTATGATGACCGTGACGACCCTTATTCTGCTGCTGCTGTCTTCCTGCTGCCACCCCTGCTGCTTCTTCTATTGCTGCCAGCCATGCTGCTGAAACCCGTGCGCTGCTCCTGCTGCTCGCCAGCGACAACGTCGACGACGTGCAGACGATAAGGAGTTGCTAGTGACTTTTAACTCTGCAACAGTCAAATGTCGCTCAGGCTATGTATGGCACACGAGGCCTCAGGTAGCTGCAGCAACCAAGAAGCAGCCCAAAATATTGTGGCATCAATTTGGCGAGGTCACACACAATCAGCTGCTAATGCCACCACATCTAAAGAGTGTTTTCGCCTGTTTCTGACTGATGGCATGGTGAATCTAATTGTTGAGTTTACAAACAAGAACATTAAAGTTGTTGCCAAGAGGTACAAGAAAAAGACAGCGACTGTATGGCAAACAACAGCAGCAGAGATACGTGCCCTTCTGTATGTCCTTATATTCAGTGGTTACAGAAAAAAATAACCACCTGAATACTAAGGAGTTAAGGTGCACTGTGGCAGGGGCTCCTTTCTAGAAGGCAGCAATGTCTCGGCGGGCGTTTTTGCTTCCTGCTGTACTGCCTCAGGTTGGACGACATAGCCACACGTGATCAGTGGTGGGCCACTGAAAATTCGCCCCAGAGAGGTCTGTGTTGGACATGTTTATGGCCTGCTGTGAAGACAATTACACACCCCACGAAAACCTCACAGTCGATGAGCAATTGCTGGCTTTTAGGGGTAAGTGCACTTTTAGGATATACTCGTATGTACATATATCCATGAAAAGCTAGCAAAATATGGGATCAAAATTGTTATGATGAATGATGTGTAAAGTAAGTGTATGTTGCAAGGTATTCCCTAGCTATAGAAACAGGGTACATCAGCAAGACATGGAGTGCAACTCGGCCTCATGTTCACCAAAGACCTCACATGCTTCTAACACCAAAACAACAGAAACATCACCGCCAACATCTGGTACGCGTCTGTGCCCCTCATACAGGACATGCTCAGTAAAAAGCTGACAGTAGTGGGGACAGTGAGGGCGAACAAGGCATAAATCATTGAGGTAAAGTAAGTACTGATTTTTATTAGTTCGATTAGCATTTACATGCCTTATAGATAGTATGTACATGATAGGATTAATAAATTTGTATTTTTACTAATTTTATTTTATTTTCCAAATTCGGCTATAATACAGCCGAGTTCAATGACTGTGTAACAGAGAAATATGTTCAGTGCTCCAGGGTTAAAAAGGAGTTAGCAACTAACTTAATATTATGGAGCTCAGTTCTTTCCAAAATTTACCAGGGAACATTATTCTATAGCTTAATGCGAACTGTTTCTAACTAAATTTAGTAATTGTATTAATCTAACCGATGAGAAGGTAAAGAGGTTAGCTGCAGTTGGCTTGTAGCACATAAAAGATTGTATAAGCCGTGGAAGTAAGGATTAAATTCTTGTTACATTGTGTGCTGGAATGCTTATTTAATAAGCAAATGCTTATAACTCTAAGCCGCACATTTATAGTGAAAGGGAACATAAGAAAAGTGAAACGGAATCCCTAAACATTTATTTCGATGCAAATCGTAAAATTAGATTGAAGCAAAGTAAAATTTTCCTATTATAAAATTATGACTGAATGTAGAGTGATATGAAATGAAAGAACTAACAATCGCTTTCCGCAGCCAAGTCACATATTTACACGACAGCTTATATAGTAGAGCAGAAATAATTTTGAAAAGATTTAATAGCACATAAAGAACTAATCGTGTTAAATTTTATTAGCCTATAAACTAATAATTTGGTTCAAATCTAATAGGCCATAAAAAATACAAATTTTTCGCTCACGGCCGAGCTTTTAAATGAGAAGAAAGACGCAGTTTTATGAAAAGTTTTCACAAATATATAATTTCTTTTCGGATCGCTTAGTGAAGTAGAAGAAATTCAATAATAATCCTTGATAGGTTTGAGGTAAAGTGATTGTTTGAATTTCCCGTAAATAGGGAATATATTTGCTCCGGGATATGGATAGAAGGTATATAACCTTAGCGATTTCCAAGACCTAATATTTCGCTGAATCATAAACTTATCAGAAGATTTCTAGCTGCAGCCATAAAGAGTTCAAACTCTGGATTCAACCGCAAGTTGGCGTAATGTATTTATTTTTCTTCTTAGTCTCTTTAAACTAATAGGGTCATAGATACAATAGGAGTAATGACCTAGGCCCAATTTATAGGCAAGAAGGTGGTGCATCACCCCTACCTGAGGACGGATCTATAGAGGCCGCTCCAAGCTTTAAAAGCACAGCTAAATTAACAAAGCTTGTTTGAGAATGAAGAGCGATATCTTTTTCGAGGAAGGTGGTGGTTTTTTCAACAACGAAATGGTTTTGAGTGGTTGTATAGGTCCAAGAGGTCAACAAATTCGCTGTCCTGTGTTACCGATCTTGGGTCGCTCTGATCAAGGAATTTATAATAAGTGAAGGGAGAGATCATTCATGTCGGTCAAATGTGACAAGACTCTAATTTTAAAAAGCTTGAATAACATTCACTTTCTTAAGTTTACAGTGTACATTTAAAACTATATACATACCAGGAAGAAACCCAAGGAGTAGCGAGCGGAAACTAGACACATACCAGGGGGAGAGTGGAGTAGGGGCGACATCATTCGCTATACAAATCGTTGGCAAGAAATCCATAATAGACTGATTTCAACGTCGGGGTTTTCTCGGTATATGTTCTTATGTAGCGTCTTCTGTTTTAGGTGGCAGGACACAAGCATTATCAGGTTTAATTTGCCCGCAGGCGAATAATGATAATACTTAATGATAACCCATGAATGTTCGTTGGCGTTACTCAAGACCATCAGCACCTAACAACTATGTGAATTTTCCAGGGAAGAGTTGTATTTATAGGTCGCTTAAACATACTAATAGGGATTAGCGTATACTTGCAGACAGGTCATTCCGCGTTTTCGGTGCAAATATAGAGAAAGCACGATCTCGTATGTAGCACAGACGACGACATGAAACATTCAGTATAAGGGAAGAACGTTTTGGGGACGCGTACCCTGCAAAGGGTGAATGGGGAAGACACGTATGACGGTGCCGCGGTGTTTAGGGTCATCTATATAAGAAGAAGGAGCTTGCGATGATTTTTAAATGAATGACCCAATTATGCAATGACCTTTGACTTCGTCTCTAATCACCTCTTCTCGGAGAGAAGGTTTCGATCATCCCTTGTCCATTCTTCTCACTTGGCTACCCTGCATGTTTCGTTCCTCACTCACTGACTATCTTTCGTTAGTAAATCTTGAACTGAGTCTTTTCTGCCAACTCCCCTCTTTAGACGTGAAACCTCTTAATTCTCTTTACCTCACTGGGCCGATTTATTACTATGACCATCTTTTGTTATAGTTGATTAATCTTCTAATGCTTTATTTTTCTCCAAATAATTTCTATCATTTATATGTTGACGGTACGTTGCTGTCAACAATGCTTCTACATGAAGTCACTGTCACTCCTGACGACCTTTCCATGGCATATTCGCCCGTCGGTAATCTTC
The DNA here is from genome assembly GCA_963969495.1 of Ceratothoa steindachneri. Lineage (NCBI taxonomy): Eukaryota > Metazoa > Arthropoda > Malacostraca > Isopoda > Cymothoidae > Ceratothoa > Ceratothoa steindachneri. Next base: position 145,477,303 of record OZ018329.1, read on the forward strand.
GATTCCGTTCTCTGCCGACGTCAGACACTGAGTTATGAATTTTTCCTGTTGGCTCTTACCGATCGAGGATAATATTCTGTGTGGTTCTAGCGGATAACAAGTACGATCAATTACTAATTCACTTCCATATATATTTTCCAATCGCGGTCATTTGCATTCATTCTTATTCGCTGCCATCCTTGCGTTCATATCTAATTCATTACTATTTACTGGATTAATTTATTATGTACCTCACATAAGCGAGTTATGGCTATGGCCGTCCTTTGTTCTAGTTGATTAATCTTCAAATGCCTCATTTCTCGACAATTAACTTCTCTCATACATCTTTAAACAGTTTTATTTTCTATTCCCTTAACTTGGCTGGGTTCATTTTTGCCTTTGAGAGCAGAGTCACTCGTTCTATCAATGAATATTCCTTTCATTGTGTAACAGTGAATTCCATTTCTTTCACCTCCATCCAGGGTAAGTTTCGCTCGAATCCTTCCGAAATCATAGGATCGGATATTATTATTCCTCTTGAAGAAAAGGACTTAAGAATGGATCAGTTTCGCATTGAGAAAGAGCAGAGCGTCGTTCACGTTGAATAACATAACATTCTGAGGAATATTTCGTAGCAAGATGCAAATTAAAGATTAGAACCAGTGGTAATATGAGAGGTACGTGCAAGAGTTGACGAGAATACATTAAATGCCCTTTGCTTTTTGCGCTGCTACTTTATAAAAAATAATGTTTTAAAAATTATACTTGCATTTTTTTCTTATGATAAATTTTTATTAGGTTTTTCAGTAAAATCCCCGCATTTTATTTTTTGAATAAATGTTTTGTTGTGATATGCATTAGTTTTTACCTGTATTTCTTTTATTCAAAATTTGGATTAATCCCTAACTTTAAAAAAAAAAATTCGGTCAAAACCGGTTTTCAAAATTTAGGCTTGATGAAAACCGGTTTCAAAATTCTGGTTATTTAGCAACCCTACACTGTACTTATACGGGCCGATACCTTTGGAATCGCACCTACGTATTGTCTGTGACACATTGGTAGCATATGCGACAACAAAGTTTTAAGTTTCAACCAAATTTACAATCAAGGACTAAAAATTTGGAAGGTTTAGATTTTACATCTAATCTTCTTATGTAACCTTTGTACTGGTCTTGTCCATTGAAATTTTCTTTTTGTCTCTTCTCATTCCTTTCACTCTTCCTGATTTGATTATTTTCCTAAGGAAGTCCTTTTTGTAGTGTTTAGCGGTGATTACACCATCACTGTTCACGCATTTCTAAATTAATAACTCCATAAATAAATAAACACTTTCGCAGTTTTTTTCCGAATTATTTAATACGCGATTTGTTATATCACTTAACTTCAATATACTAAATATTTAATTCAAAATAACAACAAAGTAACAAGGAAAAGAAAATCGGAAAACAAAAATTACATTTTTCTAGATTGTTGCTTTTGAATTTAGTAAAAGTTATTTTCCTCTAAAAATCCTGCAGAATTCTGAAGTTGTGTCTTGTTTTCCTTACCGAAAAATTAGAGCGTAAGTTCTACATATTTGGATAAATTTAACTTACGATCCTTTATACTTATTTTAATGGGAACAATACATATACGTACTATAAACAATGAAAATTTGATTATAATTATTTATTATTATGACTTAATAATGGCAATATGTGGCAGATGGTCGCTAAATTTAGGAAAAAAATATGTGGCAGATAGTCGCGAAATTCACGAAAAAAATAACCTTCGAACTTTCTCCTATTCATCCGCAAGTGTAGAATTCAGGAGATTGAGTTTGCGAATTAGGACGAAAGACAGCTTCGTTTTTCGCAATCTTTTGCTTTCATCGGTTTCTGTTATCTCGCCGCAATGCCGTAAACTGTAAAAGTACACTTTTCACGCTTACCAAAGCAAGTGTAAATGCGTATTTCATTTCTTGTTTGTTTTCAAAATGAAATAAATAGTGGATAGTTAATATTTATCTATTCATTTTTAAAAATGAGAGAAATAGAATGTAAAATAGATCATCATGACTCGGTGTCTTTGTTGTTTGCGTTCGTGAACCTCTACTCTCGACAAGACCAGAAAATGCATTTATTCTTTGTGCATTGGCGGATTATAATAGTTTTTTGTTACCTTCGAGACCTACGCAGCTGACTCAATCCTCTCCCCACAGATATCCAGCATCATAATCCGCAATCATTATTGTTTCACATATCTCTCCAGCTTCTTTTCTCTTACACATAGAACTGCCTCATTCACCACATCTAAAGCCACCCATTTCCAACCCCTCCCTCTATCCCCTCCCTACCTCCCTACAAGCTTATCGATTTAACTTTCCATTTTCCAAGTAATTCAATTTCCCCCACAATATTTCGGTTCCGTGGACAACCCGAAGCAAATGTGGTGGAGTCGAAAAGTAGGGTGAAAAACAATAAAGGAGTGGTTACAAAGATAAAAGGGTATAATCGTATGTATGTGTGTGAGAGAGAATTCAAGCGCGGCCAAATGTTTGCGGACACCGCGAAAATTTTAGGAACTTAGATAAATGGAGGGTCGTAAAACTTTCATTTCTATATCTATATGAATATAAGTGAAATAAGGAGAAATAAATAGAAACAGGTTAGATATGCCCCAAGCTATAAGTAAATGAACCAAATACAAAATTTGCGAAAACATCAGCAACATATAACAGATAAGCAAATGAAGCTCTGTGGAAATTACAACAACACCAAACTGACTCAGAAATCTTCTCTTCTTGAGAGTGCGACACCTAAGTGTGTGATTCTGGCCCACTTTCGGTGAAAACTGCCTTCAGTTGGACAATGAAGGCTGGCTAACGACGTGTTATGGTCTTTTTTAGGTCCTGCTAGGAGGTTTCCAGTAGATACACTGGCGGATATTCAGATGGCCAGTTCTTCTCAGTGATATTGTTGTCTCAGAGCACTGTATGGTGGACGAAGACTTGGGACATTGTCTCGCTGGAAAGTCACATTCCGGGCACTTATTGAGAGGTTTCTGTCTGAAGGCTACATATAAACACTCAGGACAGCTTGGTACTTTGCTGAATTCATGGTACCATCAAAAACGGAGACGTATCATTGCTGAACTTGAAAGGTAGCCCTATACCATTACAGAGTAGCTACCATCCATTGTTGTTGGCACTATTGACTCACAATTCCACTGATGCTCTGTCCTCATGTTGACTTTAACGGTGACTGTGGTCGGGAACAACGAGAACGTCTACTCATAATACCATAAACCATGTCGCATTTGAAGCATGGTACAATTACGGTCTTCACAATCCTAAGTTAGTGAACTTCGCTTCTGCTAAAGGTTGATCGGTGGCTTCTGCAAGATCTACATGATTGAGGGTTTTTGGCAAGAGGTCTACGAAGGATCGTTCTCTCGAATGCATTAACTGACAAACCTCTGCCCGTTTATGCTGCAGTTGGACTGCTGTTATTTTAGGATCCAGAAGTGTCATGGGACACAGAGACCTGTCGTCACGTTGCGACTAGCTCTGGATTGTCCAGAAAGAGGACGGTCTTGTAAGTTTCCGCTATTTTTAATTCTCGCCAACACTTCTGCAATACCGGAATATTATTCGCAAACTAATACTAGAATTTCATACATTTCATGCATTTCAATGACATAATGGGAACAATACGAATGTTACACGATTATTTCTATAATACACTATGAATAAACTTAGACTACCAAAGTGAGGTGAGAAATATCCAAAATATTCCTTCTTTCTTTTCATAATCACGCTACCCCATTAACATAAATCATTAGTAGCTCTGCAAGTTTTCAAAATTATCTTAAATTGATACAATGCGTTTTGACATGTACGCACGTAATGCATTTTGATATGTACGCATGTGTACACTCAAAAAGCGAGATACAAATATTCCATCAGAAAGGATAATAGTTCAAGCATATCTTTCACTACATGCCCTAAGTAATGCCCATTTATGAGTATCAAGTAGAGCTGACTCGGTAGTGATTGCCCCAACCTGCCTTAATCCAGCTTGACCAAGGCTCATACAGGCGTTAGAAGTTCCTTCCCTCAGAGGCGGATAAACCACCTCAACCATTCATATTTCACGACCACACAGTTATTGCACATTTTCCCAAATGAGTAGTTAGAGAATGTATGGATGAACATAAGATTAAAAAATGTGAGTAAGGCGAAAGGATAAGGTGGAAAGGAAAACAGTAGTGAAAAAAGCGATGAAGTAATATAGCTCGTATCCTTTATCACTTTCGCAAGCTTCCTTATATTGTTTTTTGAATATCTGAAATGGATCCCATAAGAATTAAGCTCCCTAAATTCAAAAGCACATCTGTACAAATAAAAACTGACTGATATCGAAATGGAAAACAATCGTATTTCACACCAGTGAAGTACCTTTTTAAGTGAAAAAGGAGGTCACTGAATAAACATATTCCTAAAATAAGCGTCCATACTTCCGATTTAATACAGCCACAGTTACTCCATACAGGCCACGAAAGAGGAGAAGAAGAAGATCACCACGTCGCCCTACTGGGACAGGGTTCACGTTTGTCTCATAGAGAAAACCTTTTACAACAACAAATAAAACAGAGAAATACAATCATGATAACGTAGGAACAAACCATCACACATTGAGATTAGGTCAGTATCCCAGACTACACTATTTGCCCAGTTCAATTGCCAAAACTCGCCATAACATCAGCTCTTTCTCCCAGCGGGGCTCGAGAACGCGTCCTACTTCACACTCAACTTCAATTTAAGTACAAATGGAAGTCTCCTTCTCACTTGTAAATCTCCAATCCGCTCTCCTTCACCACCATCATCGCTTAGAATTGCACACACAGTTTTTCCTCACCCCCCTCCTTCCCTACGAGGGAGTATCATTTCCTCAGTCTTCCGCCGCGCTTTTTTGTCCTGGCCGACCTAGGTGAGGTTTTACTGGCTACTTTTGGTTTCTTTCTTACCTGACTACTGGGAGTAGCTGCGATTTCATCTCCCTTGCCGAGACTGGTTCCCTTGCTTGTCATACACACATAAACCTTTCAATCTTTGTCTACTTCATAATGTGAAATTGGCCCCCATTTCTATCACTCCGAAATTCATCGCGTTTCATCGCCTTCATTTATTCGCTCGAACGAAATTTATGCCTTTGAGACAGTCTTAACCTTTTCCTGTATTAATTAATATTTGAGTCATGTATTTCGAATGCATGATAATAATCAGCTTCTCTGAATGGAGCATAGTAGCGTAAATCCCCCCCCCCCTCCCCCCACTCTCGATAAATAAAAGAATTTTGTGTAATTAATTTCTTCCTTCTATGCATCCATTTTCTATTTTCATTCTAGTATTAAATCAACTTTTAGAACACTCATATTCAGTATTCACCTTAAAGAGAATAATCAGACGTTCCCTCGTTGGTCATCGGATAAGGATATCAGATTAGCTTTAAGTCCTTTAGTTAAATAGGCCTTCAGGCTTATCAACGATTATCATATGTATTTTTATGCTGGTTGCATTATCTGGTCATGAAGGGGATCTCACCCAAGAAAGGAAAATGGATGACGCAAGCTAGTACTAGTAGGTAGATTTAAAGAGGTCTATTAGCCATAGGCTGACAACAGATATGTGGGAGATTTGGATATCACTGCTTGTTCGCTGCAGTCCTTTGTCCGAGTGCATAGTTTTTCATTTCCTTAAGAATGAGTTCAGGTACGCGTTTACTTTGGTGTACGAATTTGTGTATCCCCATGTGCGTTTGTGTAGATGACTACCTTTCTGTGGTCAACCTAATTAAAAAAGAAATGGGTAATTAAAGAACGGTGAAAAGGTACAGTCAATAACTCTATTTTCATCAAGAGCTCCAGTTCTTCAGCTGGGTCAAGTTTCTTCCGACACCCTGAGCCAGGCTGATACCATGGTAGAGAAAGTTTGGAGTTTTCGGTTCTCTGTGAATCTACTTTTATGAATTTTTTTTTTATTTAAGGGGCCATCTGGCGACTGCCGACTTAAGCATAAGTCGCCGTAAACAAACAGCCTAGTTCTAGGCTACTTTATAAAATTGGACAGGAAACAACAATAAAAAGAAATAACAATAACAATAACAAAACAATAACAAAAACAATAACAAAAACAACAATTAAACCTGGTTAAATGAAAGGGAGAAGGCCGGCCTCCCCCCCAAAAGTGAACAAGTCCACCAGTCAATGTGCACGCACTCGTCCCGAGTACAAGGGACAGGCGGTAGCGACCCCGCCCATCCCGGTACTGGGACAGGTATCGTGCGCGAAGATCACCCAGACTGGGACATTTGACAAGAATGTGCCGAACAGTCTGGGGGACTACGCAGTCGTTGCAATAGGGCGCAGGCGAGCGCTCCATCAAATAGCGATGCGTCACACGAGTGTGTCCGATTCAGAGACGACAGAAAGCAACTTGAAGCCACCGTGGCATTGGAGGATAGGTCGATGGGAACAGTCGCGGCGCAATTGCACGCAACTTTAAGTTCCCTTCGACCGTCTCCCATCTTCTTTGCAAAGCAATCCGAAGAGCTGCCCGTATTCCTGCCATGTAGTCGGTGTGAGGAAGAGCGAAACGCTGGTCCGATCGCAGAGTCCTCGCGGACTCTTTGGCGCCCTCATCGGCGCGCTAATTCCCCGCAATTCCTACATGTCCAGGAACCCAGCAGAAGATAATCTCGACATCCACCCGGCTCGCCAAAACCGTGGCGTCACGGATATCGCGAATCAGGGGATGTGGAGATTCCAATGCCCCGAGAGCATTCAGGGCGCTTTGTGAGTCGCTATAGATCACAATCCGGTCTCCGAACCGGGCACGTCACGTAATCTCCCATACCGAGTGGTGTATTGCCACCAGCTCGGCCGTGAAGACAGACGCAGCGCCTGGTAGAGCCCCGCTGACTTCAAACAGAGGGAGTACGGCGTGGAAGCCGACCCCCTCTTGGGACTTGGAGCCATCCGTATACACTGGCACGGTTCCAGCGTGACACGAAGTTTGCTCCAAAAAGGTCGAACGCAATACTCCTGGCGCCGTACAAGCTTTGGAAGCAGAGGCGTGGCAACAAATAGCCAAATGTGGTACCCTCCAGGGTGGCGTCCTGGGCAGAACCAGGGGCGCCACCGGCCCGAGAGCTATATCTACCTCTCGAAGGAGTTTCCTGGCCCTAAACCCAAAGGGTTTAGGGTAAGGGTATGACTGACGTCTTTCGGCGGCATAGGCACCATCGAGATCAGCTGCGGAAGCAGTGAGAGCTGTTGGCGACTGAGGGAGGCGCCGGGCTCGCGCGTACAGGCGGGTGATGCTCTGCACGCGGCGCAGAGCGAGTGGCATCTCCCCAGCATCGACCAACAGGCTCTCAATGGTGAAAGTGCGGAAGGCACCGGTCGCAAGGCGAAGGCCGGTGTGGTGGATCGAATCCACCTTCCACAATAAACGCTCGGCTGCGGATGCATAAAACTCGCATTCGTAGTCGAGCTTCGAACGAACAAAGGATCGATAAAAAAGTAGGGCAGTAGTTCTATCAGCGCCCAAAGCGCTGAACGTCACGTAACGGAGAATGTCCATGGCGCGGGTACAGGAGACCCTAAGGCTGCGAATATGAGCCTCCCAGGTGAGGCATCGGTCGAATACAAGACCAAGGAAACGGTGCGACTCAACCATATCCAGGCGCACCCCATTAAGAAACAAATCTGGGTCGGGGTGAAGCCGTGGATGGCGGCAGAAGTGCATCACCTTAGTCTTGGCCAAAGAAAACCGAAACCTGTGCGCTTACGCATAGAGAGAGACGCGGTTCAATGTCTGTTGAAGTCGACGCACCAGAGTTGGCATCTGGACCGCGCCAAAACAGATCGAAAGTTCGTCCAGGTAGAGCGTAGCGAGAACATCTTCCGGCAGCACCGAGGTGATGCCGTTGATGCTCAGGGCAAAAAGTGTGGCACTGAGGACACTTTCCTGCAGGACACCCTCTTCCTGATCCTTTGGGCCGGAAAGGGCTCCCCCCCAGTCGTACGCGGAATCGACGATCTCGCAAATATTCAGATATAATCATTGTGAGGCGTCCTTTCTCCACGATACCGTATCGCCATGCGGTATCATAGGCCTTCTCCAGATCGAAAAAGACCGTGGCGTAGTGCTGTCTACGAAGGAAAGCCTCGCAAACGGCATTTTGCAGTCGGAGCAGAGAATCCGACGTGAAGTGGAACTTGCGGAAGCCGCACTGTGCGGAAGACACATGGCCCCTGCTGTCCAGGAAAAAGGCTAGTCTAACATTTACTAACTTCTCCATCAACTTGCACACGCAAAAGTTTAGAGAGATTGGGCGGAAACCGGGCGGAGTAGAGTGATATCTCCCTGGTTTGCGAAAGGCGAGCACAGTAAAGATTCGCCAGGAGTCTGGGAGAAGACCTTCCACCCAGATCCTGTTGAACAAATCTAACAGAAAGGCCATGCCTCGCTCACCCAAGTGTCGAAGCATGGCACACGGGACCTCGTCCGGACCATGGGCGGTGTCCACGCACGAAGCGAGAATGGAACGCAACTCACTCACAATAAACTTGTCGTTGAAGGGTTCTCCGCCTCTGGAGGTAAAGTCCAGCCGGCGGCCTTCCGCGACATCCGAAGTGCATTGAATGCTGGCGGGGCAGCATCACGGCTAGAAAATGCGGAAAAAGCGGTCGCTAAGGATTCCGCCACGGACGCGGGGTCCGAGATTGCGGTCCCATTCTCCTGGAGAACAGGAGGAGGGTCCTGCGAGAACTTACCCCGAATCCTTTTAACTCACTTCCACACCTCAGCTAAAGAGGTCTTCCCGTTAAGTGAAGACACGTATGCCCGCCAAGAAGAGCGGCGGGCGTGCTTCGAAATATACCGGAACCTAGCCCTAGCCCGACGAAATTTAGCGACAGTGAAATCGTTCGGTCGGCGCTTATAGCGCATGTAGGCATAACGCTTCTGTTTGAGGTCCGTCTCACACTCGGCCGACCACCATGGGAGTGGTCGGCGTGCAAAACGGCCAGACGTTCTAGGAATAGTAGTCAGGCCCACGGTGATGAGGTTGCCGGAGAAGAACTCAACGGCCTCATCTACCGATCTAAACTCGTCGATTGAGATAGAGAATTCAGTCATTTCCTGAAATGCAGGCCACCGCGACCGCGCCAAGCACCACCGAGGTGGTCTCTCAGGCGGCAGTTGCCCTGAAAATGATATTTGAATGGGAAAGTGATCACTACCATGGAGGTCATCGACCACCTCCCAATCAAAATCAGGCTGTGCATCCGAAGAGCACAAAGATAGGTCGAGGCAAGAAAATGAAGCGGTTCTCGGACAGTGATGCGTTAACTCATCCACGTTTAGGACACACATCTCAAGCTCTTCGATCAGATCGGCAAGTACTTGTCCCCTGGGATTTATGGAGTAATCTCCCCAGAGAGGATGCCTGCCGTTCAGATCTCCAAGCAAGAGATAGGGCCTCGGCAACCTTGCCACGATGCGGCGGAAGTCCCCCGCGTCGAAGTCAGCTGACGGTGGAATGTACGCAGAAATGATAGTATACCTCCTATCCAGGTGCAGCGGCACAGGCACTGCCTGAAAGAAGGTATCTAAAGAGAAAGGAATAACGGAGACATCATGCCGGGTGTAAACCGCGCATCTCCCAGCCCGGCCATCCTGCGGTGGTGGGATCGCAAGACCCTTATACCCCAGGAGGGAGGGCAGGGGGCACGCGCCTAGCATGGTCTCCTGCAAAACGATAGCTTACGGGGAACGGGATGAGACGAGCCCGTGCAGCTCCTCCCAGTTGGCCCGGAGTCCCCGGCAATTCCATTGAAAAAAATGCCCTCCAGGCCTAGCTCGGAGGAGACGCGAGGCCCCTCCTCGAACTGAAGACCCTCACGCGAATGGCCGTACACTTCCCGGGGGCAGAACCCCGGGCGCTGTTGGCCGAACAAAGCGCTGAAGGCGCTGTTGCCTTTGAGGACTTATTGGGGGAGGTTGGGCTCACCATGCGAGTCTTTTTCTCCCTCCGCCTAGAAACCCTAGGCGGGCGTTGCGGCTTCGGAGGCGAGGGGCCCTCTTTTCGAGGAACCACCGTCTCCGAGCCACTCGCTCCACCTCGGGGCGTGGGCGAAGGAGCCGAAGCTCCTTTGTTGCTGTCCTCCTTTCGTTGGACAGCTTTAGGAACCCCGGAAGATGCCTGGCCACCATCTTCAGGGGTGTTGCTTCCTGTTAGTCTAACGACTCGGTGGAGGCGCGTGGCCGTTTCGCCTTACGGGAAACGGTCACGCTGGGGGGAGAGGGGGGAGCCCTGGTTTTAGCCGGGGCTGGGTATGAACCCTTTTTGCCGCCAACTTTACCAGGGGAGCGCCCGGGTTGGGTAGAGCATGCAGTAGGGCTCCGAATGGGCGCGGAAACAACCGTGCTCGTTGGCCTGGATAGGCCAGGAGCAGAGGGTGCTTTTCTAACTATTGAGGCATATGACGTCCCAGGCAGAGCCGGGTGCGCCATGACTAAGTCCTTTGCCTCGCGGAATGAGAGTCGATCCTGGGCCTGAACGGCCAGGATTTCTTTCTCAAGAAGATATGCACCACATTTCTTTGAAGAAGCAGGGTGCGGCTCTCCGCAATTGACACACTTGACCACACACGATTTGGACTTATCGTGTGTGACCTTGGAGCAATTTACACAGACTTCGGGTGACCCGACTTTGCACGTCTACATGAGCGATTCGTATTGCCGAAGCGGTGACAGTAATAGCACCGCCGCGGCAGTGGCATGAATGCCTTAACGCGGTAGTGGTACCAACCGGCACGCACCGACTCAGGGAGCTTGTCACAGTCGAACGTGACGAAGAGTGTAGGGGTGGGTCTCGAGGCCCCTCCCTGTTTTCTCATCACACGTTCGACCTTGACCGCCAAATGGTCGACCAGCTCTAGGGTGATGTCCTCAATGGAGTAGTCAACGAGTTCCCTCGCATAAACTACTCCTTTCACAAAGTTCATGGTAGAGTGCGGCGTCACACTCACCAGGTTGCCATGAAGTGTCCGAAGAGCACTTATCTTGGCTGCCTCGGCGGGATTCGCCGCATTCGCCAGAAGGCTCCTGTCCGAGAAACGGGTCACCTTCGGCTCTCTACCAATTGCACTAGCTAATCCTCTCCTCTGATGGATCATGTTGCCCTTGGACAACATGGTGCCATCAGTGGAGCGAATAACGAGGAAGCGTTTGAAGCCAGGTAACCTCTGAATGAGGGGCCCCGATGTCATCGAGGCTCCACCCTGTGCACTTTTGGTCTTTGCCATGGTCAGGAGCTCCGTCCTCGGATGGGAAGAGGGGCCGGATGTGCTGATCTTGGCTTGGTCGTTTGCCAGAGTGGCAGCAGACCCATCCGTCCCCGCAGCCCCCACGGATGGAAAGGAGCCCCGAGTCTTTTTAGTCTTTTTTGTCTTCTTTTTCTTTTAGGAAAGGAGGGCGGGGAATGAACCCGCTTCTCACCTCCGCCGGTAGAAGCCCCCAGACAGATGTACCGGCCTCAGTGAGGTCCTTCTCCGAAATAGAGAAGGTCCCGGTGGTCGTAGGGGCATCATCCGGAGAAGATCCCTCCCCTACTTGTACTGCCTGAGAATCCCCAGCCGTTTGAGGAGGACCTTGCATAGGGGTGGATTCGGGTTCGGTGCTTGGCGCCGAGCCCTGATTCCCCCCCATGGAAGGCCCTACCGTCTAAGGCTGGTTTTCCTCAAGGACCATGTCTATCACAGGAGGGGCCTCCAGTTGGCCATCCCCTCCCAGGACATCGCAGGTCCCCTTGGCAGCGTCATGAGTCTTTTGTGGGGAGGCACAGGACTTGACCCCGGCAAGATTTAATATTCTTGCCAGCAGGTCTTTTGAGGGAAGCGACCGAAGGGGCCTGGCTTCCCTCTCGTCCCTAAGGGGGTTTGCCCTACCGAGCCGCTTACACGAGGGGCGGTCGGCAATGGGCTGCCTGCTGGCTTTCTTGGCAGTCTCCTTAGAAAGCAAAGGAGGGACTGCCGCTTGAAATAGGGAGGTGCCCAAAAGCACCTCCAGAGAAGGGGGTGAGGGGGACCCTCTACACCCGTAGGCGTAGGAGAGGAGTAAGCCTCCTCTCCAGTTAAAGAAGTATGGAGGGTCCCCTGCGCAAGTACAAGGGGAGGACCTCCATTTTTTTTGGTGGAGCTGCCCGAGGGCGGCTCCGTGGATGTTCTTGGGGAAGTTGAGGGTTGTTTTTTTGTTTGTTTTTTCATCATTGGGCATGGTGACCCTATTTGTGCTACGGGACGCAATAGCTCATCACCTCTTGCAGTTGCCCGCACTGCAAGAGGTGCTTACAGGCCTGATGTTATTGGTGTAACCAAGCTTTCTCTTGAAAAGGGTTAAAAAGGGGTGAATTAAATTACCACTCACGTGATATTAGGGGAGCGAGAACCGTTTCTTGTCGAACGGGCTCGAAGAACAATGACCTTTCTAAAGTTGTTCTCTTTCTGAACAACAGGGGGGGCCCTGTTAACTTGATGTCTCGAGGGGCACGAACCTTGGCACTCAAGGATATTGTCCTCTTCTGGACAATAAGGGGGTTCTCGGGGTAGAGTTCCTAGGTGCACAAGGGAGACCGGATCGGCGTGATGCCCCGCGAAGATAATCGAGATCTGATTCAAACCCGAAATTCTATCCCATAAATAGCCGGAGCCAGCCCTTTGGGGCAGGGGACAATGGGGAACTTACATGGAATGTCCCCGTAGCGCTTGGAAAAATTTTATCTTCCCATAAGCCTAATTCAATCTTGCCAGATCAACGCTTGGAGGCAAACGGAGGATTGAACCTCCTGATTAAAGTGCTGAAGGAACCTCTGTTCATGTTATTGTGAAGTTAGTTCGCCATGTGGACACGGTAAGGCGATTGCTGAATGATACTTCACTAGGGCAGAATCAATCCGATTGTAGGACATTGAAAGACTGTGAAGCCTAGGATTTGAGGAATATTAGCGGCCAGTTATGTCGGTAAACAGGAAAAAAGGGCAAAGTCATTTTCACCGCAACTGGTCTTCTGCATGTACTGAAAACCATCAGTAACCGTATTCTAGAGACTATGGCTTCCATGATAGCTCCACTGAAACTGCATCCTTTAAAGCAGCCTGACAAGATTTTAAGGCTTCAATGGGACCGAAATTACATGACTTTAGATATTAGTTGCTACCCCTGGTGAATCTAACGGTTGGGTCTATTTCAAAGATGAGCGAAATCAAAGTTTGGAACGTCCACAGCAGGGAGGAGGAGACATGTTGTGGGCAAGTATATTTGTACAAAGGTCGGTTGGCCGAGTCAGGGCGCCTGCTGCGGTTAAAATGACTGCAGCCACCTGCTGCAATTTCTTGAAGGATGTTTTGGATCCCTTGTAGATGTCATACCGTTGTTACTTCGGAGGACTATAGTTTTTATGCATGGCAATGCATAATTCTAGGCTCTTTTGGCATAAAAGATGACAAGATGATGGCGTGGCCGCCAGCCTCTCCAGATCTCAACCCTATCGAAAATTTGTGGTCCATCCTTAAACAAGAGGTTTATGCCGATGCACGTGAATTTTCGTCTAAAGAAGTCTTATGGGCGACCATCAGAGCAGAGGCAGAGGCAGTCCAACCTGCTACTATTAGGAAATTTACAGAATCCATACATGATAAGGGTTGAAGTCATTCGTCGAAATGGAGCTCATGCGAGAAAATAAATCCTTATGTCCCTCAATCATGTATTATAATTATGGTTTATGTTAAATATATACGTAAGATATACTTAATGTGTATAATTATCCTTGGTTTTCTTCAAAATATGTCTAGATGGGCTATTTTCACTCAAACTATTAGCGTGGTTCACCTAAAAACGAAGATTCTGAAATAAAAATTGAAGGACGCAACACAGCATAAGGAAAACTTAACTTTTGTGTTGCCAAGTTGTGCAGATCACTTGGGGAAAGTTTCATGCAAATTGATTCACAGAGAATTGAGAAATCCTGACTTTCCCTACCGAGCAATTAGCGTGGTTCAGGGTATATATGTATATACCATCCAAATACCTCAAATAGTAATAAAAATATTCAAAAATATATAAACGGGACAATTAACTATAAATGCTGCGTAATTATAACTTTAAGAAGTCATAAATGAAGCAAACTTTATACGCATGTAATTTAATTCCGACGATAATCTCAGATATTATATAAAATTAAGACTTGGACAATATACGACGTGAGTTTCGTAATATATCCTTTTAGGAAAGTATCTCTAATTAGATATTTAATGAAAGAGAAAGACATGAAAGTTCTGAAAAAGGTTAAAAGTTATCGGCCACTCGCGATCGTATACTATTCTTTCATATTGTAGTGTATTTTGAATTTATTATTGTTTTATACGTTCATCAATTTGTTCTTTAGTCAGCGTATTTCTATGTGACCGTATTTGTATCACGTCATAAAAACCAACACCTAACACTGATTTGTGGGTTTCAGGTTGTACTTGCTTAGTTTGATTGGAAACTCTACTATCCGGAGGATGCAAGAAATGGGACGGATTTTGGGGTGCTTTATTTATCATATGCGGTGAATAATATCGTTTAATTATACGAGAGATAAAACGCATAATTAAATGAAAGTTCCAACTCAGGATATACGAAATAAACGATTGGTAATAATTAGCTACACTAAACGTCTTACAAATAATTTTGACACTGGTTACTACTAGAACGGTCTGAGCGATCACTTTCACTAATTAAGAATCAGGAAGCGTTTTCTTATGAAAAGAAATTTTTCGATAAATGGTGTATATTATTGAGAATAATATAAAATCCCTGCACTGCAGTCTGCACCATATGAACACGCAGGCAGACGAAAACAAAGCGGTTTCTGCACGTTGACTTGGAGTCTCGGCACGATGCAATAAAAATAAAGAGACCTGTTGCCAAGTCTGAGTGGGAAATATCTCCGGGAAGCGGCGGCGCCCTGGAAAAAATTGACGGAGATAGAGAATGGAGGAACATTTGGGAAATCTTTGATGCAAAGGTTTAACAAATTGTTTCCCTCTTTTTCACTTGTAACAGACTAATGTTTTACCAAAGCTAAAAGACCTCGACGTTATCCCCTAAGTGGGGTAAGTTTTCCCCTGAAAGCTTAAGACTGGAAATAAAGGAAAATAGGCTAAAATCTTTAGCTTCTATTTAGAGAGGGCGTGAGATTAACGGCGAGCGGAGCGCTCACTTTAAATTGGAGCAAGAATAAAAAGTAAACCAAGGAGGGAATTTGCTCTTTGCCTGTCCTGCATCAAAAGCGGGAAACTGGAAAGGAAGTTCTTCTTATTCATAATTCGGTGGGGCTCTTAGGAACCGTGCTCCCACAAGGCTATCCGACAAGTTTTGTCCAAGTTTCTATAGACCGATTTAAAAAAATGGGTAAAATTATGTGATTCCTTGATATATTTCACTCTTTTGGGGTAGTTTGTAGAAGAAATTTAATTATTCATGTCTGTACCAATATTCTGTATTTCGCCCCCAAACTTCAGTGTCTAATTACGACAATTATAATCTTTATTCCCCTCAAAAGGACATATCTGAAGTAGGCAAAACAGGCAGCCTTCAGGGAAAGCTGCCTGTTTTCCCTTTTATAGATAATTACCATACTTTTTATCTTATCGTCTTTTTGCACTAAGGCACAAGCCTTGTCTAATCTCAGGAAGCCTATTTTATTTCCTAATGTGCAAATGCTTTCGTTTATGTAAAGAATTATTTCCTGATACATACAAACAATCTCTTTTACTTTTATCTGCTCTTTTAACGAGATTCATCTCCAGTTTCTTTTTTCGTTTCCATTTGCCCTGCCTCTTCTAAGCCCAGCACTTTGTTTGGAATAATCTGTCCATTTACATAATCCAAGGTTTTCCTTTATTTACTTTTAGAGTGTTATTGTTTGATTATAATATCTGCATCTATGACAGCGAAAATATATAGTTTTTAAGAGCAGTCTTTTTTGAATTTTAAGATATTGCGAAGATCACTTTTAAATATCCACCTCCAAAACCTACAGCAAAGAAAAGCTACCCTAGATTTTCTTTACCTAAAGATAAGCCACCCTAATTTATTCCCTCGAAGAAAAACCACCCCAATATTTCTCCGCCGTTGTATCTGGTCTTACCTAGGTTACATCAGATTGCTGGTGGAATAAAAAGTAGTCGCTAGGGGCCAGATCTGGACTGTAGGGGGAATGGTTGAGCGACCCGAATCCGCACTCGCGCAGGGCAGCTTGTGCAACTCTGGCCTTGTGGAATTTGACGACGTTGAAGTCGATCATGGGGCGTGAGCTTTCTAGGGACCCAAAGGGCAGAGACTTTGGTCATGGCCGAATTGTTGTGGATGATGTTGATAACACTTCTATGTGATATTCCAAGTTCTCGCTCGAATTCTTCGACCTTCACCCGTCAATTTTCGAGGATCATCCGCTCCATACAGGCCACATTATCCTCTTTGGTCACGTCTGACAGGCGTCCTGGATGGTGGTCATCTTTAAGGGACCACAACCATGGCTGAACTCCCTATTCCAACGAGCAATGGTTGCATAGGAAGGTGAGGTGTCGGTGTACACTGCAACCATGCGTTCATGGATCTCTTTGGTTTCTTGCCTTCCTTGGTCAAAAATTGGATCACTGCGCGGTGCTCAACCTTCTCCATTGTTGAAAATTTGTCACTGATGATCTGCGATCGGCTACTGCTTCTTAAATAGACGAGACAGGAGCGTGCGGCTGCAGGTCCTGACTTGTCATAACTTGTCCTATCACCCCCATAAACAGCCATCCCCATTCCTCTGTTTTTCCCTACAGATTCGCAAATTTATTGACCGCCCCTCGTATTATACAAATACGCATTTTACATAATCCCATGATATATAAAATTGCGCATTTGACATAAAAATCCATTTTATAAAAAATGCACATTTGACATAATCCCATGCTATACCAAATCGATTTTGCAAAAATCCCATGCTATAACACAAGCGTATTTGATTACATCCCTTTGATTACATCTCATGCTATTAGATAAGTGCATTTGAGATAATCACATGCTATAACAAAAGAACTTTTCATATAATTCAATCGTATAACAAAAGCGCCTTTGACATAATCTCATGTTAAAATAAAAACCCATTTAGGATAATCCCATGTTATAAAAAAGGAATTGCATAATCCGATGCTTATCAAATGGGGATTTGAAATAATATCATGCTATAATTAATGCACAGTTGAATAATCCCTTTTATAGAAGATATGCATATTTACTATAATAAAACGCTATAAAAAAAGCAACTTTGAGATAATCACATACTATGAAAATAGCGCATTTGATATATTATTATGATATAACATGCGCATTTGACATAATTCCATGCTTTAACAAATGCGCATTTGACATAATACCATGCTATAACAAATAGGTATATGATATAATGCTAAGCTATAACAAAAGAGCATTTGACATTCATACTATAAAATACGCATTTAACATACATACGAGTACATATTATAACTAATACGCATTTGACATACTAACTAGAAAAAATAGCAATTAACATACATACTCTAAAAATACGCATTTGACATACATACTATAAAATACGCATTTAACATAAGCCCATGATTTAAGAAAAGGTCATTTAACATAAATCCCATGCTATAAGAAAAGTGCATTAGATATAATTCCATAGTGTGATAAAAGCACATTTGACATAACCTCATGATATAACAAAAGCGTGCATTTTATATCCAGCCATTACATTAACCAGGCATTACTTATCGCCTCCATATTTTCCTCTCTCGAGTCGGGGATTCGAAGTCTTCCTCTGTCTGTCGCCGCGATTCCATTAGAAAGCTGAAATGAGCTACTTCGAGAGTAGGATAAAGAATAAGGTTCGTCTCAAGGCAATATCTAAATACTTGATCTTAACAAACATACTTCTTTTTAGGATAAGCTTAGCTCTCGTAGGTCTTTCATGTTTCTTTATATTTTTATTGTTTTCTAAATACATTTAACCTTTTATTTCCTTTGGGAATATCATACTGAATTTGAGATCGATGCCATATCTGAAAGGACCAATTTACGACCAAATCAAACTCATACCTGCTCATATCACAGTTTAACACAACAGCAAAGGAAAAATATATCAGACTGAAGCATTGGTGTCAAGAAAATTGTGCAGAAATTTGTTTATGAGAAAGGATTACGATAAGACATATTGTCACTTCATATACGTTAAAACGCCCTTTTCGGAGAATTTACCATAAAAATAAGTACCAATGACAAAGTTTCTAGCAGGAAAAGTACAATAAGTGATATTCATTTTTATTCAATAAAAGAATTTCCTGTAAATTGCATCTGCAATTGATGAGGTCCATTGGGAGAACTCGAAGTCGCTGCCTTTAGGCGCAATGCTGCTAATAAAGGATTCACGAAAAATAAAAGATCAGGCTACATTTATGTACAAAAAATAAATGGAACCGGGATTATATCTATAAGAGCGGCCTCGTATACAGGAGCATAGCTAGTATACAGGAGATGCTTAGTACACATGAGCTGCCACGTAAACAGCACCTGCCTCGTATACAGGAGCAGCCTCGTAAACAGGACCTGCCTCGTATAAGGAGCAGCTTCAAACAGACGAGCTGACCTGTATTGCAAGAGCTGCTTCGTATACATGAACTGCCTCGGATACAGGAGCTGCCACATATAGAGGAATTGCCTCGTATACAGGAGGTGCCTCGTACACTCGAGCTGTAGCGAATTTACCGGAAATGCCTCGTATTGGCTATTGATTCCCCCTTTTCAGACTCATTCTTTTCTTTTTTTCTCATATGAGAAGAAATGCCAAGAAAATAAAGGGTGGGACGGTGGCGTAGGTCTCTTCCTTTATTTGTGTTGGGGAAAGAAAAAATGTTATAAAATAAATGGAGTCAGAGTAAGTAAAGAATTGAAAACAAAACAAATTCACCAGTGTAAATAAAATAAAAAGGAAATAATTAATTAACCGTCCGCTGCTTGCGAAGGATTTGATATGAAATTACTGTTTCATAAAAACCCGCAACTGATTAGAATCTAAAAATAAAACGCAATATAATTATTCAGGGAAACAATTTTATTCTGATTTAATTCACGTAAAATGGGTTCAAGCCAAAATAAAAGCAAGACTTGCTTTAAAAATAGTTACTTTGTTGATTAAAAAACAACCATTAACATTTCTCTTAATGTTTTTTTTTTAATAACAAATGAGTTTAATAAAATTCTAATGAATAAAAGTAGTCGTGGTTTCGCAAACGAAAAAAGAAAGAACGTCAACATTCTCTTTTTCGTACTTCGTATGCGGTTAATCGGAAAACTGAGAGATTTTCCCTTTTTCCACATCAACTTTGCGGAGAAGTGATGACGGAAAAAGAAGTCTCTTTAGTAAAATTTATACGCTAAATAGATATATTTGGGGATGCTAATTTTTTTGGAAATTTAAATTCGGGGGATTTATTACAATAACCTGATATGTTATTGTAATTTTATTCAGAAAACTTAACGATTAAACTTTTTTTAAATTAAAAGCTATTTATTATTCAAGGATTTGGAGTTGTTTTTTTTTTTAAAAAAAGCATTGTAAAAGGGAGAGATTCAGACATTTTCTAAATTATTAAATTAGGAATGTTTTTTATTATATTTGAAGCTTTAATCAAAGCTCTTTCTAAGAGTTAAAAAAAAATTATTATCAAATGTATTAAAATTAAAGCATGGCTGTTATTATTGTATTTTTTCGTATATCAAAAGAATTCCTATAAATGTTTTTCTTGCCTTTAGGCCTAGAAAATAAGCATGGAGCTGAAAAAAGCCTATATCAGGGGAAAATTATTAGCGATATGTACTGGAAACCTTTTAAGTATATTAAGACCAAAACCCTCTTGCTAGAGCTAGATAGGCCGTACGTAGGCCACAGACTGAAGGTCTGACTGCGAAGCGCAAGCACCTCCTGTAAGGAAGAATGGCAAAGCCGTTCCTCTTGTATTGTAATGAAAAGTTTGTATGTAAAAATAGTCTAAAAGCAAATTTCTGGATGAGGATATAATCCTGACCGAATGTTTGGACATTAACTTATAGAACTTTTAGAACATTTAACGCCCTCTTTCTCCTTATGTTGGTTCTAAACAGGCGCTAATCGACTAACGACATATTATATATATATATATATATATATATATATATATATATATATATATATATATATATATATATATATATATATATATATATATATATATATATATATATATATATATATATATATATATATATATATATATATATATATATATATATATATATATATATATATATATATATATATATATTATGACACTTAATGCTCTAAATGTTCTCATTTAGTATAATGTTTCGTGCTGCAATCTTTGCATTAAGGTCTGATATGCGCGAAAATTGCTCGATAATATGAAACTAAAGTTCCTATAGAGAGTCATGAGGACCAGGAATTTATATCGCCTTTTTTAATGAGGTCTCTTTCCTTCTCCAACCAGAATAAAAGAGTGGTCGTTCCATAACCTTTCGTCCAACTCGACGGTTGTGTACATAATACTCTATCAAAAGATTCGTGAAAATCGTTTGGGTATTTGTTTGTTTGTTTTGTTGTAAAATGTCTCGTTTGTTTTTGCATAACTTGACAAAATATATTGTATGCGCTTCAGGGAGCAAATATATTTATTTTGTGACTGTATTTGGTGATCACTGTGAGAGTACTAAGATAAATGAATTCATCACAATTTAAGCTACTTTGTTCCCGTGTGTGTCGGTTTACCTCTTGGACGTTTTATTTCATTACATTTTTCGATATATTTATATATATATATGTATATATATATATATATATATATATATATATATATATATATATATATATATATATATATATATATATATATATATTTACATTAAGTCTAATTAACTTTGTTATTTATATGTCTCTGTTGGTGCTTGAAAACCAGCTGTTTTTCCTAACCAAATGTTTTCGAGTTTTTTGGTGAAATATTCTCATTTGTTTACTCTCGGCTTAAATTATATATTTGTTTTCAGGGGTTAATTGATAACAACTCTCCGGCTTTATTATGTTTATTTTATTTAATTGTAAAATTGTTTATTTTCTTATGTACTCATAGACTGAATTTTTTACTTGGTAGAAATTACAAATTAAAAGTTACCTTATTAAAACACATTAGTTAAATCCTGAGGTAATCATACTAAACTTAAATGAGTTGCGTTAGGCCGATTCTCTACCTTTTCTTCAGCTCAAAATATTAAAGGCATTTAAGTAGTCACTAACCGCCCTCTTTTATTACTGGAAAGCCGTCATATTTGCTTAAAATTAGGGAGGGAATCAATTAAATTTTGATTTTCCATTAAATACCTCGTTCTTGTTACAAATATTAGGCATATTGCCTTCTGTCTCCCTTCGCTCAAGCGTTATATTTTTACCTTTTCTCTCTCTCCTTTTCCCTTATTTAATCATGGTTTCCCCCTCCGCGAGAATGGCCCATAGAAACGAATATGTCGCGTCCGTAGTGTTCGTCTGTTTGCCATTTCATGTGAGTCAGCGCTATTGGCATCATTGTGGCCTTCTTATATTAATTATTATTCAACTATTGAGTTAGATAATCGAGCTTGAACTAGAAATACTTGCTTCGAGCTAGTCCTCAAATGATTTACCACGGCGATAACACAAAATTTCTTCTCTTATAAAAATCAGATTGGGAGTGACTTGCCTAGAAATGTTGAAGGAAAAATTACATTAACTATGTTAAAGAAGAGAATAGATAACTATTTATTGAACTAATTCTTTATTCATATATTCTCTTCATTTAACCTCTCCTTCGCCTATGACTTCTCCGCTTTCATTTCTTAGTCTCTTTGCTGGTTCGTAAGTCTGTACACAATGGCAACACATTGCAAAGAGGGAGTTAACTAGATTGCGCAGGCAGAAGATGAGTTTAAAAGACTCGATAACACTTATGTTTGTGTGTATCTCTCTGTGAGACCAACATCACACATTTATCTTTTGTTTTAGACCCGAAATCATAAGTACCCCTAAGTCATCGAAAGGCAGAGGGGTCGAAGAGCTTTGAAGAATCACGTCGGTGGCAGAGAACACTCCCAATTGAAGCACCTGAAGGGAGGGACAATAATATTTGGGAGGAAGGTCAAAGCAAGAGGGAATATCCAATATATTGTAAATGTAGAAGAGTACCTTGAGGGTTCTCGATAAGCGCTAGAGTAGGTGTGAATAATGGTAGGATCTAGTTTCTAAGTATACAAATCTCAATTTTTTAAATATATTTTAAAGTTTATTTAAAATAAAAATGATAGAGATAAAAAAAATACAATAATCGATCATGCCCCCTTTTAATGGGGAATAAAAAAATGGGGCAATACACATGTATATGATTCTCTTGACCAAATTCTATAAATATTTGTTTATAGCACCTGATGATGAAGAGCTCGGTTTGAGTATGGTTACGAAACGTAGTAGAATAAAGAGGATAAGAGAGATACACAGAAGTAGAAAATTGAACCTCTATCCAAAAGCGTCGCAAGGATAGATACAATAATTTAAGTTCCTTTGAAACAGAATTATATCACTTCTTCTCCTCTTGTTTCTTCGTATCTATCCGTACGTATTTAAAATCGGATTCAAGAAGCACAAATTATCTCTTCATTTCATCTTTGACGCTAAGGATGATATGCGAAGTGATGCTTTATTAGTCCAGCTAAGTTTAGATGCTATAAATAAAATTAACTTAGTCGTGCTATATCGTCCGCCTTGCCAATTGGAAAGAGAAGATGCTGCACTCTTCGATACGCTTACGTCTTGGATTAGAAAAGGGACCACATTAGTCTGCGGCGATTTTAATTTACCTAATGTTAACTTTAGCAACCTTACTTCTGATAAACCGGGTGAGAGGCTATTAAACTTTATGTTGGAGAATTTTCTCGTACAAAAAGTGGAAGAGCCTACTCGTGATAGCAATATTCTTGATTTAATCATGGCAACCGATGAGTCATTGTTAGAAAACGTACGTGTGGGTGAACATTTAGCTTCCAGCGACCATAATGCGATTAGATTCGATCTAAACACCTGCGTAGAAGTTAGAATGAGCTCGCAGCTCATCCCTCGTTTTGGTAGCTGTGATTTCGATATTTTTCGCGAAAGGATTAAGGATATAGACTGGGGAATACGATTCGAGAACAGGTCGGTAGGAGAGATGTACGCAGAACTTCGATGTACGCTGCTTCGTGTGAATTCTGATTTGGTTAAGTATCTGCGTAAGAGCGGGAAGTCGGTGAGAGCTCCGTGGCTTAGTCCGTTAATACTACGCTTAATCCTGGACCGAAATAGA
Source organism: Ceratothoa steindachneri (assembly GCA_963969495.1). Lineage (NCBI taxonomy): Eukaryota > Metazoa > Arthropoda > Malacostraca > Isopoda > Cymothoidae > Ceratothoa > Ceratothoa steindachneri. The sequence goes on from OZ018329.1 coordinate 145,500,813, forward strand.
AAATTTAAAATTCATAAAAACAATGGGTCAGTTATAAGTCGGCAAAATTACATAGATTCTCGTAGGGAAGTTAAACGTGCGGTCAGAGATGCGAAGAGGAAGTATGAAATAAACCTCGCTAAGGATTCAAAGAATGAACCGAAACGGTTTTATGGGTACGTAAATAATAGGAAACCCGTAAAAGGATCGATAGGGCCGATCAAAGATAAGGATGGTCGTTTGACTGAACTTCCGACAGAAATGTCTAAAATTTTAAATGAGCATTTTACGAGCGTGTTTACTGTGGAAGATTCTTCCGAATTGGAATCGTTAATTGGGGAAGTTCGTAGTGCTGATAAATGCATATCCGATGTAAGTATAAAGGACGAGGAAATTCTTAAATTTATTAAGCTAATGAAAAAGTCGAAATCTCTGGGCCCCGATGGGGTATATCCAATTCATTTAAAGGAGCTTCAAAATGAACTCGTTAAGCCATTGCGTGAAATTTTCAATCGCTCATTAGAGGATGGCGTAGTTCCGTTGGATTTCAAGCGAGCAAACGTTACACCTATATTTAAGAAGGGGAATAGATTTGAAGCAACGAATTTTCGGCCTATTAGTCTAACTTCGGTAGTTGGGAAGCTTTTAGAATCTGTAATTAAAGATAGAATAGTGAGCCACCTCGAGGCAAATAAGCTGATTAACGATACCCAGCATGGATTTAGGCGTGCGAGATCGTGCTTGACTAACTTGCTCGAATTCTTCCACAAAATGATTTGCGTGTACGATGAAAGCAAAGCTGTAGACGTAATATATTTAGACTTTAAAAAGGCGTTCGACACCGTCCCCCACCAAAGGTTATTAATGAAAGTTAAAGCGATTGGGGTGACTGGTAAGATTTTAAACTGGATTAGAAATTGGCTGAAAGATCGCTCGCAGCGGGTAGTAATAAATGGGGAATGTTCAGATTGGGCCAGCGTTAGTAGTGGGGTACCGCAGGGCTCTGTTTTAGGCCCTTTATTGTTTTTAATTTATATTAACGATTTAGATAAAGGCATACTTAGTCGGATTTCGAAATTTGCGGACGACACGAAGCTGGGTAATCGTGCCTATGTAAGATCGGATGTCGATAAATTGCAGGGGGACCTAAACTCGATTGCCAATTGGGCGGACAAGTGGCAAATGGAATTTAATTTAAGCAAATGCAAGGTAATGCACTTGGGTTGCCATAATTTAAGAGTAGATTATACTATGAAAGGCCAAGTCCTCGATGCGGTTAAATTAGAAAAAGACTTGGGAGTATTAGTCTCAGACGATTTTAAATTCTCGAAGCAATGTGCAGATGCGTGTAAAAAAGCAAATCGCGTTTTGGGTTATATCGCGCGCAATTTCATCTTCAAATCTAAGGATGTAATTTTACCTTTATATAAATCCCTTGTGCGGCCACTTCTCGAATACGCTGTTCAATTTTGGGCTCCATATTTAATGAAAGATATCGCGCAATTAGAAAGAGTGCAGCGTAGGGCTACGAAATTAATTCCAGAGCTGAGGAATAGATCATACGAGGAAAGGCTCAGGGCTTTAGATTTGCCATCGCTAGAAAGCAGAAGATTACGTGGCCAGCTAATAGAAGTATTTAAAATACTAAAGGGTTTCTCAAACGTTGACTTTCGCAATCTGTTCGAACTGGATCATAGGGGAAATACTCGTCAGCACGGGTTAAAATTAGTGAACAAGCGTTTTAACACTAGTATAGCCCAAAACTATTTTACATTTAAAGTTACTCAAAATTGGAATCGGCTGCCCACCCACGTAGTAGATAGCACTTCGGTTAATATGTTCAAAAATCGTCTCGACGTGCATTTGAATAGTTTAAATATAACGTAGTTGAGCACTGTGAATTTAAAACGTCCTTGCAGAGAGAGAGTTTGGAGCGGAGGTTTAAGGATATGAAATTATGATGACTAAAAATGATGCCGGCGATTCTCTGCATGTGTAGCTTAGATGTCCCATTTCTTTTCCGCCTATCCTATAAGTAGTCTCTATCCCTAAATTAGCTTTTCACCACTAGCAGTCGAGTGGCTGCGGAAGATGAGAAGAAAAACTTTCTATCTCCCCCGACCCCTAGTTTGCTTAGTTAAAATTGCACGATAATGTACACATGTAGATAAGTGTGTACAGTAGATAGTATTAAAAAAAAAAAAAAATAGCATGTTAGAGATACACTCGTAGATAAGGGTGTATCGTAGTTTTTGATTTAGTGTAGCGGACTAGCCTCGAGCGGACCTTAGGGTCTTTGCTGGTCCTAGATTCTGTAGTTCTGTAGTTCTTCAGAAAAGACATTCAAGAGCCCGTTAGCTCTTATGTATGACACGGGGAGAGAATTGAAGACTTCCCGATTGTTAAAAGAAAGAAGCTCTTAAAGAAATAAATTCGGAATCAATGAATTTTTGTAGGGTGTGAGTTAATATAATTAAAAAATAAAGTATTTATTGTATTTAAAGGTGTTGTTTTGCTTCCTTTTACTTTAAAATGAGTTCAAGGGGCGTTTAAACAAATAGTTTAAACGGTTTGAATTAAGCGGTTTGAAAGGCCAAATAGGCCGAGAGAAACAGCCCAAAGGGCAGTAAGCGAGTGCAACGAATCGCAAGCTCCCCCCGTAGCGTGAGTGGCAAACCCATAGCTTTTCTTATGAGCGGAAAATATTGCCCAAACTGCAGTTTAGGCAAAGGAAATTGAACAGGCTTAATGTTCAGCAATATAAGATTTATAAGGTTGTATAGTTTCATTCGCAAGGGTTTCTTCAGTTCACACCAAACTGTCATTAGAGGAATCTCGGTTTCCAGGCTTGCTATTCTTATGGACCTTTTAGGACTTGGCAAGTTTTTTCGTGAACCTTCACAACCATATCTTTGGATGTTGGTGGTGGTCCGGATCCCTTTGCTCGGCACAGACAACCTTCCTCTTCGAACATTTTGTGCTATGTCCAAATCTCCATTGCTTTTGGTGCATTTTAAGAGATTTGTGTTACAAATGTATTCTTAGTTGTCTTGGTGTGAGCTTATTCTAATACACAAGAAAACTTTTCTTTCCCAGAGAAAGCATTTTCTCTACCTCAAAACAATAAAACAACAAACACTAGAAATAAAATTATAACGTGATTCTACATATGCTTTTAATTAAGCGAAAATAGGCCCAGTTATTAGAATGCGAAATCTTAAAAATATTTTAGAAACACCCTGTATATTAAATTGTCACTCTCTGAACCGACTGCAGCGTAAAGTGTGACATCATTAGTTGTGGTAACTGTACATATTTTTTCTTTAATATCATTTTCTCTGAATTGGTACATTTAATTTACCAACAAAAGTTGGTCAAGAAACAACAAATGTCCGCACGCCGCCATTAAATGTTATTTTGACAATTAACGCTTAACATGATTTATATTCTTATTGGTACTCGATATATTGGCATTGGTTGGATAGGGATGTGTGCTTAATCTATTTGATTGGTCTTTATTGACGACAGGTTCTACAAGGTGGTCTGTGACTGAACTTACACAGAACACAGTAAAAAAATGATCTAGGAGGAACAGACATGAAAATGAAAATTTTTTAGAATAAAGAGTGAAAACGAATGTTCGACAGTGACAAGCACTTCTTCAACCAAGCTCTTAAATACAAATTGATGCATAAAAAGAAAGGGTGGGGTCGATTCTATGTGTCAAATTTGCCTGAAAAATGAAGTATAAAGTTCCCTCACCCTGTAAATATAAAATTCTGGTGTGGGATTTATACTTTCAAAAACGTGTTCCCACTATATTCATTTGAAAATTATATAAAAATAATTCTTAAAAATTTTAGGAACTGTTTCATTAGCCCGAGATTTGCAATTTTGATTCGTTCTAAATCTGAAGCGGAATCAAAGTCGGGGCAAACATTTGAAGACCAGCGGATTCGTCGCTTTGAAGTTGTTCCGTCGTCTTCTTATCTGATAACAGCAGTTCCAGGTTTATAATATTTGGTATTTTGTTAATATTAACATGAATAGACGGTATTTAGTTCTTCCATTTGAGTGTTCTTTTGTTTAGACCAAAATTAAAGAGCATAATAAGTAGTTTGAAAAGACGCTTCGTCTAGTGCTCTGAGGTTTTTATATTCCTATTAACGCTAAAGATGGTGAAAATGGAAGGCGGCAATTAGGAAAAAGAAAAGGCATGGAAGAGAGAGTGGGGATTAAAACTAAGGTGATGTCACTGATAGAACTTATCCATAAAACCATCGCATGAATATATAAAATTATATTCTATATTTTCCTATTATCATGGATCTAACTCTACTCTGAAGCCTTTCTTAAATGTGAGCTACAGTTTAACATTGATTCCGAATCACAGGTCGGAAGGCACCGAGTAACGGGGATGTATGTATCGGAGCGGGCAGAACATTTCAAATCCTAGGGGCAAATAAAGATATAAGGGAAGATCACACATTTAGCACAGATGACTAAGAGTAACAATCAGTAGGGGGTGAAGACTTGAAATTATGATTCTCAGGAGCTAGCATGTATATGGTCAGTGAGAAAAACATGTAGGAAGGAGCTGCGGCATTTAAGGTCATGAATGTAAGTAGAAAGACATTACGGTGCCCTCTAAAAATATACGATAAGTCTCGAAATTTGTATTTTTAACATTAAAAAACATGTTTAATATTGACTATCCTTATATTAGTATTTTTTAATCTTTACTTTGGATTTGATGACTTGTAGACGCTTCGGAATGGATTTGATCAAATTTTGACAAACCTCTGATCTTTCGTTGCACCGTACCTTTATGATAGCCTCTTTTAATTTTTCGATGGAGACGGTGTCTTGCCCTTCAACTTTATTTTTTATTATTAGCAATAAATTTTCTATGAGGTTGAGGTCTGAGCTATTTTAAGGACAATCCAAAATAATAAATTTATTGTCAATAAGCCATTTTGTCACAATTTTAGCCTTGTCTCAATGTGCCCCGTCATGCATCAGTGTTTCTGTCTCATGGATTGCCATTACTACTGGAAATTTCTCCTGTAACATTGCTAAATACCACCCGCCATTCGTAGTTGTGTTCTTATGAATAAAATATACAGTATGCTTTCTCTCCATTGTAAACTGAAACAACCCCAAGTTATCACAATTGGAGGGTGTTCCATTGTCATTTGGGTGTATTTAGGGTCCATTCTATTTGAGTAAATGGGCCGATGAACGTTTTTAGGAAAGCTTCTGAATGTTAAAAAGTTGACTCATCGCTGTATAGAACTTTTTTTCATTCCTCAACAATCCAATGAATGGATATTATACAAAATGCGACACGTTCCTTACGGCATTTTTGATTAATGAATGGTTTCTTTGCAGCATGGCGATATGTTAATCCGAGTACTTTTTGTAGGCGCTCCTGGATAGTTTGTTCAGAAACATGAGTTAATACATTATTCATATTAAATTTTAGTTCTTTCGCAGTTATTATTAGATTATTCACTAGTAAACGTTTCATAAGCACATTTATTCGCAAATTTGATTTACTCGTTCTGCCAGATCGTTTTATATGTACTGTAGTAGATATGAGGGGTGGTCAATAAGTTTTTCGAATCGGTAGGGCAAAACAGAGGAAAGGAGATGGCTGTTTGTGGGTATGTTAGAACAAGTTATGACAAGTCAGGACCTGCATCCGCACGCACCTGCCTCGACTATTTAAGAAGCAGTAGCCGATCGCAGATAGTCAGTCACAAATTTGTCAACAATAGAGACGATTGAGCACCGCACAGTGATCCAATTTTTGACCAAGGAAGGCAAGAATGCAAAAGAGATCCATGAACGCATGGTTGCAGTGTACACCGACACCTCCCCTTCCTATGCAACCATTGCTCGTTGGAATAGGGAGTTCAGCCATGGTTGTGGTCCCTTAAAGATGAGCACCATCCAGGACGCCTGTCAGACGTGACCAACGAGGATAATGTGGCCTGTATGGAGAGGATGATCCTCGAAAATTGACGGGTGAAGGTCGAAGAAGTCGAGCGAGAACTTGGAATATCACATAGAAGTGTTATCAACATCATCCACAACAATTTGGCCATGACCAAGGTCTCTGTCCTTTGGGTCCCTAGAAACCTCACGCCCCATGATCGACTTCAACGTCGTCAAAGTCCACAAGGCCAGAGTCGCACAATCTACCCTGCGAGAGTAGGGATTCGAGGAGCTCAACCATTTCCCCTACACTCCAGATCTGGCCCCTAGCGACTACTTTTTATTCCGCCAGCTCAAGGCTGCACTGCGTGGACGCCGGTTTAGGGAAGATGAAGATGTCCAGCTCGCCGTTCAGGAGTTGATTGAACAGCAGTCGGGAGATTTCTGGTTGTCGGGAATTCGAAGCCTCAGGGACAAGTGGCGTAAGTGCATTGAAGTCGAGGGTAGTTATATTGAAAAGTAACAAAACACTTTTCCTCATATTTTGTTTCCTTATATCCAAATTGAAAAACTTATTGACCACCCCTCGTAGACTAACATTATTTTTAGCACGTGAAACCCATAAATTAACTGTAATTTGGGCTGTTTAATTCATTAGCTATCGGTCTCTGAGATTTCCCACATTTATGTATTGCCACAATAGCACCTCGACAATCATTCTTGAGTTGTTTCTTAGCAGACATTATAAATAAATTTAATTTAAACCAATTTTTGTAAAAAATGACAAAATAATAACAAAACGGCAAAAAAAATGGAATCGAACAAATTTGACGAACGCCCACAAACAGTGAACGCTACCACAATACTAACTTAAGAGTGCATTTTAAAGCTGTCATACTAGATCATTATATGAAAATTACCAGATGTCAATAAAACAAATAAAAGGAGAATTATGAATCTGAGAATATTATTAAAAATTATACATATTTTGAGGGTGATCAGATAATTTTCGCGGGCAGTGTAGAGGTGATTGTGTATCGAATGGGCAGCCAGTTAAGATCGCAAAGCAGTCACCTTGAATGATGTCATCTGCGGAGGAGCACCGAGAACTACATAGTTTTACCCCAGTTTAAGGTAAAAAAGTGAAGGCCCGTGAACCAGCGAGAAAGAAGTTGCAGTAGTCACCAGAGGAGGTGGCGAAAACATGAACAAAAATCTCAAAACTGTTGAGGAGTAGGTGGGGGTGGATGTCGCTGATATTAGGGAAAAAGCAAGGAGAGGATTTACAGAGAATTGCAATGTGAGTTTGGAGAGATAACCAAGTATTAGAGGTCACATATGTTGTAGTGTATTGGCAAAGATGGTATGTGTAGCACAGCAGTTTCGGAGATAAGAGCCGATATTTTTGTAGCGAAAAGCATCCCACGAGGCCCCACCAGTAATAACTCGGTTTGTTCATGGTCATGTTTCCAGGAAGTTGTCCGAGAACCAGTAAGAAATGATGTTAAATTATAATAGTAATTAAATTAGCATAAAAATGAATGTTAGAGCGAGACGATACGTCTATGTTTAACACAGATCATCAATCCTCACACGGCAAGTACATACCCATGTATTGGATATTTTTAATGGCAAAACTGTTCTGAATCACTAAGAAAAAGAGGATTATAGAAGCCTTAAACCCTCACACTCTGTTTCCAAACAATAATTGTCGTTGTGTGAAGCATAAATCATGTCTGATGAATCCCCTTGAATTCTTCCATCGGCTGTAGAGTATTCAGGGAGCGCAGACAACAAAATCTCAGAAAATGCGCATTCTCTTAATGTTAAAAAAAGAAAATAAGTTATGCCCTTTACGCAAAGCTGTGTTTTTTGAACTCCAGCCATCCTTTAGGCAAAGAAAAAAGAGTTGAGGTGTGGTCAGTCATTTACTAATGGATATGATATGACCAACCCACCTGGATGCAATCCTGGATGAGTGGGACAACCCATCTTGGATTCATTCAACGTGAGATTAAGTTGCAATTGAACTTCTACTTCCTAACTATTGCTTTAACCACTAGCACATAAGGGAAGGGGGGCTATCCAATTGGCAAGGAATGCAACAACCTCCCTCGACTCTAATTGAGCATTCAGAACAATCTCACAGAAAGCCGGTCTAACTTAATTGTGGTGATGTTGGCGAGGCCTACAACACAGGCTGTAGCATCAACGACTCTCTCCCTTTATGTCCCAAGCAGTCGGAGTGGGTAGACTTCATCTGCTCCTAGGGAGCTTTGCAGCATAAACAAGAAAAATGTAATCCATGATTCGTAATTGGATCTGTCTAAGAATATAATCTACCTTTTTAGGGAGTTATGCGCCATTTCTCCTTAAAATATCATTGTAATCCGCCAATAAACTTTTACGATATCTTGTAAAATATAGAAGTGAAAATGGTGTCCAAAATTCACATCTGGATCATGATCCGCCTCAAAATCTAATCAACTTTTTCTTGGCCCAAGTCTCAATATTCTTTTTTGATATCTTCTACACAGGATGTAAGTAAGTATTGCAGAATTCGTATTTTATTCAGCTTAGGTTCAACCCCTAAATAGAAGTAATTTCTCTTCAGCCTAAGGTCCCTTTCTCTGCAAAACCTCGTCTAAATCCGTTTATAACCTTTTGAAATATATTGAATAAACTATATAATATAAAATAAGTATCGATATTCTGCCTCTAAATATCTTATACATAAGCACACAGACATACACAGGTGATTGCATATTCCTTTGCCAAATTCTGAGACGGAGATATGAAGTCAAGAATACGAACAGTTGTTCGTATTTTATTACCTATCTAAAGACAGGCAGATAATAATCGCTTGGTGAAAAATGGTTTCAGCAAGCATTCTTGGGAAATTTCTGAAATGATTCAGGAATTTCTTGTCTGAGCGAAAATAATTACTTTATCTAATAGACCTCTATGAGAATGCAGACCCCCTTGCAATGGGATATTCGTAAAAATACCACGTAGACCTAAGGGATTTTACCATACTTGGTCGAACTACAATGAGTACCTTCTAATTCTCACAGGTTGGTTGAATTCATTTAGATGGCTCTGTACGTCTGATTCTACCTATGGACTTTCACATATATTAAAAAATAAACCCAGGCACTTTTAAGCCATTTGCATTAACTATTTTTTAACGTGATCACGATATCTCTAACGAAGGTTACTTGTGGTTTATCCTATTGAGTCCTTAATATTGTAAGGTGAAAAGTGTTAAACTTGGTTTCAATAGAAAGTTTATAGCTACTTACATTTATATTTTAAGAAAGTTTACTATAATTTGTTTTTAGTTTACGACACGATTTCCACACAGATAGGTTTTAGAGACGATACTATTTATTTTTAACTTATGCTTGAACAAAATACAGGTAGTTTGAGCTAAATGTGACCGTTTGCATAACTGTCCCCACCCCCCGCATTATATCAGCCAAAAATAAATTTATTTTAAAAATTAAAAATATCAACTATATTATAGTTGGTAGATAACAGATTAGTTAAAATAGTCACCTTTTAGCTTCCATCGCAGCCTTAAGACCGCGTCGAATCTTGTCTCTTCCGTTCCTCTTTCTGCCCTTGAAAAATCTTCGAACACCTCCATGATCTTAGGCTCAGCTCGTTCTGAATATTTTAGGCCCAGGAGATGGTATTTTTCTCAGCCGCACCCCTAAGTTGGTAATCCATGTGATTAAAATCAGAGGATTTTTGAGTTCAGAAATTTGCGATCGTTAAGTCGTAAAAATTTCAGCAGTAACTCTCTCCAGCCAGGGTTGACTACAGTCTCCAGTAGTTCCATATACCAGTCAGAATTGTGCCTAAGAGCCTGGTCAAAGATGTTGGGCAACATGACTCACCCTGACTGGAGTCACACCTAAGACTATGAGGGTTAGGGGGAACTTGGTCTTTATGGTACATTGAAAGTGGCTTGGATTGTAGGTAAACCACCTGTAATCCTGGATTTTGTGAAAAACGTCTTGGGGAAGTTATTTTCCGTCTGACAAGAATCAGATTATCTTCGGCCAAACATGATGCTTCAGTTTGTTCAGGAGCTTCTTTGACTTCGTCAAGCAATTCTTCTTGGTCTTGGCTGTCAGAATTTGTCCTTAACGCCTCTTCTACGAGTAGTGGCGAAGGCCCTCATTCGGAGCCAGCTTGATCGTGGATACTGCAACACAAATCCCCGTCTCCCAAAGCCCGAACCTCTCGTTCGTGTTTTCCATTGGCTTATCTTGCAGATGTTGGATGAATTCCGGCGTGCGTACACAATCAGAAGGCATGATGTATCCCTTTCTGCTGTCTATTGCTTCAGAGTCTCCGTTGCAGATGTCCATCTCACGTTCCTGTGACAGGAACGAATAGCTGGTATCAGGCTTTGCTAATGACGTAGCTGTGGTGACCTATGTGGTAATAAATGATGTTAAGAAAGAGTGTGCATTGATTTACGTTAAAGATATGAGATTGTTTGAAAGGATTACAGAAATAAGAATGAAAGGTTGTCAGTTGTGCTACCGAAAATGGATTTTGGAATGGAGTGGATGTCTAGCGTGACTTGGCTGAAGGAATATGTCATGAGTATGTGCAGGATGGAAGGTATGATGTTCGTTCATCTGTTGCGTAGGTCTTGAGGCAAGAAAGAAATGTATGCGATGGATGAACTATATTGGAGTAGGGATAGATTTGATGTATTATGGAAGGAGTATGATCGTGTTATTAGATTATCAGGGGCGGGAAACTAGGTAGTGGTAAGGGAAATATAGGATACATCATTGCACTGAATGCAGAACGGAACATAGAACCTTTCTCATTATTTTCTCCGGCGTCATCCTTCCCCTGGAGGCCTATTTTGTGCTTCCCGTGCGGTATTGAAGGTCATGTGAGCACCAAATGCCCTCATAACTCTTAATTTCGCAGCAGTTCTCGCAACCAAGTGCGCGAAATTAGTGCTACTCCCGTGCCACCAGCGTCACAAAGTGAACCTTCTACCGCTACTGCCCTGGCCAACATGTTAGTTTCTTGTTTGAAAAAGCTCCGCTGGATGCTTAAAGTTTGAGACCGAAGCAATAAACGGCTGCAGAGACTCCAACTTTGCCTGAGATACAGGGTGTACTTGTATAGTGGTGTCGGACAAGGTACATCCCCCGGTACGTACGAACCATGTCAAATTTGCTGTAGTACATGACTACCTGGGGCGTGCAAACCAGTTCCTTTTGTGAAATGTTTGATTTAGTGTGCATACTTTACCGGTTGGGCTGAGGTAATAGCAGCCCAATAAAATTCTGTGCTGTTCTGATGGGCAGTTCGCCCCTGGTTTCCTCCGCTCATGTGGCTCAACCGGTTCTCACACGATCTCAGAAGAAGAAGGCAATAGAAACGCCCACCGCTCCTTGAAGCCCCCGGCGACTCCAAATTTAACAGCGTTATTAATCAGGAATTCACGAAGGATCAAAAAGATTGGGATTCATTCCGTCCCCTCTGGACCAACGCCCGGAATAAGCTAAAGAATCCACTAGTAGAAACAAAGTCATCTCATACATCAAGAAGGACGAGCATTTGATTCGCGCTTGCTCAGAAAGTAATAGTTCCAAGGCCTATGCCTTATGCGTTCCCCATTCTTATTTCCTGCTCATCTTAAAGACTGCCTATGACAGTTTATTCTCTGCACACTTCAGCCACATTAAGATGACTCAGAGAATTTATAAATATTTTTATTGGTCCGGTCCTTCAGATGACATTTCGAGTTATTGCCGATTGTGCGATATATGTCAGAAGACAGCTGCAAACGGACGTGTTGAACTCGTTTCGCTGCAGAAGGGACCCATCATTTCGGAACTCTTTTCCCTTGTGGTAATCGACCTGATTGGCCCAATCTCCTCTCCCTGTCCATTAAATGGCACCGCTTTGTGCTTACTCTTGTTCATTTTGCGACCCGTTTTCCCGAGGCAATACCCCTGAAAAAGATAGACAGCATCATCTGCGCTGAGGCTCTCATATCTATCTTTTCCCAAGTCGGAGTGGCTAAGGAGTTACTATCTCATCAGGGCCAACAGTTTAACACCCTGCCTCAAACGGAATCTGCGAAAGGTTTAATGCCACTCTGAAGTCAATCCTGAAAAAGCTGTGCGCAGACCAGCCCCTGAGAGTGGCACCGTTACTTGCCCGTGGCCTTGTTCGTTTACCAAGAAATGTCACACCACACATTAGGATTTGACCCGCTTGAACTACTGTGTGGCCGAAATGTCCGATGCCCAATGAGCAGAGTAAAGGAACTTTTTTCTAAGTAGGAATTGGACCGTGAAATCTAATCATCCTACCCGTACTTTATGGAACTTCAGCAAAGTTTAGAGAAGTGTACGGAAATTGCGTTGCAGAACGCTAACACGAACTTGGATAAATACAAGACGTATTTTGACTACAAATTCAAAGAAGGGAAATTCAATCTTGGTGAAGAGGTTTTATTATTACTCCCCACAGAGAGTAATAAACTCCTGAGTCAATGGATGGGCCCCTTCCAAGTCATTGAAAAATCGCTGGCCTCGTTGACTTTTTAATCCATATACGGTCTTATAAAAAGCTGTAACATGTAAACATGCTAAATTAGTACCAGCACCAAGTCTGTCTCAATAATATTGTGGCAATTGCTAAGGAGTCGCCCATGGAAGCGAGCTACCCCTTAGATCTTTGAAATGTGGTGTAAGTTGTTTGTTTGTGTAGAACAGGACAGGGAGTATCCCTCGCCCACTTTTCTCTGCGCCACCAATTCCCATTCAACCAACTTGGATAATAATGATCAGCTGCCACTCGACCTGAAGACTCAATTGCAGCAGCTACTGAGTCGCTTCGGAGACGTGATCTCAGAAATTCCTGGCTGTGCCGCGCAGTTCGAACATAACATTATTATCCTCACTACCCTGGAGCCCATACGTTCTAAGCCGTACTGCCTTTCCATCCATTTAAGAAAGGCTTTTAAAACTAAGGTCGATAAGTTGTTAAAATTAAACATAATAGAACCCTCTGAGTCCAGTAACTGCTCCCAAATTGCAATGGTCAAGAAGTCAGACGGGTCATACCACCTGTGCGTCGATTTTAGAAAGCTTAATTTCGTTACCTTGTTCGACGCCGATCCTATTCCTATTATCGATCAAAACTTCCATCTCTTTGAAGAGGCCCTTGCCATCATATGGGCGTTACAAAAATATAGGATGTACCTCCTAGGTTAAGAATTCCTTGTTGAAACCGATCACAAGTCCCTGTCATATTTTCGAATTGTGAAGAACGATAATGGGAGGCTTATGCGCTGGAGCTTATTCATCCGGGAATTTCAATTTACGATTGTATATATCAAAAGCTCAGAGAATTGTCTCGCAGATAGTCTGAGTAGAAAGCCCCTAGAGCCAACCCAAAGTTAATTTAAAGGAAATTTTATAATTTCTAAGTATTATGATTGATTATTTTTTTTGCATGTTTGTATATATATAGCAATAAATGTTTCTATTCGCAAACTGAGAACGATCCTCTAACCCTTTGTATTATCCAGCTCAATTGATTTATTTGTAATATCTATTTCTCTTTTTGTAATTATTCCTGTATTAATTTTCTTTTGTGCGTGCGTGTGTGTTACTTGCTCGTATAGCTCTAGGTCGTTAGTGACCTGAGGTGATCGAACCTCCGTTTGAAATTAACATTAGTCCTTGTAAGTCAATACTCTCTTTGTCCTGTATCAATTCATTTATTCCTTCTTTGTGTACCTAGATACTCGTTGTATTTAAATATGCCTTAGCCGCTTGAGTTCGTTCGAACTAAGGTCAGGTTTTCTCTATTATTTGTTCACCCCCTGAGGTCGGAAAAATTGAAACGCTTAACCCCCATCCAGCGATTGTCAGATGTTATTTTCCCCCTAAAAGTTCCATCTTAGGAAGGGAAGAGATGTCGGGAATAAGGGTTAATACCGCCATGTGACCGACAAGACATGAGGCTTGGCAGGAGGTCGGGCAACACGGAGAAAAGTCATGGGAACCACGAGAGACTCAAGCCACTTCCGCAGAAAAAGCATAAGCAAGAATTCCAAGCGCGCGGGCGCAAGAAGAGGCTGCCGACTTCTCCGGGCGTTATCAAGAAACACCGGTGGAGTAATTAGTTAAGAAGATCTCCCTCCTTAGCTTGGCCTGAGGCATTTGCGCTTCCGGCCGGCTCATATATAATAAGAGGCTCAGCCAGAAAAAGGAGTATAGGCCCGCCTTTCTGCTCCTGACACATCGTTTTCTCGATTCAACTCCTTCTCCTTCTCGAGTTTGAAAGCAAGAATTCTCACCGAAGGAATTTATAACCCAGTCAATTGGCTATCATTGGATTAGGTTTTAACCTCGTCTGGCGCAAATACTCCCTCGAATTCACTCCTCGAGGTTTAGACTCCATCGATTACAATCTACATGTTCGATCACCCATCCCCTGTGTCGTCTCATAAAGCCTCCAACCCCAAGCTAGGCTACAGCAACTAAATTGGGGTTTCTTGACCAGTCGACCTGTAAAGTGTATGTTCGTATATTGGCTAATAACAGCCGCTTGTTAGCTCACGTTTTAGTTTATTTAATCGCTCCCGGTAATTGTAATTCTTTAATCTGATCCCTTTAAACACTAAGTATCAGTCCGTTTGCAACCTTTCCCATATATATATATATATATATATATATATATATATATATATATATATATATATATATATATATATATATATGTCTATATATAAGTCTATATCTCTAGTAATTATTAAAGATTATTTAGGTATCTCCGTCTCATAGGCCCAGAGTCCTGCAGCCTTCTTTATTATACTAACGGCAAATTGCACTCGATTCTGTAGATAAATCCTTCCACGCGCTCGAATTGACAAACCCCATTCCATTATCGTCCCCCTCGTCTGCAGCTCCTGGGAGACGATCGAAGGTCACTCAATTGACCTTGACCACACACTCCGTCTGAATATAATATATATATATATATATATATATATATATATATATATATATATATATATATATATATATATACATATATGTGTTGGTCATTCTATGACAATTACCAAAAGAGTTGCCAGATTTAGAAAAAGCTTCACTTCCTGTGAGTCAGCGAGTTATAGCAGATGTCAATGCTACCATATACAAAACCAATAAGAAAGTACTTTTTAACTTCATGAAGGAGTAGAAAAGATATTTATCTACGTTTAATAATGATTTTTTTAAAATATAGTGATTTAAATGATGTAAAAAAGAACATTCTAAAAACTAGTTTAGATACTTTTTCCCATATGCTAACTGTCGTTTCATTGCAAAATGTGCATTGTGCAATGAGAATGTGCAGTCGATAGAGCCCTGATTTACCGCCCCTTCTAGCTCAACTATTATCTACTAGGTGGCGATATTGCTCCCTCTGACAATGGTGGCTCTAAAGTCTATACAAAGTGACGAGATCCTTATCATACTTCGGTATTTTTGGCGCGGTCTTCAAACTGATTATAACAACGTAACAATTGCTTTGTTTATATGCATTGTTTTTACAAATATTTTGTCGCTAAGTTTAAATATTACCTCAGATCGGTTATATCATCAGGATTTTTAGAGATTTTCTTACTTTTGCATTTGGTATCTAAGAAATCTTTCCCTCTATAACTCAAATTTTCTTTTTAAATTCAAACAGTAATCAATGACGAATATTTTTCTTCATTAACTTCATAGCCCACTAAGGTTAAACAGCGAAATGAGTTTAAATGGCACAATGCATCTCAGTTGAGCATCGAATCTTCATACACTGTTCCCGATATAGAGCGACGACTAAACCAGGTAAACAAGGAACTGCGGGAGCTTTCATCTAGTTGCGTTAACGAGGAACCAGCAAGCAGTTAGGCACAAGTTCCAATTGAACTTGAAGTTGAAGCAAATATAGATTAGAAGTGTGTGTTTCTAAGGGCGTAGAAATACAGCCCTGGGAGCGATTCCGATTTATTGCAAAACCTGAGAGGTTAAGTTAAGCAGCTGCTGAAGTTTAAGCTGAGCTATATATATATATCATAGAACAGGGAGGCTTTCATTAGAATTTATTTGTTGTGGAAATTATCTGTATTGACAAATAAAAATCGAGCCTGCTGAGAGGTTAAATAGCAGATCACGTATAGATGAGTTAGTTAAGGGGCATATACTCGGCTCGGGGTCCCAAATAAAAAGCATGCAGGAGGATAATGAAAATATAGTACGAGTGGGGCAAGCCCCAAACTAGCAAAGGAATTACGAGAAAATTTCCAGTCATGTGTAGCGGACTTTTGCGTTATAAGCAACAATGCCAGGACAAACTACTTTATCTCTTAGTAAACAAGGTCTGCTTACCAAAATGTCGCGTGCTCTCACTTATTTTGATATATGACATTACGACATTCAAAACATTCAATAATTCCGGACTAACGTCGGGAGAGCTTTGGCAATCTTATCATTCAAAAGAGAATGTAAAACGAAATAAGGCTTTCAGATTTCGTTGGAATCCTTCAAATAGCTAGGATGTTATTGCCAAAACAAAATAATTCCAAGGCTAAACTTTGGAAGACTTTGGCAAGCATATTATTCGAAAGAGAATGTAAAACAACATAAGGGTTTTAAATTTCGTTAGAATCGGCCGAATAGTTATGATGTTGTTTTCAAAACAAAATAATTCTCAGGCTAACCTTGAAGGACCTTGTCAATTATATCATTCGAAGGAAAATGTAACAAAACATAATAGTTTCAAATTTCGTTAGAATGGGCCAAATAGGTATTATGTTATTACCGAAGCAAAATAATTTTATGGCTAACCTTTGGAGGACTTTGTCAGTAATATCATTCGAAAGAAATATAAAACAAGATAAGGGTTTCAAATTTCGTTAGACTCGGTCTAATAATTATGATGTTATTAGCAAAACAACATAATTCCAGGGCTAAACTTGGGAGTACATGGAAATTATATCATTCGAAAGAGAATGTAAAACAACATAAGAGTTTCAAATTTCGTTAGAATCCGCCGAATAATTACAGTAGGTATCTGCTGCTGCGGCGGTGGTCCTTGGTTACGCCGAGCGAAGGAACAGAGATTGGTTTGACGACAGTATATTGGGCATACGGGAGCTTCTGGAAGCAAAGAACAGGGCTTATCAGGCTTTCATGAATACTACTTCTTCGGGCTACTTTAGGGGACAGTGGCAATAGCAGATGGCTCAGAGAACACTTAGAAGTATGGAAAAAGACTGGTGGCTTGGGATTGCTGCTGATCTGCAGGGTTTTGCGGATTCTGGAGACCTTCAGAACTCCTACAGCTCTATGGTGTATGGAGGACCAGCTAACCGCTCCCTTGCTTCAGTCAGGTCCAAGGATGAAACAGTCCTACTCACTAGCTGGATCCAAATCGTGCAACGGTGGAGGGAACACTACCGAGATCATCTCAATACTCGCACTTCCTGTGACCCCGCTCAGCTTGATACCATCCCGGACAGGCCCATCATTCACGAGTTTGATACCCTACCATCACTAGAGGAAGTCAAGGCTGCGATCCGCTGTTTGAAGAACAACAAGTCACCCGGCGTTGATGGTGTCCCCGGTGAGGTCATAAATCATGGTGGCGATGCTCTGCACCTTCGTCTCTACGAAGTGATCTCTACAATGTGGCAGGCTGAACGTGTTCCGCAGCAATAATAGGACGCCACGATCATATCAATCTACAAGAAGAAGGGCGACCGAGCTGTGTGCGGGAACAGCCGGGGAATCTCCCTCCATGCTGTCGCTGAGAGGGTCCTAGCAAAGGTGTTGCTCCTGCGGCTAAACAAATACATCGTTGATGGCGTGTGCCCGGAAACTCAGTATGGCTTCCATAGGGAACGAGGAACCATAGACATGATTTTTATGGCCAGACAAATACAAGAAAAGTGCCGAGAACAGAATCAGAACTTGTGTCTGGCCTTCGTTGATCTGACGAAGGCATTTGACAGTCAACTGAGAGATGTTGTGGCGCGCCATGCGGAAGTTTGGATGCCCTGATAAGTTTACAGCGGTTGCTCGAGCTTTTCACGGCGCAATGAGGGCGAGCGTGGTCATTGGAGGTGAAGAAACAGAGGCGTTTAACGTGTAACTTGGTGTCAAGCAGGGCTGCGTGATTGCTTCCGTCATGTTTAACATCTACCTCGCTGCAGAAACCATCCTGTTCCGTGAGAGATTCCCACCAGGGCGGGGAATTGGTCTTACATACCGGCTTGATGGGAGCCTCTTCAATCTACGCCGACTCTAAGTTCGAACAAGGGTCTCGCATGACGAAGTGTTTGAACTCCAGTACGCGAATGACTGCGTACTTCTCTTTCACTGCCCTGAAGACCTACAGGAAGCACTGAATACTATCACAGACATCTACAGCACTCGTGGGCTCGTCATCAACTCTGACAAGAATGAGGTGATGTACCAGTGGTCCGGTGTTGCCCTCCAAGTGGAGCCCGTAATGAATGTCGCTGACTGTTCTGTTGATGAGGGGGTCAACAGAAGAATCAACAAGCATCTTTTGGCGGGATCTGCAGACGGGTGATACAAAACCACAACCTTAGACTTGCAACGAAGGTCGCCGTGTATAAAGCTGTGTGCCTCAGCGTGCTGCTGTATGAGAGCGAAACACTCACCCTATACTGGAAGCACACCAAGCTCCTGGAGGCCTTCCATGTTCAGTGCATTAAGAGGATCCTCAACCTTACTTGGCAGGATCGTGTGTTTCATACTGATATGCTGGAGCGCGCCGATGTACCAAACATCAAGTGCATTCTCTTTGGTAAACCGATGCGATGGCTGGGGCATATGCTTCGAATGCCCGCTGATCGTCTGCCAAGGCGTACCCTTTATGCGCAGCTGTCGGAATGGGGAGCAGGAGGGAGATGTTCCCATAGTGACCCAAAAAAAAGGTACAAGGACCAAGCTATAGGGGCTCTAAAAAACTTCAACATCAACTCAGACCATTTCGAAGCCACAGCTGCCGACAAGGGTGGGTGGCGCTCTAACTGTCTTCGTGGTGCTGCCAACTTTAATTATCAACGGACCAGACGGCAAAGCAAACGTCGACGGCAGCGCCATGAGCGGGCGCTCTGGCATCCTCCGACGCCAGTGCTAGAGCTTCGGTGCCCTGAGTGTGGCCATCAGTGTGTATCACGCATCAGCCTTCACAGTCCTCATCGCACCCATCGTCGGAGACCGCCCTAGGGACATCCGTCATCATCGACCTCAATGGACTTCCCTCAGCAAGTACGCAAGTTTGTAATTGAGTAAGACAGTCCTTTTAGATGAGATAGCTGACTTAAAGTATCCGATGCATCGGAGCTAGGAGATACGGTCTGAACCAATCCCAAATTGAACTCGCCAAGTAGGTACAAGTTTCCGGACGTGGATAGATTCTTGATGGCGGTCTCAAGCTCCTCGTAAATCTCGTCCTTCACCTCTGCTGAAGATCAAATCGTGGAGGCGTAGATGCTCATGATGTTCACGAGGACTGAGGTGGTTGTTAGGCAAAGGAAGAGGATGTGGGTCGTGCCTTCTAAAGTCGGTTCGATTGAGACGAGTAGAAAGTTTCTCACTGCACAAACCTACGCCATGCACTCAATGCTCCTCCGGAGCCTACCCTTGCTAGATAAATGTATAGTATTTTTCTTTTAGGCTGCCGTTAAAAGGAAGTTTGGTTTCCTAAAGTGTAGCGATATAAATATTGATCCTCTTGAGGTCGCGACTGATGATTGCGGTTTTTCTTGAATCATGTTGAAGGTCATTGGAGACGCCAGGACACATGGTCCTCACATTACAAGTTGAGAGTCTCAGCGCTGGCGGCTTTCTTGTATTTCTTCTTTCTTTGCCTGGTGCAGGGTTTGCAATATGCTTTTCTGTATTTTCCCTGAGCTCCAAGCACCAATAGTACCAGGCATACTGTGACGGGTCAGCAGTTTACTGGTTGGGGACTGCCCGGCTTGAGGCAGGTGATAGCTGACTAGATATCTCCTCTATCAAGAGCCCTCTCCACTGCAAAATAACAAAGAAAATAGCGCCACCTAATTTAGGCTATTGATGCCAAAAATTAACATTTTTTAGTATATGAGTATATACTGGGGGGCTGTGCCCCCTAGATCCCCCCAATTGATTGAAAATTAGGATTACCGTAGGGGGGTCCCCCCCAGTGATATCTTCCCCACTAGTAGTCCCCTTCAATTTTCTCAAAAAAGGTGAAACATATTGAAACATGGACGAAATATTATGCGGCCAGGACCGGGGAACAGCGGATGCGCGCGTGACGCAGATCTTCAGGTTTACCCTATCTCCACCTTTCACTATTATAATTTAGCCGCGCTTCTTTTAAATGAGATCACGATCTATAGAAAAGTCTATTAAATTCACCAAGTAATTAATACAAGTCATATTGAAGTCGAACAAACCGTATTCACAGGAATCGCGCTCTTTTAACTGCTCGGTTTCAGGGTTGCCAATGTTAGAAATAAGGTTGAATTAATGGTTGCCAGTGAGTGAAATTAATGGTTTAGTTTCACAAAAATAGTTAAACGAAATAAAAAGTTTAATACATAAGTAATTATAAAAAATCAATGCATTACTAAATAATATAATTAGGTAATCGGATCTTTTGAGGGCTGCGTAATGGCCTTTAGTGGCCACCTTAGCACAACAGCTCGCTCCTAACTACCTATGCGGCTGGGAGATCAAAGGGTAGGCCGTTTGACTGTAGGTCAGCCGGCTAACGTTCCCAAGCCTCTCCTCATGTGGCTTGATTCTCTCGCTCTCTCCGAAGGGGGACTTTAACGTATATGTCCGCCTGGCCCTCCGTGTGGCTTTATGTTATAATTCCTCTACAGCTTTATTAACTAGTCTCACTGGTAAACTGGATGTATGCCCTTGAGGACCTGAGGCTGCAATCCTCTAAGGGAAGTGGGACACGGGATCGATCCTGTAATCTACAATAGGGCAGCCTTGCAAACACAATATACCTCCCACCCCTTTTGAGGCCCCAACCAGCAGCCCGGACCCAGGGCCAAGATGGTAAAACATAAACAGTCTAAGTCCGATAGGGATAAGTGAGTGAGACGTGAAACCCTGGGCGATTAGGGATATCCTTTTCGCCCCTTCCTTCCTACCCTCTAACCCTTTCTCCCCCGAGGTATTCCATTCCTAGCCCTGAGGAGTACTTCTCATTCACCGTAGAGGTCGGCGCAAGCGGCCCCCAGGGTGATTCGGGCGTTCCCTAGGTGCTTATAAGATGCGGGCGGTATCATTCTGTGCTATCCACCAACCGCACCATCTGTTTCAATTTTGGCGAAAGATTATCTCGAAGAGAACGTAAAATATGCGTGAGTTACAAAAGTTGAAGCTCTGGACGGGGAAGGAAGCTCATTTCTCTTAAAATAGGGTTCGTTCCAAGGCCATTTCCTTTGAGAGTCGTGCAGCCAACGCTCGCCAATTTGACTCATTTTCCTTGTTCAAAGAATTTTTAATTTCTCTTCCTTCGCGAATACCGCCCCGGGTGTCCAACAGTGACCTGTATCAAAGGCAACATTTGGTCTTTCGCTAATTACAACTTCATAATCGTCCATAATGCGTAATTGGATAACCAAGTTGAGCAATTTCTAGCTTCGCGCAATGCGTGAACCGGCAGTAAATTTACAAGCCAAATATTCCTAATTAATTACAAACACGAGTTTTCTTTGTGATGAAAAGAATGTGAGTACAAAAGCGGCGGAAAATTGCATTCATTTTTTGGCCCTTTTAATTGGATAATGGTGGGATTACAAGATCCGAATATTAGAATAGCTTTAAATTGAAGAAATATTTTAATTAACTTTCTACCGAAAATCGTCGAGGGCATCTCCAGAACAAATGAAAGGAACAAGAAAATGCAAGTGTGCGTAGGATATAAACCAGCTGGTGCTCCTGCAGCATTATGGCGGGGGGAGGGTGGGGAGCAGCTAACTATATTTTAAATGTTATTTGAACAAGTTTTTTAAGTTATTTTTTTGTATAGTTTATATAAATTTCATGTATTAATGCAATCCAGGCGTTTGAGATACAATATTCTTATTAAATTACTTAGATACGCGTCTACATTATACATTAAATTAAAAGTATACATACACTAAAATGAGAATTTATATTTCTATTGTTGTTTAAATACAGTTTTAATATCGATATGTACCGTTGCCTCTCTCAATTGGAACCTATAAGTTAATATTAATGGTTAGCGTTTAAGGTTGAATTTCTTGAACGAAGATATAATCAATGAATGTGTAATGGTCTCAACGTGGATTGGACTGAGTTGAAGTAAAGACAATGTTTTAAAATATTTAACTATTTTTTCTACAAATGATGGTTTTATATAAGTATTATAGGAACTTCTGGACTCCACGTAGAGTATCAGAACAACTAATTAATGAGCCTAATTTCATCATCTAATTAGCGATTCTCCCATGACATGTTTCATGGTTCTACATAAAGGGAATGTTTAACTTTTTATTTCCTTCTTCTGTTTTGACAAAATCGATCCTTTATCACCAATATTACACAAGTTCCAAAATAAAACAAGCTTACAGTCCTGTTCCTAGCTTTTAAGAACAATGCCATGAAATTAATATTACAATGTAGTTACATATTTATATGATGTACGTAAATAAGGCATAATTGAATTGAATGGCGTAGATTATAAGCTTTCGAACCCATGCTAATGTCCTACCTTAGAGTGATTTACCGGTGGGAAAATAGAAACTCAGTTAGAAACCTGCTCTCTC
The DNA here is from genome assembly GCA_963969495.1 of Ceratothoa steindachneri. Taxonomy (NCBI): domain Eukaryota; kingdom Metazoa; phylum Arthropoda; class Malacostraca; order Isopoda; family Cymothoidae; genus Ceratothoa; species Ceratothoa steindachneri. Next base: position 145,523,593 of record OZ018329.1, read on the forward strand.
AAACATCCTAATAGGTAAAGGCGGGAAAGAGTTAGGGAGTAGGTTGTGACAACCTCGAGATAATTCGGGGAAGTGTAAAAGTGGAATATGTTATTCAATGACAAGAGATGGCAAAACAAGCAATATAGAAAAAAATTGTGAATATTAAAATTAAAGAACCTTATTATTTACTGGCGTTGCAGCTGTCGGAAATGTCATTCTTTTATTTCCATTGTTGCCGAAAAACAGGATTCGAGGAAATATATTGTTGGTTGGTTGATCAACGCAGCACTTTGGTATCCTCCCACTTCATCGTGGGTTCCTTGGGCGTTAGGATGTGTAATGTGATGTTTGAGACGGCAGTCCTTACTTTTAGCAGATCTATGATGTTATTCGAATCATATCTGACGTTGTTTCCAAATCTATCAGGTGTATTTATATCGACACTCACTACATCCAATTTCTTACAGGACTCGAGTCTGTTCATTATCATATTGCTTTTACCTTGTTCTTCTGGAGGTCGATTCAGAGCACATTGAACTGTTTGGTTGACATGTCAATTTCGTCTGGACGAATACAAGGACGGTTATTTCGGATGACATGGTTATGTAATGAAGTGTAAGACTCTTTTGTTGCGTCTTGCCGTTGTTGTGTGGAAGTTGTTGAGCAAAACCTTTGTTTCCTTGTGCTTCTCTTCATCAACCCATGATTGATTATTGTTGTAGTGTTAGGTAGCTTCGTCGAAAAAGGTATCGACCATGCCTCTCTTTTGTGTGAAAATTCCATACCCTTTCCGTATGGGACTTTTTACTGTAAACCTTAGTACAGTCCCGTTATAAATAAAAGAAGAATGGTATGGTCCCTGAAACCAAACGCAGAGCAATGGATATGATGAAAGTAGAGGGTTTTCAGAAGAAAGGAGTTGTTATCTGACCTCTCGTGGATCCATGTGAATCCTAGTTAAGCAGCTCAATATAAGGCGATGTGAATTATTGGAGTTTGAACGGAGTAGAATAGTAGGTACCAGGCAGATGGGACTTCTCATTTCTCAACTTGGGCAGACATTTAATTTCCCTCGATTTCCAGTGTCACTTGTCTACCTAGAGTAACTAGTCGAAGGTATTACCACTCTCGGGGGAAAGCGCAGTGGCTGAACACCTGTGCTTATGATCCTGACAATCAGTTTCTGACTGAATTACTCCATTAAACAGACATGGAACAGTAGTTAAAATCGCATCCACATTCAGTGCATTAAGTACCAGAGGTAGATCCTTCAGGCTAATGTAGCGTTATTTGTCTTTCCAGGGAAATGGAAGCCGAAAACCCACCAGATTGCCCCTATTAATCCCACAACATCAGATACATCTCTTAATCAGGAGTCATTCCTTTGTTAATCGGACCCTGAAGGACTGGCAACATGGTACGTGGTCATATCAATCACACTTCCAGTAGTTTCGCGATGTTAGTATGTTTCGGATGTGGCATCAGTTACCTGAGGCTATGGAAGTTGTAGTGATGAAGTGCAATCTTTTAATGGTTGCATACAAGTGTGAGTTGTGTTTACGTGGCGTGGGTTGGGTCCTTTGGCTCGTACACTGCATTGATTGATGTCCATTTGCAACAATTCATGGACTTCTACTCAACCAACGATAGGAAATTTCATCAGGAAAATGTACGGTGACTTTGGGCTTAAGTTGCTCTGGAATGGTTCCAAGAGTATTATGGAAAGTTTCGACGTATGATGTGTCCATTACATTCGCCCAACAAGAATCCAATTCAAGAGGTATGGAAAGTTTTGGCTTACTCTATTCGCAGACAAGTTTGAACACTTACAAATCTCAGGAAACTTTGAGCAGATATCAAAGCGTCATGGGTCACATCTCTTAAGAGGCTTTTCTCTACTTTTGTAATCAATGCTACGTCAACTTACTGCAATTTGTTACTCTAGATTGTAGCCTATTAAATAATAGTTAAGTATGCCATAACGTTTGGTGCTTCACTGTATTATCTTTTTTACAATTCCTCTAATTATTTTAGGCTTGAGTCACAACTCACCTTGATTTATGCCGTCTTTACCTCTCCCAATATTTGTGAGAGAATGTGCCTGATTTGTAGCCATATTTACCGAATGTTCCTCTGCCTTAAAATAAACGGCATTCAACAGCAACTGAGCATTCTTACTTTAAACATCACAAGGCCACCATTTCTGAATATAAGCCATTTAACACATTTGCACATTCGTTACATCCAAAATGTATCTCTGCTGAATAAGAAAACTTCCCTCTAAAAGTGAAATATAGATTAATAATTTTGAAATCTTAGATCTAATGAAATAACAAACTTCAAATCAGATCTTGGAATTACTCTGGATTAAACGGTATAATTAATCTCTCAATCTCTACTCTTCTTCCATCACTACGTTTAATTCTAAACATTCATAACTTAAATTTCAGTAATATTTGAAGTTAAATATTCATTATTATTCCCTAATACACAAATTTGGGTTTACTTCTTTTTTACCCTCCCATTATGTCTTCCTTTGTCTCTGTATTCCAATAGGTAATCCTACGCATTTCTTATATTTCAATTACGATGTGATCCTATACACAGAGATACGCACAGTTAATATTAAGTCTCCTAAAAGCTTTAGTTTTCTTTATTTTTTACTAAATCCTATTTTGTTATTTTTAATTTCGGTACACCACTGATTCATTTAACTAGCGGCCGCCTGCCAAACAGTTACATAGAACTTTCTAGGAAGTTTCTTCGCCCTAATCCAAAATTGTAAATGCTTGGATGGCGTCTCTTTTGTGTGAAAAGGAAAAACTGCGCCTGCAATCAAATTATGCAATATGCATGAAGTAAAGCGATTGGTATATTCCATATGTCTAAATGTAAGTCCAACTATCGATCACTTAGATTTTGAAACAGGGCATAATAGATATCAATCCGCTCTATTTCGTGCAGAAGAATATCGAGCGGAGTGCAACTTGCGTAAATAAAGAACCACACCAGATACTCTTCTCATTAAATGAAAACAAGAATACCAGCTCAGAAGACCTCCTTGCGTGTCTGAAAAATAAACAGATACTGATCCTCGGCTCACTTTGATCGAATGGTGTGAAATTGCACAAATGTTTTTCTAGCGCCAATAGGAATATTTCTCATCTCTTTTGAGCACTAAGAATACGGTCAGAGTGCAATACCGCAAGTCGTTAGGAGATAGAGGAATATAGCTCAGGACAAAAGTTATGAGGATGTTGAGCAACAATTCGCCACGTCCATCTTTAGAAAGTTAGCCTTAACTTTTATATACATAAATGTCTGTCGTTTCCACAGAATCGGATCAGCGTGATCTATCAAACTACTAACCTGGTAGTGTCTAGAGTGGTGGCGATCCGCTACATAAATTTTAATGGGAAAGTGATCATACTTATACTTGGAGGTCATCTATTTGCCCCCATCCAATATCTGAGTCGACAAAAAACAATCGGAAGCCCAGGATGCATTGAGTGATAAGAGTACGAGAAAAGTGAGGCGCATTGGTACTCGATTTAGATTTCCTTCTTCAGTCTCTTATCTTTTTGGACATTTATTGAAGGACCGATCATATTACTGGAATGTAGTTGAGTGGAAAAGATCGAAACGCTGGTCTGGTCGATCTATTCATACAGAATGTTTGCCCCCCGCATCATTGCACTAAATTTTAGTAATTCCGGAAATTTCACGAATCTAACAGAAGAAATTTTCGACATCTTCCTAGTTTGAGGCAGGATTATTGTCACGCACACTGCTAAAAATATAGTGGTAGGGAGGTATAATTCCTTACGGGCACTCCTGCGCTTTGTGAGTCCCTATAAATCTCAATCAGATCTCCGAACCGGCTATGGCGCTTAATTTCATGTACTGCGCTACGTATTGCAAATATCAACCGAGTAAACAAATACAATACCAGAAAGAGACTCAATTTCAAACTAGGACAGTTCCAGCGTGACACAAAGTGTGTCCAAGAAATTTGGAACTAATACTCCCGGTGCTGTCCTAGCTTTGGCAGCAGAGGCTTCGTGACAAACGTGGAAAGGTGGTACCGACCAGTATGGCATGCTACGCTGAGCTAGCGGTACCAGCAGACTGAGGCTATGGTTAGCTCTTGTAATAACTTCATTGCCCAAAACCTAAAAGGCGTATGGCTTGATTAATGTAGTACTGCGGCATAGCCACCTTGATTTCGGCGAGGGACGAAATGTGATTCGAATGCAACTGATGGAGATCCTAACCTCGCGCTTAGAGGCGTTTATACACTATATATGGCTTAAAACCAGTGCTTTCAACCAGGAGGTGTCAGTGCATGTCAAAGCACAGTAAGAGAGAAAGGAAAAAGAATTAACCAGCCCCACGGTTGCGCAACAAAATCAGATTAGCCAATCTTTAAAACTTATCAAGCGTAGGAGCAGTCACAATATTTGCGGGCAAGGTATTCCGCAATCTCCCTCTGCTCGGTAAAAAGCACTTAGAAAGTTGAGATGTAGAATGACGACCCATTTCAAATGCCATGGAATTTACTGTCTCAGAATAACTAGTAACTCTGGCCGGTTGATAAAATCTCGACAAATATTTATGCAAAGGATGATTCGCATCGTTCACTACTTTAAATAAAATATAAATCGCTCCAACATCTCTATGATACCCAATGTCTAAATCCAAATCTGATAACAGAACTCCATACAGCAGAGCAATATTAAAAATAAGGTAGAATAAAAGAAAAGAAACACTTGCGAACAACAACATCATCCTCATTAATCTTCTTAGATTTACGAGGAATGCCCGATTTCTGCGAGATATCCCTGGACATGTATCTTAGATATGTTTCAAAAGTGAGTTTCAAATCTAGAGTTAGTCCCAAGAGTTTGAGCTGGTCAGCCTTGTTAAGCAAAGCTCCATTTATTAACAAGTTAGGATGTTCAAGTAAGAGAGATCTAAAACGACTCAAAATCATTTCCTTAGACCTACTAGGGTTCAATTTCTTATCCCACTGAAGGCCTCAGGAATGAATTTTATTCAACTCATCAGTGAGACTGTCTGCAATACTCATTCTCATTACGGGAGATGAAAGATGAGCATAGAGAAAGGTGTCATTAGTATATGCTAGAATTTTATTAGTGATATTAAACCACATGTCACTAGTATATACTCTAGAATATACTCTAGAATAAGGAGTAAAACACCCATTGACATCAGGACGTTGTCTCTTAGTTAAAAACTCTTAAAATACTTAAGACTCCACTAACAATGCCAACAGACTTAAATTTAAAAATCAAACCATTAGGGGTGAAAGTGTCAAAGGCGGCACTAATATCAAGAGGGACAAGCCAAGACTAACAATTATTGTCTAAAGCAGACAGCATTTCATGTACCAGTAATAATAGTACATAAGCAGTGCCTAGCACCTTTATGAAGCCAAACTGAATACCTGGAAGAAACTGTCTCAAATATAGAGTAAGACGTTTGGACAACAGACGTTCAAAAGCATTAGGTAAAATCATGTGATGGAAATGGGTCTATATTCACTGGAAGATAGGGATGATGATGATCCTCTGGGAATTGTGGTAATTTTGTCTGAACGCCAGCATTCAGGAAATGGCCCCCGACGAACTAAAATACGAAATATAACAGCCAGTTTTGGAGCTAGCTGATTGCTAAATCTCTTTGAAATCAATGGAAACAGACCAATAGGATCAGTTTCCCCATACTCGTCCAAGTTAGATAAAATAAATTCGATTTCAGAGGATCTGAAGGCAAATGTATTAAACCTCGGTAGCGGGTGACAGCATAATGGCAGCTGAATCTCTTCCCTACTTTGCTTGAAATTAAAACTGTCTGCAAGAATTCTGGCTTTATCACGAGGATGGTATGTAACGCTACCATCAGGTTTCATTAAGGGAGAAATAGAAGGCTCAACACGAAACAAAGCAGATTTAATTGCTGACCAACAAATATTCGGCTGAGCCGCACCTGTGAGAACATTTTTCACATGGGCATTATGTTTAGCTTCAGCCTCTTTATAAACATTAATGGCCGTGTTCCTCATCGCATCATAGTTCTCCCAACACAATCGAGAGCGGTTATCAGACGAAATATTATAGGCAGCATGCTTATCACGATAGGCCAGGTGACACTGGTCATTAAACCATGCTTTATAGTGAGATCGAGCTTTAAAATTTTTCATTAGTATAAACCTACATTTCAAGTCTAATAACCTTACATTCAATGCGGTAATGAGGCAAGGAGCATTATAGAAATCCCTCTAGACAATACTATTAAAAGCATGGTTAATCCAATTACAATTAACCACATATTTACCAATTTCTCAATCGACTTTGCACGCAGGAAGTTAGAGAGATAGGGCGGAAACCGATCGTAGTAGAGTGATCTTTCCCTGAAAAAGAAAGCACGGTACCCAATTGCCTCCACAAAGAAGGATACCTTTTACCCAGATCATGGCGTACGGAACCATTAAAGGTCCCGTGCAGAAAAATAGAGTTAAAGTGGAACGCTGCTCAATTGACGTAAACAAGCCGTTTAATGTTTTGCCTCCTCTGGTTGTGAGGAAGAGATAAACGCGCTCAGAGAGTCTATGACGTGGTTTAAATGCTGGCAAGGTCGATTTCCCTACTAGAGAGTGTGGAGAAATCGCTCGCAAAGAACACTGACATTAAGATGGGGTTGAATATAGGGATCCCATCTTCTTGGAGCAAGCAAGTGTTCATGCAAGTACTTTCTTATAACCCTTAGGCAGGCTTCCAAATATCTGCAAAGGTGTTTTCCAGGTAAATGAACGAATATATGCCTTTCAAGAAGAGCTGCGTGTGTGCTTTAAAATGTTTCACAACTAGCACTCTGTGAAATTCACGGTGTGCAAAATTATTCGGATGCTGCTTGTAGCATACATATGCATATCGCTTTTCTTCGAAAGCCGTCTCACACTCGGCTTAACATCAAGAACAAGGAAGAGGGCGGCAAGTCAAAACGACGCAATCTTTTAGGAATAGTTATCAGACCCATTACGATTAGGGGCGAGGGGAAAACGAAACTCTTCGACTGAGATCAGTAATTACCTTGATTGCAAGCCACAACGCCAGCTCCAAACACTATCGAGTTGGTTCCTAATGCAGCATTGAGTGTTTTGCATTGTACAATGATTTTTATGCATTGGTTCAATCCTCTTTGCTTGTTAATTCAATGTTACTATATTCGACTTACCCACAACACATTCCTTCCGTAGTGAGTGAATCTGACCTCAAAAGATTGCGTAAGATTGTGCTTCTTGCCATTTTAACATTATTTTATGCCATTGGATTTGAACTTGATATGAATGAAACGAGCATTTAGAGAAATTGGGGTTGAATAAGTCGTAGAATGATAACCAGGTGTTTTTTTGCCCTATTTATCGAAATTGTTAGTCTCGAGGAACAAAGAGTTATTTTTATTTACTTAAACTTTTAAATATAAATCCAATGACGACATCTTCGCCAGATTTCAATTGATGAATAGTTGCACATGCTGAAATTGATATCCTTTGGGGGAATGCTGTGAGGAAATGCCCTCAAAGACCAGCGTGAGAGGAAGCCCCTTGGCGATGCCCCTCTATTCTTTCAAGACCACGTGAGCCAGCTGAGAATTTTAGAAAGTCGAGGAAGAATCCGTCACTCGCTTAATCACCCGTCTCAGCTGTGTTTATTTTCAGACGCCGATCGTTCCCTTTTCCCCTCCAATAACGCCATGCGCAGCCATATTAACCCTACCCCATATCGCGAGGCAAGTTTTATCGTCTGGAACGACGCGTTATCATGTATTGTGTTTGCTTAGACTGACCCCAAGCATCCCTTGGGGACCGCAAGGCCCTGATGCGTCTATCAGAGTAGCCACCGAGGTATATAACCTGAAGATCATCATCCCTCGAGGAGATTGAAAGCCCGCTATTCACTCTGTCCAGAATGCCGTCTGTTTCCCGTGCCCTTCCCTGTAACTCTTCGTCCTACGTCGTTGAAGATCTCGTCAGCAGATCTACCTTTGTTAAGCTTTGGCCCCTTGTTCAGAGGAAAGCTATCGAACCCCTTTCTTCAGGAAGAGTTTTGGGGCCCTCTCATCTTTACGGCCCCTTCAAGATTCCCGTTTTTCGAGACTGAGACTCGATGCTGATCAGCAGAATCGTTTCGAGTTGAGATTTCGTCTCTCTGGAGCAGAGAAAATCTCATTCTTTATCACGAAGTAATCCAAACCCATCTTCGAGTCCTCCTCGTCAGGACTCCCTGAAGTATTTTCTTGTAGATCTGCGACGTTGTCTTCCACTCCCCTCCAATTCGCCCGCAATTGCAGGTAAAGTGATCGTGTATGGTCATCCCCAGATTATCTCGTTAATCATCATTTAATTCATTTAACCACCATAAGTAATTTGTTCCCCCTTTTGTATATTTATATATGTTTATACTTCAAGTGAAGTATAAACAGGATGACCAGACAGAGCCGTAGATGTCTCGTAACATTTATTTCAAACGTTTCAGGATTATAACTAATCCCATCATCAATACTAAAGAAAAAATAAAAAATACAAACTTAAATGTATACATAAAAAGTTAACACATCTAATAAAATTGTGAAGTATGAATATTAAATTCGAGACTAATTGATTACATTAGAAATATGGAGGAAAAAACAAACTTAACCAAAGAGAGAATTTCTAAAAAATAGGAAAGAAAATAATGAATTTTGAAACTATCATACCCAAAATCAACCTGAATTCCATTATTAATGGTGAAGTCTTCGGTTATTCACGTTCATGCACGAAGTGACTCAATCAGATAACACGACAGCGAGAGACCAGTTGCGGGAAAGAGACAAAGGCATACACATACAAACACCAAAAGAGACAAAAATGAACTAGAAAAAGAAATAGACATAAGATATACCTTCTTAATATCAAGGTATCCCCCCAAAATTCCATATCTTCGACACATCACTTCCCAAATCAGGATAAATATACGATTTAAGATACAAGATCAATATAAAATTCATTCTCTTTCTCTTTCCTTACTCTATCTCCTGATTCAGGTCTTATTAATATTGGCGTCAGGTTGTCATTCACTCAATGATTAAATCAACGAAAAAATGGAAGTTGACTGTAATTATTCAGTGCTAAGACAGGTATAGAAGTAAAAGGATATTCGTATATATGAATAAGTGATGCGATATAATATTAAAAAGAGAAATGGTTTCTGAACGAGACTTTGGCTAAAGTTAGAGATAAGAAGTGGAAATGAATTGAGAGAGAGAGGGAGGGGGGAAATTAGAGTTATAGTTAGAGAGAGGTAGAGATAGAATGAGAGAGAGCTAAATAGAGAGTTAGAGTGTGAGAGAGGGTTAGAAAGAGAGAGCTAAGGATAGTAAGAGAGAGATAGAGATAGAGAGAGAGTTAGCAAAGAGAGAGTTGGAGAGGGAAAGTTAGAAAAGACAGAGTTAGAGAGAGAGACAGACAGACTGAGAGCGAGTTTGTGTTCGTATGTGTGTGTGTATGTGTGTTAAAAGGATTTTTTTATTTTTTTATGAGCCTATCTGGCGACTGTGTTAAAAGGAAAAGCAGTACCTCATAAGTTCTTGCGAACCATACCGTAGGATTCGAAATAGAGAGTTATCAAGAGTTGGAGAGAGAGAGTTAGCGATAATTAGAGAGAGAGAGAGAGTTAGAGAGGATTAGATGGAAAAGCAGTATCTCATGATTTCTTGCGGACCATACCGAAGAGATCACGTATAGGAAGCCCTAACATAATAAGTACGAGGAAAAGTATAGCCCTAAAATGAAGGTTCTCCCTGCTCACCTCTCTCCCCGCTCACTTCTCTCCCTGCTCACCTTTTTTCCTGCTCACCTCTCTCCCTGCAATATGCGGTATCTAAATTAAAATAACGACGTGGGCATCTTCAAAAAGAGCATACCTACGAACTTTGACAGAATAGCAGAAATATTTCTAAGGTTTCGATTGATTCGTGTCTAGGATAACTTGTGCAGTACTCTGTCAACCCGAGAGTAGAACTGTTCAACTGTTGAACTGCTCAACACCTCCACTTGAATTTGGTTCCATCTGTTACAAGTGGGGCCAGAAAAAGTTCCCGACAACGCTAGTCCTTAATGTTGATAGATCTAACTTCTAACCATGGTTGCGCATGGGATTCGTGTTCCAGGTGATCAACTCCGTGTGCTCCAGGTTTTGCAGTTCCCTTATAATATTATACCTATTGCTGAAATGGCCAGGTATAAGGCACGTCTCCATGGAGAGCAGCCATAATTATCTTAGCCGGTGTTGTTATCCTTTTTTGCCAGTTGGAACGGGATTAGTATGCTGGCACTGGCCAAAACTCATTCTGGCCATTCAATGTGTTTATGTAATGTTGTTGTTGACCAGAATTGTACAGCTAACCAACATGCTACAGGAATAAAGAGTTGTACAGAGTAAGCGCAATCTCCTTGTTCCGGAAACGTAATTGTCTCTTTTTGTAACCCAACAATCTCTGGGCCCTTTTATCTATTTCGTCGCACTACCTACAGAACATCAGACTGCTGCTAATTTGTACGTCTATATCTTTCACTATATCAGTCGCCTCCAAAAGCCTACCTAAGAAAAAGAGGTGTTTTGGAGGGTTAGCATGACCGATGTGCATCACCTTTCACTTTTAAAGATTAATTTGCATCTGTACATATCGGAATATTTACCTATGCTGAAAAGGTATCTCTCTAGCGGGTTACTACTCACGTGAGCAAACCCCGCCGCCAAATTTGTTATCGTATGCGAACTTTGCTATCTTGTATACGAGCCCTTTGTCTTAATCTTTGATATAGCCAAAAAAAAAACGCTGGACCGAGGTAGGATCTCTAGGGCACCCGGCTGCTTACTGGCGCCCATCTCGAGGCTACGCCTCTGAACCTTCACCTGCTGCGATAGGGCACCTTATCGAAGGCCTTTTCAAAGTCTACCAATAAGATTTCTATAGTAGAGCTCGAACTGGATCAGACTTACTCAATATACTATGGAAAATTCGAGTTTATCTGTGAGAAACGACGGTTTCTCCCAAATTCATGCAGAGAATCTAAGATGTGGCTGTGTGATTCTACCTACTCAACTATGCGACCAGCGATTATTGTTTCTAGCAAGTTAACCATTATGTGCGTCAAACTAATATGCTGGTAATTAATTCGGCTTTTGCGTTCTTGTTTTTGTAAAGAGGGTTATCACTTTCACAATCTTCCATTCTTTTATTACCTGTCTCGTCTTAACCGAATCATTGAAGATCGCAGGAAGGCGTATCGCACCCTCAGTGCCGACCTCACGAAAAATTATGGAAAGGAAGCTATATTGACCTGAAGAGTTATACTGGTTAAGATTCCCTAACAAAGCCCTCAATTAATCGTTATCTACAACTCTTCCTATTGGTTGCTTCCTTTTTTAGGTGAATCCTCGGCTTCGGAGTGGGATTGACTACTTCCCTGGGAAATACGGAGACGAAGTAGTCGTTCAATACGCTAGCGATGCTAGCTAGGGTCCGATTACTGCAACACGCTAGCCTCTTCTATCATTGGAGCTATGCGATGGCGAACTGGTTTGTATGTAGGTACATCAGTTTTTTAACTTTCCTACAATTCTCATTATTTCGCAATGTATTCGCCGCTATCATTGTCTTTCCATTTGATATAGGCAAGATTTCTACAACGAATTGATAAGGCGATGTTGCGGCTGAACCGCTTTGGTTGGGTGAGATTTTCGTTTAACTTTTTCATTTAACAAATTTGGTCTGTGCTTTGAAGTTTCCCTTCTTCACCAACCAGTGGGCCAACTTCAAGTTTCAGGCGAACTATCGCGCTCTGAAGGCCGTCAAATTTAACTCGTCAAAATTCGGGTTTATAGGTAGCGATGCAACCATTAATGTTGCTAGGAACTAGCAACAATAAATACTAGCACACACTCTGTCCTGAGACAATGTCGTCCTCAGTGGTGAAAAGCAAGTCGAACGGGTTCTCACCTCTCATCGGCTCCATAACTAATTGTATCAAATAGTTATTGTCAATAAAGTCCACGAGTCGTATACATTCTTCGAATACCAATCTATCTCCGTAGTTAATTCCTTAGCAGTTAAAATCACCAATGATCAAACTCGGGTGACTGTTCACCATCTAGGCCAGCTTAGCATACAAGTTCGATTCTGCCTCCTTTTGTGACCAGCAACCAGACATATATAATTATCACTGAATTCTCGATATTGTTAAATGTGGTGAAATATTTCAAAGCCTGGAATCATAAATTTACCATCGAGGTCTTTAGTGTTTGTATGAATCCAAGCTTCCACGATGGGCACTATATCTATGTGCGTATCACGCGCCCGCAATGGCAGAATTTGTTCTGACTTATTCAGTATCGACATGACTTTGAAGAATAAGACTTTAACTGAATGGAAAGTGAGAAAAAGAAAGATAGAGAGAGAAAGATAGGAAGATAGACAATATGTGTTTTGTTTTTTTACAGTTCATGTATTAATTTAATAATTCTAAATGGATCAGGTACACACTTATCTAGGAGCGTACCTTTATACAATGCAATTTCTAACTACGTACACAAATTTCTACGAGTGTGCCTATTTACTGTGCGTTTTCCTATGTGCATATTGCTTTGGGCAGATGGTAGGGACGATCAATTTTCTGACTTCTTTACCCTAACAGTGGGGTAGCAATAATTCGATTAGGAGGGTTCTATAATCTTTAAATTTAACAATTTATTAACTTTTGCTTTGAAGACCTCTTTTAAATGGATGGAAAAGGGGTGCGGCTTAAAACTAATAGGCTCCAGATTAGTTAAAATAATATCATGTAAGAATGAGCGGCACAGCCGCGGATGTCGAAAATCACGTCTCCAAAGTGACTCAATAACTGCTGCAGCTGACTCTTCAACTGGAGGAATAGCTGGGCGTTAACGTCTAAGACAGATAACTGGGATTCAGTAGCGCTGGGCATGGTAGGCAAGGGGTACTCCTTTTCCTGTTCAATGCAAGCCGCTTTCACCATATTTTGCGGATCTAAAGGGGGAATGGGTCCGATCCAGTTGATTGGCACACGGGCTAATGGTTCCGGTGTGATGGCTCCCTTCTGGGGCGGAGAGGGTCTGACGCTTCCTTTTGCGGCTGTACTCTTACAGATATCACACGAACTGTAATACTTAAGGAGTTCACTTGCACCACTGGGTCAATAAAAGTACTTAAAGATTCTCTAAGCCGTTTTCTTATGGGTGGAATGGCCAGATTATAGACTACCGTGAGCGTTCTTTAATATGAGGGTGACCTGCGAACGGGGCATGCATAACGCATGGGCATCGGAACTATTGCGTTCCAAGCAGGTGCGGTACAAGAGGTCGTAGATCGAGAGGGAGGCGGTTCAACTTGCGAGAGTGGTGGCGCGGAGGAAGCACAAATTTGGTGCATTTTATTGCAATAACTAGGACGGAATTGGGAGTTTTGAGGGCAGTTTGTCATCAAATGTCCTTCAAAACTGCAGGAGAAGCACACAAGGGGCCTCCTGGGGAAGTGTGATGAAGGAGGATTTGACAAAAATTGCTTGACGTCACGGGGTTCTGATGAAGAAAAATATCCCGCGCCCCTTGGTTCACAATTAAACTCCTTCGTTTAAGGCTCGTTCTTACGTGCTCATAAACGAGCCCTTCGTAAAGCACGTTCTCGTGGGCCGGACACGACCTCCCTCTCATTTGCCTATCGCCTTGTTACTTTGACTTATTCTTGAAAATTAAAATCAGCGGGCGAGGCTCATTCACGTAAACTTTTGTCTGAGAGGAATAATGACCCTCGGACTATCTTTCGTCTCCTCTCTTCTCTTACCTCGCCTAGCCCCATTTATCCCACATCTCGCGCCATCAACCCCCATACTGTTTCTAGGTTTCTTCTGATAAAGTTATTAACCTTGGCGCCATACTACCCCATTCGTCTAAACAAGCCCGTGCTGTTCTCACCGACCATACTCCATTGCCGCTTAACGTCTTCACTCTGGCGTCCTCTGAAGAAGTAACTGCTCTGATCTCATTCTCTAACAAATCTAAATCCCCTAAGGACGTCTTTCCACCCAAACTCCTCCACCAAATTCTCTCTGCTGTCCTTCCATTTATTCTTCCTCTCCTTAACACTTCACTTGCCACAGGGGTCGTTCTTTCTTTCTTCATACATGCCTCAATTTGTTCTATCCTAAAAAAACACACCTTAACCACGCTTAACCATCTAGGTATCGCCCTATCTCACAGCTTCTATTCCTCTCTAAGATCATCGAGAGAGTGGTTTTCTCTCGCCTTAATGACCATATTTCTAACTGCAATATCGATGAAACGTACCAATCGGGGTTCAAAGCGAAGCACTGCTGTAACTGCTTTCCTTAATGTTTCAGACGGTTTACGTAGAGCAGGAGATAGGGGTTGTACGTCCATTCTACTCCTCCTAGACCTCTCCTTTGCTTTAGTCACCATTGACCACACTGTTCTCCTTGATCGTCTTCGCACTTTCCTTGGTCTCTCGGGCATTGCACTTGATTGGTTCCTCTAATACCTCTTTTCATTCACTCAGTGGGTCGCGCTCGATAACCCCTCCTACGAGCCTGCACACATTCATTTTGGGGTGCTTCAGGGCTCAGTCCTTTGTCCCTTCCTCTTTCGCATCTACTTACTTCCTTTTGGCTCCCTTGTTCGCGGTTTTGGCCTGTTATTTGACATCTATGCTGATGACATTTAGATATACCTTTCCCCATCCCATGTGTCCTTCTCCCAATCAATTAACAAGCTCCTTTCAGCTTACACCTCCATAAACGAATGGCTGTCTGCCAACTTTCTCAAACTTAACCACGATAAAACTGAAGTTCTCCTTGTTGGTACTGCTTTAATCGTAAGAAATCTAAAGCTCGCTTCTCCTCAATTAACCTTGGGGAAACCAAAGTCGCCTTTTCTGATACCGTCAATAATTTGGCGGTTATTTTCGACGAGCACTCTCGTTTAAACCGCACATCTATAGTATCTGTAAGTCTTCCCTCGGTTTCCTCAGCAACTTCTCACGTGTTCAATCCCATTTTGATCGACGAAGCCTCGAGGCTGTTATTCATGCCTCCGTCACTTCACGCATGGAATACTGCAATTCTCTTCTAGTGAATCTCCCTTCTTCGTCATTTCGCCCCCTACAGCTAGTTCAAAACTATGCTGCTCGGTTACACCTTCGCTGCCTCCAGTTCTTTACTTAGATGCCTCTGTTACAGCAGCTACACTGGTACCCTATTCGCTTCTGTACCAACTATAAAATTCTTCTCATCACCTACACAGCCCTAAACTTCGAGGATCCACCTTATCTCTCGTCTGTCCTCTCTCGTCGTCAAACTCCTCGGGCACTCCGGTCTAACCTCGCTCCCATCCTGAACACTCGTAGTTCTATCCTCTGCTCGACTGGTGACCTTTTCTTCTCAGTTTGTATTCCTAGAGTCTAGAATGATATTCCTGCCGAAGTCCGATCCTCTTCCTCCCTCGCTACTCTCAAACGTCCCCTGAAGACTCATCTCTTCACTAGGGCTTTTTCTTCCCTTTATACTTTCTCTACACTCGCAACATAACCTGCTCTCTGGGAGGGCTAACAGCCCTGAATGGCACATTATAAATACCTATTATTAATATTATTATTATTATACGGGCGTGACGAAATTTAACGTGGTATAAATCGTGCTAAAGCAGCTAACAGTTCCCATTTCAACGTCGAATAATCGATCGTTGCCTTCTGCGGAAGGGATATGAAAATATCTCGGAGCTTAGAACATAACAACGCAAGGAGTTTATAGACACCATCCGCTTCAATGTCCCAGTGGTTTAGGTCGAAGATTTTTTTAAAATGCGTCAGATAGGACCAAAAATCTTCTCCTTCCTTGTTAACAAGGAGCTTCACTGATGCGGTTTGAGGGACGTCATTTCGCGAGTTGATGGAGAGCGTTTTGTTCCTCTGTCTATTCATTCCAAGTTTATGTTGTTGGATGCATTCTGTTTCTTCTCTCCTTTTTCTCGTTCTTCTCTTTCTTTTTCTCGTTCTTCTCTTTCTACTTTCTATTTCTTTTCGATCTCTCTCGTATTCTTTTTTTTCTCGTTCTTTTCTGTCCCTTCTTTTCCGCTGGGGAGGGGGAGGAAGTATAAATGAGAAATACGGTCTCAAAACTTACACACGGTATGTATAAAGGCGGGTACAGATAAAAAATGGGTAAATAGTTGGCAAGAATATTTCTGCTTACCTTCTCAATAGCCAAGCCTTCAACCTCAAAACACCTTTAAAAGACGTTAAAACGAACCTTTTAAAGACCTGACGTCAGTTAATATATATATTATGTCGTAGAATGACCCTGACATATACGTCACTTCTACCCAATAGGTTTGGTCGCTCAAGGTCAACGCGCGACCTTGATTCTACTCTGGTCACGACACAGATGGGGGGGGGGAGAGGAGTGCGAAGGGTTTTAGCTTCCAAAGATTGAGTGGAGTTGGCCGATATTAACTAATGATGGCTCCGGCTATGAGGCATATGAAAAAGTAGTACAAAAATAAACTTTAATATATACACGGTTATATATATATATATATATATATATATATATATATATATATATATATATATATATATATATCACAGTTGTATACGACTGGAAAGGGCATGATAAACTACATACCGAAACTAGTCTCGTAAATTAAACCTTTGGCTCCTATACAGTGGTTTCATCATCCTATACTATAACTAGACATTGAGTTCATTTAATTTATATACGAGTATATATGGAGCAAAAGAGAAAGAGAGAGTAGGTGAAGGGGAGGACGAGCGCAGAAGGGGGAGAATAGGAGTTCATGTCTGTGTTTAGGATAGTGAGAGATGTTATATAGGCGTATGTGTGTAAGAAAGTGAAGGTTAGATTCTATGTTTATAAAAAAAATATTACGAATATGTTGAAAGTTTGAAATATATGAGGCGCTATTTTTCCTGTGTACTTAAGCCGAGTAGCCTTACACGTTGATGCCGGCAGAATGAGGAGTCCCGCTGCGCCCCTTGACTTCTGGGAGAAACCTTCTCTCACTTCCTGTTTTGTTTTGCTATTTGTGATTATCACAAATTGTGGGTTGTTTACCGTTAAGCATTAATATATTAACTACCTTTTTCCTCATTATTCTATTTCGTTCTTTGCTGCCTACTTGTACTCGATCTTAATCTTCTTTCTCCACTGCGTACACAACCATCTACCTTTGGCACTTGCCAGAATTCATACTTTTAGTGGAGAAATGTCTACTTTCATCTACAAAACGAAAGAAAATGAACGAGGTCGGTAAAATACTTAGATCACATAGTCTCCATTTAACTTTTCTTCCTAAACATTCGATCTGGAGCCTGTCATAGTTTTATTTTGGTATTCAAAGCGATAACTGTTTAAAGAGTTGGTAAAAGCTTTTGCAAACTGACAATCTGAAAATGAATAGGCATCCATATTCGGTCATTGGGGTTTAACGTACATCCCAATTTGCAATTTATTCAACGTTTCCAGTCTATTTCTCTTACAGACGAACGAATAGTGTGAATCGGAGGAATCGAGCCACATTATCGAACAAGTTATCAGTGATTTCGCTGCTACATCTACCAATTTAAGAGCAATTATATGTTACCTTAGATAAGGTAACTTATTACGTGCTTATATGTAATATGCAGACATTACGATGATCGTAGTGACTCCATCTAATTGTCTAATTCTAATTGTGTCACTTTTCAATGAATGAATTATAAGCGTCAAGGGATGGGAGTTTAACGGCATTTTATTTTTTTCTCTTGGCATTTTGTTGATCTACTCACCAAATATTTTTATTTTCGATTTTATGAGATAAAATATTGATTTGATCACTTAACTCGTGTTTATAAACTGTTATTTTATCTAGATATTTCTTGAAATATTGCTACCTTTGGGGAGGTAAACGGAGTAAAATTGGTCTGGATTGGCTTGGAATGCCTTAATCAACAAAACACTTATCAACAGAAAATATTACTTTCACAAGTTTTCATCACTGTTTGAAAGAGCAATTAAGCTATAATCAGCTCTCTAATATCTTGATATTTTTATCTGAACAATCAATATATCCTCTAAAATTTTAATTCAGATATTCTACCTCCAAAATAGTGAATACCTCACAGGAATATGAATATTTTATGAAGCCTATTACGAACATATTACGGTGTCCAAAATTAGATGATGAGTATCTTGAATACAAATGCTCCCATCTTTTCCTAAAATTGGAAGAATACTAGATTTTCTTGACGGTATTAAAATGAAATACTGATCTGAGTCTCGAGAAAAAAGGCTTTGGCATCCATTATAAAACAAATAATTTTCATTAAAGGGTAAGGAGAAAAAAATGATCCATTATGGCAGAGCTGATTGAAGTTGAATAATTAATCCTACAACAACCGCATCAATCTCAGGGAGTGATGGAGACTGTAGAGGGCAAGGATAATGTTTATAGACACTGGAAATCATGTTCGAGGCTTTCTGTCTCTAGCCTAAAAATAAGCAGAAAATCAGTGTGATAAAGGAATAAAAAAAGAATCATGAAACAACTTTATCATTTGATGATACTGATATTGAAGTCCAAACATTCAATCCATAAGTTAGCAATAAAGGGACTCTATGGACCATATTAGAATTTTCTATTACAATTACTTTGGGTTAATATCGATCAGAAACCAAGACGAACGCATATGTATAGACCGGAGGGTTAATTAGGAAGGACCTAAAAGAGGGACAGTTAATCAAATTCAAATAAAGGTGAACCAAAATGAAAGATAATAAATGACCAATAGAAGAGAAGGAAGGAAATTCGTTGAGACAGTGATAGTTGCTGTCTTTTTATATTGATGTGGTCAAGTGAATGATCTCATCAGATAAAACGGTATGATATTTCGTGAGCGGTAAAACGGGAGGAGATTATAGTATTATTTCTGCAGGTGGAACTCTGTGTTGACTTAACCTGGGGAACAATGTTTGACCCAACACTATATATTTTCCACTGCGAAATGTTGCCGAAAGACCTAAACTAACTAAATCTAATTATTTTTTTCCACTCAGCCGAACGCAAAAAAAGTTAGTATAACCCAACCAAATCTGCTCAACCTAACGTGTTATCATCCAGCCCAACCAAATAAATTCCGACCCAACTCAATTCAGCCAATTGCAATCCAAACTCTCCTCCCAAAACCGAAGAGTGAAAAATTTCATCTGATGAAGTCATAATAAATAGAAATATTTTTTTAGGGAATATAAATTAACGCGGAAACAAAGTTAAAAAGGTTCATAGTTTTCTAGAATAAATATTTAGGAGGAAATTAAATTGCATCAGCTCAATAAAATAGAAGACTTTCTATAGCAATACTTTGTATCGTAAGTTTCAAATTTGGTGTTCCGTAAAAGTATTATTAAGATGAGGAAAATACGCGCCTTTATACCTTCCTTTATCTAAGATGTTCGCACTGAAGAAAGACTTTCCTGTATTTACACCAAGGAACTGAAAGGAATTCACACGTGACAAGCTGTATTTATTCATGACGACTTGATACATCTAATTTCATTAATAAGATGGGGGATTTTTGGAAATTGCTTCGAACAAAGAGAAGCAATTCATTTTAATTTGCTGCCTCTACACATCTACGCGAGAGTAGGATTAATAGGTAAAGAGACAATAAACAAGTTAATTGCGATCCAAGATTATGTTGTAGTAATATAATTGCGAATTACAAGAGGCGTAATTAATTTTGAATAAGTAAAATGGGCTGAGCTCAGAGCTAATAAGTTCTGAAATGTTATGTTGGAATATTTATGAGTTGAAAAAACAGATCAACAAATCTAATCAAGTGTTGAGGCTTACGAAGAACTTGGATATTTATTGAGAGCTCCTCTGGAAACTGCCTACAAGGGGTTAAATTCTTTACACTGGGTTTTGCAAAAATTCTGTTATACTTATTGTTTTTAGCTTTCGAGAATGAAAAGAAACGAGATCGCTGCTCTCCTGCGCGCGGGCTACAACATGTCCAACATCACCAACCGCAGCCAATGGCCGTCCACGTAGTCAGGAGAGGTTCAAGAAGGAGGAATACCTCAAAGTTCAACCTCGTTCAGGCAGATCTCAAGTTGTGCAAAAGAGCTTCCAAAGAACATTTCGGTGTGCACGGTGTGCAAGGCCATCAAGGCGGAGGGCGGCAAGAGCTCGAGGTGCGTGGCAAGGCCTCTGCTTCCCGACCGTAGGCAAGAACAACGTCGAGGGCGTTGTCGTCGCCTTCCCAAAGACTTAAAGAGTCCGCTACGTGTCCACAACGAAACATCTCCCTGACGATGTTCGGCAACATTGATAAATATTACGATTTAAACACAAATTTACAGATTAAACAATCAAAACGTGTCTACCTCCATTAAAACTATTATTGTTCTTTTTTGAAAGCGTCGTAACGAGTGTAACAGGACTTTTGCAATACCAGTTAGAAAAGAGCAATTAATTGAAGGGTTGATTACAGGTTTTCAGGACATTGGGCTCATCATGGTTTTCTTTGCAAATGTTCTACCATGTTCAGCTGATACTAGCATCTTTATTACACAAAATTCTTGGCTGATCAACAGACACTGAGACTCAACATAGCATAAAATAAATTATAAATCACAAAACACACTACAGACTTGTTTCAATTATTATTCCACACATTGTCCGTATTATTAGTCGTAGGTAAAAATAGCCTCTGCTATATTACTCCTAAAATCCATGATTAGAAGAGGTTCATTTCTATTTGGAGCTAATTCAATCTTTCGTTCAATTTCTAAGGTTGTAATCAAAGTTTGTTATAAACAGAATCTTGAAATGTATACATTCAGGCTGGTATATTTTCGGCCCAACCTCCATTTACTATACCAAGGTTGATCAGTAATCGAACCTTTTTAAAAATATAAATCCTTTTAAAATATGCATTTCAGGCATATTCTAGCATATTTGAGATGTAGTTAAATCAAAATTAAAACAGTTTTATTCCGAGTAAAAAAAACAAACTCAGATGCATCTGCGATGTTCTATTCCGTGGGATCGCAATTAAATCAGATCGTATTAAATTCAGATTTTGGACTACATATGCAAAAATAACGGCTACTTGATGAAGAAAATAGACACAATCCACATAAAAAATCTATTGTTTTCCAGGAATGATAATGGAGTTGAATACAAGCACCCTCAATTTTTCAGTTCTATTTAACTAAGTACTTACGAGTACAAGTTATTTCACTTACGAAGTGAGCCAAGGAATACCAAACGATCACAAACTTGTCTTTATCGGATGAGGACTCACTTGGCTTAAGCAGGAATGCTCTCATTTCATCATAGAAATAATTATGACCAACAAAAAACATTTGTACACTTGAACCAAGTGTCTTTATGAATAAAGATAAAACTTTTAATATTAATTTTGCACAAGACAATTCGCAACAGATGATTTTTTTGTTGGCTAAAAGTAAATTTTCAAAAGCAGAAAAATAATCTCCTCAAATCTAAGTAAAATGATTTATAAATCGATAATGTAATCTTTGTAAACGTAGAACCGGCTCCTTTTATGTAAAAAAATATCCACCATTTTAAATTGTGTTTGCAAAAAAGCAATGGGTTCGCTTCGTAATAATTACAATGGCAAGTTAACGAGCAAAGAATAAAGGGGTAGCTTATGTGATGCAACGAGGGCATCTTAGTTGAAAAAAGCGTAGAATATAAAAAAAGAAGAAATACAAATCAGAGGCAAAAAGAAATAATTAACAACAAAAGGCCCCTTTCAAAACTACTAAAAACAAGTTATTCCCCCCGAAATCCAGGGGCTTAGGCGTACGAACGTAAATGGCTAAAAAGAGCGTTTGAAAGAAAATGAGTAACCAGTAATAAGAAGGAAAATAAAATAAGAAAATAGCCCTGATGTAAGAAAACTAGAGAACAAAGAGATTAACAAAGAACATGGCAAAATAATAACAGTAGTGCCATGTAAATTTATGTAAAATTATTAAAAAGAGAGGAAAAATAAACTACTGAAAACTCAGAAATGAAACTAAAAATCCAAACAAGACCAGACAAAATCTATTTCCTTCCAGGGCTGTCGTATAATGCCCCTTTTGATGACTCCACACCTGGCACCACTTTTGTCGTGGTATACCTTGTGGTCTTGATGTACTTCTTTGATGATTTAGGTTTTGTTCTAAGAGTGCTAATGTTGTTGTTTTAAGGAAGAGCCGCTTCAACACGTAAGGATATAAAGAAACGCACAGGAATTCCCAAAATAAACTTATATTTTAAATTTAACAATTTACTACACAAAAACTAAACATGAACCACAGAAATACTACGAATTTTGAAATGCACAAAAAAAACTTCAATAATTTCTCCGTATGGCTTTCTACCTTGACCTACTTGACATTATAGTTATAGTTGACCCATCACTCACTTCAATTTAAACAAAACAAAATGCTAACGGCCTTTACTGGCCCTACCTACCTTTGTAGATACCCCTTTGAACGGGTTCGCGTGTGACCTTGAACTCAATGAGCACTTTACTTCGGGAATGTAATTGACTCCAAGACGCGTGCCGACCGGCCAGATGGAGGTTGCGGACGAATAACTTAAATGCAACCACTGACTTTATCGAGTGTGGCAGCTGGGTCCACACGCTTTCGGCAGGATGGATTTCACCACGGGATAGTGAAAGAAGGTTCCTTTCTCCTCTTCGGATTACTTTGAGGAGAAATTGGCTCTGTCTAGCGATGGGCTAAGGCTTGAATACCTTGACTCTAAGGGGAGTGCTGGAGGGAGTGTACTCCGGGGGGGTTCTTCTTCAAGTGCGAGGAGTGTACTAAGGGATTCTTCTTCAAGGGCGAGGATAAATGAGGGGGGTTTCCCTCTTGAGAATAAGTTGAACTTGAACACTTAACTTAGAGGTCGGTTTGGTAACCAGGAACTAGCTCGAGGATAAGCTTCTTCTTAGTTCTAGTCTTCCTCAAGGGCGAGGCCCATCTTGATGTTTTGGGATGCACCAGGATGGAAGGAATGGGGGGTTTTCTGACGAGAATAAGTTGAACTTGGTTCCTCAACCAAGTTAACTTATGAGTTTGGTGTGGCCACCGGGTAACAGGCTCGAGAAGGAGCCTTTTTCCTCTTCTTTTCGTAATTCCTCAAGGGCGAGGAATATGCCTGGGCTTTAGGATGCACTAGGATATGAGGAGTCTCTCTGACGAGAGTAAGTTGAACTTGAACAAGTTAACTTAACGTTCAGTTTGATAACCAGGAACTAGCTCGAGTATGAGCTGCTTCTTAGCCCCCTTGGTAGCCCTGTCTCTCTTGCAGGGACTTCGTAGTCTGGCGACTCACGTATTCTACCTGTCTAGTCTCGGTAGCGCGGCCTTAAACCGGGGACTTCGTAGCCTGGAGACTGACGTATTCTACCTCGTTCTTCCCAAGTGTTTGTTATTTATACCTCATCACTCCACTGGGGTAGGGGAAGGAGGGGTGGCTTGTGGACGGGCCGCAGGAGGGTTGTTACTCCAACGTTTTTTTCATCAAGTCCCAACTCTGCTCCAGCTGGCCTTCGAGTTTGAGACAAACGCGTCTCCAATTTCTTACTTGAGGTGAAATTGAATATACTCTCGTAGCGAAAATCTTGCAGTTTAAAACCATTCGGCTTTTCATAACACACTCTTTAATGGGCTGACTATTATTTACCTTTTTATCAACCAGCTTGAACTCATGTTTTGGCGAAAATAATGTTTTTAGTAGTGTAGTTAGTTTTACTGTTACTTATTTAGTGTTTGACAAGACGACCATACAAAAGGTATCAGTTTCGATTCTTAAAAGTATCGTTGTTTTTAGAAATTGTATAAATCGGGTACGTTCTCTCATGCACATTTGAACTTCATTATTTATCCCCACACCAAATTTAAGCTACTAAAATCTTTATCTATATTTATAGTGAAAATTGAACGCTTTATTCCACTAAACATTTCATTAGAGTCTGCAACGTTTAATGTTTTATCCTAATTTAAATGTTTTAAGCGGTGTCAAAAGGGATAAAAATGGCTAAGCTCTCGTGAAGACTTTTAGAACTATTTATGAAATGAAGTCTATTGTCTACTTTCAAATAACAACTCATCACCATCCAAAATTAAGTTTAGGATATTATATTGACGTGTTTTATCGTCTTCTACTCGATTCAGGTCGCGATAGTTTATATATTATTCTATAGGGAGGCTAAATCTTTTTATCCCAATAGAGGTATTATTATAATATTTGTTACCACAGAAAGATATGATGAAAACCAAACAAATAGCCTGAAACAATTAGTCCTAGTGAAACATACTTCAGTAGTTACACGAATTTCTTTTCAAGATAAAAGCAAATATAATAATATTAATATTAATTATCAATTTAAATATGTTGATGATTACTTCTTCAAATCCGATTTAATTCAACTCAGTCCAGGTCATTGGAATTCCTAAATCTTTCTTGTTTGTGTTAAAACGAAGCCCTTTAATTTTCATTTGCTTCTTTCAGTACCTCCATTGGAAAGATCGTTTATTGAAAGAAGAGAAAACGGAAAATAGTTCTGCTTTCTAAAAGAAAGTTTATTTTTTATTTGAATCATAGTGGACTCATCTGGCGTGCACCAATGAGATTAGGGCAGCCAAAAAAAATCAGAATACTTAGTCATAGGATAATATAAACAAACAAAATATGATAATTGAATAAAAAATAATAAATTAAAAGAAGAAAAATACCCCATATTAAATAACAGACTCATGTGCATTAGGCAAGGCAAAACACGACGAAAGAGACCCGCTTTCTTGAAAATTATGACAACATATATTAGCCAGCAATACACTAACCACAACAGCAGGGTAAAATTTTAGCAACCTCGCTCGTTCAAGTACCGAGGAAGATACCTCGCACTAGGTCCGGCACACTAGGACATTCAAACAAATCGTGGCTTACAGACAACTTCTCCCGGAATGGCGGGGTGTGATAGAACCGTTTGAGGCCACTTAATTTCAACCGTTATCAAATGTTGTTTAAAAACACGATGCTACCCACGTGCATCTTCGCCTTGTAGCTGGGCGCATTATAGCCGCCACCTGAGTCAATGATTAACCAAGGAGGTTTATCTTTCCCCGTTCGCCCCATGCACCGCCCTCGCCAGATTGAGTTAGGCTAATGGGCACATAAGATATTGTTCTCAGGTGCGGCTGTGCATTCCCTCGAAGCCCCACTCCATTGTCCCCTACGCCAAGGGGTGTCTCGCCTATTTATACGGAAACTTTACCACTAAGAGCAGATTCGAGATCCAGATTTTCTTCGCGAGACGTCACTACGGTCCAGTCTCACCTTGTGCACCAAAGGGCCCTCTACCTCGAGATCCACCATCATTTGTCCAGAAGAGGACAATATCCCTTGAGTGCCAAGGTTCGAGCCTTCATGACGCCAAGTCCACAAGGCTTACCCTGTTGTTGAGAAAGAGAACAACGTTCGAACAGCCATTGTTCTTTGAGCCCGTTGACAAGAAACGGTTCTCACCCTTCCCCCCTGTTGTTCAGAAAGAGAACAACATTAGAACAGCCATTGTTCTTTGAGCCCGTTGACAAGAAGCGGTTCTCACCCTTCATCCCTGTTGTTCAGAAGAGAACAACTTTAGAACAGCCATTGTTCTTTGAGCCCGTAGACAAGAGACGGTTCTCACCCCCCCCTCTGTTGCTGTTGTTTAGAAGAGAACAACGTAGAACAACCATTGTTCTTTAAGCCCGTTCGCCAAGAATCGGTTCTCATTCCCAAGACGCAACGTCAGGATCATTTAATTCCCCCCTCCCCTTCGGCTGGAACTCGCGAGTGGACCGAAGCTTCATTCACGTCACCTTCCTTTGAACAACAAGTGTAATTACGTAAGCTGAACGTTACCTTTGAGTATTTAACCCTTTTGTCAACTTTATCCTGTGCTTTAAATGGTTTAGCGAACCATCCCGTCCCTTTAATTTTTATTTGTTTTACCTTTTTAAATCTCTTCCAAATCTTAATCCTCGGATTAGCTAGATTCCCCACAACCCTTTCCATTCTCTGTTTATGTCAATATTTTCCGTTTTGTGTGTTGTTGATAGTTTCTATTAATAAAACTCTATTTTATTAATGATAGCCATATTATTACCCTTGAGCTCAGTTCCACTTCTTAAGCATATTGAAGATAAATAACCTCGGTCGACCAGACACCACGCACTCTAAATATAATTGAATAAGTTCCCTCAACGAATAGTCATATATCGTATATCGTCGAGAGTCCATTCTACGACATATATATATATATATATATATATATATATATATATATATATATATATATATACTATTTAAATTCGGTATCAAGTGTGTAAGGTTTCGCGCTTTATCTTTGCAAACACATGTCTTAGTCGAGTAAAGCATAGTGTTATTCGTTATAATAATAGAGTATAGTAGTTCCCTTTTGTTTTAACGATTGCTATCCCTTTTTTTGAAACTTAAGAAGCTGGAGTAGCTCAAGGAACTGTTATAATAATTTGTTTGTGTTTTTTTTCTATGATTTTAGTTATTGGTTATTTAGATCGAGAAACCAATTACGAATAGGTCAGTGCCCATATTTAGGTAGGCTAACTCTCTAGAAGGCATAATTCTATTGCAAGGAATTTTAGTTGGTTGACTATTGCGCCCCCAAGTGCAAAGATGACTCAGTTCGAAATCTTTAAAGCGCAAAGAGAATCCTTAGGAATTTCCTGAAAAGAACTAATTGAGTACGTTCAAGAGGAGCAAAGAACAGAAAGAGAAAGAGAAATCCAACGAGAAGAAAGAGAGGAACGGAAATAGCTCGTGTTGAAGCAGAAATACAGTCAGCCAGTTCACGTTCAGAAGCCCCCCCCCCCCCTAATCTCCCACTTAAGCTCCCCAATTTCATGGACGGAGAGGATTTCGGATTATTTTTAGCCCACTTTGAAAAGATCCTCGAAATCAATAACATGGATCTGGAGGCTCAAGGTGTAGTCAGATTACTTCCCCTGTTAAATTGTAAATTGCGCGAAATTTTTATATCTTTACCATCTGAATGTACAATTAACTACAGCACCTTAAAAGCTGAGTTATTGGCCACTAATAATATGACTCCCGATTTCTACCGCCAAGAATTTCGAGGAGGTCGTACTAAACTCGGACAGACGTTCCGTCAATTCGGATGCATTCTTCAGAGGAGTTTTAAATTTTGGTAAGAATCCTCAAAGGTTGATCCTAAACACGAGTCCTTAACAGACTTCGTGTTGCGGGATCAATTTTTGGCGTCTCTCCCGACGGAGATCCGCGCGTTCGTCAAGGATCGTCGGTGCCAGACCTTTAAAGAATGTACCGAAGAAGCGGATGTCTATGCCTCATGCCATAATTTATACCCAAAGGAAAATCGAACTTCTCACCAACCCCCCAACCAGGAAAGAAGGAAGGAGTCGCGCACCTTCCCAGGAAAGCCAACGAAGTTTCCGAGCCCCGTAAAACCCCAAAACTTCTTTCCCCAAAACCAACAACGGGACACCAAACCTCCCGTTAAGATTTCTCCTCCATCTCTTTTCCCCAAGCGACCAATCATATGCTTCACCTGTGGTGTTGAAAACCACATGAACTGGAATTGCCCCCAAAATTCTAGGCTTAAAAGCGGACCAGCCCACCAAGTTCACCAGATTAATGCCACCCCGGCTTCCCCGGGAGTGCAGACCCAAGCAGCAACTTCTCCCCCTCCGTCAGGCCACCAGGTAAATTTGATTTTTGCTAAAAGTTCATCGGGAACTTTGAAATTTGAGGAGGGCAGCGTGAACGGCTGCCGAGTATCGACTCTCGTCAGGGACACTGGGTGTACGTGTTTTATCGTGTCCGACGAGCTCCTCCCCCCAGTGGACCCTAACCACCAAAAATTTGCGGTGGTACATGACTACCTTGGGCGGGCAAAACGATTCCCCGTCGTTAGATGTTACCTGCAGTGTCAATATTATGATGGCTGAACTAAAGTCATCTCAGCACCAATACAATTCTGTTCCGTACTTATAGGACAGAGCGCCCAAGTAAGTTCCGACCCTGTGTCTCAGGCCGCCCTTCCTCGAGGCCGAGTTAAGAAAGAAGCCCAAAGGCCCGTCCCTATCAGAACCCCAATACCGTCTGATTTCTTGGAGACCATTAACCAGGACTTTAGGACGGCACAAAAGGAGTGTGAATTACTAACACCCTTAGGCGATAAGGCCCAAGACAAGGACACGGAGACTGTCCGTGGACCCAAAGAAAAAAAGTACCCCCAACGCGCCCATTGGGATATGTTCGTAGAACTGGACGAAACACCGGCGCTTGAAGAGGATTACCCCGCGGAGTCCCTTTATGTAATACAGACAGTGTGCATCCAATCTGATGCCGATTACCCTTTTCCTTCCCTACCAGGCGAGTCTTTTTAACCCTTTGACCTGGATATTGACGCGCAGCTGACACCACATCAAAAGAGTCAGCTACAAGAACTATTCGAATTGAGTCACCATTTAACCACCCTATTTGCTCTCTTCGAGCGACTGCGTGAAAATGTCCTCACCATTGGCCCCAGCAAATGCCATTTTGCCCACGAAACCATAAAATACTTGGGTTTCAAAAAGGACAAAGCCAGTTAGGTCCCCAAGAGGACAAGATTAAGGCAATCACCGACATGCCCCTCCCGATTACAAAGAAGCAATTAAGATCGTTCCTACGATCAGCTTCTTACTATCGGCGATTTGTTCTGAATTTCGCTGCAATTTCGGCGCCCTTCAGCTCCTTTTTAAAAAAGAATTCCCCCAATCGTCTACGTTGGAATGATGTCGCTGTTTTCCATTTTAATCAGTTCAAGAGTAAGCTCATTTCCGCCCCCATTTTAAAGTTGCCCAACCCTTGAAAAATCCTTTGGGATTAAGAGCAACGAGGGCATTGGAGGTGTACTCCTTCAATATGAGGATGACGGAACGAGTCATCCAGTTGCATATGCTAGTCGCCAATTATTACCACGCGAAAAGAGATATGCCACTATAGAGAAGGAAGCTCTATCAATTATCTGGTTTATAGACAAATTCAAAATGTACTTGATAGGAAAAGAATTTCAGAGAGGAACCGACCACCGCCCGTTAGCCTATATTCGGAATGTAAGACACTCCAACGGCCGAATTATGCAGTGGAGTTTACTCTTGCAAGAGTATCAATTTAAAATAAATATATAAAAGTTTCCGATAATCAGATCGCTGACGCAGTCAGTAGGAATGCGTTAGCAAATAGCGTAGATTAATTGTATTCGTAGGATTAGGATCTCCATCTATGTATATACCGTCTTGTACGACTTAAATTAGATTCTCTTGTAATAGAACTAGTTAATGTATATGTCTGAATTTTGTAACGCTCAATGTCTATTTTTTTATATGTATATATATTTGTACCCATTAAATTACGTATAAATTATTTTGTCCCATATGTGCTAATTTTATATCATTTCATTGCTACATGCCCCTTTTATTGATTAAGTTTGTATTAAAGGTTAGTTTCCCCTATAATCAAAAGATCAAAATAATCATATGTATTGAGGAAATACAAGTTAGGTGCATAAAGGTAAGGTCCATAACAGGAAACGAGTTCCCCACAACGGAGCTCTATCGTTGTCCCTTCTCTCTTTTTTTCGAAGTGAAAACTTCCCCCGGAATGGATGGGTGTGATAGAACGGTTTGAGGCCGCTTAATTTCAAACATTATCAAATGTTGTTTAAAAACACGATGCTACCCACGTGCATCTTCGCTTTGAAGCCGGGCCTATTATAGCCGCCACATGAGTCAATGTTTAACCAAGGAGGTTTATCTTCCCCCGTTCGCCCCATTTGCCGCCCTCGCCAGATTGAGTTAGGCTTATGGGCAGATAAGGTATTGTTCTCAGGCGCGGCTGTGCATTCCCTCGAAGCCCCACTCCGATGTCCCCTACGCCACGGCAATGTCTCGACTATTTATACGGAAACTTTACCACTAAGAGCAGATTCGAGATCCAGATTTTCGTCGCGAGACGTCACTACGGTCCAGTCTCACCTTGTGCACTAAAGGGCCCTCTACCTCGAGATCCACCATCATTTGCCCAGAAGAGGAAAATATCCCTTGAGTGCCAAGGTTCGAGCCTTCATGACGCCAAGTCCACAAGGCTTCCCCTGTTGTTGAGAAAGAGAACAACGTTAGAACAGCCATTGTTCTTTGAGCCCGTTGACAAGAAACGGTTCTCACCCTTCACCCCTTTGTTCAGAAAGGGAACAACATTAGAACAGCCATCGTTCCTTGAGCCCGTTGACAAGAAACGGTTCACACCAATCCCCTCTGTTGTTCAGAAGAGAACAACTTTAGAACAGCCATTGTTCTTTGAGCCCGTAGACAAGAGACGGTTCTCACCCCCCCTCCTGTTGCTGTTGTTTAGAAGAGAACAACGCAGAACAGCCATTGTTCTTTAAGCCCGTTCGCCAAGAATCGGTTCTCATTCCCAAGACGCCACGTCAGGATCATTTAATTCCCCCTCCCCCCCTTCGGCTGGAACTCGCCAGCGGACCGAAGATTCCTTCACGTCGCCTTCCTCTGCACAACAAGTGTAATTACGTAAGCTGAACGTTACCTATGAGTATTTAACCTTTTTGTCAACCCTATCCTGTGCTTTAAATGGTTTAGCGAACCATCCCGTCCCTTTAATTTTTATTTGTTTTACCTTTTTAAATCTCTTCCAAATCTTAATCCTCGTTTTAGCTAAATTCCCCACGACCCTTTCCATTCTCTGTTTATGTCAATATTTTCCGTTTTGTGTGTTGTTGATAGTTTCTATTAATAAAACTCTATTTCATTTATGATAGCCATATTATTATCCTTGAGCTCAGTTCCACTTCTTAAGCATATTAAAGATAAATAACCTCGGTCGACCAGACACCACGCACTCTAAATATAATTGAATAAGTTTCCTCAACGAATAGTGATATATGGTATATCATCGAGAGTCCATTCTACGACATTCACTCATCATTAAAGTCCTTCTCCAGAGTATAAAATACCATGTTACAATATAATTTGAAAAGTAATGCCTTAAAGACAGCATCTCAAGCAAAAACAGAAGGTCAACTTGTCTTTCAGAAAGCTGCAATGTATAAAAGATTGCGACCTCTGATCCACAGAAAATTAGCAAACCTAATATTTACCAATTTCTCCATCAACCTGCTAACGCAGGAAGTTGATGAATGCGAGTGGAATCCAGCCGGCTTGGAATGTTTTTTACCATAATTATAAAAATGCAATTATGGTAACCATCCGTGTGAATAAGGCAACATTCCCTCCCACAAAGATCCTCTTCAATAAAGATAAAAATGTCCAAGCCTCAAATACATCGATGTTAAAGAATGACTTACGGGATTCTTACCTTATCAGGGCTGTTTTTACACAAGAATCAAGAACAAAACACAACTGGTTCCATGTAAACAGGTGCCACGTAGCTAAAATACTGAAGGAACCTTATCAGAGCCTCAGAATGTGAAGAAAGAAGTCGAAAAGGAATAAGCGACTTAGTCTGGGTCAAAGTTCGGTGACACTGACTTCTTGGGGATTGGAGGATGTCTTAGGGAAAGGATCCTTGAATACTATTTTAACGTTTACATATCTTAGTTAGAGGGGTACTACTATTAAGTGAAGACACGCATGTTATTAAGAATGATTAGCGATATTGCTCAGGGCCCAAAAGGAATCTTTACGCCGCCAGGTGAAATTAATATATAGTAAAATTGCACTAATGGCCTTTATAGAGCTTCTAGGGACTAAGAACTCCACTCCGAGCCAGAGCATTTTAAACTCAGCATAAAAATAGGAGCGGTAGGCCATCATAACTACAAGACGTTCTACGAATATAAGTCATGCATATGAAGATAATACCGCCATAGAAAAATTCAGTGGTCTCATTTCCGGAAATAAACTCCTCGACTACGTTGGCGATTTCAGTCATTTCTTTGAATGCTGACTGCTTTACTCGTTCCAAGCACCAGCGAAATGTCCGCTTTTAGGGAAGCGACCCAGCAAAGAGATGGTTTCTATGGAGGTTCATAACTTCCCTACATCTAATATCCGCTGGTTCATTAAGAAATCACAAGATACATATCAAAATAGGAAAAGTGTGTGTGTTCTACGACCTCGATGCGTGAATTATTCACATTAACTAGATCAATCTCCAGCTCTACGATCTATTCCAAAAGTACCCTCCCCCCTTTGACTAAGCGTGTAGTGCATTCAGAGAGGTTGCAAACCTTCACGTTCTCGACTACAAAAAGAATATCGGGATCAAGCCTACTTCATGAGGGAACCTAGGATCATTAAAGCCGATTGCTTGTGAAAAATAAATAGTAATTAAAGAAATACTCGTCTTGAGGTTGAGTTTATTTACTACTACTTTGAAAGTATTAATTGATAAGCAACTAAAGAACTGAGACATCACATTTAGTGTTAATTATGCACCCGCAAGTCCGACTCCTTCCAGTACTGGGGCTAGGTGCATAACCTTTCTACTTGATGAGGGAAGGCATGTACTGCGCTTTCAAAATGGTCTCCTGATGGCAGTCAGAAAAAGGCGACCGAGATAAGACGAAATTCAGCAGTACTTACCCGTTTTATCAAATGAAATTGCATTCAGGATCTACTTTGAAATAGGTGGAAGCGGCTCTTTGGCGAAAAGGACTTGACTGGAATGACTGAACGCCGCACGTGGACAAATCTACGAAGGCTATTTTCAGCGGAACTTTGCAAAGACTACTTCTTTTACTTAGTTCAGGATAGAGTGTTGGGTTAACGAAACATGTGTGCACTTTAGTGACCAAAGATCATTCACTTTTGCAATCTGAGCGGGTTGGCCGCTTAAATCAGAAGGTTTCTTTCTAAGAAAGGAGAGACCTTCGATTCTTTACATGGAAAAAAGGCAAAGTTCTGACGACGAAAGAACATTGTCCATTGAATATACTCGTTCTGTCAGTCGATGAATGGGGAGCGGGAGCAGCATTCACTTGGTGAACTTAGTGAAGGGGATTACTCAGGAGTTGGAATTTCGGGGACAGTACGGGCGGGTGTGACCTTCAGCAGCTTACGCGAAACATATAATTGGCCAAAGGGGAAAGGATGACACCAGAGAGTAGAGATGAGGGGCTTGACATCACGAGGCTATGATGGAGGAAAACTTCTGAGCTTGAAGGGGCCCGTAACCTTGACGAATTTTATTCTTGTGGAATGAAGGGGAAGGCTTTTATTTTCCTTCGGGTATAGGTTGTGACTCGCTGCATAGATATCTCCCTCTTGTATGCACTTTTTAAAGGAGTTGCACTGACGATCTTTTACGAAGGAGTGGATCTCCAGTGGTAGCGGCGCCAGCAACTGATCCCTTAGAACGATGTCTACCAGGGACTCATAATCATGGGGTACTTTCGATGCGTCTAAACAAAAATTGAAATGATGGGAAAGAGTATATCCAAAATGACGGAAGATATTATTGGGTTTTATCGGGGCGTGTAAAAGTTTGGCGCTGTAGAAGTTAGGTGTCATAGTATACGCCGCGAGAAGTTCGGATTTGAGAGTGGAGTAATCCAACGTGGCTTCCGAAGTAAGGGAACACAAAGGTCCGGGAGCTGAGAGCCAAGAAGGGGAAGAAGCTTGGCGACAACGTCTCTCTCGATATTCCAATGATTAACTTCAAAAATTTTCTCAAAGTGAGTGAAAAAAGATCCGAAATCCTCTCCTTCTTTGAAAGTGGGAAGTTTAATGGAAGCAGCCTCTGTACGGGAATTGACTGAGAGGGTCAGACTCCGGGAAACTCTTACATAAGGCTTGTAAATTTTGTAACTTACGAGGGGCGGTCAATAAGTTTTGATGGTGAACTATGCGCCTCGTGGAAGGACTATCACAGGCCAATATTACGCCGAGGAACTGGCTGGGTTGAAAAAGTGCATCCATCAGAAGCAGCGCGGCAAGTTGACACGTGGTGCCCTGCTCCTCCACAACAAGGTCTCTGTCCACAAGGCCAAAGTTGCACAAGCTGCTCTGTGCGAGTGCGGATTCAGGGAGCTCAACCATCCTCCCTACAGTCCAGATCTGGCCCCTGGTGACTATTTTTTATTCGGCCAGCTCAAGGCTGCACTGCGTGGACGCCGGTTTGGGGACTATGAAGATGTCCAGCTCGCCGTCCAGGAGTGGATTGAACAGCAGTCGGGAAATTTCTGGTTGTCGGGAATTGGAAACCTCAGGGACAAGTGGCGCAAGTGCATTAAGGTCGAGGGTAGTTATATTTAAAAATAATAAAACACTTTTCCTCATATTTCGTTTCCTTTTATCCGAATTGCAAAACCTATTGACCGCTCCTCGTACTATAACTATAAATGCTTTCTATTTTTATTTTTTTATTTAATATCTGTTGCTGTTACTATTTATATTATTTTTCACATACTACAGTGTTTTTACCTTCCAGAAGATAGAGATAAAATGCCTATAGAATGCGAAAATCGACAGACAGTTTCTGTTACATATGTGGATCATTTACATTAAGACAATACAAGAGTCAGATGACCTAGGACAAACACTGGAAACCTCACATATGTTGTGTCACGTGTACAAGTTCCTTTCTGCCTTGGTAAAAGGCAAAGGACCTGGCCTCATGTTTCTCGTACCAATGATCTGGAGGGTTCTAAAGCACAATTCAATGGATAGCTACTCCTTAACAGATATTAAAGGTGGGTATTTAATGTGTTTTTTCCTCGTCTTTAATATATTTTCAAGAGATGTATCAACTAAAAAGTTCAAAATCATATTATGTTATACTTCCACTATTTCTGCAAGTGATCGCAGCAGGTAATATACATTTTTAGTCTGATTTAATTTTATTTCACTGCAGGTCACAACAAAAAAGAGAAGAAATTTATCATGTATTCAGATCTGCAGTCTGCTATTCGCCCAGTTCGACATTCAAGTGCTATTTCTTTACCACGTCCGCCCTCTGAACTACCAAGTAATGGCCCAAGAAACTCGGGCAATTCAGAATCTCAAGATACACCATATGCGGCACAGCTTGAATCTGACAAGAAACCGAGCCTCATCCCCCAACCGGAACTGAACTCCTAGCCTCAAGTCTGCAACAATGGAACATGTTGGATGAAAATGCTTAAATTACAGTATTTAGGATGCGTTCTGCAGATTTACAGCAATTCTTCACTTTTGAAAAAAAACTTGACTCATTGGAATGACATCAGGGGCATATTCAATGCCCTTGAGGTTACCTATAAATCAAATGAGTATAGAGTATTTACAGATGCATCCATTTAGAGCCTAAAAGCTGTTCTGTTTCACATTGAGAACACCATGCCTTCAGTTCCAGTTGCTCACTCAGTCATTTTAAGAGAGACATATAGGAACTTTGCTTTTATTCTAGACCGCATAAGTTACAAGGAACATGAGTGGCTAATTTGTGCTGACTTGAAATTAGTAGGCCTACTACAAACTGGATACACCAATCTTATGTGCTTCCTTTACAAGTGGGATAGTAGGGCCACATTAGAACAATATGTACGCTCAGAATGGTCACCTCGTGAAACTATGACGCCAGGATGCCATAATGTAATTCACGAGCCACTAGTTAAAAAGAAGAAAATCATTTTGCCATCACTGCATATAAACTAGGCCTAATGAAGCGATATGCCAAATCACTACAACATAACAAGCCATGTTTCAAGTATCTCAAAGTGATCTTCCTTAAAATAAGTGAAGCCAAGTTTAAAGAAGCCATATTCCTAGGCCCTCAAATTTGTCAACCTATAGCTTATGAGGAGTTCGCGGAAACAATGTATGAAACTGAGCTAGTAGCCTGGCATGCATTCAAAGATGTATGCAAAGGGCTTCTGGGAAAGCACCAAGAGGCTTAGCAAGAACCTAATCAATTGCTACCAAGAACTTGAGGCAATATGTCACTGAAGATGCAGTTTCTTCAATCTCATTTGTCCTTCTTCCCAAAGAATGCAGGAAATATGAGAGATGAATATGGAAAGAGGTTTCATCAAAATATAGCGTCAATGGCAAACAGGTATAAGCCCTGTTATGCTGGTTGACTTCTGCAGGAGTCTGAAGCGTGACACGCCTGAGGCGAATTACAAACAAAGAAGTAAATATTAAAATGTAGGTTAATACATTATATAATTTATCTTCCACAAATCCTCACTTCCACTTTCTTCATCACTTTCTTTGCACATCTCTCGGATCAATCCTAGACAATGATCCCCAGTGTATTTTAGGGGTCATAACTCTGGAATAAATTTTTTAAATAATTAATAATAAACAACTATGATTGATATTTTTGTTGGGGTCATCTTCCAGTATTGAAATTTCGTGAGGGCCATAATTTGGAATTGTGTTATCCGGGGTCATTGTCTAGGATTGATCCGATCTCTGCTTTCAAACCTTATTTGGGATACGCCCTTATTGATTTTGGACTAAATTTCTCGTGAGAATTTTCCTGATTTGTTATTGATCGATCGGTATTCATGTTTCACTCGTCCTTGGCAAGTCCTTGAGTTCTCTTCTTCATTGAATTGCATTTGAATGCTGTGACTTAAATCTTGAGTGCAAGATCCAAGTCCACCCCACGAACGAGTTGGAGTTGAGTATCTGCTCTCATTTATTTTCGTCCTTGAAGTTTGTTCCCAGTTTTTACTAAATTCTGAATTTATTAATCCTTTCGCTACTCCTCCTTTTCTTACTTCCCCATTTTAACAATTATTTCCTCCTCTTCCCACTAACCTAATCGTTTCCAAACTTAAAAACTCTTGAATAGTCAAAAATCTTTATTTAAAAATTAAAGTTTTCTGTCTTGAGATTTTAAACAAAGCTTCAGGTAAAAAAATATGCCGTAATTTACTATTTGGGAAATGCGTTAAAAAATACATAAGGGAAAAGAAGGAAAAGTCAGGTCGCTTAATTTCTTATAAAATATTTATTATTTATAAAGTAAGAGTAATAATATTTATGTTTTAGAAGGAAAAAAACTTAATTTACTTTAAAGACTTAAATTATTCATCTAAAACTAGAGATTATTAATAAAATTCAATTGTAAAATGGAAGCGTTAAAGGCGTTAATACGTTATGAAGAGAAAAGGAAAAGGAGATAGAGTCCGTCAACACTTATCACCCCTCCACACATCACTTCAAGCCCCAGAGGTGATGGCAACCGAGACCTAACAGGGGTTCGAACCCTGACCATGCGTCTTTATTCCCATCGCCTTAATTTTTCTCCAACCCACTCCAATAAAAAATCGACCCTGCCAGTACAGGTATTCGCTTTGTCGTGATATAGGAAGGACCGAGTGATGGATGTTCGTACGTATAGGCTGGTTACGTAATTCCAAACTCCGTGATTAAGTTTTCTCACTATGAGTGATATATTTATTATCTGATTATTATTATTATTATTACGTTAATCTTTTAGGGTTCATAGTGCCTTGCTCAGCGTTTCGAGGATTGAATAAAAATTGTTTCTAAGAAAACTAGACCTTTAATTAAAAACATGAACCAAAATTGAAATTTAACACACAAACTACACATAAATGAATTAAACAAATTTAAGTAAGGCTTACTAAATTACACAATTGAATTTACAGTAATGGTTGACCCACAAGTCACTTTAATATTAAATTCAAACTGACTTTCAACGAAACAGGTACCGGGGTTTAAATACCTTTCGAGATTCCACGAGAATCGGGTTTGAGTCTGACCTTTGACTCACTTATTATATCACCTCAAGAATGTTGTTTCCTGACCGACGCGTGGATCGGCCTTCCCAGATGTGTACTGGGGAGGGAAATACTTTAAAGCCACAGAGAAATTCAGAGTGTGTGGTAGATGGGGTTATGCACTTCTTGTGGATGAAATGATCTCAACACGGGACAGCAAAAGAATGTTTCTTCTAATCTTCGGGTTACTCTGGGAATAATTCGCACTGTCAAGCGATGAGCCAAAGCGTGAATCCTTTGCCGCCGGGGATTGCTTGAAGGAGTTCACTTATTGGTATTCCTCAATGGGGAGGACTATCTCTGTGTTTTGGGATACACCAGGATAGGGGGTTTCTCTGACGAAAGTTAGTTAAACTTGCTTCTTAAATCAAGTTAACTTAAAAGTCGGTGTGACCACCAGGAACTGGGTCGAGAAAGAGCTTCTTCTAAGTCACTCTCGCTGGTTTGTCGGGCAGTTTGCCGGTCTTCGTTGTCTAGATCTCTCTAATGATCTACCTCTGACAGGCTTCAAAATTCGGTGTGACCACCATAACTGGCTCCGGATGAACTTCTTATAAGTCCCTTTGTTGGTAGCCGGTCCTCTCGCAGGTCTTAGTTGTCTTAATAATTAACGTAATCCCCCCCGCTTTTCCAGTTATTTGATTTTTATACTTCGCCATCCCACTGGAGATAAGGGAAGGAGGTATGGGGATGAAGGAGTGCGGAGGGCGGCATTAAGTCTCCTCCTCTAACGGTTTTTCTGAGGGCGTCTTTCAGCTAGCACTCAAGGGGACATTCTGGCTTTAGGACCACGCTCCTCTAATTTCTCATATGCGGTGAAATTGAATATTAACTCTTAGAGGAAATCTTGCTGTTTTCACCCATGTTAGGCTCACCGGGGTTCGACATGTGATGGTTAGTGTATTCTCTGGTCTTGGGCGGCCTTTTAGGTTCTTCTCGAGACGAGGGGAGAGATAGGGAAAGGTTAAGTGGTCGGGCTACGCCGCCGCCAATGCCAGGACGTTGTGGTTAAAGACCAGTGGCTCAGTTGTGAGGGTGGAGTATCCATTCACCTACACGCCTTACTCCCAACACAATCCTTCGCGTAATCGAGACAATGATGTCCATGGTGGTAGGAATCAAAGTTTAATATTTCTGTTTAGATTAGGTTATGTTAGGTTAAGTTGGGATAGGTCTGGTTGGATTTTCCCCCGAAATATATTGGTTACTCAGGTTTATTCATAAGTACCGAAAATTGGTCGTCTACTGTTCGTTATGTTATTTCATTTTATGTTGATATGTTATGTTATTATATTAGGTTCAGAAAGGTTAGGTTAGCTTGTTAAAAAACAGCTTATGTAAACTTGAAAATGATATGGTCTCCAAAATCTCAAATTAAATTGAATTATCGGTGTTTTGTGAATTAAATATTAAGCGGGAAGTGGGAGAGCTTATATTTTAAAAACATAACCTATCCCAACCTAACCTAACCTAACCTAATATAACCTTACCTAACCAACCTAACATAGTCTAACCTCACTTAATTCTTTAATAAAATAATTGGCTCTCTATAATAGGAAAGCGACTTTGTCATTATATAAATTATCTTCAACTTGTGCACATGTAAATAAAAATAGAACAGGGTGTATGTATATTAATGGATCTACACATCCCAATTTACAGGCTATCTGTGGTATATCTCCGATATAATGGCCCGCGGGCCATGATTATACTTTTAATTCAAACGGTAGATAAACGAGGGCATCTCCCGCATAAAGGAGAGATGTGTCAATAAAGTGGTGAAGTTGGAGGAAGGGAAAATATAGGGAAGATTAATAGGGCATTGGTAGCCCGAAAGAGTATGTAAACCTATAGATGTCAGCTGCAGCATGCTAGTCGAAGCTCGACCTAGCGCTTCGTTACGAGGTGATGTCAAAATGGGAATATTAGTGGAGAGGTTGCTCTCGTAATCGGTCCATTTCAGAGCAGACACCCTCTTTAGGGGGAGGGAGTATATGATCCTTGTCTTTTTTACTTCTGCACAAAGAAGTGGGTCGGTGGTTGCAGTTAGAGCTTTCTTTCATGGCCTTTAATCACGATCTTTTATACCTCCTATTAATTACTACCTTTAATCGGTACCTTTCCCCTACCATTAATCACGACCATTAATCACAATCTTTTATCATCACTGTCTTAGCAAGTGATGGCTCGCGATGGCAATACTCTTGCGGCGTAGATAAACTTAGATGCTGGGGTAGGTAGGGCATGCAAGGCCTCAGTAAATGCTGCCTAATGAGAGCATCAAATACCCTAATTTTATTTCAAATCTTCTTAGAAACACCTTGTTGTTAGCCGCCCGTCGTCATGAGAGGAGGTTTTGTTATTTATTTAAAATTAAGAATAACCAACGAGGGAATCTCTGCCAGGAACTTTGTGAGTAATATCAGTAAGGAACGTAAATGTGGAGGAAGAGAAATTGCGTGGAAGATATATAGCCGCATATTCAGCGGCGTGATCTGGGGTCAGGGGGGCACGCAACACGCCATATCCACAGCATGTTAGTAGGATACACTAGACAGCCCCACACAGGGTAAATATTAAAGGAATTCATTAAAAGTCGCAAAGGATTCAAAGGAATTAAGTGAAGAAGTTAAAGCTAAAAATGAAAGCCAAAAAGGAGCGAATAATCGGAAAGAGTCGGACCAAATCGGAGGCACAATTAGTCCCAAACAGGTACAAGGCTCAGGTGTAGAACCTTTCTAGTTATAATAATTTGATTCTCTAAGTTAATTTATACAATATTACCCAAACCGTTGTTCAATTCTTAGTTTACCACAGTTTGTAACTTGAAATTCATAAATAGGAAATAAGTTAATTAAAGATAAGACCATTCATTGATGACTAGTAAAGATATGTGAGCCAACCCTAAGATGACTCAGGTAAGATAAACCACCATTAAACTGACCAAATACAGATTAGAGTGTAAATGAAGAAAAGGGAAAACCAATTACGCCATAGAGGGGTCATGTTTTCTTCTTCTAAATATACACGTCAGTTTATGCATGGTTTTATTTTTACTGGATCACCCAAGAGAGAACTTATTCTGGTCGTGATGTATTTCTTTGTTGAAGTATGCTTTGATCTAAGAGTGCGAATTTGGTTGTTTTAAGGAAGAGCCGCTTCAACACGTAAGGATATAAAGAAACACAAAGGAATTATCCCAAAATAAACATATTTTAAATTTAACAATTAACTATGCCAAAAAAACAGTAAACACATTTATATCCTCTTCCTACGCTAACCGAGACCAACCTGGTGGGCAACTGGGCCTATTAAAATATCTTCAACCACAAAAATTTACAAATAGGCTACACGTAAACACACCAATTGCCGATTAGTATTTTTATCGCGGCCATTTTAGATTAGGCTTAAACATTAAATTAAAATACTCTCTTCTACTAGCAAATATGTAAGGGGTTCACGCACAATTGTTTCTACTTCAATTAAATCGTGAAACGTACTAAACTCATACTATCGCAATATTAATATAAATGTTTTTTCTAACTCACATGACAGACGGGATCAGGGATAGCCGGATGTCGTTGGAGGGCTTATCTCGCGCTTCGGAGATTTAGAGTGGCCGATTTAGAATTTCGTCTAGTTTCGATGGAGGAAACGAGGTAGGGCGATGTCAACTTCTTATTGCAAATTTGCCTCTGGTTAAGTTAAGAAGACGGAGAGAGTTACGGTGCTCTTCGCTCTAAGAGTCCTCTTCTGAATAATCTTGAAGCCTCTTGGTATATTATTCTTTAACGCTGAG
Source organism: Ceratothoa steindachneri (assembly GCA_963969495.1). Taxonomy (NCBI): domain Eukaryota; kingdom Metazoa; phylum Arthropoda; class Malacostraca; order Isopoda; family Cymothoidae; genus Ceratothoa; species Ceratothoa steindachneri. Next base: position 145,565,381 of record OZ018329.1, read on the forward strand.
TGCCCAACTAGATTTGGGGTTTCTGGGGGAATTTTCACCGTAATTAACGAACGGAACCTCGTTGGGGCTTGGTTCTTCTCCTCTCACTGTTACAGAGCTTGAGCTGTGGAAGTCACTTGAGTGTGAGGGGTTTTCTTTTCTCCAGTCAGACTTCTTCTAAGTCTGTAAAGGATTTTTCAGTATGGCACCGATACAAAACTTGACGATTTATGTTAATTCAGCCCGGGGATGGGGTCAATCTTTTCAATCTGATCCTTTATCGTTTTCAACCGAATAATCTTTACTGGCTGAAGGATCGATCTTCAGGAACTGATCCTACGTCGTTATCACCGAATAATAATCTCTTCTCTTTCTTTCAGGGAAGGGGCGAGGCCACAGAGGGGAGCGCAAATGGTGAGTTTGCATCTAGAAGAGCGAGAAGTGCAGAGGTTGGCACTGAGGTGCCCAACTCAGCTTGTTAATTAGCGAGACCCCCAACCGCCACACTCCTTGGCGTGCCTTTAGACTGGCACCGCTTTTTGGTAACATAACCACAGACCTACGGATCTTGTAGGTAATTGAATCTTTAGAGCGTCGTTTAAGGGCCTTTGGTGGTTGCCTTAACACAGATGGTCGCCATAACTACCTATGCGGCGGGGAGATCAAACAGGGTAGCCAGTTACTGTTATTCGCCGTTACCGTTCCCACGAGTCTCCTCATGGAGGTCACTTCTCCGGCTTTCTCTACAATGAGGGGGGGGGGGGGACTTTAAGGTATATATCTGCCTGGTCCTCCTGGAGGCTTTATGTTGCTATTCCGAAAACACTTACCTCCCTCCTAAAGAATTTAACGAGGGGGGATACTTCCTGTCCGACACTTACAATAATATACATAGGTAACTTACTGAACACTATATTATACAATAACTTCGAGTTCACTTGGGAATGTCTCGATAACGTTTAACCTGACTTTACATTAATTCCTATATTACTGTTCCAACTTCGGAGATCCTTACCTACAACTAAGGTGTCACTCGCTCCTCCTTAACTACATTTCTAAAGATCACAATTAACTTGACCTTTGCTACAAAACAAGAGTCGGCATGCCCCTTAATCGTCGACAGGATTCCTACTTAACGAATTGGCCATACAATTGTTGGACCCTTTTATATAGGTAATATTAAAATGGTGCGCTAATACAAAAACTTTTCCACGCCTGAGTCGGCCATTCGGGTTATTCAGTCTAACCAAGTATGTCACTAAATGGTAGTGGTATTTCAACCTACTTGAATTACCCTTCTCATGGTACTTGACTAAGTTTAAACTGAACCTTATGGCTAGAGTGGCCTGTTGCAGTGGGGCATAATTGATGGGAGCGTGAGGTCCCATAATCCTTCTTTACCAAGGTACACTGTAAGATCAAGTCTGGGTTCGGCTCCGGGGGTCGAAAGCAATTTTCCTTGCGGAGTCGTTAATGGGCGTGGAGCTCACTACGATTTGGAGTTTTGGTGGCAACTCCGTGGGTGCTTCGTTCTGGGGAAAGACTACTGGGGTTAGGGGATACTTATTATCGTGGTCTAACATCTGAGTCGGTTAACCGGGGTGTACCACGTTGCCACTTCCGTCTTGCTCCATCGTCACCCCATTTGGCAGAGTTGCATAAATGATGGGAGCGTGAGTCCCATAGTACTCCTTTAACCAGGTACACGGAGAGATCGTGTCTGGGTTCGATCTCTGGGGTTCGAATTAAATTTTCCTTGCTTGGTCTTTAATGGGCGTAGGGCTCACTACGACTTGGAATTTTTATGGTAACTACGTGGACGTTCCGTTCGGGGAGGAGACTACTAGGGGTAGGGAGTACTCATCCGCGTCTACCACCTTACTAGTTTTACCTGGGTGTATCGCATTGCAAACTCTATTCCTCCTTCCTTGTCAACCCATTTGACTCGATTCTCTTCGTAGGTAATTCCTCAGGTACACCTGCTTGTACCTCTTCCCTAGTTACTACTTCGTCCATCATTACCCCATTTGACCTGGTTCTCCTCGTAGATTCTTCCTTAGGTACTCCAGCTGGAACCTCATCCCTACTTACTACTTCTTCCATTGTTACCCCCATTTGGCTGGGTTTCCATCGATGTTCCCTTCCTAGGTCCAGGCCGAGCTAAAAGTTCCTCGACCTCCATCTGATTCTCGATAGATGCACTTTCCACCTTGAGCAATCTTTCTTTTTCTTCTCTCTCTTTTCTTTTAGCTTGAGCAAGTTCTTTTTTCCTCTGTATTCTTCTTTCACCTACTTCTTTTCTTATGTCTATTCTTCTTTCTTTTGACTCTTTTCCCTCTTCATTCTTCTTTCCTTGGCTTCTCTATCAGCTTTCCCGTCGGGTTCTTCTTTCTTCATCTTCCATTTTTATCTTTATTCTTCTTTCTTCATCTTCCCTTTCTATCCTTATTCTTAATTTGTCTGCTTCTCTTTTCAACAGTATTATTCTTTCGTTTGTTTTCTTCCTCTCGGTATTCTTCTTTCCTCTGTATCTATTTTCCACTCTATTCTGTCTTACTCTAATTTTATGTCCATCTGTATTTCAATAGTTTCGTATTCTCTTTTCCCCTCTCTTCTTATATCTTCCATTTCTCTATCCAGCTGTCTTATTTCTTCTTCTTCTCTTTTTATTCTCAATTCTGACAGGATGTAGGCATCCATATCCTCGCCTTCAAGTCACAGAATTTGGGCGTGTTGGTTGAATCTTTAGACCGGATCCATTTTCTGATTGTCCGTCGATTTTTCCTTGCTGTACTCTCAGGTACTTATGCCGCCACTCACCAGGTAGCGCGCAGCCTAACTTACCTTTAATCATACTACTATGCTAATTGTAATACTACTCCGGCAATAAATTTAGCACTTAGCCTAGCAATTACCTTCAGATTGCTTCCACCCCTAACTTTACCAATTTTCCTCTCGTCAATTATTCTCTTATTCCTGGTATTCCTTTATGTGTTGGCTCTCCGTTAATTAGACGCTGTGGGTTCTTTCTAATAAAAACCCACAGACCTGACACCACTTTTGTCGTAGGATACCTTGTGGTCATGATGTACTTCTTTGTTGAAGTATGCTTTGATCTAAGAGTGCGAATTTTGTTGTTTTAAGGAAGAACCACTTCAACACGTGAGGATATAAAGAAACACAAAGGAATTATCCCAAAATAAACATATATTTTAAATTTAAGAATTAAATATGCCAAAAAAACAGTAAACACATTTATATCCTCTTCCTACGCTAACCGAACCAACCCGGTGGGCAACTGGGCCTATTAAAATATCATCAATCACAAAAATTTACAAATAGGCTACACGTAAACATACCAATTGCCGATTAGTATTTTTATCGCGACCCTTTTAGATTTGCGTTAAACATTAAATTAAAGTACTCTCTTTTACTAGCAAATATGACAGGGGTTCACGCACAATTGTTTTTACTTCCATTAAATCGTGAAACGTACTAAACTTATACTATCGCAATATGAATATAAATGTTCTTTCTAACTTACATGACAGACGGGATCAGGGATTACCGGATGTCGTTGGAGGGCTTATCTTGGCGCATTTGAGACTTGGAGTGGCCGATGTTAGAATTTCGTTGAGATGGGATGGAGGAAGAGAGGTAAGGCGATGTCAACTTCTTATTGCAAATTTGCCTCTGGTTAAGTTAAGAAGAAGGAGAGAGTTACGGTGCTCTTCGCTCTAAGAGTCCTCTTCTGAATAATTTTGAAGCCTGTTGGTGTCTTATTCTTTATCGTCGAGTGCCCAAGTAGATTTGGGGTATAGGAGGCGATTTTTACCGTAATTAACGAACGGAACCTCGTTGGGGCTTGTTTCTTATCCTCTCACTCTACGGAGCTTGGGCTGTGAGGGTCATTCGAGTGTGAGCGGGTTTTCTTTTTTCCAGTTAGACTTTTTCTTAGTCTGTAAAGGATTCTTCGGTATGGCACCAATACAAAACTTGACGATTTATGTTAATTCGGCCCGGATGGGGGGGGGGGTACGGATCGATCTTCTCAATCTGATCCTTTATCGTTTCTCATCAAATAATCTTGACTGGCTGAAGGATCGATCTTCACGAACTCATCCTACGTCGTTCTCACCGAATAATAATCTTGTAGGGGTGTGAAAATGTATCAGAAGAAAATTCCTTCCAACTGGATAAATAAATAGCCGATAAAATTACCAACCAAAAAAGGACTTAATCCGGTCTAAGGATAGAGTATTGGCATTTAAATCAAGAGATACTGCGTTCAAAACTTAAAATTCCTAAAACTTTTATGAAGATAGGTCAAGAAAGAAAACGGAAAAAAAACGGCTTGAAGGACCATCTCATCTAGAAGCACCAAGAAATCATCAAGTCAAGAAGAAATCAAGACCCGAATATAAATGGAAGAAAATTGAAGAGCATCAAGAAAGAAAAACGAAGATTAAGAACCAACCCAGCCAATATAAAGAAAATAGAAATTCACAAGAAGAAAATGCATCGAGGAAACCCAAGAGAAATAATATTGATAAATAAGTACCAGGGGATAATAAGGATATGCCACCCCACACCATAACTGGTGCCTCTCAAAGGCCGAACAATCTTCTGATCTTCGTTACAACTGCACCTGCCCTCCTACTAAAGATTTTAGAAAAAGCGTTGCTGGGAACTTCTGAATCCCGGGGAAGGAGGAGCCATTACTCATTGATTAGAGACAAGACTTCGTTCGCTCTCCTCAATCCCTCTAAATTAGCTCCCGCACAATAGGAGGCCGAAGGAGGGAGAGCTACTACTCCTCGATAAGGAAATCCAAGACTAGTCTCTCCCCAATCCTCAAATTCGCTCCGCTTTCAAGAAAGGAACCTGTGTAGGGGTGCGAAAATGTATCAGAGAAAAATTCCTCCAACTCGAAAATATAAATAGCCGATAAATTTACCATCTCAGAACGGACTAAAACCTGGTCATGAGGCTAGAGTATTGGCGTTTAAATCCAACGGTACCGCGTTCGAAACTCAACAGTCCAAAACCTTTTATGAAGAAATCTCAAGAAGAAAACGGAAGTCAAGGAAAACGCTTGAAGGACCAACTCAACTAGAATCAAGAAGGACCAAGAAATCATCAACTCAAGATAATTGGACGAAAGGGAAGATACATCAAGAAAGAAATCGAAGATTAAGGACCAACTTAGCCAAGAAAAATACGGAAGTCAAGAAAAAGTTAAGACAAATGTTTGAACGGGCAACTTAAAGAAAAAGGAATTTCAGTCAAGAATAAGTGAATAAATTCGATAAAAGAGAAAAGCAAGAATAATATTGATAAATAAATAAAGTTATAATCAAGAGACCCCCCATAATCTCTTCTCTTTCTTTCAAGGGGCTCATTTATAGGCAGACGACCACCCCATCTAAGGCGGAAGGGGCGAGGCCGCCGAGGGAAGAGCGAATAGTGAATTTGCATCTGAGAGCGAGAAGTGCAGAGTTTGGCACTGAGGTGGCCAAGTCGGCTTGTTAATTAGCGAGACCCTCAACCGCCACACTACTTTGCATGCCTTTTGATTGGCACTGATTTTTAGTGATATAACCACGGGCCTACTGATCTCGTAGGTAATTGAATCTTTAGAGCGTCGTTTAAGGGCCTTTAGTGGTTACCTTAACACAGATAGTCGCTCCAACTACCTATGCGGCGTAGAGATCAAACAGTGTAGCCAGTTACTGTCATTTTCCGGTTACCGTTCCCACGATTCATCTAATGAGGCTCGCTTCTCCGGCTTTCTCCACAAGGGGGATGGGGGGACCTTAATGTATATGTCCGCCTGGCTCTCCGGGAGGGTTTATGTTGCCATTCCTCTACACCTATGTTTACTTACCTAAGGAGCAAATAACATTTTGCCCTTTATTCTTTCCTTATATAAAGCGCGGGTAAGATCTCATTTGGATTATATTGTATAGTTATGGACTCCAAACATTTAAACAGAGATTATAATATTGGAACGGGTCCAACGTCGAGCGAAGAAATTAATTCCTGAACTTAGGAATAGATCGTAAGAAGAACGGCCGACGCGCCTCAATTGACATTCAATGAATGATCAAAGCCAACTTATTGAAATCGTTAAAATACTAAACGGCTTTACAAATATGAAATAGGATTTAAAATTGGAACTAGACATCTAAGCGTCAACTAGAAAAAAACGGCTTCAACTAGTAAACAAACGATTTAACTGCGATAGCACAAAATACTCTTTCTTATAAAATAAGGAAAAATAGAAGAATAACTTTCCTACAATGTCGAGGAAATCAATACACTAAAGCTTTTCAAGATTAGAATCGACAAATATTACTGTAAAATATTACTTTGCACAAATAAGAGTTGTAAAACTAATTATTTATTGATATTATCTCGTCCTTATCCTATCGTAAATATCTCGCTTCCATTTTTTGCCCCATTCTTTGTTACCTTGCCTGGAGTAGATCTTGGGGTCTTTGCTGGTTCGTATTTTCCTAAAATTTTAAGAGCACTAAAATCGAAAGAGCTATGAGACAAAAAAAGAGTCATTCAACGTAAAAGGCTATAAAACACAAAATCTAATAGACACAAAGAGTCATAAGAGACACAGAGACACGAGACACAAAGAGTCATAAACACAAAGAGTCATGAAACACGAAGAGTCATGAAACATAAAAGGTCATGTGACACAAAGAGTCATTAAATACAAAGACTCAAGAGACACAAACTAACTAGCTCACTTATACACTAGTAAAGAGAAACCAACTTTGGGGAGCCTTAATTTAGAAGAAATCTTTTTCTTTTTAAAATTGCTTCTATTTACTTGATCCCATGAATTACCTTTATGACGGTTTAATAAACAAAATTTTAAATTCATTGAAGACCCAAAGTTAGGAAACAGCTCCGATGTCGACGGGGCACCTAAATTTCAAGTGAACTTCAATATCCATAAATACCCGGTCAGGCATTTAGGAGATCCAAATTTAAAAGCGAATTTGAAAATATACGGACGAATTGTCGAGTCATTTACGGTATAAAGGGGCAGAAACTATGGACACAAGGTCCCTCTGGAACATGTTATAGAGAAATATATGTAAATATAAATTAGTCGAATTTTAAGACTAAGGACTTTGAAGCTACTCAGTAGAGGGTCTTAATATCGAAAGATCTCAATGTACCAAACCAATGCGTCGAAGTGTCAAAGAAAGCTAACTGGTTGCTTGAATACATTGTCCTGAATTTCAGGTTTAAATCAATTCTGCCTTGATATATATCCATCCTCCTTCATTCTCCAGACGACGCAGTTAAATTTGTCATATAATCTCACTACTCAAATAATGACACCGCTGTTAGAATGGACGCATCATTGGCCAAATAAACTAATTCCAGGATTAGGAACGAAATATTTCGATCTTAAAACCTATTATTACTCGCAAGGCGGCTACTAATTGTACAACTAAGTGAACTGATTACACTATTAAAAATATACAGAAATATTAATTATAATAGACTTCTTTTTGAGATAGGTTAAATAGGAGTTCAATTGGTAAACAAGACTCTCTCAAAGAGCATTTCTATAAACTAGTTGACTTGTGTAATTATAGCAAACTAACTTGAATTATCATATATATATATATATATATTATATATATATATATATATATATATATATATATATATATATATATATATATATATATATATATATCTACCTTCCAAATTAGAGAATAGCAGGTCAGTAAATATGTTTAAATATCAACGAGTATTTTTTGTTATATTTATATTACCTTTTATTAATCACAGCTACTGTCGATCAGCGGAAAGTACGTCAGTTAAAATTTACGAATATTGGATTGAATAGTATTTTTCAAATATAAATATAATATAGTAGGAAGCAGAGGGGACAACCTTAACTGAAAGAGCAAGAAAGGTATAGAGTAAATGAAAAATGTGGCGCCAGTGAATGTACATTAGGAGTGCAAATTGACTTTGAATTGCAGTAGATGGCACCTTCAGAAATCACAGGAGTACACGTAAATAAGTCTGTATCAGTAGGCCTAGAAAACAACCCGGTCCATGCCTATTTTACGTACACGTGTAGTATATCATTATTTCTTGACCTAACATTAGAATTAGAATTAATGGCATGTATTTACGCTTCTACTAAATGTAAGACACCTAATTTTGTCATTCTACCGATCTAATTTGAAAACTTGACCTTACACTTCTATTCTTTCTCCACATTTGGGTCCTTAATGGCCACCTTATGTAGCTCTGTATTCGCTTAAGAGTTTTGCACCATTGAAATAAGCCGCAAGAACCTGACTCCAAGACTAAATCAAAGCTAACTCGCAGCTGCTTGGTTCGATTCTCTACGATTATTGCCTTAGTTTCGGGATAGAATTGACCATAGGAAACTACTCCTTTATTTAATTTAATTATGACATTTGACTGAAAGGAAATTGTCATTAATAATTTAAAATAAAATATATATGGAAATATAATAATGGTTAATGGGGTTGACTCTGCAACGGGTGCCATAAGCTATAGGCACGTAGGGATCAGATCCCACCTTAAAATGTCTTACACTAAGATTGGCACCAAGAAGATGCCAATTGGAGATGAAACCCGCGCCTCTAACAAAGCCAAAAAAATTTCTCCTCTCCTTTAGGTCGAATTGACCCTTTTTGTCCTTGTTCTATGAGTCCTATCTCCACCCCCCCCGCCCCCAAATAATGACGAACATCTAAAACTGTGACATGTGGTCTTGGAACCGAGAAACCTCCTTAAATCTTTCTTCCCACTATTTTATTCACCTCCTTTTTCCTTCTTTCACCTTATTCTTTTTTATTGTCTTTTATCCTTTCGATTCCTTTTTTTCCTTCACACCACCTTTCTTTTTCACACCTCCAAACACCCCACACTCTATTCATATGCTTCGAAAACAGCGTCTCGATCCCCCCTTATTCTGGTTCCTCAAACTAATCCTTTATTTTCCTTTTTTTTGTTTTATTCCCCAGCTCCCTCCGTGGGGGTCCCCTGTGTAGTCTGTTACACCTGGGGTCAGGGGGAGTTGCACGTTCCCCCAACCTGAGTGCAAATTAGGGAGGCCCCGTCGTCAATGGGTCGACTCGGACTCTCTGATGGGGCCTTGGGGCCCTTTCCCCCTCGCTCTCTCTCAGCACTTCTTTACCTTTTTTATTAGTAGTAGTATTTTATTTTATCATCTTTCTTATTATTATTTTTATTTACTATTATTTCTTATTATGTATTATAATTGTATATTATTTTATTATTATTAATATTATAATTATTACTTAATAATAATTATGATAATTTATTATTATCTTTGCAGCTCTTCCCTCGACCTTTGCTACCCGCCCTTTTTTACCAAGAGGACTGTTGTCACCTGGACAGAGTTCGGTCCGGCAGCCAAGGTGCCTTTGAGGACCGAATGCCACCGTGGGATCGCCTAGCGCCAGGGTATGGTAATGATAGGGGATCACCTCCCCCTCCTCGTTAGTGGACCCGCCTCTCTCTACCTCTCTTTATTACATACCATTCTACCCCTTTTCACACTTGCTCTTCCATCCATGGAGCCATAGCCGATTGCCAGTGTATACCGTGAGGTCCCTTCCTATTGAGAGGGCCAGAACCCCCCGACTAAGGCAGGTTTTAGGTACTGAATGTGTTGGGACGTCGACTCTGCCCACCTTTCTCCAGGACTCGGGTAAGGTGGCTACGCCGGACCCATCCTGTATGGTTCAAGCTCCAGGACAAAATGACGGACCCAGTTGGTAAAGCCCATCAAGGCTGGACCGGGACCGATAAATAATCACAGTTTAGAATTTCTAATCTTATCCAAACCTTTTTCTTAAACCCTACGTCGAAGGCGGGGGGAGGGGGGGGTCAGATTATCTACTTTACATGTGACATTTTCTTGTTTTTCGCTAAAAATATGGTGAGAATAGAAAGCAAAATTGGGGGCGCATGAGATCCCGTTTGCCCATCTTTGGAGCCGCTCTCAGGCAGCTCCGCCACTAAAAAAGCGGTGCCTTCCCCCCTGTGCCCTCAGGGGCCCCTCCATCCCTCTCCTAGACCTGGGATTAGGGGAGTTTCACACTCACCCCTACTGTGGGGTTGCTTATGGACCACTCCATATTCCGACCAATGACAGTTTCCCCCTGTTCCCCCTGCGGAAGGCCGCCAACTGGACTTTACCTCCAGAGGCTTCTCTAACACTAGCATACTAAAAATGTACCGAGCAGAGTACAAATTTATTCCCCTTTTAATCTTCTTCGGAGTTACCACAATTATAAAATGTAACTTTTAACATTTATTTTATTTTCCTAAACCAAACCCAAAAACAAGTTCAAAACAATTAGAGAGAACCTGTCGAGAGGAATAATAACATTCAGGCCATCTTTTGACACATTTTAAAAGTCCGAATGACAACATGTCGGCTGCATGACGCGTCTGACCTCACAGATATACTTGACATGAACATAATGGACAAACGAGACTGTTTTCATGATAAATGGCTCGGTCGGGAAAGAGGGAGAATGGATAAACAAAAGAAAAGGTTGGCAATGTATAGGGCAAAATGATGAGGAACGGATGATGAAGGAAAAGCAGTTAATATCCTTACCTTTTGAGATTCAAGAAGGAGTTGAGGGGTGGTGGACAGAAAATCGTCCAAATAAACCTTAAAGTTAAAAACAGTAACCTATTGAAGCCTTTCAGGTCTTGAGGTTCTGCCGAAGTTTAACCATAACAAAAACTTTTGCACATTTTGTAACATTGGCAATGACCAAATTCATTGAAGTAGCCAAAACTCCTTTAGAAATTTTCTCTTCTGTGGCTTAATTTTCGATTCCTTGCAAACCCTTGTCCCTTGTCTTTGCGCCTTGCAACGTCTTAAGGTCCATCAGCGGGTGGTGAGGCTTTTTTGTATTTTCTGTCGTATTATTTATTGTCTCATTAGTTATTTATTTTATTTTTATACCCAGCCATATTTTTGTGTGGGTCCTCTTCCCCTGCCCTTCCTGCCCATTTTCAGCCATTTGATCGTATTGTTGTGTGGGTGTCTCACAGCATCTTACATGGCCACATTGGATTATCACCCCAGATCACTTGCAGGTAGAACGCTTTTTTTGCCATGAGGGGTAGATTCAAGAGACTTGCGGATTACGCCTCCCCTTTCGGTCCCCTCATCCCAGCATCCCTTCTTTTGTCTACTCAAAATATGCATTTTCCCTAACTTTACCACTTCCCAAATCATCCTTTCTACAGCTCTCTGCTAGAAATAGAACCATTTAGTGCTGACCATTTTAATAGCACTACTTGTTATAGAGTTTTATTGCTACTACTTTTTATCAAGATATTTACCACCGATGCATTTTAATGTCTTGTTGCTTTTGAGTGACAAATTAATCACTTCCTTCACGTGAACTCCGTCAGTCATCCGTCTTCCCTCGGCCTTCGCTAGAAGAGAGAACCTCCCGTCCCGCCCTCCAAATGCTGTTAGAGAGACGATATTATTATATCCTCAATTTTACTTCTAAATACTATAAATTTGACTAAAATAAAAAGTGATTCTGAAAAAGATTTCAATTTTTGGCAAAAAGAATTACAATAAAATATTCAATTTTTTCTGGAAATTGAGAGGGAATTCTTTTATTTTCTTTTTTACTGCTTTTGCTCGAATGCAGAGTGCAATTTTGGGCAGCTCTTTGTCGGGGATTTCAGTGGTCGTGGAATTTTATAGTCGTGAAATTGGTTTGTTCTTTTATTTTTTAGGCTGAAGAGTTGTGATTTGGGATTGGCTTGTTGGATAGTGGTGTGGTTGTGAACTTGCGTTGGTGGAGCCTTATTTGTATTTAGATTTATTTTTCATTTAAGCAATAGGGGATTCGTTGTGTAGCTAAATGTATGAAGATTGTAGTTTGGCAATTAATTCATGCTTTATCCTTAGCTATTACATTTCACATCAGCTGTATTGATACAGGATCGCAAATGTAATGTTGTATGTTTTAATTAGGCTTATTTGAGAGCATATAAAAATAGAGAATAAAGTAGAAGAAAATAAAAGAAATGAAGAGATACAGGATGGTAATGGTAGCCACAAGAAAGCTCATAACCACAAAATACAAATTAGAGTTAGTGTATGTGGGTATTTAAGTTTCATGTATCGTACAAATTGCAATGGTATCGAAAACATGAATTTAAATGGTTTATTTGGTATTTTGAAGGTGATGTCATTGAGGTTAACCCTTTCATTATGCCTCCCCTTGAAATTTCACCCCATTCGACTAAAGATAAGTAAAAATTTGTATATAATAAAATAAGTTATGAAATCTTTCGTTAAACCTTATTTTTTATTTTCTTTATCTCAAGATTTTTAAGGATCTCAATTCCTATTTCGAATTTTAAAATCAATTTAATTTATTTTTTTATCTCTAAATGTTGCAAAATATTTTGGAAATATATTTTTATTTGAAATAATGAAAATCTGTTTGGCCGTTTGTTTTAAACCATTTCCCTTTTTAAAGAAAATATTTTGTATTTTTTCTTAAAAATTCATCTTAGAATCTAATTTGGAGCAATACCACATCAATTCTTTTTTATCTCTTGACCCAAATTATGAAGTACTATGAGGTAGTTTAGAGCATAAGATTATCCGAATATCTCTTGTACATTGAAGTAACCAAGGTCTATCGATGAAATTACATAGGTAAGGGTAATGGTGGGCAGCATCAGATTACCGTGACGTCATGAAAATTCAGGGCACTGTATCCTTTATTATCTGAGATCTCGTGAGCGAGTGTGAACACCGTCAAGGCTCTTCCTGACAAGGAGACCAACATTCTCGGATTTCCAACAGGTCATGAGAGTGGGTATCAGACAGATGGGACATTCCATTTCTGTTATTATGAGGATATTCAACATCCTTCGTTCAATGGTATCACGGATGGACCGAGTAGGCCTCATAGAAGTCATTACGTTAACCGTGGATAGGGCGATAGCGTCTACTAGCCTTTAACTATCGTGACCCGCGTCGTAAGGCTAATATATTCTATTGTATCAGACTGAAAACACGGGCTCAAGTCGCATCCAATTCCACATATGCACCATTTCAGTGCAACGTTCTTTAATTTACATAGATGTGGACTAAAATCCCTAAAAAACTACCCTGCTTATATCACGATAGTGGAGACAGCGCTACTCCAGAGCGCATGACTTCACTAATTTGAATCTGAATGACAAACAATAAATGGCGTTGTCCGTTGAGTAATATTCCCAATTCTTGCGATCTGATGGGAGGGTTTGGATGTAGCGAAAAGGCCATCGAACCTAGTCGTTAACAAGGCACCGTCCGTATAGATTAGAGTGTTTGATATCACTTGGGTCCACTGGTACGTCTAAATACATCATTAAGCGCTAGGCCGCTACATTACTTTGCATAGTGACCATTTGTTATATTCATGTACTTCATTTACCACTTCAAACATGGATTATTTCAGCAAAACAGTTCAATGTGTTATCTGCCCCAAATTGTCGGGAATTGATTCCAGAAGTATTTTGGAAAGATCTGAAGAATGGTGTGGCCACTGCGTTCATCGGCCATTAAACCAATCGTGAATTTAATGCATGAAGTAACTGGTAACTAGGTAAATTCCCATCTAAGATCCGAAGCCTTCAAATATTTGGAAACTATGGAAAGTTATCGAGATGACAAGGGTCCAAATCTCTTCAAAGGATTTCCATCTACTTGTGAAAGAGATGCCACGCCAATGCTGCGCTTTGCCGGGCTAGAGGGAGGTTTATTTTTTTCTTTTATATGAAGTTGGAAATGTCAAAGGCCAATTAGTTCACTTAAAATCTTCAGTTTACATTTTGAACTCTTGAAATTTAGGTCAAAGTATTCCAAGGAACTCAGATATGAGTACAAAGAAAGAATCGAACAAACAGAGAAGTATGAGCACATTTGAGTGTCTAAAAAGCCAAAATGATAGCCAGCGCTTGCTGCACTCTGAACAAATACAAGTAATCGAAACAGTGAAATTCCAATGGATAACATACCATTCTGTCCACATTCACAACGTTGAAATTGCGTAGAGAAAGTTATTTTGGAGAAGATTGTGCAGAATTTGGGGGTTCTTATAAGCATAAAAAATGCCGAAATGATTTGAAATCTATTGAAAGGACTACTTCAGCTCGATAATGTGAACAGCGAGTTTGCAACAGGCTTATAATAAGCTTTTATGCCTATATAAGTCTCTCAGTAAACCTTTACTGGATTTACTTTACGCAGAATATCAAAACATTGCCCATTCTTAGTGTTTGTCACTTAGAGTAATTTCCGTCGCATTCTGCTCTTTTATGGTAGCTATGTCGCGAATGGTAATGGGGCAAGAGGTCTTTATCAGGATCTATATTACGGTCGTTCTTTGACATTTAAGAGGATTCTGTAGAGAAGAAGGGGTCCATTTGGATATCTTCATCAATAGCACAGGTCTTACTTAATTCAAATTAGGAACGAGCTAAAAGCGAATGATAATATTCTCTCGGACTCCAAAATATTTCTACGCAAATAGAATAACTTTTATAATATTTTGGATAATGTAAATTTGCCACAATTTAGTCATTTCACACTATGCTTAATTTTGTTCACAATGAAATTACTATAGTATTTTTAAAGGAAATATTGGGTCTTTGCAGAATATTTAATTATGAATAAATTAGATAGAATCTTTACCAAATAAAATGAATTATATTTAGTGCAACAATTTTCGCTATTGCGTTATTTTCAGGCAGTTCTTTTGAAACATTTTGAAACTGTTTTGTTTCATAACATTACTAGCTTCTCCTATTATTAACTTAATTAACTTTATATATTTATTTATCTTATAATCCTCGCTATCACGAATAATATTCGTATTAACATTTGACTACATTTTACTTTTATCCCGATAATTAATTTTTCAACTTAATGTGTTATGAAAAGTATAATTACCTAGCAACACAGCGAAGCAATCCCTAGCGGTATTCACTCCAAACTTTTCGCAGATTTATAAAAGTTAACTAATTAAATCATAGTTAACTTATCTTTGTCCGAAACATTTTGAAAAAGGTCATATGGGTAATTTATACAGCTGGACTACTATTACCTAACTACTCACATTCTTGTCTTGTATTGTATAATTTAACTGGTTTGAATGCCATCAAAACACATGTAATGAATTTAGGAAGTCGAAATAGATTTGGATGTCGCTCTATCTCCTTCTGATGTCTAGATGAAATTTTGATTCACTAAATAGTGGCTGAAGAGGCACAAACTAAGAAATGCCATGACAAAAATCATCATCTAAATGTACAAAAAAACACTACATAACTTATTTCCTCATGTTGATCATATTTTATTGATTAAAAATAATTTAAGAAGGTCTATCTTAGCTTTGATCTAATGATATCGTCAAGTATTTTTGACTAAGAAAGGAAAATGGTAGGATGGAAGTTGCAGGTAGCACATAACCAAACACGAGCGTAAGAGAAATAAGTACTGATATATTACATGACATTACCTACAGTTCTAAATAATATTACAATAGTTGCACGCACCAAAAACTAACTAATATTAATAAATACTCTGACCATGTCATAATATGTGAGTAAAACAGTAAATATAAAATACAAAATGAAAATCTTTGGATTATTCCATCTAAAAACTAGAAGTTAAAAACGAACAACTCGAAGTCCTAGAGAAATGAATAATAGGAAAGATGATATAAAACTTTTAAAAGAAATAATAAAACACTGCTTTCGAAAAGTTTAATGCAGGGGTTGGCAACTGTTTTCAACCAAGCGACCGCATTTGGAAAATTCTTAAAGCACATGGCAGAAAATCTTGCATTTTTAAAAAAACTATTTTGTGAAGATTAATATTTAATTTAGGAACAAGAAAATGTAGTTTTTCTATAAAGTTTTTACAATTAATCTTACCTTTAATGACTGTTTTGATGGTGCGCATCATTTCGAAGTAGTTTGATATTTGGTTCTAGCATGGTAGTCCTTAAATTGAGTCGATCTTCTAAATATACATCAATGATCTGGAGTCTCATTTTTTTTTCATTTGCGTCATGTAGGAGAAAGATGATCACAGCAACAAGTAGTGGCAATGCAAGAAAGCATTTTTCGAGCATGATAACGGAGAGAAGGGTAATCAATTTCACTTTTCCAAATTTAATGTGAATCTTTTTTATATCAAATTGAGATTTCCTAATCTTATTTTATGAAATGTTTATCAGCTCCATCTGCAAATCAAACGGTGATGTAGAAATGTCTACAAAGTGAGGTTGGAAAACTAGCTTTAAAGATCCCTCAGGAGTTTCAGAATATTTCAATCTTTCACCATAATTTTGAATTAATGTATCAAGAACCGATACATAATCCTGAAGTTGAAATAATGCACAGGGTTTCTCTTGTTCTCTTAATACTTTTCTCAATTAAGGGAAATATTATTCAGCTTTAGACAACTCATACCCAGTAAGAATACTTTTGAAAAATACTAACTTTTTCCTAAATGGCGGAAATTTTATCCACATGGCATAAATTGATTTGGTTTTACCCTAAGGAGTCTTATTTAATTCGTTGTGTTTCGTAATTAAATCACATAAAAATGCAGCATTCTTGATAAGATCATCAAATATCTATTCACATTGTATATTATGGTCACTATCAAAACTGACTCTTTGTTCTTTCAAATTGAAAGTTTTGTCCAAGATTTTTCCCCGAGACAACGAACGAACTTAAATATGATATGGCGAGTCTACAATTTCGGTTAAAACGCCTTTTTTGACCATGACACAAAACTGATGATGACTAGTTGAATTGCTTCTACTAAAGTTAGAATATCTATGATTTTATTAAATTGTCTTTTAGAAAGCTAGGACTTTGCAGCTAGATTTTGCTGATTTTGCATAAAATAAAAAATATTCAAGCAAGTTATAGAGGGTCGTTCATTTTTTAACAGGCCAATAAATCCTTTCATTGAAGGAGCACCATCTGTGCATACACTTATTAGGTTAAAAAGATCAACCTTTTCTTCTCGGCATTTCTCTTTATAAACGCTATGGAATAAAATATTTCCTTTTTAATTATTGCACTAAGTTGCTCATTTAAGTTACACTCAAATTTATGGTGACGGTTTTTTATTGTTTTTCTTGAGAGAGGAATTTCTTTATACTTTTGTACCTATTCCGGATGTAAGAAAATCCCAACTTCTATCCTTGGATCTTTTATAATCTCAACATCACTAAATGGTTTCCCTCTTTTTCTACTAAAAGAGAAACTTTAAAGGTGCCTTCAATGGCATTATTCTTATTTTGAAATTGTTTCTTATATTTTTGCTGCTTACACTCTTTTTTTTTCTTTAATTTAAAAAACGCAACCTTTCGCTCTTCTTCTTCTAATTTATAATATTTTAATTTGCCTGTCTTTCTTTCATAAGGAATCTTAGAATTATTTAATTTCAGAAGGGAAATTAAAGTATCACAAAGTAAACAAAGCATTTATCTTTATTGGGTACAAGAAAGTATTGTAAGCTCCATTTGTCATTAAATAATCTTCCTGCTTTGGTTAATTTTCGTTTTGTCATTGGAGTGATTTGGGGGGTAATACCAGTCCAAATAATATTCAACTAAGTCCAAATTTAAGAGAGAACCTTAAAATAATGATTCAACGATTCAAACAATTTTGAGCAATATTTACAATTTTAAATGAGATTTTTTTATTATAAAGTGAATATAACCAAACTCACACAAATCAAAACTCCTTAAAGAAGACAAATTACGAGACACCTAAACAACACTAGAGATCTCAAAGCATACTCGGGGCTGCCAGAAAGGGTGGGAAAAAAATAATTAAATCTTGCCTAATTAAAATAGATTTGTTTTTTTGGAATATACTTTTCATTTTTGAGCACATTTATCTGCAAAGAATATAATGCAATAATTTTTATAACAACAGACTAATTAATATAAAGCTAAAGATTATTTAAATAGTGTAGCAAAAAAGCCCAAAGAATGGTCATCGTATTACTTTGCAGCCGTGTAGCAAGAAAATGAGAGGGGAACAAAGCGTACGAGATATGCCTTGATAAGGCTATCATTTCTCTGTATTTCTTGAAACTTTCAAACAGATTCGTCGAAAATAAAGGAAGAAATACCATTTTACTACAATTATTTTCGTTCAGAGCAACGAATCGCCATTCGTGTGAAAATATGAATATCGTTTTCATAAGGTAAATGCGGTAAAGGTTTTATTTTACATTTACTTTCTAGCAAATACAGGTGTAGTAAATACTTATAGATTAATTATTTATGGTAGACGATTTAAATGTTATCTTTATAAAATCTAAAAAGACCACAAATTCATAAAAATGTATGTTTTATTAAACATAGTCAAATGGCCTCATTTGGAACGTGTAATGGCCGGAGGTTGCCCAACCCTTGTTCAAATTATACGAAAGCTCTAAGAAGTTAGACAAATGAACTTGGAAATTCAAGTAAAGCTCATACGAATAAGATAGAAAGCAGCATCGATCGCTGCTCTCTAACTTCTCCTGACTTGAACTGAAGAAGTATCTCGTCAACAGAATAATTGAGGAAGATACCAAGCATCATGGTCCGGAGATAACCCCTTTAGGTTCACACATTGTGTATTCTACGGATTTCAGGTGACCATGGAATACATAAAATCTAAATAGAATCACTGGCTTGATTTAATTGAAAGCAACATAAGAAGATTGATTCAATTGAAAATAACCTCATGGGCTTCATTCAATTGAGAGCAAGATTACCGGCTTCAGTCGCAGGCAGTCAGGGAAGTGCAAGGTTTGGCATCGGCCTTTGGGAATTAAAATATTGAAGTTTTTTCAGTACATATCCTCAACAATATATTTCTAAAAGAGGATGTTTTGTAGATTGGAATAATAGCAGATAATTTTTGTCATAGTTTGTTTAGGACCTAGCGGCAATAATATAGGGAGTCGGTAAGAACAAGTATTTATTATATAGGTTAAACAAAACGTTTAGGCTATACATTATACACATATTTAGATAAATCTAATGTCTATCTTTCGTAAAAATTTCAAGTGAACAAATTGAACATTTAGTAAGTTATGAGGAAGTAAACAAACTATCTTCCAAATTGCATTATAGGACATTCAACGGTCAATATGGCTGTTTGTGAGAGACGAACGGTGTCTTATGTTCAAGAACAAAGGATTCTGTGCCTTTACTAATAGGGCAAGTCAAGTTCTGTGATAGCAACTATTGTAAGCAGGTCAAGAAATGTTGTGCAACGACTTGTAGCTCGTTTGAAGTCATCATGATCGAAAGATGCTAAACACAAAATCGATAGACCTCGTACAACGTCACCAAGACAGGATCATCTTATGGTTAGAATGTCACTTAAAGATAGGTTTAAGAGTTCTGCTGAAATATCCCGCGAGTTAAGCTCTACGTCCGATGTCAACGTATCGCGTAAAACAGTTTCCGGAGGTTTTGAGGTTCTGAGTTGCTTGCTCGGGGACAGGCAAAGAAACTTCTGATCTCCAAGAAGAATCAAGGAGCCCGTCTTTCTTACGCTCACGATCATGGTGTTTGGGCAGAAGAACAGTGGATGCAAGATCATTTTAGTGTTGAATCGAAGTTTACTGTGATTGGTTTCAATATCGGGATGTACGTCCGACGAAGATGTGGCGAAAGGTTATCTCGTGTATGTATGAAGAAGACAGTGAAATATGGCAGAGAAGGAAGTGTAGTGGTATGGGGAGTGATCTCTACCTCGACGGCCCGATCTCAACACTATAGAAAACGTTTGGAAGATTATTGGAGTTGGGGCGCGAAAGAGAATCCAAAGAACCAAGATGATCTGTGCGAATTATGGTAAAACGGGTGGAACAATATTACCACAACATTTTGTAATAAAGTAATTTAGTTCATGCGTAACAGATATCCGGAGGTCATTGCTAGTAAAAGGTTGGTCACAAAATATTAATAGTAACGGTTTCTTTTTCGTTCTTGTTCCATTTTCATTCTTTTTCTAAGTGACTTAAAATTTGGCCGCTGCAATTTGGAACAGAGTTTGTTTATTTCCTCATAACTTGTGAAATATTTAATCCATTCACTTGAAATTGTCACGAAAGATAGATATTAGATATATCTGAATCTATAATAAATATTTAAATAAACTTATTCTTACTGACCTTTATATTATTGCCGATACTCTATTTCCGAGTTTTATCCAAGTTTATCTAAGAGTTGCTTTAGAGTTTGAAAAAACGGTGAAGTTTAGAAAAAATAAATATGTTGATCGAATCTTTTTAAATCTTTTACAACAAAATGAATTACAAATGGTGAAGTTCTGAAATCTTTTCATATTTAGGCATGATTGCTTTTTTTTCGTTTATTCGAAAGTTTTATCGAAGTTATTTATAAACTAGATTTTCTATTTTAAGTTTTATCAGGTGGAAATAAATACTAGATCCTAAAAACGATTAAATCAAAATCAAATATTAAAGCAAATTTAGATGGAGAAAATAAAGAATCGTAAGGATTATTTTTTCCGTATTTATAAAGAATTCCGGTACTTTTGTTTCTGGCGTTTTGGCCTAGAAAATAATCATCGATGGGAAAAACTTGACCAAGAAAAAATTATTAGAAGATATTTACTGGAAACCGTAGAATAAATATTAAGACCAAAGGGCCGTAGATGAACCCAAACAGGCCGCATGCCGGATACCGAAAGTCTGTCTGCGAAGCGCAAGCTCTCCTGTAAAGAATGGCTAAGCGCAATTTAATCTTGCTTCATTTTCTCACTTCGATGATTATTTTTCTAGGCCCAAGGACAAGAAAAATATCTATCGGGATTCTTTTAAAATACGAAAAAACAGTCAATAGAGTTCTTTTTTTCTCTATCAAACTTTTCTCTAAAATTTCACATTACTCTATTCCTTTTCGTGGCCAGTAGCTATTTCCTCCTAATAAAGATTAAAATTTAAAATCTATTTAAGAAATAACCGATGAAACTTTGGAGCATACGAAAAAATTAAATAAAAAATACAGCCATGATTAAATTGAAAATAAATTTCTGAACATCACCATATATAAGATTTTTGCTTTCTAAAATTCCCAAAATAAATCGAATATAATATTTATTTTTTCTGAAATTTAGTATTTTGTTTTTTCAAACTCTACAGAAACTCTCAGAATGAACTTGGATAAAAACTTTCAATATACTTAGGTAATAAGCAAACTAAAAGAGCAAAAAAGAAATACTATTATTCAAACTGGCGCCAAAAATCATGTTCTTAAAATATACTTTTATTGACGAAAAATAGAACTAATCTGACGTAGAAGTTTGTTTTACTAAGTTTGTGTCATAATTTGAAGGTTAAAAATAAAAAAATAGAATTAAAACCCATTTTATTAATCAAAAAGAGGAGCGGCTTCGTCATTTCTCCTTAAAGGATCAGCTTGCACTGCGTAGGCAGAAATTCGGTTTGTGGCTTAGGTCTTATCTGGCTCTAGCAATTTGGTTTTGACCAAAGAAAATTAAAGTATTTCCATTACATATTTGCTAATAATATATTATTGATTTATTCTTTAGTATTATACTTTTTTAGGCATAAATTCAAGAATTCCTTCCTGAATTCTTATCATATACCATAAAAACGATCCTCACCATTTTTTGGGCAACTAAATTTTTCTTTATATACTAGAAATTAGCAGCCAAAAACCGCCCTGCCTAAATTTAACTCATTTTATGAAATTCACGATTTATAATTATTTATTTTAATTTAATATTATTTAATAATCATATTTATTTTTCTGAACTCATAGAAAAAACTTTCAAAAAAGCTCTAAATATTTGAAAAACCAAACTTAATTTTAATAATTTTCGAAAATCTCTCGGAAACTCAATTTTTGAATACTTTTTCTTTTAAAATAATCCAAAACATTGAATAATCGCATTTAATTTCAAAAGTTTCTCTATATTAATTTTTTTTAATACCAGGCAATGGCTTCGCCACTCACCCTCCTGTACGGGAGGAGCTTGCGCTTCACTGCTATAATTAAATTTTCTGAACTTCACCATTTGTAATTCTTTGGGTTTTAAAAACTTCACAAAATTTCGATACTTATATTTATTTCTGAACTTCACCATTTTGTTTTTTTATATTATAAAAGAATTATTAGAAATAACTTTTATAAAAAACATAAGTCATAACCAAACTAAGATGAAATTATTATTCAAATACTTAAAAAAATCCCTTTCTTAAATTATAGAGTTAGTTAAAACCAGGCAATGGCTTCACCACTCATGTTCTTTTGGACTTCTTCAGTTCGATTTGGCAAGCTGGATATCAGATTTTGGTGATATCTTGACTAAGATTGCTCCATTTTCTTCAATAAACACCAGTAACTTCTCCCAATTGGATGGTTTCTCTTTATTCACTGCCAGTTTGATGATTTTCGCCCACAAATTCTTCATTGAGTTTAAATCTGGTGAACTCCAGGAATAAGGTAGCAAAGGTTCAATGTTATCTTCAGGAAAGAACTTAGTTATTGCTTTTATTTTATGAAAAGGTGCGCTATCCTGCTGAAAATTAAGCTATCATTCTCAAAATGGTACTGAACCTTTGGTTAAAGGTGATGATAAAGCACGTTTTAGTACCATTTTGAGTTACTGGCAGTGTTCTTGGAAAAAAATTGTTTGTTCTCCAATTCCCATAGATAAGAGGCAGCCCAAGACAAGGAGTGTATCTTAAAGCTTCACTGTGGCTACGACACAGGACTTTTGAATCACTCGTCTTTTCTCATCCTAAGGAGGAATCTTCCGGAATCAAGTAAGCTTCATCAGAAAATATCACTTTGCCCAAGTCTTCAAGATTCCATTCTTTATATTTTCTACAAAAGTTGAGCCTATCCTTAAGGTTCTTCCTGGTGTAATGAGGCGAATTGGGAGCCCTTATTGACTTGAAATATTCTTTGATTTAGCTCCCTATCGCTTGTTTTGAGTTCCTGGAAGATCTTTTGTTAAGAAGAGAAAAGAGGAGCGCTTTCACGAATCCTGTCTCTTGACGACGGTGAAGCATCCGGATACTGTCCATGTGGTTGCTTCTCGTGTAAGAGATCTGGGGCACTAACAATTTTGCCCAACAAAACTGCCCTGAACTCAAAATGGTACAAAAACGTCTTTCATCAGATCATTTTCCCATTAGTTTGGTACAAATTTAGAGGTAATAACTCTACTTTTCATGATGATATCGCATCTTATAACAAAGCTAAACAATAAAAAGTTTTGGGATGCAAAATAACATCGGCTTTTTGGACCTTAGACCGGCAATTCTCCAGATTTGAACTCGAAAGAAAATTTACGGGTCATAATGAAATAGGCGGGTGATAAGCAAGAAGCCATCCAATTGTTACCAGTTGTCATTGTTTATTTAACAAAAAGGGAGCAATATTAGTCAAGATTTTATCAAAGATTTCTTCTGCCTCATGCCATAAACAAACTGAAGCAGTCCTTAGGAACACGAAACATCACTGTGGGTATTGAGTCTGCGCATCAATTGACTATATACTCATTGGCGAAATGGCCTTGAGTTCTAAATTTTGGTTTAGTTCACATAAAAATTATGTTACAAACATACTAAAACAAAATTCACCGCTTGAGATCTTCTATGAATTTTCTTATGTCAAAAAATATAGTAATCCGAAAATTATTTTCATGACTAAAGAGACTTCACAAATTGTAGATGCACAGGAATCTGAAAGTTCAATTTCAAGAGTGACCAAGGATCATTCCTCTTACTCTACCCTATTCTATTTTTTAATCTACTATTTATACTCATGAGTTTTCGTTATGAAAGTTTAATACCATCTTTCACCCTTTGTTAGGTTTTTATTGCTTAGAAAAGATTGGGTGAGATTAAACAAGTGACTTGAGAGTGAGCACGAGTTCTCATCGGGCACTGGGGAAGGGAGGGTGCGCTGATCCTCCAGGTTTTAGGTGTAGGAGGAGCATCACCCACGTTACACCATTCAGTCCATTACTGGTAGGACATTATAAAATCAAATTCTCTGCCAACACTTGTCTCAAGCCTGGCTGAGAAAGGAGGAGGTTTGGCTGATTGGGGCAGAAACCTCATCCATAAATCACCACGATTAGAAGAAAATTAACTGTTCATTATTTCATTGCAAATATTTTACCCTTTTTCTAATATTGGTGGAGTCTAAATGATTATTAATGATTGCAATCACACAGAACTAATAATAATAAAATCAATGATGTCATAACGTACACAATTAAGCCTTATGTTCATTTCCTATTAAAAACTAGAAGTTTAAGACGAAGAAATTGAAGTTCAACAGATAATAATAATATAATTGTGATATGCTGATTAAAGAGATAGAAAAAGAAAAGTGAAGATGTGTCTTTCGTCATTCAGTTTCTAGTTTGGATATCATTTTTTTGTTGTTCATCTTATTATTGACCTCTTTCATACGATCTTTCTTCAAGCCTTGTTTTAGTTTTTTACTTGTTTAAAGCGTCATTCACACATTGCGCATCGCCCTTTTCAGATTCTTCGTAAATTATCGACATGTTCTATTAATAACATCTAAGTAATATTCCTGCCCAATCCCCACATACTTCCATCCAATCCACGTGAAAGTGGGAAATAATAACCATTGTGGAACCTATTACACTCTGTTAAACATGACTTAAGGCGTAATTATTGAAGTGAAAAACTAAATCAGAAGCATAAACCCAGATCAAAAGTTGTGGTAATTTAGTGGCAAAGTTTTGTACGCTCCCAAATTAGCTTTGTTCTTTGAGCCTTTGAAAGGTTTGGGGTGATGGTATGACAAAGTTCATTTCATTCTTCCATCACTCAGTTCCGCAGAACCGGACGATTGGTTGATTTTTGTCAAAATATGATAAATGCGCCCATCAAATTGGGAATGAGTACTAATACGCTAAACAGGACGCGGAAAATGTAAAGGAAGGAACGGGATTTAGTATTCTCTATCTAAGTTAGCAGTCGGATGATAGTTTAAAAATAGGAAGGTAAAATGATGAATAAAATGAATGTTGATGAAGTAAGAATTAAAAAATGAAACAAGAATGATGAAAATAACCGCAATAAAACACCCCAAGTATTGAAGACTGATAAGAAACGCTTTAAGAACCATCTCAACCTAAATAAATAATAAGGTAAATTACAATGTAGGCAGTCATGGGATGTGGTGGGTGTTGCAATGTGTACCCACTTTTACACTGCTTCAGGCAAGCCTGTAGGTCCCTACACTATTGGATGAAAAAGATCCCTATAGTATGACGGCAAGAGTGATGGTTAAAAAAGCCTGTTGATACAGCTCGTTTTAGAACTGTTAAATTAGTCTATTGGATACAGTCACTTGCTTGGCGCGGAAGAAGAGCGTCCCCCAGTCCTGCCTGATAGAGTGTTAAGGTGGTGCTCGTTGCTATAGCAACCACTAAATGAATAAACATATAAAGAGACTTTGAGGAAATTAGAAAAATAGCTCTCATGGACATGGTATATGATAGAGGAACTAAAGGTTCATTTGCATTGGTATTTATATTTATCAGAATATTTTTTTGAAAATTATATAAATAGTTTCAGATGAAAGGTATCCTTCGATGGTATCCATGAGCTCATTGCAGAGATTATTATTTTAAAGACTTTGCCGAGTTTTTATTTAGGCAACTATTTGATGTATTTGGATAGATCTATAACAGGGTTTATTAATAGAACGTGTGGGCAATGGTTACTGTGCTCGCTTTTAGAAAACTGGGGAGAGATCGCTTTATATCACCCTCTTCTACCCAATATCTCTAACATTATATCTCTGCAACGTGCTCTAGGAATTAGTAAATGTTAGTTTAACCTTTTTCTTCGACAGCGAAGTCCACCTGTCTTCTGCACAGTGTGGTTCCCGCAAGTTGCACTTCACGTCTGATGCTCCGCTCCGGCTATAAAATGCTATCTGCGACTCCTTCCTTCGTAGACAGCATTGCGGTAAAATGTTTTTTATTTGTAAAAAGCCTATGCTACCACATAGTGACATAGTATCAAGGAGACACTTCATGCAATAAGGATGGCGGAAACCTCTCAATGTTCATAGGTGAATTTTTCTTGCGCAAAAGGTTAGGAAGAGGAGATACCACAGGCAACTATCCACCGTGTCACAGTCTTTTTCCTGTTCATCAACAGCATCATATGACTTGTGTGGTGCATTTCAGGCACGTTTCCGGCTCGCCTGGATGTGGCGGTTTCGATGGTTTCCTTGGTCTTGTTTTAGACAGAAGCCTCACCTGGGAGGCTCGTATTCTAACCTTTAGGTAATCTTGTTCATGCGGAAGAGTCATTATTCATTTAGTGACATTCTGCAAGTGAAGTGATGATAGAGAAAATGCTTGCTTTTCTAACGATGCTTTGTTCGTTGTACGCTTGTCTAAAGATGTAATTTTATGCACCTGGAGCCGAGCATTCATTTAGGAAGGTGTACTTGATCCACAACACTGGCTTCCGTCTGGTAACCAGTGCCTTCCGCAAGTAACCCATTGGCAGCTTACTTCTCGGTAAAGGTGATATACTACTATCTATGAGGCGCCTTAAGTGCATTTGCACTTGTACACTAGATCCTGATGTTTTTCTTAGTCACCAATGAACTTTCACTGTATCCACGGCCTATCTTGAGGGTTCATATGCCACTATTCATACAGTCATACCATAATCCATTTGGATTTATAGGTAGAAAATCGTTTTGAAAGCTGCGTGTAGTTCTCAGGTTTGTGGCACCCCCATTCTGCCCATGATGCCACCCTGGAGTGCAGCACCTTTGAAAATTTGTCGCCACGCCTCTACTCCTGAAGCTTCCACACCGCCGTGAGAATTGCGTTCGAGCTTTCTGAGCAAACTGTGTGTTACACTGGATATGTGCCTCTGTACATGGTCGCTCTAAGTCCGAAGAAGGGTTTCTCTTCCTACGCGAGACCAGGCAATGTCTCTGTCTTCAACACCAAACTAGTTGACACACACGGCTCGGTACAAAGCGCTGTGAGTGATCTCAGGGAATTGAAGTCTCTCACCCCCTGGTTCGTGGTGTCTTTGATTCTACTGTTTCCGCGCTCCACTGGAGCCGTCATAGAGTCTGCGAAGAATGATCTACCAGACCAGAGGCTCGCTGGTACTCATAATGGGTATATGGCAAAGGATCAGGTCAACCCTCCATGATGCTTGGTAAAGTACATGGGAGACAGCCGATGGGATGAACTTAAATTTGCATGACCTCGCGCAGCCACAGTTCCCAAGGACTTACCCAGAAATACCGCGACGGTTTGATGTCGCTATTTGTGCTCCTTGAATTGGGCTCACTCGCGGGACGCACCTTTATTTGCTGTAGGGATCCCATGAACTTCACTTCGATGACTGTTTTGTACTCCAGACTCTTCAGCCATTCTTCTTGAATGTTTAGGTCTACGGGATCTTCACTCGCGTTATCTGTTCAGGGACCGGGATGAGCGGGGTTGCTACCGCTTGTCCCATTTACTCGGAACGAGTTCGTACACACAGACTTATAGACTATCTGCCTTTCCTCCTACAATTTATTTGACTCATTTTAGTGTTATTAGGATGTTTCTGTCCCACTTGGTGGCAGGTTTTCCCTGACACCGAACGTGCTTCCTTCTCCTATTGTTTGTTATTTGCTATGGTTTGGAGCTCATCATTTTTGGGGGTTTCATCTTTTTATTAATTTATTTTCTGTTTCTTAATGTAGCTTAGATCTAGGCGGAAAAGTAATTGCGGCAATTTGTGTCTTCTCTGGTAGTCAGTCACCAGTTGGGCAGCCTAGAGAAAAAAATCTCTAATCTCTTTAATTTCTGGACTGTATCATATGGGTACTGAACTTGAGTGTAAGACGGAGGCAAGTTCAGCTGTTGTGTTCGTCCTTCCACTCTATACTTCTCTGTGTGATTACCCTCTTTGACTATTCAAAATGATGCTTTTCAAAAATTTTAATTTCCCTAAATTTTCTAGTGCTTTAAGCATCTCATCTATAACCCTTTCTAACATAATTGCTCCCCCAATCTTTCCGTTTTCTTTCATAAATAATATAAGATACCAGGCAATAGCTTCGCCACTCCTCCCTAAGGGGAAAGCTTACGCTTCGCTACTAAGATTAAAATTTAAAATCGAAAAAAAGCAACCATGGTTAAATTTTTAGAAATTTTCTGAACTTGGCCAATTATAATAATTTTGAATAGGAACTATAAACTATTTCCCCCCTTTTAAAATATCACGTTGCTAAAATATAGTTATAGAAGAAGATATATAAAAAAAATTTAGGAACTTCACCATTTGTAATTTATTACATTTTAAAAAATTCACAAAATTTCGATGCTTATATTTATTTCTGAACTTCACCATTTTGTGTTTTGATATTATAAAAGAATTATTAGAAATAACTTTGATAAAAAAACATAAGTCATGACCGGACTAAGATGAAATTCTCATTCAAATACTCAAAAAAATCCCCTTCTTAAATTATTGAGTTAGTAATAAATATAGCCTCGATTTAGAATAGCCCTATTTAATATAGGCCTATAACGTAGGCCCCGATATACATGCCTGCGTGGGTTTATCTCTTTTCCTTTCATGTCTGGATAACGAGCGATCGCGCTTTGCTTTTAAAACCGCTCTATTCCCGTCCCTTGATCTAAAACGGCCTCTGTCTTCTCATGGCACCCGGCACCTGGACTGCCTATTTCTATTCCTCTCCCATTCTCTTCTCTCTATGTTTTTCTGTATTTTTATCTTCTATGTTCTTTTCTGCTCTTAGTTACATTCCAAGTGGATTGGAAAGTGGGTGATCGGCGTGGAAAATATTTTAAAAAGTGCCACGCCATATGTATGTAAAGAGAAAGATCCAGCCAATAATCAAGATACACAAAGAAAGAAATAGAGAGAAAATACCGACATGTAAAAAGATGAAAGATATAGACGGAATATTAGCTAATTTTCAATTTTATTTTCTTTAATGACTTTTTTTATATTTTTCCAACTTAAAATATATATTCTCAAATTATGGTCCTCCTGTCGGTTTCGTACCAGGTCTTTGATCTAATCGAGGAACATTCTTGCCCTGCAAGCGTACGAATCCAATAAGTACTAGTGCGTGGATTCGTAACATTAATTCCTGCAATTTAAACGTGCTGAAATCTTCAAGTCCCCCCCCTCCCGTCCCCCATGAAATAACCAAAGTTTATGTAATAGCCAGGATCAAAATTCTAAAAAAATCAACTTTACTACTATAGTATATGCAAATGACCTTTTAAGTGAGGTAGAATGGCTTGTTGCAAGCAGTCCGGGCTAATGATCCCGATAATTCTCACTTGTGGCAAAGTGGTCGCTTCTTTCTTAGAAGAAATTACAAAAGAAAAAAGTGCGGTCACTTTAAAGCGATCCAAATTTGGAAGGATAATTGGGGCAAAGAGTGCTTCTAATGAGTGTTTGAGGGAAGGAAGAGAAAAAGAAGAAAATTGGGTAAAACATAATTACTAAAGAGGCAGATAATTTAATGCGCTCACCTGCCTGCCTGTAACGTAAGCAGTGCCACCAAAAAGAAAGAATAATTAAAACAAATATATATAACAACCATACAGCAAAATATAAATAAATTAATCACATTAATAAAATAATAAAGAAGCAAACTTTATTACTCTAGTGAAGGCCTCAGTCATCAAATGCCAACCAACAATTTAATTAAAAATTCAAATAGAAGGGAAGAGGCCAACCTGTTCCCATGAGTATCATACGGGGGGTCTGGTATGAAAAAGACGTTTCCAACACCAGGGAAAAGCGTTACCGCCCCCACCTGCCACTATAACGGAACATGGTCCGTCAAAGAACTCCACCAGGCTAGCACATTCAATCAAAATGTAGCGTACAGTCTGTGGGACCAAGCAGTCTTCAGATAAAGTTTTAGGGAAGCGCTCCTCAGATGGCGCTGCTTCTCACGTGTGTGTTGGATTCAGAGGCGACAGAAAATGATTCGATATCGATAAGGTGTTGAGAGATAGGTTTTTTGTGCAATTCAGGCCACAATAGCACGCAATTTTGAAGTGCCCAGCGCTGGCACCCATCTTCTATTCCATGTATTCCTAAATTCTGACCTTTAACAAATCATAATTTCTTAGTGCGGGGAAGAAATAATAACACCTTTCAAGTTTATCAATCTGTGCAGCCAGCATGACCCCCTCATCACTGTACTCGCTTCCAAAAACGCCTACACAATCAGGAACCGAAAAAAAGCAAGTACGGCATCCATCTGACTCGCAAAAGACATTATTTTAGGGTTATCGCAAACTAGAAGATGTGTAAACCATAATGCTTAGTGCTCTCCGTAAGTCACTATGTATTTGAAAAACAGTTTCTGTACCTAGTACGGAGCGTAATCTTCTATAATGAGCTAGATATTGGAACTTGCTCGATCAGAAGTCACAAAGCAATGCGCGGGAATGAGTCGCTGGCTTCAAACAAAGGTAGGATGGAGGAGCATCCAAGGCAAACTTTTCTTCGGACTCAGCACTAACTGTGTGCACAGGAACGGATTTAGTGCATCAAGATGCATGCTTTTAGAATCGTGAACGCAATAGTTTTAGTGCTGTGGAAGCCCTGGAAGAATATTTGAAGGGGACGACAAACGTTGAATGGTGTAGCAGGAGTATCTTGGTAGTAACCTTCGGTGCAAATGTAACAGGGTTATCTACATATGATTAGCAAAGAAATTTCATTGTCTTGAAGTGGCTGAGGTTATGTTGTACTCGTCCAATTTTGGTCTTTGCGATTCAGCTGGTACTCATTCATTGCTATCCAACTTCCGGGAACTAGGTTTAGTAATGTAGATAACTTGGTCTAATCTCACTAACCATGGGTCTTACCTACTCCGAGTCAATCGACTCTTGCCGGACAGAGGGGCTCCAATATTGGACAAAGCAGGAATCGCATCATTCCTGCTAAAAGCCTGATTGGGATGGCAACTTGAGAATATAGAACCCGCAGAAGGATGAGCTGTGAGGCGCTAGAGTTATCACGTAGTTGTTGAATATCAAGAAGAGTCGGGTTATCATTTACCCTTGAGATTCAGATGAGATTCTTGGACGCACAGAGCCCAACATAATGGACGACTAGAATTTGCATTTCGAACGAATCCGAAACACACTGCATAGAGGAAGCTGGTTGCCATTATGATAATATACAGACTTGACATTATACCAATACAACTTTAGCATGAATGGCCTTAGACAATATAGGTAGATTTGGTCTTGACCGTTTTTCACAAGCTGCCAAGATTTATTAGTGTTGCTAAAACGGTGGCAATGGTAACTCTCGAGTTAACGGCCCGAATGCCTTCACACTGTAGCGTCACCAACCTGCGCGCACCGACTCAGCAAGCAATTCTATGTCCAAAGTGAGGAATATTTTCAAGGCAAGTACGAGTATAGAGACCTCTTTCCACTTTCATCTACACTGAATCATTCCTTGTTAGTCAGCATTTTACTAATATCCTCAAGGGAGTAAGTAGTCTACCTGTTCCCATGAATAGAGAATTCAAGTTATATGGCGGGGTCACTCGCACAGATATAGCATTGGGTGATCCAAGATCACTCAGTAGCTCACCATGAGTACCATTGTCCAAATTGACACTAAGAAACCCGTGCAAAGAAAGCGGCAAAAAAGAGCAAAATGGACATGCCTCGAAGAAACAATGGTATGCCCTGGAATTTCTGAAACAAAATTGAAACTACCTAGGCTTTATTCATCCTAGATATCGCAGATTTACCATTTTATTGGTACTTCCATTCCGAGACTCTTTCACCTAACTTTCTTAGCCAGAGCCTATCTTTGTAGGCTAGTCGCCACCTAGCTTCAGTTCAATTTTCTTCCATCCTTCTTTTTATTTCTGTCCTCCCCCCCAGGGAGTGTCAGATTTATAATACAAACAATGCTACAGCTTACATCTGCTGAGGGTTTCCGAACGGCCTAAATGCCAATAGTAGACCTTCGGGAACAAGTAAAAACAATCCCCCAAATCCTTCTAGTAAAGATAATCCATCAGTAAAATGACCAAATAAAAATAATCTCTTGCCTAATTCCCTAAGTAAAGATAATCCATCCCCCACAAAAAGTTAAAGATAACCTCTCAAAAAAAGATCAAGTAAAGGTAAACCCTCTTCCAAATGACCAATTAAAGATAATCACTCTCCTATTCCAAGTTAGGATAATCCCTCAATAAAATGACCAATTAAGATAATTGATTTTTCCCAGGTTGAAGAAAGCTTAAATAAACCTTTATTTAGCATGGCCATTAGAGTCGCCTCGCCTCAACCCTTTGCAAAAACTATGGCATGAAATGAAGGTCCACCTCAATAAAAGACGCCCCCAACACCGATTGTGAGGGAAGTTTAAGAAAGGCGATTTGGACAAAATTTCACCCGATTTGTTTTAACCAAGTCACAAACTATAATATTCATTGGAACTGTCTATTAAGGAAAAAGGTCATACTATGGATTATTAGTTATCAAATTTCATAAAGTTTGATTACTTTTTGGGTGCAAAGATTCGTAAAAAGTGTTATTATTCCTTTATTTGTTTATTAAACTTGCTGAAACTTTGTGGGTGCGTTTATTAAGCATTCGACTCTATGCCTTCAAATTCTCTTACCATGCAATGAACTGTTCATTAGCTCTGACGAAAGAATGGGGTATTGGGTAGGGGAATGAATGCTTTCTGGGGTAAGTTTATGTTCCACAGATTTATGCTCTCTTTCTTTACCACTTATTTACAGATATCTCCTTGCAAACCCTCTAATGGATACGCCCTTTTTGATTTTAGATTAAATTTTGCGTGAAAATATTTCTGATTTGTTATTAATCGATCGCTTTTCATACCTCGCTCGTCCTTGGGAAGACCTTGAGTTCTCTTCTCCATAAAACTGCCATTCAAATTCTGTGACTTAAATCGTGAGTGCAAGATCCAAGCCCACCCCACGATCGAGTCCGAGTTGAGTCTCGGCTCTCATTTATTTTCTTCCTTGAAATTTATTCCTCTTTTTACCATTTTTCTTAATTTCTAAATTTCTTAATCCTTTCACTACTCCTTTTTTTCTTACTTCTTTTCTACTGTACCTCTGAACAACGTACATTTCCTATATTTCCCCTAATTATCACCCAGTCAGTTACTCTCTTCCCCTTCTTAACATTTATTTCTTCCTCTTCCCACTAAACTAATCCTTTTAACTTTGTAGACACTTGAATAATTCTCAAATTTGGATTTAAAAAATGATGATTTTTATCGTGAAATTTTAAATTTTTCTTCGGGCTAAAAAAATATACCGTAATTTCTAGAGGTGGTCCGGATGTAGGCTTCTTGATATCCGCGGATGCGGATGCAGAGGGGGATTTTTATTTTCAATATCCGCGGATGCGGATGTTCTAAATTTTTCTATGTTTAGCTAATAAAAATGAGTTTTAGCCACAGATAACGAATAAAAATGAGTGAAAATAGAAGCCTATGTTAGAATGAATGATTTTTCCATGGATGTAACTAATAAATAAAATTGTTTAGTAAACTACTAAGCTCATAAATTAAATTATGCAATAAAAATAAATTACAAAATTAGTTTAAACGTAAAGAAAGTGTTAAATTCATCATCTGTGTTACCAGGATGTGGGACGAGGACCCAACTCAAATGCACCCCACCAACCTGTGTCCCCAACCATCACCGTTGTGGAAAAGGTTATTAGTATTTGTAATCAATACTTTTGGAAATTGTGTTTTAGAAACAAAAGCTGCTGAACTCGGTCAGGAGCTAACTTGGTACTCTTCCTGTCGTAGATGAAACCAGCTCCACTGAATAGGCGCTCGCTGGCTACGCTGCTTGACGGACATGCTAAGTACGTCCTAACAAGCGCGGCAAGGGATGGGTAAGACTCAGCGTTTTGCCTCCACCAAAGGAGTGGATCTTCTGACGTTTGTACACGTTTAAGTTTAAGTTTTTGATATTTATCAATCATAGAGGTGGTTTCTTTGTAAACATCCGTTTGGCAAAGGTCTTTATTATCGCTGTCAGAAAATAGTAGGCCACTCATTGTGCCAGCGATACTCAGGACGTGTGTCTCCAATATTTTCCTCTTCTACTTGGATATTCAGATGATCCAGTTCCTTCATTCCGGTTTTTGATTTCTTCGCACAGTTGCCCCAAATTTGCAATGTCTCTTTAAAGCGCAAGTTATTCCCCAAATTTTCTCTTATATCTTGGTGCAGGTAAAGTTGCGATTATATAAATGTCGTTGTACTGTAATTTGTCAAATATCGCAGTCATTTTTGATAACAGCTTGTCTTTTATGGTTTTAACACCCTGAACTTGAACCGTGCTGCTGTTATTAAGCATCACTTCCAGTGTAGTAACAAGAGGTATTATTTCTGAGACTCATGACTCGTCAGGACTGATGCTCTTGGTTACCTAATAAAAATGCTTGAGGATAGCAACACAGTTATTTAAAAGCACGTCATTTGTTGCAGAAGGTCGCTTTACTTTACTATGCTGGCAGCGTACAAGCAGACAGCTTCTTTTATTTCAGAAATTCGCTCCAACATATGCAAGCCGCTGTTCCAGCGCGTTGCAACGTCTTGAATAGCAGTAAGTTGCTGCACATTTAGCCGTTCTTGATTTTTTTCAATTCTTCTTGAGTGGCTTGGTTTACGGCCGAGTACGCGTGCACGTTTGATTTGTACATGAATTAATCCGATCCACCTTTCTCTAAGAGTGCTCTAACTTAATTCTTTAACCAGGGAGGTTTCGTATTAAATCTATTGCCAGTGCTGCGTTCGAGGATCGAATTAAACAACTCCGACAAAATATACTTTCAATCACATAAAAGAAAGAAATATTATATCTTTAAATACATTAATTCTAGAGCCAGAGGGTCTAATAAAAATTAACACTACAAATGAGTAATACAAGATGGTTGACGCAAAGATCCCTTCTAATACACGAGATTTAAGCTAAATTAATGCTAGTTCTTAAGTCATTTGAAATTTACATAGTCTGGTTACGACTACCAGATTAAAATAACAAAATGAATAAATTTTGTATTCGTATTACATTTAATTATTGGCAAAAATAGACATAAACAATCGGAGGGGACAGTAAGCCTGTTCATAGATTTTATGCTCACGCAGCCTTAGGCAGCAAGATTTTCATTCTAAAGACTCTCACACCCTCCCATCTTTATATTAACGTACCACACCAGCAGTCTCGTAAATTATGAAATCTGCTGACCGAAATCCTTCTTTGCGAGCGACTTCGAAGAGTCTTGGGGCAGCAAGGAAAGGAGGGAGGGAATTCTTGGCCCAAGTGGAACGTAACGTTTGACAGTGCTATATAAACAAACTAGCGTCTGTTGTCTTCGTTATATTCATTCCTCTACATTAAGTGCTGAATAGTTGAAATGTGTTGCAATGGATCTTCATTTTGACAGCAAATCATTTACGCTTTTCTGAGTTATAGCCCCAGCCTTGACCACCAGTTTACAGTGATGTACTAAGCAATTAATTTTACTTACTTCTGACAGAAACAGAGCTTTTTTTTCATAGTAGCACCTGCATCTCGCATCACACAGTAAACTCTCTCGTGCGCAATCTTCCATTTGTCCAGCATTTTAAGAAACGTTGCACTTAAGTACTCACCAGTATGACGCTCCGTCAGAGGTTCTGCACACAGTGCACAAGTGCTGTCTCTGAAAATGGTCCTCAACAGCGTGACATGTGAGAGATAAAAGAGACACTCCCGGTGTGTTGTCAGATCATGCGTCTGTGGTGAAAGACAGTTTAGATGATTCATTCAAGTTTGCGATAATTGACACTATATTATCTTTAACTAAGGAGTAAATGTCTTCACATATCTTATCTTTATAAAACTTCCTTTTTTTGTTGATATCGTGGAGACGATGTTTCCGTGAGACGTTTAAATCCACGGTTTTCAACATGACTGTAAGGCTAATCGCCTAATGCTATATCATTTCAGCCACTTTAGTATCCAGTAATTTTGATCGCTCATCATTTTTGTCCTATGATTTAATTTTCTCAAAACAGGTCAATAGCGTTTGTTGTTTATATACTTCCTTACTTGTGGACGGCGCAAGTAACTGCGCAGCTTTTTTATGCTTTCAGAACATGTTTGTTCTTCTTTTAATTCTTTGAACTCTATAAGATGTTTAGCTCTCAAGTGGTTGCGTAACGATGCTGTTCCTCTGCCTTTACAGGAATAGTTTGAGTTACAGAGTTTACATTTTGTAACCTCCTTTGAAATGTTTCCGAAATACTTCCACTCTGAGCTTGTTTGAGGAGCCATTATATAAATTATTAAAATTAATGGTCAATACAATAGTATTACAAATTCACAATAGGCCAATACTAAATAAACTAAATACTACTGGAAGATATTCACTTAAAATCAAAGCACAAACCCTCACTAAAAGGTAAATAGAAAAACGCGAGCAGTTCAGAAAAAGCACTCACAGGACAAACACTGCAATGCTACTGGCAGTCATTCGATTTCTGTCACAACACGTGGACACCACACGTACATACGCCCACACAAGACTGTAGCTGCTCGCCGATACTTTAAACATCTGGCCTAGCAGCAACATCACGTTACATGTTCCTTCCTGCTGTGTTTACACATCAGTGACGTACAAAGAACAAACATGAAGCGTACGTGACACATGCTAGTTCTCAGCCTTATCACACGCATTACGCAACTCTACCTGTTATTTACTTAACGCAGAATCAATTTCAATTAAATAATTTCTAATTTTCTATGAAATGCGTTCATGCATAACGTTTATACTAAATTACTAATATAGTAATATTACATACATTATTTAAAATATCCGTCTGACATCCGCATTTAAAATTGCGGACGCGGATTGGGTTCGGATATGAAAAATCTCGCGGATATCCGGACCATCTCTAGTAATTTCTTAATAGGAAAATTGCGTTCAAAATACATAATGGAACCGAAATAAAAGTTTGGGCGCCCATTTTATTATAAGATATTTTATTTTTTTTTAAGTAAAACTCAGAACATTTAAGTTTTAGATGGAAAGAAAACAAATTGAATGAAGACTCAAATTATTTATCTAAATTTAAAGTTTATTAATATAATTGAATTGTAAAATCGAAGTGTTGAATGCGTCAATACCTTATGAAGAGAAAAAGAAGAGGAGATAGAGTCTGTCATCTATCTTCACTCCTCCACACGTCATCTATTAAAAGCCCGAGGGGTGATGACAATCGAGAGCTAAAAGGTTCATCATTTCAGTGGTTCGAACCCTAATCAGTCGTATTTATTGACATCGCCTTAATTATTCTGAACCCCAATCTAATGAGCAGTCAACCCTGTCTGAACAGGCGACCCACTTCACGTATTCTAGGCAATGGTGGAAATGGTAGTAAGAATCAAATTTTGATATTTTTGTTTGCATTAGGTTATATTAGGTTGGGTTAGATCTGGTTTGGTTTTCACTCTAAATATATTGGTTACTCAGGTTAATACACGAGTACCGATAATTGGTCGTCTACCGTTTGTTATGTCATTTTATATTTTGTGATTTAATGT
The DNA here is from genome assembly GCA_963969495.1 of Ceratothoa steindachneri. Lineage (NCBI taxonomy): Eukaryota > Metazoa > Arthropoda > Malacostraca > Isopoda > Cymothoidae > Ceratothoa > Ceratothoa steindachneri. Next base: position 145,603,162 of record OZ018329.1, read on the forward strand.
TAGGTTTTAAAGTTCAGTTAGGTTAGGTTAGGTTATTAAAACAAAAGCTCATACAAACTTTTAAAATTATATGGACTCCAGGATCTTAACTTTAATTGAATTATTGGTGTTTTAAATTAAATAATTTGTGGGGGAGTTAAAATTTAAAAACATAACCTAACTTAATCCTTTAATAAAATAATTGTCTGTCGATAATAGGAAAGTACCTTTGTTATTTAATAAACTCCCTTTAACTTGTCCACGTGTAAATAAAAATAGAAAAGGGTGTATGTATATTAATTGTTCCTTCCAACCCAATTTACTCGTAAACTTAAACTGTCTTTGTGGTATCTCTCCGACATAATGGCCCGCGGGCCATGATTATACTTTTAATTTCAACTAACATAAATTATGCTTCATTATTTGAGCAAGACAACATAGCGCCAACTAGAAAAAAAACCGGCTTCAACTAGTAAACAAAGGATTTATCACTGTTAAAGCGCAAAAATTATTTATTATAAAATAACACAAAAATAGAATAGCTTTCCCAGAAATTACTTTAAAATATGAGCTTGCACAAATAAGAGTTTTGAAACTAAGGATTTATTCATATTTTCTCGACCTTAGCTAATTTCGACTTCCATCTCTTACACCTTTGTTTGATAGCTGACCTGGAGTGGGTCTTAGTGTCTGGTGGTTCGTAATTCCATAATATTATAAAGGCACTAAAGCACAAAGAGCTATGACACACAAGTAGTCATTAGACACAAAGAGTCATGAATTAAAGAATAATGAGACACTAATAGTCATAAAACACAAAGAGTCATGGGACGCAAAGAGTCAAGAAAGACAAAGATTCAGGGGACACGAACTACTTAACTCACGTACGTACCAGTAAAGGGAAGCCAGCTCTGGAGAGACGCACTTTAGAAGAAATCTTTTTACTATTATAATTATTTATCTTTAATTGATCCCATGAATTACCTTGATAAGGATTTAATAATCAAAACCTCAAAATTTGTTGAACACCCAGGATGGCGACTGGGCCGATAAATGGCAGATGAACTTGAATATCCGTCAATGCGAGGGAGGTCAGGCACTTAGGATATCGAAATTAAATGAATCCTTCCCGTTATTACCGCTCTCCCTTTTCCTAAAGCTTTATTGAAGCAAAAAAAACCGAAGCCTTCTGTCGAGCTCTTGTATAAATATTAAATGCACAGAAATATTTCTTTTCATGTCACTGATTGATTATCTTTCGCTTTCAGATAGCTCTGGTTTCCTTTTGTGATGGAAAAAGGTTTTTTCTCTCTTTTGTCTCTCATTTGCTGACTGACACATAGGGATTAGTTGCCTAAAATACTTTAGCTTATTATTTAGGCTATTACAAAATACAAAAAAGAAAAAAATCACGAAAGAATACCCCATAGCAAGAAGGAAAACAACAAAGACCAAAAACCCATAAAACAAATGGTTAAAGTAAATGGTGCTTCATCGTCGGAGGGGGCAGGGAGGCTTTTGGTGGTCGTGAGGGACAGGTACAAATTAGTTGTTCTCACTATACAAGAGAATCTTAATGGCCAGATTCAGTAAACACCATCTTTACGGGCTTGGTCATGTTGGCTAATCGAGGTTAGGATTGGTTTTCTAACAAGTTCTTCTGTAATTTGGAGAGGATTTTATTTTATGAACTCGCATTAAGATTTATGTGTGTTTTCTTCGAGTTAGTGGATTTTTTTCAGTGGTGAATTTTAGAAGTTGCGAATGTACAATGATCTTTCTATCGTCCTATGGATCTGTTTAAGTTTCATTGGAGTTATGTTATCGCGAGTTTTGTGAGGTTTGGGTGGATATTTTTACTACTCCTGGGTAGTATGAGGGATCAAATGTGTTTCGAGGAATTTTTAACAAAAAAAAAAGTAATTTCCAGATTCTCTGGCTGTTTGGTATGCAGTAGTGTTTTATCACTCTTTCCCACTGTGGGCTTATTAACAGTTTAATATGGAATATCGCATCTGCTGTAAAATTGAAATATTGCATCTGCCGTAAAATTGAAGCAATTAAGAATTCACCATCCACTAACCACAACTGCTTTTTCACTTTGCTGCACCGGATCGCAAAAGATTTTTGTAAGAATAAATGTAAACTTACTACATCAGAAATTTTAGGATTTGGGTTGTTTAGATGAGTCCAATTCAAGTCCTGAAGTGATCCCTCCACTTTTATGTTGGGGATGTTATTCTGTTAGTCTGTCTACGCAGTGAGTTTTTTTCTATTGTAGGAATACGCTTTAGTGATAAATATATTTTAAACGTTTTTAATGTCTGCTCGAAATTCTCTCCGGATTTGTATAAGGGATACATATGAGCCTTTTTTTAGAAGAGTTTAAGACCATTTAACAGATTCCAGAGAAGTCTAAGAATCGTTGAGAGTTTTATTTGGCTTAACAGAGGCATCCAAATGTGTAATGAGGCAAATATCGGATCAGTTCTACAAATTTGTATGTGTGGAGTTTTCCACTGATAGCAAAATTTCTTTTAGTTGAATGTGGAGTTCATTATAAGTACCCACTACCTTTAGAGAGGGAAACAATTGACTGACTATTGGCTAAGAAAAAAATTACTTCATATTTTCTTAATTTAAGTAAATCTTGCTAAAAAAATTGAGGTAGAAATTTGAAGTTGGTATTATGTATCTTTGGGATGGAATTATTTTTAATCTAGGCTACTTTCAATCTTAGGAATTAGTTTTGAATGGTCTTTTATGCACCTATTATGCCACAGTTTCGCAAAAACCTAATATATAATGGCTTTATTAGCTTAATTTAACATCGTGATTTATTTAATATCTAAACACACACTTATTGATTTAGAAATAGGATTATTATTATTACAAGCTCAAATCTGACAAGGATATGTGAAAACTTGCTAGTAGGTGAGTGGTGTCAGGTTTTCAGTTACAAAGAAATCGACAAAGCGGTGGATTCGACGCCAAAAGATTGATCTTATCCGCTCGAAAGTCCACTTTTAGTCATAATCCATCACGAACGAGAGTTATCCTCACTTATATTGAGTTATTTCGTCATTGAGGGACTCTCAGCTGCTTCAATTGCTACATAAGGTGGTGACAAAGGGTCGTGAATATCCCTTTCCTCGCACTGTGCGGCGCGACGTAAGAATAAGGCTTGTTTCCCTGGATCGCCAAGACGATCTGTGACGTAATGATGGATGGCTTTGTTTAATTCGACTTTCTCGGTAAGAGGGCGAGCAGAACCCATGCTCTGCCCCCGTAAAAGAACAGGTTAGATAAAGCTAAAATAGGTCTACAGGATTTCCTTCGGTTTCAGTTAAACATCTCCTCATTTAGTGTTGCAACGGTAGTCTTATAGAGTAATGGGTGAGGAGAAGGTAATGCATCTTGTAAACAACCAGCCAACCATCAATTGAGATATTCGACACCAATGCTAGGGTTGTGATCTTCTATATTACGTCACTGTATCGCTCACAGTCTTTTTACACGAGCAATGTTCGGGGTAATCCAACGTGTACTAATGTCGTGATTATGTAGAATGTTGCTAATTTCCTTCGATAAGAATGAGGCTCCGCTCTTACAATGAATAAGAGCTGGCATGAAATAGATCGGGTGAGTTCGAACTAAACGGGCAGTCGATAAGTACTTAGTAGGTAAAATATCTTGAAATTCTAGTCACAATATAAGAATTACAATGTACATGGTATTGGAACAATAGTTATAATGTTGGATTAGAAAAAGTGTTCGAAATGCTCACCACATTTCTTAATACATTTAGAAAATGTATCACAGAAAAGCAAAATTTCGTCCAAGATCTTCGATAATTTTGACGCTAGAAGTCATAATTATTATATGGAGTTGGTGAATGGTTCTTGGTAGTTCAGCATAGACTGAAATCTTCATTAAGCCCAAAGCAAACAAGTCGGGAGATAGAAGTTCATGAGATCGATCAGGATATTCGATCTCCATTACTAGGTCGTAATCCGTTTTCTAAAATAAGATTACGTGTACCACCAAAGAAAGCATTTAATATAAACTATTCCTTATGCAGATCGCCCATGACAGGTTTACAACTACTATCTGCAGAAAGCTGCATAAAAGGCTGAAGGACATCGTCCAAATCTTCGTCAGGATGTTGTAGACGACTTGCTAAAAGAAGTGTACATTTTGATCCCCTTTGCCTACTTCTGTTTGCCTCTCATTAATTTTTTTGGCTGGGTCAGTTTTTCTTCCATCAAAACAAAAACTATAGAGAAAATCAGCGATGAAAAAGAGCCAATGAAGTGAAAAACAATGGTAAAAAATCAGAGATGATATACATGGATTTAAATCTATATTCGTCTTGAACAAAAGTACACTGAAAAGGTACCAGACAATGTAAAAATTTAGTCAGCCTCTCTCCTTCGGAGCTACCACAATTCTTACAATATAACTCTCAACATTTATTTTATTTTCCTAAATCAAACACCGAAACAAGAAACAAACACGTAGAAATACCATGTCGAGATACAGAGCAACAATCAAGCCGTCATTTGGCACATTTTAAAACCCCGAATGACAACATGTCGGCCCTATGTCACGTTTGACGTCACAGATAAAGCGTGTCATGAACACGATTGGCAAACGAGGCTGTTTTGTTATGATGAATGGCTCGGTCGGGAAAGAAGGAGGATTTGCGAACGAAAGACCAGGCTGACACTGTATAGGCAAAGAAGGATGGGTAGGGGATAAGGAGGAGAAGGCAGGGAATCTCCTTACCTGTTGATATTCAATAAGGGATTGAGAGCTGGCGGACAGAAAAGTGTTTTAACAATACTTAAAATTAGGAAAAGTATCCCAGTGATGCATTCAGGGGCTCGAGCAACTACCAAAGTTGAAGCATAATAAGAACTTTTTAATCTAATCTAACACCGCTATTCAACTCACTTATTCGAGTAGCAAAAGTTTCTTAAGAAATTTTCTCTTTGGTGGCAAAATTTGCCATTTCTTCGATCCGTAGTACCTTATTTTTGTGCCTTGAAACGTCCTAGGGCCCATCACCAGGGGGTGGATCTTTTTTATTTTGTGTCGGGTCGTTTTTTGCCTTATTTTGCCTTGAACCTAATATTTATTTGTGAAGATCAAAACTTAGTTTTTTTATTTAATTTTTATACCCAGCCATATTTCTCTCTAGGTCCTCTTCCTTTACCATCCTCTACCATTTTCAGCCATTTAATCGTTTTGTTGTGTGGGTCTCTCACACCATCTTAACTTGCCCCATCGGATTATCACCATATCTCTCTTACAAGTAGACCACTTTTTTTTTGCCATGAGGGGTAGATTCAGGAGACTTGCGCATAACACCTCCCTTTGGCCACCTCATATCAGCATGCCTTCTTATGTCTACTCATAATATGCATTTTCCCTAACTTCACCACTTCCTAAATCATCTTTTCTACGGTGCTCTTCTACAAATGCATCCCTTTAGAGATGACCGTTGCCTAATTGATACCACTATTTTTATAAAGAACCTTACTACCAATACTTTTTTATAAAGACTTCCGGTCACTACTTTTATAAAAAAACTTACTGACACTACTTTATATAAAGACCAATAGTGCTACCACTTTTTAAAAGACCTTTATTGCCACGAATTCTTATGAAGACTTTTACCACCCATACGTTTTAATGTCTTGTGTGTTTCAAGCGACAAATCAACCCCTTCCTTCACTCGATCTCCGTTCGGTCATCCGTCTTCCCCCAATTTTCCATTCTTGAGCGACACCCCTCTCCCCCGCCCCCCCCTTCCAGCAGTTGTCAGGCAAACAATATTTCAAAAGCTTCCAACAAGATTTTAGGGAAAAGATTCAAATTACTCTTGAATGTTGATGGAATTCTATTCTTTTCTTTTTTTCTGCCTTAGTTCGAATGCAGAATGCAATTTAGGCCAGCTGTGTTGTAGGGGAATGGTCACTCCCCCCCCCCCCCGTTCATTCTTGGTGCAGTCACAAGGCGGTTACCGCAAAGACATCCGTCGAAGGCATCGGCGGGTTCAGTGCTTAACCCCAGTGTGGCACGACTCGGTGCCATGAAAGACCCTAAAGGTCAAAATGTAAGATCTCCCCCAGGAAAGTGAGATCCAGTTTCACGTCAAATAAGAAATTGGAGACGTGTTTCTCCCAATCTCGAAGGCTAACGAGGAGCCGATGTTTGACTTCGTGGGAAAAATCGTTTGGAAAAAGAACTCTCCTGGAGCAGTCCTCAAGCCCCTCCCCCCGTTACCACTCCCCCAGTGGGGTGACGAGGTATAAATGAGGAACTCTGAGGAAAATCGAGGTAGTATACGTCAGTCTCTAGGTGACGAAGTCTTCGGATCAAACCGAACTACCGAGACTGGAGAGGTAGAGTACTTGGTTCGCCAGACCCTGCAATAAAGGCAGGGCTACCTACCTTAAGGGGTTAAGAAGAAGCACATCCTCGAGCTAAGTCGCTGGTTATCAAACCAAACGATAAGTTAACTTTGGTAAGTGCAACTTACTCTCGCCAGAGAGACTCCTCATATCCTGGTGCACCTTAAACACCAGGAGTATTCCTCGTCCTTGAGGAATTAAGAAGAAGAAGGAAAAAGCTCCCCCTCGAGCCCGTTACTCGGTGGCCACACCGAACTCCTAAGTTAACCTGGTAAGGAACCAAGTTCAAATAATTCTCGCCAGAGAAACCCCCCTCCGTTATCCTCGCCCTTGAAGAAGACCCTCCCCGAGTTCAGTCCTCGTCCATAAGGAAATAGGTAACGAAGGCGAAAAGCTCCTCCTCGAGATTGTTACTCGGTGGCCACACCGAACTTTAAGTGACTTATTCTTGCCAGAGAAACCCCCCTCCGTTATCCTTGCCCTTGAAGAAGACCCTCCCCGAGTTCAGTCCTTGTCCATAAGGAAATAAGCAACGAAGGAGAAAAGCTCCTCCTCGAGCTCGTTACTCGGTGATCACACCGCACTCCAAGTTAGCTTGATTTAAGAACCAAGTTCGACTCACTCTCGCCAGAGAGACCACGACTGCCTAGGTGTTGCATAAAGCACCGTATTGGTTCTCGTCCTTGAAGACCCCTCCCAGGAAGAACGTGTGGACCCCCCAGCTGCCACCCTCGCCAAAACAACGGTGTGATCTCGCTCATCTACATCTGGCCGGCGGCAAGCGTCGAGAGTAAATAACATTTCTGAGGCCTTTAAACTCCACATGAGTCCGTAAGCCTAATTCTTATATTATTGTTGTGTGTAGAGAAAACGTTAACCAATTTTTGTGGGTAAACTAATTTAATTAATTCTTGTTTAGGATAATATTCAGAGTATTGCTGTAGTTAATGTATAAATGTTATGTATTCAATTGATAAAGGTAAAATATAAGTTTATTTTGTAAATTAGTGGGCGTTTCTTTTATATCCTTACGTGTTTCGTAACGGCTCTGTTCGTAAGATATTCTTATAATATCAATATATTAGACACTCTTAGCACTCTTAGAATAGAAAAAAAAAGGAGGGGAATTCTACGACATAAATATAAGTGGTGTCAGGTGTGGGGTTTTTATTAGAAGGAATTCTACGACATAAATAAAAGTGGTGTCAGGTGTGGGTTTTTTATTAGAATGAATTCTACGACATGTGTGGTTAAAGGTTTGGGTGGTTTTGGAATTTTATAGTTCTGAAATGTGGTTGTTACTTTTATTTATGAGCCTGGTTGGATATGAAATATATGAGGTTGTTTAAGGCACAGGATCACACTAAATGAGGTTTTATCGCAGATGTCTGAGATTAATATAAGAATAACCGATTATGTACCTATATAGTACATTGAAGTACATTGAAGTACCGAAAGTCAAGCGATTCAATTACATTGGCAAATTCAATGGTGAGCAACATCAGATTCCCTTGACCTCCTAAAAATTTCTAGAACTATATTATTTATTATCTAAGATCTGTTTAGTCACTATGATCACCGGCAAGGATGTTCAAGGCTAGAAGACGTGAATTCTCGGATTTCGAACAGAGCCTGAGAGTGCGTATCAACCGGATGTGCTATTTCATGTCTGAAAGTATGACAGGGTGGGTCAGAGAGGACGGACGTTTTTGAAAACTTCACAAAATCATTAATTTTAGCTACAAACAAATTTTATTGTCATCAATATATTCGTATTGAATTAACATTTGAACAAGTGAAGTGTAAAAAACAACATGCATCATGTGGTCTCTGTTTTCATTGATGTATTTCTGAAGTCGTTTTTGGAAGTTGGCCTCTACTCTCTCCAGCATTGCTCTGTTGATTTTGGCGACCTCCACGAGAATAGCTTCCTTCAAATCGTCCAATGTACGGGGCTGATTGCTTTTACACACGTGCTTTAAGGTTTCCCCACAAGAACTAATCACATATTGACAAATCAGGGGACCGAGGGGGCCAAGGAATGTCAGCAAACCTGGAACTGAGGCGGTCACCGAAGAGAGGGCGAAGATCGTCAATTGATGTTCTGGCTGTGTGGGCCGTCGCCTCATCCTGCTAAAACCACACACGTCGGATAGGCATACGTTTTCTTCGTACTCCAGACACGAAGATGTTGTTTATCATCTCGATGTAACACTCTGAGTTCACGGTAACAGCATTTCCATTATTGTCTTTAAAAAAGTAAGGACCGATGATGGCAGCTTTTTATGCAGTTCTCTCGGATTTCGAAGAGCCCAATGATGACAGTCCTGTTGGTTCACCATGCCATTAAGATGAAAATGAGATTCATCGCTTATTAACAAAATGAGGTTGTCATTTGTCTAAAAAATTGTTTCCATCTGACGTGCGAACTTAAGCTGTTCATAGTCCCCTGGTTGCAAGTGTTGCCCAATGACCAATTTATAGGGGTGGAAATGCAAGTCTTCATGCAAAATACGCCTTACCGATCGATTACCGATGCCTAGTTCAGTGGAATGCCTGCGAGCACAGCGATTCGGACTCCACAGCAAAGCTTGTCTAACACGTTCCACATTTATGGGGTCCGTACCATTAGTGGGTCCCCCACCCGTCTCCTATTCATCCGTGTACTTCGTGCACGAAGTTCATCAACCCACCGTAAGATTGTGTTACGGGTGGCAACAGCCTCATTTCGGTGAATGATGAAGTGGGCCGAAAAGGAAAAAAAAGCTAAGACACCACAGGGAGAATGGTACCTGCCAGACATAAGTTCCTGCCCCTGGAGTTGAGTAATAGACATTTCAAAAACATCCGTCCTCTCTGCTCCACCCTGTAGATATTCAACATCCTTCGATCTACGGTGACACGTATGGAGCGAGTAAACCTCATAAAAGTCATAACCGTCGGCCGAGAAGAGGGAAATATCTTCTACGGATCCTTAATAATCGTGCCCAGCAGCGTCAGGCCAGTATTTTATACGCTATTAGACAAAATCACTGGATTCAACTCGCATCCACATCAGCAAATCCATCAACTTAGTACAGCGTTCTTCTTTAACTTTCATGGATATGTGATCAGAATACGCGCAAAGCTGCCCCTGGTTATATCACAATAGCGGACACAGTGCTACTCCTGAGCTCGTGACTTCACCTCTTCGAAACCGGAAGAATGAAACATGTGGCATGGTGCGTTAAGTCACGAATCCAGTTGTTTGGATCCAATGGTAAAGTTTGGATGTGGCCAAAAGGCCATGGAACCCAGTTCTTAACAAGACTCCGTGAATGCTGGAGTATTTGAAAATGCATTGGGTCCACTGGTTCGTCTAAATGTAATTCATTTAAAACTCAAAACATGGGTTATTTCAGCATAATAATACACAGTGTCATCTTCCACAAATTGTCCATAATACATTCGAAAAGTATTTGGGAGGAATCCGACGAATGATATCGCCACTGTATTCAACGGACCTTAGTCCACTCGAGCATATATGTGACGGAGAACCAGGTCTATTCCCATCCAAGAATCGCAGCCTTCTAATACTGGAGAAAACTGGACGGCTATCAAGATGGCCTTGATCCACAGCTCTTCAGGGGTCTTCCGTCTACTTTTGAACTCGATGCCCGGCCGATGTTACACTTCGCTAGGCTAGAGGGGCTACTATGAGAGACGAGCTTCCCACTCTATGACTTTTGGTAATTTATTGTATTTATTGTCTCTTTTATAAGAAGTTTTAAATGGCAAGACCAATTACTCTACTTAGAATCTTCAGTTTGCATTTCTCCTTCTTGAAATTTAGGTCAAAGTATCCCATGAAAGTCAGGTGTGAGTACAAACAAACAAGAGATCAAAGGAAGAGAAAAAGAGAAGTATGATGACATTGGACTGTCTAAGAAATCAAAACTAACAGCAAACGCTTGCTGCACCCAGTACAAATACAAGTAATCGAAACAGCGAAACTATAGAGATAACATCTCATTCTGTCCACATTTACAGCGCAGAAATAGCCTAGAGAAAGATATTGATAAGAAAATGGGGTAGAATTTGTGGTTCCTATAACCAAGAAGATTCCTTAGCACATTTGGATGACTTTTAAAGCACCCTGTATTTTAAGAAGAGAAGCTAGTAAAACGACTATTTTAGCTTGGTTATGTGAAGGACGAGTTTGAAACAGGCTTAAAATAAGCTTCTATGCCTATATAAGGCCCTTATTAAAACTCGACTGGATTTACTATACGCAGAATCTCAGGATCTTCCTCATTCAGAGTGTTCGCCACTTAGAAAAATTCGCATCTCATTCTGGTCTTTTATGGTCTCTATGTAGCGAATGGTAAGGGGCAAAGGGTCTTTATCAGGGCGTAGATTAAGGTCGTTCTGTGGCTTTTTGGAGGATTCTGTAGACAAGAAGAGACCCAGTTGGATATACTCATTAATAGCACAAGTCTTACTTAATTCAAATTAGGAAAGAATTCGGAGAGTACGATTAGATTTTATCGGACTGAAAAATATTCGGACGCTTTAGAATAAATTTTCCAAATATTTGATAATGAAAATTTGCCGCAATTTTTCGTGTAATTTCGTCCATATTGAAAATTTAATATAGTATTATTTGATGAAAAATGTAGTGTTTTAGAATATATTTAGTTATGAATAAACTAGATAAGACATTTATCAAATGAAATAACTTAAATTTAGTTAAACCTTTTTCGCTATTGCAGTATTTCAAGGAGTAGTGTTGAAACATTTTGAAACGGATTTGTTTTAGAACAGGCGAGCCAAATTTCCCCACTATTTTACTTTATAAATTAATTAATTTTATATATTTATTTAACTTTTAATTATAGATATTACGAAAAAATAATCGTATTAACATTTGAATATAGTTTACTTTTATTTCGATAATTAATTCTCCAACTTAGTGTGTTATGAAAAATATGAATACTTTGCAACATGCGCAGCATTCCTTAGCGGCATTCACCCTAAAATATTCACAGATTTATAAAGAATAAATAATTAAATCATGGTTAACTTACCTTTTTCGAGATATTTTGAAAAGATGATTTGAGTTATTTATGCAGCTGTTAAAGTGAGGTAGATTACCCTTAGCTAACTATCCATATTCTAGGCTTGTAGTGTATAATCTAACCTGTTTGTCTGCTCTCGAAATCCATGTAATGAATTTTAGGAAAGGAAAATTGGTTTGTATCTTTCTTTTTCCTTCTGAAGACCAGAACATATTTTGATTCACTAACTAGAGGATGACGAGGGGCAAATCAAGAATGTCACTGAAGAACATCATCATCTACTAGTACTAAAAACACTACTTAACTTATTTGTTCATGTTGATCATATTTTGCTGATTAAAAATAATTTTCTGAAGGTTTATATCAGCTTTGATACTATTTTCTTCTGTTGAATTTACAGTTTTCCTATTATAGTTATTTTAATAAAATAAATAGAAAGATAAACTTTTGGCGTTATTTTTTATTTAAGCTTTTCTCAAACACTCATGATTTGGTTAAGTATTTTTGGCTAGGAATGGAAGAGGGTCGGATGGAAGGTGCAGGCAACTCAACCATAAAATCACAGACGATTGAAAGAGTTTATGACGAAAGGGAGTAAACATAACTTACAAATATAAATCTTTTGATTAATTATTCCTTATAAAAACTAGAAGGTAAACACGAAAAACTCGAGATCCAACAGAAAGGAATAGTATGGAAGATGTTATAAAACTTAAAAAAAATAACAATAAGCTGCTTTCGAAAAGTTTAAAGTATACGAGACAAAAGAACTTAGAAATTCAAGTAAAACTCAGACCAATAAAACAGAAATCATCATCGCTCGCTCCTCTCTAACTTCTCCTGAATCGAAATAAAGAAGTATCTCTCTCTTCAACGGAATAATTCAGGGGGATACCAAACATGATGCTCCGGAAATACCCAGTGCGGGTTCACATGTTCGATATTCTACGAATTCCAAGCGATAGAAGAACACATTTATTCGGAGGAGGATTCTTAATAAGAGAGTAAAAGCAATATCACTGGCTTCATTCAAATGAAAGAAACATCAACGGCTTCATTCAAATGAAAGAAACATCAGCGGCTTCATTCAAATGAAAGAAACATCAACGGCTTCATTCAAACGAAAGAAACATCAACGGCTTCATTCAATCGGAAGCAAAATCACTGGCTTCTTTCAATTGAGAGCAACCCCATCGGCTTCTTTCAAATTATTCCTGGATTTAAAAAGCAAAAACTGCTTAACCAACGAGAAAGTAATAAATATTTTTTTATGTTTTAGAGAATCATCTTCAGAATCTACAAAGACCTGTTCCAAGCCTAGCTGAGAAAAGAGGAGTTGTGGCTGAGTGGGGCAGAAACTACATCCATAAAATCACCACTATTAGAAGAAAATTAACTGCTCATTATTTCATTGCAAATATTTAAACATTTTTCCCCTAATAATACTAATAATAAAACAAAACAAAAAAAAGAATAAAATAAAACTAATAATATTAAGAAGAATTAAATCTATGAAGATGTAACATACACAATTAAGCCTTCTGTTCCCATCTTATTGTAATAATCCTAGCGTGGGTGAGTGTGTGCAAATCTGTGCCTGTTTTAAAAATTGTTGCGAAATGATTTTTTTCCTTGAACATCAACTTTGAATGTGTTGTGAAATAAAACAAACTTTTTCTCTCAAACACTTTCTTAATGTTGTGAGCGAAGTGAACAAGTGCCGCAGGCCTAGCCAGAAAAGCCAGGAGGGCGGATCTTTGCTGGTCCTATTAAAGACTTATAAATTTAGTACGAAAATTTGTAAGTTCAACAGATAATAATAATATAATGGTAATATAATGATTAATAAATAGAAAAAGAATGGTGAAGATGTGTTTACCATCATTCAGTTTCTAGTTTGGATGTCTTTTTGCTGCTGTTCATCATATTCTTGACCTTCTTTCATACGATCCTTTTTTTCTTTTTGCTTTAAATTTTACCTTTACAAAACCTCATTCACCCATTGTGCAGCTCCATTTTTATTTTCTTCATAAATAATCGACATGTTCTATTAAAAACTCCACATACTTCCATCCAATCTAGTTAAAATTTCGAAATAATAACCATTGTGAAATGTATTACATGATGTTAAACGTGATTTAAGGCGTAAATAGTGAGGTCGACAACTTAGTGGGAAGCGGATGGTGGTATGGCAGAGGTCGTGTCATTCTTCCATCACTCAGTTTCGCCCAGCCAGACGATTGGTTGTACCTTTGTCGAAAAAGGATTGAATGCGCCCATCAAATCTTGAAAGAGTACTAATGCGCTAGACAGACTGCGGAAAATTTAAAAGAAAGAACGGTATTTAGTACTCTATATCGAGGTTAGAAACTCGATGGGTAGGCTAAAAAGAAGAATGTAAAATATAGGATAAGAAGAGAAGAATGAATGCTGATAAAGTCAGAATTAAAGAATGAAAAAAACAATGCTGAAAATAACCTCAATAAAATACTCTAAGTCTTATCGTAAACTGATGAGAAACGCTTCAAAACCCATCTCAACCTAGTGGAATAATGAGGAAAATTGCAATGTAGGCAGTGATGGAATGCGGTTAGTGTTGCAATGTGTTGCAACATTCATACTGCATCGGGCAGGCCTAATGGACGCTCCACCTTTGGTTGAAATGCAAACACGGCTGTTTCCCGAGGATTACTTCTCCTTGGTAGTTTGCATCTCTAAGAGGTCAGTTTTTATCAAAGCCTCCTTCGATATTAGATCGTTTATTCATATATTTGATAACAAAGAATGTTGAAATGTGAAAAAATTGTCTAAAAATAGCATTCTTTACAAGCCGTTTTCCTTTTTACTCTTTCGAGTAAGATTTTTTCGTCATTAATTTTCCCTTTCGGAATTGTACGTCCATTTTAACTCTGACGTCAGCTAGAACCTGCGAGGTAATTTCAAGAACATAAAAAGTTAACTTGATGACGATTTCATTCTATTTACAAACGTTTATAATGAAAACCAAGATGAATTACTTGGACAGAGAAAAAAAGAATATATTTATTGATAATACCAAAATTCAGGAATGTGATAATAAGGATTGTGTCAAGATAATAGGATGTAAATTGGATATATTTGGATAGGTCCGTAAAAGGGTTTGGGGAAAATTATTCTAGGGCTAAAAATATGAACACGGCTCTCCAATAGATATATGGGGTCCGTTTGAAAATAGGAGAGAAAGAATGAATATTGGATTAAAAGAAGAGAATACAAATAATTAAACGGTCATTATGAAAGCCTTGACTATTATAGAGAAATCTATCAACCCTTAATACGAAAGAAACTCATGAAACAAGTCTGAGTTGCCTCACGTAATGTTAGCATCTAAACTAAAAGGGTTCCTATAACTTTGATGCACTCCGACCAAGGATCGCACAATTTGCTAAAACTCTCAAGTTCAACAGTCTTGAGTAACATCCCTTTAATAGCAGGTTTCTTTTCCTATTACTACATCATTACTAATGGTCTCGTTTAGCAATGTCATAATTATATTGAGTAAATTTCAATTCAAAACACATCCGAGCTTTCCTCTTGATGGTTTCCTAAACTACAAATCTTTTTCTTAAATCTGAGAGCAGAATATTGCTGTTGTTATTCGCTCCAGGTGGCAGATGTCATCTCTGCTCTCTCCTACCATTTGGAAAAATGAAGGTGAAAGCTTTTTTATTACACCTTCTCCTGTAAGTCCCGTCAACCTTACCGCAATTAAATTGGGTCTCGCTCTCGGTCAGGCTGTCTTGAGGGACAAGATTAGAGTGTAAGGGAGGTAAATGAATGCTGATGAAATTTATAGCACTCATCTGTGTTAGCGGTCCATTCAACAGCTAGGAAGTTGAAGCTCTGTAGCAACTTGACCCCACATGGCATACATCCAATTGGGGTAATCCCACTCGAGGATTTTATTCAGAATGTGGTCGTATCCTATCTCCTTGGGAATGAAAGATGCAGAATATGAAAATGGAATACTTCACTAAAGACGTGATTGTTCTTTACTTCAAACATAGAGTTTTGTGGTAATCCACTTATATACAGATATTGGATTGCACATGCATATATGGACTGGTCGGAATTCTTGGATTAGAGTCAGCAACCACCAAGTTGGAAACTTGCAAGGGCGGAAAAGTTTTGGCAAAGATTTACCGGAACGCTTCCATTTTTCTCCATTTTTGCTTCCTCACCTCGGCCTGGAAGTCAACCACTCGCAAAGGCGGAAAAGCTTTGAAAAATTTTGTCAAAACGTCTCCTGGAAGCTACCAACCATAAAAGAAGAAGAAATAGAAGCCAAAATACACACACAAAAACTTATCCTACGTGCTTGCCTCAGGGTAATTAACGGCCAGGCCAAACAGGAGAGAGGTACAGTCTTTGAAATCCTCTTCAGAAAACTTAGTGTCGCAGTAATATGCTTTATTGACACCCCAACGGGTTACTTGGAGATCTGCAAACGAGAAAAAGACATCGAACTAATCAGCAGGGAAGATGGCATTCGGGTTTTACAAGGAATATTCCTCCAGCCAACAGTTCCACCACAAATACAGGCCCACTGCAGTGAGGTTTATCGTCGCCTTGACCCCTGGATAGGTGATCGTACGAAGGAAGAACTAGCCGAAGAAATTGAGGCCAACCAAAGCTGGGCGAAAGTTTCAGAGATAATAATGTTCCGAAACCGAAGAGAGAACAAAGAATACTCCCATGTATTCAAAGTTATCTTCACGGAAACAGAGATGGCCCAGAGGGCCAAAGAGAGAGGTCTTCTTCTCTTCTACGCAAAAATAAGTGGGGACCAAATTGAGAGTGAGGAGTTCACACCTGTACAGATGTGTTTCCGTTGTTACAAGATGGAACAACACTCCACAAAGGACTGTCAGGAAGTTGAAGAGACATGCTGCAGATGCAGTGAACGAGGCCACAGCTGGAAAAACTGCATGAAGAATAAGAAGTGCGTGAATTGCGGGCAGGGCCATAGAGCACTAGCCTTGGCATGTCCAATAAAAAGAAATATCATTAAGAAAAAACAGAATGCAAAGAGAGAAGAAGGACAAAGAAAGAGGACTACTACGTATGCGCAAGCAACGAAGGCATCCTACCCTACACAAGCTCTGACTAAGACGTACATCAAACTGGAGAACGAGGAATCGACGAAGATTCTCACCTTCATTCTTTATGTACACGTGAGAAATCTTACGAATCCGGGCACGTTCTCTAGTGAGCTGAATTTGATGCTGAAGAACAACAACCTGAGTGAGATGTGGTTCCCAGAGAACCCTCCCTCAGGAGATGTCTCACAACTTCAATTCTCCCCAAAGATAATCGAAGAAGAAGTTATTGCAGCAGCATCTACTCTCCAAGCCAAATCAACGGTCCCCGCACGAAAGGTCCAAGAATAAGAAAATCAGGAGCCCCCTAGAAGAGCCGACCCCAGAATTGAAGTGAGAAAGGCGAGGCAAGGAAAAGCAAGGAAACCTACCACAAAAGTACCAAAAAGAAGGAAAAGTCATACGACAACCGACACAGACTCGGACAGTGAGAGCATCGTGAGCGTAGCCACAAGAGATGTCAAAACAGAAAAGAAAAAAAACAAGAAAAACAGACACAAGTACGACGGCGGGGAACTGGGTTTGAAGGTCTACACTTCGGACAGATACCGTTTCCTAGAAAGTCTAGACTTCACGGATATCACGAATGGATTAAAAAACCAAAAGCTGAAATGGACGTTTACCGAGACAGATGACGGAACCGAAGTCGCGGGAGCACTTTTCTCTGGAAAGTGGTACTCGACAACATCTCCTTTCATACAATCCCGGCCATGGAATTTAAGAAGCTCAAAAGTGGAAAGGTTCGCAATCACAGGGAATAAGCAACACACTCTATAAGTACACACAAAACATGGAGAACACAAACAACACCCTAAAAATCTTAACACTAAACACAAACGGATGGTTGGGGAAAGCGAATTAATATGGCAAATATTGAGAAGGGCGGACCCCGACATTATCCTAATGTCAGAACACGGTGTTAACACTAATAGGATACGGACGAAAATCCCAGATTTCCACGTCCTGGTAAGGAAAGCCACTCAAGAGAGATATGACGGTGCTGCTATCGCGGTCAAACTCCCTACACTTGTTGGGGACTCACAATTGCAGGCGCATACCAGCCTCCTCGCCGTCGGTATCTTCCCATCAACAACCTCCTGACCCTAACAGCCCACCGCAGGAATGTCTTTATTGGGGGTAACCTCAATGCCTGTCTGGGGGCCTCGGGCTACACGACAACTAACGAAAGAGGAAAAAATCTACAACTGGTCATCGACCGGGACAGACTCGAGAGAGCCAGGCTGGAATTTGCGACCTACATCACGAAAAGAAGTGCAACAGCCCTGGAAATAATACTAACAAGTACCAACTTCCCTTTCAATCTGGTCAGTATGCCTGGCCCCACGGTTCCAAGCGACCATATCTCCATTATGACCACAATATCCCTCGCACCTATCATGATTCTTATCCGACCCAGGAAGTGCTTTGCAAAAGCAAATTGGGAGCTGTACAAACAAATGCTCAACAGCTATGAACCAGCAGACCTAAGCGAAGCTATCCTGGAAGAGATTAACGAGGAGATTAACCGCATCACACTCCTGATCAGGGAAGCGGACGAAAAGTGCATTCCTTGCATCACGCACAAAAGCCCTCCGCAACCCAGGTGGACCGAGGAGATGCGAGAATTTGCCACAGAGCATAGAGCGATCTATGAAGAAGTAAATAAAATTTAGCCCAAACAGGTACAACACCAGAAGGCTCCGACAACTCAGAGAGGAGCTCAAAGCCCTGATCACCACACAACAAAGGGCCATATGGGACGAAACCATAGAAAAACTCGACTCTGAGCAGAACCCCCCAAAATTCTAAAGGGAGATTAAAAAGCTCAGAGTTTTGCCCCCGAAGGAGAGAATGAGGCTGGTAGAAAAATAGCGAAACCATCGAAGAACCGGAAAGTCTCGAAAGAAAGTTCAAGAGGTACTGGAGAAAAGTATTCTCCATCCCCCCTGAAGAGAACGAGGATTTTGACTTAGAGTTTGAGCACCAGATCGTAGACGAACTCACTACCAGAATCCACCGAACCCATTCCCACCCGCACGTTTCCGAAGAGAGGAGAATGATGGGCCACGGGCATCCAATCACCACTAAAGAATTTCTGAGCACGCTCAAAATCTTCAAACAGAGAGCTCCTGACTGGGCAGGGATTACCAAAAATCATTTGATAAATGCCCCCCACGACTGCTACAAGGCATTACGAACGTAATGAACGCCGCCCTTACCACTGGCTACTTCCCCGAAGGGTATAAGCTGGCAAAAGTCATCTTTATACCAAAAGGATAAAAGGTGCCTGAACAGCCGATGGACTACAGGCCCATCTCCCTCCTGGAAATCATCAGTAAGATTCTGGAAAATATTCTAGCTAACAGGCTCAAGAAACAACTCGAAGAGAAGGGGGCCCACAACCCCCAACAGCATGGGTTCCCGAAAAAACGCGGAACGGATACCGCACTCGCGCTCCTAACCGAGAAAATCGCCAAGTGCCAAGCGGAAGGAAAATACACTGACATCGTGCTCAGGGACGTTCAGAAGGCCTTCGACAAGGTCTGGTTGAGGGGCCTTCAATATAAGTTACTGAACCTTCAGCTAAACCCGAATCTGGAGCGCATTATCTGCGACTTCTTCATGGAACGGCGCGCCAGAATCATGATTGAGGGTCACCAAGGACCTGAGTTCCTCCTCGAGGCCGGAGTCCCGCAGGGCAGTTTTCTGAGCCCTCTCCTTTACCTAATCTACACAATATATTTACCAACCCCGGTAAAGGAGGACTCATTATATCTCCAGTTCGCAGACGGTATAACCCAAGTGATCCCTGGTACATACAGGAATCCCAGGGCTCAGACTCAAGAGACTGATAATGAGATCAGGAACATAAATGAGTACGAAAGTAAGTGGAAGATCCGCACGAATAGAAGAAAGTTCAAGATCCTCGCCCTCCGTCGCAGAAAAACAGCTGACGTGAAAATAGTGAAACTGATATTTCCCTATCACCAAGAAGGGACCGTTTGGGGACTCAAAATCACCCCCACCCAGTACGGGCATCACTTCAAAACTCGGGAAAATCTCGCGAGGTTGGAACTATCCAAACTCCACCGATTCAGGGGTATGAGATCTAGCAATATCCGAAAGATATATCTCTTCCACGTACGACTAACACTCATATACCCCGTGGTGATGGCCCAAACCCTAAGAAGGAAGCGCTTGAAGCGCCTACAAATAGTCCAAAATAAGGCGACTCTCTACATAAACAACAAAATAAAGCGAGACCGAATTCTCCAAACACAACTCCCCTAAAGAGCCGCTCTGACACCTATCAATCTGGTGACCCAAAGTTTGGGCCAAAGGAACTTGGGAGAGGATCTTGAATGAAACGGCGCCGGAACTAGCGGAGGATCTAAAAATCCCAGCGAACAAAAGGGATAAAGTAAGCAGGAAAAGGCGATTTTCTAGCTCGAGAGAATGCTCGGAGGAGCAGTTGGCACCGTGGTTCACATATTAAACCACACCGAAAAAACAAGTACAAACTCGATACATTAACAAATTCACTCATAAACACGTATGAATATGTAGTATGCAAGGTAATTTAATGTATATTGTAGACATTTAGAATTACTCTGGAAAAAAAAAATATAATAAAAAAATAAAGAAAGAATAAAAAATAAATAATAATTAAAAAAAAAAAAAAAAAAAAAAAAAAAAAAAATATATATATATATATATATATATAAATTTATGTAAGTTTGTCTCTCTTAAAATAAGCATAATATTAAGGAGAAAAAAGAAAAAAAAGGTTGCAAATTATGTACAAAATAAAAGCTTGAATGCGTGAAATATATATTAAGATACACACAAAAATGCAAAATACAGGATTGAAGGTAAAAAAAAGGAAATAAGAAAATTAAACAAATGAAAAGCGTAGCCCTCACTACCAGGGCAAACCCTACAAACTCTCTTCACCCATAACCTATTATCTCATCTTCTACTCAAATCTCTTCCTAACTATTCATCATCATCATCATCATCTTTCAGATGTGGAAATATTTCACTATAAATAGAATACAAATTAAATACCGCATATGAACACACCTCCAATACTCATACTAACGATACACCTTTTACTTCAAAGTATTTCCCACCCAACTTCTTTTGTTCCTCCCATTCTCATCAAGTCTCTTGAGCCCTTCCGTATTTGAACTCTCTCCCCTGGCTCCTATTTTGTCTGACATTCCCTTGATTTGGTCCCATTTGTTCCTCTCATTCCAGCGGAATACCCAAGTGTCTCAGGCACTGCAACCTATTTATTTGTTGTGGTTCATCGATGACCAATAAATCGTTACCTAAAGTAAGGGGGAGCCATGTGTTAACAAAGAATTCGCTTGTTCTGCAATACGAATGAATGTCTAGCGTTTGTATGAGTCTTCTCGCCGAGTTGCACTCATTATCGTGACCAACAGTTTAATGTGTGATCGGGATGACGGCTTTCAATAACATAGGACAGCAGCCACAAATTCCTTTCGAATGTGAACTTCATACAACAACAAGTAACAATTAGATATGTGACCTCACTTTACTTTAATCGAAGGCTGTAGCTTCACATGACCTTCCGCGAATCCAACTGCCTCTCCTCAACAATAAATTGCTAGCCATCTTCACAGGTTTGGAACCAGCTTATTTAGCTCCACCCCATGTTCATTATAAATTTACATCTATCGGTATCCTTTTCACAGAGACTTTACTGTGTGTTATAATTATATATTTCCTACTTTTGCACCAAACTCTTAAAATATGTTCTAATTATAAACTTTTGCAAAATTCTTTTAAATATAATTAATGCCTAGTTCCTAGCTCCAAAATAGAGTCAAGTCATATAAAATAATAAACTTTTAGTCTCTTGATTTTTTTACTAAGATATTCTCGTGTTAGTTTGCCGTTCATTTCTTATTTATTACTACAAGTGTGTTTTCGCAGATCCATAATTGAAGATTGGATTGCGCTCTTGAAGGTCAAAGAGAACAGCTGTTTGTCCAAATATTCGACCACTCCGCTATATGCTTACTCGCAGAAGCATCTAATTAATACTTTACTATTTACCCTACTTGAAACTCACTCGCGAAAATTAACCCTCAGGTCCATAATTATTCTTATAGAAAAACAGTACATAAGGAACTCATTAATTTAAACTACAATCTTACCCAGTATCATGACATAAGGCCTCATAAATTTTATCTCCTCACTCTAACTTCCTTTCGCTTACCAAGCATTCCGGGAACCTATTAATTTATTTACACTTCTCTCACTCTAAAAAAAATTCTTCTTTCATTTCACAGTCATTCCCATATACCTACGTTGCAGTCTTCTTTGGCGCATTAGACCCACACATTCAATTGAATGCCGTATGTAAATTTTAAGCTAAGAGGACTTGAATACCAGCCACCAAGTGACCATATTATCTCTCTCTTTTTCTCACTCACTCTCGCCTCAGTAATCACCTTGAGACCAACTAGCCTTGCTGATGCGGTTTGACTTTAAATTCCGAACCTCTTTTACTCTATGGACAGTTAAAAAGTAGGAAGGAATTATTATAAACCGTTTGCAATAAAGTGCACAGGGTGTACCTTTGTAACCTATATCATCTCGCTTCATCAGTTACTCTTTCGTTCCGCGAACACGAAGTTAACTCAATCAAGCATGGTTGCCAACATTGATAACTTTTTCAATCTGCAAACTATCAGTGAAACTCTGTGGTACATAATCAAATAGCACGATTACCTTTTTATTGGTCTCTCATTAGTTCATGGATTATACATATGTAGATGAAACCTAGTGCTCCAAAACTTAGAGTCATTCACATACATATTAGTGACCTTTTCGCTCTTTGGAAATTCATTGCAAATTAAAAATTCCTTTCCCCCGTCATATTCCCTGTCCCAAGGACATTAATCTAAGGTAAGTAATAAAACTTGGCTATTGAAAATTCTACTGTCGCAAGTGCTTCCCAAATTTTTGACAAACTAATCTCCAAATTTCAAGTAATCATTCAAGAAACTTAGAGAATCAAAACTTCACATTGGTATAAATCCATCGAAACTGCAAACAAAGCACAATATTCCTTTAGTTTTTGTCTCGCTGTGCTACGAGCACATTGTTCTCAACTTCCACGGGAAAAGATACATAATTATACACTAGACCAACCCATCACGCATGTCTAATCGGAACTGGCTGGCCTAGGTTGTGTCCTATTTTTAGATCTCTTGATATGACCTAAATCCAAAAAGTCTAGAGACCGAATTTCGCGTCATTCTTGTAAGGCATCACGCTCCTCTCCCATGGAAAAACTTTGGACTACAAAATTCCCCCATTGATGCTAAATATGCTAAACTACTAGTATCCTTCCTACTTAATCTCGCCACCTGTGTGCGGCAACTACTTAAATACAACTAAACACTATATACAGACAACTGCTTTTCTATACTTTGCAGGCAAGGCCAGCTGTAGCCTACTAAACTAGAGGCTGCTAAAGAGAGATTGCTAAAAGTAGAAGATTATTATCATTAGACAAATTCGATGTCCATGTGGGCCACCTTTGAATCTAGTTTTGTAGAATGGTTGCTCTTATAGGCCGGTTTGTCTCTCCGGTGATTTAAGTGGAGTTGTCAAAGTAGATAGATGCTCTGTCTTCTTCACCATTGATCTCACACTAGTCATTGCATTTGCAAAAGTCTTTGCTTACCTTGACCTGGCAAAGGCGTTTCATTAAATACTTATGCAAGAAACTTCGAGCACTACAAATTCCTTCACATGACTCTTAGTTTGAGTTTATAATCCCTAACATTTGTGTTTTCAAATATCAGTTCCAAGTGACACTCTCTTCTATCTACTCTTTTATATATGAATTTATGGTTTAGTCAGCTTACCACGAACAACACATTATTTGTAGTTAAAGTGAGTCCTTAAACGTTTATTTTTTTATTATTTAATCTCTTACTGATATTTTTACATGCTCTTTCCTATTGGAAGAATGACAAAGATGGACCTCTTAACGAGCTCTTTAATGGTGCACACAAACAAGGCAAATATCCTATGAATTCGTCACATTGTGAGAACAACGCTTTTCGTGCGGCTAAAACCGCGATAATTAACGCGGTTGATCTACCTTTCCCATTATATTAAACGCTACCATTAGAATTCTTACGGATGCAGGTGGCGAACGTAGGGAGCTGCCATTATTTTTGTTTCTTAAAGCGGTTCGCTCCTGTAAGGCAAAATATGCCAACCACTACTCATAGAGAGCTAAGCTCAGCAGTTGAAGAAAATTATGATAAATTTCATTGACTCTAATTCACTGGTCTAATGTAACCTTAGTTCCAAGCAGAGTGCACTTAAGCTCGCATTTTACTCTCTAAATGCAGATGATCCTTTATTATTTGCTAGGCAGTTAGACTTCATTACGCGGTTTGTTAACAAAATGATATCATTCACAGATACTCTCACAAGAGAAACGGAAAGCGGAGAAATTTTTTTTCCTGAGACTAGCCTTCACCCATCAAATCCTTGAGAATTAGTTGCCACTCATTACACAACGCTCCTTCAGCCAATTCTTATGACTTGAATTACGAACATTCATACGATATTAAAATAAATCCATGAATTCGCGCTTGCAACCGTTAAGAAACTGCGTCACACTCTAAACATTCATGAGGTGGGAGCGAACAAATGTATAACTTTATTTTATCGCTTTCCATAAAACTAATGAAACAATTCCCTTCATTACATTTCTAGATCGAGTTATGATCACTGTTCATGACTCGTTTAAAGATCAGGTTTTCCAGCTTTACATGGAATGGTACACTATTAGTTCAGAGCTAATTTTTCTTGTAGGTAAATACTTTGTTTGGAAATTAATGTGCCAATATAGCAGTTTCATGGGCTTTATAGTTAGGTAAGGAAAAAAAATATCTCTTCACAGTCGACGTTAGCCCAAACTCCCCCAGAAACAGTTGCACATATAAACATCAAGCCAGCGTGATTACCTTCTGCTCGAAATGGAATTTCCCGCATTCCTGTCTACGGTAAGCTTTAAGCGAATAGCGATGGACGAGCAATTTCTCTTCGTTATTTAAAAAGCGGAATTTACACATAAAAGTTCCACCATCATCGATTCATACAAATGGATCCAAAGAGGCACAGGTTATAAAAAATTTATCTCAACACGGATTCAACGCTGATAGGAAAATGCTAGTTTGGGCATTAAGAAAGGAATTGGGTCAAAACGGCAATCTTCTTCTATACCTATTTCCACATTATTTGGCTCACTCCTAACCTTCTGGTTTTGTGGAAAAAAGTGGAAAACTTGTATTGCCATTTTTATGCCTCAAAATCGAATAACTGAATTAATCCTGCATTTTATCAAGTTCTATATAAATATTTTAATCTGAAGCCTTTTTCCTCAGCTGTGTGTCTATGATGCGAGTCATATGAATAAGCTGGATACCCTCTTTGACTCAGAAGCAATTAGACACTCGAATACCAGGCTTCAAAGCGCGCGCTCGCGCTCTCTCTTTCTTTCTATCTATCTATCTTTCTAACTTACTGAGTGCCCCCAATTTGGCATCAGCTATGACAATGTGTTGTTCTCACCTCACTTCAGACACAATACCTCCCTAAATGTCGATATTGTTGTGCTCTCTGTTAAGCATAATAGAAAGAACTAATTAATATCAACCTCTTGTATTAATAAATACATAATATCAGTGTCTTTATACGGATAAAGCTATCTGCTTCATCCTGCCATTGTTATTCACGTTATATCACATGTATATTTGAAATCGCACTAGTTGAAGGGGGGAAATAAGGACTCTAAAACCACATATAACAATCTTCACCAAAAAAGACCATCGCATTATGCTGTCCTGCATTTATCTTTAGCGTCCTCTTCCTCCTCCTCCTCACACTTATCTTATTAAAGGCTAAAAACAACATTTTTGAATCTCTCTGATCTAGGGGTGCCAGATGGGTGTTTCAGGAAAGAAATGTATGGCAGTAACGCCGTCAATAAACTTAAAGTTCTACTTTTCCAGCACTTGCCATTAAAATGTATTTTCCTATTGTGTGCAGGATTTTCGATATGGAAGTAGAAGAAATCTACATCTATGCTCTCCTGCGCGCCTACCACAACACATCCACATCACCAAGCAGAACAACGTCAGTCTCCTAACCGTCCACAGCAAAGGAGAGAGGCCCAAGAACGGGTAAGACCTCTTTCGGGCAGACTTCCTTTACTTAACCATTTTGCTTTGAGAAAGACGAAGAAGAAGAACGGAAGAAGGCGAAGAAGAAGAACGGAAGAAGGCGAAGAAGAAAAACATCTTTGCGGCCACGTTGTTCAGGGACGTCATTAGCTTAAGCTACGTGGAAAGGCCTCTGCTCACTTGTTAAAGTATGTTGTTATGATTTTCGACCAATATTAAAGAAAACTGGTGGTGTTGACGCATCCTGGCGTTGATATTATGGCGTTCTACTTCTTATTTATTCTACTACTACTCTTGGCTACATGGGTAACCACATTTGTTACTACTCACCATTTAATGTACTGGTTTGTATCTCGCATGGGCTCCGTGGTAGAGTTATTGAACTTCTCCGCGCGAGCATCTTGTCTTTGCTCATTGACCCCGGTTTCCTCGCCTCTGTAAGTCTCTTGATATCAAGTAAATTAGTTCAATGAATTGACATAATACCAAAATCAATATCTAATTTGAAATTGTATAATTAATTAATTTTATTTATCAGTTAATTTTTCATCACTTTGGCCTAAATTTGCATTATCATATCTTTTATATTAATTACATTAAATTAGTATTTCTTGAAATTTGTTACCAGAGAAGTTAATGCTTGTATAATAAAGAATTCAAATTCTAATAGTCAAGAATGGCTAATTTAGATATAATACTGCTCAAAACGTTGACTTCACTTATCAACAGTACCGTGCTTAGCAAGGGTTACATCTTAGCTTTAATTTTTCAACTTTCAAGTTTTATCAAATTAATTGCATCGACAATTATTGGCCTCAAACAACCCCATATTGAAATTAGGCCTAAAATCATTACATCCTCTACTGTGGACACACTCATCCGAATGTCCTTCATACCAAGAAAGACATGTTTGTAGATCTGCTCTTAGAACTGGAGTAGTTTTGTCTTTATTTACAAATTCTTCAATTTAAATATTTATAAATCAAAGTCCATTAACTAGAAATTAGGATATATCTGATATAATATTAACTTACAATTTTAAAGAATAAATTCTGGTTAAAAGGACACACCGTTGGGAACCCTGAATACCAAGGAGATCTTATTCATCTCCTTTGGTGGCCTCAAGCGGCAAATTTCACCAACTTTGATGCTTGCTTGAGGTGCAACTTTGGTTGAAGAAGAAATCTTTAGCCCACTTCAACAGCAAAAGGGATGCTGGAGGCACATTTGGAGTTCATGATCCGTATAACTTTTGAGGTTGTCTTGCGTTCACTGATGTTCATGGCTTTGCTCCTGGCCTTTTTGCTGAATGATAAAGGCTACCCTAATCTTTGCAGAGTGCATTTAATGCAGTGTTTCGCCTGCGGGAGAAGGAACATTGGCCTCAATATTCTTCGCGGGTGATGGAAGAACATATGACGATGCCTGTATTGGTTCGATGGCTATGGGCCAACAAGTAGCTGACAAAGTCATCTTTAGTAGCTGACTCCCTCTAAACAAAGAATCTACCCCTTCCTATCTAACAACGTCAAATAATATGAGTGTTGCCATATTTTCATCTTATTGTGTCAAGCATTTGTCGTCATGTGGAGCTCAATAATTCTCTTTATGCTGCTAAAGTAGGCAGAAGGATAGCTCCGCCTACTAAAAGTCGCACTTCAATCAGGCGTCAAGGTCGTGAATATTTGCCACGACATAACAACAAAGTAGAAGAATAAGATCTTAATTTGACGAGCCTTACTGGTGCGTGAAAACTAGAGTAAAGGACCACTGACAAAATGTTCGCGCGGGTTAGCTTAATAAAGGGCTCACATACCACCTGCAAGAAGGCAAACCACCGAGTCAATTGAAAGCGACCTGTTTGTGCGCATCTACACCCAGCAGAAGTAGCAGAAAAGTAAGCCTTCATAGCTAAGTCAGAATGCCTCAACACCAACCAGCCTTTTTCACCTTAGTCAGAATGTAACGACAGGTGTTTTTTTTGCCACTCTCACTTCCTCATGCCTCCTTTTCTCTGAATAAACACTGTGAGAGAAGTTCTCAAATCGAAAAAGTAACAATATGTATATAATGGAACAATCAGCTACAAATTCAGATTGGGTAGCTTATGTATAATCTGAAGGATATTTAAACGGGTAATACGTTAATCAGGCTTTCCAATATTGCCCTTGCTTCCATTGGAACCTTCATACTCATATTAGTGCAATGGTGGCTTATTTAGGTTGTTTTCCATCTGCAAACTAATCAAATTAATTTTTGTCTATATATATATCAGAAGGTAGTTAGAGTTGTTCATCACGCAGGGTCAAAAAGTGAAATTTGAAGTATATATTTTTGTTTATTTCCATTTTCGATAATATTTTAGATTCGCGGATAACTTTTCTTTCAGTCCTGATTTCTTTAAGTATAAATGTTTCAACAAAGGCATAACCAGGCTGTCAACCTTTGGAATGGGCATCTCAATATATATCCGAAATCAACAACGTCTATAATCTAGCACATTTGCTCATAACCCTCTAACCTTAGAAAATATCACATCTTAAACTTAGTTAACCTACTCGTTTCTTGGCTCGGTAAAATGGCATTACAAACTTCCTTACAAGTCAATTGCGCTGTGACTGTTTTTCCTCCTCTATTATTTTTCCCATCAATTTTGAGCGCTTTGTCTCAATGTCATTAGTGATCAGAAGCAAGATTTGAATTTAGACTGTCTTTTACTTTAAGTAATATCACCCCCTCGGAGTCGGTTAACACATTCGATTTTCCCATTCTTTTGTGTCTCTTAAACTGCTCGTTGTTTGCCGTTGTATTTTGTTTTTATATTTTGGTTATTTGAAATTTGTATGTTTTTTTAATTATGCCGAGCATTAATCTGTAACGTGATTACAGCGACTGGGCTCTTTAAAAATATGAAAAAATGACCTAGCTGAAGGGTCGGCTAACTAGATAATGGTATCTTGTCACTCCTGTTTTTGGACAAAACCTGTGGCATGGCTGCTTGCAACCTGGACCATACCAGGCATTTTGACCATCTATTGTTTCGTATATACATATTTCACATATGAGGTTCACACATGGATCATTCCCCAATTTGTATCCTTTTGTGACCATTTGACACATGGAGTTCATTCCAACTAAGTCACAAACTCGGAGACAAATATTTGCTGGTAAAGTTTTTCTTAGTCATCCATTATTCATTATTTATCATGTTCTTTTTATTTATAAATAAGAAGACGATTAAAGAAGTAAAGATAGAGATGGTGGCTGGATGATCTCGTAAAAATCGAAAGGAATGAAGGATACAAAATTGTGAACTGAGAATTTTGATGCTAATGGAAGTATGATGGCCGTGGGTGTCGTATGAAGACAGTCGATGAAGACTCAAACAATTTTATACTGTTAAATATCCACTCGTTTCTCTCTTCAACATATATTTCCTCTCTGATTTTCTTCTTCATTTCACCTTTTTAAAATAACAGAAGAGGACCGGAGAGTAAAAGATCATTCGAGTTTTAATAACTGTTTCGGAGTCATGAAAGACAGTCACGCACCGGAAAGATACAAGGAGTTACAAGGAAAGAAATTACCCTAGGAGACCTTACGGTCCATTCAAAGAGGGTACCTTTGGACTAGCAATCGAGCGGGCACATGGCTGCTAAATTGTTTTGCGTCCCTAAACGGCCACTTTTCAAGACTTTGTCTAGTCTTGACTTGAACTGGTCAACAGATTCACTGTTGACAACTTCCACTGGAAGTGCGTTCCACTTACCGCAGATACTGTAGGTGAAAAAAATTTCCACACAGATTGCGGTTGTAACGCTTTAGTTCAAGTTTGAAGCCGTGATTGCGCGTTCTTTTCTCACTCAGTGTGAAAATATCCCGGTAGTCAACATTGTCGAACCCTTCGAAGTATTTTGAAGTATTATTTCATTCACTTAATGTATATTTATACTCTATTAGGGAGTAATAAAGATTAGGCCTTCTACCACTGCTTTATATTAGAGTTTTTCTGGCTCACTGCTCTCTGTTTATCCGTCTCTCTCTATAGATCTTGTTTCGGTTGGGGGATTTGGTTAGCAGAGAATCAGCACTTACGCCACATCTGAATAACGACTGATTTCTCTGGTATCTGAAAAGACCTTTGTTGGATGGCCTTTCTCGGTCATATTTTGGCTATTCATTTAACCTTTGCCCTTTTTCGTTCGTTAAGACTTTGATAATTTATATATGCAGCTAATTATACTGTAAGCCAGTGTCTGTCATAAGCTACCTCTTGTTGGACGAAACCGTTAATGTGGTTCGCTGCAGAGAAATTTGTTGACAGAACTTGACAAGAAATTGACCATTAAAAAAAACAAGATGTAGATTAAAGGTGAGGTGAACGAATGATTCAACGAAGAATGAATATACTTCTGAGACATAAAGTACCAAGAACTACAAAAATGGAGGTGAAATAAAAATGAAAGAAAAGTAGACGATAAGAAAGGGTAGCAATAATAGATAAAGAAAAGAAAAATATGTCCTTTTAACATTTTATAAAATTACGGCATCATCGATTCTATTCAATATATGGTGGGGGAAAGATAAAACTTTAGTGCCTAGGTGGTAAAATGTAAGTTTTTTTCTAGTATAACTTTAGAATTGTAAGGGTATTATATAGGGAAAGGGGAGAGTACGAAAAAACACATACAGGTCTTGTATATCTCTCTAAAAAATGGAAATACTTAAAGTACACAAAGCACGAGAAGGAAACGGAAACATGTTGTTGTTGTTGTGAGAAGAATAGAATAACTGAGGGACATGTTTGGAAGAGAGAAGGGGAGCGTAATAGTGAGAAAAGGAAGGAAGTGGTATTCACATGGTTGCCCGGTGAAGGGGCCATCTGCATTATTTATAGTTCTTTTATTTTCTTCTATTTAGGTGTCCTACTATGGGATCTATTTATCCAATTATTTTTGTTTATATTGTCCCACTACGGGATCTTTTTATTTTGTCTTTATTTATGCTGTGCCACTAATGGGGTCTTTTATTTTGGTTTTATTACTATTTATCTTTCTAGTGTGTCCGACTACGGGATCTTTTTGATATAATTCGTTTTATTAATTACTTGTTTCATATAATTTTGCCTTTCTTCTCTAACTTCTTAGTTGGATGTTGGTACGGGTTCCTCTGTCCTGGTGCTTGGGAGGTATCTTTTGTATCCTCCTTCCTCTGCCTCTGAGTTAAGAGCCGTTAGAGTCTCCATGGTAAGAATATCCTCTCATCTTGCCAAGATGTCTCGTCCTTTTTAATAGAGAAAAGTATTTAATGGTTCTAGACCAATCTCTTCATGAAGGCTCCTCGAAGTCTGGTACGCATACCACCTAGTTGGTAATAACTCTCTGAATGATCGAAGTGTTTTTTCCTGACACCGCGTTGAGCGGTATAGCAGGGTACACGAGATTAGGTCTGAATTAACTGGTCTACAATTTCTATTTCTTCGCTAAATCGAAGGAGTTTGTCTATTACAGTGTTAGCGTATCCTATCCTGGAGCTGATGTGTCCGCTCATGCCAGTGCTGGAAAGTTTGAAACTGAGCACGGGTACGTGCGGTGAGTATTCAATTTCGGTGTCTTCAAGATTTAGAGGGACCGAACGATGTCTTTCTATTGTGGCTACCGAGAATTTTGATACGTTGGTCCGTATCTTCCAGCGTTTCTCGAACCCGTGGATTTTATCGAACTCGCTGGTCGTGGCTCTTGCCATCATACTTGCGGAATTTTTCCTCTGAGAAACACAAATTGGGTGATATTGTCTGCGTATTGAATGTCAAGGGTTCTTGTATCGATCAATTTAGGGATGTCTCTCATAAAGAGGATGTAGAGAGTGGGGCTAAGGCATCCTTCCTGACGGACACCGGACAAGAGCTCGAAAGCTTCCGCTGTATGCTTCTCGAAGGCGATGACAGCTTGCCTGTCTCGAGTCTCAGTCTTGAGATTTTGTATTTCATGCCTTCGATCCAGACTTTGTACAAGGCCTTATTTACATATCCGAAAACCACGTCGATCCATCACTCCCTAGCATGCCCCACTACTACATGTTAAAACATGTGGTCTATGGCTGTTACCATCCGTCAGTGACTCCTGAATCCATGCTATTCCTCGTTCAACGGAGAGTGCTCTGAAGGGTGTTTTGTTAGGCTGCTGTTGTGAATATTTTCAAAACCTCCCCAGTGTTTTCTAGTAATGAGATAGTTCTGAAATTCGAAACCTGGTTCACTGGTTTCCCAGACTTCGGAATAGAAATTATTTTTGAGGTTTTCAGGCCATCCTACAAATATCCCATTGGCAGGCATGAATTGAAAAGGTTCAGCGGCCTAGTCCAAAGTCTCTTTGGTGCCTCTTACAGGTGACTGAAGGTGATTTGGCTTAGGCTTGGGGTTTGGGGTCAACGATGCGATCGCCTCACACAATTCCGCACTGGTGATGGAGTTCCCCTCTTGTGAGTTGCCGTGGAGACGGTGGAGGTTCGAGGTTTAATGAAACGACTTATGAAGGAGAGAAGAACAAAAATAATAAAGAAAAGAAGGGGGGAAAAGATAGAAACAGTGAAGAGCATATAGTACCAGGTGGTGGTCTGAATGGAAAAGATATTGAAGTACTGAAGAATTAATACTTACATCCTAGAAGGCCACAAGTTCGCTACCCCGTGTGATCACGGAAATGATTGCAACTCTGTCCAAATTTCTTATTTACCTGCGTAGGTAGCGCCATTCGTCTTTAGCGTCTTGGACGAGATTTCCCGACCAGATAATGGAATGCCCATTAAAATATGAATGACAATCACTCGTGAGCTATTAGGGATCAGATGATGGGTCATCGTTTAGGGAAAGGTTTCGCCATCTTATGGTGCGTTTTAATACCATTAGCAGATATGAAAGCATTCGTGACCCCAGGGAAGGAAAACACCCGTTTTGCGTCAGATGTATGTTCATATAATATGATCGTCCCATAGGGAACACTAATACTCCATCGGGAGGGTTTGGAAATAGAGGTGAGATTGTGTCTGTTGCGCTGTGAAGTTTGGTAGGAGTATGCTGCGGCATTCTAATTGGCTATGTCTATGATAATACATGTAGATCTATTTACCCACACTGGTGTGAGAGCAGCGTAAACACCCAAAAAGCAGCACGTCGTTACTAGCTTTGTGTCAGCGCTGTCTCGTAATAACCCTTTGCTTCTACGTCATAAATCCAGCGCCGCATCTTCTAGACAAGCAAAAGCTCCTCTTAATGAGCGGTTAATTTACTGACCTAATTGAATCGAAGGAAAGGCACCCGTACTTATTAATTTTGACATGGGAGAGGCGCGCCGGTGTACCACAAAAGTTCAAAACCGTGCTTTGGCTCAATGTATTTTTTCTAAATGTTAAGAAGATAGAGAATTTAAGAGCGAGATAAAAAAATAATAATGAGAACAATGTAACACATAGTTTGATAGCAAACATACCAAACCCTATGTATTTGGATTATAATAACCAGTTTATGTTGTCTGAACAAGTGTTCGTACAATAAGACACAGAAAATACAAACTTAACGCTTCTAGATATATAGCATAGGAAGAACTCAAGCAAGGTCGTCCAAAAGTTACTTATTAATAAAAATATTATCAATACTTCATTTAAATAGCTACTTAATCCCGTAAAAACGCAGCTACCTTTAACTACTTAACTACAAGTAAAAAACTTGCCGAGAGGTTTACTAAGGATGGGAGAAGTTGAGTCAAAAAGATATACGTGAAAGAGACAGTCAAAATGTAGTACTTGGCGGGCTATTGATCAGGAAAACTAGGCCAAATCATAACATACTTTCAGGTGCATGGAAGCAAAGTAACCTTGCATGAGATTGCTACATGATAGATATTTAGTTACATTTAATTTGACAGTTTTCGGATAGGAACCTGGTTTATTTTAACTTAAGAAGTTCAGATCAGTAGCATGTTCACACGCCCTACGATCAAGACCTGTGGTTAAATGCCATTACAAAACTGCTCTCATTCCTCTTATTGGAAATAATGCCAATAGACCACGGACAACAACATCCTTGCTAAATTGCCCCCAGCAAAATGGAAAGGGGAGGGTCCATGCTTCTAGAAGGAATTAAATATAGGGTAAATAAAAGTGGGGAATAACAAAATTGATGAGCTAATAAAATCAAGGGCAAAAAAAACGACCAATAGAATCTCTTTTTATTCACCAAATCCTCCGGTTTCTAGGAGTGGACGCCAGAAAAGAATTCGTGTGGAAAAGGCAAAATTGAGCACTGAAGATCCTTTGCTGGAGCTTTTGACCCGCATGAACCAAGTTGGAGGGGGAGGATAATAATTCCAATATCCTGCACATCAAGTTGGAGGCCTTCAGAAAGGGACGCGCCCCTCCCCTTCCTGACATAATTGTACGTTCCTTGGCACAAAATGGTGATTGTGCTTCAAAATCTCTTTAGCGGAAAAATGGATTCGCAGACAATCAAATGTGTAGCATTTTTTTCTTAGAGTATTTATGCGGTTTGAGAAAGGCAAAGAGAGGCGAACTTGTGATTTATTTGTGAGGGGAAAAATCCCAATTAAAAATGATGGAAACGTGTAGCATAGTTATCTTTATGTAGGTTGATATATATGTTTTTATTGATTGATTAGCATCATTTATTGAATTTGACAGTTAGTGTTGCCTCATTGATTTTGAGATGTGGATTCTCCAATGGCCAAAGAAGTATATGGTTGTGAGGAGGAATAGAATTCAAGAGAGCAGCAAATTCGATTATTAATTTTTATAGGACGTCTTTTGACAGACTCCCTTATCTTCAGGGACATGAATAACTTTAAAACAAAAAACCGTCCCTTTCCTGCCCCTGAAGTTAAAAGAGTCGATCAAAAGTAAAGAAATCTAAAAAATTGAGAAGAAACTGGAATTATAAATCTAGAACAGATAAAAGAAGAAAACTGATCTTCTGAATTCCTTTTCTCCCCACAACAATGACCATGTACTCTTTGGGTGGTTTTACACGCTGCAATTCTAAATCAATAAGGCAAACTACTACTGTCGAATTCAATAAATGTTCCATGCTACATAACATGACATCTCCCCTCTCTCTCTCTCTCTCTCTATATATATATATATATATATATATATATAGAGAGAGAGAGAGAGAGAAAGAGAGACTTAGGTAGGAGTTTCTCTTTTATACATGTTATTTTAAAGACCAGGTCCAGCTAAGCTTTTTAATTATAGCTCAGCTGGACCTGATCTTTAATAAAACATGACTATATAAATCAAAACGCAAAAGGAAAGTGAATATAAACGGAATTTATTTTCTTGGGACAATGAATTTCCCTAATTATGAAAAATACATGCAGAAATAGCACTCAAACCAAGCATATTGAGGTAGCCAGCAACCACTTTGATCTCAATTGTAATTTATTTCATCCTTTTAAAACAGCGAAAAATAATGTGTTTTTTATCTTAAAAATAAACTCCTGGTTAGAACCAACGACCGTAAATAAACAAGAGGTAAATTTTCCCTCTATATAACTAGGAGGTAACTCTAGTTAAATGCGGCCTCGTATCTCTTTCTTCTATTCGAATACGAGCATAATTAAATATAGAAATGTGTTTCCATATTAAGCACGAAATTCGTGTTATGGATGTATGAGTTGTGACATTCAATGGATTTTATCCCTGTAAATTTTAGGTAGGAGGTTTCAAGTCTTTTAATTTTCTCTACGTCATATCTTTGATTTTAGGATTTTGTGTTACTTGAACGTCGTGGCTGTGGATTCCAGAGGAATCTGTTATTAAATTGGCATTCATTTTGTCTGACCACACTAGCAAAAAATATAATCATAGATCTAGTATCGATCAAAAATATATATGCTGAGAAGGAATCTAAAAAACTAATTGCGGGCTAACCTTGGGAGGACATAGGTAAGTATATCGTTCAAAAGAGAATGTGAAAACATATAAGGATTTTAAATTTCGTTAGAATCGGCCGAATAGTTAGAATGTTATTACAGAACAAAAAGAGCAAAACGGGGACCGACCGACGGACCGACATAGTGAGATATAGAGTCGCCCGCGATTAAAAATGAAGCGAATTCTATAATCATAAATGTAGAAATAATCTCATCCAATTATGATCAGACCTCTTAAAATGATGAATAAAATAGATCATGCTTGATCATGACTTAATTTCTAATTGAATTTTAGCTATGAGGGGAAATACTCCCTTTTTTCTCAAAATTTTTCAAACTTTTCTAAATTTCTTTGATCCTATATATGTACCTTAATTGCCCTAAGCTTATAGGAAATTGAGTAAACAGGTGTCAACTTAAAGGAAATATCCATATTTTTAAGAAACCTTTATTCGAACATCTTTGGCAATATGTGTAATGCTGTAATGAATTTTAGTTATAGAATTTAATATTAAATATAGATTTTTATCTTTCGCACAGTCTTGAATGACCTTTGGGGATATCTCTATAAGTAATGGAAGCAAGGTACTTCAAAACCCCGTGGTGTGGCTGTGCGGATATTGAACCAAATTTTAAACTACGATAACAATGGGTTTCCCAAATATAATCAAGGGATCATAATCAAGGATTCATCTAGGAGATGAGATTCTTGTTCCAATTACATAACTTTGTGTCCTTGAGGAGTTCGAGAGCAAGAAAAAGTAAAACGAAGAGGAGCCTTCGGCTTATTTCAATACACGGTCACATTGTCGTTGTTCGAAACAGGTCTTCTTAAAAAGAAGATGCCACAAAGGGCTCATTATACATAATTAGCCTGATGGTGATAATAGGCTAAAAATAATGGTAATTCTCTTAAATAAGAAAATATGTAAATATGGTCAGAGAAAAAACATTTTCAAAATTTTAGAATTATCTTCTAAATACAGTTTTGACCCCACATTAATTGAAAGATGAAAGATTTTTCACTTATCTGCAAAACAATTCAATAGATTTTAATCATTTTCAAATAAACAAAGATGCATACTCCACTTCCTGCCAATCTTCAATATCCAATCACTTAGATTTGACGAGGGATTCGTTATAGCTGTTTCCTTTTCTTCTTCCTCTTACCTCTCTCTCCTTCCACCTTTATCCTTTCATCTCTCTCCTTAACCACTCTCATCACTCTCTCCCTCTCCCTCTCCCTCTCTTTCTCTTGTCTCTTTCGAACCCATATATTCACCTCATAATTCGTGCATCAACGCCATCCCTTTTCACAGAATGACCCCTCCTACATCTCAAAACTCTAACCTTCCGTTATTGATATAAAAATGTAGGAATATTTTTCTGAACAGGGCTGAGAATATTCCGCAGAGCCAAGATTGATTCCTATACCGGTAATTGGGGATATTGTGGATCAGAAGCTCACCTTTCCTCCGCCTCTTTTGAGACCTAGGTATAGGAATGAGGCACCAGTGTGTCAAGGGGAGATTCAGGTCCTCGCATGGCATGCCTTTAAGAGGAAGGAGAAAAAATAATAAAAAAAGGGACCCGTAAAAGTTAATAAAGAGAAAAACAGTTATTGATAACTTTTTCAAATAAGGAATGATAGGACAGGTGGCCTTAATGCTTACGATTGGATTTTATTTGTTTGATTTAGTACAAAATGTCCTAAACTGTACAATATAAGTATTCCTAAAATGTGGACGAAGTCTCTCAGTTGATTCAACAATTGAAGTTGTGTGAATTGGATCTTTTTCACTATAACTTAAAACGCCTCGATGGTGATCAAAATTTAAATACTGGAAACTTAATATGAAAGGCCCCATTCATGATAATTTCTAAAGCCCACAGTGAAAATTAATACGAGGATTCCAAGTACTTTTGAACTTGGAATCCTCGTATTAATTTTCCCTGTGGGCTTTGTTACATTTATTGCTTACTAACGAGATACTTTTTGAGTTTTCCACACACACACACACACACACACACATATATATATATATATATATATATATATATATATATATATATATATATATATATATATATATATATATATATATATATATATATTATAGTCACTCTAGATTAAAATGAGATAATCGGGTGAGGGTTCAGCACTTGACGATGCTTCTTCAAATACTATACAGACCAATGATAAGTTAATATCTTATTTTCAAGAGTTCTCTACAACAATTTAGCTTGGAGAATCAAATTCACTTTCCTGAAACGCAAATTTAATTAGAAGTAATTTGCAAATCTATTTCAATATTAAAATATTATTCAACTTTAACAAAATGAATTGGAGCGTGAATGAATATTTAATCCTACTGACTGTGTACCTATCGAGCAGAGTTGGATGAAGTAATTGATTGGACTTAGGGGAGTCAAAAGACCTTCCTTGGTGAATGGAGCTTAATGACTTGATGGGGCAGCGAATGACAAGCGACAAGCGATAAGAGCATTGCGCAGGTGATGACTGTGACGGTTGATAATAAATTTATTTACATCTTCGCAGAGAAATGCTTGAGAATATAAACTGAATTCACCTTGGTAGGTGAATTTAATTCAATCTTTGGTGGATTTGACTGGAATGACAACTTGTTCGTCTGACATCGTGAGAAATTATAGTCTCTCGAAAAGCGGTGGAAAGTGTGTTTATCTTTAATAAAAATAGAAGTACACTGTTTACTTGCAAATGGGCGGAGTTTATGCAATCCCTTCTTTTCGTGTTCTCGTTATAAAGAAATTTCTGCATGACTTTATGATAATGGGAATTTAACTGAAAAGGGAGAAAAGTGGGCAGGCAGATCCTCGTCGAGGATCTGGACACTGTTACTCTATCACGAATCATGTTTATATCGTTAAGCTCTAGAATGAAAATTGTGTATATAAGCAAATAGAAGCCGACTCTCTTTGTGTTTTTTGCACAAAATAGAATCCCCTCCAGAGATAGAGGAAGGGAAGTTAAGGGGGGGGGGGGAATTAGGCCATAAATTTCAAGGCAGGCTTCTGAGAGAAGCGTGTAAGAGTTTAGGAAGTGTGTGAGTTTCCATAGGAGAAGGAAAGTTCTCTATACACACAA
Organism: Ceratothoa steindachneri; assembly: GCA_963969495.1. Taxonomy (NCBI): domain Eukaryota; kingdom Metazoa; phylum Arthropoda; class Malacostraca; order Isopoda; family Cymothoidae; genus Ceratothoa; species Ceratothoa steindachneri. The sequence goes on from OZ018329.1 coordinate 145,642,071, forward strand.
AGACATATATATATATATATATATATATATATATATATATATATATATATATATATATATATATATATATTAAACTGAGTATGGATTAATCAGATAAAAGTTGTGCTACGATATAAATCTTCATATTATATCATTTAATATTTAAATTAAAAGTTATTCAGTTTTTAAATCAAAATTTCATTTATTCAAAATAGAATGATTATCCTTTTAATTTACATTCTCATTTATTATGAAATCTTTCATATGTTATATATATTATATTTGTTTTACGATGAATACCTAACTGATACCTAACTCCTCTGCGAGTTTGTTTTGTATATTTTTGTTAGTTCTTCCGTTCTTTGCTTGCTTATTTCTCTCGAATGTAAACTTTCATTTTTAAGTTTTTTGTAAGTATTCCAAGTGTAAGTATAAAGGACATTTAACTTATTCTAGTGTAATCATTCTTAACTTAACCGATTTGTCGTAATTTAATTCCCTATCTTCCCTTTAAGGCTCTAACAAGTTATTTTATTAACAAAAGCAGTCACGTTTGCGTTAAAAGAGGATAATAGTCCTTTTATATTTTATCTCATTTTCTATAGTTTACATTTATGCCCAAATGGCTCCACAGCAAGGGAACAGTCGCGTCTACCTGTAGTGGCCTTTAACTCCTCCCGAGTTCAATGTATTGGCTGACAGCGGCAAGGACGCATAGAGAGTTAGACGTTAAAGTTATTTTCCTCGAACAACCATTAGTTGCTGCATCATGCTGCTGGGCCCTTGAAAACGACCGAAGACCTTCAATCAAGGCTGATCTGGCCCTTATGAAGAGCTGAAGTCAGTCATTTTGCAGTCGAAGCAATTGTCTATGTGTGGTAGTACACAGTATAGAACTCCACATTCCCTAAAAGGAATTAATGCATTATACTACACATGTGATGAATACATTTAATGAAGTTCTTCTTTTATCCTCAGTTAGCTTTCAAAGGAAATTTCTGCAGAACAACTGTAGCCAGTTTGATATATTTAGTTGTAAATGCCAAATTCCTGTTAACAAAGTGATTTTTTTATGGGTTAAACTTTGTTCTTCGGTTTTTAATCAAACTGAGAATTTTGTGGACCTGAATCTTAATCCAATACCTTCTATTTGTTATTAGAATTGGTTCCTACGATTTTTAGTTATTGGTATTTTTATAATTCTAGTACCAACAGATGGGCTGTACCTGAAACATCTGAAAACCTATAGAAGAAGGAAGTTTTCTTCTTCATCTTGTCCTTTATCTTTTAAATTATATCTAATATATATATATATATATATATATATATATATATATATATATATATATATATATATTTATACATACATACATACATAAATAGTTTTAATTTTAGTTTTTGAGTCACCCAGATATATTTGAAGCTTTCCTCCAAGGCAAGTTGGTCCTGACTCTTGGGAGATGACTGCCTGTCTCTTTATGTTTATTGATAGATTTCTAAAACACAAGATCTTCTACCGCTGTCTTTCCGCTCTATACAGTTACTCGATTGCGTCTCATTTTTCAGTCATATTCGTTAACAGGTTTTTTTATGAATTTGTCCATTGATTCACAAAATTCAATTAATCATGAAAGAACCTGCAAGAAGGAACTAATTAGTCATCCTTAAACTTATTTAAATGATTTTTAGAAGCACTATACGAGGGGGAGTCAAAAAGTTCTCAGATAAATGGCATAAAATTTTTATTTGTAATAATACTGTAATCATTTTTCTACATAAGCTCCATTAACATCTATACACTTTCTTAATCTATGAATCCAACGGTAAAGACCATCTTTGTAGAATTCATGGGGTTGTCTCTGGCACCAAGTAATGACCTGCTTTTTTGCTTCATCTAATGATTGAAACCGGGTTCCTTTTAGGTGTCCCTTTAAATTTGGAAACAGAAAAAAGTCAGAGGGTGCTAAATCAGGGCTATAAGGGGGATGAGCAAGAGTTTCCCATCGAAATTCCCGTAGCTGAGATCTCACAGCTTTGGACGAATGTGCAGGGGCATTGTCATGGTGGAACAAGATTTGCTTGTGGAGCTTTCCTCGTCGTTTTTTGCCTATTGAAGTTTTCAGCTTCCTTAAAACTCCTTCGTAATAGCTGGATGTAACAGTTTTTTGTCCTTCTAAGAAGTCTATTAAAATAATTCCCTCCGAATCCCAAAAAACTGTAGCCATTATCTTCTTAACGGACCTCTCTGTCTTGAACTTGATAGGCCCTGCTGCCCCCCTTGGGTGCCACTCTTTTGATTGATTTTTACTTTCAGGATCAAACTGATACACCCAAGTTTCATCTCCCGTTACTAGGCGCTCAAAAAAACTATCCTCGTTTGCTTCAATCTTGGTCAAAATAGCCAAAGAAAGGTTGGCCCTATGATTCAGCTGGTCTTCTCGCAACGCTTTTGGGACCCAACGTGCTGAAAGCTTGCTCAAGCCAAGATTTTCAGTTAGAATTCCAAATGCTGAGCCATGAGAGATTTCACATGCATTGGCAACTTCATCAATAGTAATACGGCGATCTTTATCCACTAGATTCCTCACAAGCTCGACATTTTCTGGGTTAATGGAGGTGGAGGGTCTCCCTTCACGTGGATCATCTTCAACTTCTTCTCTGCCCCCCTTGAAGCGCTTAATCCAGTCGTAAACTACCGCTCTACATGGCGAAGAGTCACCATAAACCTGTTGTAGAGCGTCAATAATCTTAACAGGCTTCCAATCAAGTTTAGTCAGGAATTTAATGTTCGCTCTTATCTCAAAATTTGCCATTTTATGGGTTCAAAAAAGTAACCTTTTTGAAGCACATCTAATACAAAGAGTCTCGACAAATTGAATGACGAATTTTGTAGGAATTGTTCAGAAAACATGAAAGTCGTGTTTGACCCTGTATTTACTTGTACAAAATCGAACATTTCAATAATCTGGCATTTGTCTGAGAACTTTTTGACTCCCCTACGTATATTACAGTTTTTCACTCTGTATATGGACATCAAATATTCCTATTTACTTTGAAACACTTTAATATTTATAACAATATCATTATTCTTTATTATTTACGAATTTTATTAATATTTAATCTATACATTTGGTGAAAGTATGTAATAATTGGTGAGGAAGGCCCTTTTATTTCACGCAGAATTCTGGGTTTTACAAAAGATGTAACGCTAAAATAATGAAGAGTATTTTCCTATATAAAATTTATTAGATATGAAATAATTTGCTTGATTTTTCACTTATCTATATTAGAGTAGATGGTTTTAAAGTCAGCCTACAGGTACCGTTTATATGGTGTGTTCCACGTCTGTTTAATCTCTCGATTCGGACTCATGATGTGAGACAACCTCATGGAACTCCCATCCCAAAGAAATGTTTCCCTTTATATTCTTCCAAATCAATTGAAAACTCTATTTTGAATTCACTGTTAGTGAACTAATGCTTTCAATTTATTTGGTGAAGAATTGTATACAGTTTCTTATTTCTTTTTTTAAATCAATTTTTAAACTGTAAAGACTTTATAGACATCCTATAATTCCCTTTCCAAGTCATTGAAAGCAACCAAGTTAATATGTATATGAACGGAATTGTTAAATATAACTTAACATTTAAATTTATTAATAAAGATGCTATATTTTCAATAATTTCCATTAATATATAATCCCTCTGACTCTTTCCATTCAACCTACTTTGCATTTCTCTCTTTAACATTCTCTTTTTGAAAATTGCCTTCAGTGGATCTTGGAACTCTTTGATCCTCTGAAACTCTGCAATTCGGTTAAAAGGAAAAAAGCAGAATCCAGATAGAAATAAGAATAATAAATAAGTGAGCACGTGTGAAGTATTGTAAGGCGCCTCTTTCTTAACACTAGATGTGTGGTTGCTCACAAACTTCCCCTAAAAATGAAGGAGGACACACCCACTTGATCTCGCTTTCTAAGGATCGATAGATGACGATGTCAAGCTGAGTGCAAGAAGCCTCTTTAATCCTAAGAGATGGGGTGGTAAGGGGACTGTGTGTCAAGAGAGCGATTTAGTGGCAATAAAAACTCACTAAAGAAACAACAAACTCCCAAATAAGAAAGTAGGGCTCTTTTATGGGGAGGAAGACCAAGACCAGAGGAAGTATAATTTCCTGGAGAATTGGGTAGACATTTGTGTTATAAAACTCGAACAGTTCCAGGTTCAACCAATTTTGAGGTGGAACAACGATTTGGGTTAAGGATTATTATTATCTCCCTTTAAAATCTATAAATTGTTTATCTTTGCTTTTTTTGCCGGGTGGTAATAAGGGAATAAGAAACATGATAAAGGAAGGAAATAAGATAAGCGTAGAGAAATTTAGGATAAATTAGGGGAAATTGAGCGAATTATTACATAATCATTTACAGGCGGTAAATAATTTCTTCCCTCCTGCTGCTCGCAATGTTAAATTTTTACCGAGACATTTTTTTATGATAAATTTTCAACTCTCCGCTCATTGCTTAAATTCTTTCATTTAAACTAACAATTTTATTCTCTAACTGCAATCAATGTTAATCTGTAAACCTTCTTAGTTAGCCAGAATGGACTGCTCTGGGGCGTAGAAATTCTTATCCTGAGATGAGGCCTCTCAATACCAAATTAAATTTAAGCCAACTTGCTACCTAACCTAATGTCCTCCTGCTTCGCCTCGGCCATTTTGGTCCCATTCTTCATCTCCCTCCAGCACTGGCGCCCTATTCGCTAATCTCCTTTAGGCTGAAACATCAACGCTAACATCTTAATCGACATCATCATTATGACCCTTCAAGGAAACGCTCAGGAGCTGTAATGTTACACTTTAAAGTCTCAAAAAGCTTCGAACAGATTCGCAAGATAGCAATTTCCTTTCGTCGAATTTAAAAGAGTAATAAAAACGAGCACGTAACACGCAGAAAGTGGGTAGAGAGAGATCTGAAAAGAAAGGGTTTAATCGAGCAAAATTGAAATTGTGTGGAAGATATACGGTATAGCCGCAGATCCTCCGGCCAACATTGTAGCCGGAAAGGAAAACTGAGTCCTTGGCCATGCGTGGGTGGAAAGGAGGAGGTGTTATCCAAAATAGTTTAGAAAAATCCAATCTAGTTTTTCATTCGCTTTTTTATGTCTGAGCAAAGCAGGTGAATGTATAATATTGGCCAACACCAACTTCATTGTCTAAGATTTTTAACTTATTTAGGACAGTTTTGAAGAGTTGAATCCCCCAAATCACATTGGTTATGCTCAAGCAGATTAACATGTTGATTTATCGCCACATGATGCATTTTACGTATTTTTACGTGTATGGAGATTTTCTATTTTTATAATGCAAACATATTTGTTATTTCTTTAGATAAACGAGCTATGAACAGTTTATATGTGAGAACTTTTAACTAACTGGTATTTCCCTTTTGCGGGTGAATGAAATGGACTCGACCAGATGTATAAGTTCGATATATTCTGCTATATCTCCGTGAGTACACCGTTGTTCCTAGCATGAATCAAGTCACAAGTTTCATAAAGGTGCTTACCCTGCTTATTTTGGTATGATACTTGGTCACCAAGATAAATCTCGGGCACCAATGAGGGTATGCCAGACATGTACCGAGTATCTGCCTCGTTAGAGAAAGGGCAACAAGAGTTGCCCATGGTTTGAAGGGAGCCGTCAAATAATAACACTGACTTTTTGCGCTATTGATATGCCTATGATCAAAGGAAGGAGCCGATGCAGCCTAAAGTATCCTAATCTGCAGTCAACACGTCGTCCTTTAGCTCATTATTATCAGATTCTAGTCCCTGTATTTGGAGAACTTCCTGACACTTGTGACGAAGATTCTTCCAGTGTTGAAGAAACTGAAGAAGAAAAGTGTTTTTTGGCGATGAGGCTCCACCTCCTATTTTTCACATTGTATTAAAAAAAGTACGGGTGGGTATGAGTGAAAAGGGTGGCAAATTGCTCAGGAATGGTGAGGGATTGGTTCTATTTATGTTGGTATATGGTGATGGTTGGGTGTTGTTGGCTGAGGCTGAGAGCTTTTAGGAAATTTTCCTCGAATAATTTTGAAAATGTGTGTGAGATGCGAGGTCTAAAAATGTATGTAGTAAAGAGTTATGTAATAAATATTATTGGGGTGCAAATGGGGTGGGCTATGATATAATAACCTGTCGGGTCACCCTTGTAGAAATGGTAAGAAATTCTCTGGGGAGATGGTTTAGTGATGGTAAGAAATTGAGTGTGGAGTATGCTAAGGAGATGCATGATGATATGCTGCTTTTAACTTTGGTATAGGAGACCCATACTATGTTACAGAAGGAGAAAGAAAGATCTAAAGTGAAAATAAATACATTTTTGAAGGTTGTTTGGTGTGGAAAAGTTGAAAAGAGGGAGGAATGAGTGTGTAATAGATATTATGGTGAGATTAAAGATATGAACGAGGTCCTAAATAGAGATGTTGTGTGATGGGCAATTGTTTCCTCATTTTTCTTATTTTGCTTGTTAATAATGAGCAAAAATGATCAAAAGTGATTGATATTAAAATATATTTCAATCTGAATGGGAAAATCTTTCACAAGCGCTGTTTTCCAAAGACATTTTAAAATATTGGCACAATTTACAGGCGGTGGTTGACCATAAGAGAATAAATATAGAATAATTGATTGAAAATTGAATAATTTAAAACCGAAGAAGTTCGTTTAAAGAACTATTAAAATTAGAAAATAAGTAGTTAGAAAAAAAGAGGAATAAATTGAAATGCGCAACCTTTTTTAGAATTTTGAGGAGGAAGAAATTTGGCTCAATGCATGGGTTTATAACTATCAAGTAATAGAGAAGTATTTAGAGAGAAAATAATTATTTACCTTCATTGTTTTTTATATCTCCTGGCTGCAATGATTTTTGAGATACTCGTATTTCTCAAAATTGGGGCCAAGATTTGCTAAAGGAAGGGAGGAACTAATTACAAGAAATCTAAATTAATAGAAATAAATAGAGAAAATACAAAACGAAAGAAACTCCTCCAATAAATAGCTAATTCGAAATCTTTAAGAACAAAAGTATACTAAAGACACAAACACCATGGGTTAGATTTCAATCCCATCACGTGCAGAGGTGTGAGAAGATTTTATTTAATAGAAAAGTCATCAGCATGAACACAAATCATTATTTGCTGCAAATGAGATCATACTTGGTGAAGAGTTAGGCTAGACGGAACAATATGTCACGTAACAAGGGAGTTAAATTAATGTGCAGAGGATCCGGAGAGAGCTAGATGAATCAAGCTGTCATTACGAGGTTGCGGTGGCTCGAAAACCTAATTGTAGGGAATCTGCTACAAAAGGAATCCCCGATTCTATCAGGATGATCCACGGCATCATTTACAACGATTCCAGCAAGACAATAAGGTTGTTCAGGAGCAATAGCTCCTCCGAACTTTGACGACGTTGAAGTCGATCATGGGGCGTGAGGTTTCTAGGGACCCAAAGGGCAGAGATTTTGGTCATGGCCAAATTGTGGTGGATGATGTTGATAACACTTCCATGCGATATTCCAAGTTCCCGCATAATTTCTTCGACCTTCACCCGTGGATTTTTGAGGATCATCCTCTCCACACGGGCCACATTGTCCTCGTTGGTCACGTCTAACGGGCGTCCTGGACCGGGGTCATCTTCAAGAGACTCACGACCATGGCGAAACTCCCTATTCCAGCAAACAATGGTTGCATAGGAAGGGGCGGTGTCGGTATACACTGCAACCATGCGTTTATGGATCTCTTTTGCATTCTTGCCTTCTTTGGTCAAATATTTGATCACTACCTTCTCCATTCTTGAAAAATTTGTGACAGAAAATCAGCGATCACTTCTGCTTCTTGAATATACGAGGCAGGAGCGTGCAACTGCAGGTCGTGACTTGTCATAACTTGTACTAACACCCCCACAAACAGCTATCCCCCTTCCTCTGTTTTGCCCTACCGATTCGCAAAACATATTGATCGCCCGTCGTAATACCAAGCCCAGTTCGAGCTAATTTTATAAAGGGGATCAGTAGATAAGACCCGCCGCCGGTTCTGACAACTTCTGAAGGTCTTGATTGAAGCCTACGATTATTTTATTGAATAAAATCAATAGTGGAATCCATCTAGGAATTAAACTTGTACTTTTGGTAAATATATGTGTATAGATGAACTCTTTGTGTTATTTTATTTTATTTTATTTTGAAGTTAGGCGACAAATTACTTACCGTGCCCTGAAATATCTCAATGAAGCTAATATTGCGCATTGTTATGCTATTTTGCTTAATAAACTATGCTCAACTTGAAAAGAAATTTGGTACTAACTTCTTTATCTTCGGCATCGGCTCCATCTCGTGCCTGAACATCGGTTTTGTCTTCAGTTATCAGGTCTCCTCGGCTTATTTTTGTTCCAGGCGAAAGGAGAGGGTCCAGTCCGGGTAAGAATGAAAGCCAGAAAGAAAACAGAAACGATGCTATTCGCTGAGGAATTTGTTTGGGGCGATCGTGGCTGCGTGACGGCCACGTTCTCACACTTGGTCAGTAATGCGTCTACTGCGCCTAAAAACATTGAAACATGCGGTTTTGTTGAGGCTGGTTGCATGAGGATGCCGGGTTCTTGGTCTATCACTTCTCGCCTTTGTTGCGCCTGCCCGCTGGCTGCTGCCCTCCTCCGCCTGAGGCAGTCATAGGAATCTTGTATGGCCCGTGTCTGCTTGGTCCGCCGTTGGGGTCTTGCTGTTGGTTGAGTTTACTCTGGAACCTCATCCACGAGTTTAAAACTCCCAACCGTATTGCTCTTGGAATCATTGAAACACTCAAGCACATGCAACACTTGAGTCTTTGGCAAAGTTTCAATGAATAGGTGATTCTCATGATCTCTATTACGATCTTAGGAGATTTTTTAGTAGCATCCTGAAGGCCGGAAAATAAATACGAACGTTCGACCTGATCTCACTAGAGGAATTTTGTGGGAGGGGTTGAATGAACTGATTAAACACATCCTGAGCTAAAAGTTGCTGTCAGTAGTCGTTGCACCAGTCGTAATTATTTAACATCATTATCATCATCACTTCTCACTAACTTTATAATTTAAGAAGGGGATTTTTTGACAATTTGAATAATAATTACATCTAAGTTTGGTTATGACATTTTTTTACCAAATTATTTCTAATAATTCTGTAATAATATCAAAAAACATTAACGGTGAAGTTCAGAAATTTATATAAGTATCGAAATTTTGTGAATTTTTAAAACCCAAAGAATTACAAATAGTGAAGTTCAGAAAATTTCATTTAGAATCCCTTTTTAGAATTATTATAATTGGCGAAGTTCAGAAAATTTAGAAAAATTGAACCATGGCTGCTTTTTTTTAGATTTTAAATTTTCATCTTTGTAGCGAAGCGCAAGCTTTCCCCGCAGGGGGAGGGGGGGGGGGCAGTGGTGAAGCCATTGCCTGGTTATATAATAAAACAAGAGGAGCGGCTCTGCTAGTCTTCTGGCGCTTCTCAAATGGAATCTAGTTTTAACTTCATTTTCGAACCCTAAATAGGTTTAGGTGAGCTCAAAGGCCGCGAAGATCTGAATTTTCCCGGTTTGTTTAAAGGTATAAAAGAAAGTTTCTCAAAACAAATGAAAATTATACTTAAGTTTGGAAATTTCGTCTACAAACAGTGAAAATTCATATATATCCCTACACATCTTTTCGGTCATTTTATTAATTGATTCCTTATTTTGTTGATGTATCGCAATGTTTTTCCATTATAAATAATGATTTTGAATTTTATCCCTCCCCATATAATTTCATTTGCCCAATCTTCTTTTCCTTGTCAAGAATTTCATCCAATTATTCGTAAGAAATTCATTAATAGACGTATTAACTTTCTTACTTGAGGAGCTGTCGAAATGTTTCGGATAATAGTCACGTATACATAGAACGTTCCGCTTCATCTCTTGGGATATAAGCCAAAGGTTTGTGAAGTATTACTCTTGTCATGTAGTGTAGGAGCTAAAATTTAATTCACCCACACTTTCGTTGGGGACAGAATGTCCTTTCCAATCACACTGTTACAGGTTGATGGGGTTCGGGGATAACATTCTTTTTCAACCATGGACTTTGTACTACTATTCCCTTTTGTGATGACTTGGTTTGTGTCTTCTCTCTTATTCCTAATTTTTAGTCGCGGGCGACTCTATATCTCACTATGTGGGTAGGTCGGTAGGTCGGTCCCCGTTTTTTTTGTGTTTAGGTAATAAAATTGTAACTATTCGGTCGATTCTAACGAAAATTTATCTTCCACTGAGTACCTACCCTTTTCTCATTTTCCTGCTGGTGTCCACTGCCCCCTCTACTAAGGACCACTTTTTCCTTTCAAGGGGAGTACCTCCTCTCTTCTCTGATCACCGCATCACATATCTTTCACACGTGTGCTTCTGTGGATGGTGGGTCCCTCTAGATGCCCTAACCCATTCTTACCCCATTTAAGCCGGATAGCGTTCTCATTTTAGTTCCTAAATCATTCCACAGACTAGTCTCGGGTACCCCTCTCACTTAAGGCTCCTTTTTCCTCTAGTTCTTCTTTCTTCATCATGGGAGAGAGTATTCCTCGGCATTCCTCTTCCGTTCGCCGCCCTGAAGCATCCGACGAACCTGGTATATCAGCCTCTGCCCAAATACTCCCAGTTCCCCCTTTCACTCACTGTAAAACCTTAGCTCACAATTATTTGCTGCCTTAAAACTCAGGCAATAACCAAAATTCCTCAGTAAACCCCTGTTCGGCAACCCTGCCGCGTCCTTTCACCGCTTTTGCCAAAGAGAGGTGGTGCTGACCTGCCTCCGCCTGGGTCATACCTGGCTAACCCACGGATATCTTACGTCTGATCTTCCTCACAAGTGTGACATCTACCATATCAGACTTACGTTCACCCCCGTGCTTTTTAGTGGCCCCTGTATTCCGCCCTCCCACATTGCTTATTTCATTTTTTTCTTTCTACTCTGACTCCTAAGACTTGCTTTTCATCCTGGTCAAAGCCTCCTTGTTCTCCGTAAACCATTTTTCCTTCTCTACCTCGTCTCCTGTGGATGTAATTCCCTTTCTCTTTTTCCTACTCCTTAATAATGACTATTTTGGCTGAGTAAGACGCGTATGCAGCAATCGGCGGTCAACTCTACTCCCATTGGATCTCATCCATTTGTATTTGACAAAAATCCTTTCCGTACCTCTTCGGATTATCTATCTACCTCTCGCGCATCGGACTCGCTCATGCTACTTACAAATGTGCAGGGTTTTCATGATTCCCACCACTCCTTCGTTGGATTACCTCTCTCGACACCCAATGAGTGCCCATTCTCCTTCATCTACATTAGAATGAAAGATCAAACATGGATTGATCTTTTCCCCTCCTACTTATTTTCTGCTTTTCGTTAATTATTAACACCCATTAACCAACCCATTGGCGAATGTATTTATTTCAGTAATTCAGGCCATTAAAAGGGGGAGGAGGGGGCTTTGCCCTCCTTTTATCACGGTTCTAAATGTTCCCAACCGGGCCATGACTTCTATTTCTTGGTGCGTTTCGAAGTCTTTAAAGCAGTTTAATCCCCACTTTCCTGCTGCGTCCCTTTTTGAGGGTTAAAAAAGTACCCAAACCGTCCTAGGGGACGTGGCATCAAATGTAACTAAGCCCGGATATGGATCCTCTGCTCTGGGATGCGGCCCTCCCGAAAATTTATTCTTGCAAAGGCAATGCGTGTGTGTGGGAAGGGGGGGGTCCAGCTTAGTCATGTTGATAGTGACGTTAATGCCTCCCCCTTCTTTTTGTGGAGCCAAGTCGACAATGTTTGCAAGAGAATTCCCGCTTGCTCGTCGATTAAAGTAGAGTAACATCAGGTGTGGTTAGTAACAGGATGGGCTCAGCCCTCGGGTTGACTTTGCGGTGGGTGGCATAAGCTGCAGTCAGCCATGGTTGAGATCTCCCGTTTAAAATGTATGTCAACACCGAGATTGGAACCAGACAGTGCGAATACGTAGTGGAATAATAAAAACTACAATACTTTTCAAGTAATTTTTTTTCTCTTGTTCAGTCTCTCTTTTCAAAGGCTGCTTAGACCCGACTTAGGGGGAAAGATGGCATTGATCATAACTAGAGAAATAACCCTGGATAATTGTGGATCATAGATTAAACATTTACATGTTCTCACACTCATCGTTGTCACCAAGTAGTCTCTTCTTTGATCTTCTCGGCTGTTTATCTTACTCACATTCTGACTTCCAAAAACTTCACCCCTTTTCTACGAACCTTTGAGTTAATTTGACGTCTTTTAAATAAGTCGGTTATTAGTGACCCCGTGTCTCCCGGACCCCGCCATTGTGTTCAGCCCCAAGGGGATGATACTGTATGTACAACCTGGAAAGTAAAAAAAACAACAAAAACTACACGGAGCTCTCCACTTGATTTTCTTTGAGGAAAGTCTCTAAGTTGGGTAATAAGAAAGAAGAGTCACTTGAACTGGGGAGGTAAAAAGACCCTGTTCCCCCCACCCCAATACTTGACCCAAGTTTGAACCCGACCTTTGGCTCAATATACACATTTTTGACAGCCATCCTATCGAAATTTAAATCCGCAGCCATTTGCGGCTTTGTTAAAAGGCCATTGTAGGTAAACGGGTCCATGGACTGAGGACGATCGTTTTTGAGCTGATTCTGTGGCAAGAGATTCCTCCGATGTGGACTCTTGTCGCCTCGTTCTAGATGGAGCTCGTCCATGCTGGGGTTGAGGCTCTCTAGTCGGAGGACGCATTTATCTAGCGATCCTCCGTGGCTTCGTGGCAAGGTTGAGGTGAAGCGATAGTCTCGTGCTTGTTTGCACCCCTGAAAATTGAAATACGTTAGTTATACTTGTTTTTAGGGGGAGGGGGAGTTAGATTACACAAGTTATATATGGGGAAGAAATGCGAGTGGAGATGATAGTGATTTGAATGATAAAATCGGTTAGTTTGGTCCTAATGTTGGCATTACTTTTTGGTAAGGAAGTGGGTATGACCACTAATTGGTCACATATGGGCACTACTCACTGTGGCCTTTCACAATCAAGGAGTAGGAGAAAGAAAGGTGGAGAAAGAGAAGAACGATTATGCATTTATAACAAGAGTAGAAGTTTACTATGAAGTGAAAGAACGGATAACTTGGGCACAAGTCGCCGCAATCACGCCACAGCCAAATATTACTCTAGATTTACAAACATATATCATGCCAAAAACAAACAACAAACAAAATAAAAACAAAGAACCATGGTAAATACAAACATAATACGAAAATAAGCAAGACGAAGAAAACATGCCGCGTCGGAAGGTCCTAAAGGAGAAAGCAGGTCAAAGGATTAGGGGTGAATATGCAGTTGGACCATGCAAGACTCGTGGTAGTTCGGGAATCAGTGAACAGCACGAATTCTGTGGTAGGAAGTAGGGTGGTAGTACACGGAGGACCTCCTTTAAGGAGTACAGCACCGCCGTGTACGATGAACACTCGTTAGAAACGCGGAAGAAAAGTAAGCGCCGTTGCATCGTCTCAACAACAACTACATCAGACGAGCTATGGAGTAAATAAGGGTCATTGGTGAATATGGCTGCGCCTTGAGAGCGTGTAAGTACATGATTGAGGATCTCTAATTGGAGGACCCTTGCAAGCTTCAGAGAATCGCCTCCTAACAAGCAATGTTACTGATTGTTGCTAGGTATATCTTCCAAGGAGGACCCGCATGAAAGAAATGTGATAGATTGGTGCAGATGGAATTGTAGGGCAGAGAATCATATGGCGCTATCCTTTGGAGGAGCTCGTGGTATTTAGTGAGGGCGGCAATGGGCAGCATATAGAAATCCAATGATGTGGGCATCCAGTGGAATAGGAAGAAAGTGGGCAGACAGGAATGTGTGCATGTAAGAAAGGAAATATAAGTTTCATTCCGACTAAGAACTAGTTAAAGGTAAGTATTTAAGACTTGTGGAGGGAGAAGGAGAATCTCTGTGAAGCACCTCACTCAAGAGCCGCTACAATGCTTAGTACGATAGGTCTGACCCCCGTGAAAAGAGATCTACCATAAATGAGACCACTATTTCTTCAGTTTACAGTGCTAAATGTTTGAACGGGAAGAAAGCAAGTGATGGTAATCACAAAGAAAGAAAGAAGTACCCTTAGGTCAGAAACCTGGTGAATGTCTTATTTTTGCGATAAGAGGGAACTAGACGTACCTGGAAATAACGGAGGCGCAAAAAATTAGAAATGTAAGTAGGTAGGAAACCACGAAGTCCATGAAAGAACAAACTATTGATAATAGAGAAGCGGCGAGTAGTGCCGTAACTTTTGTGGATGTCAAAGAAGACAGGCAGCATGAAAATCCCTCCAGGAAGTTGTGGATAAGTTGGAGAATGTGATACCGAATACTACAAAATTGGTGGAAGCTAACATGGCAGTGAGGAAATGGAACTCTGCGTGAGAGGAGAGACACGCATAAGGGATACCCTTTGCCAAGGAAAAGGGAAACTGCCTTCCAACCAGATCCGAGTTTTTTATCCAACAGCAAGTGGAGCGTCGATACGTAGAGGTTTTGGATGAAGCAGTCGAGAATTCCGTCAGGACCCATGCCAGTAGACGACAGGAGGAAAAGACATGTCACATCTATTCTATAAAGAAGTCCCGGTTATAGTCATCCGCACTCATGCTTAAGAATGGATGCAAAAGTGGGTTGCCCTTTGAAGAGCTTGAAATGAGGTGAAATGGAGGGCCAGTCTCTCTGCAATCACTCATTCAAATAGGAATGAAATGCATTTTCATGACGAGAGTTAAATGTGGGTAGACTAGTCTGATCACTCTGCAATCACAATCTTGTTGCTAGACGTCTTTAGTTAGGTAGAACATAGAGAGACTAGAACCCAACACATTGCCAATTCTTATCGTAAACTGCTTTACTATAGTGAGAGACCACCAGGAGATGGCGGGGGTTTGACTGTGACCGAAGTAATTAGTGAGTTGAGGAAGATTATCGCTTCACTATATGTGCGGAAATCAAACACCCTATGGAAACAAGAAGCTGTGCCGGTAAAGAAACCCGACAACTCTGCTCAACAGAAGTGCCATCTCTATCTAAGGTACAAAGGATAGATAGAAACTGGAAAGTGGTTGCCATTATAACCTACTGGGCTACCTACTAAGAGAGATTCAGCAGTGCTTTATTACGAACGAAGGATAGATCAAGATAGAATTTTGGTCGAAATTTAAAGCAAGGAGCAAGGAGTCCAAATGGCGCAGAAAGTTAGTAATGAGAAATCTGTAAAGAAAGTCGACTAAGGTTCAAAATGTGACAGATCGGAGGGGTTGTAATGGTCAGGCTGTGTTGTACGCCATACTACAATCAATATAGAGATTAGACTCGATTAGTGCAATGGTTAACCGCATGTTTAATGCATGCAGTATGGTAGGGATGGGACGAAACTTCGGGTAAAGGAGCCGGGAGAGCAAGCCGTTCTACCTGGTTTCCAGTGCAGCATGGGCTACCACGCTACCTCACCAACCACTTTTTAACGGTTGCCATTGAAGTAGTAGGAAAATAAAAAAAACATAGTGGAATGTAAAAAAAGGTGAAAAGGATGAACTGAGGCAGAGAGACAAACAAATATTTCTCTATGGCACTAGATTTGGGAGGACGTGCCACTTGTGGAGGTACTATGTGTAACAGTCTACAGAGCCTTCCCCTCTCGGGCAATTAAAACAGGAGTGTAAGTGGAAGGAGGGAAAGAGGTTGTCGATTCGTCATTTAGACACGAGAAAGAAAGTTCGCCTATAGGGAAATAACAGTGGGGACGGCGAAATTGTATGGTCCTCACCCGAGGTGAGGTCCCTGTAGATAAAACCTCCTAAAAGAAGGGTCTTTAGAGTTCCAGTATAAAGCTAAAAATATAGGTAGAGGAAGGACAGTGGTGAAGACTGTAGGGTGGATCAAAAAGGAGGGTTTTGCAAAAGATTTTGAAAGTTAAAATTTTTTATGGACCCAACATCAAAAACTATTGTGTTGAAATTTCAAACTTCTAAATTAATATTTTCAGATTCCTCAACGCAATTGAAACTTTGAAAAAGAAGCAAATATTTCGGAAAATTCTATCTTTTTGTTTTCAAACTTCAAGTTGTTACATCAACATTTATATTATTTCCATAATATTTAAAAAAAAATATATTTCCATAAAACTTTACAATCTATATTTATACTTCCATTTTATTAAATAAAAATAATCTATTAACTATTCGATAACTTTTCTTTCCTTTTCTTCCGCTTGTTTCCATGCAAACAATTAATAGTCGATTATTTAAATTTTCACTATTATTCAATATCCATTTATTTAATGCAGTTAGATTTTTGTAGTATTATTACCTTTCATTACGAATCCTTCTTGGTAATAAATCGCGGTATTTTTGCCCTGGACTCAATTCTACTCCTTATATACCCATCCTTTTTATCTTCTCCACAAACTGCTAGTGACGCTTCTGTGATCAGTTTGATGCATTTCTCAACTGCTTGTGTGTGACAAGGAAAGTTCGGAATATTGATTTTAGGATGTTGACGGAAAAAATTCTTCAAGTTGATGATCAGAGAGCATCCTCGTCAGCGGAGGTTCGGTCACAACGGTCTGCTACCAATTAATTAGGTGGATGTAGTCGTCAGCTTCAATGTTTATGTCCAGGATCTTCAAAGTGCGTATTGATTTCCATTTATAATCTTTTCGTGCTTTCATAATTTTTACAAAGAATGCAGAACATTTGAATGCAGAACAATTGTTCTGCATTATTTGTATAATCGTCACATTTCTGTTTGAGTGAGATCACATTTTTCCTGCTAATATTTCTCATTAAAGCCTGATATTTTTAATTCTTTTTCTTCCTTTTGACACACACGGGATTGATGCCGTTTTCCAAATAGAAATTAACTTCTCCGCTACTAATGAGATAACTTGTTTAATTGGCGGGTCTCTTCTTTTGCGGTTCTTTTCCTTTTCTCGCTCAAACAAAACATATTTTATAACATCTTTATAAGTTGGCAACACTCGTTCACTAATGGCGCAGGGTGCGCCAAACAAAGGGTTTTCAATTTTATGACGCGTTCTAGGTTTAAATGCCATAATTATATATTTTTTTCTTGCATATTATTTACCTCTGAAATATAATAAAACATGTATAAATTTTTATTGTACACTATAAATAACTGTTGTTAAATACAAATAGAAGAATGTGATCGAAACAATAGACACTAGACAGAGCCACACACACACACACACACATCCACTCTCAACGAGATCTTCCGCGCTACTGAAACATAATTGTCACTTGCACCGCTCTAATATATCATTGAGGTACCTCTGAATATCAATAAATTACTTTCAAATTTCGTCTACTTGTTCTTTAAAATACAATAATTATTTTTTTGCAGGTATCGATTTAAAATTCAAATTTAAGTTCCAGATATAATCCACGAAAGTCAAAATTTAGTTAAAAATCGCATTATTTTCAATGGCTTTGAGGAACTTTAAAAACTTAATCTAATAAAAAATCCTTTTAAGAGGTTTATTTGACAGATAGCCACTTCAAAAAATCGTGGTAGCAAAAATATTTTTAAAAAATGTTTTTCGCTCCACCCTAGACTGAGTGATGTAGACCTAGCATAAGGTGTACTCTCATTTTAAAAAAAGGAAGACAGCTACTGCATAGATGTTGATGTAAAGATGGAAAGTGTGACATGGGAGTGATGTCCTGACGAATATAAATGCTAGGCTGTGACAAGAAATGCACCAAATTTTGAAGGTTCAAAAGGAGGAAGATAAAATAAATAAGATGAAGAGAACAAGCCGATGATATGACCGTGGGTGATAAGGATGAATATAGTAGGCAATAAAAATAATGTCCATCAAATAGAGTAGTGAATGGCTCGGTGTAGTAACTTGCATGTACTTGAATTCTCAGTTTGGGGAACTAGTCTATGGACCCTAAGGGTTCTAGTGGTCTTGCCTTGTGGATGAGTGCGGCGTAGGTGTGGGACGAATAAAACTGATCTTTGAGGCTGCCACTCTCTTCCCGATGACAGCGGAAATCATGAGCTGCATTAAAGGGGAGACTGCCAGCTAACTCGATCTTGCTAGGTCTCTCTTGGGTCGGCGATTTGTCTGAAAATGGAGACAGTTTGAGGCACCAGATTCTTTTCTTTTTCAACCTTATTTCGCATCCTGAACTTCACGATCCGAGATATTTAAGTCTAGAAACTAATGTGAGCATCTCATGGGGAAAATGGAAGGAAGGATCGGGAAAGAAAGAGGTGAAGAGGGAAGAAGCGAAAATATGGTGAACACACAAAGAGCAGTAAAACTTTTCACAAATGTTGTGGCAAGAGGAGGAATACATATGTGGACGTTTGTTTTTGGGGGGAATGGTATCCTCGAGTTGTTAGCTGCAGCATGGTTTCCAAGTTACAAATGACACTTAATTTTATTAGAATAGTAATGCAAAAGAAAGGCTGGAGCAGTAGAATGGCATAAGAGTTTGGAAGTAATCTTGCATGTTAAATACACCAAGTCGTATCAAAGAAGGAAATAGTGAATACCCACTTTCCTTACTTCACCATGGCTTTGAAGGAGAGTTGATAAGCGACTTGACTGTAAAATTATCCCCCGATTAAGAAAATAGGTGAGAAGAGGCTCGTGAATAAAATGCAATAAGGGTAAAATGGATAGAGAGAAAAATTTGGTCCAGAGGTCAGGAGGGCTTGCCGCTCCTCCAGGCTTAGTTGGCGTCACTTCCGCGTTTAACACCTTTTCCTAGGAAATAAAGGGTGTAATGGATAATTTGTTTCCTAACTTCAACAAAAAATCAAATTACGCAGCCTCCATTTATGCAGATATATTTACCAAAATTATATTTTAATGGCTTTAATAACTGGTGTAATATTCAATGAAATCGCCGCCGCCCTCAACTCCGACCCACAGGCAGCGTCGAAACTTGCCATAGGAACTCTCGACGGTCTCTCTGTTTAACTAAGTGAAAACTGTGGTGATCTTGAAACTGAGCTCTACCTTAGGGGTGCACAGGGACTTGTTGGTCTCTCTCTCTCTCTTAACCACGCACCACACATAAAAGTGCAGGAAATTGCAGTCTGGGGAGTTGTAGGCCAAATGCCCGATGTTCGGTCAAAGAAATTGTCTGACAGCCATGACTGGGTCTTTCTGCCTGCGTGTCATTGTGCAGATGCTGGTGGCGACGTACTTTCTTCCAGGTGCAATCTCCTGGAATCTTGGCAACACTAACACCTCCGGACACTTGATCTAGCCGTCCGTAATGAATCTGAGCCCCCCCCCCATGGGCAATTGATGTATCCATCTGTAATGAATATGAGCCCCTCCCAGCCGCCCTAACCTCGTAATCTAAGCCTGACTAATCCACCTCTTTCTTGATCCTCTGAAAAGTTCTCTGATTGACACCTAAGCACTCGAAGACCCTTGCATTGGATGTTCCGGCATGAATCCTAAACCTGCCTTTTCTAATTTTTTGAAAGATTGAATTCAGCCATGGTGTTGCTTTCTTCACAGACGATGTTTAACAGAATCTACTATGATAAAAAACCGAAAGAACCAACGCTAGACAATAGGCATGCGTTAAATTCAACGTTGTCAACGGCGACAACCTACCCACCACACTAAGTGCATGTCGTATTTTCTGGCAATTCCACCAATCAATGTTTAGTAGGAGGAGTTTGTAGGAATATACTTTGCTTGTCTTTTTGTGACATTTTTTACGAAGCCGAATTTTATTACTTTCTAAGAAGCAACAACCAACGGCGGAATTAATATGCCAGGATGGTTATAGGGTATGTCAACTTGTAAAGTTCGGGTAATTCAAAATGATATTCGTGTAAGTTCAGTTATTTTTCCACAATTCCTCTCTGACGATCTTGAAATCTTTCATTTACAAATGAGCGGGGGGCATTGACCCACCAATGAAAAGGGGTTTCATCTTGTTGAGATGTGACATTTGACTGGAGCTCTTCTAATTGTGGCGTAATGCTGTTGTGTTTGGATTCTTCAATAATATGTGTGGGGAACAGGGGGAAGGGGGTAGGTCCCTAAATTATGGCCTTATTCTTGTTAACCTTTCCAGACACATGGAAGGTTTCTTCATCCGTATAGCAAATGCGGTTAAGGAATAATCATCTTCGATTTTTTCCAGAATATTGACGGCAAAATCTCTTCGTTTATAATCTGGCTTAAATTGCTTGCAATAATTAAACTTTGTAGAGCACTTCCTGGAGTGTTGAATCGGGTAGTTGCAGGGGAACGGAAGTAGCACTGATAGACTTTGATAGGCTACGAATAAATGAAGGATAAACGCTCTCAATCTCTTTATTAGATGTTCTCGGCCTTCCAGTCCTCGTTTTATGTAGCATCGTTTGATGTAGTCCTCGTTTTATGTAGCACCTTTGCTTTTTTCAGGAAATTGTTTACGTTAGTTGCGAATCGAGGGATTTGCTGGAGGATCTTTGCAATATTTACTCTGCGATTTCTTTGTGTTTGAAAATCTGATTTGCTTCTATAAACAAAGAAACAAATTGCCTTTACGGTGCTACTGTAATATGATTCCTATCAATAGGCTTAATTCCTACCATAATTATTTGATTAAAAAACATAATCATTTTATTTATTTTAAAAGTAATAAAAAATAAATCAGAAATAAATAAAAATAATTAAAAGGTAAATAAATTTTAAAAGCTGAAGCTATTGACTAGAAAGACTATAAAAGAGTAGGATTCGATTAAAAAAAATTCATTTATTCATTCACGTTTTGTCATTTATTATTATTATTATTTTAAGGTAGGAATCATGGTACAGTAGCAGCGCCTTTTATTATGTAGTAGTAATTTTTATTAATTTTAACTTTTAATTTCAATTTTTCTGACAAACAAAATCCTAATCACTATTAAAACTTTTATAAGAACCTATTAAATTGCAAAATGGATTATTTTGTTACATCTCAATTAAGTTCGCAATAAATATTTATAATTGCTTAAAGAATTTGTGAACACACTTTATAATGCACAAAGAGCGGTGACCATAGGTGCATTTTTTAACAAATTAATTACGATATATATATATATATATATATATATATATATATATATATATATATATATAGGTAGGCTTTAATTCCTACTGAACGTGCGAAAGCTGGTCAGAGGCGAGTTGTGCCGTAGCCAGGATTCTCACTATAATAGTCCCACTTGTTACTGGGGGGGAGGTTTGTGATTGTTGAATTCTAAGAGTGCAAAATACAGGTTGAATCAATTAGCCGAGGGGATTCTTAATTAAAGTCTTGCCAAGGGTACGTTAAAAGGGAGGAGCCACAAATAAACACACGTACAGAAAATAAACTTTACTTTACACAAATATAATAATTAGCAATAGTTAACAGGCAAAATTAAGGATTAAATATTAAACACTGACATTAAGCGTCTAGATTTATAATGCTTCAATTGGAGTATCAAACACGGTTAATTAATTAGGTAATTTAAGAATAGAGGGATACTGGGTTTACAGATTACCATTAATTGATGGATTTGAGAGACGACTACTCGGGTCCAGACGGGGTGGTTCGTGTGGCGTTAACACGAGTTCCCGGGGAGAGGAGGGATGAGAGGACGGGTTCGAGGCTGCTGGCTGCATTTCCGGTTAGTTTACTCCTAACTGGATGTGACACTAACAAATAGTAACTTCCAGTAACTATTTGGATGTTCCTTTTCTTACTCAAGTTACGTTGAGTAACAGAGCGTACTCTTCTAGTTAAAGACTCTGCGGGGCGGGATTTACTTCCAGTAACACTTTGAGACAGCGACCAGGTTGACCGCGTTGGTAGTTGATACGTTACTGCAACGATTCTCATTCAACGTGAGGATTACGCGAGTAGATTTGGAACACTGCTCTGGAGAGGTAAACGACGATGTTATTTATACCACGGATTGTGGGAAATCGAGAGAGAGAGATTCCATTCACGACAATTTGCTTATCGCAGCGCCTTCTGGACAATCTCCATGCTATCATAAAGAAGGCAAATAAGATTTGAGCTTCTTTGAGAGATAGGCAATCTTTCGTCCGACTTCCTGTCGCTAGTTGGGGCAAGGGTGGGGGGGGGAGAGAGAGAGGAGACGAAGGTCAACTCAAACGACAAATTTCTTTCGTTCCCACGATTGTCTGGCGGCATGTGAGTATGTACGTTCCATACCCTCACATATAATATGGGATCTTATGGCTGATGTTGCTTTATGGTTCAAAGTTTTGCCAGTCCTATTACTAATACCTAAGTGAGAACACACCCTGGCATCAAGAGAATGAACGGTGCTGCCTATATATGAGCTTCAATCATAGCTAGGATAAATTAACTGATATACCAGGCAACTACCAAAGTTTAGAAGGAGTGGAAGGAAGTAAGGAACGGTTAAGAGAGCCTAAGTATGGTAAAGATGCATAAAGTGAGTCTTTTGGGACGGTGCTAATAGGTACCTTGGCTCATATTGTTGGTTTTAGAGTTTCTTAGGTATCTTGTCGTATAAATTACTGGGATAAGATTTGTTTTTGAAGAAATTACGAAGAAAATCATATTCTTGATGGAGAGAAAAGTAGGTCGAGGATAAGTGATAAGCACGGTGAAGAAGGGTTTTTATAGAATTGATTTTGAAGTGTCGGTCGCAGAAACTGAAAATCTTTTGTCCTAGGGCATTGAAGGTTGGTTTTCGATATTCCTAGCTGTTTATTTTGCTGCCGGACTTATCTATCAATAAGTCCAGAAATGAAAGGACATTATCCTTTTCGAATTTAACGGTGTATTTGATGTTGGTGTTCAGGGTGTTGATATATTCTAAAAAGCCGTTTGCTTGATCTTTGTTCTTAAATGCAGCGAAGCAGTCATCTACCAAACGGCGATAAAAAAGTAGAGCAAAACTTGAGGGCATTTATCAAATATCATGTCCTCCTTGTTGTCAAGAAAATGTCAGTAGCGATGGGAGCAATGGGAGAACCCATACCAATACCATCAATTTGTTGGTAAACATTATTGTCGAACAAGAAATAGTTGTCATTAATCCAGAAGCTCTTTAGCGAAAAAAAAACTATTTAGTATTCTGTATTGGTTGGTGGTGAATACTTTGAGGAGTTGGATTAAATGTTTGGCTAATTTGTATGTGGGCAGTGAGTAAGTGGCCAAGATAGGGCAAAGGGGTACATTAGGTTTGTGGACCTTTAGAAGGACATAAAGGAAACCTAAACTTAAACCATTGGCATAAAGGGTATTGTATAAGTCGTAGGTTATGGCTTTCGATGACATAGGTTTAGCAAGGAGGCGGTTAGTTTCATCTTCCAAACGAAGAATTTCTTTGTTTAAAAGTTCTGTTACTTTGAAAAATTAAGTAGAGTCGTGTAGTATGTTGTGTTTCTTTGAATAGTAATCGATTTTGGTGAGGATCACCACTCCTCTTCCTTTATCAGGGCGAGAAATAACTATATTACTAATTTGCGAGAGAGAACGAAGAATGGCAAAGTCATGTGGTCTAAGAATAATGGAGCATTATTTGAAATATTTAATCTCTTGGAGGAGATCCGATAAACGTACACAAAATTCATTGAAATCACCATATATGTAAGTCAAGGAGAGGTTATCGGTCAATTTGCAGAGTGCGAGAAAAATAGAAGTGAATTTATACTTAATTTTAGGGAGACGGTATTGAATACCTAAAGGAATTGCTCACGGTTATTTAAACGGTAATTAGAAAGATTGCAAACAGCGGTATTAGGATTTAGGAAGTTAGGAGAATCGATGCTTAAGTTGTTTAGTTTTCGTTCATGAACAGAGATGACACTTTTTCTAGTGGTTGAGATTTTTTGTTGTGCCTTGAAAATTGCGCAGAAAAAAATCGAAGATAGAGAGAGTAAGCGAAGTTTTAGTTTACTTGCTGTTTGTGACGTCGTGGTAAGTTCCACCCTCTCAACCTTGAAGCGTGTTTCATTATCTAGGAGTTACTGTAAGGATTTTATGATGAAATTCTATAGAGTATAAGGAGGAACGATAAAATTTGAAATAAAGGAATTTGGGGTAAATACCGGAAGCTTGACATTTTTCCCAGAAATTCTGCATTTAATGTCAATTTCTGCAGTTTGAGGAAAGTGTTGAGGTATTCCTTGCATAATTGGAGTCTTGCTTGTCCATACTTGGAGGCTATATTTATATTGGAAGTAGTTTCTTCTAGCGAAAGATAACTTAATCGTAAGAATGAATCCAAGGACCGGAAAGAAAGTAGTTTCCATTATACTGATTCTTTTATGACAACGTTTCAGGCTCTTTGTCTATCATCAGGTCTGACAAAGAGAGATAATTATTTTATAATGGTATAGAGTGAAATTCAAATTAGATAAACAAAACATTATATTAATTGGAAAGGAGACTGGGAGAAAAAGGCAGAGTATGTAACCTCCTGGGTTGAACTGTGAGAAAAACTCAACTCAATAAGTTAAGGAATGGAGGCAGGAAGAAAATAAATTTCCTGATAATTATCTCTCTTTGTCAGACCTGATGATAGGCATGGAGCCTGAAATGTTGTCATTAAAGAATCAGTATAAACCTAATATTTTGGAAAACTTTTTCTTCCCTCGTTCGCAGAAAGGGGTCATCTTTTTCCATTCACACAAATTATCATAGTTCATGATGTCTGTCCGATACATACATGTGTGTGCATAAGTATGGACAACGTCAAACATGGTGAAGACTCGTAAGAATTCAGAATGAGCAAAAAACCATATTGTTAAACTGTAAAAACTTATATGTTTAGTAAAATTTTATTCATTCTGTACATTCTATTTTCTTCTGTAAGGAATATTATTGTGAAGTCTATAGCTAAAGGCATCACAGAAAATTGTTACGTCAAGGTCAACCAAAGAATCTGAACTCAAGAGATGTTGAGTATATAATAAAGACAAACAATCCTAAGGCTTGATCAAATGAGGTACAAGTATAACTTGCAGCATGTAGCTTTGATCAACATACATCAATAGAAAAAAGAATATATGCAACGGCATCTGGAAGATATCAAAACTAAGTTAGATTCAAAAACTAGAACCTAAAGAAAAATCAAACAACCAATAAAAAGTATATTCAAGGGAGGTACGCCTCCCTCCTGCGGCCGGGATTATTATTTTTATTATATGGATCAGGGTATACACCCCTCATATCGAACAAGATTATAAAGTTTTAAGGTTAAAATAAAATCGCTAAAAAAAATAATAAGAGGGCCCATTGGTAATAAACAAATTACATACCCCGGCATACTAACATTTCAATTTCTTGAACAACCAGATAAGTATTTGGAAGTCAAGGGGATTTTCAGAAGTTAAAGTTCAAAGAGCGTATAATTTCCTTAGGAAATCTCAAAAACCATAAATGCAGTAAAATGCAAGCTTGGTAATAGGTGTAATCCTCGCGGTAAAAATAAAATCTGCCCACAGGAATGTGTGACTTCGGTGAAACCACAGCAGCTCCCACACCATCTTTCCTTTTGACCCGCCTTGGAAGAAATAATATGATTAAGTGTGTAATGTTTTCAGCTCAATCAACATATCACACGCCACATGCGGGTCAACCAAAGACTTCTATATGTCAAAAAGAGCTATGCAAATATTTGGCAAGGAGGATGTCGACAGGGTGACGGAGGGGAGAAAGAAGTGCAGGACTGAGTTGCAGTGACATAAACTAATATGCATTCTGCTGTACGAAGTCCCAAGTTCCGGTGTACGGATGGAGACTTGTCATAGACAGTGACAGATTCTGGGGACAAGACGCTCTTTTAGCCATCTGAGCAAGGAGCTGCTAAATAAGGGAAAATATCGTAGACAAACCTGGAGGCGACGACGATGGAGCAGAAAAATGTCACCCTCAGCATAAATGCTCGATATATGGGAAGAGCGGAGTGCACCGCTGGATAGACGGAAGGCGAGGTTGTGGATGGGATCAAGCACACAAAAAGATGAGGGAGAGACCCAGACATATACCTCATTACCATAGTCCAAATTTGGCTGGACATTTAGGTGTGTAGCCGCCACCCTGTAAGCCTATTGCTCCATCAAGATGTATGGGGAGGCATCATTAGTATGTCCATCTTCCGGAGAGATGTCCTTCGCAGTCATGGAGATGAGGAGACCAAGTAAGTTTGGGATTATTGAATATTCCCAAGAACCGTATCTCTGACACGAATTGCGAGTGGTTACCATTTAGGAACAAGGTGGGTTTAACTTGCTGTCCCCGCTTTTGGTGAAAGTGCATTTCTTTCGTCTTTGAGGAGGAGAAGCGGAACCCTTTATGAACGGCCAGACGATGGATGGTATCAAGCGCTAACTCGAGACGGATGGCTGCGGATGCCGGAGGTGAGAAGAAGTAATAAAGAGTGATATCTTACCAAATAAGGTTACAGACACCCATTCGAGCAGAGAGTATACCAGGCTACTTATCGCAATAGCGAATAAAGTAACAAAGCACTTCCCTGGACATAGAGATCCGAATAAGTGTTACCTAAAAATTTCAGGTAGATAAAAAACTGGCAAAAGTACTTTATTTCCCACTTATACAACTGGCAGGGGACTCCGAAAGCACCATAGGGTGTCATAGGCGTCTATATCGAAGAAGACATCCATCATTTGGCAGTCACGAGCAAAGGCGTCACGGAGATTACCCTTTATACGACCAAGAAAATCTGTCGTACGCTGTTTCTTACAAAAGCTCCACTGGGATGGAGTGAGGAGACAATGGTATTCCAGAAACTACCTCAAGCGAGCATTTACCATTTTCTCCTATAACTTACAAAGATAGCTGGTGAGGACTATTGGGCTATATTAGGGAAGCTGACAAGCCGTTTCTACCTCGTTTCAGAAATAGTAGGACTAACGTCGTTCTCCACGCAGTAGGATAGAATCCATGGATCCACATCTAATTAAAAAAAATATTCAGTAGAATTGATTCCGTACGGGAATAGAGATGCACCCAAAAGTCGTATCGGATAATGTCTAGGCTCTGGGACGTTTGGGCGCACCTAGACAGCACTAAACGCATCCAGACCATTTTGAACAAACAGTTATAGCGACCCCATCCACCATCTGAAAAACGTAGGGCTTCATTCTCCAGTGCGAGTTCAAAATATCTAAACTCCGCCGGGTAGCGCTTAACGCTTCTAATATCAAGAAAAAATGAGGCCAATATATTGGTGACGCTGGCGAGATTGCAGATGATAGAACCATTCATTTCAATACCAGGGGTGAAATGACCAGCACACCGATCCCTGATTTTGTTCATTCTTTTCTACACCTCAGGTTGAGAGGTACTGGAAGATATCGAGGATAAATATGCACTCCACTAGTCAATGCGCGCCAGACAAAGTTTACTGGCGAAAGGCTCTAGTTTGATTTCGGTCATTAAGGCTCGTAAGGGTAAGATTCTGGTGGAACCGCACATAAGCATTTATATGCGTCCACCATACGAGTGCAATCAGCATTCCACCATGGGATTAATATTCTGCCAGGGCAGGACCGATTACGAGGATTTGCGAACTCTGCCGCATTGAGCACTAAATAGGATATGTACTAATAGAGTGTATAGCCACATTAATATTTACGCAATCTCTAATTTATTTACTCTTAAAGGAAGCCTCATGAAACTTTGACCAAGTGGCCCTTTCAACATTCCTTCGGGGCGGGGGGGATATAAAGGGGATGGGCATAGGTTGCTACTATCCAGTTCATCTAAAACAGACTACTTAAATTCACACATAGAGCCGGCGAAGTGAATAGATAGATCCACATAACTTAAAGAATCAGTTTGAATGTGATAGGACGTAACATGGCCAGAGTTAAGAATGATAAAAGGATTAGTGGATAAGGCAGATTCAAGGAGACGGCCTTAACAGTTGCTCAATCTATTACCCCAAACGGGGTGACTGGCATTACAGTTGAAATAAAATATCTAAAATCTGATCCCTTGAAGAGTCCTCATCTAGGGGAATTTATTGAACAAAAAGTATAAATTCTAATGGTAAGATTAACCCGTGCTGCGACTGCTTAAATATTAGTCTGCAGAATTGAATGCGTGCAAAAGTGGTTACCGTTTAATAGGATCAAGAAACCAACATGGGCCAAACCACCTGGGACTGCTAGATAGTTAAAAACAATGAAATAACGAAACTTGGGGAAGGGACCTTTCCTAAGTTTAGTTTCCCTTAAGGAAGTACCATGTGATGATGTTTCACATACAAAAGAGAAGAATTGCTCCTATTTGGAAAAAAATGTGACAGATTTATTTATCAATTACTGCTATCACTTAGAACGGTGAGATACCACGGTTGAGAGTGAACTGGGTGCTAAGATGCCCTTACGAACAGGTCCCGTGTAAGAAGAACCCTGAACCTGGTACCCGTGTTATAGAAGGAGCTTTAGAACAGCAAAGAAACCCCCTCATTAGAGGGACATGGGTTAGTATTACGAGAGTTAAGTTTGTTTTAATAAACCAAATTTACTTGATCGTGACCTGGAGGAAAGAGTAAAGACAAGAGAGAGTTTATGGTATCATTACACACAAGGTGGTGTGATCATCACTCCTAATGGAGGGTATCCATCCCACGTTTCAAGGGTTGTCGGAAGTCTTTTTTACGAAGGGTTTCAAAGGAACAAGGCAAACAAAAAGGCGTAATGGGGTATGCTCCTAGACGGAAGGAAGTGGTAAGAATAAAGGATACTAGGATGCATCGTTAACTGTTGGAGGTGGATATATATCGTTAAGGATGAATAATACAAGGTTTAGTAGAATACAAGGTGATACAGCGAAGGGTGGTGGGAATTGCAACCCAGGGTGCTTACAGAACAAATGAGGTAGTATAGAGGATACTTGGGCAAGTGGGACGAGAGTCTGCTGCCATGCGTAGGACATCGGAGAACCCAACGCTGGTGGAGATGGATTTCTCCAGGACAAGTCGACGGGCCTCTCACATATCCACCTTAGCAGGATCATTGACAACAAAGATATCTTTTTCAAGGGGAAATATGAGACACTTTTAAGATGCAAGATGGTATTCTCCACAATTGGTTTACGGCGGTACTAGTCGCAGGAATAACCATGGTAGGCCTTCGCTTAATGCATGCACGCACGGGAGTGGTGGCAGGCAGTGCTCACATGACTAAGCGCTTATATGTCAATTGAAGCAGCGTCTCGGGTGGGATATATAGGGTTTGACTGGCATTCGCAAGTAACCCGGCCTAATATGCGATGAGACATCCCCTGTATCAAACTTGAGGAACATCGTTGGAGTGTTCACCCGGATCCCATCAAAGATTCCCTGTATTCTATAACCATCAATAATCTGCTAGCAGTCCAGCTTTGAATTAGAACGGGTAAAACCATTGACAGTTTTGAAGATTGAGTGAGATGAGACAGCAATTTCAGAGCAAGCAGGAGTCTTGAAGGCTTGTACAGAATCATTCTAGGGAATGAAAGTGACCTCCACTACCAGGGCTCCATCGGTATAAGACTACATGCAGCGCTGTTTGCTGGACCGTTCATCAACGTCATAACTGACAAAACATATTGAATTTTGATTTGGGAACGTTAAATTTAGTTCAAAGGCCTAGAAAGCGTTTGTAGTCCAAGTCAGGGTCGTTGTCTAGGGAAGTCTGGTCTGCTGCCATTAAGCGAGAAGAGCCGAAATGAGATCCGGAAGCGCAAATAGCAGAACTCTAAATCTTTTTTTATTTAAGTTTTGGTTTATTTTTATTCATATACTACTATTTTATTTAGGGGGTCGACAGTCTCGAGCAGAGCAGAACCCACCTACGCAGCCGCATCAACCAATTCGCATCCTCAAAGGAAGAGAGATGACCGTACACTCCTTAACCAGCACCGTAGTTTTGAATACGGGAGGGTGCTTCATAATTTTCTGTTCGAGAGCGCAAAGACCTTCGTCCGAGCACCCACCACATTCAACACAGCGCTGTTCGGCCAGGTGATGCACCCCGTTAAAGCAGGACCGGTGCCACGAGACTGCAAAAATCCGGACTTTAACATCAAACAAACACTAGCAGCCGCACATTCATGAGTCAAACTCTACAACCGCCGACACGGATACACTCTGGAACTACACTTGAGGACACTAAAAAGGGGGAAGTAGATTGAGTGGGACCATAAATGAAGGTCATGGATAGAGGAGAGTGGTATAGTAAAACTCCACTTCGCATTCCGCTCTCATGAGTTTAGTGATCCCCCTCTCCAAGGAAGAGGCAGGGGCGGTCTGGCGGCGAGCCTCTGAAAACAACGCCAGTGTGGAGGGAGTGGCGGCTAAGTAATTAAATAAATTGAAAAAGAGGTCAGTCTCCTTTAACAAGTCAAACAGTCTAGAGGGCACGAATACAAGGGAAAAGTAATAGCGTCCTGGAATCGCAACAGTCAACGTGCGTGAAGACTTCCCAGACTGATGGTTATGAGTTTCTTTCGAGGAAGGGGGTGGAAGCTGCATAAATGGAGAAGAAATGGGAAACACTGTTCTGTCTACAGGCTTATGTCAAGACTGCAGTCTTCTGAGAGGATCTATGTCTGGGGATGTTCCTTATACAAGAAAGTTTGTTCTCTCTCTCTCTTTTTAGGAGCATCCGTATGAGCAAAGAAAGATTATCTAAATGTCAGACGAGACTAACTCCGAACAATAAATTATTTATTAGTTCTTGTCGATGGTTTCCGTGTTTATCAACATGATGAGGCAACTTTGTGAGAAGGCACGATTCTTATGAGCTGGATCAGACACCACAGCATTGGAATATTGGGTCCATGATCTGAAACCACCAATAATTTAATCCCTTCGAGAACTTGTCTTTCATAGAAGGGTGTAGAAAAAGAATCTGACACAGGGTAACAACCTTTCAGCGTTATTAAACAAGATGAAACAAGGTCACAATTAAACATCGTTCTAAAAGTTGATATCCCTAATATAACAGGGAATTTCAGAGGATATGGATAAATGGCAGCAGCCAAAGTTATTCACTCTTGCGCTTAATATTTTGTGGGAACATAAAACTGTTATAACTGTCACTATATTTTATTGTTCCCTAGGGTAACACAAAAAGCGAAATATATACAGAATCTACTTGAGTAAAGTGTGAGTTTTTACTATCAAGTCTTTGCACGAAAAAAAGAGTTCGTATCATATTGCGGTAATTTCGAGCCGAGGTGTTAATATTCATGCATTTTCGGCAACGGTAACATACCTAATATACTTCCATTCTCACAGAAACTTTCTTGGATAGTATGGATGAAAAAAGGTAAGATATTCTGGTTTAAAACAAATACTCATTGTTAGATATTCTAATTAATTATCGATATTTATTTGTTGAAAAGGCAGTCTAAGGTTTTACCCATTACTGAAACTGTTAACAATGAAAGGCCTACATAATAGTTCATAAGCCAGGAGTTCAAAATGCACAAGATACTCGAAAAAGAAAATAATTAGCATTATTTATAATAATGTGGGGTCACATTATACAATATGTAGGCGTGTACACAATAATATGCAGTACTTGGGAACCACATAAACTATAGAGAAAAACATTTGATCATCACTCTTTCTATTGCGAGATCCTCTAACTCTCCAAGTATGCTTAAATCTATCATGAGGATGCTATAGCAATGCTATAAAATGAGGTTACTATAGTTCCTCATCCAAGAAAAGCACTGTCAAAGAGGCTTACCTTTGCTATAGCAACGGCATTTCATAGCATTACTATAGCAACCGCATTTCAGAGCATTGCTATACTACTCAGATACCATACATAGCTGCGTACATTAAACTTATAAACTAAAACCAGCAACCTATGTGCAAACAGCAGATATGCTTACTACTACCCTTCATTCTCAGTGCGTGACAGGGAGGTATCATATGCATATTTGTATCTGGAGGAGCATAACGTCCCCCCACTTCCCAGTGGCGCACAGGTGAACCCACCACAGATAGAACATCCACTCTGGGTCCAGGTTAGTGTAGCTTCTGCGTTTCTCCGATTTCTTCAAGCAACAATTCCACTCTATTTATCCCTTTCTATACCCACGTTTCTTTGACGCATTTTATACTGCCCTCTTTTTGGATTTGTCTTTAGCTCTTAGTAGGTTGTATATCGAGGGTGGTTACTCAGATCTCTTCGATGCCTAGCACCAAGCTGTATCCGTCACATCGGCCTTCCTACGGTGCTAGTGTAGAATTTGGTTTGAGGTTCGTAAGAATTGTTGGTGATGGCGTATACTGCCAGTGTCAGCCGTATAGGCCTGGAAACGAGATGCCACACATTGCCGATCCCTTGATAGAGTCAGAAGAGTGCCATGGCGGGCAGGGACAGTAAATAATTATGGCCCACTCAAGCTTCCACTTAGGGTTGGGGGGAGGATTCCCTCTTACCACTCCCCTGTGAGAGTGTTTAAAACAACCATAGACACATGGTGCTTACCATTAGGGATTACATCTAGGGTTGTTTCAACCCCTGTTGGATGACTTGAACAATCTTCAAGTGTATCGGTGTGGTGCTTCTCTAAAGAGAGGTGGAGGTCCTTCTCTTGTTGGTTCGGCGATGCTGAAACACCATGCTTGTAACGCCTCCGGACAACCAAAGTGACGGCGAGGAACACCACGAAAAGTACAGCCAGAGATGAGGAAAACAGCGTCAATGGGAGGTAACCAAACAT
The DNA here is from genome assembly GCA_963969495.1 of Ceratothoa steindachneri. NCBI lineage: Eukaryota > Metazoa > Arthropoda > Malacostraca > Isopoda > Cymothoidae > Ceratothoa > Ceratothoa steindachneri. The sequence goes on from OZ018329.1 coordinate 145,674,918, forward strand.
CTCTGCCAAAGAAAGGGGGCCTTGAATACAAACTGTACCTTTCTGCTAAAAAGGGAGGATTAAAGAACAAATAAAACGAGGCACAAAGGATAAAGAATTTCCATGTGTATTTAATTAGTGAGGAAATATATTGTGTAACACTGGGATTTTCACAAGGTGAGGAAAGAGCCTGGTGAAAAAAAAGCTGAGGTAAAAACCCATTGAACGAACTAGATTTCGAAATTTGGGGAGCGCAGGGAGGAATTACTATTAATAAACCTTCATTGGATGATTCGTCCTCGGGAGGACCTTGCGCTTATCTTAAGTTCCGACAATGATCAGAAGCAAAAACCCGAACTTTTAGACCAAAAATTGAGTCTCTGATACACATTAATGGTTAATCCAACCATTATCAAAAGTATAAAGTTAATAATTAGTTGTCAATAATTTTTAGATAAATGATGCAAATAATGGGAATAAAATTTTGAAAGTACGACTAAAAATTACTAAATATTTTATTTAACTAATTAAGGGATGATGAAAAAAATGATTTTAATTCTGTTAATTTTCTGCCGGTGATGATTTAAGCTCAGTTGATTGTTTGATCGGGATAAGTTGAACTTTGTTGATTATCTTATTGTGATGATTCTTGATCTTTCAATTGTCTGATGGGGTCGATTCTATCCCTGTTGATTGTCTGATTGCGATGAGTTTAACTCTGTTGATCGTCTCATTAAGATTATTTTAACTCTGGTGATTGTCTGGTTGGGATGATTTTAACTTAGTTGATTGTATGATAGGCATGAATTAACTACCTATGTGATAACATGTGTGAAGGGAAGCAACAGCTCCCTGCTCTCGTTTAGGTACTAGTTAATATCGAATCTAGCGTAAAAATTCTTTTCTTTATCCACTAGGCAGGGGTAGAGAGATGTGTATGCTTGAGAGACGGCGGGAGAGAGTTGTAGGTGCAATATCCTAGGTTGATGCAGTGAAATCCAAAACTGGTGGCAGCCTTGCGAAATCTGAGGAGTAGGGAGACGTGTTCTTGCTACATAGATGGTGAATGCGCTGAATTCCGAAACTGATCGCCCCCTTGCAAACTGGAGGAGGGGTGGGGGCGAAGCCGACGCTTGCCTCATCTCAAGAGGATGGGCAAATTTCCAAAACTAGTTGCAATGGTATTATAATGGGTTTGAACAACACATGGCTGTCCCAAGACTTCTTGAAATTAATTATTTTAGAGAAATAGATGGTACCCAGTCGTATGGGTGGCGGTCATGAATAGGGTTGAAGAACACGAGACTGTTATAGCGTATTAAGGAATTCTTACTACTACTTTACCTAACCGTAGTGACTTGGGCTTTATAGTGCATTAGTTTATATTCAACAAGTTTAAAGTCTAGGGAGCTTGAATTACAGTAAAATCATCTGTATCACTGGAATGACCACTATTAATAATGATGTGAAGGAATATGGTAGTGCTCTCATTTAGAAATAGGTCGACCACTTCTATATGAAATCGCCTAGTAGGTCAGCTACTTCTATATGAAATCGCCTAGTAGGTCGGCTACTTCTGTTGAAGTCGCCAGGTACGTGGACCAACTCTCTATTAAATCCGCAAGTGCTTATATAGGTTTTTTCAATAAGGTCGTTCGATTTTTAAATGTAAATAAAACAAGTTTTGTGTAATATTTGCACTCAATTTATTTTAAATTTGAAAGTACATTTTATGGCATTAAGTGTGAAATATGACGTTGCTCAAATGTCTGCCACGCATAAATCTGGCTGAATTTGCTGGATGGTGTTCATTATGTTGACTTTGGGGACATCAATTTTTTGCGTATTATTCGCATAGACCTGCGATTTAAGGTAGCCTCAAAGAAAGTAGTCTAATGGCGTTAAATCGCATGATCTCGGTGGCCAGTTGACGTCGCCGCGGCGAGATGACCCTGCCCTGAAATCGCTGGTGCAAAATGTCTATCGTGGCGTGCGCAGTGTGCCACGTAGCGCCGTGCTGTTGGAACCAAATGTCGTCAGTATCCATATCAGACATAAAATCCAGTTGAGGCCACAAGAAGTTGCTTATCATCGATCTGTAGGTCTCGCCGTTGATGGCTATGGCAATCCCATCTTCGTTCTTAAAAAAATACGGACCGATGATTCCGTTAGACGAAAATTCGCACCAAACAGTGACTTTGTTGGGATGCAATTGGTGCTGGTGTATCTCATGTGAATTATTTTTGTCCCAAATCCGACAGTTTTGCTTGTTAACAAATCTATTAATCCAAAAATGGGCCTCGTCGCTGAAGATGATAGAAATCATGTAATGCGCGGAACGTTTGTCGAACGAAGCACTGATTTTGATAATAACATTTGATGATTTTCACACGCTGTTCAACAGTATAACCTTCCATCATGACTTGCCAAGTACTACTGAACAGTTCATTGGGAGGTTGCCAGATGTCGCTTTAACAACATGACCACTATCACTTGACAAAGCTCGAGCGTCCTTGTTGAAAGACCCTTTATATCGTCAGATGTTGCTGCTGCAAAGTGGTTAAAACAATTTAGAGCGATTCTTGCAGGTCGTACACGTGAATAAGTAAACAATTAAAGACCTAGATTTTTTACGACCGGCAACAATACTTTTATATAAAAAAAATGAAACACGAGCTAAATTACTAGGCATTAACTATCAAATTAATCATCAGTAAATACCTTGCAAACTCAAAACAACACGACTCAATCCGTCACCACTCTTATTCATACAATAGTTGCCCCTACTATTCCGATAGTCAAGATTAGTAATTGTACTGTTTTGCTCTAATTCAGATCTTCCTTATTTTCACTTAAATTGCAATCTGTGTAAATATTATCATTGGATTTTATGTGTCTACACATTTTAGTGTTTTTTACTATACTGATTCACTTTTTTACGTTTTCAAGTCCTTAGTCTAGTCGAATAATGATCTATTCACACGTATTATCTAGAGTTTCTAGTTTTTTATCTAATAATCATGTGTACAAATTTGCTTTTGTCTTTTGCCTTAAGCCTTATTCCTATTGGTTGACTTTTAGTCATATTATTTTAATTTGAGTTATTTGCTATTTAACTTCGAGCTCTTTTTTCGGCTGATTGTTTGCTGAATTATGTCTAATACACATCCTATAATATTTTTATTTATTGTCTGTAGCCACTGAAGATGGAAAAGGTTTAGTTCCGAAACGTTTGTGATGATAAATCATGATCTCTCCAACGCTTACGTCTTCATTTTCCGGCTAAGAATTAGATTCTAGAGAAGTTCCCCTTTGTTTAATATATATATATATATATATATATATATATATATATATATATATATATATATATATATAATATAGTTTGCAAGATGAAGGATATGAGGAAAAACGGGACGTTATTCGTCATATCCTTCATCCTATAAACTAAATCACAGCTCAATAGGAGAAGCCTTTATCAATATATATATATATATATATATATATATATATATATATATATATATATATATATATATATTAGGTTGGGTCCCGGATATATAGTAAAAATTTCGAAGTGAACTTTTTGTTTCTGCACTCGTGAATTATTGTGAGGCTTTATGAGAAACTCCAAAATCCGGAGTTTCGTCCAAATCAAAGCATGTTGAGGGTTCGCACCGAGTGATCGAAAGTTTGCTTGGTTTTCCCTTAGCATAGCGTACCTACCATACACTGTGTTGTGGGCGCTATGCCTTTAGATATACTTCTTGGTGATGTCAACTCATTTTCTGCATGCCCCGACGTAGGTTTTGCTGTTATATAGCACTGACTTTATACTGTCAGACCCAGAACTAAGCTATAAACATCCTCGGTTTCTCCTCAGGTTTAAATGGCGAGTTTAACTCGGAAACAGACTGAGCTGTTTTTGTTGGGACAGCCCCTTGAAGACCTCAGCCAGATTGTCCTTCAAACAGGGGAAGATGTTTTGCGGCGACTCTTCTGTCATCGATCGAACAGCAAGGACAATCGAAAAGCTGTCATCGGTCGTCAAAGTTTGGGAACGTGCCCAAATTCCTGATGTCCCGCTGCGATCAATCAGGAAAAAAGTGGAAACCCTCGTCGAGAAGTACGAAGTGCGTCAGAAGGCGAAAAAACGTCAATCCGAAGGGAACAAGGTCTTTGACGCCCTCCTACAGGGACACTGGTCGTCACTGTTCGACATCACATGAGAGGTTGGCTGCTGAGAGAAGGGAGAAGGAGAAGGAATTGGCGGAGACTTCGTCGAGGGAAGAGAAGGTTGAGTTGGCAAGCGGAAGTTCCAGCGTCGCTTCTTCATTAACTTCTTCGTCCACGACCAACTCTCCTGCTCGGAGAAGCACCTCTGCTTTTGCTTCTCTTCAGCAGCAGCGGCTGACAGGGTTAAGTTGACCCATTGCGGAGCCCACCACGTTTTTTGTGCCATTGCTGCAGACCAGGGAATGCTGAGTCCGTCCACCTTTTCCATTTGCCGACACTGGAAAGTGTTGCGGAAGAAGACAGGAGAATCAGCCGTAAAGGATTATCAAAACCAAGTACATGATCACGACGTGGTTCTCATTCTTCATTGGGACGGGAAACTCTTGCCTATATCAGAAAGTCAATGTCATGTCGATCGTTTGGCCATCGTTGTCACCAGTCCGTCCCTCGAAATAGACAAGTTTCTGGCTATTCCTGCCTTGCCATCCGGTACCGGAGAAGCAAAGTCGAGGAGACCATCAGACATTGGACGTTTGAAGACAGAGTTCGGGGTCTCTGCTTCGACAACACTGCTTCAAACACAGGCGTCCATGCTGGCTGTTGAACACTCCTCGAACAGAAGTTGGGTCGTCCGTTGTTGAACTTGACGTGCCGCCACCACGTTATGGAGCTCAGCTTGGCCTCAACCTTCTAGGCCACCTTCGGCGACGCTACGTCCGGCACAGACGTTTAACTTTTCAAACAGTTCCACAAGAAGTGGCCCAATCTCGTACATGCCAATGCTACGAACATCAATGACCCTCGGTTAGCTGACCATGACGAATGGAAGAGGACGACCCTTGAGACTCTTATCAAGGCGGCCGAAACGACAAGAGGCGATCATAAAGAGTTCGCGAAACTAACGGCAAAGGCCATCAATGGAGAGGTTCCCACCACCTTCCACAAAATAGGAGCTCACCACCACGCGAGATGGATGGCGAAGGCGATCTACATGCTCAAGATCACGATGTTCAAGGACGAGTTCGATCTCACGCCGAGGTAACTACGTAGCCTCCAGTAAATGAGTGTGGTTATCATCCTTATCTAAGCTCGTGCCTGGTTCGAGGTACCTTGGCCGCAGACGCTCCTTTCAACGATATCACTCTCTTCCAGGATCTTTACAACTACAGAGACCTCAACTCAAAGATCTTGGAGGGCACGATGAAGACCTTCAAGCGGCATTTTTGGTACTTGGGGATGGATCTCGTCGGCCTTACCTGGTTCAGCGATAAAGTCACAATCGAGGAGAAGACTAAGATAGTGGAAAAGCTGGCCATTGACAAGGACCTAGACAAGAAGCGATGGACCACAGCGCCCCAAGATCCTTCTTTGGTGACTTTGAGTGACCTTGTCACCAAGTATTCACTGTCCTCCTTCACGGCACTGAAGTTGGATGCCTCGTTTCTCCAATCTCCTGTACTCAGTTGGAAGGAAAACAAGGCTTACAATCAGGAGAAGAAGACCGTCCACCATCTGGCAGTGACCAATGATGCAGCGGAACGGGCAATAAAACTGATCACTGATTATTCCTAGATCTTCACCAAGGACGAGAGCAATCGACAAGCTCTCCTGCAAGCTGTCGAGCGCCACAGACGGCTAAACCTGAACTCTAACTGATCTTACAGAAGAATATACAAATCGTTTCAATCGTTATTTCAGCCATTTTTAGTTTTATTTTGAAGAAAGTCCATGAAATGTGCCATTCCTATCACTGTTCCTAAATGTTCCTTGTATAGTATCAGAGTAATATTCCTCCCATATACACTGCTGTATCGTGAAATGTTCCTAGAATAGTTATTTACCTCACTTCAGAGCAAATAGTTTCGTTTCTGTGGCATTGACAGTTGATGTGAATAAATAAGTTTAAGAAATGAACACTTGTATGGTCTCGAAAAATCAACTACCCTGTGCGACCCCTAAATCTTAAAAGATTCACATGAAACTTTTTGTGCTATTTTTCCTTGTCTTTCTCACAATAATTCATGGGTGCCGTAAGAGATTTCTAAACTTATATTTTTTTTACTCACTCTAATATACATATATATATATATATATATATATTTATAATATATATATATATATATATATATATATATATATATATATATATATATAAGTTCAGGATGAAAGGTAATACTAGCAAAACAAGATTCATATATTACACTGTTTCTGGCTATAGACGCCCATCTTTAGATCTTATAAAAGGAAATTGTAAACAGAGATGAGAAATAAAAAAGTTTGAAGCTAAAGTAAAAGTTACAAATTAAAACCTAAAAGTAACGAAACAAATAATAAAACGAGAAAATGAAGTCAGGAATTTATTCACATGCCCATGCCCTCTTCATGGGGAATGAAGAGTCGAAGAAGAGTGAAAAGGTGAAGAGAAATAGCAAGGAAGTAGTAAGTGGGTTGATGGTGCAAGGCAAATAATTAGTTCGAAATAGATTATGTAATTGGCATTGTGAAGGAAGAGAAGTTTCGATTGAGAAAATATTGTATTGGTTGATATATCTACATTCTAAAATCCTTAATGAGCCAATTTATTTCAACTTTTCTTTATTACAGACTCAATTTCTCCCTTCCATACTTGCGCTTCTATCCACAAAGCTTTTGGCTGTCGGCGCACTTTTTTCCTCTTATGGGTTCTTTTTCGAGTTTCAGTGTATACCTTGAGGTCACTCGCTATCTGCTACGAGGTCCAACAGCTCGCTGGCTAAGGCAAGTATTAGTCACAGAATCTGTTGGGCAGTCGACTCTGGTCACCTACTTCCAGTACACATATAGAAATTTAAGCTCGAGAACCATTTCGCCTGAATGGCGTGCCAGGTTGTCAATGCCCATCTTAGCTAAACAAGTGGTCCATGTATGTGAAAAGGATCGCAGTCTAGAATTTTTTGACCCTATAGAATTTTGGCTTAACGTTCTACATTTTATATTTTGATATAAGGGTGAAAAGAGAAGACAATAGTAGGCAACCTCAGGAGCATGGAGATCTGCCTCCAAACGGCCTCGTCCCTCCTACGTGTCGAATAAAGAGGGAAAAAATGAAACACCTTTGACCGGTGGAGGGGGCTCCCCTCTCAACACCTCCATGCAGCAAATGGGCTTACCCTTTGACATCAGTGGAGCAGTCTTAAAATCAGCTTCATCTCAGAAAAAGAGTAAGCCCTCTAGGCGTTTTCTGTGGTCCCTCCAACCCTTTTTACTGAAAAGTATATGTACTACTATCCTACACTGAAGGGTGTAGTAGTTTAGTTCCATGGAAGTGCGAAGAAAACAGTCAGACAACCAGGGACCTATCACTCCCAGTGTGAGCGGTTCGATATGTTCAACTTCCTTAGATGGGCAATAGAAAGTGATTCCGTCAACCACTGTAGTCCTGTATTCAGAGTTTGCGGGAGGTCTGCGTGTTTACCATCTTCTCCTCCTCAGTGTGGGTCGGCTTACTAGCCCGAGACAAAAATGAACAGCACTCGATACGGATCCGTGACATAACCAAAGAGCAAGCCGACCACAGGGGTGTCAAGTTCGAACATGTGATGATAAAACAGGTTGGGGCCTCGAGATCCACTCGTTCACTTGTTCGTCACGTTCGATCGTGACAAGCATCCGGAGTCGGTGATTGTCGCTCGGTATCCTCACCACGGGGAGGCATTGTTGCCATGCCACGGAGGTGCTACTACTGCAATTGATTCGACCATACGGATCTATAGTGTACAAGTGTAAAGTTTAGTTTACCCGAAGTCGGTGTAAATTGCTCCAAGGCCGTATATAATAAGTCCCTATCGTGTTGTTCCAAATGTTTAATTTGCGGAGAACTGCACTTAAATGTAGATGGGTTAACGCATCACTGGCCGAGAACGGCCTCATTTTCCTGCCCCTATCTATCTATCCTTTGTTCTCCGTATGTACAGCCTGATTATGGGTGGGAAGTGGTCGATGACGTTCAGAGTAGTGATCACTTTCACATTTAAATATTATTTTCTGAACCTTTGCCCCTTGAAAGACTAACTCGCTGGTGCTTGTCGCGGCCACAATAATTGGCATTTCAGGAAATGACTGATTTCTCTGTTCCAGTCAAAGGGTTTAGTTAGGTGGATGAGCCTTTCAGTTTTTCTCCCACAACCCTTATCGCTGAGGCCCTAACTACTATTTTCGAGGCCAACCATTTATGTGATGGGCAGCTGAGTTTGAGACGACCATCAAGCAAATCAAACAAAATTGTTATGCTACTATACATGCGCTATAAGCGCTGGCCGAACTTTTACACGGTTTGTGGATTTCTTCGAGCTAGAGCTAATTTCTCTTGTGATTAGAAGAATGCAAACCTCTCTATCCGGCGATCATACTTAAGGTAAATTAACTGGAAGTCTTCCCTTTACACTTGTGGAAGCACGTCTAAATGATTCGGGGCATGTTCTCGCACGACCACTTTCTCGTTCTCTTGAAGAATGGAACCGCAATCTCGTATCCCGCGTCCGTGGCAAAGTCCTTCGCTACCACTTTCTCCATATTCTATGGCCGGAATGCTGCTTTCAGCATTTAATACATGTCGCGATGTCGCTGAAGGACGCCGACATGATTTTACCTCCAGATGCGGAGACCATTTTAACGACAGAGTGAAATTGATTGAGTTGCACGTCTTGTCCGGACGATATCCCATATTCCATGGATTTACACCTAGTATAGCGAGGCATGGCCTTGCTGTTAATTCGTTCAACAGGATCTGGACAGCAGGTAACCACTGACCTCGACTCCTGCTGAATTGGTACTGCCTTCGCATTTCGGAAATCGGGGAGAGATCATTCTACCTCGTTTGGTTTCCTCGCAAACTCTCTATACTTTTGTGGGTAAAAGTGGATAGAGACTTTGGTAATGCTAGATTATCTTTTTTCTTGAACAGTGGAGGTCAACTGTCTTATGCAGAGTGCGTCCTCCGAATGTTCCACTCTAATTCGGATGGTCTGCTAAAAGGAAAATGCCCTGAGCGAGGCCTTCCTATGTAGGCAGCGATGCACCACGGTGTTTTTGTCTCTGGTAAAAGCATATGATAGCGCATAGTGATAAAGGTACCATGGAGGCACTCCATACGATGGAGACGAGGGAAGGCCTGCTAATGTCAATTTCTTAGTTTCCAGCGGGCTCCTTATTGTGGGTGCGGCTGGGGGCAGGGGAGCTCTATCCTGCCCAATGGACACGGAAGAGGATGGGATGTACTAAAGTGTCTTCAATATCACACTCTTTGCCCTGAGGCTGGCTTCCTCTTTTTATTTGTTTTAGGCGCCTTTTCATGCGCTGGGTCTAGGCAAACCTTCCACAAACACCAAAGCCTGCTTCTTTCTTCTTAACTATGCTTTGGTTTGTGATTTTGTTGTATTTTTGGTTTTGTTGGTCGTTTGTTTTGTTTTTCGGTTTGTTTTTTCTGACTTATTTTTTATTGTAATGTAGCCTAATACTAGGCTTTTAATTAATTACTGCGACTTATGCCCTTATAGGCAGTCGAAAGATGGGTGCTAAAAATCCATTATGGCTTAAGATCGGATGCACTCAACATGATGATGAAAATATGTAATATCACCCTAGTAGATTAAACATCTAACATACGATCCAGTTCCAAACAATCTATGAAGAAAAATAAAAAAAAATTTCATGAGAGAAGAATCAAAGAGGGATTTTACAAAATTCAAATCTTATTTGACTTAATCCCATTTTGCTACAAAAGAAGCCGTTTCGCATTCACGTCTCTCTCTTTCGCGCCCATTCTCTCTTCACTCCGACGAGTTTGTATGAGAATCAAGTTCATAGTTACACTCAGTCTTACTCTTAACACAAAATATTCATCAGCTTATTGAGAAAAAGATTTCATTACAGAACGTATCTTACGCATTTTTCTTGTACCATTCCTGGCTAGTGGAAACAATTTACGAATATAAAACATCTACGTTGACGTTTGGATAATGAGGGAAAAAACAAACGAAAAGGGAACTCATGGTCCAAAACACCTTGATGTGCATCTAAAAAGATTACATCATTTTCACCACCAAAATCCAAGTCTGAGACTAGTCCCTGAACCCAATTACAAGTGGTGTCCCTCGACTGAAGACACAGTGGAGCCTTTTTTATTGTGGTGTCCACGTTTCCACTTACTCAGAACAATTTTACGAAACCGCCTTTCCTCTCTCACTATAAAGTCGTTTAATATCACACTTCTCCTGAGTGGAATGGGAATCCCTGATGTTATGTAAAAGAAAGTTCTGCAACATACCCTTGAATTTTTAAGGCGGTCAGGACAATTCCAAGGCCTCTAAACAAATGAGACGTGTCTCGAACTCCCTAAACTTAACATCATCATAAATTCCGGGCCAGCAAGGAAATTTTAAAGAGACGAATAGTTTTATAGCGAGAATGAAAAAAAAAACTGGTTGACAGATCAATGTTTTGTAATATCAACGTCCGTTACTGCATTTTTATATTTAACCGAGAAAATAAACACTGGTGTAAGTGACCAAAGAGTGTATTTTCATTTAGCGGAAAAAGATAGGGAGAGCGAGAGACAAAGATATATGACGAAAAAGTGACAATATATGCAAAAGAGAATATAAGAGAAAGGTTTGAGGTGGCCCAAAACTCAATTCCCTCAAAATTCGAATCAAGAACTTAGAAAAAACATTTACATTTTAGTTTCAGGAGCAGGAATGAGTTAATGGATATGACGGAGGGAAAATAGAGACCAACTCAAATCAATAAGATATGGGTTTGAGCGTATTCTAATCGTGAGAAGTTGCTATAAACCCTCGAGGCCCTTCAGAATTTGTAACGCTAAAAATTCGAATAAAAATGTGTTTTATTTTTGTAGGTTTAAGTTGTTTGTTATGTTTAAATGTATAATTTATCACAGTTTCTGAATTATAAAAGGTCTGGCTGGATTAAAAGAGTTCTCTACGTAGGGTAATATTCTGCTCCTCTTAATGATTCTCCCAAATTCTACTTGCTAGAATACCTTCGATGTTGTATATTCTTAAGCAACTCATTATGGTAATGACATGGAATTTTTTGTTGTTAGCTTGTGGATACAGGTGCGACTTTAAAGCATAATGAATTTAAAGCATAAAATAAATAGCAGAAAAATAATAGGAGGGCCCTTAGACATTTCATTCTAGATATCATTGTTCATATTTTATTTTCCCAGATCCACCACTTTCAACATGGGCAGTTGATATATTGTAAAAATAAAGGAAGTTGAATGCGAACGACAACTAAAGTATAGCTCCTAGGTAATGTCCTAATGGAGAAGGGAAAATTATTTTGAAGCATAAAGAAGAAAATGGGTAAGAATAAAGAGTCAGACATATTTTGTTGGATTTCATACTTAAGGATGGAATAGGGTCAGTTTCAGGATCTCTCAATATTAGTTGTATGTCACAACTTTCTAAATCCTCCCTTTTTTCTCTAATTCCTTTCTTTCCCTCTCTACTTCTACTTCCTCTCTCCTTCACATAAATATCATGCAGCCATTTCAAGTAATAAAAAGTTGCCCTGAATCGTCCAAGTAAAAATAAAATAGCGTTTAAAGAACAATAAAAAGCCTTTTATCAAATTACTTAGATTTAAAAATAATTCAAAGTTTTGTAATTCTTGTATTCAAAAGCTTGGGCTTTTGTGACCGAAGGAAGTTTGAAGAAGAATCTATGTTTTTATTTATTTAAAAAAACAACACCAAAAGACGGTCTCTCCCCAGTAGCAAATCTTCAGAAAGAGGTTCGCCACGAGAGCAATTTTAAACTAGCTAAAATTTATGGAAATTAGAGTAGCCACAAATGAATACCTGACAATTAAAGACCGCAGGGATGTGCAAAGGAGTTTTGAGTCAGGTCCAACTTCACAATTTAGTCAGCGACTCTTGAGGGACGAACCCTTGCGTGAATAACACGAAAAGGCGGAATTAGCAACAGGACACTCGGGAAGGAAGTTAGAAGGAAAGGTGTAATGAACTGTAAACATTGGATTTAACTCGCAGTCTTATTTCTTTTTTCACATTTTGTCATTAATTTGGAGTCCTCTTTCTCACAAAGCATCTGCGTTAAGGGGGAGTCGAACAAAGGCTCGCGTTTACATTGAAATATTCGGGAAAATAACAGAAGGAGGAAAGTTTGGCCTCGCTTTCCTATTCGAATGAAGGCGTTATTTTCCATCTTAACAACGGAAGCTGCTTCAGTTCAAACTTGGCCCATTTTTATTATTGGTAAGAGGCAAATGGTTGTTAAGCCGGCCATGGTCGTCTACCATTCTGTATCCCTTATTATTTTCTATCCGTTCTTTACCATCTTATCCCACCCCCCCTCACTAACAACTATACAACCGTTGTCCATGTCCTAACTTGGAGACTGTGTTGTAACGAAGAAATGCTTTGAATGAAAATGGACACTACGAAAACGATCCAGAATTAAGCGTCCTCTTTGCTCCTCCCTTGATCCTCCTTCAACGAGCGCCAACTAGAAGTGTCAACAAGGCTTTCTCGACCCCACCCTCGCCTACCTGGGTCTCATCGCATGGATATCGCACCGTCAGGGGTGGTGCTAACGAAGACGGCGGTGGGGTGGCTGCGGCCCCGGCGATTGTTGGCGTAAACACTGAGGACGTAGAGAGTGTCTGGGCGGAGACCGGTGAGGTGGAACTGAGGCCGCGGCTCGGGAGGCATGTTGGCGAGTGGAAGGGTGGCGCCCTGCGGCTTCCCGAAGTGTGGAGCTGCGGCGGGGGCGGCCGTGGCCAAGGGGGTGGCCACCTTGAGGGCGCGGTGGGCATCCGTCTGCGACCCGTTCAGGACTTGGACGCTGAAGAACTGCTCCGCACCCCCATCCCAGCCCGGCTGACACATCACGAACGCGCTCCTCGCGCTCACGTTCCTTGCCACGCAATCGCGCACAGGGCCCGGCGCGGCTGCAACACACCCGCAGGAGAAGAAGAACAACCATTATTCGTACTCGCATCGGTCACTGATACAACGGCGCGTTCATTTGCAAAATGGAAACCAGGACATTACTTAACAACGCCCCTCAGCCTTAATAATTGATAATAAGATTAAGATAAGAAGATAAGGTCAAATGTTACTTAGGATTGAATTGGTTAAGATAATATTGGTTTAGGTTGTTTGGTTAAATCAATGTGCAAATATAATTTATTTCGTCTTATTAATTGTAAAAAAATGTTTGAATCCTTTTCAATTCTCGAAATGGCTTTTTACAAAGAAAATGGCAACTCTTCTTGTTGTCCCCCAATGTGGCCCGAATGCAGGAAGAGAGTGGCTAATGGCATCGCATCAAGTAGCAACACAGGGTTTGGAGGATATAACTTAACCTATCCTAACCTAACCAAATCTATGTGGCAAGATTGATTCTCTTTTAGTTGAAAATCTCTGCCACCATATTTCTTTGTAGCCTTTAAAATAATATTTTAAGTTTTGTTTGTTTAGTTGTGTTTATTTAATTTGTGTATTTATTTTTTCTTCAATAAAAGTTTTTTACCGATTAATTTTTAAATATACCAATGATTTCTTGGGGGCCATCAACTATGATTGATATTTTTAGGATAGTCATCGTCTAGGATTAAAATTTCCTGGGAGTCATTAATTAGGGATGATGTTCTCGGAGGTCGTTGTCTAGGATTGATCTAAGAGAGGTAATCGTGCGTTGGGACGATTTAGTATAGAGGGATTGAAGTAGATTAATGGGTGCAGACAGAATTGAGAAACCAAGAACCTCGAATACAAGGACACAGAGGTGATTTCAATCCTCTACTCGCATGTTCGTACAAAAGAGCGGAAAAGCTCCAAAGTGCGGCCTTCGACCACCAAAGCGGGAGTCTTTGTAGGAACAGAGCATCTTTGAACCTTGGAGAAAGAACTGAAAGTACTAAACTATAAATAGGTTGAGCTCAACCATACAACCCTATAGACTCCACCATCACAACTAATTTCCTCCCTTCTCTCTCTTATTTGCGTTTGAGCAGCATCAAAAGAAGAGTTGGGGAGGTGCGACAGGAGAAAAAATGAAAGTAAAAATAAAAAAAGACAATGATGTTAAGAAGATCGCGTGCCACATTCTGATTTTAGAAAAAGAACCCCGCATTTTTAACCCGGATAAAGAAGTACGTACAATCGAGGTCCGAGAGTACTTCTAAGTACGAACGACTTGCTGGAAAAGAAAGAGTGCGGGAGATTAATCGCGCAATTTGGATAAATCTCGTGGATATCAAAGATGCGCCTCAAGGAATCCAAAACAGAAAAGCTAAATTTAAAGCGATGATCAACGAGGGCATTGACGGCAGAAAGTTGTTGACGAAAGATGTGTGAACAAAGTGGTGGAGGAAGAGGAAAGTAAAGATGTGTGGAAGATATAAAGGCGAAAGTTTCCCCTGGTTGGAAGAATCCGGGAGGGCACAAAGGTGAGAGTGTTGGGTCCTGTAAAGGAGGTGATAATAATAGAAATGGGGAGGAGGGCAGTAAAAGGGGAAAAGTTAGGAATAAAGCAAGGATGTTACCTACTACTGGGGCTCAGAGGGGGCAGAAATCACATTCCAGAGGTCAAAAAATAGTTGAGAGGACGAAAACTGGTCGGCGACTAGCTTGCATAAAAATTCCGCTAGGCTGTGCTGCCCCTCCAGGTGCCATGTTTGAGCGGCACCTGATCTAAAAATTTCTGCCTATTGGCAGAAGCAGAAGCATCATGTATCCATGTTTACTTCCATGTGTACGTGTATAGAGATACTCTTGTAAGTGAATTGGAGACCCAATTTTGTTTTGAAAAATTGATTAATAAATTGACGATTTTTATTTAATAATTTAAGGTTTGGTTATTAGTAGAGTTGTCCCCTTTCACCGGTTTCTCAATTTCTGCGTAAGTGAGAGCATAAATAATTAATTCCAGGAAATTCCCGAGATTCGAGATTGTCTCATTCATTAGTAAGATTGACGACTCCTTGTCTCTATATTGTCCACCAAGTTGTTTTTTCTTCAAAGGATCATTTTTATCTTGTGATTCCAATCTAATCCCTGACTTAAAATATCCTCTGTTTTTGGCTTCATTATTGAAGAAATGGAAACTGCTTTTGATGCTTAGCCGAGTGGAAACACTGCTTCCGAGTTTAGCGAAGTTAAGACGCATCGGTTGTGGTTAGTGGCCGGATGGTGTATCGATTCTGCTTGCCTTTGGATGAAAAGTTACTCAATAAAATTCCACTGAGAAATAAAGTCATCTTAATTGAGTGCGATTGTTGGTAAAACTCCCATCATTAAAAAAAGAAACCCATAAGAGACTGCCTTTAAAAAAAATGCATTGCTTTCAATACTTAATCTCGTTCTGATTTTGGTAGTAAAGAGTCCTAAAGCAGAATATGCGCTTTCTGCTTCTACTGAAGTAAGCGGAATAGTTTTCAATGCAAAGGAATATTAAAATTTTACGATTGGTCCAGATTAGTTTCAAAGTTTTTGAATCATTCTGTATTGTTTTATTCATTCGGTCTAAAAGACTGACTATTCGGGTTTACCAAATGTAGATGATGGAAATAGAATAGCTCCTGGCGATGTTCATCTTCTGCATGAATGAACTTTTTCAAATAATTTTTAATCTCAAAAATCGGCGAAAAGTTTTAACTTTTCTTAGGCCGATTTTTTGTCCCAGTGGAGAAATCAGGATTTCCTTTTTTGCTTGAGGAGTTTGGAAAGATTTAGGAAATCATGGGATTTTAATGATTCCATCTATGGAAGTAGTAGCCTAAAATTAGATAATTTGCTAGCTATTGAGACTAAGCACCCTAAGATTAAATAATTTAGCCGACAGGATTTTTCTAATGTTTTTTTACTACAAAAGAACGTAAAAGTATGGTTTAGAATCCGGTAGACCCCTTCCAAAAAACCTGTAAGGGAAAAATCAATTTTTCATTTTTTTCACTTTATATAAAAATGAATTCAAATTAGCTATTAATCTCAGAAACTTCAATCTTATATCACTAATAAGAGGAGATACGAACACATCTTTAATATTAAAAACAAATTATGGTTAGCCCATATACTAACGATAGATGAACGAAATTCGTAATTTTAGATCGACTATGTAACTTAATTTGATTATATGACCGCATTTCTGACCTTTGCCAAAGAAAAAAATCCCATCCACCGAATTAATCTCAAGAACAGAATCGGTTAGGGGGAAATTTCACCACTATTTTCTCTTATACATGCCAAGTTGAGGGATGAAATTTAAAAGAAATTGTGTCACGTTATATGTTAAATTAAAGATTGGAAAATGGGCCACAGGAATTATACTATTCTGAATGAGAAGTGACTCCTGCTTTTCAGGAAATTCAACTATCAATTGGAAGAAACAGGACGTTACAGAATTCAGTTGCAATTCAGACCGTCTAAAAGTATCTTTCCTCGGGTTGAAAAACCCGAAGCGCAGACTAACCATAACAGAAACAAAACCATCCAGGGACTAACGACAACCGAAAAAACGAGCCTAGCCAGTGACTAGAGGCAAAAAGCCAATGCGAGCCAGAGATAACGGTTAGACAAACAAAGCTAGGGAGAGAATAACGGCGACAGAAACAAAGCTAGCCAGATAAAACAGGTAAGAAAAATAAAGATAGGCGGAGACTAAAGAGACTAAGAGAAACAGAAGCAACATCGTCCAGAGACTAACGTCAGAAAAAAACAAACAAGCCAGAGACTAATGGCAATATAAATAATGTGAACCAGAGAGTAACATCAACAGAAATAAAGAGGACCAGAACCTAATGGAATCAGAAATAAGCGAGATGGAGACTACCGAAAAGAGGAAGAAAAGAATTAATATGTAGAGTAACATCAGCATAAAAAAGCAAGTCTGACACCAGATACGACACAAATAAAGCGAGTCAGAGAGTAAAGGCAACAAAAACAAAGCGAGCAAGAGACTAAATGCAAACTAAATAAGACGAAACATAGACTAGCGGACAGAGAGGGAAAGGCAGCCAAAAACTAACGGCAACATAAACAACGCGAGCCAGCGAATAAAATCAACAGAAAGAAAGCAGGCCAAGAACTAACGGAAAAATAAACGCAGATAATAAGTAAAACAGAACAAGGCGAGGCAGGGACTAACTCCAAGATAAACAACTCTAACCAGAGACTACCAACAACAGAAACGAAGAGAGGCAGAGACTACCGCTAAGATTGTTAAATCGATGCAGAGAGAAACCATAACACACACGAAGCGAAAAGAAAACTAACGAGAACAGGAAAAAAGCGAGCCAGAGAATAAGGGCAACCAAAACAAAGCGAGAGGGAGAGTAAGAATATTAGTAACAAAGTGGGCAGAGTTTAACCATAACAGAAGAAAAATAACAAAATGAAGAACGACAACAGAAAGAAAACGAGTAAAAAATATCAGCACCAGAACAAAAGCGAGCGAGAGACGAACACATACAAAAACGAAGTTACTAGTTACTAAGGCAACAGGACAAAAGTAGCGAGGGATTAACTTTAAAAGAAACAATGATTGCCAGTGACTAACGGCAATAGAAACATACCAACAGAGGCAAAATTGGGGTACCTGTTCTAGCAGTAGCTGACCAAGGTGTTCGTTTAACCTGCGGCCCCAACATGTCTAGTTCCCCTTCCTATTCACTGATCCGCTTCCACACGTGGAGGTCCTTAATGCACTATGGCTAGCAGTTAGTGAATCACCTTTTATCACCAAATCTCACCACATGGAAGCAGCCTCCGTTACTGAGCCTCATCCTTACACCGCTCCCACCATAAAGATGTGTTGCTGGAGCACTACCCCTTGGCTACACCAGGCTAACGCACGAATAACTTATATCTCGCATTCTCGCTACAACATGTATCAACTGCCCTATTAGAATCACTACTGTGTCCAGGTTACTCGTTAAGTTCTTCGTGTACGCCATTATTCCGGTTTATTTGCTATAATTATGGCCCTTCTTCCCCTTGCCAGTTAGAAGCCTGATTGAGTAGGAAGCTTATGGTTTAATCGGCGTTCAATCTACTCCAATTAAAAAAAGAAACTACGCATTTACGTGAAAATATAGGTACCCGCGATTGACATAGGCTGGCCAAAAGAAAGTCGATTTATTGCATCTCGATCTGACATTTCATTTATTAATTAGTCTTGCTTCCAACTACTCATTACTTGCATCTTTTTAGGAATTTTTGAAGAAGAAAATTATCTTATTTATTTCACTTGGTGAAGAGAATAGAGGGACAAATTGAGAGGAAAATAAAGGAAGTGTAAGGTGATGAATACTAAATATTTACAACATATATATGAGCCTTAAATCCTACATAAACTGTCCACAACCCGAAATCTATTGAAAAAACTGCTTTAAGGTGATCTTGACATAGAATAGGCTGCTCTCAACGGTTAACCGATCCTAGAACATCTTGAGATGCCATTGAGAATTGGAGAGGATCATTTTTAGTTGGATTTTAGAGTGGTACTGATCCGCAGGGGGATAATGCGCAAAACAAATGATTATACTAATCCCCTCAAATCTGTTGCCGAAGATTTAATGTATTTTGGGGCGGCTTAAATTAAAAATGACATTATTTTTCCAATTTTCCTTCAATATATTAAGATGACATGCAGCATGATTTTGTCTAAACATTTTAATCTCTTACAGTATTTAAAAGAATATATATTTATATCCTAGAAGTAACTTTAATTTAGTTTTGCAGATTAAATCTATTATTTGTTTGAACAAAAACAGATGCATTTTACTGTATTTGTGGCGAATCCTGTCTCCAAAAGCAGACATGGAAATATCGGATTTCCTTAAAACAAACATTTAGTGTTTATTGGGGAGTAAAACTTGGATACTAAGACCCACGCTTTTTTTGTGCTGCTTTTAGCAGTGGAAAGTGAACTAATGAATTTTTTTACTCTTTTTTTCTATGTTTTAGAAACCCACCAAAATCCAATCAATATGACTGCTGTTTTTTGTGTTATGAATCGATTCAAGAAACATAAATGAAAGTGTCCTGATTCGGAGACAACAAGACGACCTATGCCACATGACAAATGAATTTCTATACCAGTCACTACATCGCAGCCTGAATGATGATAACACAGGTGTTTGATGCGAATGTGAATATGAAGAAAGTTCTTAACTATATGAGTAGCTCTCCCCAAAAGATCAAAATGATCTGATACGATAATTCAGTTTGTTAAGCAAGTCTCCTAAATTTTAACATCCATGCTAAAAGAAATTAATTGTCTATTACAGGAAACGATGAGCTTTTACCTTAGTTCAGCAAGGATAAAGAACTTGTCAACTGCAATAACATCCCCTACTTCAAAAAATGGGGTTATCAGATTAGCGACCACAAGAATTGCGACTTCTATAGACAGTACCACTAGAAGGTCATAGTATTTTGGGCGAACACTACCAACAACTACATCGAACGAACAAGTGCACAAGGACACACTGAATTAGAACTATGAATTTTGTCGACGCCTACCTTTACTCCATCACTACGAGATTTATTGAGCCCAACCCACATCCATAGAAGGAACAAATACGCAAAAAACAAGAGGATTCAGAACCCCGGGTTCTGGGGGTGAAGTGAAGAACGTCGCCAAGTCACTTACAGGATTTCCTCACATGATAGACGCAAGGGACTTCTTGGAGGCCAATGTTATTCTCTGCCCAGCACAAGAGGGAGCCGAAGTCCAGGTCACTTCGCGGCGTGTAAATCAACTCTTCCTTCGTCTGACTCTTGACCCAGGACAGATCAAGGAGCTCGGACGAGGTATTAAACGCCCATCTGTGGGGTCAAAGACGCATCAATTAAAGGAACTGTAGAGATGAAGGAAGGTAACTAAGAAATTCAATGTCCATGACGTTAATTATTAAAATAAATGAATAACAAGAGAAAGGCCCAAACCTTTTACATCGAATTTATTAAAAGACTGTGAAGTGAAAGTGTTTGAAGGCGAATCGTCAAGCAAAATTCAAGTATCTAGATCTGCGGGAACACGGGCCTGGAGTGCATTACATTCCTCCAGGTTCGTATTGGAGAAGGAGAGGTACCGTTTCTATCCTATTCATCCCTATGCTGAACCTATCATATATGCAACGAGGTTCAAATCATGAAGCTGATCCTCTTAAGGAAATTGTCGATTCTATTTCGATCTCGTTCTTTTTACTAACTCTATAATATAAGAAGGGGAATTTTTTGAGTATTTGAATAATAATTTCACCTTAGTTTGGTTATGACTTATATTTTTTCTATGAAAGTTTTTTCTAATAATTCTTTTATAATATCAAAAAACAAAATGGTGAAGCTCAGAAATAAATATAAGAATCGAAATTTTCTGATTTTTTTAAAACCCAAAGAATTACAAATGGTGAAGTTCATAAAATTTATTTTTATATATCTTCTTCTATAACTATATTTTAGCAACGTGATATTTTAAAAGGCGGGAAATTTAGTTCCTTTTTTAAATTATTATAATTGGCGAAGTTCAGAAAATTTATAAAAATTTAACCCTGGTTGCTTTTTTTTCACCCACCGTAGGGAAGAGTGGCGAAGCCATTGCCTGGTCTTCTCATATGTAACGTGGTTTTAGCATTGGCAAATAACAGTCAATGAGATTTTAAAGTAAATGAGAGGTTCTTTTACTTGCCCGTAGGTCGTTTGCTTTAAAATATAGTTAATTACTACGGAATAAATGTTACGTGTATCAAAACAATGGCAGACATGACTACGAAATTTCATGAGATAAGATTATTTAAACGTAATGGTAGTTGTCAGGGCCACAGTACCGTGACGTCATGGAATTCACAGATCTCTATCAATTATGACCCGACATCACATGACTTGAATTTAAAGAGGCCAAATGGGGCATGAGGGTGGGTGTCAGACCGATGGGGCGTTCTTTCTGAAACTATGCAAACCTTCCATATCCCTCGATCTATGGTCTCACTTTGTGTACCGAGAATGCCCCATAGAAGGCATTACCGGGCTCTATTAGCAGAGCAGTGGCCGACGACGGGCGCTTAATGATAGTGATCAGCGGCGTTCTTCTGCTAGAATTGTTCATGGTCAGAGAAAAGGAACACTGGCTCAAGCCGAATCCACAAATAGTGCAGGAGCTACCAAACACATATCTATGAGGTCAATGCACTTTTCTTTATCATTGGGTATGGGAGCAGATGACAAACCAGAGCGCCTATGTTAACACCATGATACCGGATATTTCGCATCACCAGGGTTCAAGACTTTGCTAATTGACACTTGGATGACTGTCAACAGGTGTTGTGATCCGATGAATTAAGGTTTGTTGTTTTGGGCTGAGGCTAGGATTTGGATGAGGCATAAGTCATGGCCTTCAGCTATTAACAAGGCATGGCGCATGCTGATGGTGCTTCTATACTAGGGTGGATTAGGTTTAGGTAGCGAGGGTTGGGTCTCCTGATCATCCAAACACATAATTGACATTTGTCTGCTTTCCTCAACTGCTTAGCTAACATTTATATCCAACAACCAAAGGATATTCCAGCATCATAATGTAGCTTGTCATGTGGGCAAACTTGGCCATTCCGAAGGGGGTTCCAAAGTATGGTGTAGCCACCACCTTTACCTGAAATGAACCTATTTGAGCATATATGGGACGTGTTTGCCAGGGGAATTTGCACTCAAGATTTGATACCTATAACCATTAGGGACTTGTGAACATCGATCCATACAGCATAGATCGACATCTTTCCAGAGGTCTTCTGTCCATTTGTAGAATTGATCTCATGCCTGTTTTGCCTCGGAAAGAGGTACCAAAATAATTGATGCAGAATATTAGAAAAAATGCCATAAATAAGAAGATACGAGAAAAGAATTTAAAACAATTAAATAGAAATTGACAATAACAATAAATATAAAAAAACAGAAGTAAAATACGAGGGGCAGGCAGTCAATAAGTTTTGCGAATTGGTAGGGCAAAAGAGAGGAAGGGGGATGGTTGTTTTGAGGGGTGTTAGGACAAGTTATGACAAGTCAGGACCTGCAGCCGCACGCTCCTGCATCGTCTATATAAGAAGCAGTAGCTGAACGCAGATCGTCAGTCACAAATTTTTCAACAATGGAGAAGGTTGAGCACCGCGCAGTGATCAATTTTTTGACCAAGGAAGGCAAGAATACAAAAGAGATCCATGAACGCATAGTTGCAGTGTACACCGACACCGCCCCTTCCTATGTAACTATTGCTCACTGGAATAGGGAGTTCCGCCATGGTCGTGAGTCCCTTGAAGATGAGCCCCGTCCAGGACGCCCGTCAGACGTGACCAACGAGGACAATGTGGCCCGTGTGGAGAGGATGATCCTCGAAAATCGCCGGGTGAAGGTTGAAGAAATCAAGCGAGGATTTGGAATATCACATGGAAGCGTTATTAACATCATCCACGATAATTTCGACATGACTAAGGTCTCTGCCGGTTGGATCCTTAGAAACCTCTCGCCCCATGATCGACTTCAACGTCGTCAAATTCCACAAGGCCAGAGGTGCACAAGCTGCCCTGCGCGAGTGCGGATTCGAGGAGCTCAACCATCTCCCCTACAGTCCAGATCTGGCCCCTAGCGACTACTTTTTATTCCGCCAGCTCAAGGTTGCACTGCGTGGACTACAGTTTGGGGACGAGGAAGTTGTACAACTCGCCCTTCCGCAGTGGATTGAAAAGCAGTCGGGAGATTTCTGATTGTCGGGAATTCGAAGCCTCAGGGACAAGTGGCGCAAGTGCATTGAGGTCGAGGGTAGTTATATTGAAAAATAATAAAATACTTTTCTCATATCTCGTTTCCTTATATCCGAATTTCAAAACTTATTGACCACCCCTGGTATATACACACACGTATATAAAGTTGTATTTTTTTTCATTTCGGCTGAAGAGAGTGTGTTTCATTACGAAGTAAGTGATTTTCGAGCCCAATACTACACTTACACGTCTTGTTCTCTCCTCGACATTAAACATGTGACAAAGGACATACATGAAACCAAATAAAGCCCAGGCATGAGTTTGCTCTTTGATGGCAATAATTTTATTCAGCCTAACGTTCTCAAGGCGTCCATTCTTACTTTATTGGAAAAATCTCACATGGGAAACAGCGTCATCTCTCTTCCCACAGTGCGCTATAAAGATATGCAGAAACTACCTAATCTTCTCTCCTTTGCCTCGTTCCTGACCTCAGGCTCCTATGAATTTATTGGGGGGAAATCAGAGGAGTGTATATATGGGGAAGGCAAATAGCCCGCATGCTCAAAGAGGAAAGTAACTGCCAGGGAGAGGAAAATATCTCGATAATGAAAGAAATGAGTTGAAAAATTGTCGTAAAGAAGCAAGACGATAGTTTGGGCGGATTTGAAAAAGAAAGTGTCCCCGAACGAGAAGAAAAAGGGCTTAGAAATATGAATTGAAGCTCAGGGGAACAAGGACATGAACATGAAGGTCGAGGGAATGTAAATATACATTTAAAGGTTCTGAAAAAAGGAAGTGTATGACTAATAAGCCCCTGGCCTTGAAATTAAAGTTCCTGGAATTGAAATACTTGAACAAAATGTCCATTAGTTTGGAAATATTTATTTGAAGTTCTTGGCAAAGAAGTTCTTTAATATAAAGTCACAGGGCTTGAAAATATGAATTTAAAGTCTTGCGTAAACAATTCCATAAACAAGAAGTCACAAGGATTGAAAATATGAATTTAAAGTTCCTGCAAAAACTCAATGAACAAAATGTCTCAGGGATTGAAAATCTATATTTGAAGTTCCTGGCAAAGGAGTCCATGATCAAGAACTCCAAGGGATTAAAAATATTAATTCGAAGTTCCGGAAAATTAAATAATTGAACAAGAACTCCCAGGGAATGAAATTATAAATTAGAAGTTCCTGGAAATAAAATCCTTGAGCAAAAATTAAAGGGACTGGAAAATATGAATATGAAGTTCATGCTAAACAAGTCCATGAAAAAGAAGTCACGGGGATTGAAAATATGAATTTAAAGTTCCTGGCAAAATATTCCATTGAAATGAAGTCTCAGGGATTGAAAGTATCAAATTAAGGTAACAGGAAATGAAATCATTGAATAAATAGTCGAGGGACTTGAAAATATATTTATGAAGGTCCTGGAAATGAAATAATTGAACAATAAGTCAACGGGATTGGAAATATTAAGTTGACTTTCTTGGCAAAGAAGTCCATGATTAAGAAATCCTTTGGATGGAAAATATGAATTTGAAGTTGCAGAAAATAAAATAAATAATTTGGAAGTCCACAGCTCGAAAATATGAATTTAAATTTCCTGTGAAAAAAGACCCTGAACAAGAAATCACAGCGATTGAAAATACGAATTTGAAGTTATGACAAGGAACTCATTGAATAAAAAGTCTCAGGGCTTGAAAATATGAAATTTTAGTTCGTAGAAATAAAATCCTTGAACAAGAAGTGCAAGAGCTTGAAAATATGAATTTGAAGTTCCTAGCAAAGAAGTTGATGAAGAATAACTCCCAAGGATTCAAAATATGGATTTGTAGTTCATGGCAAAAAAGTTCAATAATAAGAATTCCCAGTGGCTGAAAATATGAATAAGTTCATGGCAATAAAGTCTACAAACAGAAGCCCAAGGATTGAAAATATGAAGTTAGAGCTGCTGGGAAACAAGATCATCAACAAGAAGTCCCAGAGATTGAAAATATGAATTTAAAGTTCGTGGTAAAAAGCACAACAAATAAGAAGTCCAAGGGATTGAAAAATTAAAATTAAACTTTCTGGAAATAAAATCATTGAACAAGAAGTCCAAGTGATTGAATATAGTTATTTGAAATTCTTGGCAAAAAGTTCCTTGAACATGAAGTCCCAGAGTTTGAAAATATGAATTTGAAGTTATGGATATCAAATCTTTCAACACGAATTCCTGGAATGAAAATATTAAGTTGAAGGTCCTGAAAAATAACTCACAGGGATTGAAAATATGAATTTGAAGATCCTGAAAATGAAATCCTTGAATAAGAAATACGAGGGCTTGAAAATATGAATTGCAAATTCCTAGCAATGAAACCTTTAAATAACAACTCGAAGGGCTGGAATATATGAATATGAAGTTCCTGGCAATGAAGTCCAATGAACAAGAAATCCCATGCCTTTAAAAGAAGAATTTAAAGTTCCTGACAAAGAAGTCCATAAACAAGAAGTTCCATGGATTAAAACTATGAATTTGAAGTTCCTGGCAAATAAGTCCATGAACAAGATGTCCAAGTGCTTGAAGATATGTATTTGAGGTTCTTGGAAAAGGAGTCATTGAAGAAGAAGTCCCAGAAATGGATAATATGAATTTTAATTTCCTGGTAAAGAAGTCTCGGAACAAAATAATTAGAAATAATTACCAGGGATGTAACTTATTAATTTGAAGTTCCTAGAACGAAGTCCATGAACAAGAACTCTTAAGGATTAAAAATCAGACTTTGAAGTTCCAGGAAATGAAATTCTTCAAGAAGAAGTCCAAGGCATTGAAAATATGAATTTTAAGTTTCTGGCAAAGAAGTCCATGAAAAAGTAAGCCCATGGATTGAAAATATGAATTCGAAGTTCTTAGTAAAGAAGTCCGTGAATGAGAAGTCCCATGGCTTGAAAATATGTATTTCAAGTTCTTACTTATGAAACAGCTTTGTAACCAAGTCAACAGGCATTGACCAGTCTACGCTTTGTAACCAAGTCTACTCAAGGTTCTCAATTTATCCAACCTTTTTGTTTCCTTTATATATCTATCTATTCACCCTTTGTTTATTCCACAATTCCCTGCCTCCCGCTTGTTCTAGTATTACTCATTATGAATGGAGTTATAATCAAACATATTAATGATCAGTTAACAAAATGCAAGTGACTAAATGAACATACATAAGAGAATCTAAGCATAGGAGAAGACCAAGAGATAATGAAAGGCTGAAATTGGCCGGGAAGAATAACAAAATATGGCTTCCTAAAAATCTTCGTTGCAGGAAATTAAGAACAAAATTGGCAAATGTATCTCTCCATATGTTTTGTAACGAGCCATAAATTCCATTATCGGCCTGGATATAGCTGAGTTTTGCCTCTCTAATACAATTATGAGTTTAAATTATGAGTTAAAGGAAACTCAAATTGCCTTTGTTACAGATGGGTGCCACGGTATTAGGACCTTACCC
The DNA here is from genome assembly GCA_963969495.1 of Ceratothoa steindachneri. Classification (NCBI taxonomy): domain Eukaryota; kingdom Metazoa; phylum Arthropoda; class Malacostraca; order Isopoda; family Cymothoidae; genus Ceratothoa; species Ceratothoa steindachneri. The sequence continues at coordinate 145,701,391 of OZ018329.1, forward strand.
TAATGAATGGCTACATTATGTATATTAAAAAAGAATATGAATTTCCGGGTTTAATTGACTTAGGAAAGAAGGTAAAATTAACGACTCAAATGCGAGCTTGAAAGTTAGATAAGAATCTTAACTTTAGAAATTGCGAATTCTCGCATCATAGAATAAATTCATAAATTATCAAGTTTTTTAATATTAAGAGAGAAAATAATTATCGCACGCTACTTTTTTCCTTCCCCACCTCAAGCAGCCCAAGTGGTCTCGGAGAAGTTGGGTGCAGCTGGAAGACGGAGAAGCAGAGAGAAAGAAAATAATAGACAGGTCGGAAAATTAAAATTTTAGTTGAACTGATAAAGCGTACCATAGTTGGTTTGCCTCAGGATTTTAGTGTGCTTTCTACTATTCGAGTACTTTTGATGTATATTTTGACACTCTGGGAGGACCTACTGATTAATCTGGAATCAGAAACACGGGTTATATCCTTTATCTATTTTTATCCCTATTTATTATTTATCGTTACCAATGAAAAAGAGGACGCGGATGAGATGAGGTTCTCTTCTCTTATATGTTATAATGTAACTTTAGCTTATGGTTACTTCCTCTTTTTGAAAGGGAGAACCATCTTTGTATTTCTGACTCCCCGTAAGAGAATCGGGCACGTCAGTGAACTTGTGAAAGGTGAAGAAGGCTGTGGACTCTCCCAACCTAGGGTACATCAGAGAGCCAACCATTTTTAATTTCTGTCATGCCTTCTTAAATTTTATGTGATTTCACCTTCTCATTTCCTTACTTTATCATCGGCTGGGTCTCTTTATAAATAACGCTACACACTTTAAAATTTCGTTCTTTTACCTTAGATCTTTTAGCCTTGGGAAGGTTCCAGCCAATCTCCATTTCAGGACTTTTATTAATTTTATTACATCATTCCCTCTTGTTATCATTTAAATATTTCTTCTATTATCCCCAAGTCTCGTTCCAAAAATGTCTCTCTGGGTTGCCCTTCGTTTCTGGGTAGATTTTGTACTTAATGAGAAGATCGGTTTTGCCCCAACAATTCCTTACCTGTGCGTAATGGGTTGACGACCTCCCTTCCTCCATTCACGAGTGAATAAGGTTGTACTCTTTAGGGTGGGCATCCCGCCAAGCAGAAGAGGATGTGAATTTTAAACTCTAGCCCCCAGGTAGAGGAATGAAAAAGAGTTGTAGAGTGGTCACTCATTTTCAAGTAGATATGACATGACCACCCTACTTCGATGCAATTCTGGAGTGGGGCCACCCCACTTGGATGAATTCTACGTGAGGACAGCCTAACAGAAAGCGTGGCCCCACTTAATTGTCGTAACCTTGCCGGGTCCTTCGACACAGGCTGCAGGATCAAAGCTTTCTCCCTAATCTCCCAAGTGGTCAGAGCGAGCAGAGATGCTATCTGCTCCCGCAAGCTATTAACGACAAGAAGGACATTATATAAATGGTGATAATCGAATTACAGAAGAGGTATATCAGATTTCTGCTGAATTGCTCCATCTTTCCATCAGGAATCAATTCTAAGTGCACATTTTTCAACAAAATTAGGGTTTGCTATTTTTGCCATTGAAAATGTTATTTTAAGCTTGACTGTGATAACACAAAAGCGAAAGACCTTCTTATTAAATTTGACTTCATTTTATTCTCATTTAAAGTGATGAAAATCGCAAGCAATAATGTAAGAATGATTGGAAAGTTTCTATTCGGTGCTGCCTTTGTTTAAGTTAACATAAATTGTTATGTAAAGGGTTGTTATTTTAAAAATGGGAGCAAATTAAAAATAAATAAATTAGAAAATTGATTACTAGGTATACAAGACATTTACCGTGTGGGATTTAGGACTACAATTGTGCAAGAATTTGTTTATTGATAAAATTCAAGCATAAACGGTTAAAGGCTGCGCAGGATATTAGCTATAGCTTAGATAGGAATGAAAATGATGAAGGGAAGAAGGATAAATGGTGGAAGTTGGCAATGAATGATGGATTGAATTTTAAATTATTTAAGGATTCAAGGGTAGTACGGCAGGTAGAGAATATTTATGCAAGTGGGAATAGGCCTAAAGTTGCTGTGGAAGATATATGACAGGTGAAGATATAAATATAGCGTAAATAACTGATTCGTGGGTAAATGAAGTCAAATATAATGAAAGTAGAAAGGAATATGAAATAAATAGTGGCAGTTTGTACATTAACCAACGTACTGAAAGGATTGGAAGAGGGTTAATTGTATATGTTAAAAGTAGCATTTAATCCAATATAAATCATATAATAGTGGATAGGTCCATGCTGGGGTCACTTTGATTAGATAATATGGTTACTAAAACTCAGGAACTAAGGATAGGAGAATTTTAGATACCACCAAACCAGTCTATTGAGATAGATAAGGATATGATAGACGAAATTAAGCGGGGATGCAATTGTGAAAATGTTATATTTGGAGATTTTAATTTACTAATTATCAAGTGATTACTAAATTCGAAATGTCGGAAGATAATTAAAGATTAATTGAATATTTTCAGGATAACTTCTTTAAGCAGATGTTAAGTCAGCCAAAGCGTTGGAACAGAATAATAATAAGGATCAGAGAATTATTTTACTAATAAAATAAATAATAGTGTTATTCAAAAGAGGATCTTAGGGTGCATAGGACTACAAAAACGATTTAGTCCAACATCGTACAAATTTTAACATAAATAATGAATGGCGCCACAAGTCCATAATAGTGAAGAGATGAGCTCTTCCATGTGGAAGATCTTCATGAACAGCATCTATATCAATCAACCTCAACTTCATCTTTTCCAATTTACTGCAAATTACGGTAGTGGTGCATCAAGGGAAGTAAAAATCTACCCATTCTTCCAACTCATTTATCCCATATCAGGCCTAAACTAGTTCAGTCACCCCTTCCCCTTGGTCTACCACCCCACCCAAGCCTTTCACAAACACACTTCATGCATACATATCATCCAATTCCTCTTGGCTAAGATTTTCTCTCTTACGCAAATACCTAAATACCTTTTTCATTTTACTAGTTCTTCCAAACATTCGCACACCATGATATTCGCCCTCGCACATATTTTCTCTTCACAATTCCATTTCCATTCATTCATTCCTCATACATGCCCATATGACCTTTAACCACTGTCTCACCTTTTTATACCATAAATACCCTTTAGCCCGTCCTTACTCGATATAGATCTTTTGCTCCACAAAAACCTTTCTAGAATTGTCCATTTACACAGTTCTCACTCTAGATTTTTCCGTCTCTAGATTGTTCCTTGTCTAGATTTTTCCTTCTCCTTTCATATGGTACTCTTAATCAAATATACTAACAGGGGCATCTACCTACTCTTATACAGCGTCATGTCATATTCCACACACGAATACTACGCAAGTTCTAAGACTAAATTTGCCCCAGATATTTTCCTACCATTCCAAACCATGTGGTCGCGATCTGCTTCATCTACATCCCTACCATTCATGATACCTCCTAGATACTTGAAACCTTGCACTTATTCAAGGATAACACCACCGAAGATAATATGACACCATAACCTCATCATCACCCCAAACAACCAAATCTCCTCACACACCCCGACCAAACGCTTCACCCAACATTTCTAAATCCCTCTTACTCTTAGCAACTAGTACCATGGTCATCAACATATTCAAACATAGTTAGAATCCCTCCTCCTAATTTATCATAAATCTTTACACATCTTTCCATCATTTTCATTCGTACTTTTCTCAGTACTCCATCCATTAAGATATTAAACAACTATGGCAACATTATACACACTCTTGCCCTACCGACCCACACACATATCTCAAACCAATTACTTCCACCAAATTTCCCACCAAATTTCCCACTTTTTACACCATCCAAATGGTTACAAACTTTTACTACATTCATAATATTGTCATAATGATTCCATCTTTACAAGCTAAATAGCTTTCTTCAGATCCAAGAACCCAGCTTACACTTTACTTCACTTATCAATTATGTTTTCAGTGAGCTGCTTCAGTTCTTATCCTTAATCTACAGTTCTTACCCTGAATCCACAGGTGTTATACTTAATCCACAGTTCTTATCCTTAATTCACAGTTTTTATCCTAATCCATAGTTCTTATCCTTAATCCATAGTTCTTATCCTTAATCCACAGTTCTTATACTTAATCCACAGTTCTTGTCCTTAATCCACAGTTCTTATACTTAATCCTTTCTAAACTCACCTTGCTCATGTCGTACAAATTTCTTACTTATCCTTATTTTACGTTCAATCAGACTTTTTTCAATACACCTTGCATACAGAATGAACTGAATTATCTTCCTGTACTTCTCGCAATCACTTTTCTTCCATTTACCCCTATACACGCTACAATTACTGCATCAATTCAGCCATCAGCCATTATTCCATTTTTGAATTGCCTTTCAACAAAACCACCTGATCTATTCTATGACACAATTACCACCAATTTTTAGCATATAAGATACAATATCATCTTTTTCACTTCCTTTCTCATTTTTCAGATCTCTAAAAAGCTTTACTAATTTCTTGAATATTATTCTCTCTTCTATTCCCATATACAGCACCCAATTTAAACCTATTAATCAAATCATATTTACATTTTCATCATCTTCCATACCTACAATATATAACTCATCAAGTTATCCTCGCCATCAAATTTTCATGTTGTCATTCTTCATAAAGACCCTAACAGTCATATCATTAATGTTCACACATCTATCCTTCTGTTTCTTCATCTTTCTCACTTCCTTCTCGATTAACTTCGTTTTTGAATTGGAATATTATTGATACTTATTCTTCTCTTCGTCCTTCATCCTTATTTTTTTTCTTCCTGTTCTATTTGGGATACTCATTCACAAAGCTATTCTTCTCTTGGTTCTTCCTGTTCTATTTGGGATACTCATTCACAAAGCTGTTCTTCCCTTGGTTCTTTACTCTTCTCACCTTATTCCTGATTAACTGCCTGTACTAATCAGTATAAACATGCATACAGCTATTCCTTTTCTCGTTATTCACCCTTTTTCCTGTTCCAATCGGGATACTCATTCACAGAACTATTCTTCTCCAGGTTCATTACCATTCTCACTTCCTTACGATTAAATTACTGTTCAAATCAGGATACACATTCATCTTCTTTCCGAATGCTCTATTTGAGTTTCTCCTAAAACTATTTAATAATTTTTTTAATTCCATTTTGCTTACTTCTATGCACTCATTCTTATCTACTCGACATTCTCATTTGAACTACTAAATATTGGAAAATAAGATTCCCTTACTCCCAACTACACGGTTCCTATCATCATTCCACCAATCAGCATTCAGCTTTTACTTTCCTCTTTTAGCACACAGACAATAAAACCCTTGCACCTCCCATTATCGCTTCCTTATCTTTGCTGCAAATTTATCTATCTCCATTTCAACACTTACTCTATTTCTCCTACTCTCATGCATACTCACGTATTTTTTCATCTCTCTTTAACTTAACTACATTTTTACTCTTGCCTCTCCCTTCATTTCTATTTTTTTCACTTCTTTCAATCCATATACCAATTAATTTAACCACACACAGCACTATCATTTGGTGGATAGTCCCATACTTAGACAGGTTTCACCACAAACGTGTACCAAAGATTATTCTATTTCAAAAGGCACAGATCAATCATATTTTTAATTTCTACATTTCCAATTGCTGAGCTCAAGTGTATTTATGTATAAGCGCTGAAAGAACAACTAACCCACACAAGTTTCTGTCAGCTCAAAACCCTACCATCATCTCACCTTTCACTTTCTCTCTTGTTTGATGAAAAGCTCTAGTTATCCAATCTTTCTTCGTTTCATCTACTCATTCAATGATAACTCTCACAACGATCAACGATACCCATTCACAATTCCATCCAACACTCGTCCAATGTCTTGTAGTTTTGCCCTCGCAAATCTCAACTTCCACCGCATAAACTTCGAGCTTAAATATTCATACACAACCGTTGTATCATACCAGTACTCAGTTGAATACACTAACCCACATTAACCCTTACCATCAGGTAGAGACCTGACTCACTTCATCTTCATAAAAACTCTTCATGATAGTCTCACAATTTTACACATTAGCAACCACCCACTCTTTTCCTCATTTACATGTGATAGTAGCTGTGGTAGAGGTATATATGAGCTCACATGCCTGTCTGTCTGTTTGTATACAATATATATCTAAAGGTTATTGCAAGATTTTGAAAATGTTTTATGGATATGTGGGTTAATGGCCCCCAAAATGTTGATTAGATTTTGGGTCGGATGCAGATATGGATATGGATTTTTAATCCCTTATTCATTTTATATTTTATACATATCTCAAAAAATATTTCCTGGCTTTAATGAAATCATGGGATAAGATGTATCATCTAGTATAAAAGAATAAATTAGATTTAGAATTAGCTGAAGAAGTGGATGCGGATTCTGGACCCTTGAATTTATATTTTCCCTTTTTGATTGTGTACAAGATATCCCAAAATATTGTTAAGGATTTCAAATTAAGTTCCCTAAGGAATAGTTGACTAGATTTTGTGGCGGATCCACAACTGGATAAATTATCCCTTTTAATTGTGCACAGGATATCTCAAGTTATTGGCTGATTTGATGGAAGTGTGTGCGTTTGTGGAGGGAGTCTTACACCAAGGAGAGTTGGTTAGCTTTGCATATGCAAATTTATTTTCAGGGCGCTTGAAAATCCATAACCGTTTCTCGACTTCCGTTTTGATAGAGAACGTTTAAATCTACAATTTTTAGCGTATAGTAAACCTTTTAATGTGTTTTTTTATCCAGACTTCAACTAAAACGAGCTCACGGATATAAAAAATCAGTAGTGTTACTACATGAATTTAAACGGTTACAAAGCGTGCGATGCAGAATTTTTCTCCGTGAAATAGAATTCATCTTTAACATAGAAAATCATCTCAAATAGTTACTTCTTGTTTAACTCATCCTCGAGAAGCGACAGAAAAATATTCTTTTCTTACAAGAACACGTACCAATTGAAGAAATTAACCGCTTAATTTCTTCCTCATTGCAAACATTTATCACATTCCCCATCTTCTATAAAAATTAATGTCAATGGAATTTTTAACTAAGGCTTAAGTGATAAAAAGTTAATAATTAAAAAGGCCACTTCAATAAGTTCTACTCTATATATGTATCTAAATCAATTTTGTAATTGTCATCGGTCAAACTGGGCGAGAAAACACAAATGCAACATAAGTACAGCTTAAGAATCCAACGCCTCTGTCGGACATTGGTTGGAAAAAGATAACCGAATACATTGGAATAATGGCGGAAATATGCTAAGTAAACTTTTATTTAAAAAAAATAATAGAATCAACCCCATTAACACATACGAAAGGTAGAATCCTTAATTTATTTTTAGGTTTGATTAAACTATATAACTGTTTTATTCAAGGTCGGTATCAACTAAAAATTGATAACCAAATCCTGGCTTTATGGATTCAATAGTATAATGTTTAATAATTTGTAACCTTTAATTCAGTGGTTGGCAACCTTTTTATGCTTCAGGGAGAAAAGCAAAGTCTATGAAGCGATGGAGGGCCACATTCATAATTTAGATTATAAATTTAAAATATTATAACTTTAGATGTTATATTCTGTACCGAATAATAAATAAATCATTGCAATAATAATAAAACCTGAAACTATAAACTATAAAAGATTATGTTTATTTTAGTTCGTATACATTACAAATTTCACATTGAACTATGGCTATTTATAAGGGACACAAATAGTGTGATGCTTGATGATGTTTCGGCACGAAAGTATTTCAATATCAGTTGATAAGGAGGCTGAAGCTAGAATTAAGCAGTACGTTTTCTAAATGATAATCCGTGATTCATGTCCTTAGCTTACGTTTGGTGTATTTTACTTTGGAAAATAATTGCTCACACGCATATGTGGTAATGAATACTGATGCCATTTTCATTGCATGACCAGTAAAAGTTGATATACTCCTCGGGTTTGAAACGATTTTTCTTATAAAAATCCAATAGAGGTACATCCTTTGTGTAAGATTTTGATTTTAGTACTTCATTGCATTCCATATCAATGAGTTCCATTTTTAATTCTTCTGGTACGTTGTCTACTTCCACATAAAACGAGGTAGTGAACAGTTTAAAATCGACTGTGTGTGATCGCATGAAAGCGAACCTAAATGAAAATTTCGTTCTTAAATCAGGTATCACAGTCACAAATATGTTGCTCTTTGTAGGTTTAGTCTCCTGGAGTGTTGGGAAATTAGCATAATTTGATTTCTCCATCTGACATTCCCACAATCTTAGTTTTGTTTCAGAAGCAAGCATGTGTCCCCAGATGACATGGCTTAATAATTCTTTTTCCCTGAAACTTAAAATTTAAGCTATTTAAATGTGTTGTTAAATATATTAGAAAGGACAGTCTTGAAAGCCATTGTGATCGGGAAGTTCTGTGGAATTTATGTTTTAGCTCTCAAGGATGCCAGCTATATCTTTCTGCAGTGCAAATGCTCTTTTCAGCATAGCACCTCTAAGCAGCCAGCAGACGTTGCAGAAGTAAATCAAATACCTATGTTACTTCTCTGATTCCTTTAAAAATTGTCGAAACTGACGGTGGTTTAATCAATTGTATAGAATCACGTTTATTGCTCTCAACACTACGTCCATCACGCCATTCAAATTAAATGTCTTAGCGCACTTTCATGACATTGTGTTTAAATCCAAGAACTTTCAATTGTTTCTGAAGCAGAACCACGGCACCTTTAGTTTGTCCAACCATAGGTGGAGCTCCTTCGGTCGTTAAGAATACTAGCTTTAATAGGTCCAGATTCATGTTTGTAGTACATTGGAGCACTGCTTCAAGAATGCCTGCTACTGTAGTAGTGCCTTTTATAGATATCAGTTGAACAAATTCTTCAAAAATCTCGAAAGTTTTTCTCATCAACGGAAAAACACTGCACGTTGTGCCGTTTTGGTAGCATCCGTGCTCTCATCAATTGCTATTGAGAACTTTAAATTGTTGTAATGATTTTTTAAATTAATTTTCAGATCCAATGACTTTACAACTATTCGTCGTGTAACTTCTTTCAGAGAGACAGATATTGAAAAATATAATTTTTGTCTCGAGACATAATCTCTACAGTATGCATTAACCTTTCCGCATCTTGTTGCCATTTTGGAGTTTCCTAAAATATAATTTGCCAATTAGTTCCTGTGAGGGTATGCCCTCGAAGGACCACCGTGAGAGAAAGCCCTTTCGAAAATACACCTCTATTCTTTTAATACCACGTGAGCCCAGCGTGAGAATTTTAGAAAGTTCGAGAAAGAATCCGTCACTCGCCTAATCACCCGTCACAGCTTTCGGACGCCACTCGTCTCCCCCATCACCTGCGATAACACCGTGTGCAGCCACATTAACCTTACCCCCATATCACGAGCCAAGTTTGATCATCTAGAAAGACCCATTATCATGAAATTTGTTTGCTTAAACTGGCGCTAAGCATCCCTCAGGGACCTCCAGGCCTTGAGGCGTTTATCGGATCAGCCACCCGAGTATTTAACCCGAAACTCACCATCTCTTGAGGAGATTGAAATCCCGCTTTAAACTCTATCCAGACTGCCATCTGTTTCCCGTGAACCCCCATAACCCCTCGTCGTACTTCGTCGAATATTTCGCCAGCATATCTACCTTCGTTAATTTTTTGCCCTTGTTCAGAGAAAAGCTATCGAGCTCCTTGCTTCCCGGAGAGTTGTGCGGCCCTCTCATCTTCACCACCCTTCAAGACTCCCGTTTTTACGAGACTGAGTCTCCCTGTCGATCTGCACAATCGTCTCGAGTTAAGATTACGTCTCTCTGGAGAGTAGAAAATCTCATTTTTCATCACGAAGTAATCCAAACCCATCTTAGAGTTCTCTTCGTCATGAGTTCCCGAAGTATCCTCTCAAAGAGCTGTGCCGTTGTCTTCCAACACCCTCCTCCAATTCGCCCACGCTTGAAGGTAAAGCGATCTTGTATGGTCATTCCCCCGATTATCTCGTTAATCTTCACTTAATTCATTTAACTACCATAAGTAATTTGTTCACCCATTTTGAATATATATATATATATATATATATATATATATATATATATATATATATATATATATATATAAATTTACCCCCTTTTTATATATATATATTAAGATTATATTTTGGGGTAGTGTCTTTATATATCCTTTGAACTGCAACTTGGCAAGCCATTAGTCAAAACTGGTCAACCCTAAATCGTACTCTTTATTAATCGCTCCCGAACATATCTCAAGCGGCCTGTGCTCAACTGTCTGCCCGTGCTTATGTACGAGGAGATTGAAAGCGTGCGCCGAGCTAGTCTACACAGGCATACCTAGAGAGTTCCAATGTCACAAAACTATCACAAACCAATATTAATACCATTATTCTTTCAGAAAGAATAATGATAATGGGGCTATGCAAGGGCATCCATTCGATGCGTAATCATTTTTTATCTCCACCCGCCCAAAGTAAACATATTTCAGAACCAAATTGCCTCAGTTTTATGGGCTAAACGTTATTAAAATGCTAAAATGCATACATATCATAGTTAGCTATAGAACTTTGATTTTCTACTTTGGCTTTTTTAAATTACATGGAAGAATATTTGGTAAATAATTTTACAAAAGGAATAGAATTATGTTTGATAATTTAAAAACATTTATTAATTCAAATAAAATTTATTTTACAATTTATTAACATAAAGTTTGTGACTTAGCTTTGTTTAAGTCATTTTAAAGTTAACTATATAGATTCGTAACAATGATACCAACTTGTTACCCCCCCCCCCCCTCCATATAAAAAAGATTTATGTTCCTCAGAAGTTCTTTTGTGGTTTCTTAATGAATCAAATCTCCTGAGCCCCAAAATGAATGTATTGTTGTTAAATCAGGTCAGATTTTCTCAGTACAGCATACACCATTTTCGTTGAGATTACCTCATTTTTCTAGATTTTTTTTTCTCAAAAACCTTTCTCTATCTAATAATGCATTATTATTGTATATCATAGAAACAGAAATCAACGCATGTAAACTATAATCATATTAATAAAAATTAAAGAATGCAACATAATAAAGAAAATAATTTTAATTTCCAAGAAAAGACGCCCTTGACGATTTTCTTTTGTGCCTCTCATCTGGTGCATCTCGCTTCAATCCCCAACAGTAGTCAACAAGCAAGCATGTTTACGTCCCATTTACCCTGGTACTTAGATTCCATTGTTTATATGGGCTGGTGGAATCTTTTCTCCTGTTCTTCACTGTAATCTCCGCAGTTGTTTGGAAAATAATCCAGATGGGACTGTAAAAATTGCATCTATATAGACATTTGAGCTCCCGAATGTTTTACACTTGTCATGAGCTGATTGACCAGGGCAACATAATCTGTACTTCTTTTATAGCCTAGATATGTTCATGATGAAGTGAACGATGTTAGTTTTTATTTGTATGCTAAGTCTATACATAATAATGAAATTTTCAGGAACCAGTATAATACAGAAAGCTTAAATACTTGGTACAATGCTAACATTTAAGATTTGTGATGTAAAAATAGCAGTCCGTAATGTGCTCCCGGTCCTCTCTCCGCACCATGACAACACCAAAAGAGAGAGACTTCTGTTCGCCCTGACTCCAGCATCTTAAACCTATGTAGCATCCCTTGCAACAGATATGTGGTGCAAAACCTTTATCTCGATCTCCTAGCCTTACTCCAAAATATGCACGATACAATGATTTAATTACAGGAGAGTTGGGCATTGCTGCTCGAAAAAAGTCACTTTGCGCAAACATAGCAAAATCTGTCGGAGCTTTTCTTACACTATTTTTAACTCAACCACTTTTATTATTATTATTATAATGCTAAGAAACTTATAACCTGCAAAAATATAAACTTATTAACATAATTACTTAGAACGTACGCAAAATTTACTGCGAATTCAGTAGTGCAACAACTATTTGATGTAATATAGGACATGTATAAACTCTAAAATTATTATCACCCCCTGTATCGCAAAAACTGGACCTGATAGAGAAAATGGATCCCAGATTCGGACTTAGGAGGTCAATTTTATTACGAATCACTAAAAAAACCTGAGGAACATATTTGGACGCAGAGAAGTGTAATAATTCACTTGTTATGTCACGACACATCTACCTTAGTACTAACGCTTCCAGCCGAATTTATACACCCGCAGGACTATTCCAGAATGTTCTCCCATAAATTCTTGGTAACGGGTGTTCTCGAATATTCGAGAATACCTCTCAACATTCTACCAATCTGCAAGTTACTTGTAGAATCTAAAAAGTTTAGAAATAAAAATCTAAAATTTAGATTATTATTTCTAGCCACACCCGGCGGGTAGATACTATATTTTATTCGGGGTCTACGGGCCGAACAATTTGGCTTACGGGCTGTATCTTGCCGCCGCCTGCTTTAATTTCTGTAAAACTAATAATAATTAAATTACTGAAAGTATTACATAATTTTCTCTAGGAATTCAATGATAATTTTGTTGCGATTGTTTATATGAGAATGTTTTTTAATTATTTATTAACCGAAGGCTAACTCTCAAAGATCGGGAATATGGTGACGGAGCAAGGATAAGTGAAAGGGATAATATGTTTTTACTTTTTTATTCAATATTTGTTGCTGTTACTATTTTCCGTTACAGGAAACAGAGCTAATCTGCCTAGAGAATGCAAAAATTCCTTAAACAGTTTCTGTTACATTACGAAACTACAAGAGATAGTTGACTAAACATGTAGAAGAAACTTTATGAGCTGTACTTTGGATGTAAATTGGGTGACCAGGACAAATGCTGTGCATCTCACATACGAGTATGTTGTTTCAGGTGTACAAGTTCCCATTGTGCCTAGGTGAAGGCACAAGAAAGGGCCTGGACTCATGTTTAGCGTACCAATGGTCTGGAGGGAGCCAAAGGACCATTCAACGGATTGCCACTTCATTTTAGGAAACAATTTGACTCATTGTATGATATCAGAGGCATATGCAATGCTCTTGAGCTGCCCTAGGAACCGAATGAGTGTAGCTTATTCATAGATGCATCACCTTTCAGCATAACAGCGGTTCCAGTTGCTCACTCAGTCATTTTAAGAGACATATGAGAACCTTACCTTTATTTTAGACTGCAAGAGTTACAAGGAGCATAAGTGGCTAATTTGTGCGATCTTGAAAGTATTAGCCCTACTTAATGGACTACAATTTGGATACAGCAAGTTTATGTGCTTTCTTTGCAAGTGGAACAGTAAAGCCAGATCAGAACATTATGTACGCTAAAAATGGTCATCTCGGGAAACTTTGACACCTGGATGCTCTAAGGTAAGTCATGAAATACTATTTAAGAAGTAGAATATCCTTCAGCCACCACTGTATATAAAGCTAAGCCTAATGAAGCAATTTACCAAACCACTGCAACATAACAAGCCACGTTTTCAGTACCTAAAAGCGATCTTCCCTAAAATAAGTGCTGAGAAGATTAAGGAAGCCATATTCGTAGGTCCTTGGATTCGTCAACTTATAGCTGATGAAGATTTCGAGGAGACAAGGGATGAAACTGAGCTAGCGGCCATGCATGCATTCAAAGATATATGCAAAGGACTTCTGGGAACGCGCCAAGGGGCCCAGTGACAGCGTATAGTAGAAAGCCTAATCAAGAGCTCTTGAAATCTCGGATGCAATATATCACTGAAGATACACTTTCTTCATTCTCATCTGTCCGTCTTCACAGAGAATGAATAAGATGTGAGTAATGAAAATGGAGAGAGTTCGAAAAAAATTTACATAGCATCAATGAAAAACAGGTATAAGGGAGAATGGAGCTCTGCTATGCTGGCTGACTTCTGATGCAACCCGAAGTGTGATACACCCAAGACGTCTAACAAACGAAGAAGTAAATACTAAAATGTAGGTTAATACATTATATAATGCTAACAAATCTGCTGATTAATAAAATATTCATAGATTAATTAATTACAATGGATACCTTTAATCTGAATTTGGGATCGAAATATATTTATTATATCGTGGATATCGTTATCATTTCCATAATTATTAAATCGGCAATTTACATGAAAATGGTATGCGACGGAATTCTTTTTTTAGAAAATTCGAATTCAGAATACTCAACTTCATAATAAAATGCATAACGAAATGTGTTTTTTTTCTTGGTACTGAATTTGTTTTATTATGTTATCGGTAGTAAAATGTTCAAGAATTTTACCCTCATGTTATAGCTTACGAGATATTTAAAAGAGAGTAATGTAATTTAGTGGAATAAGTGGTGCTAATTAATTCAATGTATTGATACCATAGGTGATTTTAGATAGACTGAGTAATTTCTAAGTTGTGAGTTTCGTCTTCAAAAGCAAATGATGAGAAAGTCTTTTTAAGGAACTCAGAGTCTGAGACAGGTTTTTGAGGAGTATTTCTGATTTGTTGTGGAACTTTCGTCTATCATCAATGTGAACTATTTAGTATAGTACCATTGTTAAATATGTTAGGTCTATTTTAATAGAGGAGGCAAGATGGTAGGATTATTACAGGAGAATATCATTTCGATGGTGTTACTAATGTTCGGGGATATTTTGTTTTCAGTATGCCATAGATAGATATCAAAGAGCTAAATGGTTAGGGTAGGAATTATTTTATGAAGCTAGTTCTGCTTTATGGATTCAGTGGTATCGTCAGCAAAGTGTATTAAAATTAATAAAGTAAATGAACTGGAATGTTATTAATATAAATTAGAAAGAGGAAGAGGCCCAGGACAGAGCCGTGAGGAACAACACTAGAGATATCGAACGTAGAGAGGAAATGCCATCTAGAGCTACTAATTCTTGTGAGTTTGTCAAGTAGAATGTGAACTAGAAATTGGCAATGCCACGAACTCCAATTTGAATTAGGTTACAGATGAGAACATTGTGATTTACCGTATCCAAAGCTTTAGGAAAATCACGAAAAACTGAAATAGTGAATATAAGCAATTTAAGGTATTGTATATTTTTGTAAGTGCTAACGCTTGGACGGAATCCATATCGATGAAAATATAAGATTTTATTGTCAGGAAAAAATCTGACGCACCCCAAGTCATCCAAATTTCTCACGCTAGTTTATTCTCCGGTCATTTTAGTCATAATAAAACCACTCAGAGGGGTTTGAGTATTTTCATTGGCCAGGTGAGGACAGAGAAATTGCAGATTACTGCAAATCATGCGATGCCTGCCAAAGGACATCAGCAAAGGGGCGCGTCAACCAGCTCCCATCCAGAAAAGCCCCATCATCTCGGAACCTTTTTCTCGTGTGGCGATTGATCTTATTGGCCCTATTCATCCCCGTCTACTGAAGGATACAGTTACCACCTCACTTTGCTAGACTTCGCTACCCGGTTTCCTGAGGCAGTTCCCCTTAAGCGCATTGATAGTGTTTCGTGCGCTGAAGCCCTCATTCCCATTTTTTCTAAGGTAGGAATTCCGAAAGATGTATTGTCGGATCGAGGAAGACAATTTACCTCGGTGCTTATTGAGATGGGCCAACGGGACGAAAAGGTCAGAGCCATTGTCGAGATGGTCCTTCCCCGCACGAAAAAACAGCTGAGGTCATTCATGGGATGAGCCTCCTTTTACCGTAGATTTATCCCCAACTTCGCGTCTATTTCCGCCGCTTTAAGAGCCCTCCTTCAGAAAAGAGGGCACATTCGACCAATCACAATCCCCTCGAGTACAACTGCGGATGCTTGTCGAGAGCAAGGCCTAGAAGGTCTGCCAGAGGAACGTTGTAGAGCTGATCTCCTCTATCAAGCGCCTGTGGGCCAGTATAATGAAAGACTTGGTCCGCAAGGGGTTAGCGGCCTTTAGGTCTTGTTTATAGCGCGTGCTCGCCGAAAAGGGCGGCCACATTAATTAATATTACAACTTAAACACCTATTTATATGGCAAAACCATAAAACGTGTCTACTGGATCAAAACTATCATTTTGTTGAAACCATCGTCACGAGTGTGAAAGAACTTGAAATGTTATTCACATGAAATGTTTTTTTTTATTTTAATTTGAAAATGGCTTATTAAAATAATAAATAAAGAATAAGTAATCCAAATAAAATGTATCTGCATTAATGAATTTTTTTAACGAGATTTACTGAAGTGCTGATTTATTTCAATGCATCTTTAACTAAAGTTTAACCCTCTCGACAAACCTTTCTTGTATTTTTTCATTTTTGTTTAATTTTCCATTATTTTTAGTCTCTAATATATTATGTCACAGAAGGAAAACCATTAATGAACTTATTTAAATACTATTAATTTCATTCAACTTTTGAATATCATAAATTTTTTTAAAGAAAACAGGGGTATATAAAATACTTCTTTGCCACTCTCCCAATATCCAATTCTTTCATTTTCCTCAGAAATAAATAATTTTCATTCATGTTTCGGTGTAAATGTTTAGTCAGACGCAAACCTTGACTCGAGGCATTAGCATTAAAACCTTTTCTGTAATTCAAGAATAAACTAAGCTTTTTACTCTGGATCAGCAAAAGGTCCAACCGGATTTCGTATTCGTCCGGATATAAATTATTTCTTTTAACAGATAAACAAAGTATTTTGGGTACATATTGCCTCTACATTATCTGAGTTTACTTAAAGAGGAAGTCCTATGTATTTACCCCTTCAATTTGACTCGGTAAAGATTACCACTACAAAGAAATAATTCGATCTCACAAATCCATATCATGATTCCTATCGAAATTGTGTATGTTAGTAGAACGTCATAGAAAGATACGTCTTCAATTTGCCTAACCTCTTTTTTAAGACATGTAATAATCTCAAAAACTGAAGGATTCGCAATATAAATAATAAAATTTGTCGGGGAAATAAGGTTACTCTCCCCCCTACCCTAGAACCCAACGTCTACCCGTAGCGCCTGAGACCTGAGAAAAGATGCACCTGCACCCCTAGATAGCCCCAAGGGATCAGCGAGAATTTCGCGCGGTCTGATGACCCCTGCGCTCTTATCAAGAATTGTCGGGCTAGTCGAACCCAAGGAGCCGCCTCAAGAATTTCGCACGGCCGTGTGATCCGTGTTAGGTTTCCTTCTTCCCCGTCGCATCGCCTGATCGGCGCCAGACCTACGGCATCGAGAACTTTCGCGCGAGCATGTGATGATTTCCGAGAATATCCCCTCTTCCCTTTTGGTGGCCTTTGGTGACCCGCTTCCGCCGAAGCAGTATAAATACTTCGGGAAAAGCTTTGAGAAATTAATACCATACAGCCCCGTCCTGGTTAGAAGCCACGTACAGTCTCGTACGACCTGCTCCACCAATCAACGGCTTCCAGCTACAAACGTGATGCGTCACGTCTCTAGCCGGCCTCGCTCGTACCTAAGGCCATAGTTCCCGCTCGATAGACGATATATACGGACAGGCATCTAAAGGTCGGGGATCGACTTCATTCTCGTCTTGAGTACTCCCTCGTTAATTTCTCGGTGAGGTTCAACAAAAAGGAATTTTGCAAGAGGAACTTTACAGCGCCCCACTTCCCCGTCGTCTCCAAAGCCTCCGACCAATTAGGCTTTAGATGAGCCCCCCGTTATTCGCACTTTCACCCTTTCCCAGGAAGCAATCACCATACATCCTCTCTCAGACCCTCTTTCCCGTTGAGTCAATTTATATCACTTCCCCCGTTGGGTACCCCGGGTCTCATCTTATTTATTGTAATTTATTTTCTTTTGCTAATAATATTTTCTGTGTGTATAGTAAAGTTATTTTTGTACAATCGGTTTCCTAAACCCAGAACCTCTAAGAATTGATTATTTAGGCCACTTGCATTCGATTTTTATTATTTAACCCTCGCACTGGCATCTATATGAAACCCCCTTCCATTTCTGGCGTACTTCCTTACCACATCAACGCAGAGTCAATCCTCGGTTAGCATCGACGTTCGTCTCTACTAAAATAATAATTGTTTAGATTCCTTATACAGATCCAAATCCGCCACCAAATATAATCAACACATAAATGTTCCAAGTGCCATTACTTTACAAAATCTTAATGAAATTCGTCAATAAGCTTAAACTTTGGACATATCTTGTACAAAATAAAAAAATATTGGTACATACAGTCATTGCCCTTAGTTTTGAAACAACTATAGATTTTCCTAAAGAAAATTAACAGACCCAAGAAAATGCTGCACTTTGTTTTACTATGGTTGTATCATAATTTAAGGTGAGAGATATTTATTTTACAACTAAAACACGTTATAAAATAATATATACAGTTAATTGGTAAAAACATTGAATATTTATTATGTTATCCCTTATTCTTAATGCTTTAATTCGTTTTGGCATGTTGGACTAAAAGTTTGTGATTACCGAAACGTCCTGAAATTAAATGTTTGGAGCTATCACGTAGATCTTCATATTCTTCCTACTAAAATATATTGTATATATATATATATATATATATATATATATATATATATATATATATATATATATATATATATATATATATATATTTCGGTAGGAGTTTCTCTTTTATGCATGTAATATATATATATCCAAAGAAGTACAGTAACGTGCATATAAATGCAGCAGAGAAACCACATTGTTAGAATAGATTTATTTGCGAAACGAGGTTTCCACGGTGACCTCCGACTTCTACAGTCGCTGGTAAACTAATGCAAACAGAGATATGCTTACCCTAAGGAAACACAAATTTACAAGTTGGACTGTAATTATGAGGCCAGTATGGAGGAGCAGCTGCATTTTTTAGCAGAGGAAGGACGAATCTTCTTTCTATCAAGGGATTAGTGTTGAATTGCCCAGCGGAAGTATTAAAGTTTGGAATTTCCTTTATACAAGTTGATTCTAGTATACGCCTTTACATGTATATAATTGTGAGATAGTTTAATTATTTTTGCATTATCAATGTCAATTGATTGATTTTCATTTCACATGTGCTAAAGCAGGATAGATGAAACGCTTCCACAGCACATGTCGCATTTATGTTCCTTCATTTTTTTTTAAGGATCTGGTGCTTTGGCTAAAGTATACTTGATTGCAATTTTTTCGTGGAATATAATAAACCCCCTTTTCTTTATCGGTAGATCTATGGATCTTATGGATATTGAGTTAAATTATGTAAATAAAAGTTGGTATGTATAAGATATAAGGTATATTTTAATTTTGAGTAATGGAGTAGCGTATCATGAAAGTTTGACAGAGAACGATTTTCACATTACAGTAGTGCGGAAGGGCAAGCAAGCGGGTGGGATGGCAGGCAAACGTGAATAGGGAGGTGGAATCCACAGACTTTAAAAGGCGCCTCAATAGATGGGCGCGAGTTTAAATAAATATCTAAATTATTCAAGTCTTAGACATGCTGATAATCGGTATTTTCGCGTTTTTTTTAAAAAATTGCAGGTTGCATAATGTTTAATTGTAACTCATACCCGCGTATACTTGTCCACAAAAACCTAAAAAGTGTAAAATTCTAACCTAACTTAACCTAACCTATCCAAACAATCAGGTGGCGCCACTTTTGCAAAACCTGAGTAGCTTATGTTATCTCTGTTCAAGTTACCCCAATGGTGACCTTTGTTGGCCTTCAAAGTCGCTCAAATTGGCTTTCTATAGCGGTCTTTTGTATATATATATATATATATATATATATATATATATATATATGAATACAAACAGACTTTCGGAAATATATATTGGCTAAATTTACTTGGTGAATATGTTAAGATATAAAAGATTTGGTCTTCAGAATGCCAATACGAATTAAATCCGCTTTAAAGAAAAAGTGACATCATTTTAAATATTGAGTGCGATTATCACTTCACTGTATTTATTAATAAAATGGATGTGAACTCTAAATTTTGTATATTTTCCATTCAAATTATGATACAAACATACTGAATTAAAAGTTCTACTAAGGTAGTACTTACCCTCGAAATCTATGGTCTGTTATTCAAGTTAGCTAAATAAGGATGTTACATTCCAAAGAATTATTACATAATGCTTTCTTTTTTAACCATTATTCCCATTTATATTTATAAAGTTATCTATTTGTTACTGAATTATTCTTTTACTAAATGTGATCATAAGATATGAGTACTATACTTCGAACGAAAATAGGTTGGCGTTACCTGTACTGTCTTGGAGAAGGATGGGATTTCACGTTACAGGACACGTGGATCGTTTCATTCTGGTTGACCCCAAATGACACTTTGTGTGAAAACTCGCACGTAGGTGCATCTAAAAATAAAGCATTTACAATTAAAAGAATAACCTATGTAAATGAAATTCAAGCGAATAAAATACTAAAGAATAAAGAGTGAAAATGGGGAAAACAAAATTGAAAACATTACGAAAGAATTAAAAACAATAAAATCCTTGAAAGTAAACCTAAAAGCTAATGGGTAAATATCCCTGTCACTTACATTTAACTTTAAAGAGGATGCTTTCAGAACGGCCTGACCCTTGCGAATTGCTAGCCTCGCAACTGTATTCTCCAGCAGATTGCTGGCGTACCTCCTGTAGCACTAGTGACTGGTTGCTGATGATCACCCCTTGGTCGATTTTCTGCAGTAGTTTGCTTCCCTGCGATAGAGTTGTGGTTTACTTCATTTTAGAATGATACTCATGGTCTTTATTATAAGGATTGGGTGGCAAAATAATAGGAATTTGGAGGGTACCTAAATTAGGTGGCTTAAAAGAGATACAATGATTTTAGGGATTCAAGAAAGGATTAATAGATTGTGTTATTTTTGAAAATCACGCTCGACCTTGTTTGTATTAGATGTTAATATATTGATGTAATCAAAAGCCATTGTACGAGAGCTAGGCAATGCCATTACTAACATTAACGATAAAAATGTGAGCCAAGGAGACCTCAAACCTAGCTAATCTTTTATCATGAACAGATTTTCCTCACCACAAGCGCCGGGGCCTAGGTGGCGTAACTTGAAAGACAACAAAGTAGGAACAACATTTTGATATCTGCCGTGATATACGGGCGAGTATGTACGTATTGTTTGTTCCGTAGAGAAATAACTCCGTTCTTTTTTTCCTCTAAGAGTAATCTACTTCTATTTATTATTTAATTTGATTCTTTAACCAGGGAAGATTAGTAAATTATATATATATATATATATATATATATATATATATATATATATATATATATATATATATATATATATATATATATATATATATTGCTATTTGCAGCGTCTCGACGATATAATTAAACCACTAGAGAAAAATATACTTTTAATTGCATACAAAATTAAATATTAAAAACTTTAAATCTACTCATGATATAATAAGATGGTCTAAATGAAAATTACTACTACCAATGAATACTGCGGGATGGTTGACGCCAAAAATTCACTTTAGTACCGAATGTTAATTAAATAACTTAATTAAATCGGAATCCTTTTACCTTTAAAAGTAAGTGATGTGAGACGAGTAATGACCTTGCCCGAGAATCTCGTGAGAAGGGGAGGCGAGTGTGTCGCCAGACGAGAGGCGGACTGGACTAAACAGCTGGCTTCAAGATGAGTGAGAAGAGGAGAGTCGATGTTTCTTGACGGGACGATAAAAGCGAGGGGCAGTGGAAGTATGATTATTTTCAATCCTTTGGTTACACTTGTGGGGCTTCTCGATGACGAGCGTTGACCGAGATGAATCATTTTACGAGTAGAACTTCACTTTGGGTATTCCTCAATGGTTTGGGATTTCTCTGGTTTTATTTAAAACTGAGATAGGATGTTTCTCTGACGAGAGGGGTATGAGAGTGATTCTCCCTACCAATGGTCTAATCCTTCGATGTGACCAAAAGGAACAGCCTAGGGATGAAAACGTCTTCTTCTTAATTCCTGATCGGTTCCAGTTTAATGCCCAGACTGACGCCGGCCTTCGTCTTCTCTCGATCGCTAACTCGAATCTTCCCTTTTCTCCAGATCGACGTATATATACCTTACTTATACACTAGGGGGAGGGGAAGGCAGGGGGGATGAGTGCCCCTGTTTAAGCCTATCTCCTAGGGCATCACTTTTCAGAGTGGTCTCGCTTACCCATAATGGTCTCTTCTTGTTTTCGTCTGAGAGAATGAAATTTCGTCTATTTGGCAAAACTAAACCTAAACAATAGGAGAGGGACAGTGGGCCTGTTAATAGATTTTTATTCGATAGGCTCTGCCAGCCTGCTTTGTTTATACTAACGGGCTACGAAATCTGCCCATTCTGAGTTTCCTTACGAGGAATATCGAGGATTGTTGTGCTAGCGGGGCAAAAGGGGATGGGGGGAATTTAAAGTATCGGCCCACATGCCACGTTGCTCTTGACGCTGTGTAACCGAACTGTCGTCTGTTTTATCCTTGCGATATTGATTTCACTACAGTATCCTTAAGCGAAAGGGGAGCAACTAAGAACATAGTTTCATCTATAATTATTGCTCTTTATGTTGACGTTTGTAATTTAACTGTTAATACTATATAAATGGTTGTAGATTCTGTGTGTGGGTGTACATGTACATTTTATTTACAAAAATAGTGCACGGTATTCTTTCTCCTAAAAATAACCAAACTCACATGTACACATACGAAGCTCAACACACAGAAAAACATATTCGGTAAGATCGATTCGTGCTTTAAGCGATTCCTTTGTTTGGTTAAGCCGAGCAAACAGAGAACAAAAGTTAGTTTATTGCAATTATGTTTTCCTTAAAATCCCATTAATATTTATTTTATTATTTGATGATGCCGATGATTCTAAACAATCTCTGGGTAGATGATGTTTATTATGGTATTGAGTGCCTACTACCGGTGTGCTAGTAGTGGCGTTCCAGTTACCGATGTTATTAGCTACCGATGTTGCCAGTTACCGGGAATGCAGCCTACAGGTGTGTCATCTTAGGGCTCTCGTTAAATTTGTTTAGATTGGAGATTTTGGTTATCGTCGACAATATGCCATTTTCTCACCAGCTATTACTCACCATTTTACAAGTCTCTTCAAGCAAATCATCCTCTATATTGGAACTTAGGAAACCATCAGAATTACTTGCTCACCTAGTCTCTAGCTCCCCAACTATCCTAATCATTCACTGTAGTTACCATACATTTTTCACTTCTCTAATTTCAACAGTTCACGAGCCCCTTTTCAACTTAATATATACAAATATATACAAATATTATTCTATGCTTCAAGGTAAATACTGCTTAGAGCAGTGGTTCTCAAACATTTTCACTTCATTACCCTTTCATGAATTATCAACATCCTTGCGGCTCCCCTTCGTTTTTCTCCCAAAACCACTCAGTCAAAAGAGGTAAAAAAATTGCCAATGAAAAGAGAGCAGGTTTGCTTTATTGTTTATTACAAAGTTGATAATCATTATTATGTTTTACTTTGATTGATTTCTGTGATATATCTTGTACTCTGATTGATTTCTGTGATATACATTTTAGAAGTTCAATTAATGAATTATTGATATCAAAATAGAAAGCGCTTCTATCTGTAAATGTATTTTTGGATATCAACCAATTACTGAATTTTTCATACTAAAATCGAAATTATTTGTACCTGTAATTGTATATTTGCATAGAAAATTTAAAGTGTTTGTACTTGACCTCACAAAAAATTGTATCATATCTCAATGAAAGCGGTGAAATTTTTTATTTTTCGGCAGGTGACGAATCCAAGGTTGTGCACTAAAAATGCACATCTCATGTCGGGGTCCACATAGAGACGGTTTCAGCTCTTATTTCTGATTTGTAGAAGACTGGAGAAACTAAATTCACATAAATAGATAGTTGATAAAAACAAGAGACGTCGACGTGCAATCCTACAAACATCTTGATATGAGTGATACAATGAACACCAGAATACATTTATAGTTATTATTTCATAGAGATAAATCTTTAGCATATGAACTATTTTTTATATCAAAGAATTCGTCCTGAAAATCATCGGGAATGGTAGTAATATCAAGCGTGCCAGTGAATGGATTCCTCAAAGAGCTTTCCTTTTTCCTACTCTAATTCTAGGAAGTACATTTTAAGTTCACTTTTTAAGGATCTCAGATGATGGGTAATTTCCGTTTTAAGTAATGAGTCAAGCAGAAGATCTTCTTCTTTCTCGCCGCCAAAAAGGTGAAACGGCTTCAAACATGGCAACATTACCGGCACCGACTTTTCTTTGGCAATTCTGGAGCTTTGCAAGAAATGCACGTAGACAATCCATCAGGATAAACACATTACTTTCTTAGCCCTGTAGCTTGAGATTCAACCTATTTACTACTCAAATATATCTAATATGTATTTCAAGACATGGCTCCGATAAAACATCTTTGATTGACTCACGCGTTTATTTTTCTCTTGCATTTCCAAGAAAAATTTAACCTCCCTCCGTAGTTCCAAAAATTGCGGTTTGAAATCAGCGCACTTTGGACCAAAAGAGAAGAACTTCATGCTCAAAATCTATGTCTTAAGAAATGTTCTAGAAACAAGACCAGATATCCAGCTTTCACAAAATTGACACATTTGATCACTACCTATAGGATCTTGCAAAGTTCATCAAGAAGGGTTTTAGATGCTAATACAAAACGATGATTCAATTTTGCCATTAACCATTCAGTCTTATTTTTTGTAATTATAAGATTAATTATATAACTGTTAAAAATTTATTGTCGATGTAAGCAATTATAAAGGAAAATTTTCTTCTCTCAGGACAGAATGAGTGGTGCATTTGTTTTTTTTAAATTCAGATCTAACAGTATTTAGAAATGTATAACTTCTATCAGCTTGCCATGGCCCCCAGTTTGAGAAGCGCTGGCTAGGCAAATATTGTTCATAATTACTTATCCTGATTTGGCTATGGATCATTTAGAATTATCTCCCAGATCTCTTGGGTCAGTTTACTGAATGCATACCCCTAAAAAAATGTATGAGCACCCAAATATATGAAGAGCGGTAATGGGGCAGGGACCAAAAAGAATATTCATTAGAAGAATAGAAATATTGATAGTTAATGTTAGAAATGGTAAATTTTTCACCTTTAATTGGACATTATTCTTTAACGCGCCTCATCCACGCCAGTCGAGTGGCTCTATTCAATAGACTAATTGTCATCCTAAACCTCTTCACGGTGTTACATTGGTCTCTTATATAGTCACGCGCTGCCGAGGATAAGGAGCCTCTCTCAGCCAGATGAAATTGGACGTCACCGAACTCCTTCTCATTGAAAACTAGTAGCTATGTGTGACAAAATTTCTTAATTGCAACCTTCCTCTCTTCATAGAATTTCCCCACCCCCAAATTTCCTAATTTCCTAAATCGTATCACACAAAATGTATTTTAAATAAGATGCATAAGAACGAAGATTCTCTCCAATCTTTCCGGAATGGAGAATATTCCATTGCTGTTCACATAAATTTCCATAAGAATAATATAACTTAGAGGAAAGGATTAATACATGGTGGACCTTAATATTGGTGCCCGTGGTCTGATGCTGGTCTTTTAGAAGATACAAAGAGGTGTTGTTACATGGGGTGTGTTGACACTCGTTCTTAAGTCATTGTTTCATTCTGGTATAGTTGTGAATGATACATTAGAGTTTCCTATCCCAACATCAGAGTTGCAAAACGCTTAATCCTATGTAATTATTTCCCTGCCACAATATAAGATAACGTTTTTCATTATCGTATAATATATAACCAGGCAATGGCTTCGCCACTTCCCCCTACGTGGGGAGCTTGTGCTTCGCTACTAAGATTAAAATTTAAAATCTAAAAAAATCAGCCATGGTTAAATTTGTATATATTTTCTGAACTTCGCCATCATAATAATTTTAAAAAGGAACTCTAAACTAAATTTCCTCCCTTTCAAAATATCACGTTGCTAAAATATAAAGTTATAGAAGATATATAAAGATAAATTTTCTGAACTTCACCATTTGTAATTCTTTGGGTTTTAAAAAAAATCATAAAATTTCGATACTTATATTTATTTCTGAACTTCGCCATTTTTTTTTTAATATTATAAAGAATTATTAGAAATAAATTTGATGATAAAAACATAAGTCATAACCAAACTAAGATTAAATTTTTATACAAAGAATCAGAAAAATCCCCTTCTTAAATTATAGAATTAGTCATAATGATGATGATTATACAATTCCCCAACATAAATCCAATAATAATTTCCAACAGCAATTCCTCTCAAAGTACAAATTTTCTATTTATTCTACGATAAAGATGCATTTGCGATCTTACAAAACTGCCTAACATTCTTATAGTCGCACCAATAAACTAAGAATGGCAGTTATCATACTCTCGAGATATTAATAAAAACAAAAATTATTTAATTTAAAACGATAGTATGTTTGTTACATGCTTAATCAATATTATTTTCCCCACAATTTTTTTATAGGAAACTAGGCCTACTTATTTTGAATTCGTTTATTTTTTAGCTTATTTGCAGATAGTTTACTCAAGTTCAGTGAAATTCTCGGTAATAATACTTTGCTTTGATAACACAATGATAAATGAGATGATGAATTGCACTAAACAGAAGTACAGCTAAAAATAAATCGTAGTAACTTCATTCGAACGTAAGACTGGCTAACTCAGTTCCGTTTAGGGGCTAAAGATATTGATAGTGTCCAAAAGAAGGTCATCCTTTACGAAGTTGTGTTAGATGAGATGAAACTTTCTTAGACGAATACATTTATTTTGATGAAACTACGCGGATGAAGATTAAAACCAAGAGTTCTTCGGAAGAAACGCAGCCAGAAGAAGACTTTTGAAGTAGCAGATACCGATACTTTTGCTTGGCTGGTATCGGATCAAGTAGCACTCTAAGTTTCTAAGACTAAGTAGCCACATTCAATAGTCGACAGGATGTTCAATGACAAATTATATACATAGCTGCACAGGTATGGGGAACCTGCGGCCTTCTTACTCATTAAGTACGACCTTTTGACTCAATTCCAAATTTTTAAGCTCAAGCAATTTTATTGGATTCGTAAAAGGTACCCTCAACACAATCAGTAAAAGGTTAGTTTACCTTAGAATACATATGATTTTCATATTTAAGATGTTAGTTATAATACAAAATAATTTGCAAATTGCCGTATATAAAAGTGTGAAGGAATAGAGTCTAATAGGGTCTGGAGGTAAACCTCGAATCCTTAGAAGATCCATGTCGCCTTAACCTTGGAACAAAGAGCGTGATAAGCAAAGAAGGAATCGAGCGAAAACGGCTTGACCTTACGAGGCCTATCTCCCACGCCCGGAACGATTTCATCTCGTTTCCCACACTCGCGACGCGAAAAAGAACCCGAAGGGCTATTCGACCGGCTCTTGATCTCAGACCCCCTTCCCACATCCAAAAGTAGGCGATTTCAAATCCCAGGAGAACACGTCGTGGCCTGAGGCAATTTCGCCGCCTCGCCGACCACCTATATAACCGGAGATTTTTCGCTAAATAAGAGTACAGCTCGCCCGCACACGAAAACACATTACGCTCCCGAGTCGGATCCTCCGTGGTTTATTCGGGTACCAACGGCTAGAATCTCCCCGCCGTGGATCTTGCCCCACTCAATTGGCAGCTCCTTGCAACGGCCATTCTTCCATGAATTCGGGCCAGTACTCCCTCATCGAGAACCCTGAGGTAAAACCAATCCTGCTTCATCCGTATCCTGAGGTAGTACCAGTACCTTGCCCCATCGAGAACTCTGAGGTAAAACATATTCCCTTGTTTCATCCTCGCTTCCCTGAGTTACCTTCTCTTCTACGTTTACGCTCGTGCAAGACGTCGACGCTGCGGATCTCATTATAATCCAAGTTTCTCAAATCAATTGCTGGCATTTGTATTTCGGCTTACTGTAGCTCCTTTTCACGACTCCGAACCCAGTCAGGTAATTAACCACTTTAATCCCTTGGATTTGCCCCTTTCTGTCACCAAGTGTGTATGTTACTTATTTGATCACGTATCCATCTTAAACCTCTTTATGTATATATTTAATTTTTTTTGTTATTAAACTTTATTTTTGTAGCATTATAATAAATAACCTTGAATGACTCTCGGCCATCATTCGACATTTACAGCAAATCTGCACTCTTTTATTTTGATAGTGTTTACCCACACACTAGGGGACGACTATATATATATATATATATATATATATATATATATATATATATATATATATATATATATATATATATATATATAATTGCTATAGCACGTTAATACGATGTAATGGATGCTAACGCTAACTACAGCTAACGCAATGCGGCCTTCAACACATGAAAATTTCCCACCTGCGATATAGAAAAAATCAGGTCATACAACAGTTTAAATAGGTAAATTATATATCTTTGAAGGTAGCTTTGATAACACTGGCCTGCGTTTCAACACTTATTTTTAAAGGTCAAGGGTTTTACAACTGATTTAGGATCATTTTTGCGTGCTGAATTCAAAAATATCATTCACTTTCTTTGGTCAGGTCTGGTTTCTAAGATACACTCGATTTTTATTAGAGCATACTTTTCCCAAATGTTGCTATCATCCAAACGTATATGGGCTTTGTTTTGGCCACAGCTGGTCATGGAATACCTTAAATAACTAGTTATTCTTTCTCTTTTCAGATTTAGTTATGCATTACGATGGATGGGAAGTGAAAGAACCATCCTAACAAATTTTGTTTCATCTGCGGGCACGTTGTTCTTCCAGACCGTCAAGCGAAAATTACAGATTTTGTGAAGAAGGCTTATTACGCTTATTTTGGAGTCAAACTAGGGGAACAGGATAAATTATTTGCTCCCCATATCTGCTGCACAACATGTGTGGAGGACTTACGAGATTGGAGGAATAGGAAAAGAAAGAGTATGCTATTTGGTGTCCCATTGGTGTGGTGGGAAGGGAAAGACCACGTTACCAACTGCTACTTCTGCATGACAAATTTGAAAGGCATCAATCGCAAGAAATAGCACCATGTTCAATACCCTGTTGTTCCTTCCTGCATAAAACCAATCCCCATGGACCAGATGTTCCTGTTCCTGAGCCGGATGTCATCATTGAATCTAGTTATGATTCGGAATCTTCTGACATGACTGATATAGGTGAAAGTGGTGCATACGAGCCGGAAGAAGACGAGCGATCGGTGCCATTGACCCAAGCCAAACTCAACGACTTGACACGAGACCTGAACCTATCTAAGGAGTCTTCCCAGCTGCTGATTTCTCGTCTTCAAGAGAAACATCTACTCGCCCCAGGAACAACGTTTTATTGGCATCGAGAACGGATAGCGAATTCAGAAAATTCTTTATGTTTGATGAAGCGTCTTTACTGATCTACTGTAACAATATTGCTGAACCTATGAAATTAATAGGTATGAAGTATGTTGCCATGGAATGGAGACTTTTTATTGACTCGTCTAACAAAAGTCTCAAGGCAGTTATTCTGAATAACAAAAATAAGGTTTTATTATCCCTGTTGGACACTCGGCTGAAATGAAAGAATCCCACGACAGCATGAAACGTCTTTTGTCTGCTCTCAATTACCACAAACATAAATGCTTGATTTGTGTAAATCTTAAAGTTGTTAGACTCAACCTAAGACTTGAAGGTGGGTGCACAAAGTATACATGCTTTTTGTACTTGTGGGATAGTCGGGCGGACGACCAGCATTATGTCTGACAAGAGTGGCCATCAAGACAAGGATTATAACCCGGATCACACAATGTTCTGCTCCACCCTATGATTGGACCAAACAAGGTGTTACTTCCACACCTACACATCAAACTCGGCCTAATGAAGAACTTTGTAAAAGCACTGGACAAGAATGGTGGAGGATTTGCCTTCCTCCGCCACAAGTTCAAACGAATCAGCATGGAGAAGCTTGAGGCAGGCATATTTGATGGTCCTCAGATAAGAGAACTCATAAAAGACTCTAGGTTTAATGATTCATTAAATCCTACTGAACTCTCTGCCTGGCTGTCCCTTAAATTAGTCATGACAAACTTCCTTGGTAACCACAAAAAGCCCCAGTACCAGAAGATGGTTGATGACTTAATAGAGAACTTCCGCAAACTTGGTGCGCGTATGTCAGTGAAAATGCACTTTCTTCGATCCCATCTGGACTATTTTCCAGAAAAATGCGGAGACTTCAGTGAAGAACAGGGTGAGCACTTTCACCAAGACATCCGTGTCATGGAGGAACGCTATCAAGGCCAATGGGATGTAAACTTTCTGGCTGACTACTGTTGGTGCCTTAAGAGGGATGTGGTGTCTGCTCGGCACAATCGGAGGTCACTGAAGAGACCATTCATCCATGAGTAGCTTATTTTGTGCATTTTACTATTCATGCTATCTATTAAAAATATTATGTAACCCTTCTGTGAGTAAATCGGTCCAATATTTACTATTATGTGTTTCATTCACAACAATTATTTGTAAATATAGGGGTTTTAGGTATGTGCTCATATTTCAAAAACCTGACCTGATTGGGTAATCATGATTTTCAGATTCAGTGAAAATCAGGCATTATATTTTTGACCTTGAAAACAACGCAAACCAGTGTGATTTATGCAAGCTATGGATATATTTGTATTTGAGGGTATCTTTTTTACTCCTAAACAGGTTCAAGTCTCCCATTGACTATGTTATTAAGAAATGTTGGATAAATTGCATGGTTTGTCTAAGCGTTTGTACGGATGGAGCTACTATAATGACAGAAATTTTATTTACACTCGGTTATCCAAGTTTAATGCACTTGTCCAAAGTATAGGTTAATACACTACTCCCATCAGAAAGAAACATTTATATCAAAGAACGAGAACAAAATTACATTTCTCAGTAAAGTCATCAAATGGTGAACAACTTTAAGATAAATGCCTTATATTAAAGTTTATTTGCAGCATACGCGATGATAATGGATCAGATTATAAACTTAAAACATGTCAACGTCCTTTGCATATCGAAAGGAAAAGATTTTTAACATTATTTTAGCTGCCAAACGATGTTGTATTATTTCTTCAGAATAAAAAACAAGACAAGGACGGGTGTATAGATATGTGAACTGGATAACAAAGCTATCTTATCTGGCGTGAATTTACAGGTAAAAAAGAGGCTGCGTGATGATAAAATATCTGAAGAATAAGTAAGATTGAACAAGGCTTAGAAAAAACAATGTTAAGAATTTCACCCAAATCATTGAAGACTAGGCAGAGTTACTAGGTGGACAGTGTATAGTAGTAATCGTAAGTTTCAGGAACAGTGTTGCAGCATAGTTTTGGGACTAATATAATAATGTAGTAAGAGAGAAATCTTTATAATTAATATTAAGTTAAAAAAAACGAGATAAAAGTAGTGGTAAAGATGATGGAAACACATTTTCAAATGCAGCTTATATTAGGTAATATTTTGGCAGCACTAATTACTTCAACGTATCAAGTATTTTCACACTGGCTATGGGAAATTTGAACTAATTTTTATTCAAAATCTGTTTCACTAACTTCAGCGATGCTGAGAGAAGAAAATGATTCGACATCCCTTGCTCCAATACAAACCTAAGTTCTCGATGATGTTTGCATTCACCAATGTGAAGGAGAATCCACATATTCCACATTAATTTCATTTTTATAGGGCAAGTCTTAATATTTATAGCGCTGTGGATCGATGCATTACTTTTTTTGTTTAGAATGCGTCACTATTGTTAAAAATTTTGACTGTTAACCAAACTTATCTCCTAAAAAACCATTTGCAAGTAAATTCAATTTCATGGTTGCCAAAATCATCACAGTCTCCCCTCCGACTGCTCCAGGAGGGGAGGGGGTCAGGAGTCAAAATTAAAAGCGAAGTAGAAAAAGTGTGAATAGGTATTCGTCCGAATTCTTCTGGTTTTAATTGTTTAGTTCTGATTATTAGCAAAGCCTTTTTATAATCAATATTGTCCAGAGTTATGCTAATTAGGGCTGGATTTTTTTTATTTTTGTAAGAAAGGATTTCTTAAAACAGTTACTTTCAAATTATGGAACAACTCCACTCTTTTCGTACCAGAATCTAACTAATTTATTACCAACACTTAGCCTTTTTAGAAATCTCAAAGATTTATCATTCACCCGTATATTAATATATCGTTCCAAAAATGGCATAACTAAATTTATTAGCATCAGTTATTTTTGTATTATCACTCACAGAAATATGAAAGTAAAGACACCTTTTTTTCTGTTATTTTCAAACCCTAAGTTCTATATAATATTTATAATTATTTTATTGTTAGTAAAAAGAATTGGATCCATTATATTACAGGAATTTTTTAATTATTTTTTTTTGTTCATCCAATCAAAAAAATAACACTCATTGATATTATATTGACTACACTATATTTAGGATGCTATAATAAGACTTCGATTAACATTTGGGAATATAGCACCAGTCCCAAGTTCATTAGAGAAAAATTGCACGGGGGCCATGTTACAGTGATTTGAGAAGTATTGGATTAGAGTAATTTTTTCATATTAAATCAACGTGATTCAATGGTGTATCAAATGTTGAGATTTAATTATAATCATAAAACATATATTACTATGTGTTTTTGTGTTACTCGATTTTTTAAATATTTTTGAAAAATTTATAGAGGCCCTCCCTGTCTTAGAGTTTGATTTCTTTGCAAATGGTATTAGAGCTGAGGAACTTACTCGAATCTGCCACTGCAGACAAATAGAAAAGATGTTCACTCATGGTTATATAAAAATTATTTTGACTTACACAGCTCACAGAATAAAAATAACACTTGATAAAGATGCAGGTTCCGACGGTATTACAAAAAGATGTTTAGGAATTTTGGAATCTTAATATAAATAAGATTTTTATAAGCAGAATTTTGTATTTATAGCCTGAATTGGTTATGGAGTTGTAATATAGATAATTCAATAAAATCGAAATGATATTTTGGGATGTTATTCTCAAATGCAGCTCGCTGTAGTATTTACTATTATCCCTTCTTTTCCTCTTCCTCTTCTAATCCGTGTATTGAATTCATTCGTCATGGCATCTCACTAGTCTGTAAGTTCATAACCGGTTATCAGAGGGTATATATTTTTCTCGTTAATGAAAAATAACATCTCAAATCTCTTAAAGCACATGTATATTCTTTCATGCTGGAATACCTGGAAAATCTCATGGATATTTCGATGAGGGGTGCTGTGGGATGATGAAGACTTTCGGCTATCTGATCAACATTTTAGAGTGATTTTGTTAAATCTTGTATCTAAAATCTTCATATATAAAGAAAAAATGTTCCATTTGCTTTGAGATCTTACTTATTTCAAACTGTAACCAATTTGTAACAAGAATTATTCGAAAGGGGAGGACGACAATGTCTTTGGCATATGACTTGAGTTTGCATTCTTGTCTAGCATTCAATAGACCTCTTCTTATAATCATATAGGATCTATTTTACATCACCGGTGACATCCTTTTACAAAAACAATCCATTTCTGCCACATACTATGCGATGAACAGTCTTCAAATGTCGCAAGTTCTGAGTCTTATTCAATTCATTTGCAAATAAGCCCCATTTTTTAGCGCATTCTTATTTTAATTACATATTTGAACCCGGCTAAGCTCGCCTCCCTAGGCCGGCAATCTCTATGAACTTTACGGCGAAAGAATTCTTTCTGAGAGACCTTCACTCCATGTCTCTGGAGGTTTAAGCTATACTTGCGTTAGGCATGTTGAAAATAAGCGTTGATCTCTATCAGGTTCTTAGTGCTAGTGGTAGCAGATGTCTGTGTCGGTCATCCATGTGAGGTATTTGAGTATGTTTAGATTTGGGTGATGTCGCACTGGAGTCTTGGAGTGACCCGTTCTTTGGGTTGATATCTGGTAGAATTGGGTGGCGGAGGTGATTTACATCGATAGATAGTATGCCTTGCTGTGTTTAGATCCGTATGGATTGGTTTGTGGATGATGGGGGCCTGGGTTCGGGGTAGGGAGATTTGATAGATGGTCTTGGTGTAGTGTGTGGTTGTAGATTTGAAAGTATTATGGAGATGATGGTACAAGTATTGCAGTGGTAAGGTTACTTGGGTTTCTTATACGATTAAGAAATACATCGCCAAAAGGCAGTTGCACCTAAAATATTTCATAATGTAGGTGGTTTATCATGGTAAATGCTAGTGCAACCTTTACGGGGCTGGAGTAATTTGTTTAGTGTATTCTGTATTGTGTTGAAGTGAAATGTTCTGATATTTATTTGATACGATGAGGAAGCAAAAGCAAGTAAAGGACGGATAACGGTATTGCCTGTCTGCGAGGGTGGCGGATTCCTTAGCTTTCTCGAATATGGTACCTATGAATGTTCAAGGTGTCTTTAGTAGTGTAATGGTGTGACATCGATCACTTGAAAGTTTTCTTTAAAGGGATTAGCGTATAGGATAATGTTATTCGATTCTAATATGGACAATCGAGATGGCTAACCTAGCATAAGAATTGGAAAGGCAAGAAATAAAGTTGAATTTGACCATCATCATTTCAATGGATACCGTGAATTATCATCAACTCAGTGTCCGTCTGTTCATCGGGCGAACAGAGCAACAATCAAAGGCAGGAAAATGAAACGGCTTTGTATATGTAGATATTGCCAAATTTTACTTCTACTTACGGATCTGCAAGGATTCAGCCTTTGATATTTAATGCGTCTTTACGTTAGTAGTGTATTGACCGTTAATTTTACGAAGCTGAGCAAGAGAAAGGACCCCCAAGAATTGATATTCTAATGAGTAGAACTGAACCAAACCGAAGTCAGCATAGGGTGAAATAAAAGAACTGGTAGAAATGTATACCGCCCAACTAGATTTAGCTAGATATTCACCGCATAAAGCGAGGGATAAAATGAAATAGTAAGAATGGAGAAACTACGCTCAATGAGCATCGTAAAACACAAACCTCACCTCTCTCTACCACAACAGTAGGTTTGCACGGTTTCGAAGTCCCTTACAAATACTTTCAAAGAATATAACTTGCAAACATATTTTGAGGAATCTCCTCTTTCTTTAGTGTAAGTTGGCTCTCTAGAGGCAACATGGCTGTGATCCTCTCTGAAGGAGAGTTTAGACGGCCGCAAGCTTCATAAAGTATATAAAACTCTGTTGCAGTAGAGACATGTTAAAAAATATTGAGTTTGGTATGCGATTCTTCGATTTTGACTTTTAATACTATGGCGATCCTCGTGTAGCAATAGCTTCAAGTCTTGTCACGATAAAACTTCGTTTTTCGATCGATACCTGCCCAGACTCTGGTAGCCATAGTGGGCGGAAAATATATTTGGTTTGTCCCCGCTGGCGATGCAAACACATCAAACAGCATAGAGATGCACCAATCTCCCTCTTCTAGACCGAAATAGCAATTTGATAGATAAGCGCAGCCATTTCGATGTTTGAGACCTAACTTGCAGGGTAGGACGGGTAGTTTTGGCTAAGATAGAACCTGAACGTTTGTTCGCCAGCAAGATCCATGATGCACCCAGTAAAAGTTAAACTATCAGAAAGTCTCTAAATGGGCGTGGAGAAACTGAACTCTTATGCCTGTAAGGGTAGAAGCGAAGGGCACTTTCTTCACCTGAGAAGCAATGAAGCGCTTCGATACACAGACCGCAACATATAAGAAAGCGGGGCTTAATCCTGAAAGCGTAGATCTACTTCTACCAACAGATAATGCAACAAAAACGAAATGGGCGGGAAACTGGAAAGTTGAGGCTGGTGTAGTCTTTTTGAACTTTCCATCTCGGATGAGTCGAACTTCTTTAAAATAGTAAGAAATAAAATGAGAAATTGTACATTGAGAATATAAAGGATGGGCAAAATATTGGAAACCCATTAATGAATTCAAGTTTTATTAATTAGTAGGGAATTGTCGCGAACAAACTTAATTAAAAACGTTAGGTTGAATCTCGATTCACTTCTTTCTCCTAGTTCTCTTCTCTACCAGCCCAGGTTTGGAGACTCTCTGTTTTGCTAGCTCTTCGGCGAATTTGTTTGAGAGGTAATGCTGAAGTTCACTGTCGTATATTACACATTCTCTGACTTTCCTTTTAGAGTCGGATTTTCCATCCTACACCTGACATTCACTTGTATAAAGGGAGAGAGGGAGTATTGCAGCAAATCGAGAGTAAGATGTATTGGAAGAAGAACGAAAAGGATGAAGTGATATGCTGGCTATGAAATAACTCTTGATTAAAATTATAGACCGTATAGAAGGTTTGAATTAGAACTTACAAATGACATTCAGAATCATTTTCTGGGGCTATAAGCCTCCAAATAATGGGGACCAATGTGTAGGTACATGTTTATTACCACATCATCACAAAATTTCTATACTTATATATATTTATGAACTTTACCATTTTGTTTTTTGATATTATAAAAGAATGGTTAGAAATGAAAAGACATAAGTCATAACCAAACTAAGATGAAATTATTATTCAAATACTCAAAAAATCCCCTTCTTAAATTATATAGTTAGTCAAGTGATGATGATGATTACTAAGTTAATGACCAATATATTTTTAGAAAAAAAACATGAAGTAGCTTGAATGAAGTTGCTTTTGGGAAAGAAAATGATCATAGTGATATTGAATTAATGAAGTATCAAGCGAAAAGGGCCCAGGAGGCAAGGCTGTGTTTTGTAAACTCTAGCAACCCTCTTGTGCAAGAGAAAAAGACTAGAGGAGTGATTAGTCATTTCTAAGTGGATATGACACGATAACCCGACCAAGAACCTCTAGTGAGACCACTCAACTTGAATGTATTGCACGTAAGGTTAAGTTGCAATTGAACTTGCACTTCCTAGCAGTTACATGGACCACTAGCAGAGAAGGGGGTGATATAAACTTCTCAGAGCAGGCAAAAGCCTCCATCCACTCTTACTTGGTCCCCTCAGGATAGCCTTGCAGAAAGCAAAGTGAAATTAATTGCGTTAACGTTAACTAGACCAACAGCACAGGCCGTAGGATCAAAGATGTCTTCCTTAATCTCCCAAACGATCGTAAAAAGCAGAGATACCCTCTGCTCCCAAGAGCCGTAGGCAACAACAACAAACGAAATCGGAGCTGCATAGGGGAAAGACAAGAAATCCAATGAAATTCGTGGCAAAGTTAGAATATCTCTTATTTTACCGACTTATTTGGTCAGAACCAGAGGATAGACTAGACCGACTCAAACATTTGGCATTTCCTCCTGAATTGGCTCGCATTCACATGAATAGAGAAAAACTATCACTACCATTACGTGAGTGATAGTTCCTCACCACTTTCATATGTAATTTTGTCTAAAAAATATGTAGATATATAAAATAAAGAAATAATTTCTTACGTTGCATATTTTATCACTTAGATTTCAGTATATTTGACAGAGATTTCAGAACAAACTGGTGTACTACAAATGAATGAAAGAGATCATTGGGGGAGCAAGAGGTAAAGATCATTTGGGTTTCTCTCGAGCAAGAGGATCTGTCACCTTTGTCAGCTTGTTCCTATTCAGTAATTAACCCTGATCTCATGAGTAAATCTCACAATTTTGGTATCTTTCAAGTGGCATCTTATTTCCGCACAACCAAATCAGATCACCGTCAAGGAACTGCTATTAAAATCATTGGTATAACAAGGTGAGATTCGTCATCAAATCGGAGATCAGCTACAAAGCATTTCCTTAGAAGAACCAATGTGGCCGATTGGGTGGTCTAACTCATTTCTTGGCGAGAGATTAGTTGTTTGAGAAAGAAAACTCCTTGCCCTACCCTAGTTGTAGGAAGGTGGATGGGTATTAAAAAGGAATTTAAATTGGAAGGAATTCCCAAATTGCTAAAATGATCGTAACTCTATCAGAAATATGGGAAAAAGGTATAGAGAATGGACATAAGTGAAGCCGTAAATACTGGAGAGCGAGAGATATGAGAGCTAAGCCACATAAGCCTAGTTTACAAACTACGAACTTCCATCTATTGTGCCAGAATATGACGAGGTAACCTAATTTTTAGCCGATTTTCTAGTTAAAATCTGTGTTTAGGTTCTGTCTCACTTTAAGAACCATTACCAAAATCGAACGTCCGTTCCATGTACCAAATTACCCACTGGCAAGTTATTGAAATTTAATGCCCTCACCAACATGTAAGCATTATTTGACGAAAATGAAGAAAGGAACACTTGAGAAAGTAGGGGAGAAAAGATAAGCATAAGAATATGTAAAACATGTGACAAATATGGGAGAATACATATATCTTGGCTTGATTAGTTTCACCTTAGCCCCCTACACCCGAGAACTATCAGCGAGGCTCGGGTGTGGCTCGGTTGTGAATGCACTCACCATCTTATCTTGGCGGATGTAATTTAGAATAGTTACATCCCAATCGGAATTTAATTAGCACGGTTCTAGGAGCACCAAGAGGTAAAGGAGAATACATCAGGTTTACTGAGGAAATAAACACTTTACTCATTGCTCGTAGAACAAGGGAAAATAACGAAGCAGATTCCAGTTTTGACAGCAGTTACAGATATGCATTTTGGAATCAAAATGACATTGGAAATTTAAATTTTCCTTTGGAGGTTGTTCTGTAGATCCTGCCTCGCAAACTTAAAAAGTGACTGTTT
The DNA here is from genome assembly GCA_963969495.1 of Ceratothoa steindachneri. Lineage (NCBI taxonomy): Eukaryota > Metazoa > Arthropoda > Malacostraca > Isopoda > Cymothoidae > Ceratothoa > Ceratothoa steindachneri. The sequence continues at coordinate 145,740,176 of OZ018329.1, forward strand.
GAAAAAAAATAAAGAAGAATTTATTAGCGACCATTGGATTATTTGCGATTTGCAAACACTTAAAAATGTCTGTTTTGAGAGAAAAATTTATCATGATGGAAGATAAATTCTTTTCCTCAATTCACAATTAGCTGGTCGTGTTTCGAAAAGTAGATTTGTCAAATTATAGCTTTCTTACTTTCCAATTCATTCAGTTCACATAATTCCATTATGTTTACTTAATCTTTGAAATAAATTTTCTTATTTAATTGTGGCATCAACAAAAGGCGACGTCTCGTGACGCTCGATTATTATTACAAAGTTTAAGAAGCTGTTACTATCATTCGATTGACATTGTGTGGGGTTGCCCACACATCAGGTAAGATTCACCAGTTTTACCTCAATTTAAACCGACCGTTGCTCTTCTAATAATTGAATGACGTTGATTTGAAGATTTAACCACAAAAACACTAAACTAACTCACATTACCTTCCTAACTTCCGTAGAGGTGTTTTATACTTTTTAAATACAATTATTACTTAGATAGGTCTTAAAACATTTTGTTACACTTTATTTAAGAAAAGGAAACCATTACCATAAAAAATTGTCTTCTTAACTAGACAACTAAACTATCACAATTACCTTCATTTCCTCAATAAAGCCTTTTATAGCAAAAAAAGGCGATTTTTGTAATAGTTTATTCTTAGTGTTGGCAACCCATGAAGGTGAAGAAGTGAGAAGAGCAGCTCGTGCGAGATATTTAGGTATTTTCCTGATAGGCCGTACCTCGGAAAGGGAGGGGGGGTCTCTTTATTAACGCCCCTTTACTACGACGCCAATAGTGAAGGTTAATATACCCAATATGTCCAGTTGTATTTATAGCTGTTTAATTGCTCCATTGGATGCAGTCACCTGCTTATCGTGGACTAACAGCATCACCCAGTGGTGCCAGATGCAGTGTAACAGTTGCTATTCATTGTTATACTAACTACATACCATCACTGCCTACATTGCAATTTACTTTACTCTTTAATTTATAAAAACTATATTATATTTTGATATAAATTGTTTAGTGCTATCCTTCTAGAGTGTATGACGAAGGAAAATACAAAAACAAATGAGAAATCTGAACACGTCAAGATAATCCATCTCAAAAACGAGACATGTAGAGAATCTTCCTTATATTCACGGTTAGATAGTGCCAACTCCTATACTAAAATAATCTCAATCTTTTATCTCTTATCTAGAGGATGCGATGGTAAATTTGTCAACTAACTTAAATAATAAAGAAAATAAAACAGATCTTTTACTGTTTCCCGTAGTGCCAGTCAAGTGACGTCGGCGACCATGGATCTCCATCTTCCCCTGTCGTTCGCCAGCCCGATCGGGTCCACAGCTTTTTGTCCATCACCAAGGGGTTGAAGAATAGTGTCCATAAGCTTTGATACTTGTCATCCTCTCGCTCGCTTCCCTCTACTCTCCCCAATAGGTAGTTTCTCAACGTGGTCTCCTCTCAGGATGTGTCCAACGAATCTGAGTTTTCTTCTTTTCACGGTCGCTAACAGACATCTCTCTGCACTGGCCCTTCATAATACTTCCTTGTTTGTAGCTTTATCTATCCACGAGATTCTCATCATCCTTCGCAGGATCCAAAACTCTCCTGCCTTCAGCCTTTTTACCATAGTCTTCCTACGTATCCAGTATCCATGTTTCACAGTCATATGTCAATCTTTACCAAACATACTTGTCTCATCTTAATATTTATAATCTGAAGTTCATGCTTGTAGAGACGTACGTCCAAACTTGTCTCATTTTTCCAAAGTTTGTTTTTACAATGACAATTCTTGTTTTTTGTATCCAGCTCGCAGTCAACGTTTTTGGAAATAATGCTTCCCAGATATATAAATTCCTTCCATTGTTGGATAATTCTGCTTTGAATACAACCAATCTCTATTGCATTTTAGTTATTCCCATGACCTGTCTTCTTTATGTTTATCCTCAGTCTTCTTCTTCCATATGGTTCAACCAGCTTTTCAACTAATCTTTAAAATTTCTCTTCAGGGTCCACCATTAAGAAGTGTCATCTGCAGTTTGTGAGTTGTACACATTCCTACCTCCTCTTCTGATACACTCTTCATTCTTCAGTTCTTTTAATGCATTTTTTGTCCATATACTAAAAACAGAGTGGGTGATAGTACGCACCCTTGTCTGACACGTCTGTGTATTTTTATCCAATCACTCTTATCATTTTCACTTTTCACTGCTGCCTTTTAGTCAAAATACAGGTAATGTAACAGTCCTAGGTGTTGCCATCCATTCCAATATCGCTGGGCATCTTCATCGATAGTTCCTGCCATCTCGTATCAAATGCCTTTTCGGAATCGATAGAACACCTAAAAACATCCTTCTGCATCTCAACCACTCTTTCTATGGTTATTCTCAGGGCAAATATCGATCGTGTTAATCGTTCCTTTACTTTTCTTGTCGTCGTACTACTGCACTTCCAGCACACAGTTATCTATCTTCTGCTTTATTCTATTGTTAATCACTTTCAGTATTATCTTCTCGAGTCGATTCATGATAGTAATCAACCGACGTTTCCTACATTCCATCGTACCTTCCTTCTTTGGTATAGGTATGAAAGTTGACTCCTTCATCCTTTCTTGTATGGATCCAGTATTGTAATTCTTTATCAAAATTAAATGTTTAAAGACGTGAAGGATCCGACAATTTTCATTTTATGGAATTAAATCGTCCTCGTCTCAAACAAGGCCTACAGGCGGCTTTGGAACCTGCTACAGGCCTTGTCGACAGCCCCTGTCTAACTAAGTGAAAACCATGGTTCTGCTGGTTTAAAGCCCCACCTTTGCTGATACATGGGTCTTGATAGTCTCTCTATCAACCACGCCCCACACATAATAGTCCAGAGAGTTGAGTATGGCGAGTTGCATGGTTAGATGTTTTGAGGCACGTGGTCAGAGAAATGATCAAACAGCTAAGCCTGGATCATGCTACTTGTGTGGCCTGGTGCAGTCCTGCTATCACCTGTATTCACTTTCAGCGGCCAGGTACTAGACCCAGGACAACCAAAACTCCCCCAAACACTTTATTTAGCCATCCGTATTGATTCTGAGGCCCTGAGGGAAGATAAAGGGGTACAGAACGTAGCCCACGTTGGTTCAGAGCCACGTTGACCCTCGTAATCAGGGCCTTATTCACGGAGCTCTTTCCTGATCTTTGGCGCCATCCTCAGATTGATACCTCTACACTCGGGCGCCTTTACATTGAGGCTACCCGCATGAATCCCAAGCATCACAGAGGGCCCCATTCAGATTTGGGGAGAATTAAATTCAAATATGGTATTGCTTCCTCCACAGGTGATGTATAACTGAATCTACTATGATAGTAAGAAGAGAAACCCGGCGCTAGACAAGAGGAATGAGTGATTCAGAGTTGCCGACGGCTAAAAATTACCCATCGCCCCCTGTATATCATTCTCTATTAGAAAAGAAAACTGACAACCCACGGAGGCATTTTAACATGGATACCAGCGTCTTTGAAGCTACCCTTGACTCATGTCACTAGTACCTATCATCTAACCTATCATCAGTGAAATCTCTAGACGGGAGAAAGTGAATTTCGGTTTTGTACAAGTCTCAGTTCTTGGTCCGCTTCTTTTACTCATCTTTATTCTTCACTTTGTCATTCTTATGCGACGACTTGAGTCAATCATTCAATTTATATGCGAAAAACACCCGAAAATCTATTGCTCTCTATTCCCACAATTGTCTGCTGAGACGTCAATCTTCTATTCGCATACGCCATTATTAAGAAATGAATTTCAGAAAGATTCAGGAAATTTAATCATGACAAAATTTAAATGTTATTGGTGAGTACTCCATCAGATTTGGTCGAAACCCTATCGGATTTGGTCGGTCCTCCGTCATATTTGGTCGAAACTCTAGTGGATTTGGTCGAAATCCTATCGGATTTGGTAGATACTTCATCGGATTTTGTTCACTGGAAAACAATGGCTCCATTCCCAAAACTTTGGCAGATCCTCGTTTCCATTTTCTGAAACTGTTCAATATGTTGACACGATGTTAATTTCTGAACATTCTCTTTCTGTTATTCTTTAACACATTAGTTATATTCACTCTTAATTTGATCAAAATAGTCTTGAGATTCTCATCCAGGCTTTCTTCACTCCTAACTCAACCAGTCGAAACCCTCATAGTTTGACCCCAAGTTTCCTTTCTTTGACCCTGTCAAGTTGTTCGTAACTTTGCAGCCCCAGAGTTATTCTGCCCCGGGAACCTTTTCTCTAGCGCAACGGCCCTGCAAAGTGAGCCTCATCCAAGGCCGATTCCAAAATCATATTCACGGGCTTCCTTTATACCTTTAAGACCTTAAGGCCACAGACCCTCCAACCCTCCATTCCGGCCACTGAAAATTCAACGTCTCGACTCTGCCCACTTACTATTTGTCCCTTATTGTTTTCTGCGTTGCCGCGGGAACAACGCTGCTCAATATTTCGTCCCAGAACTTAGGATAATTAGCAAGCTCTGTCCCATCATTCTTGCTGGAATCAAGCCTGCCTTAAAGGCTCAGCTCATAGATTTTTTAGTCTTATGAAAGCGCAATGACAACGCGGCCGCATAACTAAAACGCAGAAATTCAGTAAAGGAACACGTGAAGATCATTTTGCAGACATTGGGGCCAGCAAGGTGCAAAACTGCATATACTAGGTAGGGAGGCCATGCCCTTCCTCTAGACTTTTTTTTTAGCGGGCAATATACCCCTCAACCTACCCTGACGGAGTGCACAGGGGCTAAGTGAAGGCTGGTATCCATTGAGACCGACATAGATGAATGTATCATTAATATTTTTTTTTCATTAACTTTTCGGAGGATTAATCTTTTTATTTACGTTCAGTTTCCTAAAAATAATTCTCGGGAGAAATAAGCCGGAGGCTTTGAGTTCTTATTAATCTTTTCTCTTCTTTGTTTTCCTCATTCACTTATCCCTTAGAGATTCCTATATATTTATTAATAACTCGCAACCCTAAACTTTTGAATATTTAGTTTTTATGAGAGGAGGGTTTTGAATCTTAATTTGGAATCAGCCTCATTTTCCTCGATTGAGTCAATCGCGTTTGAATTTAATCCTCGTCTCTGAATTCCGACCATGCAGGAAGGTCGTGACCGTGACCTCCCACTTGATCATAGGAGCAGCGATTTTGTTAAACAGAGATTATTTAAAAATAGTAAATTGTAATATTACCTGTTTTCTACTATTGATGGGAGATTAGTTAGTTCCCTGTATCACATTGTAAATATTCCTTATTAATTAAGCATTATCTGCTTGTATGGAGAGGTAACTGGCATTAATTTATTCATTTTGTCATTTTTTGGTGCTTTTTAATTATTGGCAATTTTGGAGTGAGTGAGAGCGTGCAAGTGATATGGTGTGGAATTAGCAAATGAGACTTCTTTGTGCCAAGTTTGGTTCAGATCCGGTTAGGTAGGGCCTTACAGGAGGGAAATTAATATGTGATAGGAGAAAATATTCCAAATACTACCTGCTACCACTGCTCTGCCTTAGACAAACATACCTCGAAAAACTACACTAACAACGATAGAACTGTTGTCAACGAAATAGCCCTTACCAGATTGTGAGAAAGTGTAATACTAAGGAAAAAACATGTCTCAGTTTTTAATGTCACTCATTGCACAACCATGCGAAGTGCCGAAAAAGAAATTAATAAGAAATAACAGGACGCTAAAGAAAACCTAGGAAACCAAACAAAATATATGCGGGAATCGCCCCTAAGGAAGGTCGAAGCTCAAGTAATCAATAACTAATGATGATCAAGGTGAAAGAGTCTCTTGAAATAATGCCATTGGTGCTGCACTTCCGAGTTAATTACACGCCTAGAAAAGGAATTTTCGCCTTAATTTTAAACGAAGTCAGGTCAAATCAAATCTCTGGGAAGTTGTGCTTACCACACTCCCGTTGCATGGAATTCTTTCGATAAAATTGTGGGATATTAGTTTGAACCACAAGAAAACCCAGAAATCTCAGGAACAATCGAAGAACAACCAGAAAGCGACACTAAAATTTCCAGGACAGAGGACAGCAAAAGAGATACCAAAGAAACAGATTCCGCTGCAGAATGACTCCATTAAAATCTAATGTTGACAAATTATATAAAAACAAAGAATCCTAACAAGATAATGACAAAAATTCTAAAAAAATGGACGAAAATTCGATAATAAAGCAACACATGGTACTACTAGGAATAGGATTAAACCGCCTGAAATGGGCACGTTCTTCAGACGTCCCGAAAGCCAAACATAGACGCACGACACTATTATTAAGAGGCCTGACAAATCCACAAGAAAGAATTCACGTCGTCAAGGCAGAATTATTATAAAATATAATAAACAGAAAGAAAGAACAGTATTAAAATAAAAATATAGAATGACAAACTGAAAACATTAAGGATAATAGCCAACCTCTATATATTATCTAGATGATAGGTCTAAAACTACTCACTTAATAAAAGGATATAAATAAATGAAAAACGAAAGGTTCAAAGAACCATATTTGAATACTAAATAAATAAAATAAGGGCCAATGAGAAAATCCACTCCAATGGTTCCTTTCTTTTGTATCATTTCCAACTTTACAATTGTAAATGTAACTTTCCTAAATTAAATATATTGTTTATTAACTAAACTCACCAACAATGTAAAGAGTAACAGACGAAAGATTGAAAAGTAGAATTAGGAAAAAAGAAGAAATATGCCCAAAACTGGAAGCTGAATGCCAAAAAGACAAAAATAAACAAAAGAAAATTACCACAGAGTAGAGAAACAAATCTCGCTCAAGCATAGTCCAACTACTCTCACTACATAATGAAAGCAATTTCTTTAGTTTCTTTCTCACTTTGCTTAGTTTTTATTAAATTTTTATCACTTTTACTCATATAAATATTTATCTAAGAGAGACAATCAAACACGTATTTTCTGCCCTATCAATTTTTTCCCTCAGGCGAACGACAGCAGGAAAACGGTTGGTATTAAGGAAGCTCAAGTGCTTGGCACTGCAGGTGGAAGAACAAGATTCAAAGATAAACGCATCTAATAGAAGCTATAATCAAGGAAAAGATGTTTAAAGAGAAGAACAAAGAAAAAAGAAAATACATAGGAGAAGAATGAAGAAAAATCAACGGAAAAGAAATATCATGGTTATAATAAAAGGTGTTGTCTGGTCGTCTCTCAGACTTTGGAAAGAAATAAATTTGCGAAATTTCCAATCGTTTTTCCGGACTTCTTTCGTCTTGAAATTTTTAAAGTTTTATATTTTTAGAATAGAATAAATAATCATTAATTAAAAAGCAGAAATTACTTGAATTTCTTTATTAAGCTTGCTTTTTCTTAGATGTTTCGAAGTATTTAGTCGAGAAATATAAATACGTTCTTTTTTAATCCGTTTTGATGTTTTTAGATGTTTTAAAATCATTTACCTATGAAGTTAAGATACTTGTTTTTTTATCATACGTTTGAGATTTGTAAGATGTTTCAAAAGATTTATTCAAGTGAGTGATAATACCTGTTTTATATTATAGTTTGGATATTTCTAAGAAGTTTCAAAGTGTTTAGTCTACAGAGTAAAAATATTTTGTTTTCTTTATCATAGTTTTGATATTTCTCAGCTGTTTCTAAAGGTTTAGTAAAGAAAGTGAAACTACTTTTCTACCTTATCTAGTTTTATAATTCTTTATATTCGAAGGATAATTTAAAAATTAACTGGAGAAAGTGATGTTACTTGTTTTTCATTATTTTCTTTTTCATGCATTCATAATTGAGAAAATAGGCGTTATTTTTAATGACACGGCTGCACTTTTAAGAATGACAAAATAGAGCTTACTCCAAAACGGGCTTTAGGGTAAATACTAACCCCTAAGATTCAGAAGAAATTCTCATACTTACACAAAACTTTAATTTTGGCGGATGCCTCGATGACGGAGGTGGGCAATAGGGGGTTTCGAGCCCTACACACGAGCTGTGTCAAGTGGTCGGACATGGTTGGCGTGAAGACGATCAAAGACCGAGTGATGTTGCCCTTCTCAAACACCTGCGCCCCAGGAAGAAACCAAAAGGTCACTGGTCTAGCCATAAAGAAAATTTTGGAGGGTAAATATTTACACCTAAAGAGGAACTGCGTCCTTACCGATGGCCTTGAGATGGCCAGAATCGAGAGCAGAATATCCTAAGGCAGTCATTCTTCCTACCCAACCACCTGACGAAAAACTTTTATCACACTAGGGATCAGACAGTTTGTTACAGAGCAGAAAATAGATGATTCTTAATGATTTTTAGGCGCTGATTACAAATTTGTCTTTAGAATATGCATACCATGTCTAGTTTTTGTGTAATTTAAATTTTCCTTTTCAAGCCATTTCACACTTTTACTCAATGTTGTACCAATATGTAATTTTTAATATATTTAATATATATAATTAATATATATATAATAATTTATATTAATAAATAATATATATAATTAATATATATAATAATATATATTAATAAATAATATATATATTTAATATATATTAACAATTTTAATATATATAAAGTAGATTATATTGAAGCTCAAATATCATTGACTCTAATTACTGGGGGTGGGGTTCAGAGTTTTTCAGATTTTCACATAAATACATACTTATTTGTAATAACTTTTCTGCTAGTGATAACTGGTATCTAGTAAAGAAGATAACACGTTTATCAAAATTTTGCTCTGATAAGAACCTTAGGACAAGGATCTCACATTTTGTATCGTTTGCTTGCTCAAGTTAGTATTTGAAATTTTATCATGGTTTCAAGTTCTAGACGCGGATGAGTAAACAGCCCCAACATATTTCGTTATGTTTGTGGGCAACTTACATCAGTGGCACAACGGAGAAGAAAAGAAACAGCAGTAACGATGAAGCAAGCCTACAGATACTATTTTGGATGCAGAGTAGGGGACTAGAATAAAGATTGGGCCCCTCATATTTGCTGCACGCAGTATAACACAATGTTGATAGCTTAGTTAAATGGGAAGAGGAAGGCAATGACATTGGCTGTTCCTATGATATGGTGTGAGCCTTCAAGTCACTTTGATGATTGTTATATCTGCCTAACAAATGTAGCTGGATTTTCAAAGAAAAACAAATCTAACATTGTTTATCCAAATTGCCCATCAGCGTTGAAACCGGCACCGCTTGATAAATCTGCTCCAGTACCGAAGCCACCTACTACAATAAGTGAATATTTTACTTAAGATGATGATTCTACATTGATTTTTGGAGAAATTGAAGAAGATCAAACATATGTTCCAATTGATCAAGATACAGAACTAAATTTACTTTGCCAACAAAGTTTAAACGACTTGGTACGAGATTTAGATCTGAGCAAAGAAAAGGCTGAATTACTTGCCTCCAAATTACAAGGAAGAAATCTTCTCACCCGAGATGACAGGGTATCTTTCTTTCAAGATTGTCACCAGAAGTTATCAAAATTTTATTCACAAGAAAATACTGTATGTTACTGCAACAATATTAATGGCTTGATGCAGGAAATCGGCTGTGACTTTTATCCTAATGAGTGGAGACTTTTCATTGACTCAAGTAAGGTAAGTAAGTCTTAAAACTGTTCTGCTGCACAATGGGAATGAAAAAGCTGCAATTCCCGTAGTCTACGCTACAGGTCTTCAAGAAACATATTCATCAATGCAACTATTGCTGAAACTTATTGAGTACAAAGAGCATAACTGGAGCATCTGTTGTGATTTGAAAGTTGTATGACTTCTTCTTGGGTTACAGTTTGGATACACAAAGTACATGTGCTATTGATGTCTATGGGATAGGAGAGATGATAAAAATCAGTATAAAAAGCGAGAATGGCTAGCCAGAGAAGAACACATTATTGATAAACATAATGTTAAGCATGATGCTCTAGTAGATCGAGAAAAAGTTCATATTCCACCTCTTCACACTTAATTAGTGTTAATGAATAAGTTTGTAAAGTGTATGGATCAAAGAAGTGAAGGCTTTCAATATTTGAAAAACAAATTCAAAGGATCATTAACTGATGCAAAAATAAAAGCTGGAGTTTGCACTGGACCACAAATTTGCAGAGTTGTTTCTGATGATTCCTTCCTTTTGTGTCCCAATGAAGAGGAGCACAAAGCATGGACATCCTTTATGGAAGTCACTCAAATCTTTTTCGGCAATTTTAAATCTCGCAATTACCGCGAAATAGTAAACAATATGCTGGAAGCCTATGAAAAGATGGTATGTATTATGCCATTTAAAATGCATTTTTTGCATTCTCATCTCGATTTTTGTCCTTAAAATCTGCAAGCGGTTAGTGGTGAACATCGAGAACGCTTTCATCAACAATTTTGGTTATGGAGACGAGGTACCAAGGAAAATTGAATCTGAATATAATGGGGGATTATTGCTGGTCTTTACAAAAACAGACTTTGATGTCTCAAAAAAGAAAAACAAGAAGTCTACAGCAAAGTTTCTCTAAACCTTAAGTGCATTATAAAAAACTTAATCAATACAATAAAATCTTCATAACTTTGGAGAGAGGAGGAGGGGGGTAACTTCGCTAGTGATGTACACTGTCTGTCCTAAGCCAGAATAAAGAAGGAAGGTCTCCCACTTTAAAAATATTTTTGCTTAAAAATTTAAAAATAAAAAAATAAAAAGATTTTATTTATTAATATGAACTTTTGCGAAAGGGGAAGGGGGGTCTTTACGTAAAATCTAGACGTGATAGAAAATTTTGGTTTTCAAATTCGGATTCAGCGCCGTTGAACTAATTAGAAACACTCATTCACATGGCTGTAACAAACTAAAAGTTAAAATTTGTTGCCTTTTATTATCAGAGGTGATACCCCGATGAAGGGGTTTCCTCTTCTTAGATGCTGACCATTTGTCCTCAACTTCTTCACTATTTCGGTCCGTTGTGTTCTTCCGTATCTTCGTCAAGGCATCCTCCTGATGAGGGTCCCCTTAAAGTCTCATCCGCCCCAGTCTTTTCCTCAATACCCTTACTAAATAGGCGACCAAAACACGATTCTCAGGCAAAAAGCCTTGCCCTTGAGGGTGGATGTGGAGAGCTCTCGCAATGACGCCCTTAACTTACCTGCGCAGTGGCGTTGTGCACCCGCACGCTGTCTTTCCACCAGGTGATGTTGGCGGCGGGCCTCGAACCGATAGCTTCGCACGACGCCGTCGAGGGCTCTCCCTCTCGAAACAAGCGTTGAATCCCCATAAGGACGACCTCGAGTGGAGGATCTGTCAATGAGAAAAAAGTCTGAGTGCATGTAATGTTATAAAAGAAGAGAGAGAAGGAAATAGATAAAAAAGAAAAGTTCTAAACTCAAGGTAAAATACAAGTCTCAAATAATGAATATTGTTTTAGAGGACATAAAATGCTTCTTAGATTTGTTTACTTTGTTGAAACCTTTCTACAAACTGTTTAATGAAAACCTAGGCATTTTTTTTTCTCGGATAGAAATAGTGTTTAGGCTCGGAATTAAATACCTGACCAACAACTTAAAATCATATACTTTTTGCTTCATATATTTTCGCTCACAATGGCCTTAATCCATTTTTAGACATAATTCTTTTAACGACTTAACGCGTGTGTTGTTTATTGCAATATTAAGCATAATAATTCAATGCTTTGATCCAACAAAACCCCACTCCTTCCCTTAGACTTCGTATCTAACATCACAAAGCTCTTGTTTTGGAGGGATACGGAAGTTGTTGTTCATTATGAGCTCTTCATTAATAAAATAAACATTTGCTGCAAACATCTATGCTCTACAATTGCAAAGTTTAAATGAACCTATGGAGCAAAATGGTCCTTTTGTGTATAGGTCTGTCTTTTCAGACGATATATGCCCCTTTTATGTAAAGTGAGAAAAGCGGGGCTCTTCTCGTGTAGCAGGCTGGGTTAAGTGATCAAACCAGCTTCCTTAGGATAGAGGAAAATATTCAGCTGGGTTCTTTATTCCTTTGTAAATTGCGGGAACAGTTCTCGAAAAGGCCAACGCTAAGGATAACTTCTTGCTTCTTGAATAAATAATACTAATATAAACTTAAACCACAAAATACAGCTCTATAAAGAGTCATTCTATCTAGTCATAATTATACAAAATTCAACCAATCAGGATTCAGTAGATTTTTAAGGACAGTGTTATGTTTCATTTATTTATTCAGCTTTGAAAAAAAATTATGTTTAACACATAAACAGGGCTAAAAAGAATCGACCAATCAACATCAAATAGATTTTAGAGAATGAATAACTCTCAAACCGTTTCGCATATAAACACGGCTGAAATCCATTTCGAGCTTTTTTAAGTTCGCAGATGATATAACCATAATAACTAACAGCCCTGATAGACATCCGCCAACAATTGATAGAATGTCTGCGGCGGGATAAATGTAAAGGTATAATAAGAGTTTAGTATATATATATATATATATATATATATATATATATATATATATATATATATATATATATATCGAGGCCAAGGAAATAATAACAAATGACATCTGGGTTTAGCTTAGCCCCTCCGATGTTCTCCGGGAACATGGGAGAACGGGCAAAAGAGTAGATGTTACGAGACTGATTCCTGACCTCAGCTCGAAGGGCAGGCCCTTCGAGGGTGTACATATAAACAATCCATTCAAAAGTGCAAACTGCCGATCTCCTATTACCCTCTCTCAGAGGTACAAGACGCCAAGCGCGGGAGACCAACCTGAGGTCTCACCTTGCGATTCCTCCCTCCACCTCCCCATTACACCGCGGGAGTAATTTGGGTATATAACAGGTTAACCGGAGGAAACGAGGCTTTTTGTTCGTTCTAACAGAAAAGACAAGTAAGTCACCGATTGAGAGATTTTTTGAGTTCGAGAAAGAAACAGAAAAATCACCGGTAGAAAGTTTTCTGCAAGTTAAGGTAGCTCGGTGCCGTTCGAACCCCAAGATTATTGAGGATCAAGCTACCAAGTTTGAGGACTACAAATCTTACTTTATCTGAGTTGGACAGAACCCAACTAGATAGAAAAAAAGTAGACAACAATTTCATCTCGTCAGGAAGAAAAGTAGAAGGACTAAGCTTTCGATTGAGCATCCACCCAGCCGTCAAATATATAGGCAGGTCGACAAACGCCATCTAGGGAGCAAACGACTTATTACTCGAGCTACGCCTCTCCGGAACAAAATCTCCTAGGATAGTCTAACTGGTCGCGAGTATTAAATCTCCAGTACCTTATGTGAGTAAAGAATAATTCTGTTGTTTATGTCCCCGTGCATAATAATTAGTTTATTGGATATCTGGCCAAGGACAAAGATATTAACTTAAAATTGTTCCCCCCGTAAAATACTATTTCGAATCGAGCTTCGAGAGCTCGCCCAACAATCCAATTTTATTTTTTAAGTGTATTAGATCTGTATTTTTTATGTTATTTAGTGAGAGGGTTAATGTTCCTTAAAGTCTATTTCTTTAGTAAAAGCACTGTTTTAATTATCCTCAAACGAGTTAAAGTGGCAATGATCGATAAAGTCAAGAAATAAACCTCTTTTATTCATTCACTAGAATAAAAATAAAGATTAGCACTCTTAGAGAACGATCCTTAAGCGATCACCGAGGCACGAACCTACGCTTCATGTCAAAGTTTATTTGGTTTATTAAAAATAAATAAAACGAATAAATATATATATATATATATATATATATATATATATATATATATATAAATATATATATATATATATATATATATATATATATATATATATATATATATATTGTCGTAGAATGACTCCCGACGATATACCATATATCACTATTCGTTGAGGGAACTTCCTTAATTATCTCTAGAGTGCGTTTTTACTGTCTGGCGGCCGATATTATGTATCTTCAAAATGCTTAAGAAGTGGAACTGAGCTCAAGGATAATTATATTGCTATCATTAATAAAATAGAGTTTTATTAATAATAACTATAAACAATACACAAAAACGGAAAATATTGACAAACAGAATGGAAAGGGTCGTGGAGACTCGGGCTAATCCAAGGATTTAAGGGATCAAAAAAAGGTAAAACAAATATGGAGTTAAAGAGATGGGATGGTTCGATAAACCATTTAAAGCACAGGATAGAATTGACAAATAAGGGATCAATACTCAAAAGGTGACGCTTGGCTTACGTAACTTCATTAGGGTGCGGTGGAAGGTACTTGAAGGAATATTCGGTCCACTGGCGAGTTCCAGCCGAAGGGGGGGGGATAAAAGGATCCTGACGTGGCGTCTTGGAAAGGAGAACCGTTACTCGACGAACGGCTTGACGAACAATGGCTGTTCTAGGTTGTTCTCTTCTGAACAAAGGGGGGGGATGAGAACCGTCTCTTGTCTACGGGCTCAAGAACAATGGCTGTTCTAATGTTGTTCTCCTTTGAACAACAGGGGGGGTGAGAACCGTTTCTTGGCGAAGGGCTCAAAACAAACAATGGCTGTTCTAATGTTGTTCTCCTTGAACAACAGGGGGGGATGAGAACCGTTTCTTGGCGAAGGGCTCAAAACGAACAATGGCTGTTCTAATGCTGTTCTCCTTGAACAACAGGGGGGGGGGATGAGAACCGTTTCTTGGCGAAGGGCTCAAAACGAACAATGGCTGTTCTAATGCTGTTCTCCTTGAACAACAGGGGGGGGATGAGAACCGTTTCTTGGCGAAGGGCTCAAAACGAACAATGGCTGTTCTAATGCTGTTCTCCTTGAACAACAGGGGGGGGATGAGAACCGTTTCTTGGCGAAGGGCTCAAAACGAACAATGGCTGTTCTAATGCTGTTCTCCATGAACAACAGGGGGGGGATGCCTTGGGGACTTGGCGTCACTAAAGGCTCGAACCTTTGGCACTCAAGGAATATTGTCCTCCTTCTGGACAAGTGATGGTGAATCTCGAGGTCGAGGTCCCTTGGCGCACAAAGGGAGAGAGGTTCGTGGTGATGTTTCGCGACGAAAATCTGGATCTCCAATCTGATCTTAGTGGTAAAGTTTCCATATAAAAAGCCAGGACATCTCCTTGGCGTGGGGGAGAATGGGGTGGAAGCTTCGAGGGAACGCACAGCCGAGCCGGGGAACAATGCCTTATCTGCCCATAAGCCTAACTCGATCTGGCGAGGTCGGCGTATGGGGGCAAACGGGGGGGACGATAACCTCCTTGTTTAAACATTGGCGTCCGGTAGCTGTTGATAAGACTCCAAGCCTCGAATCGAAGATGCACGTGGGCAGCCTCAGGGTTTTAACTAAAATGTGATAGAAGTTGAAATTAATGCAGCTCTGAACTCGTTCTATCACATATATATATATATATATATATATATATATATATATATATATATATATATATATATATATATATTTAATCTCGGCTAAGATAGGACAATCCAAAACATAAAGGACTATGAAAAAAGTAGAAAATACGTACTAACACCGAAAAATTTACAATAATACCTATAGGGAGATAAAAAACATAGAGAATAGTGGTCGATGACGAAGTATACAGATACCATGCCGAGCGACAGGTTCTTGGCAGGAAAATAATAAAGAATCGCTATAACAAAAATACGAAATAAAGATTTAATCTGGCGAAATCAGGCCTAAAAACTTATACCAAGAAAGGAACTTCAATAGAGGCAGCAAAATTAAGCTATACAATTCCCTATTAAAATCTTTACTCCTGTCTCCAACAGAGAAAATTAAAAAGGTAGACAAACATACATGGTAAAACTACAAAGAGTCCAAAATAGTGGGGTACTACTTATTACAAACAATAGAAGAATAGAACATCGGAGACAAGCGGATTTACATCGTGAAATAGAGATGGACCAGGTCAATATAGTATAACACAACAGAGCAATTAAAGTGTGGGTAAGACTTGAGGAGATGATGGACGAAGAGAAAAAGAGAGCTATAGATATACTCTAGAACATAGAAGAACAAACAGAGAAAACTTCCGAAGTGCGAAACCAATTGAACAACCAGAACCTATATTTGGATAAGACAAGTTGTACAGGATGTTAAAATAATAAAGAAGGATGCTCAATTGCGAAAGACACAAATACCAACAAATTATAAACACAAATATAATAAAAGCGTGGGTACCTCTTAAATTACTTAACAACTAAAGGAGAAGAAACAATCCGAAGGAAGAATCTCAAGAGCTGGCTGGTCACTCAGCACCTATAAAAAACACTCAAACTTTTCATTTTCACCACTTTTACCTAACAAACTATATTTACTCTACTTCTAATCTACATACACTTTTTTCTTTCTTTTTAAGACGTAAGACATTTCGAGCTGTAAAGCGCTCAATCAGAGTTCGGATCCAGCTACGCTACCCAATGTGAATTCTCGGTAAAGAAGGCGTGAGCTCTTCCCTACGAGATCTTACAAGGAGATTAATACAAGGAGCTCTAAGTAGCCTCGACTCAACAATGTCGCTCTCTGTGACCTACACGATTTTTGCTCCAAGAAAACGTCCATCACATTGGCCCTTTACCTCACTACCCAGCACAGGAGGCACCAGTTTAAGGAAAGTTCCTTCACGGACCACGTATACTTGGAATTTCGTTCCCCATTTACAAGAAAATAAAATACTGCATACTGGGAAGTTTAAATTCCCATTTAAAAAAGAGAGAGAATACTACATACCAGGAAGTCTATCTTCTCATTTATAAGGTTCAATGTGTGAACCGTTTAATTTTTTTACTCGAATGTTATACTTGGTTCGTCTCTCGCAAGTAGTCAAGCAAAATGGTGTCCTCCTTTTTAAGACAATTCATGCTCAAACATGGCACGTGTGATCTCAGAAAAAAGTATCGTGTTAAGTTGAGAAGTACTTCCTAATCCTGAATATTTCATCCATTTAATTCATTACAACATCACTTTAAAGGTAAACTTTACTCTAATATGCGGGAAAGGACAACGAATCATATATTCCATCAAAACTGCAAGAATTCTTCAAGAAATAAATCCATTGATTAGTTAAAGGCAGAGATGGGAACTGTTAGTCGTTAATCAATTTAAAATGCAACGGAAGTTAAATTAATTGTTATTTTATTATGATAAAACAATACACAAAACAGTCAAGAAACATAAAAATATATGAGAATAAAATTTGGCCAAATTATGAAGAAAACAAGAGAAAACAGAATACATTAACACTTTTCATGCGGCGGATGGCAACCGAGTCTGTTTGGCTACTTCGGGATACTTCTTTACATAACTTCAGTACGGAGCAAGCTATCGTCGAGGTTGGAGTTGTGTTGTGTTTCTCTTTCAATTCTCTTTCTTTTAAAATAAGAAAATGTGCTACCCAGTCTTAGTGCACATTGCATTTAACACATATAGTTAGAGTCTACTGCAACGCGACCCGACGGTGGGACGCAGCTTTGATCTTTACATGCAACCCACATATGGGACGCGATACAAGGCATGTGTTATATTATGCAATGTGACAAATATGTGGGTCGCACTTTAATTTCTATTATTTTATTTATTTTTGATAACTCAGCGGCTATACATTTTCACTATTATTTCATTTAGGTATTTACTAAAATTCTATACTGTATATGGTCTATTTTTAACACTTCTATATCACCAATTTGGATTTGGACGCACTTAAATTGAGGGACTTTGCCAGCCATTTTTTGCCTGAAACTACTTTGAGATTTACGCTTTACATGGGTTTCGAACCTAGAGTTACTATCCTGACGGAAAACATTTGAATTCGTTTCCGATCCAACACTAACCCAACCTAATATAGGATAACATAGCTTTGGTTAGGTTAGGTTAGGTTATGGGAATAAAAGTTGCAGTAGACTGAGCGTAGCCTATTTATTTTAATTGAATTGCACCTTTTATATGGTGGCTTATATTAAATTTAATCTGCATGCAAATTAACACGTTTCTTTGGATATGTTTTCTTTCACAATGGAGCCTTCAACTTTTTAGAAATAAGTCAGAAACTTCCCCCCTCTCCCCAAATGATGACTACTCTTCTGCTGATGAAAATCTACCCCCAATTGATTCTATCCGTGAATATGAATTGGATGAGTATTTCATAATCAAATGAGGACTCAATGTTGAGTGATGAAAATAATGAAGAAATTGAGGACGATGTAAATGAAATACAAGATTTAGTGTCTGCTGTTCAATGGCAACGAGTTAGTTCGAAGAATCGAAGAAAATGGTGTAAGTGGTGCTACGAGATAATATTAGCAAATAAAGAACGAAATAAAGGATGTAAGAAAGCAAAATAAGTATCAAACTTTTGCAACAAATGTGATGAAAACCCATATTTATGCATTTTATGTTGCAATTTCAAACACACAAGTTAATATTTGTTAATTTTTCATAGAGAATTGATTAAAAGGAACAGTTTTTTAGTTTTAAAATTATAAGCTTATTAACTATTAAGCTTAATTATGATTTTTCATTATATTCTTAAAATACTCAATCTATATTTCCCTATAAACATAGAAATCTTCATGATAAAAACGCTTTTTTTTTACCTTTGCTAAATCTCACTGTCAAAAAGAAGTGGAACTTAATAACAATTTTCACCCGCAAATATGAAAAATGAAATAATAAAAAAAATAATAGATCGTAAGTCACCCATGGGTCACATTGCAGCAAATAAAAGTAAGCTGCGACCCACACGTGAGTCGCATCGCAAGAAACGTGTTAATTAAACAAAATAATTAGTATTAACTTAATACAAATATTGTTCCATTAAAGTTTTTGTGTTTTTATTTTTTTGTCCTTTATAATTTTGAAAGCTTCGATCTTTTATTGATTCAGCAGTTTTGACGTGGGTTTAGAGAAAAAACGTTTTCTTTATTGTTTAATAATAAAAAAATACTAATTAATTTAATTGCTTCATCGTTAAATTACGTTATTTTTAAAAGGAATGCTCGGATTAAAGATTAATTAAGGCGACTTCTGGTTTATATTATTTAAATTATTTTAATAGGTTTTTGAATTGCTTTTTAAGGTTACTTAAAGTGATTTTAGGTTATTTGAATTATTTATTTAACTTAGTAACGATAATTTTAATTTTCTTTCTTGCAAATACATGAATTTCTTGACCACCTATTATTTACAAGTAATCTCAATTCTTAATTAATTGGGTTTCCATGTATATATGTGTGGTTTAGAGCACAAGCCACATACACACTGAGATGAGGTAAATACAATCATTAGAATGGACATTCTGCTATGGTAAGTGAGAAAAACGAGAATTGTAAGTAAATATAAACATAGATACGATTAAAAATAACATTTGTCGGGTCGGTTCGGAGATTCCTGCTAACCTGAAACGTCATGTCGTATTAACGTATTATCTTAAACTCGAGATCTGATTGGAGGATGAGATCTGTGACACATGCGAAGCCCTCAACGACTGCAATGTGTAAATCCATTTCACCATTCAAAATTTGTTTTAGATATTGTCAAAGGAAATATGCTAATTCTAGAAGTAGCAATAATGTCATCGGAATTTCTAAACCGTTGCAACTCTCAAATCTCCCAATACAACGAGAAATTTTAACTTATATTACTCTTCTCGAGGTGAGTGACAGTAAATTATATGTATCTGTTTGAGAGGGAGAGAGACAGTGAGATCACCGAATCTTATTACATTATTTAAGGAGGGCGGTCAAACGGTCTTCAAAGAATTCGCTCTAAGTGTCGTCGACATTTTTTGCGCGCGCCAGCATATCTCTCACTCTTATCAAGACTTGCCCATCGCTGACAAAATTAAAGTAGCGCACAAGAAGCTTAACTCACGATAAAAAACTTCAAGCGTTTGATGCAAACAACACCAATTCTTTGAGGTTTTGATTTGTTAGTGTTCGATACGACAGGAAAATAATGCTGACATTACTATCGACTGCTTAAACGCAAATGCACGCTGGACGAGAAAATTTCCTTCAACGATGCAAGGTCATTTTCGCCCAGCGCCATCGACACGCGTTCGAAATTCCCTTGCTTCAAATTGGCCGGAATGACATTGCAACGATGATGAAGTTGAAAAGGATTATAGAATAAAATGGCAAGGAAGAAAAAAGGAAAAAAAGCAATAAGAGGAAGAATCTCGCCGCCAGAAGTTCAGCGAATTTTTGGCGGATGTGGAGGAGACGGAAGAATTAGCGCAACGTCGTTACGACATCTTGGCGGCATCTTATAAAAAAATGAGGATCGACGAGGTGAAAAAGTTCATTGGCCAATTTGTGACCTCCATACAAATAAACTCGTACTTTGTCATCAATTTAAGGCCGCTGGTGGACCTACAAGTGGCAATAATTCTCTTAAAAGACCAAAAGTGGAGGAGTTAGAATTGAATGAAGAGATCGTTCCGATCACGGATCGAGAAGAAATTCTGATGACAGATGAAGTGTTGTCGGATTTTTCCTGTGATCAGAAATACCTTTTACTCGTCATCAAATCCATTAACAGAGGGAAAATTGATATGCAACTTAAATCCTTGATGCCAGGACTAATTTTCCCCTCGAGGGGTTGACTCTAGCCAGTCGCCTTGTCGTAACTTACCTATCGAGCATCCTTGCATATTTGCGATCAAAACTCGACTACACATTTCTACTGCCGCCAATCACATTCTTTTTCAAATCAAATATCTCCGTCTTCTATCTTAATCAATGCCAGATAGTGTGTTCCCTTAAATCAAATCATTGGAACGGGCACCCAGAAAATCTGCTCGTTTCTCTCATCTGCGATGATGATCCAAATCTCCAAATTTTCGCTATTTGAAAGATCAAGGAGTTTCACCAAAGGAGCGATCTTGATGACAAGTTGTTGAAAAAATTCTTTCCTTCTCCCCTTAACTTGAATTGCTGAACTCATCGATTGGGAATCAGTTACGATTTATGAATCAACCCTCACTTGCGAGTTCACCATCTCCGAACTTCAGTACTTGAGTCTCAACAAATTTAAATGCCATCTTACCAAAGCCACACTGAATCGGAGGAGTGCCTAATTCGTTAATGAACAAGTGCAGGCAGTAGAATTGCTGGTCATGATGAAAGAGATGGGTATATTCGCACGAAAATAGCTTCCAGAGAAGTATTTGGAAAACAGATACGAAAACAGATTTTTTAGAAAATGATTCGTTAGGTACGAGGGGCACTCAATAAGTTTTGCAATTCGGATATAAGGAAACGAGATATGAGGAAAAGTGTTTTATTATTTTTCAATATAACTACCCTCGACTTCAATGCACTTGCGCCACTTGTCCCTGAGGCTTCCAATTCCCGACAACCAGAAATCTCCCGACTGCTGTTCAATCCACTCATGGACGGCAAGCTGGACATCTTCATCGTCCCCAAAGCGGCGTCCACGCAGCGCAGCCTTGAGCTGGCGGAATAAAAAGAAGTCGCTAGGGGCTAGATCTGGACTGTAGGGGGGATGGTTGAGCTCCTCGAATCCGCACTCGCACAGGGCAGCTTGTGCAACTTTGGCCTGGTGAACTTTTACGACGTTGAAATCGATCATGGGGCGTGAGGTTTCTAGGGACCCAACGAGCAGAGACCATGATCATGGCCAAATTGTCGTGGATGATGTTGATAACACTTCCATGTGATATTCCAAGTTCTCGCTCCAATTATTCGACCTTCACACCTCGATTTTAGAGGATTCTCCTCTCCACACGGGCTACATTGTCCTCGTCGGTCACGCCTGACCGACGTCCTGGACGGGGGCCATCTCTGAAGGGACTCACGACCATGGCGGAACTCCCTATTCCAGCGAGCAATGGTTGCATATGAAGGGGCGGTGTCAGTGTACACTGCAACCATGCGTTCATGGATCTCTTTTGCATTCTTGCCTTCCTTGGTCAAAGATTTGATCACTGCGCGGTGCTCAACCTTCCCCATTGTTAAAAAAATTGTGACTGACGATCTGCGATCAGCTACTGCTTCCTAAATAGGCGAGGTGGGAGCGTGTGGCTACAGATCCGGACTTGTCCTAACTTGTCTTAACTTGTCCTAACACCCCCACAAACAGCCATCTCCCTTTCTCTGTTTTGCCCTACCGATTCGTAAAACTTATTGACCGCCCCTCGTACATTCCCTATATTTCTCATAGCGACGACGATGGTATGTATTTCTCAGGCGTTTCGTCCTTTTGATTTTCCTGCCATAGCGCTCTGAAATTTCTTATAGACCTACTCGTAATTTATTGATTAAATGAACTTGTTTTCTTTTGTCTCAGAATTGGTCACAACTTGAACCTTTGAAGGAAGTGTGTTTGGTACTCCAGACTGTTCACCACTTAGTACTTGAATAACATAGTCTTTTTTAGCGGCTTGCGTAGTGATTAACCCGGCAGCGTTCAGTTTTTGAAGTGGTGGCTTCCTTCCCTATTTGATTTGTTTACAATTGTTGGTTGCAGGTAAGATTCCTGAGGGAAAGGGCTCTATCCTGAAGTAGCTCAGCATGCCCTTTGAGTTTTGATAGTTATTTTTGATTGATGACGTTTTATATAGTTTAAATATTTGATTTTTATTTAATATTTTTCACCATTTGTAACCTTGCTGGCAGCCACCTGATGAGGAGATCTTAAATAAAAAAACAAACATCTGGAGCCTTCAAGCACATATGTGGCCTTGTAGTCGTGGGCCCTAATTAGTTTGCACAAAATTTGCCTTCAACATGTGTAAACCTGCTGGAATAGTTTTTCAGAGGCGAAATCCCTGCTATTTTAGGGTGAACCCTACCTTATTCTATTAATAAAATCATGTTTAAGGGGGATCAGAGCGCTGTTCACTTCTCGCAGTCAATGTTTCTTCTCCTTGATCTAGTCATAGGCCAATAATTGTTGTAGCATTCAAACTTTCTTCAGAAACACCTTTTTAAGGTTTTTTGTTAGATATCCTTCCTTTGATTTTATCTTATCCTATCAATAGGGGAAGATTTAACCATTTTTATGGCTTTATGGGTTTTAGGGTAATTTGACTGGGCTGAATTTGATAAGCATTCTTTATCCTTTAATTGTAATATCGGTGGTTCTAGAAAGGTGCCACTTCATCTCCCCCCACCGAATCTCTTGGATGGATACAAACTGATGCCGAAGATGCTTGCAAATTTTATATTTAACTTTAATATAGGTCGGGTTTTTTGGGGGGTGGGTGGGGTCTTTGCCAAGACTATATTGAAAACATAATTGAAATTGTCTATAAAATTTCCATATTTATAAATTTTGTCTTTCAAGCATTTTCCTTTTCCTTTATAATTTACTGATTAATATTATTAACCTCTTTTGGCGGTCTCTCTTTGCAAAATACGCATCACTGAAATTAATTATTGTCTTTTCTAGAATTGATGGAAAATTGGACATTTTAGACGCTATAGAACACTGAGAGTGATTGGAGAAGTTGATTCGGTAGTGCTGTTTGTAGACAACCGATTTTCACACTCTAGAGCAGATCTTAGTGGGCAGCTACAATTCGATTTAACGTAGGATATTTAAAAGAAGAACAAGAACGCATAAAAAAACATGATTTCATGTATTGGAAAATTAAATGAGTTGGCCATCGTCCCCTCCTAATATACTGAAGCGGATGGATCAAGTGTAGTGTGTAGTACTCCCGAAATATGAATATGTTCTGAAAGTTTCGATAGTTTTATTGGGGTGTTTCTTACCAAACTTAGGTAGTAAAGATAAATATTCCTTCCTCTTTGTCTTCGGAGTAATTCTCTTTACTCGATTAAAACCGATATGAAATTATTATTATTATTGAATGAAACTCAGATGACCTTGATTTACATTTCTGCCATTTCTCTTATAATTTTGAAATATCTTTTCCACGTTGAACTCGTCTCTTTATTTTCACCTTTTAGAAAAATAAACAGAAGGGGTTTGCTATGAATTCCATTTCATTTGAACGCTTCCTTACAAGATATTGGCATCTTCAGATAACTAAAGGATAAATAGATATATACAGTTGGAATGTGTAAAGAGGGGAAATGAAAGTAGATAAAAAGGGTGAAATCCGATAGGAAAAGATATATAGTAGTACTGGAAAATACGAGGATATAGGCGATTTTATTAACTAAATTAAATAAAATACCATTTAGTTTATATATAAATGGATGAAGGGTAGACACACTATGGGGAATTGTACGTTCATGTGTAAAAGATAAACTGTCTTTATGTAAGCCAAAGTACATGGATTTACACTCATAAATTCATAATGGTACTCTATAAACATTGGTTTAAATAATTTTACTAATAAAGTTATTGCAAATTTAAGGTAAGGATTTGTTAGTACATTTAAGTTTTAGTGTATTGGTAGGTGGTTATGAATTTGGTTTTGTTTCAAACGGTGATTGTAGGCATAAATTTTGAGGCTGTTTCTGGCTTAGTTTTGTTTATTTGGCTTAGTTTCAAACGTCGCTGGTATGCGTAGGTTTTTGAGGCTGTTTATGATATAACCAACACTCGAGATTTCGAAGTGCTTTTCGCTTTTTTGTCCTTTCTAGTACCATTGTACTATTATTGTTGCAATTTTTAGTTCCAGGGCCTGTGTATAATGTCCCTGAGGGCTATTTAGTTTTTATTATTTTTTTATGTTTCTGATTAAAAGTAGAGCAAGATTTGTTTTTGTGTGGATATTCAGTTTTCCGAGTTTTTGAGGTCATCGAAGGTTTGTGCTTATAATAGCAATCTCTTGTAGCCAATGGACCAATCTAACAGCAACTTCTTGTTGTGGATGAAGAGCGTTCGTCACACTGTCCGATGCACAATGAATGGGGCTAAAGATTGCTATCATATCCGTATCTGTTAAATGCGTTAATATAGCTTATTTAAACAAATCATTGAGGGTGGGTTTGTTCGACGATAAAGAGTTAAAAGTCGTTAATTAAATTTTCCCGAATATTCTTAATAACTTCATCAAATAGAGGCGAGCTTGGAATGTTTCTGTCACTTTAGGTTCAGTGAATGAGCGAAGTTTTATCATTTAGTTTCTTTAAAAATGTCAATAGTTTTGGAAGTAATTTAAAATAAAGTAAAAGATTTGCGTTTATTTCTCTCAAAATAGATAATACAGACTTGCCTTCAACGATAAAAAGATATTTAGCAATTTTAAAGAGAAATGCAAAAACCCTTATAATTATTGTTCAAAATTTTGAAATTGATGACATTCGGAATCACAACATTTTCAAATTTCATTTTTCCACTTTATTCTCAAATTATTATTTTCTGTTTTCAACTCTTTTTCTTTTTTAGCAAGCACATTTTTTTTTTACATTATAACCAATATATTTTCGTCTTTAGTCTTAAAGTTAAAGATAGTTTCTGGATGAGTGCCGGTTTTTTCTCATAAAGGAACTTTCGATATTTTTTCTCCTTTCCAATCAAAAATTTGTCTCTGTGATTTGAATTGAAGAAAAATAATATATAATTCCATCATTGGTCCATGAGGCAAATTGGAAAAATTCATCTATTTTAAAAGTAATTTTCCAGATTATTGTGTTGTCCATTTCAATTTCTCGTGAAGAAAAATGATTTTAAACAAGTGGGTTCGTCGCACCTTGAAATGATTCCGTGGGTTGAGCCAATAAGAACACGGAAAGAGGAGAAGTAGAAATAAAGTGATGCTTATCTTTCAAGGTACAAAGGGGTAGTTTGAGGAATAAAAAGGCCCAAGTGAATTAGGCTGATTTGGATGTGCCTGCGTATGCGTTCTTTGACCCCACCTTAAGCAAATTTGGACAGTCGCTTGGGATGAACACAATGTTAAGAACTCAGTGAAGACCCAGAAGAGTTCACAAAATCTTGGTAGCAAAGAAGATTAGGAATGTGTGGGCGAAAACAAGAGCAGTATTTTACTTCCCAATGGAACCATATCCCTGGCGCCAAAGGAATGTTAGGAGGATGTTAAATAAACAGCGGGTAAATTTCCTAAAGGAGATCTGCGGCTAAAATAATAATAGGACACAAAAATAAAGCAATATTATACGAGAGGTTGAGCGTATTCATTTTATTTAGTGGGGAAGTGAATAAACATACAGAGCCTCGAATACTATTGGCCTATAGAGTAAGCAACGAAAGCCTATTTGATGACAACATAAATAAGGTTGAGTTTGTCAATATTGTATTGTAACAAATGGAGACAAATTTATACACCTCTTTTTCCTTTAAAAAAATGAAAAAATGGCCAAAGAACATCGAAGGTGGAAATCAGAGAAGGAAAACATTGGCTTGTTTGGGAAAGGGAAACTTCAAAAGAGCTGTGCATATTCTTCTTTAGTGCTAAAAACGTTGGGATGAATTGAGCTTCTTCCCTCTTTCGTTATTTGTGGTAGGTACCTATTTGGATTTTTTTATTAGCCGATTTGAATTAATCATCTGGATTATCAATTCATTGCTCCGCTAAAGTTCATTTTGACGGATTTTGAATATTTGAATATTTCGAATGAACAGAAAGGCGGGGAAATGTATCGGTTGTTATTTAATATTGTGAGAGAAGCCTATTTTTTACTATTCCTTGAAAAGTTAGTCTGAAACCTCCTTACTTACATTCTTTGTTCAAGATCTGAGTTCATTTATCCTCTCATGTTTGAAGGCATACAAATTAGGAGATCTATAAATGTAGTTGGATAGTGATAAATAATGCAGAATTTTGGAGGCTGGTAAAGAAAGCCGCCAACGTTATAATCAGTGAAAGGAAGGATGTGACATTAGCAAATACTATATAAAGTGCAGCCGGTGAATTTTCTTTATTATTTGCTCTGAGTCAAAGTAAAGGATGTCATTAGACATGGTATGCAATAAGTACACGCCGTCGTTAGGTGATTCGTAGTGATGGTAAGATCACTACAAGTTTCACTTTGTCAATAATACGTTCTTGTTGAATGTCCTGCTCTGGGGGATCTTTGCGTACGTTACCTGTTCCTGTATCCGGAAGAGCGGGATCGCTACCGCTTTTTTTTGTACTCGGGGCGGGTTCATGCGTATAGACTTGTGGACTACCTGACTGCTTGGAGGAGGCTGCCTGACATCCTCTACTATATTTAACTTTCTTTGGTGTTCATGTGTGTGGTAGCTATGGTTTGGGGCTATTTATGTTTAGTTTTTATTGATTTATGTCTTGTTTGGCCTATTATGTATTATTCACATTCTATAGGTTGATTCATACATAAGATAATATGCGACAAACCACAATAGGGAGAAGAACAAAAAATCCGATTCAGAGCGTTTTTGTGTTTTTTTCATTATCAAAAAGAGCTCTTCGGGAAATGTGTACAGAGACATCGTGGAGAAGAAAGAGGCCATACCTGACTTGAAGCCGAGTAGAGGGATATTAATATGTTTGTTTTCTTTTGATCATGGATTCCATGCATGATGATTGAATCTAAAGAGAAGAGACAAGTACTAAATATTCCAATGAAATTTATGTAAACACTCAAACATATTTCTTTAAACGGATCTAATAAATTTGGATTGGGCACAATCCCAATCAAATGCATGATCAAATGTGGGCACATGTACACACATGGCGCCCTGTGCGTTATAATTACTGTACAATCCCTACCTTGATGGAATAAACCATGGCATGTTTAAGAGGAGAGTTATTTAAAAAAGAGAATGAGAATTGGATGTCTATTAGAAGGACCTCTATTGATTTTTTCGAATAAATCCTACAGCTTTGTACAAATCGTTTATAAGATAAAGAGATTTCGGTTGAAGACCAAGTATAAAGAGGAAGGCTTTGAGTTATCTGTCCTGAATGGAGAATACTCCTGTTCCCTTGGAACGAATTAATACCTTAAAATTGTATTAATTTATCCAATTCACGTTTTCCATCGAAGCTATAAGCCGTTGACAATATTCCACCTGATAGCACAGCATAACTCGACTACGGGTAAAATCAGAAATAAAGAAATTAGTAGGGTAGTGTAAACCACTGCACATGACCATAATAGGGTTCAAGAAAAGGGGCGTTGAATCGACACCGAGCTCGAACCCATCTATGGACTGTTACCAGGGATAAGCCTATTTCAATAGGGTGGTCGAGAAGTGTGCGAAAAGTTATAAGTAGGGAAGAGAGAAATATGAATAAATAAGGAAAGCTTCCCACTAGATAAAAAAACTAATAAATATGACACACTTTTTCAGAGAAGAATAAGAAACATAATAAAGAAGGGAAGAAAATTATAATTGGGCCCCTTAAGAGCTCAAGAAAAATATAGATGGAATGCAAACGAATTGCACTCTTAGGAACGGGGATGGGGGGGGGAGCAAGACAGAATAAATGGGGCCCAGAAACTGTAAGGTGAGAGGAACATCGCTCCTGTTAAACTAATTGATGTAACGAAATTTAAATTTTTACTGGTTCCTGGGTTAAATGTGTTATTTCCTAGTTGTTTATAACTAAAGTTAATGAAAAAAAAGAGTCGCTTTTGATTCTCAAACTTTGCTTTTGTAAATAGGGCACTAAATCCTTAAATTGGCCCATTTGGAGAATAATGTTAGCGTTTTTTTAATTTCGGTAAAAAAATGGAGAATATATTAACGGCTTAGGCTTTAATTTTTTTCAAATCAAGGTAAAAAATTGTTAATCTTATATCCAAAAAGCGAGGAAAATGATCATTTCTAAGTGTTTTACATGATTTTATAGATTTCATGTCGAGGTTTGAATAAAATTGTATAAATTTAACTCTGTGTTTTTGTTTCATCCATGGATGAAAAAAAACAAAGTTCGTCTATTTTCATAAATATGGAATCATAAAAGCAAAGTTTAAAACAAATATTGGCTATTTTTTATTCTTTTACAATAAAAGAATTTTTAAAATAACAGTTACCAGCCAGGAACAAAGATTCTGTTACATAGTGTAATGCAACGGAAGAGATTGCAATATGATATCGGGAAAAATACACAAAACGGTTGTTTTTTCAGGAAGCATTAGAGACCCTTAGGAAAATAAAGCTTGACCCAGCAATACATCTACAAATTATGACTAATTTTAGAATTATTTACAGGAAAATAAAACTTTGGATGGGAGATCACACAACACTTTAAGCGAAAAGAGAAATAGATTGGAGTAATCAAATGATTAAAGTACAACAAATTATAAGGTATTGTTCACGTACACCGAAATAGCAAGAAAGATTGCCACGAATGTACTGATAGCATTCAACATGAAGATTCCTGCCGAAAACATTAAAAAGAAACAATACGTGAGTTAACAAATATGCGACAACTGTTACGCATTCAAAGAGTATACGACGAGGAATTGCACTGTAACACAAACGAGATGCTCATAATGTTCGGAGAACATAGATGGAGAGGATGCACCTCCACTAATAAAAAGTGCCTAAATTACAAAGGCTCACATCAAACCTTAGCAATCACCTGAATGGCTGTCACATCATTATCATAATGACTGGCCAAGAACGAATACTCGTTTATTAATCTCTCTTTCTTGTTAGTTTTCAATTATGACTAAATTCAAATTTAGAAGAAATGAAAAACGCTCTCTGAGATTTTAGAGGGAATCACAGCATTTTCAATAGGTCTACGATCTCTACCATTGTTTTATTCATTTCTTGCTGTATCATCAGTCCATTATTATTTGCTGTTTCTCCAAACATCATTCTTTTCCTCTTTGTTCGTGCAATTGCTATTCCCAAATTTGTACAATATTCATTTGCTCAATGTATCGCATTGTAGATAATTTCGTGATTTTTCAAATTCAAGATTTGAATAAGCCCCTTTAGATCACAAGAAGATTTATGGAATCCCATTTACGGTTCCAGCAAAGTTTTTGAAACTTTATCCACTGATGGTAAAATTAAGTACTATTAATTTACTAAACAAATTATCGGAAACTGTTAAAAAGATGTCAGAAGCGATCTTGCATCCGATTTCGTTTCCCTAGACAATTCTCTTTCCAGCAGGTGTTCAATTCTTACAATAACTGTGTCGCACTATTCGTGGATTACTTGAACAACATCAAGGCGGGAACTCTATCGTGTATCACAGTAAAAAGATAAATTATTTTACACTTCCCAAAGAAAAGTAGATGAAGAAAAACGTTGACACTTTTTCCAGATATGTATTACATATAAAAGATGTAGTACTCACCTAACTATAAATTTCTTCAAAAATGTTTGAGACTCTTGCACTTGTACGTGGATATAAGATCCTCCCGTTTTAGGAACCAACAGTATTCACCAGTCATGTTTTCGTTTAAGTAGCCTTGATACCTGCTTTCTAGCATTGCGATATCTCGGTGGAACCTTTCCACATGTTCGTCACTGATATCACCCATATTAGATGGAAAGAAATCTAGATGCGAATGCAAGAAATTCATCTTAAGAGACATCCGACAACCCATTTGTTGATAGGCCTTTAGCATGTTGTCCACTAGTTCTTCTTAGTTTCCAGCCTTATGATTACCAAGGAAGTTCTGCCCTACATGGATAAATGAATCCCATGCTGCCAACTCAAGTGGACCTACTGTAGTTTATTTCTGAACTCTCTGTCACGTATTAATTTTCTGATCTCCGGCCCTACAAAAATGACAGCTTTAAGTTAGAATCGGTTTTCTTTTCACCAAATTTCTCTTTGAGATACTGAAATCCATCAGAATCATGGGCCATTGCTTTGAAAAAATTCGTGATAAGGCCAAGTTTGATATGAAGTGGTGGAAGTTAGATCTTCTATGGATGTACCAAAGGCATGTGATTTACATTGTATCGACCAACTATGTGTTCTTCTATTTCAGGCCACATTTTGCCAATATAATGATTCCTGTCGTCACGGCTGTTCCATAGGCATAAGAAACACATATTCTTTTTATATCCTAGTTGCAGTCTAAGAAGTAAAGAAATTTCCTTTAGATCACCAAAGATATTCCACTTATAATGCGAATAAAATGAACACCTTCCAAAATAAACTTCCTTGAGGCATATGTCTCTATTATCCCAACAATAAGTGCGACAGAAATTGAAGGTTTATTGTTACCATTGTGTAGCAACACAACTTTGAGGCTAGCAGTAATTGCATCGATAAATAGTCTCCACTCATTAGATATATGCTCGTTTCCTAGCTGATTCATGAGGCAATTAACATCAGTACAGAAACAAACACCATATTTTTCTTTATAGAAGGCAGCTAAGGACTCATGGCATTTACGGAAAGTAGATATTTTTGCACCGTCCTCTAGAAGATTCCATTGCTGTGGTCTGGAGCCCAACAGTTCTGCGTTCTCCTTTGACAATGACAAATCCCTCACCAAATCATTTAATCTTTCTTGATTTATCAACTGTATCTTCTTTTCCTTAGAATTATCCTCATATATTTCATCGTCATTGTTATCCTCCACTTCAGGCGATGAATCATCTTCTTTTACTGCACTAGCTGATGGAGGAACTGGGATTGGCACCTCCATATTATGGGGTACTGGTTTTATAGCTGACTTACATGGAATGGCAAAAAGGTGTGATTGCATTTGGCCGCGCCAAAGATCATCATGTGAAGGAGGTGGAAGAATTTGGCAGTGTTTCAACGAGTAAGATCATTCGGATTTACAATCAATGGCTGAACTCCCCAAATGAGAAAAACTCTGGCCAGAATTGCGGACGGAAGAAGGTGTTGACAGACAAGGACCGTCGTAGAATCTCCAGGCTTGTAATTACAAATCGATTTGCTTCCAGGCAGGAATTGCTACAAAACGTCAATTCTGGCTTCACCACTCATTTCAGAAAGGACATTACACAGGGAATTCCATGGCATGAACATATGGAGCAAACTGGCGTGCAAGAGGCCCTTACTATGGTTACAAGTGACTAATTCTTTGTCTGGTGAGCTTATTTTTGATGGCATTGTCTCATTGCTAGTAGTTAAAATGCACAGTATAAAATAGTTTCTGTTATTTTATTGTTGTTTTTTATTTAATAAAGATTCTGTCAATTGATCATGATGTTTATTATATTTTGCTGGTCTAACTTGAAACGTATATGTTTTACTTTCTCAATTTTTGGTGTTTGTTTTCTTTGTCATGATTTATTCTCTCTTTTTTTAGATATTTTTTTCTATGTTCATCTTGTCTATGAGAAATCTGTGGTGGCTACAAGAAGAGTTGACATAGCGGACAACCGATTTTTCCTTAATGAAAGTTTTTGTGATGATTGTGCGATTAATTTACTTTTTGTTTCCTTTTTGCCCATCTGCTCTGTGTGTATATAAACGGATAAGAGTTCTAAAAAAGGTCAAATATTACGGAGTAGGAAGATTCCATCGAAAACATTAAAAAAACAACTAGCTGATATGCAAAAGCTAGATCATAGTACTAATGACAAACGGTATCGTCCTTGATAATTTTCCATCTTTCTTGACATGCAGCAGGTAGAGCTATCTTGTTCCATGGAATATAATCGATCAGAGAATGCGAATATTTTAATGCCAAAATGATTCTTAATGCTCTCTGTGGCTGACTATACCTTACAAAACAGTCTCATAACAAGGCACGGAGCGCTTCTATCTTTCGTACAGAATGGTATTTTAAACAAGCTCAGCAAGGAAGAAAAGCGCAGAGCAACAAGAAGCCGTCGGTCATTAAACGAGGAAGAGGGTGCTTAGAAGCCAACGCCCTATTTAAAATTGGAGATATATATATATATATATATATATATATATATATATATATATATATATATATATATATATATATATATATATATATGTATTTAAGCACCGAACAAATGTAACACGATGTCTGCCGCAAGAAATAGTAACGGGATTCGTACTGTACTTGAGAATATTTTGGATCAGTGGGCTAGCAAAAAATGTTCAAATGTGATATTTGTTAGACAGGGCACTCGTCAATACCAATCCGCTGGTAATAAACTGCACTGACAAAGTTAAGATATTCGGTTAAAATAGGAATCCCTCGTACCATTGATTCGGCATCGGGCAAGTTAGGGGGGGGGGGAGGACACTATGCGTATTAGACATCAAGTGGCTGTCTCCAATTGACAAGCCAGCAAGTCAATGAGGTCCATATACAGGGTTAAGGGAGTGTCAAAGTCTCTCTGCATGCAGTTAGTGCACTGTGATATGCGCTAGTACTCATAGATGATGAGAAAAGAAGAGCTAATAGTGTCACGGAAGATGAATGACAATCGGAAAAAAATTGCTGCTAAGCTTTTGAGCAAACTCAAACATCCATTCAAGCCCTACATGCTTTGGTTCTTTCTCAGACAGGAGAAATTTCTGCTAGTACCAAGTGGTGAGCTCGCAAAACAAAAGGGGGCTTACTGTATCCCCCAATGGTGTACCAAGTGTCACGAACACCGAGTTCCCGCTATACATCATGGTGTAAATGAGATTAATATTAGTTTGCCATTTCTAGATATTAATGTCTCCCGTATCTCCTCTGGGATACAAACTAGTCTCTTTAGAAAACAAACTTTCACAAGGTTTGGTTTAAATTTCGTTAGTTTCTGCGATATAACACACAAAATGGGTGCGATTAAAGCACTAATCTTATGAGGACTTTACCTGTCTTCTACCTACCTTAGTATGCATTTGAAGTTTAATATTTTTTAAAGAATAGTCTGTCAAAAATGACTACTCATCCTTATTCGAAAGATGTATTAGGAAATTTCATATTACCAGATATCACCCCTTTTAATGACCCGCTCCGGAAACTTTTATCTACTATTTTAACGAAATTTTATTATCAATTAGGATTTAAACTTTTATTCACCAACAACAAAAATATTGGCATTTTGTAGAGTGAAGGATAGTATTCCCACGCTGTTGAGTTTGTGTCTTGTATATACATTTTCTTGCGCAAGCGGTAAGCATTGAATCTATATAGAAAGCACAGTAGGTTCACTTCAGCCACGATTCTGTGCTCACATTGGCATTAGCTAAACAACCAGTAATACATTAAATAGTAAAGAGTATTCTTCCATCAGGAAACATACAATAGATTGCAAAAAAGAGGTATACTTAAGTGATTTTCTGTCTAAAAATTTGCTAAATCTACACCCACTCTTGACATTAAAGAATCTATCTGTATTAAATACAACTACCCGAATTTAAATAAAGACACGTCATCCATTCCGTTTTTTATAACCTAACAACCAACCACTATGTATTTCATCATAAATTTCCTTATCGTTTTCACTTGTCATTGTGATCCGACCATGTGAGGCAATGTTCTGTTTCTTTATTTTGTTTTACTATAATGTATATGTTTCCAGCTTTTATTCCCCCTCCCCATTTCAATTGTTATGTTTTTTACTGTAACGATTTTTTTGGTTTGCGTTGCTTAATATAATTTAGTTTCAAAAAATTTCTGTCGTAATAAACTCACTATTTTTTTATTTTTTCATTAAAAAATAAGGTTCCTTTTATTATTTTATCGCCGTTTGTGTCATTTTCTCAATTTTATGACATTACACTATTGAAATTGTGCCGTAGTATAGATTTCAATTTTAGATTCGAAGATTTCAAATTTGTTTATAGTCACTAGAGATGGGTTTTGGAATAACCCAAAACGTAGAGATTAAAAATGGAACCTGCCTTATTCGTTTTGTCCTCCTAATTAACATTAAATTTAAGCTTTTTTATATATGTATATATATATATATATATATATATATATATATATATATATATATATATATATATATATATATATCTCAAAGTAGCACAAGAAGAATGATGAAAATGAATCCATTAAACCACATTAAAAGAGAAAACGTGAGAGATATATACATTTGTGTATCTGCCACGCGTTTAACTATTCCTCATTTATTCTTTGAATTCCCAATTCATTTTTAATTTTTTCATAGTCTCCGTTCGAGGCTGGCGAAAGTGTTCCTTAAAAGCTATTCTATTCAGAGAATTTTTAGGTTCTCTGCGTAGCGTAGTGTACTAACGGCATACTTTTAACTGTGATCAAAGCGGTGCTCGCTGCCTCAGTGTGCCTGGTTCGAATCGCTTCCCTGAACGGATTTTTCTGAAAAGGTAATAAAAATACTACTGCAAGGAAAAATTATTCCATTTTCTCTTTCAATGTGGTTTAATATATTCATTTTCATCATTCTCTCGTGCTAATTTCGAGGGATATATACATTTCTATATCTGCCACGCGTTTAACTATTCTTCATTTATTCTTTGAATTCACTATTAATTTTCTATTTCTTTCATAGTCTCCGTTCGAGCTTGCGAAATTGTTCCTTAAAAGCTATAGTATTCAGAGAATTTTTAGGTTCTCTGCGTAGCATAGTGTACTAACGGGATACTTTTAAATGTGATCAAAGCGGTGCTTGCTGCGTCAGTGTGCCTGGTTCGAATCGCTTCCCTGCACGGATTTTTCTAAAAAGGTAATAAAAATACTACTGCAAGGAAAAATTATTCCGTTTTCTTTTTCAATGTGGTTTAATGGATTCATTTTCATCATTCTCTTGTGCTACTTTGAGAGATATATGCATTTGTATATCTGCCACGCGTTTAACTATTTTTCATTTATTCTTTGAATTTCCAATTCATTTTCTATTTCTTTCATAGTCTCCGTTCGAGTTGGCGAAAGTGTTCCTTAAAAGCTATTCTATTCAGAGAATTTTTAGCTTCTCTGCGTAGCGTAGTCTACTAACCGCATACTTTTAACTGAGATCAAAGCGGTGCTTGCTGCCTCAGTGTGCCTGGTTCGAATCGCTTCCCTGCACAGATTTTTCAAAAAAGGTAATCAAAATATTACTGCAAGGAAAAATTATTTCGTTTTCTCTTTCAATGTGGTTTATGGGATTCATTTTCATCATTCTGGCGTGCTACTTTCGAGAGATATATACATTTGTATATCTGCCACGCGTTTAACTATTTCTCATTTATTCTTTGAATTCCCAATTAATTTTCTATTTTTTTCCTAGTCTCGGTTCGAGCTTTCGAAAGTGATCCTTAAAAGCTATTCTATTCAGAGAATTTTTAGGTTCTCTGCGTAGCGTAGTGTACTAACGGCATACTTTTAACTGTAATCAAAGTGGGGCTCGCTGCCTCAGTGTGTCTGGTTCGAATCGCTTCCCTGCACGGATTTTTTTAAAAAGGTAATAAAAAACCCTACTGCAAGGAAAAATTATTCCGTTTTCTCTCTCAATGTGGTTT
The DNA here is from genome assembly GCA_963969495.1 of Ceratothoa steindachneri. NCBI lineage: Eukaryota > Metazoa > Arthropoda > Malacostraca > Isopoda > Cymothoidae > Ceratothoa > Ceratothoa steindachneri. The sequence continues at coordinate 145,776,434 of OZ018329.1, forward strand.
AAGGGATTACTTTTCATCATTCTCTCGTGCTACTTTGAGAGATATATACATTTTTATATTTGCCACGCGTTTAACTATTCCTCATTTATTCTTTGAATTCTCAATTCATTTTCTATTTCTTTCATAGTCTCCGTTCGAGCTGGCGAAAGTGTTCCTCAAAAGCTATTCTATTCAGAGAATTTTTAGCTTCTCTGCGTAGCGTAGTGTACTAACCGCATACTTTTAACTGAGATCAAAGCGGTGCTTGCTGCCTCAGTGTGCCTGGTTCGAATCGCTTCCCTGCATGAATTTTTCGAAAAAGGTAATAAAAATTTTACTGCAAGGAAAAATTATTGCGTTTTCTCTTTCAATGTGGTTTAAGGGATTACTTTTCATCATCTCTCGTGCTACTTTAAGAGATATATACATTTGTATATCTGCCACGCGTTTGACTATTTTTCATTTATTCTTTGAATTCCCAATTCATTTTCTATTTCTTTCTGGGTCTCCGTTTAAGCATGCGAAAGTGTTCCTTAAAAGCTATTCTATTCAGAGAATTTTTAGGTTCTCTGTGTAGCGTAGTGTACTAACAGCATACTTTTAACTGTGATCAAAGCGATGCTCACTGCGTCAGTGTGCCTGGTTCGAATCGCTTCCCTGCATGGATTTTTCGAAAAAGGTAATAAATATATTACTGCAAGGAAAAATTATTCCGTTTTCTCTTTCAATGTGGTTTAATGGATTCATTTTCATCATTCTCTCGTACTACTTTGAGAGATATATACATTTGTATATCTGCCACGCGTTTAACTATTTTTCATTTATTCTTTGAATTCCCAATTCATTTTCTATTTCTTTCATAGTCTCCGTTCGAGTTGGCGAAAGTGTTCCTTAAAAGCTATTCTATTCAGAGAATTTTTAGCTTCTCTGCGTAGCGTAGTCTACTAACCGCATACTTTTAACTGAGATCAAAGCGGTGCTTGCTGCCTCAGTGTGCCTGGTTCGAATCGCTTCCCTGCATGAATTTTTCGAAAAAGGTAATCAAAATATTACTGCAAGGAAAAATTATTTCGTTTTCTCTTTCAATGTGGTTTATGGGATTCATTTTCATCATTCTGGCGTGCTACTTTCGAGAGATATATACATTTGTATATCTGCCACGCGTTTAACTATTTCTCATTTATTCTTTGAATTCCCAATTATTTTTATATTTTTTTCCTAGTCTCGGTTCGAGCTTTCGAAAGTGATCCTTAAAAGCTATTCTATTCAGAGAATTTTTAGGTTCTCTGCGTAGCGTAGTGTACTAACGGCATACTTTTAACTGTAATCAAAGTGGGGCTCGCTGCCTCAGTGTGTCTGGTTCGAATCGCTTCCCTGCACGGATTTTTTTAAAAAGGTAATAAAAAACCCTACTGCAAGGAAAAATTATTCCGTTTTCTCTCTCAATGTGGTTTAATGGATTCATTTTCATCATTCTCTCGTACTACTCTGAGAGATATATACATTTGTATATCTGCCACGCGTTTAACTATTCCTCATTTATTCTTTGAATTCCCAATTAATTTTCTATTTCTTTCATAGTCTCCGTTCGAGCTGGCGAAAGTGTTCCTCAAAAGCTATTCTATTCAGAGAATTTTTAGCTTCTCTGCGTAGCGTAGTGTACTAACCGCATACTTTTAACTGAGATCAAAGCGGTGCTTGCTGCCTCAGTGTGCCTGGTTCGAATCGCTTCTCTGCATGAATTTTTCGAAAAAGGTAATAAAAATATTACTGCAAGGAAAAATTATTCCGTTTTCTCTTTCAATGTGGTTTAATGGATTCATTTTCATCATTCTCTCGTGCTACTTTGAGAGATATATACATTTGTATATCTGCCACGCGTTTAACTATTCCTCATTTTTCTTTTGAAATCCCAATTAATTTTCTATTTCTTTCATAGTCTCGGTTCGAGCTTTCGAAAGTGATCCTTAAAAGCTATTCTATTCAGAGAATTTTTAGGTTCTCTGCGTAGCGTAGTGTACTAACGGCATACGTTTAACTGTGATCAAAGTGGGGCTCGCTGCCTCAGTGTGTCTGGTTCGAATCGCTTCCCTGCACGGATTTTTTTAAAAAGGTAATAAAAAACCCTACTGCAAGGAAAAAATATTCCGTTTTCTCTCTCAATGTGGTTTAAGGGATTACTTTTCATCATTCTCTCGTGCTACTTTGCGAGATATATACATTTGTATATCTGCCACGCGTTTAACTATTCCTCATTTATTCTTTGAATTCTCAATTCATTTTCTATTTCTTTCATAGTCTCCGTTCGAGCTGGCGAAAGTGTTCCTCAAAAGCTATTCTATTCAGATAATTTTTAGCTTCTCTGCGTAGCGTAGTGTACTAACCGCATACTTTTAACTGAGATCAAAGCGGTGCTTGCTGCCTCAGTGTGCCTGGTTCGAATCGCTTCCCTGCATGAATTTTTCGAAAAAGGTAATAAAAATTTTACTGCAAGGAAAAATTATTGCGTTTTCTCTTTCAATGTGGTTTAAGGGATTACTTTTCATCATCTCTCGTGCTACTTTAAGAGATATATACATTTGTATATCTGCCACGCGTTTGACTATTTTTCATTTATTCTTTGAATTCCCAATTCATTTTCTATTTCTTTCATAGTCTCCGTTTAAGCATGCGAAAGTGTTCCTTAAAAGCTATTCTATTCAGAGAATTTTTAGGTTCTCTGTGTAGCGTAGTGTACTAACAGCATACTTTTAACTGTGATCAAAGCGATGCTCACTGCGTAAGTGTGCCTGGTTCGAATCGCTTCCCTGCATGGATTTTTCGAAAAAGGTAATAAAAATATTACTGCAAGGAAAAATTATTCCGTTTTCTCTTTCAATGTGGTTTAATGGATTCATTTTCATCATTCTCTCGTACTACTTTGAGAGATATATACATTTGTATATCTGCCACGCGTTTAACTATTTTTCATTTATTCTTTGAATTCCCAATTCATTTTCTATTTCTTTCATAGTCTCCGTTCGAGTTGGCGAAAGTGTTCCTTAAAAGCTATTCTATTCAGAGAATTTTTAGCTTCTCTGCGTAGCGTAGTCTACTAACCGCATACTTTTAACTGAGATCAAAGCGGTGCTTGCTGCCTCAGTGTGCCTGGTTCGAATCGCTTCCCTGCATGAATTTTTCGAAAAAGGTAATCAAAATATTACTGCAAGGAAAAATTATTTCGTTTTCTCTTTCAATGTGGTTTATGGGATTTATTTTCATCATTCTGGCGTGCTACTTTCGAGAGATATATACATTTGTATATCTGCCACGCGTTTAACTATTTCTCATTTATTCTTTGAATTCCCAATTCATTTTCTATTTCTTTCATAGTCTCCGTTCGAGCTGGCGAAAGTGTTCCTCAAAAGCTATTCTATTCAGAGAATTTTTAGCTTCTCTGCGTAGCGTAGTGTACTAACAGCATACTTTTAACTGAGATCAAAGCGGTGCTTGCTGCCTCAGTGTGCCTGGTTCAAATCGCTTCCCTGCATGAATTTTTCGAAAAAGGTAATAAAAATTTTACTGCAAGGAAAAATTATTGCGTTTTCTCTTTCAATGTGGTTTAAGGGATTACTTTTCATCATCTCTCGTGCTACTTTAAGAGATATATACATTTGTATATCTGCCACGCGTTTGACTATTTTTCATTTATTCTTTGAATTCCCAATTCATTTTCTATTTCTTTCATAGTCTCCGTTTAAGCATGCGAAAGTGTTCCTTAAAAGCTATTCTATTCAGAGAATTTTTAGGTTCTCTGTGTAGCGTAGTGTACTAACAGCATACTTTTAACTGTGATCAAAGCGATGCTCACTGCGTCAGTGTGCCTGGTTCGAATCGCTTCCCTGCATGGATTTTTCGAAAAAGGTAATAAAAATATTACTGCAAGGAAAAATTATTCCGTTTTCTCTTTCAATGTGATTTAATGGATTCATTTTCATCATTCTCTCGTACTACTTTGAGAGATATATACATTTGTATATCTGCCACGCGTTTAACTATTTTTCATTTATTCTTTGAATTCCCAATTCATTTTCTATTTCTTTCATAGTCTCCGTTCGAGTTGGCGAAAGTGTTCCTTAAAAGCTATTCTATTCAGAGAATTTTTAGCTTCTCTGCGTAGCGTAGTCTACTAACCGCATACTTTTAACTGAGATCAAAGCGGTGCTTGCTGCCTCAGTGTGCCTGGTTCGAATCGCTTCCCTGCATGAATTTTTCGAAAAAGGTAATCAAAATATTACTGTAAGGAAAAATTATTTCGTTTTCTCTTCCAATGTGGTTTATGGGATTCATTTTCATCATTCTGGCGTGCTACTTTCGAGAGATATATACATTTGTATATCTGCCACGCGTTTAACTATTTCTCATTTATTCTTTGAATTCCCAATTAATTTTCTATTTTTTTCCTAGTCTCGGTTCGAGCTTTCGAAAGTGATCCTTAAAAGCTATTCTATTCAGAGAATTTTTAGGTTCTCTTCGTAGCGTAGTGTACTAACGGCATACTTTTAACTGTAATCAAAGTGGGGCTCGCTGCCTCAGTGTGTCTGGTTCGAATCGCTTCCCTGCACGGATTTTTTTAAAAAGGTAATAAAAAACCCTACTGCAAGGAAAAATTATTCCGTTTTCTCTCTCAATGTGGTTTAAGGGATTACTTTTCATCATTCTCTCGTGCTACTTTGAGAGATATATACATTTTTATATCTGCCACGCGTTTAACTATTCCTCATTTATTCTTTGAATTCCCAATTCATTTTCTATTTCTGTCATAGTCTCCGTTCGAGTTGGCGAAAGTGTTCCTTAAAAGCTATTCTATTCAGAGAATTTTTAGCTTCTCTGCGTAGCGTAGTGTACTAACGGCATACTTTTAACTGAGATCAAAGCGGTGCTTGCTGCCTCAGTGTGCCTGGTTCGAATCGCTTCCCTGCATGAATTTTTCGAAAAAGGTAATCAAAATATTACTGCAAGGAAAAATTATTTCGTTTTCTCTTTCAATGTGGTTTATGGGATTCATTTTCATCATTCTGGCGTGCTACTTTCGAGAGATATATACATTTGTATATCTGCCACGCGTTTAACTATTTCTCATTTATTCTTTGAATTCCCAATTAATTTTCTATTTTTTTCCTAGTCTCGGTTCGATCTTTCGAAAGTGATCCTTAAAAGCTATTCTATTCAGAGAATTTTTAGGTTCTCTGCGTAGCGTAGTGTACTAACGGCATACTTTTAACTGTAATCAAAGTGGGGCTCGCTGCCTCAGTGTGTCTGGTTCGAATCGCTTCCCTGCACGGATTTTTTTAAAAAGGTAATCAAAATATTACTGCAAGGAAAAATTATTCCGTTTTCTCTCTCAATGTGGTTTAATGGATTCATTTTCATCATTCTCTCGTACTACTTTGAGAGATATATACATTTGTATATCTGCCACGCGTTTAACTATTCCTCATTTATTCTTTGAATTCCCAATTCATTTTCTATTTCTTTCATAGTCTCCGTTCGAGCTGGCGAAAGTGTTCCTCAAAAGCTATTCTATTCAGAGAATTTTTAGCTTCTCTGCGTAGCGTAGTGTACTAACCGCATACTTTTAACTGAGATTAAAGCGATGCTTGCTGCCTCAGTGTGCCTAGTTCGAATCGCTTCCCTGCATGAATTTTTCGAAAAAGGTAATAAAAATATTACTGCAAGGAAAAATTATTCCGTTTTCTCTTTCAATGTGGTTTAATGGATTCATTTTCATCATTCTCTCGTGCTACTTTGAGAGATATATACATTTGTATATCTGCCACGCGTTTAACTATTCCTCATTTATTTTTTGAAATCCCAATTAATTTTCTATTTCTTTCATAGTCTCCGTTCGAGCTTGCGAAAGTGTTCCTTAAAAGCTATTCTATTCAGAGAATTTTTAGGTTCTCTGCGTAGCGTAGTGTACTAACGGCATACGTTTAACTGTGATCAAAGCAGTGCTCGCTGCCTCAGTGTGCCTGGTTCGAATCGCTTCCCTGCATGGATTTTTCGAAAAAGGTAATAAAAATTTTACTGCAAGGAAAAATTATTCCGTTTTCTCTTTCAATGTGGTTTAATGGATTCATTTTCATCATTCTCTCGTGCTACTTTAAGAGATATATACATTTGTATATCTGCCACGCGTTTAACTATTACTCATTTATTCTTTGAATTCCCAATTCATTTTCTATTTATTTCATAGTCTCCGTTTAAGCATGCGAAAGTGTTCCTTAAAAGCTATTCTATTCAGAGAATTTTTAGGTTCTCTCCGTAGCGTAGTGTACTAACGGCATACTTTTAACTGTGATCAAAGCGGTGCTCACTGCGTCAGTGTGCCTGGTTCGAATCGCTTCCCTGCATGGATTTTTCGAAAAAGTTAATAAAAATATTACTGGAAGGAAAAATTATTCCGTTTTCTTTTTCAATGTGGTTTAATGGATTCATATATATATATATATATATATATATATATATATATATATATATATATATATATATATATATTTATATATATATATATATATATATATATATATATATATATATATATATACACACACGTTAAGGGTTCAATAACACATCTGTGAAGAATGCTGCTGGCCAACAATGTCAATGATGAAATAGTACGCTTTTGGTTTATCATAGGTCATTAATGAGGAACGCTGTAAATAATTTTTTTAAAGTCGAAGTAGAATACATCTAAAGTATATCCTCTTCAAACTTTGTTAGGTTTTAGCAAAATATTCAAACATAAGGCTCCGTGTCAAAAGCCGTGGGGCGACACATTTATTAATTTATTGGCATCTTGATCCTTTACGATTCTATCTATTTAATTGGTTCAAGAGCTTGGTGTTGACAGAAAGAAACAAATTTTAAGTTCCTTTACTAAATCCATGAGTAAAAACTATAGATTTTATAAGCAACCACCAATTTGGTTAGTTACTGACTCGTCAATAAACTGATTTTCTTTAGCGAATTGGCTCAATTAAATCAATATAAGATAATGACATCTGGAAAGTCGCTTCCTAAGACTGAAATTGGAAAATGAATTAGGAAAAAGAATCCAAAACTTGATCTTGGAACTCACCTTGCCAGAAAATGAATCTTTTGTAGTTAGCTTTTAAAAATAACCTCTAAAGATTTAGTTTTCTAGTTTCATTTTGGGGAGCCTTGTCTTTTGATTGCATTTTAAATTTTATTATGGGAAACTATATTCAGAGTGATCTTTGGAGTTAAAATTTATTGAATATTTTCGGACTAAGACCTGTTTATGCTACTTAAACATAGTAAACGTAAAGGTTTGTACTACTCTACATCTGGAGTAGTACAAGCGTAGCCGAAGTAGAATACCCTAAATTTTACAAAGTATCTGAACCCAAGGGCTTCTTTAATCCAATTTTAAAGCCATCTGACTTCACCAGTAGCTTTATGATCACACATTGGGCCATAAAATGCACATGCATGTGCTCTTTGCCAGACCTGTCGTGACGCCACACAGATTAATCGACCATAGTAATAAACAATTGTTTGGCCTAAATCTTTTATATACCTTTGTAAAGGCATGCGGGCCATCGATTGAGCTGTCTTCATTACCCCATTCACGAAGCGGATTTGTAGGAATTGGTATAAAGGGATTTAATACGAGGGCATAATTTAAGCCAATTTGTTGAACTAATTTATTCAGGCGCCATGCTCCCCCCCCCCCATCCGATCTTTCGTGTCTGAGATGCAGATCAATAACGCATCGAGTAGTAAATTCTTCGATGAGATCAAATACAAGGGAGATAAGGGGTGATCTTAAAGTTATATCATTGCTACTTGGTCTTGGTTCACACTTAGGTGGTACAAAACATATTTTTTATGCCTATGTGATAGCTGAGATGATAGATACAGTACAGAAACACGATTGCCCTCTATAACTGATATGTTTATCAACATAATGTTAAAGTACCTGTTAAAGTACCTCTACCGCCACTTTCAGTGAAACTAAGCTTAATAAAAATCTTGTGAAGGCCATAGTTCATCAAGGAAGGCAGTTGCTTTAAATATTTAGAGAATAATTTAAAAGAATTTGGACATGCTAAGCTTAAAGCTAGAGTTTTGACATGACCACCTATTCGTTTTGCCCCCTAGGGTCATCACTTTCTTTAGTCTAATGAAACAGAAGTAAGAGCATATTCATCTTTGTTTAATTTCTTTGATAACCACACAGCTGAATACTAAAGTAGCGACTAAAAATATAAAACGCCTGAGTTTCTATTACATCTTCCATATCTTTTGCCTGCCAAAATCCAATATTTACAAAACTAGCACATCACTTTTATGAACCGGCCTACGCAGAGTCCGGATCTAAATCACATTGAAAATGTTTGTAAGACACTTGGAGAAAGGTCTAAAGCCAGGAATCCGAAAATAGTTCACAAACTATAATAAATGATTCAAGATGAATGGAGCTAGATGTCTGCGCAAGAGTGTCCGAGGTTGGTTCGTTTATGTGGTGGATATATCAAAGCTTCATCAAGAATAAATTAATTACATAAATTAATTACATATAAGTTTTTAAAAATGTCTTCTACTTACATTATAATCGTTATATTTCAATAGAAATTTGCTGACGCTGTCGTTCGGATCATTTTGAACACTACAATTTTTTTAGTAAATTGCTCATTTCTTGATAACTTTCGTTTTATTCATCCAAATTTACATAAGATTTAACCATACGTAAATTATACTTGTAGGTTAACGTACATCAATTTTGAAAACCTTGGATTTTTTCGGGCTAAATTTATGGAAGATTTGGGGATATAAATACAGACGTTCTGATCTAGGTTGACTGTACTGTACAGTGGTTTGGTAGATACTACGTTAAAACTATATAGAAAATGGGACCAAGGATGTTCTAAAAATCAATTTTTGATACCCAACTTGAACTTTTATCTTTAAATTTTGGGGCTGTAAGCGAGGAGCATGGTGGACACTTTTATTAGATCTTTTTAAGGAAAGAAGAGATATCAAGTGAACTTATATCCTAACATGGTCGGTGACTTTTGTTGGTTCCTCGCAATGAGAGCGCTTCATCCTACAAGAGACTTAGTCATAAACAAAGTTTTTCTACAGAATAGAAATGTCAAGTTTTGATCTGAAATCTGAATAAGTTTATGTTCATTTGGTGATAAAGTAGGCGGCATGAGTAGTAGCTCCGCCAGAAAAATTCTAGTGGTTGTGCTAAGAGAGAATAAAGAAACAAAGAGATCCCTCCAAATTTATAATTATTTAAGCATAACTAGTACAAACAATGTCACCACTGTGTTCAATAATATAGTAAGAAAAGAGACTGTGTGTGTGCTTATATAAATCAAGATGTGAAAGGGAGATTTATATATCAAATCTGAATTCAGCATCAATGATTTAATCAAAACCTTTTTTCATACGAGTAACAAAAGAAGTTTGAATTAGCTGCTTATTGTAATCCACAAACGAGAGAAGATAGACACGTGCAAAGGTGAGATTCCAGTGTGATGGAATTATGTGGTGTTAATAGATTTGGCTTTTGCTTGATCCAGAGTAGAAACTCGGATCATTTCGTCATTAGTAAAAATTATAATTTTGTTACTAACTCGCACACTACTAGTGATAATAATGATAAACATGTACTTCGAACCGCTAAGGGATATCTTTTCACGGTCGATGAATTTGATGCTAACACTTAATTTCTGTCTTAGGCAGATCGGGAATATTTTATGCACATATTTACAGCACGGTCATTTTACAGACACTCGGGCAGTAAATAAACATTTAACGGTATTATAGCTGTTTTAACAATCCTGATGACGTCTCTGGTGAACAGTAATTTATGTTTTTGCCGAGGCTAGATTTAGAAATTCCTCTATACTTGTGGACAATGACTTTGGCGGAGGTATGTAATATATGAGTGCTTTTAAGTTTTGACTATTCAATGGAATGTATGATTTCGCCCTAGTATTTTTATTAGACTTTCTATTAAAGAAGATTTTTTTTTCGTTTTTACTCCAGATTTGTGAAGTAAAATGCTCACAAGGAAAATAAGTGCTGAGCCATACTTGAGGGTTGTTCACTTAGAAAAATTCACCCATCTATTATATTTTGGCCCTCACCCTTACAGTTTATTACCCTAGCTTGAACGAAAAATGATGCAAAGAGGCTCCTTTATCGCTGCCATGAAGAGTGAAGTGTTATGAAGGCAATTTCTAAGGTAACTAGAGTATACACCATTTTGAGGTTACTGATAAGATAAGAAATGCACGAGTTAGGATCTATGACTTGTGAGATATAGATGAAGTCAGCTTTCACACAAATTTATCTGGCCTATTGATATTTCGGTCTCTTCACACATTCATATCTTAGTCGCATTCAGCGTTTTCAAGTTGCATTCACTAATTTAATTAAGTCACAATTGGAGCTGAAATTTATGTTGTATCGGCTGCTAATACAGAAAAAACACCTCGATTGTAATATCTAGTTTTAAAAACTATATATATTTTACAATTGAGAAATTCTATATCTTTCAGCACCGCCATTACATATTCCACTCGAAGGCATCATGAATCAATTCGACTAATCCCTCGAATCATAAGGCCAACACCAAACACCTGGTTGCAAATCTTTCCAATCGTTTACAAACCTATTCTTACTAGATCAATTGATTTACCTTTCCTCTCATCCTTACCTCTTGAGGTGGTTATTATTTGGTCTCGCGAACCAAACTTTTATTCAACAAATACACACTCTAACATGTTTCCTCAATATTAACCTTTTCGATCCATTATTTCAATATTTCTTTCCTCTTTATACATATTTTTCTTAATCCTATCATAAAAGTACTTTTTAAATTCAAGATTTTCATACTCCTCATTATGTCTACTTTCCTTACACCTATCAACTTTCTAATTTTATTCACTCTCATGTTATTTAATTCTGGTAGTATTACTCACATACATCAGAGTTGGTATGAAAATACTCCATTTCTAAAACATTGCAATTCGTATTCCGCCTCATCCTTTCCTACCAAACTTTGCTTCCCTTCTAAAATATTGAAATGCAACATGCATTACAATTCTCTACCTTTAATAGGTAATTTATATGTTGCACTACCATGACCGTGTAATATTTACTTCTTACTCTTTTTCCACATACACTTTCAGCCCACTTCTTTATTATACCTTAGCAAACGTTTCATTGACATATCTAACACTCACTTTAGATACTAAAACAAGAACATAATATCACAGCACCGCATTCAGTCTCCAAGGGTGAACATATTTTAGTATATGCACACTATCATTAAAATTTAAGTTTGCTATCTCCATTAGGCCATTCATGGACAAATTGCTGGTCGATATTTCTCTAACTACTATATATGTAGTCACCCCTGGTTCGAATCCCCCACGAAACTGTTCGTCCCAATTGAAACAATCATGCGACAGTGCAAAAAGAAGTAATCAATATATGAAAGCACACACACATAGCCACCTTATTCAGTTAAACAAAGATAATGCAATAGATAGTAAACCACACCCTCAACTTCAAACTCATTACACAAGCTTCACTGTCCAAATTGAAACTTTTCTTTCATCGGGTGAAGATCACAACTTGCACTCCCCCAACATTCCACAATTTAGTCATAATAATCATGACATATATTCTTGCTTTATATATAGGTAAATCCTCCATAGACAGGACAATTGTTTTAAAGTGATTTCTTTAAACAATATCTCAAATACATCCTAATATAAGCAGCCTCTTTCATCCCTATTATAACTGTCTAACAACAATAATTTCACTAAAACTATCAATCGATATGGTAGCAAATCTTTGCTCCCATCATCAGACGGTAATTATAAATTCTCTTTTCCATCTTTTACATCTTCAAACTTTAAACATCCTCATTCTTTTCCAAATTTCTATCCCTCTTTCAACTTAAGGACTTTTCAAAATATTTCTGCAACATCAGCCACTTTTACATTCTTCTACCTCATCACTACCTACTTCACCTTTTTTTTAGCTCCTTGATTTACAACCGTAGTAACTGCCTCTTAACACCAGCCTAAAATCAATCCTTTGATAAAAACGTATACGTATTTGTTGTTTATATTTTGGGAAGGGGAAAAATTAAACGTGGCATAAGTGCGCTCTCTCTCTCTCTCTCTCTCTCTCTCTCTCTCTCTCTCTCTCTCTCTCTCTCTCTCTCTCTCTCTCTCTCTCTCTCTCTCTCTCTCTCTCTCTCTCTCTCTCTCTCTCTCTCTCTCTCTCTCTCTCTCTCTCTCTCTCTTTTGCTCTTAATAACAACCTCCTAAAAAAATGACCACTTAGAGAGAAAAATATATAGACAGACGATCTTACAAGAAACACGATAGATAGGGTGAGAAGCAGAGAGAGAAATTAAAAGTATGAAAAGGCCACGAAGTCTAATAGACTGAAAAGAAATAGAAAGAGAGACAGAGGGAGTAAGGTCGGAATAAACTGATAGGAGTACCAGTAAAGAAAGGTGAATGAGAGAGCAGGTTGAAACCAGAAATGGAAGTGAAGGCTAAATCAGCGATATATGTCTGCAGAACTACAGAAACAAGGACCAGCAAAAACCCTAGTATTCGTTTATGGTCACTCCGTTTACCACAGGTGACGTTAACCTACTATTTACATAGTCCGAACAAGATGACTACTGTACTGATAGTATATCATGCATTTTTTAACATTTATTATTATTTTTATACTCTGATGTCACTATGGTACACACTTATCTACATGCGTACCCTATGATATGCACGTTCCGTTTTGCCTCAAAGTAAAGCGCACACTCATCCAAACAGAGGTGAGGGTGGTAGGACTGTATTATTTTGTCCCGGATAATTCACCTGCTAGCGATAAAAATAATATGCGTATATGACAGAGAAAAACGAAAAACGAAAAGCTCATTCTTTCCCATGCCATACTGGCATCTTTTTATTTAGCGTTCCTTTTAATTCATTAATTTTTTCTGATATATGAGGTTTTCATCTGTGCCTCATTCTATGTCATATTTACACTATTAATATATGTCAAAGTATGGCCAAGTGTACGGGAATATGCGCACACAGGCTCTAAGGTAGGCCAAGCAAGGCGACAACTGTTATTGTTCTAAGAGTGCGATTTGAATCGATAGCGGCAGCTGCGTGACCAAGGAATATAATAAACACAACGACAAAAATAAGTTTTTAATACACACTAAATAAAAGGCACAACAATAAATATGGATATAGATATGGGTACATAAATACGACGGACTTAAGCTCCGAAAACTAATTTGAAAACTTGAGTTATTGAATGGTTATAACAGGAGATTTAGGGTAGTGAGTGATTTAGTTTCTTTGAACCTCGGGAGTAAGGTGGAGCAAACTTGGGGGAGGTCTTGGTGACCTTGATTACTCACGTGTGGTAGCCACAAACCTGCAGCGGACGGGGCTACTTTCTCGAACTTTTGTTTTGCGAGATGCGGGCCTCTCATCCTCAGGAGGTCACCGAACGAACTTCGAAGGAGGGGGGGGGGGTGACTTCTCCACACTCGACTTGAGCGAGCTAACGGGCCTCTTGTCCTAGAGAGGTCAATAGAAGAACTTCAGAGGACGGCTTTTCCAATCCTTAATCCGAAGGCGGATGAGAAAGGCTGACGTTGCCTCACGAGACTCTTCTTCCTGACCCGAAGATACGGGTGAGACGTCCAACTCTTCCGTGGCTTGCGACCGTCACTCACACATTTTGGGAGAGAGCTATTTGATTTGCACTCCTTTGAGGGAAGTCTCGTCTAACCAAATCAGTCTGTAATCCTGGAGTTGGAGCATTTATACCCGGAGTTCTCTAAAACAGGGAGAGAAATTTAGACCTTTTGTAACCTTCGTTATCGGCCGTGACAACCAGAGCGTCTCCTTGCGATGAAGTGTCAAAGGCAGGATCAGCGGGCCAGACGGGTGACCAGCGGCGGGAGCCATAAAAGCGGTTCACGGCGAATCCTACAGAGTAATCTCCCGACTCGAGGGGATGGGGGTTGAGACGGCTAGGAGGTAGCCCCAATTTCAGCCTCATGCCTCGGTGGGAAATTCGCGGAGACCTGGCAGCGAGTCCAAAAAGGGTGAGGTGGGAAGTAATGGGGAGTAACGGCTCGCTTTATCTCCCGAAGTAATATCTTAGGAGGTGGGGAAAAAATATTATTCTACGGGATACCTCCACAATATACTCAAGTCTATTTTTTAATATATTCAATAACGTGCTTTGCAATAGACGGTGAGGAAGGCAATTCCACGTTTGTGTGATATTAAAAATTAAGTAATTTGGGGAACAATAGAGATAAGCTTAAATTTACCAATTCGAAACCGTTTGGACCTGTGTTGACCCTTTTGTCCATCTCGGACAATAGTCTATAATTAATATTTGTAAATTCTTTTAAGATTTTAAATACTTCGCTCGAATACAAGCGTAATCGTTTACTTACAAGGGATACTAGGTTTAATGGGGGGGAGGGGTCTCTCTTCGTATGGTTTATTTCTAATCTTAGAAATTAGTTTAGTAGCTCTACGTTGCACTCTTTCTAACTGCACTATATATTTGTTAAGGTTTGGAGGCAACAATTGTACCGCGTATTCGACATCTGGACGCACGAGCGCTTTGTATAGAGGTACAATTATAGCTTTCAAATTGAAAGTAAAATTTAGGGCAATGTACATATCTTATAAACTTCTACGCATTGTTTCGAAAGTTGGAGCTCTTCTGAGATTAAAAAGTCGAGTCTTTTTTTAAGTTAATCCATTGGCTGTGGAATTTAAGCATAATAAACAGCGTCACTGTGCGGAGTTATTTTTTCGAATTTCCCCTTTTTTTTCATTGTTTAGCATTTTACTTATTTTAATTGCTAATTGTACTTTCTATATATATTTGTACTTTTTTATTATATTTTTGTAATTAAATTATCTATTGAGCAAATGCATTACCATTAAACAAACAAATTAAGAAATACTATGAAAAATATGAAAAATTATTAAATTATTTACCGTACTTTCGATTTTTTATGAAAGTTTTGTCGTTGTATAGTAATCTTTGAAGCAAGGCAAGAAAGATAATGTGTATAGATAACTGGATGGAGAATATGGATAAGTACAGACAGAGAGTTAATGAGGCAGGATCATAGAGTAGAGGGAGGTTTATCGTTTAAGAATCAATACGGCCTTTGCTACGAATATCTGACTGTATACAAGCATGACTGTAGGCTAAGATTGAATCCAATGTTCGGTATCTAGAACGTGGGCAAGAGAATGCAAATTACATCTAGAATAGACTCAATGACCACTGAATCACATATACCTGTATTTGATCTATCGTCAATTTACCACCGTTTGAAGAAGTGAAGTCAAACTATCCTCAAATATCTGAAATAGCACTTGCCTTACTCAGCACTTTCCACTACTCCAACATTGATAGTGAAATATTTCTCTATCCCGTTTAGTTAACGCCAAATTTCTTAACTTTTCTGCGTATGCAAGTTGATGTAGAAATTACTTAACGGGAGGTCAGTTTATTTAATGGAGATTATTGGTGGCCTGGCTGTGGCAGAGTGAATTTCGTAAGCTCAACTTCATGCGGATGCACTGCTCCAACTCACTAATGGTCTTTACAAGACTAACCCAGGTAGATAGCATTTTTCTCGGTGTTCTTTGATCTGTAGAATGCTTATGATATCGCATGGCGATATACTATCATGGAAAACGTCAATAATAAGTGCAATGGGACGTCTTCCAAATTTCTTGCGACAATGTGGATTCCTCGTAAGAGTGGATAGAGGTCTTTTCGGTACATTAAAGCAGGAAGACGCGTCTCTCAGAGGTGTGTCCGCAGTGTCACTCTCATTGCCTTGAGCATCTACGGGATCACCTTTCTGCTGCCAAGTATGAATGTTCTCACTTTGTTTTACCTAGAAAAACTTTCGATCCCTTTTGTTAAGCCCCAGATGCACATCTTGAAGCTTACATTTAAACAAAACCGAAAAGCACGGTTGGGTGGCTTCTTTGGCCAAGAATAAGATGGTGCACTTCTGCAGCCATCCACACCTTCACACCCAGATGGACGTGTTATTAATTGGAGCTTGCCTGTATCTGATAGATTCCCACCGTTTCTTTCGTATTTGTTTGTACCGACGACTAACCATAAAGATGCTTATTCGGAGACTTAGGTTTACTTGCACTCCTGCTATGGACATTCTTAGTTCCGTAGAGTTAAGGAATTGAGATAATGGTCAGGCTACTTATTTACTTTTTACCGCTCATTTATTTCTTCTACGCATCTGTGGCTTAAAATAAAGGGCAAAAGGTGGATTTGATCTAACACAATTTGCATCGTTTGACGACATCCCCTTTCTGTACATCCACTGCATAACCTTTCACGCAATATACAATGTATTGAGTGCTTTTAGGCATGCGAACAGGGTCTCCCTCATTCATTATCGACTCTCATTTAATCCATGGCCGATCCTGACGGTGCGTAATGCGATTTGAGATGCCAATCATCACCTAAGACTTCAAGATTCAGGTCAAGGCAATTTCTGCCTGAGCTTGAAATAGCTCAAGGGATGGTGGCGCCGCTGTTTCCGCCGAGGATGCTATCGTGGGGGGTTCCACATTTGGAGTTTGTAGAAATGTCTCTGCTCTCTCGCTCTGACTCATGCACTAGTAGGCAGTCGCCGGATGTGCAATGAAAAATATGCTCCTGCTCTCTAAAGCATCTAGAATACCGTGAATATGGATTATTATTTATTTGAGCCCACTTCGTGTTACGTTAGAACCGAGCCAGTCTATATAATTGTGTTTACCTCGAAGCGTGGTCGATTTTCACCCCTTTCTCCCTATATTTGAAGCCGTTCGGGCCTTTCTTGGTGCTATGGATCTCATTAGAGCCAAGCAGGTTGTAATACACAGCTCAGTAAGGAAGATTATGCTCAGTGCGAGGTAGGATACAGAGTTACTGCCACGCAATTGTTACCATAATTTATATATAATAGTTAGTATTGCGTTCTTATTTCTTGGAATACCACAGGTTGTGTCACGCTGGGGCGGCCGTGCCAGTGTAAACGAATGTCTCCAAGTCGAGGAATGGGAAGATTTCCACGGCTTCTCCCATCATAAAGCTAATTATAACGTGTCTACTGTTCAAGAAGGGTTGTGATATATAGTGACTGACAGAACGTACTGAGTGCCATTATTCATTGGAATTTCCTCTTTCACTGGTGTCCAGGATCCGTGACGCCATGTCAGCTGCGACCTGGCAAGATGTTTACATTATTTTTTAGAGTGCTGAAACACGTTACTGGTTTCAGGAAATGAACGGACTGATGTGGGTACCAAACAGGCTTCACAGAATAAGGCCATCGTACCAACAATTTATTCATCTCTACTATAACTATATTACATAAAGTAAGTCAGCGCTTTTGCCAGAATGACTAAAGAAATGGGAGACAGTCGACGGAAATCTAAATCTGCCTGCCATCTCGTGGCAACTTATCCGGTGGACAAAATTTCAATTCCTCGATGGCTTCAGGTCGTTTTTCTACTCTTATACAGGCACACTCGCTGGACGCAGCGCCATCTGATGTACTGCTCCACCGAGTCTTAATGTGAGACCTGCTTAGTTTCCTAGACTGTCGGACATATTAGTGAGACTCCCAGTCTGGATAAACTTAGCCTGTAAAAATTCTCCAGGTTTCGAGACAAGCTGAGTGGCTATCGCTTATGACTCATACTTTGGAGAGGTTCGTGAAGCCCAGATGTTTATTTAATTGAATGTCTGTAGAAGACTTCTTCTATAATTATGAATGTTTAACCCTTTTTGAGAATCGGTCTTTTAAGTATGCCACATCCTCTCTAATGGCCTTTATTTTCTAAACTTTCGACCACCATTTATAAAATTGCTACTCGGTATATTTACTGCACATTTCTGGGTCCTAATTTGGTATTAATAATTTTGTTTTTAATTTTAGGAGCCCATCTAGCGACTTTAGTATTAAGGAGATCTCGCATGCTCAAACTTGGTGGAATCGACATATTCCAATCTTGGTCTCAATAATGAGGAAAGAGTATTTATTTGTAGTTCGCCACTTCTCTAATATTACTTAATACTGTGTCACTTGTCATTTTGACCAGCTCATACAAAAGTTTCTAAAATACGCTTGGCATTTTCCGGATTATTACAGCTTACTCATTTCGCCTACGATACTCATTTACTAAAGTACGATATTCAAATACTATCTACTCACTATGTATCAGTGCGGTGTTACCAAACAATCCAAACCCTTTTCAGATGCTGTTTAAATTAACAAATCAGCGTCGGGCTCCATTTCACGGAAGCTGCTCGGCATATATCTTTCCCACCACCACTTCCGGCAATAATTTAAAATACTTGAATTTGCTATCATCAAGGACCAGAAACCCTTTGTTAGTGCACTATCCGCTCATAACATTTATACCGTGCACTCTGCAGTCATTGTTTGTCATTTATACTTCTTGCAGCTCATAAGTGACATTCAATATGTTCCTGGCGGCACCTCAAACGTCGTACTGGGCGCGTTTTCTCCTCTCAACTCATCGTTGGAAAGATCGACTTACTATAAAGTCCTTCGGGCGCATTTTGTTCGAATTTGCTTGACTGACTCTCCTCGTCCTCTTATTCCTTTCGTTTACCAATAGCATATATTTAGCCGAACTCACGGTTTTTTAATCTTGATAAGCGAGGTACTCGCAAGGTCATTGAACAACGTTTGTTGGCAAGTTATGAACGCCGATGTGGCCAAATTTTCCACTCATGTGTGCCTTGTAGAGTATAAAAGTTTGTGGTGATCGGATTCTGTAATAGATAGGCTACTGACACTTAATTGCAGGATTCAATCGGTCCAATGAAAACGTCCACAAAATGGACGTGCGGTGGTCTTATTAAATCCCAGCATACTCCACACATATAAAACAATTTCTAAAATTAAAATAAGGAAATGTCAATGTATAGATTAATATTCATATAGAAATTTGAATACAAAACAAGGAATGTAAATATATTTGTTAATGTATATATATATATATATATATATATGGAAGGCAAGCGAAAGTTGGAAGTTCGCGCAGGACACACGAATATTCAAACGCGCGAAAGGTCAGAGACACCTGTGTCAATAAGATAACGCATAAACAAACAATTCGCGTCTCAGAATAGATATATCCAAGACGTAATTCGACATACACAGCTTTCAGGAGCTCTGTCTTTGGGGTGGAGAACAATGAACTCGATGACTAAAGCTCATTCCACGGGTAATTCTAGGCCACGTCTTCTAGAAAATAAGAATATATATAGTCAGAGCAACTCAGTTAGAATGATCCCTTTAGTATAAGGTTATTAAATTACTGTCGTTAAAAAGATTATCTCGTTCACGTTTCTTCTTTTGAATTCACCAAGTCTTGTCGCTCAGAATTTAATACTTCGCGGTGAATATATATAGACTGCTAGTCACCCGCAGGGTTACTTTGAGACGTGCAGCTTGCCTCGTTAATAGATCAATATTAGAATAAAGTATATTTTTGCAAAACACAAAATCTCCTCTGGTTCCTTTTGCACTGCCTTTGCCCTGTTTTACTGACATTCACGTCGATCTATAGGGCTCTCTGGTTTGCTCTCTTGATTGTATCAATCTGCTCACCATAATCGACCGCCTCACTCGTTAGAGAGAGGCTGTCACCATTCCAGAATTGTGAGCCTCCAAGGTCGCTCAGGCTTTTATCTCAGGATGGGTTGCTCGTTTTGCTGTCTTTGCACAATCATGACTGACCGTAGTAGTCCGTTTTAATTCTACCGATAGGATGGATTCAGAGCAATTATTGTTGTTTTCACCTTGGTTCTACCAGCTACCATCCCCAAAGCAATGGCGCCGTCAAACATTTGTATTTGTATCGCTACACCGATCTAATTATTGTTTGGGTCGACAGGCGAGGTTTGATTCGTTCTTCCTTGAAAGAAGATTTGGCCTGCTCTTCAGTGAAACTTATTTTCCGTACCCAAGTATGTCTTTCTGTCCACTTCTTTTCTGCTGGTCAAGCTTTATTTTCTTTTCTCGATCCTCTTCCATACGTACATAATTTGGTAGTGGTGATGGTCGAAATTAGGTTCGACCCCCGATGAGTGCCTGCTAACCAGAAACTTTTAATGCCAAAAAGGATGACAACATGTTGCCATGTTTTTATCCTTTTCGACTCAACTCACTCCTTATTATAACACGTTTATGAATGAGCACTTCTAGTCATCTCTACGTAACTAATTTCTTTGTATTGCACCAACAGGATTCTGTTTATCTGGATAGCCTGAAACCCGGCTTTATTGACGCTGTTCACCCTGAACAGCCCTCGTTTCTTTCTCCATCCACTATCATGGAAAATGGTTCAGTGATTTCCCTAATTCACTCTTACCTAACATCTCCACCAATCACCTATACGTCGCCCATGACTCCTTCTAGATGGCTACCGCCTGCTTCTTTCTTGAAAGAACCTGCGTCGTTAGAGCTGGTCAATGAGAGGACCATATCTGCATCACTGGCCACACTGAAATCAGCAAGCCAGTCTCAAAACGCCCTGCATGAAGATATCGGATATATCCAGACTAGCATAAATATTTTTGTAACTGGGTGTGTATCTCCCTTATGGAGGTGTAATGTAAGCAACTGTCATTTTGGCTAGCTCCTACAAAAGTTCCGAAAAATACCCTCGGCAGTTTCCCCGTTTATGAGCTAATAGTTTCGCGTACGACATTAATGTACTCAAGGACGACCTTCAAATACTGTCTACTCAGTATTTATCAGTACGGTTATTCCTAATCAATTATATCCTTTGTCTGACGCAGTATAAATTAACTAATCATAGTCGAGCTTCTTTTTGTTCTTGGTCTCTTCCCATACCCAAAGCCACTCGTGATTTTTCTATTGTCAATAAGGTCAGTTAAAAATCATGTTCCTATAATCAATTTATTTGATTGTCAAAGTGTCCAAAATATAATTTCCCTTTTTTTATATTTCCAGTCCCCTGCTTGTGTGCAAACCTCGTCCTTACATCTTGCAAAACGTACTCAAAATCAGTCAATCAATTTAATTAATAGACATCTCTAGCAATATTTTAAATGATACGCTCGGCTGTATGTTTCTACTCCTCTCATTTACTCTACATATATTTTTATCTACTCTTTCTGTGCAAGCAATCGTAGACCACAATATATGTATACAAATTATTTATATAATAATAAAAGAATATACATATTTATATATGTTCCCACTTGATTTGATTCCTAAGAATATTTGCTCAGTTTCCTCCTCTAAATTATTTATACTCGACGCTCGTTCTTTTTTCATTCTACCTTCAGGGAACAGGTAGATGTAGATAATTCACAATCACCAATTTATCACAGGCACTCCCCAAAGAGGAAGAAAGCAGGAAGATTAATAACGATGGATTTCCATATTCCCGCAAAAGTTGAGTGCGGAAGCCAGGGAAGAAAGTTCTGCAGTGTTTAGCATTTTACTTGTAACAAAGAGTACCTTAGCGTCGTTCCTACATCTAATGGGAAGCCATTGAAGTTCACAGAACAATGAGCTGCTTGATAGAAACGCGCTCGCCTGATATTAACACGGACCACAATGTTATAAGTAAGTTGAAGTGTTCGAATAGTAATAGCGTGTGGTGTATGGGAGAAGAGACTTTCATTAATCAAGGTAAAAGGTGAAGTAAAGATGAACAATAATACAGAAACTATTGTGATCGTATTGGAAGCGAATGTGTCCGAGATTATGGAAAAAGCAGAAAGAGGATTTATAGACATTTTCAACTTTGAAAGGCCAATTACTGTCAAAGGCAACCCTCATATTTTTAATGTTATCAGAAAAGGTAATCGAGTACCCATTAAAGTGAAGAAAAGAAAGGATAGCTTTCAAGCCACATCCGAAAAGATACCCACTAAGACAACCTGAATTGTGTCATGATTGATTTTTTTAACGTTATCCTAGTGCCATTCACTAATAATATCGTATGTGGGTAGAAGCTGTCTATGAATTTCACTAAACTAGTCCGTGTGTAATGAACGATGGATATGTGTGTCTTTAGCAAAGAGGTTGAATGATAGCGCCAAAAGAAAATAGATTAGATAAAAAATCGTATGTAGAAGTTATAAATGTTGGAGGAGGAAATGTAGGCTAGAATCCGGATTGATACAAGGCATGCTAGAATTTAGAAAGGAACGGGAGTCGAGAGATTGGCAGATAGCTCCCAGGGTCGTTTGAGTTAAGGTTTGGTTTTATTAAGGGAGGAGACAAAGGAGGAAGTGACCCTAGAGACGGATGGAAAAAGTCAGCTAGAAAGGGAAGGCCTTTTTTGGAAGAGAGAATGGCGGTCATTTTTGAGGAGAACCTGGGGCAAGAGAACTGAGTTCGAGCAGGGGAGGATGGAATTTACTAGAGTGAAAGGCCACAGATGCAGAGGAAGTACTTCAGCTGATATAAACTATAGTGTCAGAGAAGAAGTAAGATAAGATGGCTGTAGTGAAAGGTGGTGTGAGGGCAAACCTTGGCAGAGAGGGAAAAGGAAGCTAAACAAGAAACTTAAGCTGTGTGTGTGTGTGTGTGTAGATTGTATTTGATGTCAGCAAGAATACAGCTGGTTTGAGTTTCGCGAACAGAAGTCAGAAAGGCGTTGTACGAGTGATTAGCAAGGAAAAGTGTGTGTGTTGTGGTAACCGACCTCAGCCAGCGCAAAGGTTACTCTCACAGGCTCGTCTGAGTTTCAACCTTGAATGTGCCAACATCAAACCTTTGCTAAACAATCTGTGAACAGGTTCCTACAAACCCAGAGATCAAAGGTTAGTGGCAACATTAGATTCATATCTTGAAAGTGGCTGAATGGCAACGTGAGGATTTCTGCTTCCGCTGATCGTGGTGATTAATTAAATTAAAATTTAATGGACATTTTACCTTTATTAATTCCCATCGATTTTCAAACGAGTTAACGAATTAAAGAATTATAATTTCATTTAATTATTCATTACCATTTATGGAATAGGTGATAATTTTCATATAATATTAATGAGAATTTAATAGACTTGAATGTGATGATTTCGAATAGGTTTCGCACGAAAAGCATTTAGTGTTAATGATTCGGACGATGCAGGCTATCTGCCGCATTGTATGAAAATTAGATTTGGAAGAGTGGAGTTGGTGGAGAGAAGGAGAAAAGAGAAAATAAGATCCGACTGCAGTCGCCCTTCTAACGAGTGATGGCAGGCAGCTCGGGAAATTATGTAACTGGGAGCACGTGGGAATAACAAGAGGAGAGATAAACTGGACTATTCCAAGCATATCACGAAGCAAGTCCTGGACAATATAGGAGGCGAGGGGAAAGGGTTACTAGTTTTTGCGTATCTTTGGTCTTTGGTCGTATTGCAAATGATTGCACGGAAGTTTACATTCCATGTCCGAGAGAGAGAGAGAGCGAGCCATGTAGACAGAGAGAAAAAGGAGTAATCTTAGAGAGGAAGAACATTCCATCGGAACCCTTCGGCAA
Organism: Ceratothoa steindachneri; assembly: GCA_963969495.1. NCBI lineage: Eukaryota > Metazoa > Arthropoda > Malacostraca > Isopoda > Cymothoidae > Ceratothoa > Ceratothoa steindachneri. The sequence goes on from OZ018329.1 coordinate 145,800,079, forward strand.
ACTTCCGGAGCGATAACAAGTCAGACTGGAGTCAGGACACCATTTAGCGATATGGCGCTAAAACCATCGCCGCCGTGTCTTTGAGACAGAGTCGAAATCGCTTCCGTCGGAGTCGTATATATTCCCCAGCCCAGAAATGATTAAATGAGTATTCATGACGCGAGCTGTATCCACGCCACTTTCACGCAAGCAAGATTCACGCAGTACTCTCACAGTACTTACGCAGCATCTTGAGAGGTCATTGGAATCATCCAAGGACGACACGCACTTCTCGAGCGACACCCGGGCACCCTAACGGCTCGTAGGCAGAAACCATTATTCGGAACGACGAAGGTCAAGGATGAAGGATTCAGTCAACAATAACGCTCTTAGCTACGCTTTCCCGAGAAGAATACTCCCCCAAGCGACTACTCGAGGTCTCCTCTAGAAAACCGTAAACCATTACATTTTCTTTTTCATTGTCGAAGAGGCATGGCACTCTCCGACCGCAAGACTCACTTCATAGTCTCCTCTCGTTCCCTCTCGAGTAAGTATTGTGCCTCGTATGGCTCAGACAATATCATTCTTTGTAAATTCAATTCAATTTTCATTTACCAAACGATTAATATAATTGTTAAAGTGTATTGTTAGTGTTAATCTCATTTGCTGTTTGTATAGTATTCAAGATTAATTTGTTTCGCTTGTTTGTATCCTATAACAACTCGAAGCCTATTGAAATAGTATCAAAGTCGGCTAATATTATAATCTGCATTCGTCTTTAATTTCCACACACTTAAGAGAGAGACATTTCCCTATATTTTTTTGCCGCCCCCTTCCACCCATCTAGGGAGGGCAGCAAAGGTCAGGGAGGATTACCTGATCCTACGACATTCTCTTCTCATTTTTATATCGTTCCGGTCTTCGGAAAGGCGATCAATGTACTTCTGCCTATTTGTAGTTATTTATTTATGGCTTTTGTTTGGAGTTAGTTAATTTTGTATTTAGTTAATACTCGATTGTTTACCTGTTTCAATTTTTACAATTTTTCTGACGTCTGATCTTTAGTATATTTGCTCGTGTATGTGAGCTTTTCTGTATGGTATTCAGTATAAAGATTTTTACACATTAGTTTAAAGGTAATATATTGTAAACATTCAATAATTTACTACTTCTTCACAAGTTTGCTTTGCCTTCCTCACCTTTATCTCTCTCTCTCGTACTAAATTACAAAATTACAGAATAACGGACTAGCAAAGGTCATGTGGTCCACTCCATGGCTAGCCCAAGAAGTTGGATGATTTCAAATTAAACTCAACTAATCTAAATCCATTTATTCAAATAGTACCTCTCAAGTCTCTTCTTATACATATTAAGAGATAAACTTTGCACCACTTCAGCTGGTAAACGGTTCCATATCTCAGTAATTTTATAGGTATAAAAAGGCTTAGCTGAATTACTATGATGAATCGCCTCTTTCCAGTGGTAGGTAAGCAGTCCGTCAGTACCGATGACGGAAGGTCTGTCAGTCCGTCACTGACGGACTCCCGTTCTCTGTCGACTGATGGAAATATTATTTTCCGAAGGTCATATTTGCTTTTCGGGTTAGTGACGGTTCGCGTGACGGTCGAAAATCGCTTTCGTCGGTGCTTATTCCGTCAGTCGTCAGTCCGCCATGGAAACGGGAGTCCCTCAGTGATGGACTGACGGACCTTCCGTCATCGGTACTGACGGACTGCCCAACACTGCCTATTTCTCTATTCATATCCATTAATTTGAATGTTGGAAATGTTTTCATGCTCAAAAATTGATTCAAACTCAACGCTGAATTCTCGCCAAAGTTTGAGTTTTAAATTATCATGACCAAAAGCGTACATATTATGTTTGCCACTCTGGCTCAATGTCATTTCGAGATTAATTCTAACACAGATTTCAGCTGTAGACTCTGATGTTTAAGTTCTTCTACTCTTTACCAAATTAATTTCTTGATATTTTCAAATGCGGTTCCATCATGGAGTGAGTCCTTTAAGTATTTCATCGTGGGGTTCTTTTGAGTAGTAGTATTATTACTACATTGCACTCTTTTTCACTACTTTAGGCCACGGTCCATTCATCTCCAACATTGAATTTACTTCAGGCCCGCAATTAAAGACCTTGTGTTGAATTATAAACCTGGAATCTTAAAGATGGGCACCCCCCTCCCCCAATCCTAGAGCCCTAAGAGAACCTGGTACTTACTCTCCGTTCTTCTTTCGCACCTCTTTTTATATAATCCACTTTTTTCATTCTTCCTAATTCTTCTCCTACTCTCCTAAGCGGGTAGACGGTGTAACTGTGGTACCTGAAGTACACACCAACATTTTCATTACAATGCTCGCAGTTGTGCACCCTCCTACGTAAAATGGGTGCAGGAGGCCCTTAAGTTTTATATATTCCCTACATTTTCACTGTCTCTAGCGTAGGGAGTCCTACAGTCGGGGACTCCCTGGAAGTTCTTCTGTTCAATGCGAGATCAATCAGGAACAAGTTTCCTGAGTTCCGTGGCCTCATAGCGACGCAAGAACCCGAAATGGTAGCCATAACATAATCGTGGATAAAAACTTCAAACCGAGACTTTGAAGGCGAATTCACGGTTCCTGGCTACCAACTCTTCCACAAGATAGGCCAGACAGAGAGGGTGGCGGTGTAATGTTGTGTGTCAAGGATACTATCAAATCTACGAACTCCAACATTATATTCGATCACGAGCTCCTAGGCGTTGACCTAGAAATAAGGGCCTGTCAGATACAGGACCCTGGTGCTTTACAGACCCCCTTTCCAACCCATTGAGAAGGACAGGGAACTGCACCAGCTGCTGGGTGAGCTTGTTCAAGGGAGAGCGTGCATCGTTATGGGCGACTTCAGCAGACAAGTTGACTGGGAAACCAGAGCAGCCTGTGGCGAGAGCGCGCTACTCCTGGAGTTCGCCAACAACGAGTTCCTCACTCGAAGGGTCAGAGAACCAACTAGAGGAGACAATATCCTCGACTTGGTCTTCACCTCTGAGGATGATATCGTTGAGTATGTCTCTGTAGGTGAAGAGCTCGGTGGCAGTGATCACTAGCTAGTTAGATTTACCGTCAAGATACCGAAGGTAAGGTCTGTTGCCAGTAAATTAAGGAAACTTGACTTGAGAAGAGCAAACTTTGCAAGCCTTCATGCTGGGCTGACTGATGTAAGGCTAGCGGTATGCGAAGAGATTGAGGATTTGTGGAAAAATTTTAAAAATAAATTCATGAGTCTTCAATCGCGTTGCATCCCTATGAAATGCTTTCGTCGGTCTTCTGTTCAACCAAAGTGGTTTAATCGAGAAATCGGCCAACTGCTTAGGGAGAAGAGAAATGCGTACCGACGATCGAAGATCTCGGGTGCTTTTGACGAGTACCGAGGCTAGCCAGGAGAGTGAAGTCCAGCATAAGGGCGGCTAAGCGTACTGAGGAACTCCGAGTGGCGAGACTCTGCAAGGAGAATCCCAAGGAGTTCTTCGGCTATGTAAATAGCCGTAAACCAATCCATCGTAGGATTTGGCCCTTAGTGGACAAAGAGGGTGCATTAACTCAGTCAGATGCAGAAAATGCTAACCTTCTCAATGACTACTTCTCCTTAGTGTTTACTAAAGAGTGTGGTCCCATCCCCCAGCCCTCGGATTCCTACTCGGGGGAAAAGCTGGGGGCAATGGACTTCACCGAAGGAGAAATAAAGAAAAAGATCGCTGACCTAAAGACGAATAAATCCCCTGGACCGGACGGGTTTCTACCCAAGGTGTTAAAGGAAGTGTGCGATAAAGTATCACGACATCTCTGCGGTATCTTTAACATGTCAATCCGGACCGGATGCGTTCCTAGAGACTGGCGTGAGGCGGAGGTGACTCTGATCTTCAAGAAAGGAGACCCCAACCATCCTTTGAACTACCGACCTATCAGTCTGACTTCGACAGTCAGTAAACTCGTGAAAAGCATGATGGTGGAAAAAAATAACGTCGTATTTAGAGTCAAACCTGCTACTGAGGAGTTCCCATCACGGCTTCCGAAGGCAACGGTCATGCCTGGAATTCTTCCACTTCGTGTTCAGTAAGCACGATCAGGACAAGGCGGTGGATGTGGTTTACTTAGACTTTGAGAAAGCCTTTGATAAGGTACCACACCGCCGCCTTCTCCGGAAAGTGCGAGTGCTGGGCATAGACGGAAAAGTAGCCGGCTGAATCGAGAACTGGCTAAGTGGCAGACGGCAATGAGTGAGGGTGAATGGACAGGCTTCTGAGTGGGTGCCCGTTACTAGCGGGGTGCCTCAAGGTTATGTCCTGGGACCACTACTATTCATCATCTACGTCAATGACATGGACGATGACATGGTTGCAAAGATTTCTTAATTTTCCGACGATACCAAACTTAGTATAAACGTTGCAAAGGATGGAAATACTGTCCGCCTGCAGGAAGATCTTGGGAAGATTGGGGAGTGGTCGGACACGTGGCAAATGACTTTTAACGTGAACAAATGCAAAGTAATGCATATCGTCCACAGAAACCCCCACTCTCATTATATCCTTAGGGGCACGGCTCTTGAATCGAGTGACACTGAGAAGGACTTGGGTGTTACTATCACTAGCGACCTCAAGTTCTCGAAACAGTGCATCGAGGCAGAGAAGAAAGCCCAAAGGATGTTAGGCTACATAAAGCGCCAGTTTGGATACCGTAACAAGGAGATAGTGCTTTGTCTGTACAACTCCCTCGTTCGGCCGCACCTGTAGTATGTCGTACAATTTTGGAGTCCTTCGTTTCAAAAAGACATCGCAAGGTTTGAACGCGTACAAGCTAGGGCAACCAAACTGATTCCCTCTATCCGACATAAAAGTTATGAGGATAGACTAAGGGAATTAAATCTGTTCTCGCTGGAAACCCGTAGACTACGTGGTCAGCTCATCGAAGTTTTCAAAATACTTCGAGGGTTCGACAATGTTGACTACCGGGATATTTTTACACTCAGTGAGAACAGAACGCGCAATTACGGCTTCAAACTTGAACTGGAGCGTTACAACCGCAATATGTGTGGAGATGTTTTCACTTACAGTATCTGCGGTAATTGGAACGCACTTCCAGTGGAAGTTGTCAACAGTGAATCTGTTGACCAGTTTAAGTCAAGACTAGACAAAGTCTTGAAAAGTGGCCGTTTAGGGACGCAAAACAATTGAGCAGCCATGTGTCTGCTCGATTGCTAGTCCAAAGGTACCCTCTTTGAATGGACCGTAAGGTCTCCTAGGGTACTCTCTTTCCTTGTAAATTTCCTTGTAAAAATCTCTTTTTTACATATCTCTTTTAATAACCTTCTGCTCAATGGGGCTTCGTTGCCATAGCAATTTAAATTTAAAAATCAAAGTCTTTTCTTCAGTTATAATTTTGATGCCAGTGGATATAATTACGGGTCATTTTTAGTGGTAGTAAAATTTGGTGCCAGAGTTGCATATGTACAAATTTTAAACTACTTCTCATCTTGACTTCATCTAAGTAGGTTTACCTCACTTTTTCTGACAGTTCCAAGAAAGCAATCGAGACACATTAACTCCTTTCAAGACGGAGGCGTTGGGCAATTTCATTTATATATTAACATATTAAGGCAAATTTAATCTTCCTCAGAATCTGCAGATGTGTCTGCTTTTCTCAATCTCCGAATTAGATTTAGAGGCTGTGAATATATTTCTCGTTTTCTTTTTGTATTTTGTGATAAAATCTTCCATTTGCGACTAAATTATAGATATTAATAAGATTTTGGTATTAGAGAGAAAAGGAAAGGAGAGGAAGGTTAAAAGGAGCTACAAGAAAAAGAGGACCTAAGATATTGGCGAACCATACAGAGGAATTATCGATTCGGAAAGAGGGTAACATATTTGGTAGGAAATAAAAGATTTTCTATTGATTTCGAAACCAGATTGAATGCTCCACATTAATTTTTCTTGAAAATGTTAGAAACTAATTATTTGGCCTCTCATACATTTTTTTCTGAGCTGAATATGTTTACCTATTGTAACCACGTTTTATGATTGAGGTTTGTTTGGAATGGAATTCATTTTCTCGCAATGGCATTTAGCTTTGAAACTTTAAAAACCATTTGTCAAATATGGTGACCAAGCTTATGCAAAATATTCTAGCTGGGGCCTACCAATTCTTATTCGTTTTTAAAATTAGTTTCACTTTTGTAGCTGCGTCGCATTTTATAGATTTAATATTTTTAAGCATTATTTTCTACCTCTGTTTGCTGCTAATATTTAAGAACCCTCGCACATAAAGTGCTCAGATCTTTTTATTTTTTTGCGCGTGTCATTGCTCTGACAAATCCCTTGTATCAGCTATTTTAGTATTATTGCGAATGTGCCTTACTCTGCATTTTCAAGATTTAATGGCAAATCCAACTGCGCAAGCCAACTATAAACCTGACCAATATCATTTGTAAAAGATAGCCAATCAGATGCTTGACCATTGATTACTACTCTCTGTATGCGATCAGTCAGCCTCTTTTCATCTAACTTTCATTTTTCCCACAATAACTAATCCTCTAATTCATTGTGTAGCACCTCATTTAAAGCTATTTAAAGTCCAAATACAAACACTAGATGGCGTCACGCTATCGTAAATTAAATTTATATGATGCCTCAAATCTAGGAGACTTGTTAGACATGATCTATGTTTGCCGAAGCCCTGTTGTGAATTACAAAATAATTTATTCAATTCAATACGTTCAACTCTTTTTTCTGCAATACGTTTTGAACATTTTGTTTACAATCGATGTCAAGCTTATGGGCGGGTACTCCTGGCTAGCTATTAGCATCCTATTTTATATATTGGCCTTACATTAGCTAACTTCCGATCATTAGATACTTCCATTTTCAAAAGAGGTATTAACACTTTTGGGTAGTTGTTCGATTATCGAATCTTTAACTACTTATAGAAGTGTTGAGATGTTCTGAGTATGAGATATAAATTTATTCATTTTATCAATATACCTCTGAACAATTTTTAAATGATCATTTTTTGGTTTACAAAATATTTTTAGCCCGAAACCTGTTTTTGGATTAAAGGATAAAGCACAATCTTGTCTTTAATTAGTAAAATGCTACCTAAGTTTACTTTGTGACTGTTTACTGGCGCTTCGTGATTTAAATTTTTGCTTTAACTTTTCTACTGAGTTTATTACTTCTGTTTCTTATATCCGAGTACGTTGCAAAATGTCTTTGGTGTTTTTATCAAAAATCTAGGGCGTTTGATATTAGTAACTTGTCAGGAACTTTGGCTGGAAGAGATTAGAATGTTTAGCAAAAATAATTTCTTTCAAATATATCCAAATTTTATATTTGCACACCAATTAGTCTATAATTAAACAAACTTTCTTTTAATCAATCTGGAATAGCTTTTCCAAATCCATTTTGAGAAAATTTTCTTTTATTTTGTTGTGGTTGTATATTAGCATTCAATTGTATTTCATTATGGTCACCATAACTCAATTTATCTGGCACAATCAGAATGGATTTAAAATGAAATCCTCGTCCCTGATTAAATATATATTCAGGATATCCTGACAGATTGTCGGATCTTCTTCTCACTGTGCTATCGTCTATAAAGTTGAATAATCAGGTGCATTCAGTGATAGGAGATTTAGAAGACCAGTTTACTTCTATGCAATTAAAATAACCAGCAATTAAAGATAATTTCTTCTCAATCGTATTTATTATACAATCCTCTGATTTTTTAGCCTTATAATGATGTTTTAGAGTGGTTGTTTTATGGTCGTTCCCAATGCACCTTCAAATAATAGCTCAGCTAAATATGTAATTAGATCGAATTTCGGGCGCCTTTGGATTTAGATGGCTTGATTAGAGCGCACTAAAGTGTGATTTTCCACAATTATAGCAAGGAAAAGAATGTTTTTGGAGAAGACGAGATACTGGCAAAAGACAATCCAGAAATACATAGAGAAGAGTTTTAAAGCAATTTATCACCATACATTGCAAAAAAAAAAGGAGACCTGAAAGATGGAAGAAATTGAAAGTATAAATAGAGAAATAAAAGACGAAAGATTTGGGGGAATAGAGTTTAACGAGCTTCACATATAACGGGAGAAACGGAGTTGCTACTGCTTGTCTTTTGTACTCAGGAAGAGTTCGTACACGCACTCTTGTGTGCTATTTGACTTCTTGGATGAAACTGACCTTGTCCATTTTATTTTAATCTCTTTAGTCTTTGTCGCGTGCCTCCCGGCCTAGGGAAGGCGTGACTCCCCCCGATGCAAGAGCGTGCTTCTTGTTTTTGGTTCTTGTCTTGTGCTATTTGAATTTTTTGCCTTTGGATTTAGGTTTGTTTTTCTTTGCTTGTTTTTATTTAGCTTATCATTATGCTATATTATAATAAGATAGACTTATGCAGTTGTAGGCATTCTCCAGTTGGACGCAATATAAATGAAACTGGTCTGTGAATTTTGGCACTTTATAATTTTACTTGATCTCTCTTATTACAATCTCAGTGCCAGAATTGTCTTACTTTCTTTTGATTTTTAATATTGTTTACTCTTTCTACCTCGCATTTGAGTTATGTTTGACTCTCAATTTCTTTACCCGAATTCAAGGAAGGGAATCGAGATCAGGTACCAAGGATCCTTGATTCGGTTCTTGGATCAGTTTGGCAGAAACATTCGGAAGCCGGAGAGTTTGCTAATTTAGTGTGTGTAAGGGTTTAAAATTAATGAAAATGCGCGTCTAGACTTAAAAGTAACAAGAAAGCTAATAAAATGCCGAAATTTATTAAGGGAATATTCGTTTGGATATCAAAGGGCACATCATTATTCCTCTATAATTATTATAGGCAATATTTATACCGTGTCACAATTCCTTTTGGCATCTCAATTTGAAATAAATATGTTTATCTTGTCTAAAATCTGTTTTTCGTATGTTCAAATAGTTTGAACAGTGATTTAGAGATCTGGTTTAACATGAGGTCTTGTTTTGGTACATTTCTTTTATTCTCTGGATTGAAGTGATGTAAAAAGCAGGAGAATCTTGACCTGTAGAAATATTGAAGATGAACGAAAGAGAAAGAAAATGAATGAAATAACGAAAAAGATTAAAGGTGCTATTAAATTGGCAAATAACCGCGGTGTCTTCTTTTCCTTGGGCATTTAGTGAATGATCTTAGTTTGCTCCTTTTATCTGTTTACCTCTTATTGGCGGTAGTTTATCTTTATGTGACAGAAATTGTGGGTACCTTTCTTTATGAGTAATTTTTTAGAGGGGAGGAGCACCTGATTTCAGGTAACCTCCTTAACCTTTACCCATATAAAATATGAGTGTCAAGTTATCTCTATGCTCAAATGCGTAAAATCTACGGAACCATAAACCAAGCTCGCCCCAACTTCGTTAAGGGTTCTGATGTCCTTCGACCCATTTGCGAGTGTTTGTCGTCTCTCTATCTCATTTTTTGGCCAGGCGACTCGGCATATCTACATTGTTAATAGGCGAAGTGTAATATCACCATTCTGAGTAAAATGATATGGATATCCCCATTCTGGGTCAAGCGACGCGGAGTATCCCCATTCTGAGTCAAGCAATACGTAGTATCCTAAATCTAAGTCAAGCGATAATGAGTATCCCAATTTTGAGCCAAACTCTAAGGAGTATACACACTAAGATTCAAGCCTATCAACATTTTGAGTCAAGTGACATGTAGTATCTCTATTCTGAGTCAAACAACACGTATTATCCTAATTTTGAGTTGAATCACCTCACGGAGTATCCCCAATAAGATTCAAGCAACAGATAAGTAATATACGCATTCTGAGCTAAGCGACAAGGATGAAGATTCTGAGTCAAGCGACACGGAGTATCCTCAATAAGAGTCAAGTGACACGTAATATCCGTATTCTGAATTAAGCGACAAGGAGTATGAGAATTCGTATTCAAGCGACACGTAATAGTCGCATTCTGAGTTATGCCTCAAGGAGTATTAGAATCAGGAGTTAAGCGAAACCGAGTATCTCCATTCTGATTCAAGCGACATAGATTAATTGTCTTCATTATGAGTAGTAATGGGAAATTCTAAATCAACCGACAATAGTCAGTTAATCCAATTACTTTTCTTCTTGCTTTATCATTGCCATCTTTCCACCACAACGCAGTCTTATCGTCTCTCTCTCTTCGCCTCATACCTTTTCTCCTTATGGCTCTCAAATCAACAAAGGACGCCAAAAGAACTAAAGTCGGAAAACATCTTTATCACTGCTTATTTCTCCCACGTTTACCTAAGAGAGGAGGATTGATGATTATGGTTGCAATTGTGAAAGCCAAGGTGGTCCTAAGTTTCAAATTGGATAACGGCGACATTCCGAATTCGTAGGCATACTGTGAGTTACTGGAGACAGCCAATGGAGAAGGGAAAGTCCCTTGTCTTCATGCAGATAAATGCTCCAAGTTCTCTTAAAATTGGTTAGAGTCGAAAGGATTTGTAAGATACAATCATCAACTGGCCACTGAAAATTTGAAAGCTAAATCCAATAGAAAACTTGTGGTTCATCCTGAAAAGAGACGTCAACTGAGATGGCCGGGCAAAGTTACAACAAAATTACTTCTGGGAAGTCATTTAAAATGATGCACAGAATGTGTCAGCTGATTATATCAGTAGAAACCTGAGTGTTCAAAATTATTTAGACTAAGAATTTCCTTATCCAGGAGCTCTTGAACTGTTCTCATTTAAAATGGTTTCATTTAATTTTCCGCCATTGTATTTCTTGCAATTACATCAAATACGTCGTTTAAACATGATATACTTTGTTATTATATTGTTTATTTATATATGTAGGTTGAAAACCATCTATTCCGACCAATTTAAATTCGGCAAAGAATCTCGTGAGGGTAAAATAATCAATCCAACAATAATTTGTCTTATTTTCCTTTCATATGGCATTTCGATTCCATATATTCACGTTACTTTTTCTGTTCCCGATTGTATAAACTCCATGAAGAAGCGTTACACAAACATGCAACTCTTTTTAGAGCTCTGTCTATTATCAATATTTGCATCTAATATTAAGACCCACATATTATGTTTTACTTTGCTCTGATTAACGTCATAAACAGTAAAGTAATATATGCATCTAAACTTGGTATGAGATACTTCACTTTGTGACTTCACTTACACAGAGGTAATACATCATAATTCTGTGTGTATGTGGATGCTTTACTTTAACAGTTATGAGGTTGTAGAGAAGGTAATACATATTTTTATGTTTGTGACATAAGTCACATTGAGGCAATAAATATTACCTGTGTGCGTATTTTGCACACATAAATGAAGTAAAAATTACTACTTCGGTGTGGATTACCTATCTCTGTATGTGTGACTTCCATCATAGTGAGAACTTCCCTTATGTTTGTGTGTGCATTAACTCATTGGAAGTGACTTCACACTCAATGTACTATATTAATTTCGTGTGTATATATCTCGTAAATCTGTTTGACGTCACTCATAGTGAGGTAACATGTGTGTTTATTATCTCAAGATGTGTGGCATCAGACACTAGTGGGCAAAACAGGACATGTGGGTATTAGCTCATTGTATGCCATCACACAAATTAAAGTAGTTCTTACTAATTCTGTGTATGTGTATTAATTCTCTGTGTTCAATGTCGCACACACACACACCGAAAGGTAATACACACACAAGTATTATGTATGTATTACCGCTGTGTGAGGGACGCGCAGAGGCTGAAGTAATGCCGACACAGAGCCCCATGTAGTATACATTGCCTTATTGTGAATGATGAGTCGCATACAGTTAGGAAATAAACATCCACAGCTAGTATGTATGACATCATACGTAGTAAGGTAATACGCACCGATCTTCCCACAAGTAGTTCGCAGGACCACAATAAGAGTCTCTCTTACATAAAATTAGCCTGCAATACCTCACTGTATACGACGTCACACATAATGGGGCAATACAAACTATCTGTATGTTAATGGCTGAATTTCTTCACTGTGTGTATCGTTACTTAGATAATGGTGATATATTCTCTTTATATCTTTGTTTTACATCATTGTGTGATGTGACATAGAGTAACGTAGTAATTTAGAGAAGAAAGAAGACATTAGAGGAATGTTTATAGAAAAGGAAATCATAAATAGATAGATATAGTTTAAGTTATGGGCAATACAGGTTTAGTAAATCACTTGAACTTGTCTTTTTTTTCCACATCACAGAAATAAATTTTCACAAGAGTTTCGCTTAATTGGATCTAAAACCGAAAGTAGTACAAATTTATTGGACGATTAGTTACTATTACAAAGTTTTATGATCTTAACTTCAGAAAATAGAAATGGATTTGCAATAAATATTATTTGAAAGCCAAACATATTTTCCTATTTCAGTATTCCCAAAATTTAAATATATAGTATAAAATCTTGCTCATGTGAGCTACAAGGCTATTAGATTTTTGTTTGGACACTTCAAACTTCCCTATGAGTAAGCAACTTTCAAATAACGAACCATAGTCTTTGCTAAAGACTTGGGTAGCCAATTTTAAAAGATGTAGTCCTAATATATCTTTCTCCTCTTCAAAACTGTTTATAAGAAAGACCAATTCGTGCAAAAAACGATGTGTTCATGCAACTCTTAGAGAAAAGGAAAGATAACAAACCAACTTTAGAGAACTTAGAAAAGAACACTCCTAAATTTATTTTAATGCTCAACAGCGATGTCATTCCAGATATAATAAGACCTTTAATGAATAACTTTGCTCTTCCATGACATGTCCGTATGATAGAAATGTTTTATCATGATTTGTCCCCCAAAATCCACAACCAAAGAACTTGAAACAGCTTTCTGAATCACGAACAATTGCTCTTTAACAAATAAATGACATTAATCACAACTACTCTTACGGTAAGGCAAATATTTTACATAAGCAAATAAAGATTAACGCATCTTCTTAGCAAGAACATATCTAAGCGCCATTTGAAGATGTAGGATATCTTTAAAAAGCCGCTGAAGATTGAATATGAACGCTATTAGACGAGGTTTGATTCAATTAATGGTATTTAATAACTATATTAATTACACTGGCTAACACCACCTTTAGTGTCTAAGTTTTTTTAGCTGATTTAGGGCAACTTGGATGTGCTAAATCGAAAGCCACATTGATTTTGCTCAATCACAACATAATGATTTTTACGGGTTTCTTACATGTGTGGGTATTTTATATTTCTATGATGCAAAAGTCTTTCTTATTCCTTGAAATAAACGCATTTTTAAGACTTTATTTGCGGATATTTTTGACTACCAGGTAGGTAAATGATATGGATTCAATCTTCTAGAAGATCTTGAAAAAATAATCCCGATGTGTATTCTATTAAATCTACGGGGAATACACTATTGTTTCTAACAAGAATCCAGTCACAAGTTTCATAAAGCCTTCTTACCACAGTTATTTTGGTCTGATTCTTGGTGACTAGGATAAAGCCTTGGGACCACACATAGAATGAAAGACATTCAGCAATTATCTGTCTCATTGGAGCAAGGGAAATAAGAGTTGGCTGAAGATAGGAATTTTCAGAGTTTGGAGGGAGACGACAAACTATAGAACTGACTGATACTTCTCCGCTATTGATTTGATTAGAAACAAAAAAAAGAACCGGAGCTGCCTCAAATATCTTAATCTCCAATTAACACGTGATCTTGTAGCTCATTATGATGAACTTCCAGTATGTCTTTGGAGAACTTTCTAACATTAATGCCGAAAATTCCTCCAATATTGAAGAAAATGAAGAATTGCTTTTTAAAGATAATGTTTCAAATCCTTTATCCTAAGGATAGCTAAATGATCCCTGTCGTAGCATAAGGCAGTGATCTCGATTCCTTCGTTTGTTTGGGGAAGGACTACGAAAGCCCAAAATAATAAGTGGAATTGAATTTCTTTGAGTGCGTGGCTTTTTTGTTATTCGAATACTTTAAATATGGTTGCCGGGATTGGTCTTATTTAATTAGGCTAGGCTGGTTGGAGGGCTTAAACAAGAATTGCAAAACTAATCTTTAATTACACAACAAAACATATAATACAAATAATTACACTCTCTAGTTATTAATTAATTCAGCAATGGAAAAATATCAATAATTACGAATAATTACTCATACCGCAAGGACCCTATACCCCGTGTACTAACCCATAGAGTTTAGGAAGAAACTACAAGTGGAATCCTTGCCTTAGGGGCACAAAAATTCTGACAAACAGGATTTCTAAAATATGCCTGTTGAGTTACTTACCAAGTGTTTCAAAATTTTGATATCATTTGAGATGTCAATATTACAAAAACTACATAGTCAAGGCAAATGAAACTAAACAGGCTTAATTTTAAGCAACATAAGATTTATTCCTCCAAATTTGAATGAGAAAACCAAAGGTATGTAGGTTCAATGAACGATTTCACAAATGTTCAATATGCGTCCCGCCTGAGACACGACACACGTCAAGATGGTAGTCCAGCTCCTCCCAAACATGCTACAGCATGTCTTTGGTAACAGTCTCCAGTGCGGTCGTGATTCTGTGCTTGATTGAGTTCATCTAGGTTTACAGGAAAAGGGGGACATAGATCAGTCCCTTCACATAGCCCCAGAGAAAAAAATCGCAATGTGTCAGGTCAGGTAAACATGGCGGTTATTTCAACAGCACATTGTCTTCATCACCAGCACGCCCAATCCATCTCCGTCGCAGATTGTCATGGGGATAAACCCGTACAGTGAGCTTCCAGTGAGGTGGAGCCCCGTACTTTTGAAAACTGAAGTTTTCTTGTTCATTTGAAATGAGCTCATCCATTAGCCAGTTCTGAAGCATTTGCAGATAAACATGGCCGCTCACATTTACCTCAAAGAAAAACGGGCCATTAAGATGGTTCTTGGAGATGGCGCAAAACACATTCACTTTCGGTGAGTCCCTCACGTGCTAAACTGTGGCATAGGGATTTTCTCCGCCCCAAATGCGAACATTATGCTTATCGACTTTGACATTCATATGAAATGTGGTTTCATCACTGAAAACAAGACGTTCCGTGAACTCGTCTTCTTCAAAACGCCTTTTCACTTCCAGCGAAGGTCATTTCTATACTCGTAAAGATAAATACACAAAAATATTCTCTTGACCCGTTTCTACACATGGTATTAAAATATGAAGTCATTTGAACGTGAATTGGCAAAGTTATTAGATTGCAAAATGATAGCAATTTTTTTTAAACACCCGGTATTACTTTTAAAGTAATCACGAAAGATGTTTTAAGTTATACTTGATGGCTACCATCCAATGTGGCTTGAGTACTTGCTAGTTACCCTTCAATGTTATTGTCGACTTTCTTGTTTGTAACAAGTCTTTGTTCTGTTTATTTTAGTTAGAGTTTTTACATGTAAAGAAGCGCCAGGTCAATGC
This sequence comes from Ceratothoa steindachneri, assembly GCA_963969495.1. Lineage (NCBI taxonomy): Eukaryota > Metazoa > Arthropoda > Malacostraca > Isopoda > Cymothoidae > Ceratothoa > Ceratothoa steindachneri. The sequence goes on from OZ018329.1 coordinate 145,815,541, forward strand.
ACCCCTTTTTCCAAAAGGAATAAACTTCAATTTTACCCATTTAGAGCCATAAAATGTCATATTGGACATTAGTTATTCACCCTAAATATTTTAAATTTGCCATTGGATTTGGCGCTGGGTGGCGCCATCTAGTGAGAGAAGCCTCATTTAGCCATTCGAAGGTACTTGTTAGTGATTTAAACAATGGGAAAACATCGATACAATAACTATTTATCATCTTATCACAAAACGCTTCTGTTTATCGAAGGGACTTTTCCTCTTGTTCGACTCGACATTGATTTTGGATTAGCCTCTAAGAATTCAACTGCCTGAATTGACTATTTTAAAATTAACATGATGTATTTAATTATTCAATTCCTTCGTATAAGGTAATAAACATTACATATCTAACAAACTACGTTTTATATACAATTTTATTTGAAAATTACGTTAAATGGATATGAACGTTACTTTCCTTTCATTAAGTTAATGAAAATATCTCTCAAAGTTGAAAGTGAGGTTATTATCTGCTATTAAAACGAATATTACGTGCTTTTAATCTAGCTATTTGCTTCCATGTTTATAATTTTAGCTATCCTTTAATAATTTAAAACCTTTTTCCTTTGATTGCCCTAAATTCTTTAGCCAAATGAACACGGTTCACGTTACGTTTTCCGCTGCTCAGTGTTGAAGTAAATAACTTGGGCAAAGGTACATTAAATTAACTTGAACTAAGAATGATTCCTTTGGAGATTATTGAAGCAGGATTGAAAGGAAGGCATTAGTTGTGGGAGGAGATTGGGAGATACTTGGGAGAAGGACGTTTTAGAAAATATTATGGCTGTCCTAACGTTAAAGTTAGAATAATCATCCTTGAGCTTATCGGATTAGTTACAGAAATACAAACCAGCAAATATTCAAAGTTTCACTTTAATGTTATTTCAAAAATAAAGTCAAAGGGTAGAAATCAGAGGTGAAGGACAAGTAAAGGAAGAGAGGATATGATTAAATAATTAGTTTTACGCCTCTTATTTCGAAAAGATAGAGTTTAAAATTATATTTATCTATTCTATCCCTAAATGTTTACTTTAATGCCTTCAACGACATTCTTATTCAAGCAATTTCAAATATGAATAATTTTATATAAAATTAAATTTAGTGATATTGCAGTGTTATATCCTTTGGTTACTATTCTGGAACCGTTATTTCAAATTGCTGCTCGATTATCTAGTTCAAATAATTAGTCATAACTTGCATTAGTAATCTCATTTAATATTTAAACGACTGTATTTAGTTGGCCACGCAGATGCCGATAATTCCAATGAAAGTAAATTGAGTTTCCTCAGTCTCGTACGATATAATTCTAAGTTCAGCAATTAATTTCGCTATCCGACCTTGGACGCTTTCCGATATTATAATGTCTTTTTTTCACTTATGGACACCAAAGTGCACCGTATACTCCGATACAGGTTTTATAAGTACTTTTACAATGGAACAATATTATTTTCAGATTTAAATGTAAAATGTTTACCCTTCATGAAGTTACATTTAATTGTTTTGAAAACTTGAAAACATTTGAGATTAAGACACCTAACTCTTTTCCAATTTGACAATGTGTCAAATTTCTCCACCCATATTATCATGAAAGAGGTAAATTACCTTACACTTGTTCACGGTAAAGTGTATCTGGCATCGTTCCTCCCATTTAAATACTCTTTCTAGATATTTTTTGATTGTTTTTTACCTTAGACAATTTCCTTTGTGCCATCCTCATTTGGATTAACTTCCAACTTTTACTGATAATTTCGCGATAAATTCCGCAAATGCAAGTTATTTCTACTGACACCCTTAAATGAGAGATAGATTAAACTTTCCAACTATTAAAATGGACTTTCTCGTTTGGTAATAATTTTGATGAGAGCTCTAATTTAGACACTCTTCAGTAATAGTTTAGATTTGATTGTGGTTTGAATTAACTTACTTTAAACCATTCAACTTTCAATTGGAGTTGAAAATTGGGGATACTGTAAATATTTTTAATTGTGAACTAATTTATTTTTCATGTTTATTCAATGGAAGGGCTTTGCAACAATAATGCGACCTCCCTATATTGCACCTAGATTTATAAGTTATTCCATTTAAATCAGAACATCAAATGTGGCAACTGTAAACCAAGATTGGCATCTCAATTGCTTCCTTGGTAATTCAGAAGATCAAGATTCTTCGACATGCTCCGTTGAACCGGATCGTACACTTATTATCCATTCTTGCTATAATTAGGCTTTATTATAGTTTTAGAGTCAAATAGACCACATTTGATGAGTTTATATCTTATTGATCCTTATCTTGATTTTTAATTTGTCTCTAACGCACCCTAGGCTTTGTGATTTGAGGTTTAATACTTGCAATCTTCATCAGAAAGATAATTAAGACAAGTGATTTTATCCTAATCGTCATGTTGTTATCAAGCAATTTTTCTCTCGTAAAGTTTGTGTAGTATTTTTTGATGTTTTTACATTTATATATAAACTGCTACTATATAACACAGATGAAGGCGCTAGTTTATTATCTCTTCAAAAGTAAGCATGAAACTGGTTCTAATTTGCAACCAAACTACATTTCCCTTCGTTCCTTCAGCTTGATAGGCAAGACGAAAGAATCGTAATATAACGGATTTTCTTTTCCGAATATGTTAAGTAAACTAAAAGTTGTAGCAATTTTTCATCAAATGTAACTTAATTATTCAAAGTGATACTGTCTGTTTATGTGAGTGTAACAACCGAGCTAAGAAAAATAACTATGGAAAGAAAACTGTAATCCAGCGAGAAACAGTGACGATCATGGGTTCTTTTCTTCTTGAACCTGATAATATTTATCTACTTTTTTTATTAAAAGACAGGAGAAAGGCGAGATAGTTTTATTGAATAAATAAAATGGAAGAATGAAAGGAATGTACTCAAATTCGCCTTATGTGTAGAATGTACACCTTCGATAACAAGTTGGTTCAAAAGTTTCCTATATTCAATCGCTGATGTGCGATGCTTGAGTAATTATGCTTTGTTTGTTCATGGTGGCAAAGCGTGGATTACGGAATTATAGGAGTAGCTAAGGAACGTAGAAAGAAATGAAATCTTGCAAGTTCAGGAGTATAACAAAAGATAGCATCAGATCCACCAGACAGAACGGTAAGGAAATAGAATAACCTGAAATTAATAATTAAACAATGGAAGTTGAAAGGAGTAAGCTCATCTTACTGCAAGTAAACAAACGAGGCTGGATCGGTAAAATAACAACACAAGGGAGGCTGAGGATACTTGCTTCTCTTTCATATTAGGAAAATAAACTAGACTCGTTTGTCCGTAATGTTCTGGCAGAAGAGAGAAGTTGAGAATGAAGAACTTTTTAGAACCATTGACAAGGTCCATAAAATCAATCAGTTCATTACTGGAATACATGACGAAAGAATGGGAAATTGCTGCATTTAATAAAACTATGTATAAATTCTTCTTCTCATAGAATAATGCTAATAACAAGAATTAACGTTATGATTACTATTTAGTGACATTTAGTGATAACTGCGACGAGCCTGAAAACGTCAAATGACAATCCAACCGCAGGTAAAAGAAGGCATCCATATATGGAAAAAAAAAATTAGCAGAAGGAAATATTATAAGCAAGTTTTATCTCTGTTTCTAAAGAATTAACAATTAATAAGAAAATAACCTCAAAGATTGCAAATAATTTATATTTAAGTTGAATTAAAAAGGAGTTAGCAACTAACTTAATATTCTGGAGTTCATTCCTTTCCCCAATTAACTAGGGAACATTTTTCTACAGCTTAAAGTAAACTGTTCCTAAATACATTTAGTACTTAGTAGTATTGAATATTACCGATAAGATGGTACAGATATTAGCTGTTTGTTCGGGGGGGGGAATCTTATTTAATAGGCGAAATGCTTATAAACCTAAGCTGTCCATTTGTAGTGAAAGGGAACTAAAGGAAAATAAAATGGAATCTAAAACCAATTTTAGAATGGGAATCATAAAATTAGCTTGAATCAAATTAAAATCTAGCAATTTTCATATAATGACTTTGAATGGAGAGACACGAAATGGAAAGTCCCAGATTTACATGAAAAAGGTTATATACTAGAGCAGAAATAATTATGATAAAATTTAATAGCATAGAAACAACTAATTTTGATTAATTTTAATAACCTATTAACCAATAATTAGGTTCAATTTTAATAGGCTATAAAAAATATATACTTTTCACTCACTACCGAGCTTTTAAATGAGAAGAAAGACGCAGTCTTATAGAAACTTTTCACGCATATATATATATTTTTAGATCTCTTAGTGAAGTAGAAGAAATTCAATCACGTAAAGTGATTGTTGGAATTGGTAGTAAATGGGGAATATATTTACTCGGTGATATGAATAAAAGATATAGAAAAAAAAAGAAATGTGAAATTAGTGATTTCCAAGACGCAACTTTCCGCTGAATCATAAAATTATCCGGAAATTTCGAGTTGCTGCCGCCCAAATTTCAAACTCTGGGTTCAAAGCAAGTTTGGGTAATTTATTTATTTTTCTTCCTAGTCTGTTTGAATCCATCGTGTCGTAGCCACAATTGGGGTAATAACGCATCCCGAATTCTTATGTAACGAAGGAGGTTCATTACCTCTTCCTAAGAACGTGGTTAATGAGGCAGCGCCAAGATTCAATAGCGTGTCTATGTTAACAAAGTTTGAGAATGAAACAGTTTCATATCCTTTAGGTTGGAGAGGGCGGTTTTTCCGACACCCTAAGCCTTTGAGGGGTCCCATACGCCAAAGAGATCAAAGAGTTCGCTGTTTTAAGTTACCGATCTTGCGTTTCTCCGATAAAGGAATTTATTATCTGTGAAGAAAGAAAGTATTCATGTTGGTCAAATGTGAGAAGGCTCATATTTTAGAAAGTTTGAATAACATCCACTTTCGAAGGTTTACATTGTACATTTACAACTAGAGGCCGAATAGGAAGAAACCGAACGAGTAAGTGCAACTAGGCTCATATGTACCAGGAAGAAATCGAAGGAGTAACGGCGAGTTCCTTCGCTATACACATCGTGGGCAAGGACTCCATAATAGACTGATTTCAGCGTCGGGATTGTCTCGGCAGATGTTATCATGTAGCGTTTTCTGTTTAATGTGGCAGGACATAAGCATTGTCAGATTTTTCTTGCCTCCACGCGAAGAATAATGAAAATACTTAATGATAACATGAATTTTCGTTGGCGCTATTCAAGAACATCAGCCTTCACAATGCGCCTAACATCTAAGGGAAGTTTCGAGAGAAGAAACGAGTGTTAATGGGATGTTTGAGGATACTAAGGAGGACGAGTATATAGTAGCAGTCAGATCACTCCACGTTCTCGGAGCAAATCTAGGGAAAGCACGATCTCCTGTGGAGTACAGAGGACGACATGGAACACTCAGTGAGGGGAAAGGGCCATAGTGTAGGGGACAACGAGCCCGCAGTGGGTGAATGGGGAAGATATCTATGACGGTGCTGCGTTGTTTAGGATCTCATATGTAGGAAGAAGGAGCTCGAAGATGATTTTTATATGAATGGCTCGCCCTTGATATGACCTTTGCCTTCGTATCTAATTACCTCCTTTCAGAAAAATGGTTTTGATCTTCCGTTGTCCATTCTTATCGCTTGCCTACCCTGATTGGTTATTTCTATATCACTGACCACCTTTAAATGATAAAGCATTAAACAGCCAATTTTACCTCATTGGAGCGAGATATGTTTGTGACCATCTTTTTTTAGAGCTGATTAATCTTATAATGCTTCATTTTTCTACAATTAATTTCTATCATTCATTTGCTGACATTGCTTTGCTGTCAACAATGCTTCAATATGAAGTCGCTCTCTCTCCTGATGACCTTTCTATGGTATATTCGCCCGTCACTAAGCTCCTTGTATACCGTTCTCTGCCAATGTCAGACCTTGAGTTATTACTTTCTCCTGTTGGGTCCCATCGATCAAATATAATATTCTGCGCCATTCTATCCGATAAGAAGTACGATCAATTGTTAATTCATTTGCATATATTTCAATCCATTATAGTCATTTGCATTCATTCTTTTTCCGCTGCCACTCTTGTGCTCATATTAAATCCATTAGTATTTATTGGATGAATTTATTGTGTAATTCACAAGAGCGAGTTATGTCTATAACCGCCGTTTGTTCTAGTTAATTAATCTTCTAATGCATCATTAATAAGCAATTAATTCTCTGATACATCTTTGAACAGTTATTTTCTATTCTCTTAAATTGGTAGGGCTCATTTTTCACCTTTGAGAGTGGGTCACTCGTTCTATCAATGAATATTCCTTTCATTGTGTTAAATTGAATTCCATTTCTTCTACCTCCATTTATGAAGAAGAGAGCCTCGTTCTCGTTGAAAATCATAACATTGTGAGGAATATTTTGTCTTGAAATACAAGTTAATATGAGAGTTACGTGTCTATCACCATGTTAGTTTAATTAGAAAATGTCTCACACCATCAATAGTTTTTGAAGGTTAACTATTGTTTGGTATAGACCCAATAATACGGATTGTCTATAATTATATCACTTCCTTATCAAGCGCTTTAAGATTGTTTTTGTGGATGACAATCTACATATACCGTTAACTACCTTTGTAATGGTACGATACCTTGTCTGTGATACATTTGGTATTATATGCGTCGATATAATTCTAAGTTTACATCTAATAAAATATCCAAGAACTGAAACCTTTGGGAAGTTTAGATTTTAAACCTAACCTTTTAATAATGCCTTTGTAATGGTCTGGTCTTTTGCAATTTTCTTTTGTCTCCTCTCATTTATTTTCACTTTCCATGATTTCGTTATTTCCCGAAGGAAGTCCCTTAAATAAGGTTTAGTGGATATAACATCATCTTTTTTCACCCCTGCAATTTGGTATTATATGTGTCAATATAATTCTAAATTAAATCCAATAAAATATCCATGGACTGAAACCTTGATTTCGTTATTTGCCTAAGGAAGTCCTTTTCATGGGGTTTAGTGGATATGACATCATCTGTTTTCGCCCATTTTAAATTTAATAAATGTATAAACAAATAAATTTATTGGTTTTATTTTTCAGAATTAATTAATATGTGATTTCTTATATCACTCGCAATATATTAAATATTTAATTAAAAACATTAATTCCATTTATATAGATTGTTGTTTTTTAATTTAGATAAACTCTTTTTAGCATTCATTTTCATGGGAAAATATATATGCCCACTTTAAAAAAGAAACTTTAATTCACTTATTATTGTTTAATACCAGCAATATGTGGCATATGGTAGCTTTATTTAGGAAAAATACACTCGAATTTTTTTCTATTCATCACGAAAGTATAGAATTTGGGAGGAGTTCGAGGTTGTTAATTAAGGCAATTGTTTGAGTTCATTGGTTTCTCTTTTCTGGCAGCAATGTTTTGACCTGTAAAAGTACACTTTTCTCCCTTAGTAAAGCTAGTGCAAATGCTTATTTCATTTCATGTTTACGTCCCAAAGTCGAATAAAGAGTGGGTAGTTAATATTTGCGCATACTTTTTAAATATAATAGAAAAAAAATGTAAAATAGATCATCATGAGTCAGTTTCTTTGTTGTTTGAGTTCGTGAACTTCCACGCTCGACAAGCCCAGAAAATGCATTTATTCTTAATGCGTTAGCAGATTATTATTATTTTTTTTGTTACCTTCGAAACCTAAACCTCTAAGACACTCAGCACTCTACAGATATCCAGCATCACAATCCGCGGCCCCTTTACTTCCACATCTATTTCCAGCTTCGTTTCTTTACCAATTTAACTGCCTCATTCGCCACCCCCTCCCTCTACCCATGCCTACTCACCTACAAATTTACCGATTCAAAATTTTCTTTCAATTTTCTAAGTAACCCAATTTTCCACCACAATATTTCGGTGACTAGGATAACTCGAAGGACCTGTAGTAGGATCTACAAGCAAGGTGAAGAGGAATAGAGGAGTGACTAAAAAGATAAAAAGGTATGATTGTATTTAAGCGTGTGTGAGAGAGTTCAAGGAACCGCCGAACGTTTCCGACAGCGCGAACATTTTATGAACTTAGATAAATGGAGTGTCATAACGTTTATATTTTCATATCAATATGAATGTAATAGATAAATAAGGCTAAATAAATAGAAATAAGTTATATATACACAAACCAATCAGAAATAATGAACAAAAGAAAAAAATGGTCAAAACGTAAAAATCAGCAACATCTAACAGATAGCAAATGAAGCTCAGTGGAAATTACAACAACACCATTTTGATACAGGAACTTCAGTGCCTGTCGATAGTCTCTTTTGCTGTGACGAGAGTATATATTCTTTAAAGCTTGCTATCCAGGAGACTGCGACACCTAAGGATGTGTGATTCTGGCTCACTTCTCGTTGAAAACTGCCTTCAGTTGCATATTGGAGGCTCGCTGACGACGTCTTACGGGATTTTTCAGGTCATGTAAGAGAAAGAATGTTACGCCTCCCACCAGAATCCAGGTCTACCCGTGGTGCCTGAGGGAGATGCACCTGCACGGCCAGATAGCCTCAAGGGAGTAGTACCCTGCTTACTCTTCGTATCGAAAGTCTCCAGTCAATTGGGCTTTACGTGAGTCTCCCCTTCATTTGCACTCTCTCCCCTTTCCCTTGAAGCAATCACCGTATATCCTCTCTCGGAGTCTCGTCCCAGTTAGGTCATTTGTATCCCCTCTCCCTCCAGATGTAACCCGGGTCTCATCTTATTTATTGTCATTTATTTACTTCAGCTAATAATAATTTCTTTGTAGGTAGTAAATTTATTATTCTACAATCATTTTCTCGAAACCCAGAACCTCTAAGAATTTATTATTTCGTCCAACCGCACTCAATTTTGATTATTTAACCCTCGGACTAGGATATATATCTCAATTTCTGGCATGCTTCCTTATCAGGTCATCTCAGTCAATCTTCAGCTAGCATCGACGTTCGACTATACGACATTATATTCTAGTGTTGGATGTGAGATCACCATAAGACATTTTATTCTGGTCTCAGGCCTTTAGGGTCACCCGCAGTATCTGATTTCATTTCCTTTAGACCTATGACAGATTCTAAAGGGTTTTATTCTTGTATATTATATGTTCTGGTTTTAGAAACTGTAGAAAAGCCCTTACCCATTTCCCATTTTCCCTTTGCTGTGCGTATTTTGTATTGAATTTTGTGACCATGTGAAACTTTAACCCTTTTCAAGCCTCATAAAACGTCTACCCTATTGTGAAGGAGTTAATCTTGTTTCATTTATGGTATTGTGTTTATCATTTTCTTCGTTGCTTATTGGGCAATACAGGCTCTCACTAAATTCCCGAGTTAATATTTAGAATATAATTAAGAATTAGCGACATGCGAATTAATTATCGTTGTGTTTTTTTGTGCATATTATTAAGTTAAGAATCGTAGGTCCGCCTAAGCCTACCAACACTTCCACTGTGCGTCTAAATAATTCTCCCCTTTTTTGTTGTGCTTTTCCTGGATGTTGGTCGAATGCGATAAAATGTCCCCATTTTTTAACACGTTTAAGTTGCAAAGAGAGTCGCTTGGGCTCAGCGGCAAGGACCTCTTAGTTTATATCCAGGAGGAAGAAAGGAACGAAAGAGAAGAAAGAAGACAAAGAGAAAGAGAAGAGCAGGAAGAAAGAAGAGAAAGAGAAGAACGAGAAGGAAAAAGAGAAAAAGAAGAGAAGGAACGAGAAGAAAGGGAAAGAATCCACCTCCATGATTTTGAAATGAGTAGGACCAGGAACGAGACGCTGTCCATCAGCTCGAGGGCTGAAGCTTCTCCTACCACCTCTTTTAAGCTTTCGGTTTTTAAGGAAGGCGAGGATTTCGGAGCCTTCTTAATCCTCTTCGAGAAAATCTACGAAATCAACCATTGAGACATCGAGGCAAATGGAGCAGCTCAATTGCTGCCCTTGCTAAATTCCCAACTCCGAGATATATTCATATCTCTGCCCTCGGAGGCAACAATTGATTATTCGACCTAAAAATGGAGTTACTGGTGGCATATAACATGAGCCCAGACTTTTATTGATCAAAATTCAGACATGCCAGCTTTAGGGGCAGGCCAAACATACTGTCAGTTTGGGTACACCCTCAAGCGTCACCTGACTTTTAGGCAGATGCTTCTAAAATCCCGCATGACTACGATGTCTTCGTTGACTTCTTCCTGAGAGACCAGTTGTTGGCTGCACTTCGGGCTGAAGTCAGATCTTTCGTAAAAGGCCGGCGGTGCCTCACATTCAAGAGAGCACAGAAGATGCCGATATTTATGCAACAAGTTAGTTCCTTTATCCGAAAAAAGGGAAGAACACGCCCCTCCTTTCCCCTAAACCTAAGCCAAACAACGGTAAATTTATTCTGTAAAATGGAAACAAGTTTGCCACTCTTTTCGTCCGAATACCGCCATGTAAAACCGTTGTCGTCAGGCCTTGCTACGCTAGCTTTTCCCAGAGACCCATCATTTTTTTTCCATGTGGTATGGAGGGCCACGTGAAAACCCACTCCCCCTACAACACTCAGTTCAGGAATAACTTTTCTCACCAGGTACACCAGATCTGTGCCACGTCTGCGCCTCCGTCAACAACATCAGAATCTTCTCATTCCCCAAGCACATCAAGTCCCGGCAGCCTCCAGGTAAACTTCTTGTTTGATAATACCCCCGGAGGCCTTGAGTTCGAATTCGGAAAGATTAATGGCTGCTGTTCCTCCACTCTTGTGAGAGATACCATGTGCACCGGCATAGTGATGTTGGACAAGATGCTTCCCCTAGGAGCCCCGGACTATAATAAATTCGCCGTCGTGCACGACTACCTGGGGCGAGGCAATCGATTCCACATCGTTAAGTGCTACATCGATTGTGCGTACATCACTGGCTCGGCAGAAATAGTAGCAGCCACAATTAAACTCTGTCGCCAAACCCGTGGTTACCAGTTCGCAAGTGGTAAAAGATTCGAAGGTGGCCTTGCCCCTAGAAACCACACATTATTCAGAATTCAAGGCGGTCATGACTAAATAATTCGCAAGGAACCAAAAGAACTGCGATTCCTTCCCAAGTCTGTGGGCTAAAGCCCAGTCAAAAGAGCAGGAAGCCACCAGGTTGCAGAAGGTTCGATTACCGTGAGTGCTCAGAAAATTGTAAAAGCCCGACGCGAGTATTGTGTGTCCCGCTTTCACATGTTAGTCACATTTTAACCACTGCCCATGATAGCCTACTTTCAGGCCATTTTCCCACACGAAAACCAACCAGAAGATATTTAGTTATTTTTATTGCCCAGGAGTCCATGAAAAAATCATTCGCTACTGCATTTCTTGCGATATTTGCCAAAAGATTGCCGCCAAAGGGCGAGTTAAGCCCCCACCGTTTCAGAGAGGACCCCTAATCTCAGAGCCATTTTCCCGTGTCGCAATTGATCTCATAAGTCCGATACACCCCTCCGAGGAGTACACATCACAGCCACGTGTTAACTTTAGTGGATTTTGCCACCCGGTTCTTCTAGGCCGTGCCGTTGAAGAATATTTAGGCAATCTCCTGCGTGGAAGCACTAATCTCCATCTTCTCCCGCGTTGGATTACCCAAGCAAATCCTGTCTGATCGTGGCTGCCAATTCACATCGCAACTGATAGAGTACGTCGGCAAGATCCTGGTGATAAAACCCCTTTTTACCACCCCTTTTCACCTAGCTGTTAACGGGGTATGTGAAAGGCTCAACGGCTTCATAAAATCCATCCTAAACAAACTGTGCGCCGAAAAACCCTAAAAATGGTACCGTTTCTTGCCGGTAGCCCTTTTCGCATACCGGGAAATTCCCAATCGCACCTTAAGTTTTGCAGCATTTGACCTTCTGTATGGACGAAATGTTAGAAGACGCTAGAGCATTCTAAAGGATCTATTCTCCAATTAGAATTAGACCAGGAGAGTTAATCGTCCTACGCTTACCTCCTAGACTTGAGGCAGAGGTTATTCAAGTGCAGAGATCGCGTATCAGAACGCCGAGACAAACTTAGGTAAGTATGAAACCTACTTTGACTGTAAGTCCCAAAAACGAAAATTTAAACCAGGTGACGAAGTCCTTTTAATACTTACTCCCCACCGAGAACAACAAACTTTTGAGCCCATGGAATGGTCCCTTCCCACTGAACGAGAGACGCAACCCCGTCGGATACTTGATCTAAATCCCGTCAGGCACTAAGCTATTCAACGTGAACATGCTTAAAATATACCATCGATGCGCTTGTCCTAACCAATTTGTGGCCGTGGACGAAGAATCCGCCTTGGAGCCCAGCTACCTGCTTGAACCCTTGATCGTAGTACAAGTCGCCTTCGTAGAACAAGACGCGAAATATACTCTTTACGTCTTGCCAAATACTCCCGATTCTTCCCTGCCTGAGTTGAGTATAAACCCTCAGCACCCGATTCCCCAGAAGACCCAGTTACAAACGCTGCTCACTCATTTTAGCGATGTAATCTCTGATACTTCTGGTTTTGCTTCCCAGTTCGAGCCCAATATTCGGCTCGCCGCCCAAGTCTAATAAAGCCGTACCACCCCCTCGATCAGAATTTGCACATGTTCGAGACTGACTATAAACCACTCGCTTACCTACGGATCGTTAAGAACAATAATGTTCGCCTCATGAGGTAGAGCTTCTCTCTCTAAGAAGTCCAATTTAAAATTTTATACATTAATGGTTCCGGAAATTTCCTGGCAGGCAGCTTAAGTAGAAATTTCCTGGATTTGTCTCCTGAGTAAAGTTCCATTAATTAATTGTAACATTACATGGATTACTTTGGTAGATATTCCTGTATAATTCTTGTAGTTTTGTGTAATGCCTTATAAGAATATATGCTATTATTATTATTGTGTATATATTTTTGATGAGTTCCTCTGTTATTATGTACCTTTTTTGTATTATGGGACTTTTTTTTTAATATCCTTGTATGTAAGCTCCTGGTTATCGAGACTATGTTGACTACGGCTATTGATAATTATTCCTGTCTGTCTTATTGTATTATTACTATTATTATCTTTTTCTTGATGTTGTTCGGTAATAGGAATATCGAGCATTTCCCAAGTCACCTTTATTTGACTTTTTTTTTGTGCAGAGTACCCGGTACCATTTCTTTTGTGTTTGTGTCTCTATTGGAAATTTACCCGTGTAATTACCCTATATTAATCTGATTTCAATTCGTTCGGAAGCTCTATCTTGGGAGAGAAGGAGATGACATAGAGAGAAGTTACCTCCTCCCTAGACCCCAACGTCTACCAATGGCGCCTGCAAAAGATGCACCTGCACGGCCAGACAGACCCAAGGGAGCAGGGATAATTTCGCGTCACCACCTGATCTGTTTGGGATGCCTTTCTTCCCCGTCTCATCGCCTGATCAGCACCAGACCTACGGTGTCGAGGACCTTCGCACCGAGAATATCCTCCGTCCCCTCTTCTCTGGCGCGCGAAGTCTAATGAGATCCTCGTCCTCCTGTTAGGGAGCCTCCGGCGAACCACTTCCACCGAGCCACTATAAATACTTCAAGAAAAGCTTTGAGAAATTAGTACCATAAAGCCCCGTCTTGGTTAGCAGCCACATGCCGTCTCGTACGCTCTGCTTCGCCTCTACCCGGCCTCGCTCGTACCTAAGGCCCGAGTTTCTGCCCAACAGACGATAGACAAGGACAGGCATCTATCACTCGAGTATCGACCTCGTGTTCGTCTGGAGTACTCTCTCGTTCATTTCTCAGCAAGGTTAAAGAAATTACTCCAGACTTGGCTTGATGTTGATTGATAGGGAACAGCGCAGATCATGGCGAGGGTCTAGACGGTTCCTTGCTTTAATCTTGATCGTCGAAGAGCTGAAAATCCTTGTTCACAGAAATATGTGGTGGAAAATAGAATAAGAACTTTTTCAGCTTCATGAATCAGAATAAGCTTATCCTTCAGTTGAGCCCAGAATTAAGACTATGAAATCTTTCAAAACGTTGCTTCTGCACCTGATTTTCCTGAAGATCTATAAGTTCTTCCTAATATCCTGGAATATCATCTCAAAGATCACTGACGTTCACATCGAGCACATTCCTGACCCATCTGTGTTGACATATATCAACATTTTCTTGCAAGTATTTGTCCAATTTTTTCCTGAAGCTTGTGCAAATGATTTAGAAAAAATAAGTTAATGTCAGTAAGATCTATTTCTGATGAATGTTCCAGCAGTGCAGTCAGATCTGAAAAGGCAACTGTTTTCTGGGTTGATTTTATCTCTCCCAAGTGCAAGTTTCTTTTGGAATGGTGTAATTTATTCACTGATGTCTACCATAGTTTGATTTTGGCCTTGTATGTTTGAGTTCAATTTATTCAAGTGCCTGAAGATGTTGCGTGAATATGCTAGCTTTGCCACCCAAGTACCTTCTTTGAAAAGTCGGCCAGCTTATGTTCTTTCTCTTGAAAAAAACTCTTTTTTCATTTATAAGTTCAATACCCCTTCAAGGATGCAGTTTCGAGACTTGCAACGGACATCAGAGTGGAAAAACATTGTGGTGTGATTCCATCTCTTCACACATTTTACGGAATATGGGCGAGTTCAAAGCTCTGACATTTATAAAATTCACAATTATCATTCAGCACAACATGGAGTTCTGGCTGGAGACGTTGAGAGGCCAAGATTTCCCGATGTAAGAAACAGTCTATTATTATGACATCAGGATTTTCTTCTTTAACTCGAATGATAAAGTTTTCTAGACTTTCCATCATCGCATAACAAAGATATATTCTAATGTGGTAGCTATTGAGAGGGCATTACAGAACAGAATTTTTCTAGAATTCTCTCATCTCCTCTGTTCCCCACAAGAACATAAGTTGATGTTCACCAGCAATGTCCAAAGATTCATCTGTCTGCAATGAATATTTACCTTAGCTACCTACATCTGCTTCACAAATAGTTTTTACCATAACGAGTGCTGGTGGTTTTACAAGCTCCTCTCTAATGTTAGGATACTTTTTGGATCGTGCAATAAACCATTCCCATCCAAAGGATGCTAAAGAATCTTTCTCCAAAGAAAAATAGCTGAGCCTAAAGGAGCATCAATCCGACTTCGTTTTACATGTACTTCCTTCTTATCCTTACAATAACTTAGTGACCTTAAAAATAAAGTTAGGATGAACTGAACACAAGTGAGGTTTCAGTTTTTTTTCCTGATTAATTTACTGGCAGGAACTTGTAGAAACTGAACACAGTGAGGGCGGACATTACTCAATCTATCTCTTAGATGTGGGAAGCCGTATTTCAGAAAATCAAGCTTATGCGCCACTTGATGCTATGAATTCCCTCTGAAAAGGAATGAACAAGAGGCTGGACATACATTGCCTTAAATATTGGAAAAGGGATTAGACTACCCACCTATGAACCTTTATTAAGGTGTACAAAATCCTGAAACAACTTTATTTGAGATTTTATATATGTAGTGATAATGGGGTCTAGCATGAACAAACTAGGGCTAAGGTTGAAACTTAAGAACACGTTAATGGAGATACAGTCTAATATATCTTGAAATATAATTACTGCCTTTTATGACTGGTTTGGCACGGGCAACAGTTAATGCTATGGTTAAGATTGTACATATGTAGAAAAAGCGCAGATTGTTGACTGTAATTACGTACATTGGCTTGATGTTGCTTAACCCGGTTCTTTCCCGGTTTGTCCATAATAATATTTTTGGCATTTGCAGCCTATCGAATAAACAATGCCAGGTCAAGGGGGGAGAGAATATTTGACAAAGATGTGGTAAATTGTAGTCTCGTACTTAAAAATAATATTTATGTTCAGAGTCCTAAGTAAACGAGGTAATTTAATGACAATATGGTTATAGGTTAAAACTAATAGGTTTTTGGTTTGATAATAATAAAGCTTGGCGGAATTATAACAATTGTCGAGAAAGTACAGAGGGTAGCACAAATTTACTCCTATTTTATATATTCTATCGACTTCTTTGTCTAGGTATTCGGGTGAGACAATTCTAAGGGCACGCAAAAACATAGAGAAGAAAACACTTTGTTTGATGTTATTATGGTGGTTAGAATAAAAATGTATATAAGAGTCTATGGTTGTGGGTTTTCTATATATTTGATATTCGAAACAATGGTTTGTCCGATAAATTAGAATATCTAGGAAAGGGAGTGTGCGATCCTTTTCAACTTCTAAAGTAAATTTAATTGAGGGCACTAAGGTGTTAATTTTAGTAAAAAATGTATTAATATTTAAATTATTAGGCCAACAGCAAAGGATGTCATCAACATATCGCATCCAAGCTATAGAGGGTTTTATTAATTTGGGGAAGTATTCTAAATTCGAAGAATTCCATGTATAGGTTTGCGAGTACAGGGGACAAAAAATTCCTCATTGCCATTCCAAAGGTTTGGATAAAATTCTCCATGAAAGGTAAATTTGCCATTGTTGATGAAAAGAACAATGAGTTTAATGAGGGTAGAAGCGGGTATAAGGAGAGCAACTGTGCTGAGGTTTTCTTCAAGAAAATTCAAGAGATCGGGTACGGGAACTTTAGTAAAGAGGGAACAAAAATCGAAACTAACCAGGTTAAAATTATCAGGGTAGGGGAGCTCATTAAGTTTACTAGTGAGGTGCAAAATATTGATAATATGTGAATTGGAAATGTTCCTAACAAAAACGCTTAGTAGAGAGGCTAACCCTTGTGATAGAGTATAGGAAACACACCTAACAGAGCTAATAATGGGGCGCATTGGGTTATCAGGTTTATGGGCTTTAATAACACCATAAAGGTAGAGAAGGGAAGCATTTAAAGATTTAAATTTGAGCGAGAAATTTATGAAAGCAGGCTAAAGGGTAGAGGATTAGGGGATCAGCGTTTTACCACGAAGATATTGCCACAAGAGAAAAGAAATAATGAAAGCAGAAAGTTAACGGGTTTAAACTCTGCCGTGGCGAAGTCGGTAAACGAAGGGGTTAAAAGTTAGGCCACATGATACGAAAGAGAGGCTCGTTTTGTCTTACTTGGAAAGATGGAATTAACTCGATTATGACTGGTCTTAAGAGAGAGAGAGAGAGAGAGACCGGCGGGGAAATTAGGACACAGCTGCTGACAACAATGACCTTGTCACCACTCTAAAGGGTTCTCTATTTTCTCTCTTGTTGCTAAATTGTAGTCTATGTGGTCTCTCTGCTTGCGTTCTACCACGACCAATTATAGAAGTAAATGGTATCCCATTAAGGTATAATTGGCCCCTCTATTTCGAGCAGATGAGCCTGACTCAGCTAAACTCAGTGACCACTTATCAACTTGATAACTCAGGATGGACCACCACAACAAATGTCAATAAAGCCATAAAGCATATACTTTTATATAGGAACTAATGCTTGTGAATAATAAACGAAATTAATAATGGCAGACATTCAACTGTAAAAAAACCCATGGATTTAAGGGAACAAAAACATTTAATGGTTTGCATTTCATTGAAAGGAGGACGATTCGATCTAGGGGGAAGAAACGAGTGGAGGCGGGTTTGTTGATGGGGGTATTTATACAAAGGGTGTCTCTCTTATTTCGAGCTGTCCGTGTTCTTATAAGCTAGCATAGAAGTGTATAATCCAACGATGACAAATGATTTCAACAAAGGGGAGGAGATAAATAGAAAGAGAAGGAATGGGCAAAAAGATCAGGGAACCCCTAGGTTCCACTCGATTATTAAAATACAATTCACGAGTCCCTCGTAAGGGGTCTGCCCTGCCCTGAGAATAGGGGTGATTCGGGATTGTTTCGCCCTTTCTTGATTTTCATTGCCAAATGAGTCTACCTGGTTAAGCACCTATCGTAGATTGATCCTTTCCATGATTTCATCACTTGCTTTTTAAACCTCCGCGGCATAGATAATCACCCTCAGTTTTTTTGGGGGAGGAATAGCCCCAAATGAATGGGGTAAGACGAGAGGAGGAAGGAATTAATGAAGGCCAAGGATTCCATAATGAAGGTCAGAGGAGGTCTCGAAGGCTGAGCGGTCAAGACCTACGATTTACTTGCCTTGGAACTTGGTTCGATTTCCTACTAGAACGGAAATAAAAGAATAATCTATGATCGTAGGGAGCTAGTCGCAATTCGGTGACACATCAGGTGTCATGCATACGTGCAGGAAGTTCTAACTACATTGCCAATCACAAAACTACTCTCTGTTTTATCTCTTTTTAGCACCCAAATCGCAACACTCTCACCTCTCAAACAAAATCAAAAGGGGTTTGACGTTTGGGCCAATTAAGGGAATGATAACAAGGTCAGTTTCATCATAGTAGCGTAAAATGATGGGTTATAGTCATGTTATGGTCCCGACCGCTCCCAAATGTACAGCAGAGCGACGCTAAACTCCCCCTCGCCCTAAGCCCGGAAAGTGAGAGAAGGTAATTCACATCGTAAAAGTAAGATATCAGGAAAAATATAATTAATATCAGAAGAGCGTTCCTTTTAGCACCCAAGCATTATTATGCTCTCTCTCTCTCTCTCTCTCTCTCTCTCTCTATATATATATATATATATATATATATATATATATATATATATATATATATATATATATATATATATATATATATATATATATATATATATATATATATATATATATATATATATATATATATATATATATATATATATATATATATATATATATATATATATATATATATATATTTAGGACGACAATTACGCTACTCACAGATGAGGTCAAGAGTGACAGAGGCGTAGATGGCAGGGGTTAGCGGTGAATTGGTGACGTAACACGTGATGACGTCAAAGAGGTCGTGCCTTGTGAGGTTGTCCACTGTGATGCTCGCAAACCAACCTTCCACTCCACTCTTCAGCAGCTCTGACATCCGAGCTCTATTGTAGGGCCGTTTTCGCATTGCAATCTTCGGCGAGGGTTGACCTGTTCATGATAATCATTATTATTTTCATTATTAATGGAATAATAAAAGTATTTCAGGAAATCTTAATCAAGTTATCATAGAGAGAAAAATTGGTTTCTTCTTGGGGTTAATATTATTCAATATTACTAATTCCATACGAGGCGAGTACAATTTTGTTTTTGTCATGTTAGTGGAGCTGAGAAAGTGTATGGAAGATGTAAATATGGGGTATTATCTTTTGATATGGTCCTTGTGACTCTCTTCCGATTCGAGTATCTATACTGAAATACATTAGATTGTATTTTAAAAGGAATATCATGGCCTAGCCCCGTTTGAGTAATTCCTAGTTTATTGCCTTGTGCGAGACTAGCAAACTCATTAGAAATTAAGGCAATTCGGCGTAAGTGCAACGTACTATTCCTCCCGTCAAGCTGTGAGCGTCAGTTAAAAGGTGATGTACGCAGCCGCCGTTGTAAATGGCTGTGGCAGTTTTTATAAAATGTGCCCCAACGAGTGTGTAAAACCCACGTTTCATACTACGGCAAAAGCCTACGTTAAAATAATCGGATCAACTGGAGAATCCGCCGCCCAGATGTCTTGGGCAGTGGATTCTCCAGTTGGAACATTTGTGGCAAATATGGGATCAACTGGATTCTCCAGTTAATCCCATATTTGTCATATAAGTTCATGTCAGTTATATCTTATCAGTTAGTCACTGAGATAAGATAAAAGATACGATTTGAAATCATCAATGTTGGAAATACAAATATGTAGTTGATAATATGCCTAGAAATCTCTATAAATATAAGATCTCCGAGAATTTAGAGCTTATAAGTAGTATACTAGTGAATAAGGTGACAGCATTTTTTGCTCATAATTTTTAACCCATGGCAGCTAATAACTTTTACCGAGATACACTCGTGCCATTATTAGTACACGAAGATGCCATTCCCACCATAGTATTTATGCAAAATAAAGGCATTCTCAAGAGCCAAATGAACTGTATTTACTGCAACGAGCAATTAACTTTATGTAAGCGTAAATCTTTGAAAGACGGCTATTAGTGGCGTTGTTACAATCGACAGTGCTAAAAGTAAAAAACATGTGTTACTTTAATCAGAAAAGGATTTTTTTTCGAGAAGTCCAATTTGAAATTAAGTGTTTGGTTGCACATATGTTGTGCATCCAAGAAAGTGTACACAATGCAGTTAATATGGTGTCAATTTGCGAAAAAACTGTCATCGATTTTTTAAATTTTTTTCGTGAAGTATGTCAAAATTACTTTGAGAGGCATCCAATTAAACTGAGAGGACCTGGAATCATTGTTCAAGCCAATGAATCCTGCTTTGCCCATTAAGTAAAGCATCACAGAGGACGAGAAAAGGAAAAACCTATTTGGGGTTTTGGACTAGTGGACACTAGTTTCACTCCAGCTGTTGGCTACATGGAAATTGTAGAACGCAGAGATTCCATTACGCTTCTTGGAATAATCGATGTTGTTGTACGACCCGGCTCTGTTATTCACACAGATGAATGGAAATCTTATCACCATATTCGACGAGATCTTGGACTAACGCACAGGACAGTAAATCATAGCATTAACTTTGTAGATCCTCACACGGGTGTGCATACCCAAGCTATTGAATCATATTGGAATAAACAGAAACAGAAAATTAAACAAATGCGAGGTTGTCGAAGAAATTTATTAGCAACCTATTTAAGTGAAATGGTGTGGCGAGATAGGCTTGAAACCAATGCTTTCCAGTATTTATGCGAATATATAAGTGAACTATATTCATGATAGGTTTTTACTCTATAAAAAAGTAAAATCATTCAATCTTGAGGAACACATCAGATTCGGGGCGCACGGTAGATGGCGCTGTTAGTCGGCTACGAGTTTGGGCTACAGCATCTCTCTTATGACGTCAGACGGTAGCGTCAGATGTGAAGAATATCGGCATAATATTTTTTGTATATAAGTATATACTGGGAGGCTGCGCCCCTCAGACCCCCCTTTAATTGATTGAAACTCAGGACCATCGAAGGGTGGTCTCCCTGAAGTGATATTCCCCCACGAGCAGTCGCCTTGAATTTACTGGGGGGGGTTTTCTCCCCAACAGATTTTTACTGGCAGAAAAACCTACCCTAATAACGAACAATTCTTACTTTTATAGGTTTCTTGATTAGTTTATGCGCCTCTAAATAATCTAAAAGTTTTTCGCGATCATACAAAGTAAAGCCGAATTCAAATAACAAAGAAGCACATGGAGAGCACGAAAACACAATAACGAAAGAAAAACATTTGCAAAACGGGTCCTATTTATAAGCTACGATGTTGCCAGTAAGAAGCTGTTATCGTTCGCAGTAAACAAAAAATATGAAAACAAAACAAAAAACAATAAAAGACATCAAGAAACCTTACCTAACTTAGAAAAAAACTATAAACGAGCAGAGCGTAGATATTTAGTAAATAATAGACTAAGAGTTACAAATCCCCAAAACAACAAAAAAATATAACGCAGTCAGACGGTAGCGTCACATCTGACGCTACCGTCTGACGTCATAAGAGATATGCTGTAGCCCAAAATTGTAGCCGACTAACAGCGCCGTCTACCGTGCGCCCCGAATCTGAAGTATTACCCAGTCTTGTATAATTATTTACTGTTTATTATGTTAACTTACATATTTAATTTGTGTATAATAAAAATAAACATTATTTGCTTTTTGCTATTCTATGCCTTTAAATTATCTATATAAGCTCGGGTGGCAGATTCTCCAGTTGAGTCATTCTGGGCGGCAGATTCTCCAGTTGGGACGTTTCTAGGCCAGCTGGGAAGCGAATTCGCCAGTTGATCCAAATAATTAAGTGAAACAGTCCGTTTTAGGGCCATTAAACTAGTATTTTTGAGTGCCGTGTTTTGCTTGTTGTGATTAAACAGGCCCAATGAAGTGTTAAGGTGGAGGTTTATTGCCTTAGATACATAATTTATCTCATTCAGCGTTAATTTATATTGTGACCACTGCAAATAATTAAAAGAATTGGATAAACTCCCAGCTACAGCAGGATCATACATAGGATAAAAATTAGTAGGCAAAAAGTTAGGACAAAACTATTTCAGCTTAAATAAAAGCTCATTAAATCATCTAATAACTGCTACAAGACACATATGTGATTTAAATGGTTCTGGAATTCAACGTCTTGTTTTATTGAAGACTTTGCTTATTTATAGTTGACGTCCTGAGCTTAGCCGTTCCTTTGAACTGATGAAAACACATACATTGGTTAAATAGATTATATGTTTTACAGCTTCTGTTCATTTAAGCTTTCAAATTTTCTAATTTCTATTTTTATTCAATGTGTTGTTTTTTTAAGTGTCATCCTAAACAATCGTACGAGTTATTAAGGCTAAAAAACTTCCCAATTCCTCGGAACTTTGCAAGTGATTCAATCTTGTGGTCTTCTGATTTACTTAGATTTCTATTGATAACGTTTTGATTTCCTGACTACGTGAAGTTAGGACTATTTAATATAGTGTAAAATTGTTCAGATGAACTCAATGTTAAATATGAAGAATATTAAAATTTTGCTATTCCAATCGGAAAATCACTCGTCTTCCTCGCTCATCTCTCTTTGGGGTAAAAATAGGCTTTCCGTGAATGTGTTGAATTTGAGATGTTATAAACAATCTTGTTCCACCTATTTGGTTGTTCGCCTTTAACACCATAAGGAAATCAATTGGTCATTTTTAAAGAACATGGTACAAGTAACATACGAAAGGTTTAAATGTTATGATTTGAAAAACCAGATATCCCGATTCATTTACAATATATATATATATATATATATATATATATATATATATATATATATATATATATATATATATATATATATATATATATATATTTATATATATAAATATATAACACTTTAGTAAACCATCCTGAAACCAAAGTATAGCGAGACACCAAACCACAAGAAACGCTTCTTTGTTTAAGGATAAAGAAAGGAGACAGACACGAGAACACATGAGAAGAAATGAATACAAACATGGGTCAATCTCATGGGGTTACGTACAAGCTTTATCACCTCCCTTCTTCTTCCTTTTAGCTCAATGCGGTACACACTGTTTACAGAGCCCTTTCGGGTTGTTCATCCATTTTGCCTTACACGATAAATTAACGACTATTAAACAGATTTTCAGCCGTAACGCCTTTCCTCTGAATCACATATTAAGTAGATTCCTGCCGTTTATCTCGATAATCTTTCGCAATAGGCCGCTACACTACGAAACTAATTAAATATTCGAATTTTACATATTATGGACTTCTTGCCTCTAATGTATATATGAATTATCCACTTTCGTAAGAAAAACATTTAATACTTAAGCTTAAGCTGCTTTTGACAAAATATAATAATATTGAGCTGTAGTTTAAATTCATAGAACGTTTCGCATTAGAGAAACGCTCAACGCTCGTTTATTGATGTAGTTTGCCTCTTTTCCTGGGGCAGAGCAGTCGCAGGAATCAAAATGATTACACTGACTAACCAGCTAATCGAGAACATCCGAAAGTTAGTAAGACATTGGAATGTCTAGACAAATTTCTATTTTACCTTGAACAAAGGATAAATCCGACATCCGACTTTTAGAATCTCTCTCAATAATAATTTAAAATATTTATCGATGTTTATTGATCTTCCACTCCATTTTTCCTAGTATAATGTATTAGGGTTCAATCAATATATTTGAATATATATATATATATATATATATATATATATATATATATATATATATCTGATTACATTATTATATAAATGTACATAGCCGAATCCTTGTGTACATCTTTAGTATTGGAATAGATTGTCGAAGCATGAAACCCAATACGCAGTTATCATACAGAATTTCCCTGACCGAGACGGATCAGCGCAGCTGTATTTAATTTCGGATGCTTTATTACCGTCTTACCTTAGTTTGATATCGCCGTCCCGCTCTGAGGCTCAGCAGCCATGTTCATCTTCCCCTCTTTTGGGGTAAAAGGGTGTCGTGGTATGACATTACATTATATCAATATCAAATTATAACTTGAAAGCGAACCGACAAAAGGGACGGAAAACCACGAGTTTAGACGGGCTAAGTAGCGAGAGAGTGCAACGAGGTCAGGTAAATTATAGACAATGGCAGAGCTCAAGGTTATTTAAAGAGGCTTGTAAAAAAAAATAATTTTATTTACACAAAAATAATGAGAAAAGTGATGGGTTAAATTACCTCAGAGAATTAACGCGCCAAATCACATCAAAGGATGAAAGGGGGAATTAACTCAATTGGATTAATGAAGGAAGGGGGTAGCTTACGGATGTCTTCTGCGCGTGAGGTGTGGCCGTTCGGAACTTCTGAGCAGGAGATTGGAGTGATGACGGTTCTCCCAAAACAAGGGGGGAGGGGTAACTTCCGGTCCAGGGGAAAGTATTTCGGCTACCCGAAATGAGGAGGGCTTCGACAGGAGTTGATGGGAGAAGTCGGGAAAATCACTCGGGAGCGATCGTTCAGGGAAATTATCTCCTGGCTGGGGCTAATTCCAAATACACAAAATAGTCCAGCTGTTACTTTGCTTTGTTGCTAACACTTGACTTGGAACCATGGAGAATCTTCTGGGGTCTGGGCGAGACTTCTCAACTCTGTGTCTTCTCATGGGAGTCGAACACTATTTATATCCAAGGCTCTCCCCGAGGGTGGTTAGCGGGAAACAGCTCTACTCTCGAATGGCCTCGAATCGTCTTGCAGAGGCTATTCTAGTTCGCGTAAAGGTGAATCGTGGTGGACGCGGTTCGAGGCTACCGCTTGTGGAAGGAGAGGGTTAGGCTTATTAATTTAGGCCTAACCGGGCCTTCTTCAGGGCCTGGAAGTTCCGTTTGCTCAAGAGATTCCACGTGGGGTTTCCTCACAAAGGGAATCTCATTTATTCCCATTTCTCCTTGTCCCTGCTTGAAAAATTTCAAGGTCCATGTTTGATTAAGCCGCATCCGATATCCCTTGAGACGCCTCGCTGCGCACTTGCCTTCTGACGACCATGGTTGTGGCTCCTATTTAAGGTGATATCTCAAAAATCTCAGAAGATAGAGAGAGCCCGAGTTTCTTGCCGTCCAGATTCAAGTATCTGTCCCTCGTGAAGTGGTCTCCTCGCCCTTTTGATCTCGTTAGCAGATCGTCTTCGCATAAACCCCTTTGATCAGATGAAGATTACAGAAATCCCGTTTACGTCCCGGAATATGTCCTGGATTTCTCTCGTCTCACTAGATTGGTTGAGACTTCCTGCCGTCCCGCAAGGAATTTTGATTTCTGATTACTTCTTCCTGGAGCCAAGGTAATGCCAACCCCCTTCAGAATCTCTTTAAACGCCTTGGCATCGGCACCTTATCGACGAAGACCTGGCCATTGTTCCTCCATCTCCCGAGTTCAT
Source organism: Ceratothoa steindachneri (assembly GCA_963969495.1). NCBI lineage: Eukaryota > Metazoa > Arthropoda > Malacostraca > Isopoda > Cymothoidae > Ceratothoa > Ceratothoa steindachneri. The sequence continues at coordinate 145,841,022 of OZ018329.1, forward strand.
CCACCAGAGGTAACTAACAGTCATTTCCTCGTAAGTCTCACCTCTCCGTTCCCAGTCCTAAGAAGAATTCCCCCATTTTGTGTAACGCCAATAGACTTGCTAAGTCTTCCCTTCAATCCAACTTATTGAATTATATATATATTTTTTTCCTGGACCTAGTTTCCTTAATTTTTGCCCGTCATAATATTTTGGGGTCGTACGAATTTTTATTTAGATTTCCATATTTAACGGTGCCCTTGTTCTTATTATTATTATTTGTATTAAAGCTTATTTTTTTAGGTGTTTATCTTTCAAATAACAATTTAAGACGAACCCGGCAAACGTATTACCATTCAAAGAGCAAACCTTAATAATATTCCACTCTAGTTGGAGGGTACTTACCTTCCCTCAATTCAATTGTACCCTTGCCCAGCGCTCTCAGTGGCGGTCTAGCTTACAGACGTGTGTACCATTTTGAGACTTTTGGATCACACACCTTCGTTACTCCACATACATTTACAATTTATTATTATTTAACCGAAGCTAAACCTCAAAAAGTTGATTGAGAAATTGATTTAAAATGAGTGTTTTAAAATTAATTTGGGTTTTAACTTAATTATTACAGAATCGCGAACCAGCAAAGGCCCTACTTAAACCAATCCAAAGGAAAAGGAATGGAAAGGTTAGGATGATAATTGGTATACAAGAAAATATACGAGGGATCGTCAAAAAGTCCTTGTGCATAGTGAAAGGAATATTTATTTAAAATTAAAAGTATACAAAAGTTACTAATATTTCTCAACATAGTTTCCATTAGGTCAATGGAAGGCGATGTATCCACCTGACAAGTCCCTCTTTGAAGAACTCCTGTGTTTTCGAATTGCTCCATGTCTTAATTTAACGTTCTGCGTATTCGATGGATTGAAATCCTGTTTATTTAAAATGTTCCTTAAGATTAAGGAACAAGAAATAGTCCGACAGGGCAAGATCTGTGGGACAGGGTGGATGGGGTATGATTTATTATTTAAATTCCCTCAATGTTTCTCTCGTTAGCCGTGAAGAATTGACTGGAGCATTGTTATGATGGAACATAACTCCTTCGTGCAAGGTGATCATCCGCAACACTGTCGGCACCCAACGCGCAGAAAGCTTGCTGAGAGCAAGATGCTCTTTTAAAATTGCATCTGCTCACCATTGAGGAATATCGACTTCTTTCGCAACAAATCGAACGCTAATCCTGCAATCTTCATCCAGAGGCTTTTGAACAGCGGCCACCTTTTCTGCATTGGTTAATGTGGATGATCATCTTTCTCTCTCGTCGTGATTAAAGTCTTCTCTTCCTTCTATGAAACGTTTTATCCCCCTCAAAACGGTGTTTGCGTGTAACGTAGACTCACCATAAATATGCTGGAAATAATCGACAATAGCGACGGATTCCCATCAATTCTTGTTCGAAATCTGATAAAAGCTCTGATCTCAAAAGTTAGCTCTTCCATGGATACAAAAAGCTAATTACTTGTTAGCAGTCACTTGATACCTGAAATGCGTAAGAGGAATAAATTACGATTTTTAAAGGTATCAGCACAATTCAAAGATATGATCAAATGTGTTTTAACTCAAATATTTAAAAGATTATCGGAAATATTTGAGTTAAAACACATTTGATCATATCTTTGGTTTGTGCTGATACCTTCAAAAACGTCATTTATTCCTCCTACGCATTTCAGGTATCAAGTGACTGCTTACAAGTAATTAGCTTTTTGTATCCATGGAAGAGCTAACTTTTGAGATCAGAGCTGTTATCAAAACCTTTTGAAGATTTCTCGTAAATTGACTATTTGCTATACACATTTTTGATTTTAAATAAATTGAATTGTTGAGGAAATATTTATCGATTCTAATCTTAAATATATTGACTGAGTTAATTACAACAACTTACGATATTAAGTTATTCCATATTTGAGTAAATCTCTAAGAGAACATTTGGTAGTATCACAGCGTTAAATCTCTTGTCAACAAGTTTGAATCCATTATTTCTCGTTTCTGTTAGACTATCTAATTCACAAAGTAGCTCATATTTTATATTAGGTAACTCGTTTAGTATTTTGTTAACCTCGATTAGTTATCCTAGCAAACGACGATTTTCAAGTGAAAGCAGATTAAGATCCTTCCGCCTTGGATCATTTATTTTTAAACACAGGGATTAAGTGTCGCTCTGGGCTAAATTCACTTTAAGGATGATTTGTCCTTGTGGATTTCAGTAAATAAAAATTGCACTGTTTTTTTATTTGATGTAACAAATGACTTATTCATATAATCGAAAAATATCTTTTGATTTAAATGCAAACCTGCAAGATAAGTAAACCTTAACTTTGATATGGCGATGTTACAATACATTTCTTAGAAGTTCTTAGGTTGCTCGAAATTAAGACAGCTAAGCTTCTTTAGTACTAATCGCGTTTAAGATATGAACACCCATGTTGTACCCTTGTTGGGGTTTTGGTCACCTCTCTGCGTTAAATCTCATTGGCCACTTTTCAACCTATTTCATTACTCTATCTAAATTGCTTGCAAATTCTCAAAATGACATCGTTATGTTGCTCTATTTTCCAATTTTGTATAATCATCAGACTTTAATAGTTTGGATACTTAATTATTGTCAAGCTCATTAGTATAAATTAAAACCTCTACTGGTTCGAGAAAAGAACACTGAAGGAAGCCACTAGTGACCCACATCCAGTTTAAATGATCACATTGATCATGCTATGTGCGGTTGGCCAGCCAGGTATCAATGCAATTAGATTCACACCTCGCTGAATCAGGTGCTTTTAACTTTATTAAGTCTCTTTTGCGATACAGTAATAAAAATCTTTTCGAAATCATTATAATGTTTTCCTTGAGATTTATGTTGATTGAAAAATAAAAATTCGAGTATGATACATGGTAGGAATTTAGATGAAATTAAGGAAGTATAGGAGGATAATATTCATATACATTCTCCTGAAAGCAGAAACAAAAAAATAAGATGTTATGCTTTTGTTCAAATATAGTTAGTCATGGCCAAATGTTTTGAGACTAATACATATTTTTATTTTTTCATTATTTTTAAAATTTACGAAATAAGCATTATTTCTATAATATTTAAATTGTTTAGGGTTTATTTAAATGTCAACATTTCAAAATAATTAGAAAAAAATTCAATACTTTCCTAAATTTAAAATCGCGCTCTGGTCCTGTTCATGTAGTTTCAGTTCATGGAGCTTTGTTATTTGATCATTTATAGTAAAATGATGATAAATTTAAGTAAAATGAATGATTTTGTATAATAATAATAAATTTCTTAATATTTTTCTGAAAATAAATGTGTCAATTATTTTTAAATTCCAGATAAAAAAATTTCCCAACGAAAAACGTCAAACCTTTGTTGCTCGGCACCAAAGTCGCTTGAAATGCAAGGAGAAATGTGCTAATGGGAATGCATCAAGGAGTACCATTGTTAGGTCATTAATGATTTTAAAAATATTGGTTACAGTCGTGTAAAAAAGTCTTCTACACATCCAATAGCTGCAAATGAACGCCAAGATCGATCACTGATAAAATCCCAGCTCAAAGCTCGGGTTTGGAGAAAAGACTTATAAACTGTTCATTATATAGTGACGCAAAGACTTCTCGACAGAGGTCTCAAGTCGAGTAATGATTCTAAGAAGTCTTCTCTCATCAAGAAGAAACTTATTGATAAGCTTCACTTTAAAGGAAATATAAGGAAGGGACTGTTGAAGAATGGAAAGGGATATTTTCTGACGAAGTTCCCTTCCGTTTTTTTTGTAAGATCCCTCGTTAGGAGAAGAAAAGAGAAGCATTTTGAGGAATCGTGTTTCCTGCCCACGGAGAAGCATCCGGACACTTTCTATGTCAGTGGCTGCTTAGCATTTAAGGGAATTAATGCCCTCACATTTTTGCCAAACAACTCGGCCATGAACTCAAAATGATACCAAAGCATGCTTTATAAGGACCTTGTACCAACAATTCAGGATCAAGGGGAAGAACCCTTTTACTACAAGGATACTGAGTTTTGGTAGTGGATTACCCCACGAAACAGTCAAAAATAGACCCCTTAGTTAGTTTAAATCCAAATTCGACTACTATATTGATAGTGTAGGTTTTACTAGGACCTTTTTTGTATATATAGTTTTAGTTCCATTTATGGAGTGATAACTTCCTTTGTGTGCATTGTTTCGGTTGTGGTATTATAAGTGACTGAAACCTTTGCGTGGTTCTCTTTTAGGCATTTGGCTTTTGCTGGTGTGTAATTTCAAGGTGAATGGTTGGCACAAGTTTAATTTGTTAACCAGGTTTTGATTATGTTCTTATGGCATCTTTTTCCTGTGTTAATTAAGGCTATCCTTGTAATTATGAGGTCTATGAATAAGAAAGTTGGTTGATTTATTGAATATATAAAGATATGCATATATTTTAAAGTATGTAGATAGGACGATGGATATTTTCTTGCTTTATATAAGGAAATGAAGGGGCTGTATGGTACGAGGGGCGGTCAATAAGTTTTGCGAATCGGTAGGGCAAAACAGAGGAAGACGGATGGCTGTTTATGAGGGGGTTAGAACAAGTTATGACAAGTCAGGACCTGCAGCCGCACGCTCCTGCCTCGTCTATTTAAGAAGCAGTAGCTGATCGCAGATCGTCAGTCACAAATTTTTCAACAATGGAGAAGGTTGAGCACCGCACAGTGATCAAATTTTTGACCAAGGAAGGCAAGAATGCAAAAGAAATCCATGAACGCATGGTTGCAGTGTACACCGACACCACCCCTTCCTATGCAACCATTTTTCGTTGGAAAAGAGAGTTCTGCCATGGTCATGAGTCCCTTGAAGATGACCCCCGTCCAGGACGCCCATCAGACGTGACCATCGAGGAAAATGTAGCGCGTGTGGAGAGGATGATCCTCGAAAATCGACGGGTAAAGGTCGAAAAAATCGAGCGAGAACTAGGAATATCATATGGAAGCGTTATCAACACCATCCACGTCATGCCCCATGATCGACTTCAACGTCGTCAAAGTCCACAAAGCCAGAGTTGCACAAGCTGCCATGCGCGAGTGCGGATCCGAGGAGCTCAACCACCCCCCCTACATTTCAGATCTGGTCCCTAGCGACTACGTTTTATTCTTCCTGCTCAAGGCTGCACTGCGTGGACGCCGGTTTAGAGACGATGAAGATGTCCAGCTCACCGTCCAGGAGTGGATTGAACAGCAGTCGGGAGATTTCTGGTTGTCGGGAATTCGAAGCCTCAAGGACAAGTGGCGCAAGTGCATTGAAGTCGAGGGTAGTTATATTGAAAAATAATAAAACACTTTTTCTCATATCTCGTTTCCTTATATCCGAATTGCAAAACTTATTGACCGCTCCTCGTATGTAGGAATAACAACGGATATTTAGCTGATTTGTATAAGGCCTTGCGTAGGCTGTGTGTAACACCCTATGCCTTGATTATGCATCTCGTCCATATAGGGAATTTTACCAGTGAACTAAACTTACGTTTTTTTTTCTAATTGTGCAAAACTAGATATAAAATCCTGTTTAATGAGGTCAAGTGCCGATATAAAGCTCATTTCACGGAATATATTTGAGAAGTAACACTTTGTTGCATTACCAGGTTACTTAAGAATTTTGAATGATTGTCTTTTTTACTGATTTTCAGAAATACCAAGGATTAACTGAAAATAAACTTCCCAAAATCTATACTAAAGATAAGCTACTGAATTTTTTACCTGGACCTAAGGCGCCCTAATTTTTTACCTGAAGTTGACACACCCAAACTTTTCTCACCTGATGTGTATGCTGTTTCCTAGTTTACATCACAGAGGTTGTGTTTATTGGTTTGATTGTAAGATAAAGTGTCATCTTAGGTGTTTCATAGATTAGATCAGGTGGTTTTCGTTTCTTGGTGTTTTATTTTTGTATAACTTGAAGAGTTGTATGATCCATTTATGAGTATGGTTTTTAGATGATTATAATTTTTTTGTGTACTTAACCTAAAACTCGCCAAACCTCAACAAGTTTTCTGGTGAGGTTAACTAAACCTAACTTCCGCTCAATCCCCCATAACTTGGCATAAAGATAAGGCTCTCCCCTATCTCCAAGAAAGGTAGGGGTGGCTTGTCTTTAGGTGCTATAAATCTAGCTATGATTTATAATTAAACATTTCTAGCTAGGTGCTTATGCTAACAGAACACTAGATAATTTATTTTATCAAAAAAATTGTGTCCCCTTTAATGATGGAAACCAGTTACTCCTTGACCTGTATCCGAAGTAAAATTTTTGTAAAACCATTGAGAAAAACTAGGTTTTTATGCTCTTCTTTCTCAAACTTATTTAGATTAAGTACTTTTCTTCCGTTGTTTATATTTTGTATAAATGTAAAAGGTCCTTCAAGGTAGGATATATTTAGAATATTCATAAATGTTTTTCAAAAATGTAAAGAGAAAGGAATCCGTTTGTGCTTTTCAGATATGATAAAATAAGAAACTAAAAATTAAGTTTTTCTCTTGATTTTGTCAAGTTCCCGAATTTGAAGTGCTAATTTAGGATAATTCCAAGCAAAAACAAATAGGCATTTGTCATACTTCCATGCTATAATCAAAGCGCATTTGACATAATCCCATGTTAAAAAATAATCGCATTTTGACATCCTCTTAAGAAATAACAAATGCACATTTGACATTATTCCCTGCTAAACAAAAGCGCATTTAATATAATTACATGCTATAACAAAAGCACAGTTAAAATAATCACATGCTATAAAAAAAGTGCCTTAGACATAGTCCCATGAAATAGCGTAAGCTCATTTGATGTAATATCATGCTAAAAGAAAAGCAATTTGATATAATCCCAGACTATGACAAATGCACAATTCCGCTGAAGCCACTTTCAACAAACAAAAGTGCATTTAATTTAATTCCATGAAATAACAAAAAGGCATTTGTCATAATAGGATGATACAAAAATGCGTATTTGACATGATTCCATATTATAACAAAAGCGCATTCGACAAAATCCCATTCTATGACAAAGGAACATTTTCCATAATCCCATGCTATAACAAAAGGGCCTTTGACATAATTCAATGCTATAACAAAAGCGCATTAGACACAATCCATTTCTATAACAAAAAGAGATTTGATATTATCCCCTGACATAACAAAAGGTATTTAATCTAATCCCATTTCATACAAAAGGGCATTTGACATAAACTCATGATATAATCAAAGAGCATTTGTCATAATCCCATGCTATAATAAAAAAAACATTTGACCTATTACCATGCTATAACAAAAGCCCTGTTGACATAATCCCATGCTATAACAAGAGAGCATTTGATCTAATCCCATGATTTAACAAATGTGCATTTGGCATAATTCTATGATATAACAAATGCTCATTTGTTATATCCAGCCATTACTTATCGCCTCGATATTTTCCTCTCTTCTTTCGGAGATTCTCTCTCTTCCACACTCTCTCACCGGAGACGAGCTAATTCGAGATGAGGATAGTGAATACGGTTCTTCTCAAGGCACTATCTACATACTTGATCTTAACAAACTTAGTTCTCGCTAGGATAAAGTTAAATCACCTAGATCTTCCAAGTTTCTTCCTTTTTTACTGTTTTCTGAGTACATTTGACCTTTTATTTCGTTCTAAAATATCATACTGCCCTTTCTTAAATCGCTCCCATCTCTGAAAAGACCAATAAACGACCGAAACCAACTCATAAATGCTTATAACACAGTTGATCACAACAGCAAATTTAATAAATATAAAACTGAAGCTTTGGTATCTAAAACATTTTCAGGAAATTTCCTGACGAAAAATTATTACGATCAGATATTTTGTCATTTCATATTCAGCGAGTGTTTTAATAATTTTGAAAGGCTTCTCTTTGATAATTGAACATAATTATGAGTGTCAATTACAAATTTTCTAGTTGTGAAAGTACAATAAGTGATATTCAATTTTATTCAATAAATTAACTTACCGAAAATATTCAAAAAGATGATGTTATAATTCATAGCCATCACTTTTTTAATTAATAAATTGATCAAAAGTAGACTCACGCCACGTTCCTGTTATCATCAATTTATGAGGTACATTAGGAGAACTCGAGGTATGAGACGAAGCACAAAGCTGCTAAAAGGGTTCACAATAAATAAAAGATTATGCTACATTTATGTATAGGAAATATGAATGGAAGCGAGATTATATCAACAGGAGCTGATTCGTATACAAGAGTTGCCTTGTATATAGGAGCTGACTTGTATACAGCAGCTGTCTCGTATACAAGAGATGCATTGTATAAAATAGCTTCCACGTATGCATTAGATGTCTGGTAGACAAAGGCTGACTCGTACACAGGAGCTGCCTCGTATACAGGAGCTGACTCATACACAGAAGCTGTCTCTTATACATATCTTCTCTCTTACACAGGAGCTACCCACTAAACATAAGCTTCCTCTTATACACGAGTTGCGTCGTATACAAGACCTACCTCATATACAGAAGCTGCCTCGTATACAGGTGCTGTCGCATATTTACAATGGCTGCCTTCTATTGGCTATTGAATAGCCTTTGGCAGACGCTTTCGTTTCCTTTTCTTATGAGGATAAATTTCCCTTATAAAGAAATGATTTAAAATACCTGAGGTCATACATAGTGAGTAAAGACTTCAAATTGAAACAGATGCATGAGTATAAAAATTAATTGAAAAATTAAAAGGGAAACAATTAGTTTATCCCATGGTGCTTGCGAATGTTTTGATATGAAATTACTGTTTCATAAAAATCCGCAACTGATTAGAATCTAAAAACTAAAACTTTTTAACGCAAAATAACTAATCAGGGAAACAAGCTGAAATTAATTCATGTAAGACGGGTAGCATAAAAAAGACCAAGACTCGTTTTAAAATTAGTTGCGTGGTTGAGTAAAAAACAACCATTAACATTTCTCTTTAGGAGCTTTTCTGAATAACAAATGAGTTTGATCAAATTACAATTAATAAATGTAGCCAAGATCTCGCAAACGAATAAAGAAAATACTTACAACATTCTCCTTTTCGTACTTAGTATGCAGTTAATAGATAGAAAAACTGATAGATTTCCCTGTTTATCCTAAATAAATTTTGGGACAATTAATGATGATAAAAGCCATTCCTTCCAAAAATTGTGTCCTAAGTAAATAATTATACACTATACATTTAAGGAAGGCTAATTGTTTAAATGTTTGAAGTTTGGGGATTTTTTTTCCCTTAGTTTAACTGTGACTTTGTATGCTATTGTAATTTTATTAAAAAAAATAGCAATGAAACTTTTTAAAATTAAGGGATATTATTCAATAATTTTGAATTTTTAAAATAAAAAGAAATGGAAAGCGAGGGATTGACATATTTCCAATTTTTTTTTCAATTAAGGCTGGTTTTTGGCATATTTGAAGTTTTTAGCCAAGTTCTTTCAAGTTGGAATTTTTTCGCCCTCTTTTCCCCTTAGTTCAATCGTGACTTTATATGCTATTGTAATTTTATTAAAAAATAATTACAAATCATGAAGTTCAGAAAATTTAATAAATATAGGCATTGCTGTTTTGAGTATTTGGGGGGGATATAAAAGCTAATTTCGATGGGAAAAAGAGAGATCTGAGTTTCCATCGTCGTCACTAACTCTATAATTTAGGTAGGGGATTTTTTGGAGTATTTGAATAATAATTTCATCTTAGTTTGATTATGACATGTTTTTTTATCAGAGTTATTTTTAATAATTCTTTTATAATATCAAAAAAAAACAAAATGGTAAAGCATAGGAATAAATATAAGTATCGAAATTTTGTGACTTTTTTTTAAACCCAAAGAATTACAAATGGTGAAGTGATATTTTGGAAGGGGAGATATTTAGTTTAGAGTTCCTTTTTAAAATTATTAAAATTGGCGAAGTTCAGAAAATGTATACAAATTTAACCATGGCTGCTATTCTTAGATTTTAAATTTTAATTTTAGTAGCGCAGCGCAAGCTCCTCCCCTTAGGGGGGAGTGGCGAAGCCATTGCCTGTTTTTCTCTCTATCAAATCAATTACCCTAAAAATTTTTTTTTTGCCTTAAGACTTAGAAAATAATCATGGATCTGAAAAATTTTTAAAAGTAAATTATTGGGAAACCTTTTCATTTTGTACTGGAAACCTTCTCATTTTGGGAGTACTAAAAGCCATTGCTAAGCCTTTATAGGCCATAAGCCACATACCGAAAGTCTGCCTGCTAATCCTTTAAGGAAGAAGGGCGAAGCCGTTTCTCTTGTAAACCTATTTTACTTCGGTAATATTTTTTCGATTTTTTTTCGTTTAAAAAAATATTTGTATGTAAAAATAGTCTAAGAGAAAATTTCGGCATAAGAATAGAGTCGGCCAAATGCTTCGACATTAGTTTTCGGATTTTGAGTGGCGGTGCGACTCTATATCTCAATGTCGGTCGGACTGTCAGTCGGTCCTCGATTTTCTTTTTGGTATTTTGATAATAACATTCTAACCATTCAGCCGATTCTAACTAAATTTGAAAGCATTATGTAGGTTGAGGTTGTCTTTCGAATGATCAAATTTCCAAGGTATTCCATGGTTAGCCAGGGAATTATTTCGCTTTGGCAATAACATCATAACTCTTTGGCCGATTCTCACTAAATTTGAAACCCTTATGTTGTTAGAAATTCTCTTTTAAATGCTATAATTTATAATTGCCAAAGTCTTTCCAAGATAATTCGGGCAATTATTGGGCAATAACTTGATAACTATTTAGCCGAATTTAACTAAATTTGAAACCCTTATCTTGTTTTACATTCTTTTTCGAATTATATAATTGCCAGGTGCTCTTAATTTTAGTCCTATAATTATTTACAGTTTTGAAGGTCGCAAGGTCATAATTCAGAATAGGTGAGAGCACTCGACCTTGCTCAGTAGACCTTTTTAGAACGTTTAATGCCCTATTTCAACCTTTTCTGCATCAAAACAGGTGCAAAAAGCTGTGTTTAATTAACTCCTTGTATATTTTTTTCGGACACTTAATGGCCTAAATATTCTGATTGAGTATAATATTTTCTTCTGCCATCATTTTTTGAAGTTTGATATGTTGAAAACTGGTCGATAATGCAAAACAAAGTTCATATAGAGGGTCATAGGGCCTGGGGATTATATTACCGTCTTTATGTAGTTCTCTATCGTTCTCGAATGAGAATAAAAGAGTGGTCGTTGCATTACCTGAAAATCGTTACTGTATTTTTTTGTTTGTTTAGTTATAAAGGGTTTCGTTTGTTTTTGCATAATTGACTGTTTAGTTATAAAGGGTTTAGTTTGTTTTTGCATAATTGACTAAATATATTGAATGCGCCTTAGAGAGTAAATAGATTTCTTTCGTGACTGTATTTGATGACCATTGTGAGAATACTAAAATAAATGACTATTCCAATCTAACTTACTTTGTTCCCTTGATTGGATTTAGGTTGAGTTTATATATATATATATATATATATATATATATATATATATATATATATATATATATATATATAAACTCTTATTATCTCTGTGTTTTTTAGGTTTGCGTTGGTGCTTGAAACTCAAATTGTTCAGGTTGACCAAAAGGTTTACGTTTTTGGTGAAATAACTTTCCGGGTTAATTCTATTTCTTGTCTTTAATTGCTATTTTGTTTATTTGCCTATTTCTTCCTAAGCTAAATAACGTTGTTGGTATAGTTGGTATAAATTACAAATGCAAATTTGCCTCTTCTAAAAACATTAGTTTACTCCAGATTTAATCACACTAAACTTAAATGAGTTGCGGTAAACTGTTTCCATACTGCTCTTCAGCTCTAAATATTAAAGGGCTTCAAAAAAAATCAAATAAACCTTTGATTTTTCATTAAAAGATATCCTTTGTTAGAGTATTTGGCATAGAGATTTATAACTTCTCTCACGAAAAAATTAATATTTTTTCCTATTTTTTCTTATCATGGGTTTTAACTGCAAAAATGGCATCTTAGAAATGAACATGTCGCCTCCGTATGTCCGTTTGCTTGCTATGCCACCTGGGCTAACAATATTGGCAAAAGATTTAATAAGGCGAAAACACATAATTTCTTTTCTATAAAATAAGACTTGTAATGACCGACGTATAAATCTTGTAGGAAAAATTACATTAAATATGTTAAAAAAGAGAAAAGATAAATTATTTATTAAAGTAATTCTTTATTCGTATTCTCTCTTCTTTTTACCTGTCCTTTGTTTATGACTTCTCCGATTTTCAATCTTAATTTGTTTGCTGGTTCATAGGGCTGTAAACAATGAAGAAACTAACTAGATTACACAGGCAAAGGAAGAGTTTACATAACTCGATAACACTGACGTCTTGGTGTATGTATCTGTGAGACAAACATCACACATTTCTCTTTTGCTTTCAACACGAAATTCTAAGTATCCTTATCCATCCAAAAGCAGAGTGGTCGAAAAGAGTTGAAGAATCACTTAGGTGGCAGAGAACACTCCTCTTTGAAGCACTTGGAGGAAGAGACAATGTAATCTTTTAGAGGAAAATCAAAGCAAGAGGGAATATTGAATATTTTGAATGACGTAGAAGAGTATCTTAAGTGTTCTTGCAAAACAGTAGGGTATGTGTGTGTCATGTTAAGTTGAAATGCTAAGTAAAGAAACATCAATTTTCGACATACATATTAAAATATATTTAAAAATTAAAATGTTAGATAGATACAAAAAATCAAATAATTGATCATGCGCCCTTCTTGCGGGGAAGAAAAAATGGAGCAATACATGTTTGGTTTTCTTTGAAAATTTATAATAATTGTTTGTAGTAGCTGATGATGAAGAGTAGTTGAGTTAATATAGTGAAGTAAAGAGCAAAAGAGAAAAACACAGATGTACAAAATTGAACCTCTCTACAGAAGAAATGGCTCAAGGATAGATAGCATAATTCAGTTTTTATCGAAACAGAATAATACCACCCCTTGTCCTTTTGTTTCTTGGCATCTTTTCGCAATTCTTCAAATTTGTATTCAAGAAACACAAATATAGCTTCAGTTTGTCGTTTCTGTCTTTAGAAAAGACATTAAGAGCCCGTTTATTCCTATGAATTCCGCAAGCAAACTCGCCCTACACAAACATAAGCCAAACAAAGCCCGCAAACGCACAATATCCCTTCTTCGATGAGCAACACCATCCTATTCACATTTATTTGGGGTTACGAACTCCTTCTCTAATGATTGTGTGTTTAATTGAGCGTATCATATATGATGAACTGGTAGCTAAGGCTCCCTATTCCCCAGTATTAAATTGAATTTACTATAACGATACCAATAGAAAATCATTCTTTTAAGGAGAGGTTTTTAAAGAAATTAGTGTTGTTAGGGGATGGTAAAATAGCTGAGGTTCATAAACAGGGGGGAAGTTAATTAATTTTCCTTAAACCCCTGACCGCTCTTCCAAACTTCATTCATATATCATAGCCGCTCTTCCATAATTCATTCATAGATCATAGCCGCTCTTTCAAACAATAATATATTTATTATAGTCTAAACTTGATCGGCCATTACCGCTATCGTTTTACCTTAAACTCTTGTTTGTTTTGCGATTGAATAACCCAATTTCTATAAGTCTTTAATTAATAGCGTATTTTTATGTTCGGTTAGCTGGAAATTTTTAGTATTTGTTGAGTAAAGTGAGAATGAGTGGAAGATAAGTAAGGGCCGCTCCGGTGTTTAACAACTTTCCTAAATAATGCATTTAATGTCTTATGTGGCAAGGATGTAGAAAGAAGGCGATGCTGTTTCTATCTTTAAGTCATGCACACCAATCTATGTTTCATAGAAGGAGTTTGAACGAATATATTTTGCCTGATTTTAAGCGCCATTGAAACAGATCCAATTTCATTAATTTATAAGAAGCAACAACCAACGAAGGTATGATTTTTTTCAGTATGGGTATTGGGTATGCCAAGTATGGAAGTTAGGGGAAAGCTGAAATGACGCTTTCGTAAGTTCCAGTTTCATTATTTCTCAATGAGCTAATATGGACCGGGTGCGCGCGAAACTCTCCAGAATATTCAAACCTATCATAATAAAGGCTGATGGATAACAATATTGCAGCTAACATCTTAAAGATCTGGTTTAGATTTAGGTAAAAAAACACTATTGTTAACTTTAATAAATAGCTGTAGCGGCTAAAAATACAGTTGTCCTTCAACTATTTAAAGTATATTTATATCAATCATTCAATCAATCATATATATATATATATTGGGTGACGCAAAATAGTGTACCATCCTGGATTTGGGTGGAATACCCTCTAATGTGATTTTGTATGTTATAAAAACACTCTCTGCAAAATTTTAGACAAAATAAATAATATTCAGAGATCGCACCCACTCTTTAAAAATATTTAAGAAAATGACAATTGACTGCGAAACCTAAGTTCGTAATTTTCTTTCTATTTACAGGTTAAAATATATAGGAAGTGTTAGTATAAATTTAAACTAAAATACAGTGAAAATAAACGGTTAATTGCATGGAAAATATAGACCTGTTTTATACTACTAGTGAGTCTAACCCTAGAAGTAAGTATGAACTGAGCATTAGGACACTACCACTGAGGGGACTGAGCTCAGTGAGTGTTCGGTATTGTCAGAATGAGGTTTTACTGTGTTTTTCTCTCTATTACTTTGTCATCTTGTTATAAACATGATACTAAGCACAATTGATGCATGGGTGATTGGCCAACAAATAGATATATTAAATCAAAGTGTGTTGCCATCAAATAAAGAAGTACTTTCCTTATTCATGAATTACAGAAATTCTGAAAGCGAAACCGTTAGAGAAGCTTTAACTTCAACTGTTAATGATGTGATGAACCTTTGCCAGAAGGCATCAACGCAGAAATGTAATGCTGTTAAGAACCTAAGCAAATTGCACGATGAGTGGCAAATGTTGAAAAAGAGCAAAGGAAAGAAATCAAAGTTTTCAATACAAAAGTAAAATAAATGGAAGGAAAGTTTGTGTCAATTATTTGACATTGCACTTGACAAGGCTGATTAACTAATAACTATTAAAGAAGATTAAAAAATTTTACATTTAGAGAGGGAAGGTGGTAAAGGTAAGAAGATCATGTGAGTAGATGAGGAAGATGAAAAGCGCCGAGAATTAGCAGCAAAGAAGCAAATATCTTTAGGAAAGTTGCGTATTTGTCAATAAGGTTCTATAGACAGCATTGCCAGCACTAGTGCTTCAAGCAGTGACGCAATATCAAGTGCAGAAGGGATTGATCTAAACCAACCTTCAACATCTTAACAAGGGCCACCAAGAAATCAGAAAATAATTATTAATGGAAATCTACTATGTGCATTAGATGTGTCTAAATTCAGTGATCGATCTGCTTCTCTAATTCTTATTCCAGCTATACCAAATGTTAAGAAAAATCCTGAAGATTAAAGCGTAAGCTACTCCACACTTCGTAGAGCATGACAACACGGAAGAAAAAAGATAAGAGAAAGTATCACTAGAAGCTTTGAGACTGACAAACAATTGATTGTACATTGGGATGGCTAGCTTTTAGAAGACATTACTGCGGATGAAGTATTTGATCGTCTTCCAGTTCTAATATCTGAGAGTGAAGCAACACAACTTCTTGTAGTAACAAAGATAGATCATGGAACAGACTAAAACACTGCAACTGCTGTATATACACAAATTTGTGATTGGAATTTAACAGAGAAGGTAAAAGGAATGTGCTTTGATACAACAGCATCAAACATAGGGCATAAAAATGGAGCTTGTGTCCTAATCGAACAAAATATGGAAAATGATTTGCTATGGCTTCCTTGAGGACACCATATTTTGTAAATCCACTTAGAAGTAGCGGTAGCCTCTAGATTACAACCATCTTCAAGTCTTAACATTGAGTTATTCAAATGATTTAAATCAAATCGGAACACACTGGAGTTGAAATCATTTGATTTATTAGAAATCTTTCATCAGCAAGAAAAGGAAGAAATGATTGCTTTTGCATCCAAACAACTCAGTGAACAGCAACCTCGTGATAATTATAAAGAGCTTTTAGATTTAACAATAATCTTGCTAGGCGGCACTCCATCAACTTAAATAAATTTGAAGAAACCAGGAGCTTACCACATAGCACGTTGGATGGCGAAGCTGATATATTCGATAAAAATCTTGATGTTCAAAAAGCAATTCAAAATAACAGCAAAACCAGAGAAAGATCTGTGGGAAATTTATTGTTTTTCTGCTTCAATTTATATCAAACATCGGTTTACTGATTTCAGTGCTTCAAGTGTTGCATGTAATGATTTGTGCCTACCCAAGAGCCTTAAAAATTGCACAAGTATAAAGGAAGAACTATGTAGCTAGCAGAGTTTTGCAAAGATTGAAGAATCATTGGTTCTATTTGTCAGAAGAGTTAGTTGCTATGGCTTTCTTTGACAATGAAATCAGATATGAGACGAAACAAAAAATCAAAGAAGACTGCCCAAGAGTCACTTTAAAATGCGCAAATTGCAACTTAAACTATGTATCAACCTTCAAAGGATGCAAAGTATACCAGGAAGCTAAGAAAGTTGAAATCGTAGCAAAAAAGTTAAATATTAGTTATAAAAGTGCTAAAACGCAAATAAAAGAAAACAATAATAAACCTTATAATACAAACTCTTATCCATCCTCTATTTCCAAGGGAACTGCTGCAATTATTCAAAACCCCCAAGAAGTTAACCAAGCTAGCTATGCGCATATCTTAAAAACTAACCTACAAGATAGAACCATCAATAATAATACAGCAAATGGCAAATCAATTCACCACCAAACCTTGATTAATAACCCCAATCCACTTGTTTTTCATAATACAAGCAATCCAAATTTTCTTACTAATTTAAATACATCCTCTACTGACCCTCTCAAAATTAGTAATCATCCAAATAATGCAAACGATACACATATTTACAACTTTCTCTTAATTGCTTTGCTTAAAAGACTCTTGGGACAGAAGGAATTTGAAGAAGCATTAGTTGAAGCAAAACAAATGCAACAAGAAGCTATACACTCTCAATCTGCTGATACAACGCTTAATAATGAAACTCAACTAATATTAGGTGAAAAAGGAAATAAAAATCAGAAAATGCTCACTGAAGCTGATAATCAGGACAAAACTGTCAGGCAAGACACAAGTATTCTAAAACCTAAAGAAAATAAACTAAACATCACTATATCATAAAAATGTAGCCCCCATTGTTGAAACAAATGATGCAGTTAATCTCAAAGGTAAAAATAAAACCCCCTAAGTTCTGAACCTAAAAAAAATAAAAGAAACCGCAAAACTAATAATCCAAACTTAATCAAATCAAATAAAAGACACGTTTGTAGTGAACCTGAACCTATAAATAAAAAGCCAAGTAAAATGGATAATAAAACAAACAAGATAAAAATTTTGCAATGGAATTGCCAGAGCTTATTTTCTCATCTATCGGAATTCAAAGTTTACTTATATGCTAACAAACCGCACTTGTGTTGTATATGCGAAACACGATTGGGCATCAAATCAAATGTTCATTTTATTAACTATGCAATTTTTAGAAGAGACAGAGATAGAAGGGGTGGAGGTATAATGATCTTAATTTGCAAAGACATTAACTATAAAATAATAAATCTAAATGACTATATTAACAAAGCCCTTGACGCTCAGGCTATCAGAATTTATCTAAAAAATAATAATGCTGTAGATATACTCAATTTATATAATCCTCATGCAAACAATTTTATTGAACAAGAACTAGAATTATATAAATCTCAACTAGGTAATTAATTAATTATTTGTGGTGATCTAAATCAAAGACACCCCGCATGGGATAATCATCTCAAGCGTGAACCTCTGCAACAAGCAACCGCTTTCAATAATTATATTGCCCAATCAGATCTAACTATAGCAACTCCTCTAGGTCTTAAAACAAGATATAAACGAAGAAATAACTCTTACTCAACTATTGACCTTACTTTAGTATCAGCACTTCTTTCGGATAAAACTGAAATAAACTTGGGTAGAGATCTCGGCTCAAATCATATCCCAATCCTTATCCATTTATCTCAACTAATAACTGTATCTAACATAGGAAAAAGACCAGATTGGAAGATAAAAAATAACAAATGGCCAGAATGGATAACTAATTTTAATCCAATTCAAGCTGACATATCTCAAAATCCACTTGAAGAATTAGATGAAATAATAGAAAATATAATAGAAGCCAGCAAATTAACTTTCAAACTTAGTATTAAACCTAAAAGCACTAAATATAGCAAACCATGGTGGACAGAAGAATGCAGCAAACAGGTGGCTCTGAGGCAGAAGGCCAAACGTTCTAATGAGAGAAACTTCACTCCACAGAACACCATAGCCTTTAATAGACAAAAATCTATAGCACAAAGGACAATTAAAAGAGCCAAAAAAATATCTTTACAAAAATTTATTTCTAATGTAAACTTTAGAAACCCAATTCAAGATATCTGGTTCTTTTTTAAAAAGTTCAGAGGCACTTATAGAGAACAAACATTTCCTCTTATTCAAAATGGTAATCCAGTGCTAGGGGAAAAAGAAAAGGCAAATATTTGGGGGCAGAATTTTGAAGATATCCTTAAAGATGGAGATCCAGTTATTTTAAATGAACAACAAAATAAACTGATCAGTGATGCTACAAAAGACTTATCAAAAGATTTTAACAAGGAATTCACTTGGGAAGAATACATTGATTGCTTAATCAACATCTCAGAAAAAGGAGGAAAAGCCATGGGATCTGACTTAATACATAAAGCATTCCTAACAAATCTTCGACCAGAATATAAAAAGAAAATCTTAAAAATATTTAATAGCTGCTGGTCACTAGGTAAATTCTTATCCACATGGAAAGAAACATTATTGATACCCATAAAAAAACCTGATCGAGATCCTGTAAATCCAGGATCATATAGACTAATTTCCTTACTCTCTATTTTGGGAAAATGCTTTGAGAAAATGATTTACAATAGACTTTATTGGTTTTTTGAAAAAATAACAATAAAATCCTTCCAATGTGGTTTCCGTAAGAAACACAGTTCAATTGATCAACTAGTGAAATTATAAAATTTTATTAGGATAAATGTAAAACAAAAAAAGCATGTTATAGCGCTATTCCTCGATATCAAAAAAGCATTTGATCTGGTCCCACATCTGGCCCTAACGTACAAACTCGCAAAATCTGGTGTAACAGGAAGACTATTAACTATTCTAGTCAATTATCTTAAAAATCGTTCATTTAAAATTCCCATTGAAGAATTCTTATCAGATAGCTTTAAATTTGATAGAGGAATACCACAAGGTTCAATATTGTCTCCTATTCTATACACTATTTTCAACAATGACATGCCTCAATTAATAAACTGCAATATATCCTGTTTTGCAGATGATCAGGCGATATACACCAGTGGGAACACACTACAAGAAGCAAAAGAAAATCTTCAAAGAGCCGTTAATAAAATAAAAGATTTCTGTGACAAATGGGGAACTACAATTAACATTAATAAAACTAAACTAATGTATTTTACGAATCAAAGAATACTTAGAACACCATTTATATCAATAAATAACCAAAGAATAAAAGATGTTATAGAAAATAAATTTCTAGATCTCTTTTTGGATGCACCTTACTTGACCTGGAAATGTCATATAAATTACCTTGTATTAAATTGACAAAAATGCCTGAATATACTGAAATCTTTCAGGAAATTATCATACAGAGCTAACCGAAAGTCATAACTTATATTTCTCAAGGCATATATTATCAGCAAGATACAATATGGATCTGAAGTTTATGATTCCGCCTGCCAATCTGTAAAAAAGAAACTAGATGTTATTGTTAATGCAGGAATTAGAATTAGCATTGGATCAATGAGGTCTTCTCCCATTGCCTCTCTTTATGGTGAAACTTGTATGCTACCACTTCAGTATCAGAGAGATTTTGTTAGCATGAAGTACTTTTTAAAAATATTTTCATCACCAAATAACCATATTTTGAAAGAAAACTTTAATATTCAGAAAAAAGCTGTCACAGAAGTTATGTGGACTACCCGAAACAAACCGCCTTATTACTATAGAGCTATCAATTTATGTAATAAACTTGACAGAGACCACTTCATATATAGGGAATCATATACCTTGGGAAAACATGAAATTACCTATACAATCGAATTTACCAATAACTTACCCAAAATCAATGTCAAATATTAGCAAAACACTAATAGAAGATTACATCAACAACAATTTTACCAGAATGCAAAAAAATATTTACCGATGGATCTGAAGTACTCCTAAACGATAAATACTCATGTTCAGCTGCTATCTTTATTCAAGACTCTGGTCAGTGTTACTCTTGGAAATTTGCCATTAAAAAGGCACTTAGTCATTGCAAAAACTACTCTGCCACATCTGCTGTTATACTTACTGACTCACAATCTAGCCTCTATATATTAGAAGAGCACAGGACAAACCAAACATACTCAAACCTAGTTAATGAAATAATATCATTGTGGTATTCCCTTGAGAGCAACAATCATAAAATATATTTCCAATGGATATCTTCTCACATAGGAAGAGTGGGAAATGAAAAAGCAGACCTATTAGCTAAAGCCTCCCACAATTTTAATAACATTGAAACCACTCCATTCTTTAAAAGCGAAATTGTAAACTTATTAAGAGAAAAGATACAAAAAGAATATTCCTCTATTTGTGAAAGATCTGTAATTTCTACTCAATTTGGTGAAATAAAAAACAAATTTAATCATGGGCCATGGTCATTTGATAAACATAGGAGACTCAAAACTGCACTTGTCAGACTCAGATCAGGACATGTAGGCTTAAATTGATACCTAAAAAAATTAAGTTAAAAAACTCACCAAATTGTGATCACTGCAATTTACCTGGGACAGTAAAACATTTTCTATTAGAATGTCCTGCTTATAATATAAAAAGACAAAAAATGATAAGCAATCTAAGCTTACTGAATATAAAAAATATAACTCTCAAAACCCTTTTGGGAGGAGGTGGTTTCAGCCCACATACCCAAGAAAAGATAAACAAATACTTCTTAAATTTCTTGCTTTTACTAGAAAATTATCAAAATTATAAGACTAAAACTGCTTAAAAATAATGAATATATTACTATTATAGGTACCTAGTATACTCCAACTTGATTATCACAATAACTATAAATAACTCAATATCCATAAACTAAGTCTGCTTGATCAGTCACTATTTTACCTTAATTACCAGATTAACAAATTTAACTTGTCTCTAAATACCTACGTCAATGTTACCTTTGCCTAAATCCAGTTAAGAACATACTCTGGTTCAAATATCAAGGATACTAACAAGGTTCCACTTCTTTTCTGAAGCCCTAGGGAGAGGAGCCCCATAGGTGAAGATTGGTGTGGGTTTCTATTCTATTCACTATAACTATCACTTTCAATTATCTCAGGAACCAGATGTAACTCAAAATTAATAAATATCTTTAAACTTATTTATACAGGTATTCACCTTTAAAAGAGAAATCAATAAGATTTTACATACTAAAATAAATTAATAAGATAAAAAAAAGAAAGAAAAGAGAGAATCATTAGCTCACCTAGTAATAATATAAACTCATAATTATACCAATTATACAGGGCAGCAAACTGTGTAGTGTCTAACTCTCTTAGACCCACTATCATTAACATACCTCTAAAAAAATGCGAATTAATGAAGAACAAATAAAATTACTGGTCTGGTGGGAAGACATACTCCGTCAAAGGGAAGTGAACCCCTCCACGAAAACAAAACAATTCTTTTGTCTAACAAGTATTCAGCTTCGACTGTTAAATCTCCTTTAATTTTCTTTTACGATATTTATACACAAATGGTTACGTTGGAGGAAAAAAAAAAGTGTTTCATAAGTCCATTAATTAAAATCCGAAATTGAAAATTAAAAATATTACCTGTAGAAATATTATTCAACACTTAGCACCACATAAATATTTTTTTCTAAGTAGTTTTAATCCCACGGGATTGTATACTACAGTCTGTTCTCTTCATTATTACATAAAATCGTTTCTTCGTAGTTCAGAAAACACTACTTCATACTACCATATTTATCGTTCAGATAATAAAAATTCACGAAGCATTTGTTATCACAAACTTTATTAGAACTGGCAGGATTAACAAGTAAAAGATTTACTTGAGGAATGGTTTTTTTCGATAGGCATCCACCAAGCAAATACACTATTTGGAAAAATGTCCGTCACTATCACGAAGAAGGAAAAGTTAAATCTAAACAAATGTCTTTCAGGTCGTAGGATACTCATAAGAGCACAGAAAATGTAGAAAACATTGGGATGGACCTTCTTATAATTCTAAACGTATCAATCAGAAAGAATGGCTTGGCTCGCAATTAGCAAGGTCAGACATTTAACTGCATTGTTAAGTAGGAGTCAAAATGGCATCCTTATGCGAACGAAGCAAGTCTCCAACTTCTTGAAACTGATTTTTCTCGTCGCAGGAAATTTGTAAAATGGCTTCTTGATAAACTCTTTCGTTTCTTGAGACAAAATTCAGATTGGTAACCAGCCAGGTTTTGTGATTAGAGGAAAGCTAAATTTCAATAATATTCGAAAGAATGAGCCGCTGCACAATAGTTCCAGATTTAAAATTTGCGAGAGGTATTTTTCGTCAAAACGTATCTCTGTGGATCGGTTCATGCCTGAATGGTCATCTCATTGTCTCTTTTATTAACAAGAATAATTTCACCGGAGTTGCCTACCAGAATTTGATCAGCGAACGGATCGTGCCAGTACTCCTACAAATTCACGGCAATCAATTCAATAGACTTTCCTAGAATTAGAGCGTAGCTTAAGCTCATAGACGCGTTCCTCCAAGAAAATGTCTGAGATTTTTTTAGCAACCGCATTGTCGCGCTAAATCATGTAAATGAATGGCCATAAAGATCCTCGGAATTAATACCATACGATTTAAATACCCCTCAGATCCTTGCTGTCCCTAAGGGATTCTTGAAGCCAGTCTAAGCAAACACAATTCATGACATTGCGTCGTTCCAGACGATCAAACTCGCCTCGCAATATGGGGGTAGGGTTAATATGGCCGCACACGGCGTTTTCGCAGAGGAGCGGGGCGATCAGTGTCTGAAAACAAACACAGCTGGGAAGGGTGATTTAGCGAGTGACGGATTCTTCCTCGACTTTCTAAAATTCTCATGCTGGCTCACGTGGTCTTGAAAGAATAGAGGGGTATTTCCAACGAGCTTCCTCTCACGGTGGTCGTTCGAGGGCATTCTCTCACACGCTTCCTTTTCTAAAGATGACGTTTCCCTGATTTGAATAGGAGGGAAAAGGACATCCCTTAAACATGAGAGAAGTCGCGTATGGGACAATTTTGACCTGAGTCTGCAGGTTTCCAATAAGGCTAGGTCTTTAAATTTAAGTCGACACAGCGGTTACAAAATGAATGAATTACTTCTGTTTAATCCCTGGCGCAGGGATTAAAGCAGGGCAAAAAAAAAACACAAAGTAAATAAATGCGAGTTACAAAAAAAATCAAAAGGATTCATTCCTAAAAGGGTAGTGGATCCCTATATCGATAAAAATAAAGAAACATACCATACAAAAAAACAACAACAAAAAACAAACAACAAAAATACACGCAAAGGACAAATATGTACAAATTGAAAACAAAATTTTACATGAGAACCAAGGAACATAAACATACACGGTTAAGACGGAGTTCTACATAGAATTATAAAAAAACAAAACGAGTACAAAGAGTCGATTATGTGCGCGGGAGTACAATGCTTAACACATTTTACTTCGCAGGGGGAGGATCATCGACCAGATTCCTACTTAGACAATTTGCAACGTAGCTTTCTGTCCCTTTAATTTACCTCATTCGGAATTGGGATTGGCGCCTTTCCATCTGGGTGTGTCCTGAAGGACCAGGTAGAGTGGCGGAAGGCTGTTGCATGCTGTGGGAATTTTATACCCTCCCCTTGTGCTAGCGGTGCTTGCAGAAGTTAGGTGGTGTGAGATCAATTGCTTCTTAACCACACAGATTGCATGCAAGTAGGGTGGTCCCACATTAGGATTGCATCCAAGCGGTCTGGTTGTGTCCTACAGGGCGGCTAGAGTTTAAAAACCACAGCCATGCCTCCTGGGAAGCTCTCCTTCTATTTCCACCTAATTATACTTAATATGATCGTCGAGTTGATGAGAAGAGAAATTTGGAATAGGATTTGTTAAACTTGATTATCATAAACACAGATTTCGTAATCAACTCATTAATGTTAAATGAAGATTCAAGTTTAGTTTACTTGGAAATTCATTAAATTGGTGAATGAAATTATTTTAGTTTTTTCTTGGGTAAGTTTTGGGTTGCATAAGAATCTAAATCAGCTCAGCATTAAAAATTGAGGGGGTTGGAGAACTTCAAACCCATTTACTAGTTCGCTTATTTATAGTTGCCCTATTTAATCATTTCACGTTTTTCAAAATGTTTTGGACAAAGATAACTTAACTATGATATAATTATTTATATTTGTTATAAATCATCGAATACTTTTAGATGATTACCGCTGCGCTTTACTGTGGTGTGTTACCAAGGACTAAGATAATTTTCATAAAACTTTGGTTAGAAAATTTATTATAGGGATCAAAATAAAAGAGGAAAATGGTAAGGCATATATTTTTTTATATTAATGATTAAAAATTAAATGAATATATAATGTTAATTAAGCTGGACAAAGGAAAAATTGGAAGAAATTTGCACCCCTGTTTTGAAACAAAACCATTTCAAAATATTTCGGCAGCAATGCTTGAATAAGGGAATAAGGTAAAAAAAATCACTAAATATAATTTATTTTATTGCCAAATATCCTATCTAGTTTATTTATAACTAAATATACCCTAAAAATTCAATCTCCTACAAAAGAATAATACAGGGTGTTTCTAATATTTTCCTATCATATGAGATGTAAATATCCTCAAAACTTTACTCTAAGCAAATGACACTGAACAGGCATAATGTTAATAATATACGATTTATCCACAAAATTCATATGAGAAATTCATAAGTGTGTAGATTCAATGAAATATTTCATATATTTTCGATATGCGCCCTCTTGAGTGGGTACTACAGCTCCAGCTAAATACGCTGCAGCATGTCATTAGTAACAATTTCTAGTGCAGCAGTGATTCTCTGCTTTACTCCTCTAGATTTCCAAGATGAGGGGGGAAATAGACATCCCACCCTCTGAAAATTACAGTGAAAAATAATCGCAAGTTTTCAAGTTAGGTGAATGTAGAGACTATTTTAACAGCATATCATCTGCATCACTAGCACGCCCGAATCCATCTCCCTGGGAGATTATTATTGATATAAGCTCTTAAGGTGAGCTTCTAATGAGGTGGAGCCCCATTCTATTGAAAAATAAACTCTACGTATTCATTTACAATGAGCTCATCCATTAGGCATGTCTGAACCATTTGCAGGTAAACATCGCCCGTCCCATTTCCCTCGAAGAAAAACGGGCCATTCAGTTGATTCTTGAAGACGGCGCAGAGCACATTAGCTTTTGGTGTGTCTCTCTTTCATGCCCAAATGCGCAAATAATACTTGTTGACTGACATTCGCATGAAAGGTTGCTTCGTCAGGGAAAACAAGACGTTAATCGAACCCATCTCTTTCAAGTTTCTATTGCACATAAACACAGATTTGTTTGTTCTTTCGCTTGCTAACTGCCTTTAGGAAGGAATGAGATGCAGGTTGTAAGTTTATTATTAGCAAACTTTTTCTAAGGACACACCAAACTGTCGTCTGAGGAATCTGGGTTTCCAGGCTCGCTCTTCTTTTGGACTTCTTAAATCTTCGCGAGAGTTTTTCGCGAAACCACTCGACTGTCTCTTCTAATAGTGGTGGTCGGCTGGATCCTTTTTCCTGGCACAGTTAATCTTCCTCTTTGAACTTTTTGTGCCATGACCAAATCTCCATTGCTTTGGTGCATTTTAAGAGAATTCTCTTACAAATGCACGCTATACATTCTTAGTTGACTCTGTTTAAGCATACTCTAATGCACTAATTTACTTTTCTATTCCATTGAATGGATTTTATATAACTCAAAAGATAAAAACAATAAATAATAGCGATAAAATTGTGACGTGATTCCTCACAGGCTTTTAAAATTCCAGCTCAATTAACCGAAAATTAGAATAGATTGCGAAATTTATCAAATTATTAGCAACACAAACTCTGTATACGAGGAGCGGTCAATAAGTTTTGCAATTGGGATATAGGGAAACGAGATATGAGGAAAAGTGTTTTATTATTTTTCAATATAACTACCCTCGACTTCAATGCACTTGCGCCACTTGTCCCTGAGGCTTCGAATTCCCGACAACCAGAAATCTGCCGACTGCTGTTCAATCCACTCCTGGACGGCGAGCTGAACATCTTCATCGTCCCCATACCGGCGTCCACGCAGTGCAGCCTTGAGCTGGTGGAATAAAAAGTAGTCGCTAGGGGTCAGGTCTGGACTGTAGGGGGGATGGTTGAGCTCCTCGAATCCGCACTCGCGCAGGGCAGCTTGTGCAACTCTGGCCTTGTGGACTTAGACGACGTTGAAGTCGATCATGGGGCGTGACGTTTCTAGGGACCCAACGGGCAGAGACCTTGGTCATGGCCAAATTGTCGTGGATGATGTTGATAACACTTCCATGTGATATTCCAAGTTCTCGTACGATTTCTTCGACCTTCACCCGTTGATTTTCGAGGATCCTCCTCTCCACACGGGCCACATTGTCCTCGTTGGTCACGTCTGACGGGTGTCCTGGACGGGGGTCATCTTCAAGGGACTCACGACCATGGCGGAACTCCCTATTCCAGCGAGCAATGGTTGCATAGGAAGGGGCGGTGTCGGTGTACACTGTAACCATGCGTTCATGGATCTCTGTTGCATTCTTGCCTTCCTTGGTCAAAATTTGATCACTGCGCGGTGCTCAACCTTCTCCATTGTTGAAAAATTTGTGACAGACGATCTGCGATCAGTTACTGCTTCTTAAATAGACGAGGCAGGAGCGTGTGGCTGCAGGTCCTGACTTTTCATAACTTGTCCTAACACCCCTACAAACAGCCATCCCCCTTCCTCTGTTTTGCCCTACCGATTCGCAAAACTTATTGACCGCCCCTCGTATTAAAATGACACACTTTCAAACAAGTTCTACGTAAAGTTTGACATCGCTAATTATGGCCACTGTTCATATATATTTCTTGATACAATTTTTATCTGAATTGAGATATTTATTTTACCACGATGGCGAAAGTTGTTCAATAAACAACCAATGTCCTCACGCAGACATTGAAATTTATTTTGGCATAAAAAGAAGGGATAGATTCGAGTGCATACTGTATATGTCAAATCTGCATGAAAAATGAAATATGAAATTCCACCATCCAGTAAATATAAAATTCTGGTGTGGTATTTATAGCCTCAAAACGTGTCGCTATTGAATTCATTTAAAATTTAAATAAAAATAATCTAAAACTTTTTTAGGAAATGTTTCATCAGCCTAAGATTTGAATTTTTAATTCGTTCTAAATCTAAAGCGGAATCAAAGTCGGTGCAAACATTTGAAGACCAGCGGATTCGTCATTTTCAATATTTTCTGGCTAGTATAGTGGTTAGCGCGCTTGCCCGGAAATCGTCAAGTCGGCAGTTCGAATCTCCGTCCAAATTTTTCAAAAAAACTGACATTATTTACTTGGGAGGTTACCTCCGTGACTGGGCATCACGGTCAGGAGGGGAAGATGGAGCTGGTAGCCATGGTAGGCAGTCCACATAAGAGAAGGATAACTCTGATTTCAAAACCATGGGGCCGCAGGCATAATTTGCCTTTTCCAGAAGATCCTCTGTGAAAAATGATAAGAGCACTTCCAGGTTGATAAGTACATTGTATGTTGCTATTAATAAAATGAATGGACTGTAGTTATTTCTTCTTTGTTGCCATTTGAGTGTTCTTTTTTTTAGACAAATAAAACATCATATTAAATAGTATGACAAAACGCTTCGCCGAGTAATCTAATATTCTTATCCTTATCTACGCTGAAGGTGGTATGAATGGAAAATGTTGGGAGGTGGCAATGAGGAAGAAAATGTGTGGAGGAAAGAGTGAAGATTAAAACTAAGAGAGGTTTTGGTAGTGATAGAACATATCTATAACATCATCTCATCAATATAGAAATATATATATATATTCTTTTTTCTCGTATTATCATGGCTTTGCCCTCTACTCTGAATCCCCTTTTAGAGGTGGCCTACAGTTTCCATTGCTTTCGAACTACACTACGCTACAGAATACGGCAACCACAGTGAAGTCGACTTGAATCAAGACTTCATCTAATGACGAACTTCACTCAATTTGGCTTCACTTCGCTCACTGTAGAAGCGATAATCCCATTTGATTAGATCGTATGCATGATAATATTAAGGACAATTATAGGGATTAATTATATGGTACTTTCCATTCATAAAAGGCATATTAACTAAGACATGCTCGAAGGCACCAAGGTACGGCGATTAGTGTATTAAAGCGGACAGATCATATTACATCCTAGAGGTAAATACAGATAACGGAAGATCACACATTTAGCACCCATGACTAAGAATAACAATCAGTGGGGGATGAAAACCAGAAAATAAGATCCTCAGGGGTACTAGTGTATATGGTTAGGGAGAAAAATTTAGGAACGAGTTACGGCATTTAAAGGACATAGTAATAAGAAAAAGGACATTAAAGGAATGGGCAGCCCATGAAGATTGCCAAGCAGTCGACTTGAACAACGTCACCTGCGGAGGAGAACCAAGGACTGCAAGGTTTTAAGCCAGTTGGAGGTCAAATAGTGGAGGCCTGTGAACCAGCGGGAAGGAAGTTGCAGGAGTCACCAGAGGAGAAGACGAAAACCTGTTGAGGAGTAGGTGGGAAAGGAGTAGGGAGAAAGCAAGGAGAGGATTTACATAGAATAGCTACTGGAATTTTAAGAGATAATTGAGTATCAGATGTAAAAGATTTGGCACTGTACTGCAAAATAGGGGATTTGTGGCCCCACGGTAACGGAGATAGTGGCCGATAGTTTGGTAGCTAGCCGCTTCCCACTGGTTTCCACCAGTAATACCTCTGTTTGGTCATGGTTGAGTTCAGGAACGTTATCCAAGAACCATTCAGTGACGATGTTATACTAGGATATTAATTTTCTAAAAGGGAAAAAACGGAACTGAGGAAAAGGAGAGATCGATTTGAATGTCGTCAGCATAGAAATGAATTTTAGACCGAGATGATACGTCTATTTTCAACACGGATGATCATTCATCACTAGCTAAGTACCTAAGTATAAAGGCGGATATTTTTAATCACTAACCAAACTATAATTTATATAGAACGCCTAAACCATCACAGTCTGCTTCCTAACAATCTTTGTTGTTGCCTTATGCATAAACCATGTCTGACAAATCCCCCTTGAATTCTTCCATCAAGCTATATAGCAGTAGTTGCAAAACTATGACACGCATGTCAGGAGTGCCACGCGTGACGCTACGTACCTTGGACATTGAAAACACGTGCATAGCTGCATACGACACCAGTTGCGTTTGTCATCTGTTGGCTGTTTATTTTAGTGTTAATGTACCAAATTTAGTACTTTTGTATAAAACCAAGCTAAATAAATAGCAATTATGTACCAAGTAGCAACTAGTAGTTTTTGAGATGTCACGTGAGTAGGTGTTGTGCAGTTCTTGATAACGTCAGCAATTCTGATCTGTAAATTTCATTCTTAATTCCTTTCTTTGGGTAAAATATTTATGTCATGAAGCAAACCGATCTTAAAAAATAGACGGCAATCAATATATGTACGAGTATGTCGTTTTCTTTTATTGAGAGGAGAAATTATTAGCCACTGAGAACTCGTGAAAATAGAAGTACCAGATGGCGCGATGTATATTACTTCCTTTTTTTTGAAAAGTTCCAGATTAAATTTATTTCACAGTTTTGATTAAATCTGTACTTACATAATAAGTATAGCAAAGAAAGTTAAGTTATCAGAAAATCATTGTAGTAGCAGAATTTTCCAAAAATGATGGACAACTGAATATGGCACTATAGAACGAGATAATAAAGCTCTTTGCATTTTATGTGATTAACAAGTTACTAGCAGAACTTGGAATGTGAAAAGACACTTTGAGTCAAATCACAAGAGGTTATTAGAAGGAAGGGCTGAAGAACGTAAAGAATATATCGCACAAGAGGCAATAAAAAACGACCCAATCTCAAAGTTTGTTGAATTTGTAAGTGGCAACTCAGGTGTGATTTAGTGACCGCAAGTTTTAATTATTTCTCATAGTATTGTTTAGCAAGGTAAACCATTTAATAAAGAAGAGTTTCTTAAAAATAGTTTTCTCAACTGTAATCTTTTTTCTTTTTGAAGATTTTAGTAACGAGAAAAAAATAATTAAGCGTATTAAAGAGCTTCCTATTTCCAGAAACACTATTAAAAGCCGGGTAATGACCATACATTCAAATATTGAAGAACAAATGCAAAGGGACTTGAACGCGTGTGATTATTTTTAAATTTGCTTTGATGAAACCACTGATATTAATTTAGCTTCTTTAGTGGCAATTTTTTGCTAGATATTCTAATCGTCATGAAATGTTCGAGGAGTTGCTTAGCTTAGAACGCCTGTCATTAAATATCACAGGAAAAGATATTTGTAATATTGTAGTCAAAGCAGTGGCGACAGAAACATAGATATATAGAAAATTGCATTAATTATAACATATGGAGCACCCGATATGGTCGGCCGAAAGCTTGGATTTGTGAAACTTTTTACTAATATTTTCAGACATCCTGTAATAAAATTATACTGTATTCTTCATCAAGAAACACTGTGTGGTAAAGTTGGATTAATAGAACTAGAAAATATTACAGCGCCAGTCACAAAGATAGTTACTTTGATATCAGCACGGGCGTTGCATAAACGTGAATTCAGCTCGTTACTGGATGAAGTTGAATCAGCTTATGTCGTTTTTTTATTGATGTTCAATAATGTTCGGTGGCTTAGTAGAGGCAAGGTTCGTGAAAGCTTTGTTGAATACATAAATGAGATACAGCCTTTTTTAGACGTGGAAAAAATTGAAGGCTATCCGGAACTACATGATGAGTCTTGGATTCGGCCGTTGATATTTTTTACAGATCTCTCATTGCACTTGAATGAACTGAATGTTAAACTCCAATGTTTTGGTAAAACTATTGATATCGTGTTTGGACATATTACTGCATTTAAAACCAAAATTACCACTTTTGAGGGTGACATTTAAGTACTTTACAAGATTGAAAAAGAACAATGAAAAAGTTAGTTACAAAGATGGGAATGATATCGAACACAATCAAGACTTCTTTTTCTCAGCTTTACTTTTTTTGAAAGATGAATTTTCATCAAGATTTTCTCCGTTTAGAGATCTTGAAGAAATATTTCTTTTCATTAAGCACCAAGATGAAGCTAATTTAAAAAAAAATGAAAACGAATCTGTTTGAATGGCTGAAAAATGAAAAACTTAAAATGGAATTAGTAGAACTTCAAACCAGTTGTATTTAGAAACAAAAATTCGTCACTCTTAGAGGCAAGTTAGAAGTACATGAAAAGATCGATTGAAGGGAGTTTGCATCGATCAATTGTTGGTCATTTGGGAAAGCATTCCCAGCATTTGGTGCTGTTAAACGTCTTGCCAAAGCGGTATTAACAATTTCTTTTTCTACGTATGCGTGTGAGAGTCTGTTCTCATCCTTTAACTACGCTAAAAAGAACAGCAGAATCATATTAAGTCATGAGGCAAGTACTGCATGTTTACATTTAGAGAAAACGAACTATCAGCCCGACAAAAAGGAATTGGCTGAAAAAATTCAAGTTCACAAGAAAAATTCAATACGTAAGTTTATATTTTTATTTCTTTATTGTAAAACATACCATATATATTCAAACACTTGTGTGTTAAAATCATAATATTATATACCATTTAACAATATAAATTTAGAAGTGACATACGACGGTGTAAAAATGACTAAGATATAAAAGTATTGACAGGACTAGTATCAAAGCTTTGCTTCCACTGCTATAGAGAGCTCAGAGCGCAAGATAAATGAGAAATGAGAAATGAGGGGGGAGGGGACAATGTTCCCTAACCCCTGAGCTCCGGTTTTGGATGATGGGTTTTTAACAACCTGCTTCATCTCCACCTATACCTTCCTCAAATCCCCTTCCATTCTCACTTCACCATCTATTTGTTTACGCCGTGACCAAGGTGGAGCAGCCATGCCGATGGACTTCCAGGCCATCAGGCGGGAAGGGTGGTCCTGAATGGCGGCACCTGGCTCTGCCATGCCTATACGCACCCCTTGCAAAGCGGTTTACTGCGTGGGGTGATAAGCGTATGCATCCCGTGGAAAATGTAGGGTCACCATGCACAATGATGAAAAAACAAATTTTCTTCCCTCAATTTCCCCCTGTCCATCATCGGAGCAACCCTCGGGCAGCTCCACAGATAAAATGGAGGCCCTACCCATGTGCTTGCGCAGGGGACCCTCCAAATTTCTTTAACCGAAGAGGAGGCTTACTCCTCTATTTCGCCTACGAGTGGAGGGGACTCTCCCTCACCCCCTTGTCTGGAGATGCCTTCGGGCACTTCCCTCTTACCAGCGGAAGTCCCCCATTTACTTTCCAAGGGGACTGCCAAGAAAGACAGCACGCAGCCCATAGCCGACCGCTCCCCATTGAAGCGGCTCGGTAGAGCAAACCCCCTCAGGAGGGAAAGGAAAGCCAGGCCCCTTCAGTCGCTTCCCTCAAAAGACCTGCTGGAAAGAATATTAAACCTTGCCGGGATCAAGGTCTGTGCCTCCCAAGACGAGACTAAAGAAACTGCTGCCAGTAGGACCTGCGATGTCCTGAGATAGACATGGTCCTTGAGGCAACCCAGCCTCAGACGGTAGGGCTTTCAATGGGAGCGAGTCCGGGCTCAGCGCCAAGCACCAACCCGAATCCGCCCCTATGCAAGGTCCTCCTCAAACGGCATGGGTTTCCAAGGCAGTACAAGGAGGGGAGGGATCTCCCCCGACCGGTGTCCCTGCCAATGCCAGGACCTTCTCTATCTCGGAGATGGAGCTGACTGAGGCCGGTCCATCTGGCCTGGGGGCTCCTGCCGTTAGAGGGGAGAAGCGGGTTCATTCCCCGCCCTCCTAAAAAGGAAAGAAATAGAAAAAAGACTAAGAAGACTCAGGGCACCTCTCCATCCGCGGGGGCTGCGGGGACGGATAGGTCTGCTGCCACTTCGGTAAGCGATCAAGCTAAGATGGGCACATCCGCCCTTCCTCCCCCCCACCGGGTGAGGAGCACCAGACTAAGACCAAAAGAGCACAGGGCGGAGCCTCAATAACATCGGGGCCCATCATTCAGAGGCTACATGGTCTTTTCGAGCCCACTGGCTTCAAACGCTGCCTCTTTATTCGCTCCACTGATAGCAGCATGTTAGCCAAGGGCAACATGATCCATCAGAGAAAAGCATTAGCTAGTGTAATTAGTAGAGAGACGAAGGCGACCCGTTTCTCAGAAAAAAACCTTCAGGCAAATGCAGTAAATTCCCTCGAGGCGGCCAAGATAAGTGCTCTTCGAACTCTTCATGGCACCCCGGTGAGTGTGACGCCGCACTCTACCATGAACTTTGTGAAAGGAGTAGTTTATGCGATAGAACTCGTGAACTACTCCATAGAAGATAGCACTCTAGAGCTGGCTGACCACGGGGCGGTCAAGTTCGAGCGTATGATGAAAAAACAGGGAGAAGACTCGAGACCCACCCCTACACTCTTCATCACGTTCGACTGTGACAAGCTCCCTGAGTCCATGCGTGCCGGTTTTGTACCGCTACCGCGTGAAGGCATTCGTGCCACTGGCGCGGTGGTGATATTACTGTCACCGCTTTGGCAATACGAATCCATCATGTAGACGTGCAAAGTCGGGGTCACCAGAAGTATGTGTAAATTGCTCCAAGGCCGCACACGATAAGTCCAAATCGTGTGCGGCCAAATGTGTCAATTGCGGAGAGCCGCACCCCGCATCTTCGAAGCAATGTGGTGCATATCTCTTTGAGAAAGAAATCCTAGGCCGTTCAGGCCTAGGATCGAATTTTATTCCGCGAGGATAAGGAATTGATCCTGGCGCGCCCGGCTCTGCCTGGGACATCTTATGCCTCAATGGTTAGAAAGACACCCTCTGCTCCTGGCCTACCCAGACCAACGAGCACGATTGTTTATGCGGCTATTCGGAGCCCTTCTGCGGGTTCTACTCAACTCGGGCGCACTCCTGGTAAAGCTGGCGGCACAAAGGGTTCACACCCAGCCCCGGCTAAAACCAGGTCTTCCCCCATTCCCCGGGAGTGACCGTTTCCCGTAAGGCGAAACGGCCGCGCGCCTCCACCGACTCGTTAGACTCACAAGAGACAACACCACTGAAGTTTGTAGCCAGGCCATCTTCCAGGGTTCCTAAAGCTGTCCCCCAAAGGGAGGACAGCAAGAAAGAAGCTTGGGTTCCTTCGCCCACGCCTAGTGGTGGGCTGAGTGGCTCAGAGACAGTGAATCCTCGAAAAGATGGCCCTCCGACACAGAAGCCATAACGCCCGACTAAGGTTTCGAGGCGGTCGGAGGAAAAGACTCGTATGGCGAGCCTAACCTCCACTAATAAGTCCAGCGACAGCGCATTGTCCGGCCAATAGCGCCCGGGTTTTTGTTGCCTCCGGGAAGCGTACGGCCATAGCTGTGAGGGTCTTCTCTTCGAAGAGGGCCCCAGCGTCTCTTCCGAGCTAGGCCTGGAGGGCATTTTCCTTCAATGGAATTGCCGTGGACTACGGTCTAACTGGGAGAAGCTGCGGAGGCTCGTCTCGTCCCGTTCCCCGTTAGCTATTTTATAGGCAGGAAACCATGCTAGGCGCGTGCCCCCTTTCCGCCCGCCAGGGGTATAAGGGTTTTGCTACCCCCACCACCACGAGATGGGGGCTGGGCTTTCGGTTGCGCGGTTTACACCCGGCATGATGTCTTCGGTGTTCTTTTCACTTTAGATACCTTCTTTCAGGCAGTGGCTGTGCATCTTCACTTGGATAGGAGGTATACTTGTATTTATGCGTACATTGAACCGTCAGCTTACTTCGACACGGGGGACCTTCGCCGCGTCGTGGAACGGGTGCTGAGTCGCTTTTACTTGTTTGGAGATCTGAACGGCAGACATCCTCTCTGGGGAGATTACCTAATAAATCCCAGGGGACAAGTCCTTGCGATCTGATCGAAGAGCTTGAGATAGGTGTCTTAAATTTGGATGAGTTTACGCATCACTGCCCGAGAACCGCTACATTTTGTTGCCTTGATCTACCTCTGTGCTCTTCGGATGCACAGCCTGATTTTGATTGGAGGGTGGTCGATGACCTCCATGGTAGTGATCACTTTCCAATTCAACTATCATTTTCAGGGCAATTGCCGCCTGGGAGCCCAAACCGGTGGTGCTTGGCTCGGACGCGGTGGCCTGCATTTCAGGAAATGACTGAATTCTTTATCTCAGTCAAGGAGTTTAGGTCGGTAGATGAGGCCGTTGAGTTCTTCTCCGTAAACTCATCGCCGCGGGCCTGAATACTCTTTACAGAACATCTGGTCGTTTTGCACGCCGATCACTCTCGTGATGGGCGGCTGAGTGTGAGACGGCGCTCAAACAGAAGCGTTATGCCTACATGCGCTATAACGGCCGCCACAACGATTTCACTGTCAGTAATGTTCGTCGGGCTAGGCCTAGGTTCCGGTATATTTTAAAGCACGCCCGCCGCACTTCTTAGCGGGCTTACGTGTCTCCACTTAACAGGAAGACCCATCTAGCAGAGGTGTGAAGGCGAGTCAAAAGGGTTAGGGGCAAGTTCTCGCAGGACGGCCCTCCCGTTCTACAGGAAAATTGGACAGCAATCTCGGACCCAGCGTCCGAGATTGAATGCTGCTCCGCCAGCATTCAATGAACGTCGAGATGTCGCGAAAGGCCACCGACTAGACTTTACCTCCAGAGGCGGAGAACCCTTCAACGACAGGTTTACTCCGAGCGAGTTGCGTTACGCACATGTTTCTTGCTTGGATACCGCCCATGGTCAGGACGATGTCCCGGACGCCATACTTCGACACCTGGATGAGCGAGGCATGGTCTTTCTTTTAAATTTGTTCAACATGATCTGGGTGGAGGGCCTCCTTCCACATTCCTCGCGAATCGCTACTGTGCTCGCCTTTTGCAAACCGGGGAGAGATCACTTTACTCCGGCCGGTTTCCGCCCAATCTCTCTAACCTTTTGCGTGTGCAAGTTGATGGAAAGCTGTTAAAAGTTACATTAGCCTTTCTCCTGAACAACGGAGGCCATCTGTCTTCTGCACAGTGCTGCTTCCGCAAGTTCCACTCCACGTTGGATGCTCTTCTTCGACTGGAAAATGCCGTCTGTGAGGCCTTCCTTCATAGACAACACTACGTAACAGTGTTTTTCGATCTGGAGAAGGCTTATTATACCGCATGGCAATACGGCATCATGGAAATTTTCCACACGATGGGGGCGAAGGGACGCCTCCCAATCTTTATATCTGAATTTTTGCGAGATCGTTGATTCCGCGTACGGGGCGGGGGGAGCCCTCTCCGGCACAATGGAGCAGGAAGATTAGGTCCCGCAGGAAAGTGTCTCAGTGTCACACTCTTTGTTCTGATCATCAACGGCATCACCTCGTTGCTGCCGGAAGATGTTCTCTGTACGCTCTACGCGGACGACCTTTCGATCTCTTTTGGCGCGGCCCAACAGCCAACTTTGGAGTGTCGACTCCAACAGGCATTGAACCGCTTCTCTCGTAATTCCGAAGCGTACAGGTTTCGATTTTCTTTGGCCAAGAGTAAGGTGGTGAGCTTCTGCCCCCATCCTCGGCTCCACTCAGACCCAGATGTGTTTCTTAATAGGGTGCGCCTAGAAGTGGCTGAATCGGACCGTTTCCTTTGTCTTTTATTTAACCGACGCCTCACCTGGGAGGCTCATATTCGCAGCCTTAGGGTCTCTTGTTCCCGCGCCATAGATATTCTCCGTTCCGTGACATTCAGCGCTTGGGGCGCTGATAGGGATACTGCCTTACTTTTTCAGCGATCCTTTGTTCGTTTGAAACTCGACTACTGATACGAGGTTTATGCATCCGCAGCCGAGCGTGTATTGGGGAAGGTGGACTCGATCCACCACACCAGACTTCACCCATTCATAGCCTACTTGTCGTTGCTGGGAGATGCCACTCGTTCTACGCCACGTGCAGTGCAGCACTTGCGTGTACGCGCGAGCCCGGCACCTCCCTCATTCCCAACAGCTCTCACTGCATCCGCAGCTGATTTCAACTGTGGCTATGCCGCCGAGAGACACCTGTCATATCCTAAGACCATTAGATTTAGGTCCAAAAAACTCCTTCGAGAGCTAGGTATAGCCTTCAGGCAGGTGGGTCCTCTGCTTTATTCCAGGGCCCCACCCTGGATGGTACGACATTTGGCTATTTGTCGCCAGCCTCTGCTTTCAAAGCTCTTACAGCGCCGGGATTATTGCGTTCGACCTTTTCTGAGCACACCTTGTGTCACGCTGGAACCGTTACAGTGTATACGGATGGCTCCAAGTCCCAAGAGGGGGTCGGCTTCCACGCGTATCCCCTCTGTTTAAAGTCAACGGGGCTCTTACAGTCACTGCGTGTGTCTTCACTGCCGAGCTGGTGGCAATACACCACTTGGTATGGGGATATTACGCGACGGGCCCGGTTCGGAGACAGGATTGTGATCTATAGCGACTCACAATGCGCCCTGAGCGCTCTCGGGGCATTGGAATCTCCGCATCCGTTCGTTTGCGATATCCCTGACACCACGGTTTTATCGAGCCGGGCGAATGTCAAGATTATCTTCTGCTGGGTTCTTGGATATGTAGGATTTGCGCGTAATGAGCGCACCGATGAGGGCACCAAAGAGTCCGCGAGCACTCTGCGACCAGACCAGCGTTTCGCTCTTCCTCACACCGACTACATGGCAAGAACACGGGCAGCTCTTCGGGCTGCTTGACAAAGAAGATAAGAGACGGTTGAAGGGAACTTAAAGTTGCGTGCCATTGCGCCGCGACTGTTCCCATAGACATACTCCCCGATGCCGCGAAGGCTTCAGGTTGCTTTCTGTCGTCTCCGAATTAGGCATACTCGCGGGACGCACCGCCATTTATGGAGCGCTCGCCAGCGCCCTACTGTGAAGTCTGCGTTGTCCCCCAGACTGTTCAGCACATTCTTGTTGAATTTCCCAGTCTGGGTGATATTCGCGCACGTTGCCTGTTCCCGTATCGGGATGTGCGGCCTCGCTACCGCCTTTTCCTTGTACTTGAGACGAGTGCGTATACATTTACTGGTGGACTTGTAGACTTTGGGGGGGAGGCTGGCCTTCTCCCTTTTATTTAACCAGTTTTTTTTGTCTTGTTTGTTTGTTTTTGTTTTTGTTTTTTTCCTTTATAGGTGGCACGTTCCTGGGCCGTGGGAACCTCCCCCCGACACAGAAGCTTGCTTCCTCCTAGTTGCCTTTTCTCTTTTTTTAATTCTTGGTGTTGGGTTTGTTATTCTTTGTGTTTTTAAATTTAATTTTAAAGTAGCCTAGTACTAGGCAGGTTTTTAAAACGGCGACTAATGCCCAAGTAGGAAGTCGTCAGATGAGCTCTTAAAAAAGTCATCTTGTCCTAGAGAAAGATGAAGCAACAGCAAAAGGAAAAGGTGATCCAGAATCAACATTCGGATCTCTCTAAGAAAGAATATGATCAGCTCTTTCTGGTGTTATGCACGATTACTCCACAAAATAGAGATCATAATCCGTCTCAAAATCTAATCAGCTTTTGTTGGGCCAAGTCTCAATATTATTTAGATATCTTCCACACAAAATGTGAATAATTATTGCAGAATTCGCATTCCTATTCAGCCTAAGGTTCTTTCCTCTACAAAAGTTCGTTTAAATTCATATGTATAAAACATATGATAAAAATAAGTATTGAGAATCCCCCTTTATATATCTTATACACAAGCTCACAGACATACGAAGGTGATTGCCTATTCCTTCCTAGGTCAAAAATAAGAACAGTTTTTCGTATTTAATTACACTTCTGAAGACTTCGGCCCCATAATAATTTCTTAGGGAAAAATTGTTTCAAGAAGCATCCTGGGAAAATTTCTGGAATGAATCAGGACGAATTGCTTCTCTGAACAAAAAGAATTAACTGTAATTAATGGAGTTTCGTCAGAATGTAGACTTATGCGCACTACGAGGTGAATTCTCTTGGATGGATGGCTCTGGACGTCGGATTATACACATACGTACATACGAACTATATTTATTCGAAAAAATTACCCCGGTCAGCGTAAAGCCATTTGCTTTAACTATTATTTAACCTGATCTCTAAATGTGTATTGAGTCCTCAATATTGTAAGGTAAAAGCTGTTAACCTGTTAACGTTAGAGTTGATAAAAAGTTTATAGCTACATCTAGTTTTAAGAAAATACTGTAAATATTGTTTAGTAGATTTTTGTTTTTGTTTTCTACAGGATTTCGACAAGAACTGCTTTTGGAGAGCTTCTATTTTTTTTTCAACATATGCTTGAACAAAATATAGGTTGTTCTAGCTAAATTTGATGTTTTGCATAACAGAATCCCCCCACCCCCATAATATCTGTGCGAAATTAAATATATTTTACCAATTCTAAAATATAAATAGATTATAGCTAGGAGAGAGCATTAGTTAAAATTGCCACCCTCAGCTTCCACCGCAGCCTCAAGAAGGCTCTAAATTTTGTCGCATGCGTTCCTAACTGTGTCTCTGAGAAGATCGTCGAACACCTCCTTGATCTAAGCTACGAGATTTTTGTTAATGATTCAGGCACAGCAATTGCTCTTTTTC
Organism: Ceratothoa steindachneri; assembly: GCA_963969495.1. Lineage (NCBI taxonomy): Eukaryota > Metazoa > Arthropoda > Malacostraca > Isopoda > Cymothoidae > Ceratothoa > Ceratothoa steindachneri. Next base: position 145,881,211 of record OZ018329.1, read on the forward strand.
TCAACCGTGCCCCTAAGATGGTAATTTAGGCGATTAAAATCAGGGAAATTACGAGGCTACGTAGGAAGTTGCGCTGGTAAAGTCGTAGAAAATTCAGCCCCAACCTCTCCAGCCAGGTTTTGACTACAGTATCCTGCAGTTCCACATGCACTCTGAATTGTGTCTAAGACAGTGGTCAAATATGTGGTGCAGCATGACTCATCTTGATTAGAGACAAACTCAAAGACTATTATAATTGGTGGTAACTTGGTCTTTATGATGCATGGAAAGTGGAACGGATTGTATACTGTCGAGAATCTAGGTTCCTTGCCGCCATCTGACGCGACGAAACCACGAGATCAGGCATGAGGTCAGTCAACGTGAGCGAGGACCGAGCGAACAATCAGGATATCAAACTGCTTTCTGCGATAAGCGAGGAATTGGAATATCAAACGCGCGCCTCTGGTTCAAGCACCGTGTTGGTTCAAGGAGAGGTTCCTCCCACGCTCCCTCTTGGCGAGGCAGTAACGGTTGTGGCTGGTCCCTATATGCTGTTGGTCCCAAATGGGCATCGACAGTATATGCCTGCCTTTTCAAATGGAACACATCATTCGCGATCGAGCTCAATTTCCCTACGAGCCAAAGGTTAGAATTCTATCGAAGGATCTAAGCCCTAGTCAATTAGCCCATACTTGGTTTCAGTACATTTCATTTGGCAAGAATACTTCCTCCAGTTAGTGTTGCTACTAGAGGTCAAACTCCCTCGAATAACCATCCGATCCCTGTTTCATCTCTTAAAGCCTCGAGCCCAAACTAGGCTGAGACGAATCATTTATGGCTTCCTTATCAGGCATCCCTGTGTGCGTACGTACAGCGGATCGTATAGCCCCTCGCCTCTTCCCGTTGAGTTTGCTTCGAGTAGCTCTGTTAGGTCGATTACTGTAAACATCGATTATTCATTGCCATTATTCTATTTTAATCTATTTATTGTGTATTCTGTGTAAATATTAAAGTTTATTTTTGTTCTACCCATTCATATGCCTCATATCCCACAGCCTTCATTAGTTTAATAACGGCCAACTACACTCTATCGTTTGTATTAAATCTCTGCACTCCTTCAGGAAAGTTGTTCTCCAACTTCCCCCCTACTTCTATCTGCCCTATAACAGACACTTGGGTTAATGAAATAAAACTTAGGGACCATATAAGTGAATTTGATTTACACAGTTATAACATGTAAATTATCCAAATCATAGATAGCTCTGGTAGGGGATATTTAATTATTTATATTAAAAACAGTATTATTTCAAATGTATATCATTTAATAAATCAGAATGAGGATCAGTATAAATGAGATGGTACATTACGGTCTTATAAATTCCACTGAGAGAGACTCGGGATACCGATGAACTAATGCGTAAAGAAATTAATAAAGGATGGGAAGTAGATGCATTTATCCTTTTGGATACTTAAAATATGATAGGAAGTGATGGAGCAAGTTGTAGATTTAGAGAATGTTTTGAGGACAATTGTTCTAGTCTTTCAATTAATAAGGCAACTATGGATTTAGATCTTTTAGATTTTGTTCCTTTAAACTATGAGCACTTTGTTCAGAAATTGACCGTTGGGGAATCTTTAGGAATAGAGATCATCAGAATGTTAGTTTTGCGTTGGAAAGAGGAAAAGGACGAATATCTGTAGATACTACGGGGGCAGGATTATGGAAAAGTTGGAAACTTGGTACATTTGCTTATTTGAAGTGTAGAATTCAGAGGAAATAACGCATATGGGAAGTGAAATGGTTTTAAGCATGTATTAAATACAGAGAACAACCAATTTATGGTGCAATCGTGAGATAGCTAAAAAAAATTCTCAGAAAAAAAAGAGGATATAAGGAGTTAAATGTACTCTTAAAAGTTTAAATCTTTGTAAATTGATTAAAATGAGCAACATAGGATTATAAGGAAAAGAAAAAGGGTGTAGGAATATAAATTAGCCTAAAATAACAACAAAGATCCAAGAAAGTTCTTTAGTTATAATTTAATAAATATCAAACCTAGCAGAGATCAAATATTACTTACCAGGCAATGGCTTCGCTATTATAATTAAAATTTAAAAATCTAAAAAAAAGCAGCCATGGCTAAATTTTTATAAATTTTATGAACTTCGCCAATTATAATAATTTTAAAAAGTAACTCTAAACTAAATTTCCCCCCTTTTCCAAATATCCCGTTGCTAAAATATAGAGTTATAGAAGATATATAAAAATAAATTTTCTTGACTTCACTATCTGTAATTCTTTGGGTTTTTAAAAAGTTCACAAAATTTCGATACTTATATTGATTTCTAAACTTCACTATTTTGTAATTTGATATTATAAAAGAATTATTAGAAATAACTTTGATAAAAAACAACGTCATTTCCAAACTAAGATGAAATTATTATTCAAATACTCAAAAAAATCACCTTCTTAAATTAAAGAGTTAGTGATGATGATGATGATTAAATTTGAAGAGGTTGTGGAAGAAACTGATAGGGAAATACTCAATTACTATTTAAATTTAGTATTTATAGAAGAGAACCAAAACAAATTAATATTTGATACTGCAGGGTCAAAGTAAGGGGTATTGACAGCCATTAATGTAGATAGGTAAACTTTTAAGAGTTAAATGTTAACAAAGCCTGTTAACATTCAGTCTAGGACAATTAAATAAAAGGTAAAACAATCTTTGTACCATTTGAGAAGATGTATATTAGATCACTAGATTGGAATAAATACCTGATGACAGGAAAAGAGCGAATCTAATGCCCAATTTCAAGAAGGGAAGTAAAGAAGATACAAATAAATTTCTACTTGGCAAAATTCTAGAGGAAATAGGTTATGATATTCAGCATAGATTTAGAACAGGAAGATCACGCCTATCATATTTACTAGAAAAGGTAGTTGTAATTTACATGAATTTTACCGAAACGTCCCAAAGTTACCATATCGAAGACTAGTTTACAAATTAAAGTATTGGATATTTGCTATTGTTTAAAGTTGCAGAGCTGAAGAATCTGAAGCGAAGGGTGATACTAAATGAAGTAAAGTAACAGAGGAGGGACATTATTAGTGGAGGGACTGGGAGATAAGTTCTGGATATATTATTTACTCTAATATTTATAAATGAGCTTGAGGATGCCTTTAATAGCAGTGTCAATTTTTGCTGATGGCCCTCAATTGGCAACCAGTGTAAAAGAGGTTGAGGGGAATTTTAATGCGAAGAGTGAATTAAATAAATTAATATCATCGGCACATCGGTGGCAGATGACTTTTAACTTCGAATAATGTAAAGTTATTAAGACGGAAAGGGATAATAAAGAATTTAGCTAGGTAATGAATGGGCATTGGCTGAACCTGGTATAAAATAAGAAGCATTTACGAGTAGTAATAGATAGGCTAGTACAGTTTTCTAAGCAGTGTATTCAGGCCAAAAATACACTGAATATAGAGCTGTGCTTCATGAATAAGAATCGTAATTACAAAATTAAGGGGGTTTTCCTTAAATCCGTTAACTCGTATGTCCGGCCACATGTAGAGTATGTCTCCCAAATTTTGATTATGACATTAACTTGCAACTGTCGGTGTAAAGAAGAGCAACAAAGATTATACCTTCATCGAGGGAATTGAATATGTTGATAGACTGAGGGTACTGAATCAGTTCCCCTTTTAAAGATGTGTGAAAGGAGATATAGTTAAACTTTTTAAACTTTTTCTTTGAGAGAGAAACTGAATGTTTGCAACTTGTTTGAATTTTATGGTAATAATTAGTCTAGGACTTACCAATTTAAAAGTAAAAACAAAACCAAAGAGGTGTACGGTAGATTTTGGAAAATTTTAATGTGTTCTAAGGAGAGGTAAGATGAATATATAGTAATTTTTGGCAGCTTTTAAGGTTTGTGATGGGGCAAAATGGCCATATTGAAATATCGATGTATATATTGTAGTAACATGCTTTAGTTTTTGTCAATTGCTTGGACTGTTCTCTTGCATACTCGTGTATCGGTACGGTCAAACTTTTGAAATTTGGACTGGATTTCATTCGAATGCATACCGCTTTGTTGAGCGTGACCGTATATTCCACCAGCAGTGATACGTTAGAAAGTAGATATTTTCTCCTTGAGTGGTCTTGTTGGAGGATAGTTGAGGGAAAAGAAGAAGGACTCCTCTGCGCTGCCTGAAGGGAAAGTAGCTTTTGGTTCATTGGACAATTTCAACCTTCTCCACTTACCGTTCTTCCTTATTTTCCAAACGGATCCATAAAACTACATATACACCCAGTTACACTCAATTACAGATTCGGATCACATCAGATTCCTTCCGAAATTAAGTGCTTGGGTGCAATGACGGAGAGATGAGGGAGACGCGCCGTATTGCCTTGAGGACCTTGCCAGGCCGGCAAAAACTGGACAGGAGCAAGGTCTTCGAGAGAATTTACGGAGAGCTCAATATTACCCTCGTACGGCTAATTGATTTGTCAAATGGCTACGCGGCTATCTGTGCGAGGGGAGCGGACCTCGAAGCACTCTCCTCCCCGCGTGCCAAAGACACCCTTCTAAAAATTTATCTCATGCCTCATCCACCGCTACAAATACGCACACATAGTAGTGTGATCTGCCAATGCCTCCACCCCTGAGTTAGAGGATACTCGATTGACTAAATCACGGACGAGATTCTTCGGAATCCTAAGTGGGCAAAAGAAGCCGAAGTAATAAAATTCAAAGACTACATCCACTTTTTTAAAGTTGTCTTTCCCGAAATCCCAATGGCGATTAAGGCAAAGGAAAACAGCCTTCTCCACTTTAATGTCCTTATCTGCCCCGATCAGATTGAGCGTTAGATGTTCGTTAAACTGGAAATGTGCTTCAGGCGCTACAGTTACAACGAACACACCAACGCCTTTTGTCCCAACTCTACACTCACAATTTGCTCTGTGTGCGCCGGCCAAGACCATTCATGGCGCGAATGTAAAAGTTCTTTCCATAAATGCCTGAATTGTGGTGGCCCACACAGAACCATGGCAATGACCTGTGCAATAAAGACGGAGCAAATACAAGTAACAAAGGACAAAGGCAGAGAAGAGGAGGAAAGGAAGGCTAACGCCACCTACGCGAAGGTTGGCATGGTAACAGTCGCAGAAAGTAGTGTTGCTACTGCACCTATGTACCTGCAAATTTAAAACGAAAAGTCGTCCAAAATAATGTGTTGCATATATTATGCACATATTGCTAACTTGACCAAGCCTGGCATCTTCGCGAAATAACTGAACACCATGCTCGTGAATAATGCATGGAAAAAATGTGGTTTCTGGAAAACCCTCCGTCAAACGAGTTACTTCGAGTGAATCTTCAACCGCAATCCGAGAAGAGCAGCCCGAAAGCTCCGGACAGGAGTAATGCACTTTCATCAGGTCCTCGAGTGCAAGCTATGGCTGCCCAGCAGAAGGCACAAACGGATTCACAGGCACACACAACTACCCTAACAGAAACACAAGTCTAGCGGAGGAAAGCCGCTGCTGTGAGGGCTAAGAAGGCGGAGTATTCGATCCGCCCCCAAAAGGCCTCGCAGTTACGTCCACCGAGTAGGTCCTCATCTTCAAAGAATCGGGCTCCCAGGTACATGTACTACGCGAGGATATTAAACCTCAGAGTATATGCTGCCGAAGGGAGCCAGTTTCCTCACACGCAGGCCCAAAAGATATTCTCGATGGCCTTAGGGCCGGACAATACAAATGGGACTGCGAAGCTGATATACCTGAAGATCTGATGAAGCAGACTCTCTTCCGCGACCTTGTCCATTTCTCAAACGAGGCTTACTTTTTTCTCAAGGACGCAGAGTTCCGTAAGAAGAGATCCGGCAAGGAAAAGACTCCTCCGTCCTCCCCCCAAGGAGCAAAAGTGGACCCAGAATAAAACACTCCTCGACATAACATTTACGCTACATTGCGATCGTAGTATCAAAAGCTAGCAGAAATATTGAAGATCTTACCCCGGCGGAAACATCAACCCTAATATGTAACACTTTCACCGAATATAACAACCCAATTTACGACAACTTTTCACCGAAATTTGACCTACCGTAGTAACTAGTTTAATAGTTACTACAAACGCTTGAATGCAAACCAATTGCGACCCCCAAAATAACACCAAACGAGATTAACATTGCCAGACCTACCCTTTGTCCAGGGATCTATTCATCTCTCCTCCCACGTACTATTTTTACTATACTGTCTACTTTTGCTGTAGATACCATTCCATCAGGGGGAAAAAACCCTTCAAACTTATACTAAACTTACCTTTACTATCTTTTTAAAACCCTTTGACCACTATACTCTCTTAATTTTGCTCTACCAATCTATATTTCCTAAGTTCTTATTTCCAATCTTGTCAAGCTTTAATGGTACTGCTTTAGACGCAGTATTTTTAACAGAACCATGTGGATGTTGTTTATGGGAATGATAACTGCTTCCTTCAGAGGCTCTTTGATCGACTCGAATAACCTCTGGTAGGCACTTGTGGCTTTAATCATTGGTTGAATTATGTTAGGTTAAATATTAGATCAAAAAATACTTAATTAGTGTCAAAATTATCGTTTAAGTTAAAAATTAGAAGGTGTAATACTTAGAACATCTTGAAACCTTTAAGGAAGTGTGTAGATGCTTCTATGTAGTGAACAAAATTCCCAAGTCTTTCAGGCATGAATCCACCGCTCGACAAGTCCCTGTTCCGTCCTTATTTGGAGGGATCACTACAGTTCTGTTCTCCTTACGTGTGGAAATAAGCCATTATGATGAAAGGTTAACAGCATCACATCACCAGAAAGATTCTCGGCTCAAATTCCATAGAGAAATTTAAAGAATTAACCTAGCAACCATTAGGTGAATGAGATAAGGGAACTAATCCAGGTTTAATATTTTAAGAGGCTTCGACCACGTTAAATCGAAAACTTTTAAATTAAGAACAAACGATATTACCGAGAAGCAATAGGCCACCAAATTTCGCGTAGCGAGATTAGAATCTGACGTCGCGATTAATATTTTTGCTCTTTAAGGCGTGAACTCCAAGATTAGTCTTCTCGACGAGGTCGTTAATGCAACTCTATGAATAATTTTAAGAAAAGTCTGGGTGACTGTTTTAAACTAAAAGAAATGGCTTTGAGAGTAGAATTTACGTTTATGATCTTATGAATTAACATATATCGGTGGCGACTAGCACATATATGTATTCACATAGCGCATGGATATGTTTTTAAGTGTATGCGTGCTGCTATTCTTATATGTATGTGTGTTGAAACCAATTTTTAAACAAATAGACGGGTAGCAACGTACATAAACTTAAGTACGTATTCATATATATACATATATATATATATATATATATATATATATATATATATATATATATATATATATATATATATATATATATATATATATAAATATATATATATATATATATATATATATATATATATATATATATATATATATGTATATATATATATATATATATATATATATATATATATATATATATATATATATATATATGAATATACGTATATAGCCGCAGGCTAGAGACGAATCGGGATTTGACATGAAAAGAAACTTCATTTAACTTCATTCATAGTGGTAAACGGTGTTGCCACTACAAAATATCACCTCTGTAAGCTATTGCAGTGTGATATTTCTGAAAATAAACTATCTGTCAGGTTCCTCAGATAAAAGTGGAAGTACCTCAGAACTTATATTATAAATATGTAATTCTACCCTATATCGTTCGTCCCTCTTCCCTCTTGACTATGCTTTATCATCGGGTATCTTATGGTTCCCTTAGGAATCTTGGCTCATTAGTAAGTAGTTTGAAACTAAAGACTGAAAATGGGAGCCATATTAATTTGAAGGAGTTAATACCAAAGTTGCTAACCTCTTTTGAGTACATAGTTGCTTTCCTACAAGGTTGGGGAACAAAAATTGAAGTAAACATCTACATTAATATTTCCGCCAAAAGCTAAATCGACTGGCTTGAAACAAACCTGAAACCAAAATGTAGATCGTAAGACGTTATGTTTCATCTATTATTCAAAAAGTAAATGAATATGTTGAGTCAGAGGGCGCAAGTCAGATGGAGGCCGACTTGCTCCGCACCAAAGTTGTTCCTAAACGTATACTAACATTGTTAGCACAACTGTGATGATGTCTAAAATCTCAAAAGGCCACATTGACTTCGTCAGCGGCATTTAGAGGAAGCTAAGAAGCAGCCGCAATAAAAAACTAAACAGAATCCTGGTTTCACGAACGCCATCAAGGCAGGTAGATAGATTGCCCACTTTCATTAATTTCAAAGAATAGGTGGATTTTGATGAGTATAATAAGGGGTTTCAGGTAAATAGTTACAAATTGTACACAAGAAAGGAAAACAAGTTGTGTAGTAAACAAAGCCATATAACCGCTATTCGAAATGGCCAGCATAGGGTTTCATGACCTTCCAGTGTGGGACCTGAACTGGTTCCACGCCAAGATTAGCAGGAAATAATTGAAACCTATTAAACCTCAGTATCTATGATTATATTTTGAAACAAAATCAAGTAGAACCTACCCAGATTGGGTCAGAAATTTAAGAATTTGATTTGGTATTTAGAACCAAGTCATTGGTTCAATCTGTTTCACAAAGATTTTAGTTTCAACTTTTCAAGCCAAATATAACTTCACCCGTAGTCAAAAAAATTTATTGATTGACAAACAAAGTACACCGGCTCGACAAAATAGAAATCCCCAAATGCTTTAAAAGTTAAGCAGATATTGATAAAAGTATACATCATTGTTGACGCCTTAGAAAGTGATTGCAGAAAAGATGTCTCAGACTTTGAGAAAGAGAAAAGCATTGCTCTGCCTCAATACAAGAGATTTACCAAGGACATTTTTAAATTACAAGATTAGGATTTAAAACAATATAGTGGCATTATTATAGCTTGGATAAAAAGTGAAAACCAATAACTTCTCAAAAAAAGTTTGGCAGGAATAAAATCTTAAGCGATCATGATTGCAATAATCTGAAGTGCTTTATCAAGTCAACCTATTAACTTCTTGACAGTAAAAATCCCCTATATGTTTAATAACAGAAATAAGATTGTATCCAAGCACCAAATGAGAAGGGACCTTAAATTTTGGTCTACATAACTGTGTGATTTCAAAATAGCCATTCATTACGGGGGAAAATTAGAATAAAATGACTAAGTTTGCATTATAATAAAAATAATGGTTAAGCAATGGAAAGAAGAAATATGAAGAATCTAGATTTATTTTATTCAAAAGCGATGGTCACGAGAGCGCAAAAGGAGAAACGGATGAGGCCATGCATTTTTCCTGCATCATTCCACTTTACAGGCTTCTTGATAGAGTGTCATGATCTAGGATCTTGGATCCGTGATATTGAGAGACAATAACATCAATCTACTGAGTATTCGCATTTGATGACTATGAGGGCCCATGAATGGGACGGGGATCTTTCAGGATAATATGTCATGATTCATCAAACTCAGAATGTAAAAAAAATAATTCAAGGACAATGTAGGGTTCAATTGCTTTGGAAAATAAATTATGAAACATTGTGCAACTTTGTAGAGATAATATAAGCAACTAGGAAAACTAAATGCGGCCCTACAAAAAAATAGTGTGCGATTGTGATTTGGGTGAGGCATTGTATTTAGTTTAATACAGATTGAGAATGTTAAGTTTGATGAGAAAATATTGAAAAGATTTGACTAGAAGTGACTGCCGATTATTATTACCTAAGTAGTTATATAATATCATGCCATTTGTAAAATAATGTCGCATTAGGTTTGAGGGATGTTTGATATGATATATTTTTCGGGATGTGGGAGATCTCTTAGTGTTTAATTCGTGGCAGCTGGTGTGCGAGACAAAGCCCTTGAAGGACCACTGTGAGAGTCAGACCCCTCGGAAATACCCCTATATTCTTTAAGACCACTTACGGCAGCGTGAGAATTTTAAAAAGTTCGAGAAAGAATCATTTTCTCACTTAATACTACACAGCTGTGTTTTCCTTCGGACGACATACGTCCCCCCCCCCCCTACTCCTGCGATAACGCCGTGCGCAGCCACATGAACCCTACCCCCATATCGCGAGTCAAGTTTCATCGTCTGGAAAGATGCGTTATCATGAAATGTGTTTGCTTAGACTGGTGCCAAGAATCCCCTAGGAACCGCAAGGCCCTGAAGCCTCTATCGGATCAGCCACCCGGGTATTTATCACGAAGCTCACCATCTCTCGAGGAGATTGAAAACCAGCCATCCACTCCGTTCAGAATGCTATCTGTTTCCTGTGAACCTCTATAACCCGTTGTCTTACTTAATCGAATATCTCGCTAGCAGATCTACCTTCGTTAAGCTTTGAAAGCTATCGAGGCTCCTTCTTTCTGAAGAGTTTTGTGACTCTCTCATCTTCACCATCCCCTCAAGATTCCCGTTGTCTTCCACCCCTCATCCCATTTGCCCGCGTTTAAATGTAAATCAATCTTGTATGGTCATCCCCAGATTACCTCGTTAATCTTCACTTAATTCATTTAACTACCATAAGTAATTTGTTCCCCTTTGGTATATATATATATATATATATATATATATATATATATATATATATATATATACAAATTGCCCCTCTTATTATATATATATATATATATATATATTGAAATTATATTTGAGGGGATTGTCTTTATATATCCTTTAAACTGCAACGTGGCAAGCCATTAGTCATTAAGCCCGGTCAACTGTAAATCGCACTCTTTATTAATCGCCCCGAACTATCTCAAGCGGCCTCTAGTCAGCTGTCTGCCGGTGCTTGTCTACTACCCTAAGCGCCGAGCTGGTCTACACAGGTATACCCTGACATATATATATATATATATATATATATATATATATATATATATATATATACATTTAGAGGGATCCACTAAAATAGTAATATTTACCCACCTCCTAAGATATTACTTGGAGAGAGAAAGAGAGCCGTTAGTAACCCCCCACCGACTTCACCCTTTGTGAACTTGCTGCCAGGTCACTGAGAAATTCACACACAGGTATGACGCTGAAATTGAAGGCTACTTCCCTTCCGTCTTAATCTTCCCTCTCCCCAGGTCGGGAGATTACTCGTCTATTTGTAGCTTTCCCGCAAACAGCTTTTACGGCTCCATCCACTGATCGTTCTGTCAGACCCGCTTATCCCGGCCTCTTACACTTTCCCGTAAGCACACGCTCGGTTGTCCCAGCCGATAATGAAGGTTCGACAAGGCCCTTCTCTTTTTGCCTCTTTTGGAGAAATCCTGGTATATATGCACCGTCCCAAGGATTACTCCCAGATTCGGTTAGACGACGTTTCCCAGAACGGAGGTTTGATTCAATGACGCTCTCTCCCGAGAAGTATTTATTGACGGTCGAAGGCTACAGAAGAGCTCGTCATCACACTCGTATCTTCGGGTGAGCAGGAAGAGTCTCTTGAGGCAACGACAGCTCTCCTAACATTATATTTATGCTGATTAATATGGACAGATAATTTCTTTCCTGTCTGTCCAAAATATTTACTTGGACCAACAGAACATTCAACCGAATAGACTCCCCCAATATTCTTACAATTATTGTGAACTAGAATGTTTTTTATAATAGTCAGGAAAGCAATTATCTGTCCATATTAATCAGCATAAATACAATGTTAGGAGAGCTGTAAATAAGAGTGCGTTTTTTGTGCATATGTCCAAAAATAACCACTGAATTAATTGGAATTCAGTAAATTTTATTTTTCGCTCAAATGACTCAATTAAAAGAAACCTTGTTCAATTTCATGTATAAGCCAATTTAATGACTTTAACATTTCCCCTGACCTTTTTAAAATTGATGTTGTTATGAAAAAACTCATTCTTAAAGAAATTAGCTTTGACTTATATGCCTAATTTTTTGGGCCAATTTTCATTTTTATGAGAACCCGATGTGTCAATTTAATTATTGCATTGAATTTGGATTAACATTAATTTATTTCTCTTCTTCTCCCCTTCGTTTCAATTTACTTCTCGTGTCTCTCCTAATCTCTGTATTTAAACTATCACTTCATCCGTTAATCGTTTTAACCCTTTTGGCTCTGTTCTTGACTCTTTCTTGCTTCTCGGTTTGACCTTGCTACCTGTTATAGCTTAATCTTAATATGAATAAACCCATCCCTCTCCTACTTTCTCATTGGTTATTTCTTATCTTAGAGGCGCTCCTCTATCTTTTATTAGCTTATATATATATACCCTTATTTTATTATTTTCTCGTGTAGTTATCCTTGAGAATGAACTGAATAGAGTTCGAAAGTACTTGGAAGCACCTTTTCATTTTTCCTGCGGAACATTGCATTCATCGCGAAACTCACGTGCTACTTTGTGAGTTATTCATTTCATATATATTATATATATATATATATATATATATATATATATATATATATCATTATCACTTGTCAAGTATAGTTGGGTACTTTTTGTACTGGAAAACCCCAGATTTTAATCATTATCCTTATTTTTATCTGATGGTAGATAAAGTTGGGTTAATTTTTGTTTGAAAGAACCCTTTTTGATTTCAAGTTATCCCCTTCCCGCAAGTTCAGTTATTCAGTAACCAGTTTCCCAAGTTCGTTCAAGGATATCCAAAGAAATTGGAATAAATTCTTAATTTTTTTGTCTTTCTTTTTTGATTGATCATTTTTTGGGGGGTAACTGTTTATTTCCAATTTTATTTTCCGTTGTGTGTGTTTTTGGGGGGGAACGATCTCCTTTAAAAAATGCACTACTAATCCCCGTACAGGATTAAGGACCTATAATAATTGGTCACATAGAGATCAAGTTTTGAATTTTTTTATTTTATTTTTTTATTGCGTCAATCTTTGTGTAACAAAATCTCCGGTAGGATTTTTGATTCGATCGTAAAAGCTTCATAATCTTTTCCGTAAGTTCATTGAACGAACCGAGCAGCAGACGCGCATTTACACCAACAAGATGTCCTCATTTGAGCGTTTCCACCAATAAAGAGAGGTGCTTGGATTGTCAGGCAATGATCTAGTTGCATATATTCATGAGGAAGAAATAAATGAAAGGGCAGTAAGACGAGAACAGTCAGAAACTGAAGAGAGAAGAGAAAAAAAAAACAGAGAGAAGAGATAGAGAACTAAGAGAAGCTAAAAAAGAACGAAGAGAAGCTGAAGAAAGAGAAGGAATTGGGCAGTATGAGCGTGAGCTTAACAGGAATCATTTGGAGACCCTTTCTGTTAGCTCGAGAAATGAATCCGCCAAAACCCCTTTTGTAAAGTTGGCAGTGTTTATGAACGGCGATGATTTCAGTGCCTACTTATCTCACTTTGAGAACATTTTCGAAGTAAACCACTGGGATATTGAAGCCGATGGAGTCGCTCGACTACTTCCTATCGTTAATATTATCCTCGAGAAATTTCCATTTTACTCCCAGACGAGGCTACTCTCGACTACTCCTCCCTCAAATCGGAATTATTATCGGCTGTTAATATGCATCCCGATTACTATAGGTTAAAGTTCCGCCAGGCGAGAATAATTCCCGGCCAGACATACCGTCAATTTGGATTCACCCTCCAGAGAAGTTTCCACTTCTGGTTGGATTCAGCCCAAGTCAACCGTGACTTTGAGTCCCTATTTGATTTCCTTTTACTGGATCAGTTAATGGCTGCACTACCCTCTGAGATCCAGGCATTCGTTAAGGACAGACGCGTGTCTTCTTTCAAGCAATATATAGAAGAAGCGGATGTGTATGCAACAAGCCACCATATTTAGCCTAAAGACCCCAAGAAGTCTCATCGCCCAACCCTCCAAAGTAAAAATAACCTCTCCAAATTTCCTCCGAAGAATTCGCCCAAGTTTTCGAAGTTATCTGGTCCCTTTAAAACAAGTACCATCCCCCGCCAGAATCGAAGTATATTAAGTCCCTCATAAATAAGCCCTTAGCGTAGAATTACCCTCGTAGGCCAATAATTTGATTTTCCTGCGGTGTTCCAGGACACATATGAACACACTGTCCACCCAAATCCCAATATCGTTCTGCTCCTAGTCACCAAATCCACTATGTGCCTCTTTCTCTCTATCATTCGCCCGTCGCTCTGAAACGCCAGAAACTTCCCCAACAAGCAGTCCCCCGGGACACCAAGTTAATTTCCTGTTCAAAAGAAGCTCCTCCGGTGGGCTTAAGTTTGAAAATAGAAGTGTTAATATTTGCTGAGTGTCAACCCTCGCAAGAGACACCGGATGCACTTGCTTCGTCGTATCTGAAAGGTTGCTCCCTACAGTGGGCCCCGAACAGGATAAATTCACAGTAGTACATGACTACTTGGGACGTGCAAATCTGTTCCCTGTGGACCGCTGCTACCTCGAATGCGAATACTTCACTTGTTGGGCCGAAGTAATAGCAGATCCTACTAAATTCTGCGCCGTGTTGATCGGACAGAGCCCGCAGCTCTCCCTTAACCCCGTCGCTCAGCCTGTTATCACCAAGGCCCAAGCGCTAAAAGACTCTGTTCCATCCGTGTCTTTAGAACCCCATTATGCCCCAGAGTTTTCAGCCCTTCAAAACGAACCTTTTGTAATCGCTCAAAATGAATGCTACACTCTACAGTCCTTGTGGGAAAAAGCGAGAAGTGACAAACGTGGGTCTGCTCGTGGCCAAAGGAAAGTCGCCTACCTCATTAGCGACAGCCCCCTTTATCGCTCCAGTTCAGCTGAGGATCAAACCCCCACTCGCTCGTTGTGTATCCCCCGGTCCCATGTTCCCCAAGTCCTCCGACTCTTACACAATGGAATAATGGCTGGTCATTACAGTCACAACAAAACGGCTCAGAGAATCTTTTGTTATTTCTTCTGGCCGCGTACTGCCAAAGAAATTGCTGAGTTTTGCCATTTGTGTGACATTTGCCAGAAGACTACAGGAAAAGGACGAATACAACTTGCTCCCCTCCAGAAGGCACCAATTGTCTCGGAGCCTTTTTTTAGAGTGGCCATAGACGTAATTGGCCCAATTCACCCCCTCGTCTAGTGAAGGATACTCATATGTTCTCACTATCGTTGACTTTGCAACGAAATTGATGTCTCACGATACAAATTATTCTCTCAAACCTAACTTGGTTACGCATAATTTAATGCCAGATATTGCTTTCTAGCATTTTCCTGGTTATTTAAAAAAGCAATTAACAACCCTTAGCTCTAAAGTACACGTTTACACTTTACAAAATTCAATGTTCAATAAAAAACAAAATATTTTGGGACACTGCGTTACTGGAAGCAACTGAAGACACTGTTTGGTGGTTAAACCTTCAATTTGTACCATTACATTTTCTGAGATGGGCGAGGTAGAAATATGAAATAACCATAATTAAAAAAAATAATTCACTTGTTATATGAAATTAGTATAGGGTTTAAGGAAAATAGCCAATGTTTTAAACAAATGCGCTTTATTCTAAAATAAAGTATACAAGAAAATCAAACGTTCAGTGACGAAACGGCCGATGACCAATCAAGCGGTTGCGCGACGAAACGTCAGTCACGAACAGGAGGGTTATGTTTGGGAACGTACGATTTAAATTGCCTTTTGTTCCCTTTAGAGCGTAGGTAAGTTAGTTGCGTTGTAAAATTTATTGCGTCGGAAAACATAATTCAGGCTTCTGCAAGGGTATGTGACGTTATTACGTATTTCGGTCTCCTTTGCGGAGACATGGGTACCTTTTACTAAATGTTTTGTCAAATAAACGTCCTGATCGTTGTCTAAGATTGCTCCTACGCCCTTGTTTTGGGGTATACCAAAAGTTTAGCTTCTGCTAATTCTCCTTAGGTTTGCTATAGGACAGTTTCTATAACAAAGCGAGTTCCTCTTTTGTTCGTAACTTTCAAAATATTGGTCAGTGGGAGAAGGGTACTCCCAACGTCTTTTATAAATTGTCAAAGAAAGTAAATCAGCATTAAAAATGCTGCAATCGTTTTAGGGTCTGGAGACTCGTGGAGAGCTTGATAATTGTGATCTTACTGCTGCCTTGGGATGTTGATATTGAATCGGTTCTCAATTCTCCAATGTCTATCGATCTAAACTCTAAAACGCATTTTGCCAAATTAATCGAAAACCTATGAAATCATAATAGGATGAAAAGATGTTTTAAATAATATTTGTCCCTTTCTGAATCCTTATTGGGCACTAAAAGATCGCCTATAAACGTAAAATTGAATTATTTACCTTTGTAAGGCATGTCAGATGAACCTCTGGAAATAATCTAACTATTATGTGCCCGAGGGCGCTTAAATGGCATTCTTCGCTATGGAAATTGGTTCCCTAGAGATGTTAAAAAATCAATCTTCAAATTGTTGTTTAAAAATTTTTACGACCTTGAAATGTTCCTATGTAATTGTGAGGAAAGAGGGGGTATATGTTTTTAACTGTGATTGAATTTAAAAGAATATCATCGCCTTTCAAAAAAACTGTAGTCTAAGACCGAGTAAAATAGTTAAGGTTGTTTCCCAAAACGTTTTTATAAGGACACCATCAACAGTTTAGATGAGAACACTAGATTGTTCTAAATCCATGTCAGCGGGTATTGCGTGTATAATGAAAATAACTGAGCTCGTGTCGTTTAGATAGTTTCTGCTCGTGATGGGGTAAATATATATGCAAAGAGGGGTATGTGTGGACAGTAGAGGGAAAATTAGTTGCATATTACAGGCCAGTTCTGACTTGACCCTTTTACAATCAAGACGGCACTGATCATTCACTGAACTCTCGTGGTACTAACAACCTGCATCTTAAAAGTTGTTGCTACTTTTGTGTGATTTTAGGGAGCTTTAGCCTAAGAGGCAAAGGGGGTTAGCCAGTTCAATTTTCTCAAGCATGTTAGTGAGGGCAGCGATTTTTGTCGTCAAAGTGTCCATTGGAAGGGAAGGTAAGGCATGTAGTTCACCTCTCCTTGGGGCACAGGAAGCGGGATATGTGACACGAAGGCAAAATTGTACCTAATGAAATAGTTCAATACTTTTCTTAGAAATAGGAATATATAAATCAGACTTAATGGGACACAAAACAATGTAACTTTAGGTAAAGCTTGCAAAGTGGAGATGGAGTTAAATTAACACTGATATTAGCACTAATGAAGCCTAAATAAGGACAGCATGTGGGTGGAGGTGGAGGAGTTAATCATCAGGGAGAGAGCGACGTTGAATGGAAGCCTTTAGTTTGTTTTTCTTTTTAATGTGGTCTAAGTAAATCGAACCTGAGATTCGGTGATCCATGAACGGAGTGTAGCACCGAGACGAGGCGCTTGGTTTGACCTGGCGCTCATGAGCAATAGAAAAAATGGGAAGAAAAAAGCCGAAGTACTCTTTTATTGACGCCCATTTTGTTCTTTGAAGAAAATTAGTGTAATTGTTTTCCTTTTTATAGCACATAACCTTTAAAGCACTAGTTACGATTTATTTGAGGAAATAAAAACATATAACGTGTGGAGAAGCTATTATGGTTAGTGAAGTAGTGTGGAACGGGACTTTGCCCAAATGGCTTAATTGAAGAGGTATTAATGGGAACGCTTGTCTTTGACAATGTTGTCAACTTTCCTCTGCTTGAGGAATAGGTGTAGAATGTTATCCAATATTGGTGCTTGATACGTGTAAAAGATTGACGGATCTTCGTCTTTATATTTCAAGTTAGTTTCTTTTTTTACTGACCTTACTTGTTTCCAGCCGATTCGTGGGACTGACTGAGCCCAAGAGGTATCATAATGCCATTTTATTGCTTCTCTTAAGTATCATCGTCTATGAAAAGAGATCACTTTTCTAATTGCCAAATTGACGATTTAAAAAAAACCCTTGCTGAAGGATAGAAAATTATATTATGTGGCAATGTGACCAAGTCCTAACGAGATAAATTGCTCTATTTCATTATGGGTTAGTCAATTAAATTCTTAGGTAGGTGATCTCCAGGTCGATACATTACCTTGAATCAAAGTTGGGAAAATCTTGATTTATTTTTGATATCTGTTCATAATTCCTCTAAATTGCGAAATTGTAGATAAAAAGATACCCATTTACCAAATATATTCATAATGAATAAAGTTTGGAAATTATTTATCAGATTTTAGTGTTTGCTTGATCCTTGGTTAAAATACACGCGATGCTTCAATTAATTTTATTTAGGATTGCTCATTTTTAATTGGTCACATTTGGGAGTGCTAATTGTCATAATTGTTAATGTTCATTTAGAAATTGTTTACATTAGGGAAGTGCTCATTTTTATTACTCACATATTGAAGTGTTCATTTTTAACTGGACACATTTAGTTATGCTAATTTTATTGGTCACATTTGGGAGTGCTAACTTTCAATTCTTAATATTTGGAATTGATAATTTTTAGTTGGTCACCTCTGTGAGTGCTCATTTTTAGTTGTTTACATTTTGGATGGCTCATTTTTTATTAGTCCCATATTAAGTGCTCGCATTTAATTGGTCAGATTTGAAATTCTATTTCTTTTTTTTCTAAATTTCGCTTGTTCGAATATGATAGTGATCTTATTTATTTTTTAGGGCGTAACAGAGTGGAAAACAATCTTGGGCGAATTTAAATCACAGAAGGTGTGATTAGACGTTTTATGGAGCAAAGAATTGGGTCCACTTGAAGTCACTGGTATGCAATCTAGAGACCCATGGTTCCTGCTCTGCAGGACCACCCTGAGAGAAAAAAGGCCTCCAAATTGGTCGAAATTGGTAGTGAACCTCTTTACTAGATTGAATTTAGGAGTCAGCAATCTTATTTCTTCAAATTTAGGGGGGCTAGTTCTTATTTGAAGAAATTGGTTAGCGCTCATCATAACTTAGTCAAATTAAGGAGTACTGCTCTTTAGTAAGTCAAATTTCGGATTTCTCTTTTAATTGATAGAGATTGGGAATACGCGTATTTAATTATTTCAATTTAGTACTGAAGTCAAAACCTGGTCAAATTTGCCAGTGCTCTTCTTTTCTTTGCTAGATTTGTGAGTCTGTCAAATTTAGGAGAGCCTTTTTTTGTTTGGTCTAATTTGTAAGCGCAATCTTGGCTGGGTAAAATTCTTGACTAATCATTTTTATTTGGTTAAATTTGGAACTGTTTCTCTTTACATAGTCAAATTTGGAGGTGCTCATCTTGTAATTAAAAACGGCCTATTACTCCTCAATCAAATTCTGGATTGACAACAGCTTCATTGGATAATTTTTTATTAGTGTTTCTCTTTGCTTAGTCAAATGTGAGGGCGATCAACTTCAATTGAGCTAAATTGGAGTCATTATTTTTACTAAGTCAACCACGAGTGGTATTTAATTTTAATTGATCTTAAATGAATCATTCTTTGTATATTTACCTTCTACATTGTTGTGTTCAAAGAAGAGATGGTCTAAATGGCCGCGGCCAAATCACGACTGTCCAACTCGCCGTAGCCATCTTGCCAGGTTTGCTAACTATTCTTTTCATCTTCAGTGTAAGATAAGTTAAGTTAAATCAAGTCATTTAAAGTCAAGTTAAGTTAAGTTATCACGTGCACTGTGAGGGAAGAAGTAAACGTCAAAATATCCGATTGATACAGTTAGTTCAATTTGATGATTTAGAACTAAATTAGATTTTTCAGTCGATAAGCGAGTGTCATGCATGAAAGTGTATTGCGTATGTATGTTTTTTGTGGATCTTCGTGTATTCACGTGCATGTGACTACATATGCCTGCAATCAAAGTTTTAGCGTTGTTTGTATGTTTTTGTAGGTGCGTTGGGGAAGGTTTACTATATCTGTCTTTGTGTCTCTTACCTCCGTCAACATTACAGTTTAGGTTGACTGAGGACCTCACTGGGAAGGAACCGATCACCCCGTTGGCCTCTTGGCCCTCGCTGTTCGTGATGAAGACTCGGCGAGGCGGATCTGAAAAACAGAGCGGTCGTCATTGTGGATTCGAAGTGGCATTTGCTAACTGCCTCTCTTTATCCCTCGCTCCAGATGACACACAAAGGGATAGGACTGAATCATTAGTCACTGGGGTGGGCCAAGCTCCCCCTCTTAGTGTAAAACCTATCTCTTAACCACCCGATCTCTGCTACACTTGATTTTAGAGCATTTACTTGTATTTATTTCTCAATGTCGAAATAATGAAAAAAGGAGAGTCTGCAACTCAATACTGATTCAAATTACGTCATTGGTGTGTCCGAAATTGGTCTCCTCGACATAGTGAAAAAATTGTGCTTGAAAAAACAAACACGAGTCTAGTGAAAACAAACAGACAGAAGGGTACAACTGGACCTTAAAGAGCGATTGTTCCCAACGCCATATGAAGATTTTTTCGAAGTTATCGGTGTACATATATGGCCCAATTCTTTCTAAACGTGTTATTAGTTTGTTTTTTTGTTTTTTATCAACATTCTACAGACAACAATTTTCTTTTATAGGGGATGACCTCTAGTTGAATGTGGTATACGAAATCCGGTGCATTCCAGCATAGAACCACGCCTATAAGTTCACCCGTAAGGGAAACTTCATCCATTAAATGACCACACCAGATGTGACTTAACTTCCCTCATTTTGGAAGCAGAGGTTCCATTCGGTGAGGCTTAAACTCCTTTATTCAATGAGGGATTCGAGACCGTTAGTACACACTCTTAAAATCCCTGAGATAATGACAAATGACGAGAAAAGGCCAATTTTAAATAGACTTTTCCAGAGGAGGGCTCAATTTCAGACAACAAAGATAAGACCAAGAGCAAAGAGTCCCAAAACTACAAAGACACACTGATTCACTTAAAGTTGGGCCAATTTGTGGTAATGTAACTTTTGAAATAGTCATCTAAACAATTTTTGAACAACTTAAAACCACGCAAGAGGCCTTGAATTTCCTCTAAAACAGAGGAAAGTCTTGAAAACTGGACTACCTTCAAGTTTATAGTCCCACAAATAGTCACACGCATATGTAACCTCCATTCATTTTCCCTAATCTCTCCACTTTGTTATGGATATTCTTTAAAAAAAAAAAAACTAGCAAAGAATTCTACGTAGTTTTAGGTGTTTTTTTATTAAGGCCCCCCCCCCCTCTAAATACAATCAACTCATTTAGAGAGTTATTATTATTAACATCTATTTTGGTTATGGCATCAAATTGACACAATTTCATGATCTTAACCTCGTCGAAGGGAGCCAGAATTTGAGACTTGAATTTGTTCTCTTAATCGTCTTGTTCTCAAAATCACGTCACGCTTAATAAGATGTGACGCTTGACTCTTGATCCCAACATAACGTCACGCTTAAGTCTTGTTCCCAACATCACGTCAGGCTTAGTAAGAGGTGAGGCTTGAGTCTTCTTCCCTACATCGCGTCAGGCTTAGTAAGAGGTGAGGATTGAGTCTTCTTCCCTACATCACGTCAGGCTTAGTAAGAGGTAAGGATTGAGTCTTCTTCCCTACATCACGTCACACTCAGTAAGAGGTGACGCTTGAGTCTTCTTCCCATTCCACTTCTACACCAGAGAAGGCGGTGTCGGGGGAGGGAAATTCCCCTGCTACAAATTGAAACCTGTAGTAGTGGTGTGCCCTCCATGCCCCAGTGCCCCGAGAGAAACTGGTGCCTCTTTCTCAGGTCATCTTTGGCACCTCTTTTAAATCTCCCCCTGCTTTTGTCGCGACTGTTTAGACCCAGCGATGGGCGAATGAGGGCGTTACACGCCTTAATAATTTAACGTTCTACTTTAGGGTTATGTGGATATGGATAGCCCATAGACATGTTCGGAAATAGAAGAGGGGATAATTTTATGGAGTTCCTCGTAAAAAACTCATTTCAGGAGACCAGTTTCGAAACTGACGGGTTTCCATCTTCAGTCCAAGACAATGGCTATGACGTCTTTAAGTCTTGGTGAAGTATCAATTAAAAACGTGAATTGCAGTGAAAAGGTGTTAAGTAGTGATGAGATAGGTATATGTGAAAGCAAATGTATTAGGTTTTAGGTGCGACGCTTGACCGGCTAACTCCCTACATTTTTATTCATAATCCATGGTCGAATTAGGCTTCATTTCTTAATGTTTCGTCGAATTAAGAAATGAAGCATATCGAAGGTTGAGGCCTGTAATTTGGGTCACCCTGTATTCCCAGCTTTGGTTTCACACATCAATATTTTTATTTCATACATTTGAAACAGATTAAATACAAATTTTCTCCTGTTTTATTTTTTCTATGTCCGTCACATTTTTTGTTTCAAATTCTTTAATAATTAAAGATATTAAATTCGATTTGATTTGTCTCAATAATTTTGCTTTATTTATTTGCCTTTTATAAAGTTCCTAATTATTGAACTCATTTTGGAATATGAAATTAATTAGATTATGGACACTAAGCTCTATATACAAAACAGATGAATACCACTAATATAATACCACTAATATAATAATGAACTGCCGATGAAATTAATTGCATATTAAATTGCCAACAGTAAATTAGGTGACACAATTTAAAATCGGAAATAGATGAAATTTATTACTGAATAAATCTATTGAAAATTCCTATTCTTATTTCAAATTTTGGTTTCTGTTTTGTTTGCAGGTTGATAATGGTAAAGGGATGATGGCCGTAAATGGTCTTCTGTTGATAAAAGTCCCTCGGTTTTGTTCTCTAATCGTAAGAAGTCGGATCCTGTTTAGTTTGATCGTGAACGCACTACCTGGATGAGGGATTAAGGCCAATTTAATGGTGTAAGTTTACAGACATTGGTAGAAGTTTTGAGACTACTATGTTTTGTTTATATAAGAAAACAAGAAGAGCGGCTTCGCCACTCCTCCTTTAAGGAGGAACTTGCGTTCGCAGGCAGACCTATGGTCTGTTGCAATGGCCTTTTTATTCCCAAACTTTAAAATATTTCCACTACATATTTTCTAAGAACTTACTCTTGGTGCATCTGTTTACACATTAATGCTTATTTTCTAGCCCGAAAGGCAGGAATAAAGCCTTTATCGGATTTTGGAAGGAAACACGAAAAAAAACGATCCTCATGATTCTTTTTTTCTCCATCTAAATTGACTCAAATAATTTCAATTTGCTATACTCGTTTTAAGGGGCCAGGAACTATTTCCTCCTGATAAAGTTTCAAATTGAAAATCTATTTTCGAATTAACTTTGTAAAAACTTTCGAATACACTAAAAAATAAAATACAAAAGCAGCTATGCCTAAACACTAATAAATTTATGATCTTCAAATTTGTAATTCTTTTGTTTAAAGATTAAAAAAACATTCGATATTACATAGTTATATAGTCACAGGGAGCTAGCAAGGACTACCTAGTCCACTCAAAGGCCGGCCACTCCCATTCTCTACTAATATGCTGGTAGTCTTCGTTTAGATGCTTACTCATGTGTAATCCACAACAGGTTTTTTTTGGTTTTTTTAATTAAGGGGCTATCTGGCGACTGCTGACTTAGGAATTAGTCGCCGTAAACAAACAGCCTAGTTCTAGGCTACTTTAAAAATTAAACAGGAAACAATAAAAAGAAATAACAATAACAATAAAGAAGCAATAACAAAAACAATAACAACAACAACAACAAACCGGGTTAAATGAAAGGGAGAAGGCCAGTCTCCCCCAAAAAGTCAATAAGTCCAGTAGTCATGGTGCACGCACTCGTCCCGAGTACAAGGGACAGGCGGTAGCGACCCCGCCCATCCCGGTACCGAGACAGGTATCGTGCGCGAAGATCACCCAGACTGGGACATTCGACAAGAATGTGCCGAACAGTCTGGGGGACGACGCAGTCGTTGCAATAGTGCGCAGGCGAGCGCTCCATCAAGTAGCGATGCGTCACACGAGTGTGTCCGATTCGAATACGAAAGAAAGCAACCTGAAGCCGCCGCAGCATTGGGGGATAGGTCCATGGGAACAGTCGAGGCGCAATGGCACGCAACTTTAAGTTCCCCTCGACCGTCTCCCATCTTCTTTGCCAAGCAGTCCGAAGAGCTGCCCGTATTCCTGCCATGTAGTCAGTGTGAGGAAGAGCGAAACGCTGGTCCGGTCGCAGAGTCCTCGCAGACTCTTCGGCGCCCTCATCAGCGCGCTCATTCCCCGCAATTCCTACATGTCCAGGAACCCAGCAGAAGATAATCTCGACATCTGCCCGGCTCGCCAAAACCGTGGCGTCACGGATTTCGCGAACCAGGGGATGCGGAGATTCCAATGCCCCGAGAGCACTCAGGGCGCTTTGTGAGTCGCTATAGATCACAATCCGGTCTCCGAACCGGGCACGTCGCGTAATCTCCCGTACCGAGTGGTGTATTGCCACCAGCTCGGCCGTGAAGACAGACGCAGCGCCTGGTAGAGCCCCGCTGACTTCAAACAGAGGGGATACGGCGTGGAAGCCGACCCCCTCTTGGGACTTGGAGCCATCCGTATACACTGGTACGGTACCAGCGTGACACAATGTGTGCTCCAAAAAGGTCGAACGCAATACTCCCGGCGCAGTACAAGCTTTGGGAGCAGAGGCGTGGCGACAAATAGCCAAATGTGGTACCCTCCAGGGTGGCATCCTGGGCAGAACCAGGGGCGCCACCGGCCCGAGAGCTATATCTACCTCTCGAAGGAGTTTCCTGGCCCTAAACCCAAAGGGCTTAGGGTATGACTGGCGTCTCTCGGCGGCATAGGCACCATCGAGATCAGCTGCGGATGCAGTGAGAGCTGCTGGCGACTGAGGGAGGCGCCGGGCTCGCGCGTACAGGCGAGTGATGCACTGCACGCGGCGCAAAGCGAGTGGCATCTCCCCAGCATCGACCAACAGGCTCTCAATGGGGGAAGTGCGGAAGGCACCGGTCGCAAGGCGAAGGCCGGTGTGGTGGATTGAATCCACCTTCCGCAATAAACGCTCGGCTGCGGATGCATAAAACTCGCATCCGTAGTCGAGCTTCGAGCGAACAAAGGATCGATAAAAAAGTAAGGCGGTAGCCCTATCAGCGCCCCAAGTGCTGAACGTCACGGAACAGAGAATGTCCATGGCGCGGGTACAAGAGACCCTAAGGCTGCGAATATGAGCCTCCCAGGTGAGGCGTCGGTCGAATACAAGACCAAGGAAACGGTGCGACTCAACCACATCCAGGCGCATCCCATTAAGAAACAAATCTGGGTCGGGGTGAAGCCGTGGATGGCGGCAGAAGTGCACCACCTTAGTCTTGGCCAAAGAAAACCGAAACCTGTGCGCTTCGGCATAGCGAGAGACGCGGTTCAATGCCTGTTGGAGTCGACGCTCCAGAGTTGGCATCTGGGCCGCGCCAAAAGAGATCGAAAGGTCGTCCACGTAGAGCGTAGCGAGAACATCTTCTGGCAGCACCGAGGTAATGCCGTTGATGCTCAGGGCAAAGAGTGTGACACTGAGGACACTTGCCTGCGGGACACCCTCTTACTGCTCCTTTGGGCCGGAGAGGGCTCCCCCCACCCGTACGCGGAATCGACGATCTCGCAAAAATTCAGATATAAACATTGGGAGGCGTCCCCTCGCCCCCATCGTGTGAAGAGTGTCCATGATACCGTATCGCCATGCGGTATCATAGGCCTTCTCCAGATCAAAAAACACCGTGGCGTAGTGCTGTCTTCGAAGGAAAGCCTCACAGACGGCATTTTCCAGTCGGAGCAGAGCATCCGACGTGGAGTGGAACTTACGGAAGCCGCACTGTGCAGAAGACAGATGGCTTCCGCTGTCCAGGAAATAGGCTAATCTAACATTTACCAATTTCTCCATCAACTTGCACACGCAAGAGGTTAGAGAGATTGGGCGGAAACCGGTCGGAGTAGAGTGATCTCTCCCCGGCTTGCGAAAGGCGAGCACAGTAGCGATTCGCCAGGAGTCTGGGAGAAGACCTTCCACCCAGATCCTGTTGAACAAATTTTAAAGAAAGGCCATGCCTCGCTCACCCAGGTGTCGAAGCATGGCCTACGGGACATCTTTTGACCATCGAGGGTGTCCGCGCACGAAGCGAGAGCGGAACGCAACTCACTCACGGTAAACTTGTCGTTGAAGGGTTCTCCGCCTCTGGAGGTAAAGTCCAGCCGGCGGCCTTCCGCGACATCACGACGTGCATTGAATGCTGGCGGAGCAGCATCACGGCTAGAGAATGCGGAAAAAGCGGTCGCTAAGGATTCCGCCACGGACGCGGGGTCCGAGATTACGGTCCCATTCTCCTGGAGAACGGGAGGGGGGTCCTGCGAGAACTTGCCCCGAATCCTTTTGACTCGCTTCCACACCTCAGCTAAAGGGGTCTTCCCGTTAAGTGAAGACACGTATGCCCGCCAAGAAGAGCGGCGGGCGTGCTTCGAAATATACCGGAACCTAGCCCTAGCCCGACGAAATTCAGCGACAGTGAAATCGTTCGGGCGGCGCTTATAGCGCATGTAGGCATAACGCTTCTGTTTGAGGGCCGTCTCACACTCGGCCGACCACCATGGGAGTGGTCGGCGTGCAAAACGGCCAGACGTCCTAGGAATAGTAGTCAGGCCCACGGCGATGAGGTTGCCGGAGAAGAACTCAACGGCCTCATCTATCGACCTAAACTCCTCGACTGAGATAGAGAATTCAGTCATTTCCTGAAATGCAGGCCACCGCGCCCGCGCCAAGCACCACCGAGGTGGTCTCTCAGGCGGCAGTTGCCCTGAAAATGATATTTGAATGGGAAAGCACAAAGATAGGTCAAGGCAAGAAAATGAAGCGGTTCTCGGACAGTGATGCGTAAACTCATCCACGTTTAGGACGCCCATCTCAAGCTCTTCGATCAGATCGGCAAGGACTTTTCCCCTGGGATTTATGGAGTAATCTCCCCAGAGAGGATGCCTGCCGTTCAGATCTCCAAGCAAGAGATAGGGCCTCGGCAACCGTACCACGACGCGGCGGAAGTCCCCCGCGTCGAAGTCAGCTGACGGTGGAAAGTACGCAGAAATGATAGTATACCTCCTATCCAGGTTCAACTGAACAGCCACTGCCTGAAAGGAGGTATCTAAAGAGAAAGGAAGAACGGAGACATCATGCCGGGTGTAAACCGCGCATCCCCCAGCCCGGCCATCCCGCGGTGGTGGGGTCGCAAGACCCTTATACCCCGGGAGGGCAGGCAGGGGGAACGCGCCTAGCATGGTCTCCTGCCAAAAAATAGCTAACGGGGAACGGGACGAGGCGAGCCTCCGCATCTCCTCCCAGTTGGCCCGGAGTCCACGGCAATTCCATTGAAGGAATATGCCCTCCAGGCCTAGCTCGGAGGAGACGCGGGGGCCCTCCTTGAATTGAAGACCCTCACGGGAATGGCGGTACGCTTCCCAGGGGTAGAACCCCGGGCGCTGTTGGCCGGACAAAGCGCTGGAGGCGCTGTTGCCTTTGAGGACTTATTGGGGGAGGTTGGGCTCGCCATGCGAGTCTTTTCCTCCCTCCGCCTCGAAACCTTAGGCGGGCGCTGTGGCTTCGGAGGCGGGGGGCCTTCTTTTCGAGGAACCACCGTCTCCGAGCCACTCGCTCCACCTCGGGGCGTGGGCGAAGGAGCCGAAGCTCCTTTGTTGCTGTCCTCCTTTCGGGGGACAGCTTTAGGAACCCCTGAAGATGGCCTAGCGACCATCTTCAGGGGTGTTGCCTCCTGTGAGTCTAACGACTCGGTGGAGGCGCGTGGCCGTTTCGCCTTACGGGAAACGGTCACGCTAGGGGAAGAGGGGGGAGCCCTGGTTTTAGCCGGGGCTGGGTATGAACCCTTTTTGCCGCCAGCTTTACCAGGGGAGCGCCCGGGTTGGGTAGAGCCCGCAGAAGGGCTCCCAATGGGCGCGGAAACAACCGTGGTCGTTGGCCTGGATGGGCCAGGAGCAGAGGGTGCCTTTCGAACTACTGAGGCATATGACGTCCCAGGCAGAGCTGGTCGCTCCAGGACCAAGTCCTTAGCCTCGTGGAATGAGAGTCGTTCCTGGGCCTGAACGGCCAGGATTTCTTTCTCCAGGAGATATGCACCACATTGCTTCGAAGAAGCAGGGTGCGGCTCTCCGCAATTGACACACTTGGCCACACACGATTTGGACTTATCGTGTGCGACCTTGGAGCAATTTACACAGACTTCGGGTGACCCCGATTTTGCACGTCTACATGAGCGATTCGTATGGCCAAAGCGGTGACAGTAATAGCACCGCCGCGGCAGTGGCACGAATGCCTTCACGCGGTAGTGGTACCAACCGGCACGCACCGACTCAGGGAGCTTGTCACTGTCGAACGTGACGAAGAGTTTAGGGGTGGGTCTCGAAGCCCCTCCCTGTTTTCTCATCACACGTTCGACCTTGACCGCCCTTATGGTCAGCCAGCTCTAGGGTGATGTCCTCAATGGAGTAGTCAACGAGTTCCCTCGCATAAACTACTCCTTTTACAAAGTTCATGGTAGAGTGCGGCGTCACACTCACCGGGGTGCCATGAAGTGTCCGAAGAGCACTTATCTTGGACGCCTCAGCGGGATTCGCCGCATTCGCCAGAAGGCTGCCGTCCGAGAAACGGGTCACCTTCGGCTCTCTACCAATTGCACTAGCTAATCCTCTCCTCTGATGGATCATGTTGCCCTTGGATAACATGGTTTTATCAGTGGAGCGAATAACGAGGAAGCGTTTGAAGCCAGCGGGCTCGAAAACGCCAGGTAACCTCTGAATGAGGGGCCCCGATGTCATCGAGGCTCCGCCCTGTGCACTTTTGGTGTTAGTCTTGGTCAGGGGCTCCGCACACGAGGGGGTAGAGGGGCCGGATGTGCCGATCTTGGCTTGGTCGCCTACCAAAGTGGCAGCAGACCCATCCGTCCCCGCAGCCCCCGCGGATGGAGAGGAGCCCCGAGTCTTTTTCGTCTTTTTAGTCTTCTTTGTCTTTTTCTTTTTTGGAGAGGAGGGCGGGGAATGAACCCGCTTTTCACCTCCGCCGGCAGTAGCCCCCAGGCCAGATGGACCGGCCTCAGCCAGGTCCCTCTCTGAAATGGAGAAGGTCCTGGTTGTCGTAGGGGCACCTGTCGGAGGAGATCCCTCCCCTCCTTTTACTGCCTCGGAGCTCTCAGCCATTTGAGGACGACCTTGCATAGGGTCGGATTCGGGTTAATTTAGTTAATTAACTGTTAATTTAGTTTTAAAAACTATTCACAATACTAGCATTTACTACCTACGCGAGGAGTAGTTTCATTTATCGATGCTTTTAGGGGTGAAATTACTGTGAGCTATGTTCGTTCGAAACCTGCGTCCTTTCCGTTTAAAACCGTGGTTGCGTACGATACCATGGTCTTACTTAAATCTTTTCTCATTATTTACGTTTTCAAATTTATTTAGAATTTTAAATACTTCGATAAGCTCTCCTCGCAATCGCCTGGTTTTGAGTGTTGGTAGTTTTAATATATTTAATCCTTTGAATGCCTTACGTTGAATTCTTTCCATTTTATTGATTTTAAATCTAGGTAGATAGGTAAGTTGACAACACTTGTATCGCTAAATTAAAATTTAATGGCACGACAATTTCTTCTAAAGATTTGTTAAAAAAAATCGTTAGCGGTCACACTAACACACTTTGAATTTCTTTTAAATGCGCCGGATAGATTAAATCAGGACCTGGAAATTAACTGGATTTGAACTTACTGATTTGCCATTCTTATTCCCTTATATATCCTTTCCCGAACTGGCTGCACCATTAGCGGGAAAGTGACCAAATAGAGGGATACTTTTCTGCCCCCGTCATGCGGCACGACTTTTCAGCGTGCCCATCTTTGAACTTTACAGACACAGGAGAAAAGTTGTACCCTTCTTACTTTATTCTCACACTGGACTCAGATCTTTCATCTTTATTTTGAAATAAACGAATACCCAATTTTAGTGAAAATTAAAACACGTGAATATCATATCAGAATTATAAAAATTGAATAATGCTTAAATAAAATTTATATTTGAATAGTAGACATTAAACAATGATTCAAGTTTATGTAATTAATCATGATGTTTTTCTGTCTTAGAGAGAATTTTAAGTTTGCCCTTTTAAACTTTCATACATTAAAGATGAGAGGAAAAATCTTTGGAAATTATGGAGGAAAATAGAACTACTTCCCACACTTTTTGAGCAAAAGAAAATCAGAGAAGGAAGACCCTTTAATACTCGATTCCCAATTGGAAGACACCTGAGAATTATGGCATTAGTGAATATTTCCGGCTGTGAATTCGACCCTAATTTTCGTAGATGTAATCATACAATAGATTTTCAAGAGCTTGAATTGATTTATACCATCAAATTATTGGAACATCATGCTAACTTCATTACCTAGCCACAGGGCGGGCATGCCACCCCACTCAGTGCCGATACAATACTGGATAATTAGGGCAGGGTTGGAGTCAGGAAGGGCATCTGTTCGTAAAATACCTGCCAAAGCCTTAATGGAGGAGGCTTTTACCAACTGCACTAAACAGAAATCATTGGAAATGACTCATCAAGAGTGGCGACTGTGAGTACGCAATAGCCGAGAAGAAGAAGCTCGGTGAAAAATGACCAGCAATGCCCAACATTTACTAACGTTGGATCCCACTTGATCTCTCTAAACTTGAGATTGAAGCTATTAAATTCCTCACGTTTAAAATTTGGCACTTTAACATCATTATAGTCTTTGTTATGATTTATATTAATATCGAACTCTATTGATTTCTGACCGTTAAAACCTTTACATTCCCTGATACTTATACTCAGAATAAGATTAACGTTTTTAGTTAGAATAAATTTAGGATATTTTCCCCTCGGTTCGGTTCGTTGAATAATTGTGTTAAGTAGTTTTCTTCGATAAATTCGAATAGTATCTGCCCCTTCCCGTCTGCATTTAACGTTTCATAGTTAATATTTCTAAAATTTAAATCCCCAATTAATAAAGTGTGATTATTTTTAATGTTACCACCAATAATATTATATAATTCATGGTCAATCTTGATCTGTTGTGATGAAGGTATATACATTACAAAGAAATTGATTAGAAAACCATTCGATTTTATTTCGGTGCATATTACCTCAACTTCTTACAGAGAGTCAATTTTAATTTCGGTCCAACTTATATTATTTTGGTGTGCAGTAGTACTCCTCCACCCCGTTTATGCGTACGGTATTTATTGATTACTTTATATCTAGGAAGTAGCAAATCACCGATATAGTTTCTCCTAGATGTCTCCGCCCATAATTCTGATATTGTTATAAAGAGGAAGCTGTGTATGCGCATTAAACATTTAAATTCGTCTAGCTTATTTCAAATATTGTGCGCGTCAGACTACTAGGCATTTAAATTTGTTTTTAAAAAGGGTACATTATTATTACGGTGTGGTGAGCCACTCTCCCTATGTGCTCTCTACTGTTCGAGGATGTTCTGTCCGAAACTTTACAAGATAATTATTAATTATTCTTCCCAGCCTTGCTGCTCCCACCCCGATGAACTACACTCACTCTTCCTGGCAAAGAACTTTAAGAGAGTTGTTAATATAGGATGCTCTTGCGTAGAAAACAATCGCTGCACCTATTGTCGGATGGATACTCCTTTCCTTCAGCTTTTGTATCAGTTGTCGGTACTTTGCTAGAAAGTTCGTCGGATATTGTAGATAATACATTATTAATACCGATATGCATTATATAAGCTGTGTCCTGGGTTTCTCCGCTTGTGAAATCTTTTAATCCGATTTGTATCGGATCCCTATCGAACCGTAACGAACTCATCATCTCTAGTGCCAGAAAGCCGGCCAGGCATTGCTATCTCGAACGGCCGGATAGCCGCGGTCGAAGGTTGTCTTTCATCTCGCTGTGCACCTTCCGTTGCCTGAGTATCGGAATCAACCAAGGCGTAGGGTCGCTGATCATCCGCCCTGTCATCTTCTGACTGACCATTCCCTACCTGAGTGTAGACCTCCATCCTCAAGGACTGAAAATTAAATCACAACACCTTTATTATCTGTTCGAGAGACATAATTTTGACTTCCAAATCCTTTCTCATTTCGCAGCTCCTGTAGCTTCTACTCGTTCCGATGAAGTGGCAACGGGGAAAACGCCATTACAGAAGAAGCAAGTTCACTTTGTGGCGGAATTCCTACAGAGAAGTACACCGTAAATAAGAGAGAGAGAGGTGCAGAGAGAATGAATGATCAGTTGATCCACACAACGGAAGCTAAATTAATTAAGTGAGTATTCCTGAAGAATTTAGGGAGCGGATTTAGGCTAGTAACACGGACAATTCATATCTGTTTTTATGAACTTCACTCTTTTGCCTTTTTAAACTCTAACGTAACTCTTAGAGCTAAATTTGCTAAAAACTTAAAATATTCTTGGGTTTTCACCAAAATAAGAGAAAAAAGAAATCTATTATTATTCAAAACCTCAACAAAATCATGTTCATAAAATATAGTGCTACGGTTTAATAGAACAGATCAAACGTTGAATTATGTTTTATTATTTTTGTATCATAATTTTAAAGTGAAATACAGAAAAGTTTAGAGCCCAAACTCATTTTATTAATGAATACAATAAAGTGATTGAAGCTTGTTCTCATTATTTGCAATGATGTCCCTTGTTATTCAATACTGCTTGAATGCGTTTTTGCATGCTTGAGACCAAGTTTGCGATAGTATCTTAACTGATATAACTCCATTTTTTTTTCAAAATCACATGAAACAGGTCTCAATTAAATGTCTTCTCTTGATGAAAAAACCGCAATGGGACAAAATAGTATCTCAATAACAAGTAGAAAATAATAAAAAGATCCCGCAGTGGGACAACATTAATAAAAAATACAAATTAAACAAAATAACAAATGGATAATGTCAGTTCACCGGGAATCCACGCACATACATATCTGACTAACATTTCCTTTTTTTTCTCACTATTACCCTTCACCCTCTCTTGCAACTCCTCTTCATCTTATTCTATCTTTCTCTTTCAAGTTTCAAGTTAGATTATCGCCCACAAATTCTCCTTTGAGTTCAAATATGGCTAAATCCCAAGAGAAGGTCTCAAACGTTCAATCTTAATTTCAGTCAAAAACTTTGTTATTCCTTTTACTTTGTGACAAGGTTTGGTATCGTGTTGGAAAAAGGAGCTGTTGAAGAAATTTTAGTACTATTTTAAGTTACTAACAGTGTAAAGGAACAAAATAGTTAATGCATCAATTCCCATAGATAAGAAGCAGCCCCAGAATGGAGAG
Source organism: Ceratothoa steindachneri (assembly GCA_963969495.1). Taxonomy (NCBI): domain Eukaryota; kingdom Metazoa; phylum Arthropoda; class Malacostraca; order Isopoda; family Cymothoidae; genus Ceratothoa; species Ceratothoa steindachneri. The sequence goes on from OZ018329.1 coordinate 145,914,497, forward strand.
CGTCGGGATATTTTAGCGTGGGTACAACACAGGAGACGTGAAAGGCCTCCTCTTTTCTCCTTTTATGGAGTGGTCTTCCAGAAGCTCGAAACAAGTGGAAGTTGGCTTCGCCAGGGAATATAATTTTTTCCCCAGTCTTCAAAAGTTTATTCGTTAAGATTTTTGCAAAAATGGAGCTTTACCGTAAGGATAATTTTGGTTAGATGAGGCTTGTTAGCAGCCATTCTCAACTTGAGATCTTTGTCAAAAAGTCTCCGCTTCACTGTGCGTGCTGAAGCGTTAGCGCTTACCTCTTTCTAATCGTAATCACGCTTAGCAATGGAGGCAATCCGCTTTTCAAGCTGTGACTTCACAAGAAGGCGATTTTGCCATTTATTTGAAGCTCTTAGACATCCAAAAGACTTCGCCACTACAGTATAATCAGTTATTAATGATTTCAGGTCATTTTTGACCATAGCAACAATGTTTGCACGCTTTTCTTTGCGTAGAACCAGTTCTAGTATTGAAAAAGCGCAAACATTCACTTTTACCACCCAAAATATTACAAAGTAAAATATTTGTCATATTTTATCCTTATGATCGAATAGCAAAGCTCTAGGGACTAAAACATACCTTTTAAAAGAACAGAACTATAGAGAGATTTTAGATTCCGTGAATTAATGCAATTTTTTCTTATTAATTTAGAAATGCTGATTATTTAATAAACGTGGAAAAATGAAAGATCTAAAAATTATTCATATCACGTAAATTTGAAAGAAGAATGAAAAAATAAAAATATATTAGTCTCAAAACATTTTCCCATGACTGTACTTGTCTCTTCATCTCTCGAGTCTTTTATCTGATTTTGAGAAAGTGCTCGTGGGATCCGAACCATGGTTAATTTAGTTGCCTTTTCTCTTTCTATGCGTCTTTCTTCTTCATTTTTCTCGTTATTCATATCTAGTTGACTAGCACATTATAGAGCCATTTCGTTCGTTATACTCAGCCCTCGAAGGTGATAAAGGTCCATTAAATCGAGCCAAGCTTTCGTAATGCGCTCATTCATGTGTTTTTATAGCCGTTCTACGTTACCGTTTAATCCAGGTATTATTTATTTCATCGTGATAATGGTAAATATGGTATCATACAAGAATGCGATACTTCTTCCAATAGGGATTATTTAAATTTGCTACAATTCGTTGGAATTTTTCAGTCTTTCTAAATATTACAAATTCCCTATAATTGACCTAGAAAGAAAGAAGAAAACCATTTTGATCGTCCTCCCTTCTTTTCCACTATCTTCTTATGTCTTAAAGGGAGAGGGTAGGAGGAGTTGGGTAATAAAAGTATAGTGATGAGAAAGGTTAAGTTAACAGAGAAAAAAACATGAAAGGGAGTAGTTTAGATGGTTTACTGTATTGCTAAAAAAGAAGAGAATAAATTTATGGAATTAGTTACTATTCTGCTTCTTTATTATATCCGGGATCGTACTAATTAACGTAGGATCCGAACCATGGTTGATTTAATTACTTTTCTCCTTCTATGCGTCTTTCTTCTTCAATTTTTTCTTGTTATTCATATCGGAAAACCAATTATTCTCTTACTAGTCTTTTCACTTTCTTATGTTTTCATTGGTTTCTTGGTGTCGCTTTGTTGGGAAAACCGTCAATTATCTTGCCCACAAATTCCTATTATAGAATTTATCCTTTACTTACTGACATTCATACCGCTCACTTAATTTTTAATATGCTCTGCATTTGTACAAGTATTCAGACGTATTTTATTTTGACTTATCCTGTTTCCATGTGTGATTTTCTTCTTTTTTGTCCTCATTTGAGTTCTCTCCTCTTTGGCATCCAATACCGTACTTTACATTTGGTTGTTTAATTGTCTCCTTTAGGTTGGTCATATGATGTTTGAGGCCTTAGATTGGCTATAAACGTTTGGTCTTGTTTTAATTGACCAGTTTTTGACTTTGTTTTGGTTGAGTTTGTTTTTCCTATCGCAGGGTTTAAGTCTATCCATACTTGCGCGAGGATAGGGAATTGATACTGATGCCTAAGTTCTGTAATTATATTTATTAGGGCATAAATGGGCATAAAAATAAAAAAATACCTGGAGAATTACATTACGGGAGAAATGAGGGCATTTTTTATTGCTAACTTCTTTGTGTAGTTTCTGTTTTCTTTTCAGAAACTAATAGTTTTGCAGTTCTTTTGGCAACATTTTTTACCTGTTTTCTTTTGTTCTTTTATTGGCGGTGAAATTTTTATTCGATTATTTCAGCTTAGCACTTTTACTCTTTTGCTTTTTTCAGCTGTGTTGTTCCCTTTTATCATTCACTCTTTATTTGTCCCCTTTATCCATTTACACGTTGTATTAAACTTTCGTCCTTTCTTTTTGCTTTGTGAGTTACTCATCTGTGTATTTCTTTTCCATTCACACGTAATTTTATGCATTTTTACAGGAGACGTATAAATCCTCCGCCTCATCCGCGGAAGATTCTTGGGAGCGTTTGATGAGATATGAATTGCATAATCGACTTTCAAATTTTTACCTCAAATCAGAATATCACTAAAGTGGTTCACTGGGATCATTTGGACCGTTTAGATGCAGCACTTGGCCATATAAAGACCAGCATTAATCAATAAAAGAGAGCTCTTTCATCAAGACAAAGCGCGACATCATATCGCGAGTGCTTCCATAAAAATGCTAAACAATAGCGATTAGGCTTCGGATTTTCAGAGTAGGCATTGACGTTTAAAGTCAGAATTTTTAGTTTGTATTTTCTATGGTTTTAGTTAGGTGATGGATATCCTTTTTTGTTGTTTTCTCTTATTTCGCCTCTGTTTCCATGATAATCTTGTAAAATCTACCAGATATATTGTTTCATAAGTGTCTTCATATTACTTTCTCTTTTGTTGTATAGTGTGTTAACTATTTTTTTCTTCTTTTCGTCGTATTTCCATCTAGTTGTTTTATTTTGTATACCTTATAATAATTCTTAGATTCTCAATATTTTGGCGAAATAGTGGCTGATTTTCGACAAATGTTCTCAGATTAATTCTATCCCTCATATTTATATTTTCATTTATTTGCCTTCGTAGTTGTTTTTCTTCCCCCTTCTGAGTTTGATGCCGCAGGCTTGTGTTGTTTACTTTTCTCTACTTTATTGGTTTTAGTTCATTTTGCCGGTCTCTTCTCTTTCTTTTACGATTATTTTGGGCCAAGATGCTTGCTTCTGGTCGTTGTGACCTCTTCTCATATTTGCTTCTATTTTACCATGTTTGGGCATTAGGCTTTTAGCGGATTTACTCGTATTTTCTTTGGTGTCAATAATTTCAGGTGGATTTGGGGCAAATTGCTGGGGAAAAATGTCTCAACAGGGAAGCAAATCTCGCTCCAGCGGTTAGTTTTAGCATATTAAATGCAGATCCCTCCTGACTTTATGTGGAACAATTGAAGGCCGCATTTTTTCGCCTTCTTTACTATCCTCGTTTATGTGATAATATTTTTGAATACGCGAATATTTCGTATTATTTCTTTTGTCTTTGAAATTGTTAACATCAATGATTTATGCCCATTTTTAATTTTTTTATTGTTTTATTTTTTATCAGTTTAATTATTTTTGCCATGGATTTCTCTTTAGCGATACTATACATATATGCACAAGGATTCATATAGGATTGCCGGCTCTACGTTAACAACTTTGAGGGCTGTAATGGCTTCTTCCTTTGTGGTTGTCTCTACCTACACCTTTCTCCTGTCATGCGATGCTGATCAACCTTTTGAATTCAATTCTTAGTTTTCCAAACCATAGTTCAAATGCTTTGCTTCTTTTTAGCTTTGCATAATTTTTATTTTCTAGAAGAGGGATTCGAGTCGTGTTGTCCATTGTTCCGACTATTGGCTTGCTACCATGTTTGAGGATCCCCTTTTGATGATTTTAACTTATCATTCTGGTCTTGTCTCATCCGTTTGCTAAAGAGAACTGCTGTGAGATCAAATCGATCATGAGATGAATGGAGAATTGTTGTGGGCCCCGAGGAGAGATGATTTATGCCGGATTTATTGACAACTTCGCCCCTTTAAATGTTTGGATACCAGGATCGCTGACAAGATGGACGTGGAATGATATAATACCCCATCCGTTTCCCTGAGTGGGTCTTCCATCTGCAAGATTTTCGGCTTAGTCCGAATCCAGGACGAGCTGGCACTAAGATCTATTCTGAGCTAATCTTCAAACAGAATACTAATTTTGCCTTCTCACATCACCCACATAGCTTGAACGATTTGATGAGCGGCAGTCTTCAATAGACCAAGGGAGGACAGGTATCAGGTGAGGTGTGGTAGCTTATGCATTCATGTAAAAGACTATGGTTTACCTATGTTAAAATATCCCATTTTTAAAAAAACATGCTGGGAAGTGGTTAAAATATCCCTTTTAAAATCCCCACTAAGGGAGATAGAGTTTGAGTTTCATCAGATATATGTAGAATAAAATCGTTGTTTGTTCGTTCTCGTAAACTCTTTTACATGGTACCGGGTTGACTACAGCGGTGGGTATGCGTTACGGGTTCGATGAGTCGATTCTGACTCAGAAATCGATAGTGTATTTTTACCTCTTTGCAAAAGTCACCAAATTTTTCGAAGAGAATAAAAGACTTAAAATAAATCTACGTAAAAAGGGAAGAGGGAACGGGCATTTCCCTAATTACATACTCGTATTACCTATTCATTTTTTACAGTTATATCTGTTATAAATTGACTCTTAGATCTCTGCCTTAAGGCTACATAGCTATTCATAATCTATACTTAGGTTATCCGGATGATTTTCAGGAAATCTACTTTTCGTTTTTTAATACATCTCTTTTATTAATGAAAACCAGTTAATCTTAAAAATAGATTAATAACTATATGGTGAAACATTGTATAGATTAGTGCATAATGTTTCTGCGTAGAAATTAGAACGACTTTACGTATGACTTGCTATTAATGAAGGTCAAGTTAATATATTTACAAGGGGAGCGGTTTCGCCACTCCTTCTTAAAAAAGGAGCTTGCGCTTCGCTGGCAGACTTTCAGTCTCTGGACTACGGCCTATCATGATTCTTTTTTACCTCCATCTAAATTTGCTCTAATTATTTCCATGCCAAAATTTTTATAAATGTTCTGGACTTCAATATTTGTAATTTTCTTAGTTTTAAAAAATTCACAAAAATTCGATACTTATATCTATTTCTGAACTTCATCATTTTATTTTTTCGATATTATAAATGAATTATTAGAATTAACTTTGCTAAAAATTTTAAATAAACTTAGGTGACAACCGAACTAAAAGAAAAATCTTATTCAAACCTTAAAATATCTCATTCTTTAAATATAGATTAATGGAAAAAAAAGGGGTTTTATTTCTCTTGTCTAAAAAAATAACAATTACGATGATACATATTTATATATAAAGTTAATTTAACAAGTTAGTCTGATAGCGATTGCTAGAAAATGAAAGATACGAAAGAAAACTCTCAAGTTGATCTACATCAGCAAATTAAACTAAAAACGGTGAACCAAACGTTCGTTACACAAGCAGTTTAAGTTGCTGGTGTAGATCGACTTGGAGTTTTATTTCTCATCTTCTGGCAATCCTTATTTAAATGATCCATTGGGGAGGGGAGGAATTTTTGCTGTCATCTCATGCTCGTTGTTTTTGCTATGATTGGAAAGATAGATGTGTAAATTACTCTTGACTTTCTTGTTCTTAACACTTTTATTTCAAAGTTGGACTTGTTTTATTATATTTTGCCGGGCCTTGAATATTCGATGGTTTACATATGTTTTTTAGGTATCTAAAGTCAGGCGCAACCAAAGATAAGCTCCTAATATTCAAATCAAATAATATTTTATTTCCACCACTGCCATCTTTCTTCTTCCTATTTGTATAATCTTGATCTTGCAATTATTTATTTTAATCCTACATTTTTTTCTAAACATTGATATTCATGCTTTCAGGCTTCACCTCCAGTGCCATAGTTGGGGCGTGCCTGTAGGGAGAGCAAATTGTTTGCGTCACGTCAGGCGCAAAATGTATCCTTGTGGCAGTTTCCTTAACACAGGTAAGCATGTTCCTGATGTATATTATATAAAAGGTAAGCCTTAAGCAATCTTTCCTGAGGTACCCTTCGTTATGCCCTCCCAATACAATGTAAGAAAACCTATTTAACACATAGTCACACAGAATTTTTATTGGAAATCGAGGCAAGGTTAAGCCTGATGCTTTATACTTCAGCACCATCCGCCAACCCATATCGAGTGACTTTGACACGTCCTGCGAAACAACGTCTAGGTTTTGCCAATTATGATATATGTAGAGGTATAGCCGATGCATATATATCTATGAAGGGGATTTGATTAGCCAAGTAGTGTGGAATAGATCAAAAGGACGCTCAGTTGACCTGTCATTGGCTCCGTTGCTAGATGATGGGATTAAATTAATGAGAGAGAGGGAGGAAACCCGTTCAACTGATTACGCGAGCAAATAAAAAAAAGCGAGTTCAGATTTGCCGTCAATGTTTTAGCTATGCCAGGATGCTGATCTGGATTATTTAAAAGAGCAGTAAAAGAATAATATTTAATAACATAACAAAAAAAAGATCAATATTTACACAAGTTAAATGAAATTGGAATATCCAGGACTATGGGGTGCTCGATAGTCCGGCAGAAAAGGGACAAGCTAATGAGCTTAAGGCAGGTAAATGATCAAACTCGGATTGAATATTCAAAGGCTGCGCTGAGCCGAAATACCAATAAATCTTTATGGGATTACTGGATTAAGAGATCTGCACGCGTCGGCCTTGCAGAAGTTAATGCTTAGACGACGAAGTGAAGGGCCAATTCGAGGAGGAAAAATGCAGATGGTTGAGATTTACCTCGAAATACCTTGACTGTCGTGGTATAGAAAGAACCGAGTTTTGGCTGAAGTTCGTACGTATGGGTTGTTTACGTACTTTAGAACTCCGTGATTAAGTTTTATCTCTAAGAGTGCTATATTTTAATTATGATTATAATTATCTGATTATTACTTCTTTAATCTTTGAGGGTTTCTAGTACCTTGCTCAGCGTTTCGAGAATTGAATAAAAATTTGTTTCTGACAAAAAAATAAAACTTTAATAAAAAAAACATGAACCAATGGAATTTAATACACTACATATAGAGAAATGAATTCAACAAATTTAAGTGAGGCTTTATAACTGACGTACTTGAATTTATAGTTATGGTTGACCCACAACTCACTTTAATATAAAAATGCAAACTGACCTATGTACACTGAAACGGATACAGGCGTTTAAATACCTTTATAGATTCCTACTAGAATCGGGTTTGAGTCTGGCCGTGAACTCAATTGTTACGTTACCTCAAGAATATTGTTGCCGTAATGACGCGTGGATCAGTGCTTATAGCTGTGTTCTGAAGGGAGAAATCCTTTAAAGCCACAGAAGCCTTCGGAGCATGTGGCAGATGAAAAGACGCAAGGCGTCTGAAGGAAATGATCTCGCCATGGGACAGGGAAAAAAGTTTATTTTTCTCTTCAGGATACTCGGAGAATTATTCGCACCGGCGAGCGATGAGTCAATGTCTGAATCCTTTCACTCAGGAGAGTGCTGGATAGAGTTCACTCGGAGGCATTCCTTAAGGGCGAGGTCTATCTCTGCGCTTTGCAATACATCAGCATAGGAAGTTTATCATACGAGAGTAAGTTGAACTTGCTTCTTAAATCAGGTTAACTTAAATTCGGTGTGAGCACCAGAAGCGGGCTCGAGGATGAGACATTTCTTAGTTCCGGTATTCCTCAAGGATGATGACTATCTTTCTGCTTTGGAATACACCAGGATAGGGGGGATTCTCTGACGAGATTAGTTAAACTTGCTTCTTAAATCAAGTTAACTTAAAGTTCGTTGTGACCACTAGGAACTAGCTCGAGGATAAGCTTCTTCTTAGTCCCTTCTATTTTAGCCGGGCCTCCTGCCGGGGTCTTCGTCGACTTGATGACTAACATCATCTACCCTGTTTTTCCAAAAATATTTGTTTTTATACGTCACCCGCCCACTGGGGGTAAGGGAAGGAAGGGGGAGGATACGTGGACAGGCTACATTACGTCTCCTCCTTTAACGGTTTTTCTCAGCGCGTCATTCAGATAACTCTAGAGGGGAGCCTCTGGCTTTAGGACGACGCTCCTCTAATTTCGCCTATGTGGTGAAATTAAATACCAGCTTTTAGAGGAAATCTTGCTGTTTTAACTGATATTAAGGTCTCGGGTCCGACCTGAGCTGATTAGCGCATTATGTGGTCTGGCTGGGGCGAGAAGGGAAGAGATTAAGCGGTCGGGCTACGGCTTCTACACTGCAAGGAAGTTGTGGTTAACGACCAGTGGCTCCCTTGTGAGGGGGCGAGGGGGGTATCGATTCCCTTACATCGACGATGGAGTACTTGCACTGGTGAACGAGAAGAGCCGATAGTGGAGAAATCGACATTTGATTGGGGCGGGGTTCCGACGGGAGAGTTTCTTGCCTGTGCACTCTTGTAGACGAAAACAAAGCCAAATCGAGAAGAGACTTATCTCGTGCGTGATAGCGAATCGGTACTGAATTCACCCGGTCGAGCCTGGCGTTAAATAGCGGCTGGCGATGGAGTGAAATCGCGTCCGGCCACGGAGGGGATTCTCCTAAGGTAAACACAGGGCTAGAGGATGGACGCCTTCCAGACAGGAATTTGCGATAACAGATGTTCTTCCTCGCGATAAGTGGGAGGCAAGATTGCCTTAAGGCCTGAGGGAAGACCTCCATGAATAAACACAGCTGCGGTCCTAAAGCCTCTTCGTTTGGTTCTTAGGCCCGTTTCTCTCGTGCTTTGATCTCGTGTTTGATAGCCTCGTGGGTTTTTAGGGTCAGCTTTTCAACTTTTGGGAAAGGGTCATAAAAAAATGTTAGAGTGGGAAAGGCGCGTTCTAAATTTTTGGTCTCGAGGGTACAATCAATAGGGGAATACCTGTCCTATGTCGATACAGAGTTACATAACTAAAGCGCCTGACTAATCTGAGTATCTAAGAAATTTGTTTGAACTGCTACAATAAAAAAAAAGATTTGGCCTACAAGGCTAATTTCGAATGGAAGCTCACTCGCCTGGATTCGTTAGTGACCAAAATTATATAGGAAATAAAATGACATAAATACATGGTACAAGATAACATCATAGAAACATAAATCAATAAAAAGGATCGTAAAACTATAAACAGATATATATGTAAATAAGGTTAGTAGTGAAATAAAGGTATACAGTAAAAAGACAAAAAGATTTACCAGGGCGTCTTCTTCTTGCTGAAATACGATAAACATTCATAAATATATATAAAAGAAATCAATCTGGACAAAAAAAAAAAATAAAAATGTCTCCTCTTCACAATTAGCTCGGGTTAGGCCCCATGGTGTTTCAGCTGAAGGTGTCGGCTAGAAAGTTTTCCGACCCGTTTATATACATAATCCTTTACTGCTAATACTGTAGAAGTAACTCCAACTCATGATTCTTCCGTTTTTGCTCTTAACATTATGTAAATATGCTATAAGTCGGTGATCCATCTAGATCACGAACTCTTTTTCTACAAGGTATAATTTGAATTTTTCCACTTCCCATACAATGGCAAGAGCTTTTCGCTGTATTATGGCATAGTTTTTTTGCGTTGGAGTTTGAGACTCACGTACGCTCCCGGGTGGCTTTCACCATCGTCTACATATTCCAAGAGGAAACAGCCTATGCCCTGGTTTCTCGTATCAGTCGGGATTCAGAAAGGCTTAATAGGATTAGGTAACCTAAGAATGGGGATAGGATAGGGCTTGGAGTCGACTGGTTCGTGGGTGGGACTTCGGAGATCACATCCCCGAATTGAGTCAGCAGCTGCTGCAGCTGACTCTTCTCATCCGGTGTCAGCCGCGCGTCAATATCTAGGGCAGGTGGTGGTAACTCAGGGCCACTGGGCAAGGTGAACAGCGGATAATCTTTGTCCTGCTCCACACAAATAACCTGTACTACATTCAGTGGATCTGGGTAGTTGGCTTCCATAGCCGACTCTTCGTCAAAGACCATGATGTTATTAAGTCAGGCTTGGGGATGGTACTTCTTCAGCATATTAATGTCAAAGAGTTATTCTCTTGAGGGTGCTTTAATTAAATATTCAACAGGGCCACAGCTCTCAAGGCCTGGAAAGGGGCCCTTCCATTAATTGAGAGGTTTGTTATTCTCGGTTTGGAGCAACAACACTTCATCACAGGGCTTAAATCTTCGCTCCTTCGATTTGACGTCGAATTACGTCTTGTAGTTCATCAGATTGAGGTCTATTTTCTGGAAGGCTATCTCGGCGCACTTCTCTAATCTTCGGCGAAGATCCATTAGATACGAGTACGAAGATTGTACCTCGTTGTCGAGTTCACGGTTGGAGAACAGTTCATTTAAGATGATCATTGGACACGAACATTTCGCCCGTACAACAACTCAAATGGGGCAAATCCCAGGGTACTGTTGGGTATTTTTCTATAGGCAAATAATGCATCTGGCAATATCGATGCCACTCTTGAGGTCGCTCCGCGCATGGCTTCTTCAAAATGGACTTCAGAGTTCCATTTAATCTCTCACAGGTTCCGTTTGCGGCATGGTGGAACGGGGTGGTAAAAAGGGATTTGACCATCAACAATTTTCCTACATATTCCATCAGCTCGAAGGGAAACTGACGGCCTCGGTCGGATAAAACCTCCTTCGGTATTCCAACTCAAGAGAATATGGAAATGAGGGCTTCCGCGCATGTGACGCTATCTTTCCTCTTTAATGGAACCGCTTCGGGAAATCGAGTGGTAAAATCTACGAGGATGAGAACGTAGCTATCCCCTTCGCTGGACGAAGGGTGAATGGAGTTAATGAGGTCGATGGACAAACTGAAGAAGAGCTCAGAAATGATGGGGTTTTTTTGTTTGTTTTTTATTTAAGGGGCTATCTGGCGACTGCCGACTTAGGCATAAGTCGCCGTAAACAAACAGCCTAGTTCTAAGCTACTTTAAAAAATTAAACAGGAAACAACAATAAAAAGAAATAACAATAACAATAACAAAGCAATAACAAAAACAATAACAAAACAACAACAACAATTAAACCTGGTTAAATGAAAGGGAGAAGGCCGGCCTCCCCCAAAAAGTCAACAAGTCCAACAGTCCAAGTGCACGCACTCGTCCCGAGTACAAGGGACAGGCGGTAGCGAACCCGCCTATCCCGGTACCGGGATAGGTGTCGTGCGCGAAGATCACTCAGACTGGGATATTCGACAAGAATGTGCCGAACAGTCTGGGGGACGACGCAGTCGTTGCAATAGGGCGCAGGCGAGCGCTCCATCAAATAGCGATGCGTCACACGAGTGTGCCAGATTCGGAGACGACAGAAAGCAACCTGAAGCTACCGCGGCATAGGGGGATAGGTCCATGGGAACAGTCGCGGCGCAATGGCACGCAACTTTAAGTTCTTTTCGACCGTCTCCCATCTTCTTTGCCAAGCAGTCCGAAGAGCTGCCCGTATTTCTGCCATGTAGTCAGTGTAAGGAAGAGCGAAACGCTGGTCCGGTCGCAGAGTCCTCGCGGACTTTTTTGCGCCCTCATTGGCACGCTCATTTCCCGCAATTCCTACATGTCCAGGAACCCAGCAGAAGATAATCTAGACATCCGCTTTGCTCACCAAAACCGTGGAGTCACGGATTTCGCGAACCAGGGGATGCGGAGATTCCAATGCCCCGAGAGCACTCAGGGCGCTTTGTGAGTCGCGATAGATCACAATCCGGTCTCCAAACCGGGCACGTCGCGTAATCTCCCGTACCGAGTGGTGTATTGCCACCAGCTCGGCCGTGAAGACAGACGCAGCGCCTGGTAGAGCAATGCTGACTTCAAACAGAGGGGATACGGCGTGGAAGCCGACCCCCTCTTGGGACTTGGAGCCATCCGTATACACTGGCACGGTACCAGCGTGTCACGATGTGTGCTCCAAAAAGGTCGAACGCAATACTCCCGGCGCAGTACAAGCTTTGGGAGCAGAGGCGTAGCAAAAAATAGCCAAATTTGGTACCCTCCAGGGTGGCGTGCTGGGCAGAACCAGGGGCGCCAGCAGCCCGAGAGAGATATTTTACTCTCGAAGGAGTTTCTTGGCCCTAAACCCAAAGGTTTTAGGGTATGACTGGCGTCTCTCGGCGGCATAGGCACCATTGAAATCAGCTGCGGATGCAGTAAGAGCTGTTGGCGACTGAGGGAGGCACCAGGCTCGCACGTACAGGCGAGTGATGCACTGCACGCGGCGCAGAGCGAGTGGCATCTCCCCAGCATCGACCAACAGGCTCTCAATGGAGGAAGTGCGGAAGGCATCGGTCGCAAGGCGAAGGCCGGTGTGGTGGATCGAGTTACCTTCCGCAATAAACGCTCGGCTGCGGATGCATAAGACTCGCATCCGTAGTCGAGCTTCGAGCGAACAAAGGATCAATAAAAAAGTAAGGCAGTAGCCCTATCAGCGACCCAAGCGCTGAACGTCACGGAACGGAGAATGTCCATGACGCGGGTACAAGAGACCCTAAGGCTGCGAATATGAGCCTCCCAGGTGAGGCGTCGGTCGAATACAAGGAAATACCAAGGAATACCAAGGAAACGGTGCGACTCAACCACATCCAGGCTCAACCAATAAGAAACAAATCTGGGTCGGGGTGAAGCCGTGGATAGCGGCAGAAGTGCACCACTTTAGTCTTGGCCAAAGAAAACCTAAACCTGTGCGCTTCGTCATAGCGAGAGACGCGGTTCAATGCCTTTTGGAGTTGACGCTCCAGAGTTGGCATCTGGGCCGCGCCAAAAGAGATCAAAAGGTCTTCTACGTAGAGCGTAGCGAGAACATCTTTCGGCAGCACCGAGGTGATGCCATTAATGCTCAGGGCAAAGATTGTGACACTGAGGACACTTCCCTGTGGGACACCCTCTTCCTGCTCCTTTAGGCCGGATAGGGTTCCCCCAACCCGTACGCGGAATCAACGATCTAGAAAAAATTTAGATATAAAGATTGGAAGGCGTCCCCTCGCCCCCAACGTGTGGAGAGTCTCCATGATACCGTATCGCCATGCGGTATCATAGGCCTTCTCCAGATCAAAAAACACCATGGCGTAATGCTGTCTACGAAGGAAAGCCTCGCAGACGGCATTTTCCAGTCGGAGCAGAGCATCCGACGTGGAGTGGAACTTACGGAAGCCGCACTGTGCAGAAGACAGATGGCCTCCGCTGTCCAGGAAATAGGCTAATCTAACATTTACCAATTTGTACATCAACTTGCACATGCACGAGGCTAGAGAGTTGGGCGGAAACCGGTCGACGTAGGGTGATCTCTCCCCAAGGGCGAAAGGCGATTCGCCAGGAGTCTGTGAGAAGACCTTCCACCCAGATCTTGTTGAAGAAATCTAACAGAATGGCCATGCCTCGCTCACCCAGTTGTCGAAGCAGGGCGTACAGTACATCTTCCGGACCATGGGCGGTGTCCGCGCACGAAGCAAGAGCGGAACGCAACTCACTCACAGTAAACTTGTCATTGAAGGGTTCTCCGCCTCTGGAGGTAAAGTCTAGCCGGCGGCCTTCTGCGACATCACGACGTGCATTGAATGCTGGCGGAGCAGCATCGCGGCTAAAGAATGCGGAAAAAGCGGTCGCTAAGAATTCCGCCACGGACGCGGGGTCCGAGATTGCGGTCCCATTCTCCTGGAGAAGGGAAGGTGGGTCCTGCGAGAACTTGCTTCGAATCCTTTTGACTCGCTTCCACACCTCAGCTAAAGGGGTCTTCCCGTTAAGTGAAGACACGTATGCCCGCCATTAGAGCGGCAAGTGTGCTTCGAAATATACCGGAACCTAGCCCTAGCCCGACGAAATTCAGCGACAGTGAAATCGTTCGGGCGGCGCTTATAGCGCATGTAGGCATAACGCTTCTGTTTGAGGGCCGTCTCACACTCGGCCGACCACCATGGGAGTGGTCGGCGTGCAAAACGGCCAGACGTCCTAGGAATAGTAGTCAGGCCCACGGCGATGAGGTTGCTGGAGAAGAACTCAACGGCCTCATCTACCGACCTAAACTCCTCGACTGAGATAGAGAATTCAGTCATGTCCTGAAATGCAGGCCACCGCGCCCGCGCCAAGCACCACCGAGGTGGTCTCTCAGGCGGCAGTTGCCCTGGAAATGATATTTGAATGGGAAAGTGATCACTACCATGGAGGTCATCGACCACCTCCCAATCAAAATCAGGCTGTGCATCCGAAGAGCACAGAGATAGGTCGATGCAAGCAAATGAAGCGTTTCTCGGACAGTGATGAGTAAACTCATCCACGCTTAGGACACCCATCTCAAGCTCTTCGATCAGATCGGCAAGGACTTGTCCTCTGGGATTTATGGAGTAATCTCCCCAGAGAGGATACCTGCCGTTCAGATCTCCCAGCAAGAGATAGGGCCTCGGCAACCGTGCCACGACGCGGCGGAAGTCCCCCACGTCGAAGTCAGCTGACGGTGGAATGTACGCAGAAACCAGGGTATAACTCCTATCCAGGTACAGCTGCACAGCCACTGCCTGAAAGGAGGTATCTAAAGAGAAAAGAATAACGGAGACATCATGCCGGATGTAAACCGCGCATCGCCCAGCCCGACCATCCCGCGGTGGTGGGGTCGCAAGACCTTTATACCATGGAAGGGCGGGCAGGGGGCACGCGCCTAGCATGGTCTCGTGCAAAACGATAGCTAAGCGGAAACGGGATGAGACGAGCCTCCGCAGCTCCTCCCAGTTAGCCTGGAGTCCACGGTAATTCCATTGAAGGAAATCCCCTCCAGGCCTAGCTTGGAGGAGACGCGGGGTCTATCCTCGAACTAAAGACCCTCATGGGAATTGCCGTACGCTTCCCGCGGGCAGAACCCGGGCGCTGTTGGCGGGTCAAAGCGCTGAAGGCGCTGTCGCCTTCGAAGACTTATTGGGGGAGGTTGGGCTCGCCATGCGAGTCTTTTCCTCCCTTCGCCTCGAAACCTTAGGCGGGCGTTGCGGCTTCGGAGGCGGGGGGGGCCCTCTTTTCGAGGAACCACCGTCTCCGAGCCACTCGCTCCACCTTGGGGCGTGGGCGAAGGGGCCAAAACTCCTTTGTTGCTGTCCTCATTTCGGGGAACAGCTTTAGGAACCCCGGAAGATGGCCTAGCGACCATCTTCAGGGGTGTTGCCTCCTGTGAGTCTAACGACTCGGTGGAGGCGCGTGGCCGTTTCGCCTTACGGGAAACGGTCACGCTCGGGGAAGATGGGGGAGCCCTGGTTTTAGCCGGGGATGTGTATGAACCCTTTTTGCCGCCAGCTTTACAAGGGAAGCGCCCGGGTTGAGTAGAGCCCGCCAAACGGCTCCGAATGGGCGTGAAAACAATCGTGCTCGTTGGCCTGGATGGGCCAGGAGCAGAGGGTGCCTTTCTAACTATTGAGGCATATGACGTCCCAGGCAGAGCTGGGCGCGCCAGGACCAAGTCCTTTGCCTCGCGGAATGAGAGTCGTTCCTGGGCCTGAAAGGCCAGGATTTCTTTCTCAAGGAGATATGCACCACATTGCTTCGAAGAAGCAGGGTGTGGCTCTCCGCAATTGACACACTTGGCCACACACGATTTGGACTTATCGTGTGCGACCTTTGAGCAATTTACACAGAATTCGGGTGACCCCGACTTTGCACGTCTACATGAGCGATTCTTATGGCCGAAGCGGTGACAGTAATAGCACCGCTGCGGTAGTAGCACGAATGCCTTAACGCGGTAGCAGTACCAACCGGCACGTACCGACTCAAGGAGCTTTTCACAGTCGAACGTGACGAAGAGTGTAGGGGTGGGTCTCGAGGCCCCTCCCTGTTTTTTTCATCACACGTTCGACCTTGACCGCCCCATGGTCGGCCAGCTCTAGGGTGATTTCCTCAATATGGTAGTCAACGACTTCCCTCGCATAAGCTACCTCTTTCACAAAGTTCATGGTAGAGTGCGGCATCACACTCACCGGGGTGCAATGAAGTGTCCGAAGACCACTTATCTTGGCCACCTCGGGGGGATCTGCCGCATTCGCAAAAAGGCTCCCGTCCGAGAAACGGGTTACCTTCGGCTCTCTACCAATTGTACTAGCTAATGCTCTCCTCTGATGGATCATGTTGCCCTTGGACAACATGCTGCCATCAGTGGAGCGAATAACGAGGAAGCGTTTGAAGCCAGCGGGCTCGAAAACGCCAGGTAACCTCTGAATGAGGGGCTCCGATGTCATCGAGGCTCCACCCTGTGCACTTTTGGTCTTCGTCAAGGTCAGGAGCTCCGTACCCGGGGGGGGGCAGAGGGGCCGGATGTGCCGATCTTGGCTTGGTCGCTTGCCAAAGTGGCAGCAGACCCATCCGTCCCCGTAGCCCCCACGGATGGAGAGGAGCCCTGAGTCATTTTCTTCTTTTTGGTCTTTTTCGTCCTTTTCTTTTTTGGAGAGGAGGGCGGGGAATAAACCCGCTTCTCACCCCCGGAGGTAGAAGCCCCCAGGCCAGATGGACCGGCCTCAGCCAGGTCCTTCTCCGAAATGGAGAAGGTCCTGGTGGTCGCAGGATAATCATCCGGAGGAGATCCCTTCCCTTCTTGTACTGCCTGAGAATCCCCAGCCGTTTGAGGAGGACCTTGCATAGGGGCGGATTTGGGTTCGGTGCTTGGCACCAAGCCCGGATTCCCTTCCATGGAAGGCCCTACCGTCTGAGGCTGGTTTTCCTGAAGGACCATGTGTATCACAGGAGGGGCCTCCAGTTGGCCATCCCCTCCCAGGACATCGCAGGTCCCCTTGGCAGCGTCATAAGTCTTTAGTGAGGAGGCACAGGCCTTGACCCCGGCAAGGTTTAATATTCTTGCCAGCAGGTCTTTTAAGGAAAGCGACCGAAGAGGCCTGGCTTCCCTCTCCCCCCTAACGGGGTTTGCCCTACCAAGCCGCTTGCCCGAGGGGCGGTCAGCAATGGGCTGCATGCTGGCTTTCTTGGCAGTCCCCTTAGAAAGCAAAGGAGGGACTGCCGCTGGAGATAGGGAGGTGCCCGAAAGCACTTCCAGAGAAGGGGGTGAGGGGGAGTCCCCTACACCCGTAAGCGTAGGAGAGGAGTAAGCCTCCTCTCCGGTTAAAGAGGTATGGAGGGTCCCCTGCACAAGCACAGGGGGGATGACCTCCATCTTTTCTGTGGAGCTGCACGAGGGCGGCTCCGTTATTTTAGGGGGAAATAAGGGAAGATGTTTGTTTTTTTTTTGCATCATTGGGCATGGTGACCCTCTTTGTTTTACGGGACGCAATCGCTCACCACCTCTTGCAGTAGCCCGCACTGCAAGAGGTGCTTACAGGCCCAGCAGAGCCAGGCGCCGCCATTTGGGACCACCCCTCCCACCTGGTGGCCTGGCAGTCCTTCGGCATGGCGGCTTCACCTTGAACACGGCATAAAAAAGATAGATTTTGAAGACGAGAGGAAAAGGGATGTGAGGAAGGTATGGGTTGTTAAAAGCCAAACACCCTAGACCCGAGATCAGGGGTTAGGGGACATTGTTCCCTTCCCCCTCAGCCCCGATTCGGGACGATTGGCTGAGAAGAAGGTCAGCTTCTACCCTGTGAAATTAGAGGCTGACCAGAGAAAGTTGTGGGAGAGGTTGTATGAAAAGCGACGAGGTAGGAGAGAAATACAGGCTATCTGAAGGAAGGAAGAGAGGCTAAGCTGGGGCCGGACGGAGCGCTGGATCCCGTCAGCACGGAGGCCAGGATGGCAAATCGCCGCGCCCCTTACGGGGTCAGAAATGATGGGTCCCTTCTGAAGTGGAGCGGGTTTGATGCGTTATTTTGCCGTGGTCTTCTGGCAAATGTCACACGATCTGCAGTAATTCGAGATGACATCTGCAGCATCAGTCCAAAAGAAATACCTGAAAATTCCTGGCGCTGTTTTGTTATGGCTAAAAAGGCCAGAAAACAAACCGCCGTGGACAGTTTTTAAAATGAGCGGGATATGGGAGCGGGAACGCATAATGCGGGAACGCATAATGCGTGAGCCTCGGTGCTATTTCTTTTCGAGCAAGCGTGGTACAACAGGCCTTCCTTTTGGAAGTAAGAAATAACTTTGTTGCTGGAGAAGGATTCTCGATCGTTGCTCCGGGTTTTTCCGACAGTGGAACCAGGGACTCACACTCCTTCTGGTTCTGAATGAATCCTTGGCTTACACCGCCGCTTAATTCGGAGTCGCATGGGGCTTGAATCGGAGCGGGCGTCTCAGTTTAATTTCTTGATTAAGCTTGTGTGACAACAAGTTGAGCCACTAGGTTGGAAGAAACCTGGGGGCACTGTCATACTAGCACCGAACAGAATTTCATAGGGGCTGACACCACCTCAGGTCAGCTAGTGAAATATTGGCATTCCAGATTGCAATTTACTATGGAGAAGCGGTTGGCGCGTCCCAGATAGAAAAGGAATACCGCAAATATTTTGTA
Source organism: Ceratothoa steindachneri (assembly GCA_963969495.1). Taxonomy (NCBI): domain Eukaryota; kingdom Metazoa; phylum Arthropoda; class Malacostraca; order Isopoda; family Cymothoidae; genus Ceratothoa; species Ceratothoa steindachneri. Next base: position 145,933,055 of record OZ018329.1, read on the forward strand.
GTTATGGGCTTGTGAGGGTATGCAATGTACACACTCCCATGCCGCCAGGCGATCGTGGGAACGAAAGAGATTTGTCGTCTGAGTTGACCTTCGTCTCCTCTTCCCACCCCCCTCCCCCGACATTTCACCGCTCTCCTCCACCTCCCATCTGACCTAAGTCGTTATCCGCGCCAACCTCTGCCCCCTCCCCCCCCCCAAATAGGTGACAGTAATTCTGACGGAAGAAGGCCTATCTCACAGAGAAGCCTAAATTCTATTTGCCTTCTTTATGATACCAAGGAGATTGTCCAGAAGGCGCTGCGATAAACCAATTGTCGTAAAGGGAATCTCTCTCTCGATTTCACACAGTCCGCGGTATAAATGGCAACGCCGTTCATCCCTCAGCAGAAGTGTTCCAGACCTACTCGCGTAATCCTCACGTTGAGCGAGTGTCGTTGCCGTAACGTATCGACTGCCAACGCGCGCCCGCTGAATCAACCTGGTCGCTGTCTCAAAGAGTTCCTGAGGCAAATCTCGCCCCGCAGAGTCTGTGACTAAAATAATACGCTCTGTTACTCAACGTAACTTGAGAAAGAAAAAGGAACATCCAAATAGTTACTGGAAGTAACTATTTGTTAGTGTCACATCCAGTTAGGAGTGAGCTAACCGGAACTGAAGCCAGCAGTCCCGAACCCGTCGTCTTATCCCCCCTCTCCCCGAGAACTCGTGTTAACGTCACCCGAACCACTCCGTCTTGACCTGAGTAGTCGTCTCTACAATCCATCACAATTAATGGTAATCTGTAAACCCAGTGTCCCTATATTCTTAAATTACCTATTTAATTAACAGTGATTGATACTCCCATTGAGTCATTATAAATCTAGGCGCTTAACATCAGTTTTATCCTTCTTTTTTTAAGGAGATTCCATGAGTTATTCCCTGATATTATTATTTATAATTGCTGTCAACCCAGACTAATCCGTGTTTAATATTTAATCCTTATTTACCTAAATTCCCGTTTAACTATTGCTACTAATTATTATTTTGTTGTAAAGTAAAGTTTATTTTTGTACATGTGTTTATTTGGTGGCTCCTCCTTTTTGACGTACCCTTGGCAAGACTTTAATTAAGAATCCCTTCGGCTAATTTATTCAACCTGTATTATGCACTCTTAGAATTTAACAATCACAAACCTCCCCCCAGTAACAAGTGGGACTTTTATAGTCAGAATCTTGGCCGTGGCACAACCCGCCTCTAAACATCCTTCGCACGTTCAGTAGGAATTAAATTCTATATATATATATATATATATATATATATATATATATATATATATATATATATATATATATATATATATAATGATCGTAGATTGAGTCATAGGGTCTCAATACCATCGACCTAAACAAAAGCGGTGTGTCCAGATCAAGGACTAGAATAATTATTGGACCGGACTATGAGCAATTCTACGACAGGGTTACTGGGGTAAGCAGCTCGTCGGAAACCACTATACAGGTGCATCCTGTATCTCTGACAAGGGTGGAGACTCTGCAGCCATTTGATGCTCGGGTATCGAACTTCACACTTTCAGGAGAGTTCTTATCAAATAGGAAATTGACGTGATGTCCGGAGCAATTTGGAGCAGAGAGGGAAGCAGGGTAATCAGCTCGAGACGATGGTGGCGCGGGGGAGTCACTCACTTGGTCTACCTGGTTGACAGAAGTACTACGGAGTTGGGAGTTCTGGAGGCAGTTAGGACGTAAATGGCCTACTACGACGCAGGAGAAACATACAATGGGCCTCCTGGAGAAGGATGACGCAGGAAAATTTGATGTAAATGGTTTAATATCCCGGGGCTCTGACGGGGAGAAATTTATCGGTTTTGAGGAGCCATTCATCTTAACGAAGTACTGGGGTTGGGTGGAGAAAATCTTGGGTTGCTACTTTTTGCCTTGGGGACAATGCGGGAATCTTCTTATTTTTCTTCGGGTGAAATTATGGCTCACAGCCTATACATCAGCCTATTCGACGCATTCTTTGAAGGTGTAGCATCTACGATCCTGTACGAATGAACAATTTTCTGAAGGAACTGAAGCCAAGAACTGGTTCTTCAGGACCAATTTTAGCCCAGTCCAACTAAAAGTTAAAATGTCTTTGGAGGGTATAGCCAAAGGGAGGGAATGTTTGTTTTTGCTGGATTCGAGCGTGACGAAACTAGAAATATAAAAATCAGGAGTCATATTATATTCCGCCAGAAGCTCGGATTTCACGGTGGAATAATCAATCGTAGCTTCAGACAGGAGGGAAGTAAATATATTTCGGAGTTGCGAACTAAGTAAATAGGGCGGGGGGGGGGCTCGGCGACACCGTCTGACTCGATGTCCCAATTATTCACTTACAAAATCTTTACGAAGTGAGTTAAGTATGATTCGAAATCATCGCCTTCTGTATAAACGGGGAGCTTCACCGATGCTACCTAGATCATTTCAGCGCGAGAATTTATAGAGAGTGTCTCAACCCTCGCTCGACTTAGCTCAAGCTCATGCTGGCATATTTCTCTTTTTTTCACTCTCTCGTTGTTCTCTTCTTTCTGCTCTCTCTTCTTCTTCTCGTTCACTTTTTCTGCTCTCTCTCGTTCTTATCTTTCCTTTTTTGAGGCTCTCTCTTGTTCTTATTGTCTACTACTTTCAGCTCTTTCGTTCCTTTCCTCTTCTTGGATATACGATAGAAGATCCTAGTCTGTTACTCCAAAAGACTCGCCTTGGAGATTAAAACGCTCAAAAGACAAGCTATTGCGTTTGATAATGGAATTAACGCACCAAAACAAATCAAATTAACTGCAAGCAATATAACTAGGTTGACGACCTAGTCTATCGCGGCATGCGCGCATGAAAAGAAAATGCCTTAGAAAAAGAAATAATTAATACGAGAGCCTTGTCTTGTCAATTAAAACCCACACACAAAAAATACACACGATCCTAAATAAACCTTCAGAGGTAAAACGCAACGATTCCTCTGAAGAATAAAATTGAGACGCAGAGTCTCACAACAAAAATGACCCAAGAAAACGTACGCGGTCAAAATGGACACACTCAAAGAGAAATATATATTAAAAGATTATTTTACTGCACCTTTAAACAACCAGGACGTTTAGCCTTTATATAAAATACCAAAAAAAACTTTTATAAGCTCTTAAAAGATGATCCTTAAAAAACCTGCTAAACCTGACACCAGTTTTTATAATATATATATATATATATATATATATATATATATATATATATATATATATATATATATATATATATATATTTATATATATATATATATATGTCGAGGTATAGCCGATAAATATATATATATCTATGGAGTGGATTTGATTAGCCAATTAGTGTGGAATAGATCAAAAGGACGCTCAGTTGACCTGTCATCAGCCCCGTTATAAGATGATGGGATTAAGTTAATGAGGTAAGAGGGAAGGAACCCATTCCACTCAGTACGCGGGCAAATAACAAAAATCGAGTGCTGATTGGCCGTCAATTATTTAGCTATGGCTGAATGCTGTTCTGAGTTATTTAAAAGAGTATTAAAAAAATAATATTTAATAACACAACAAAAAAAATCAATATTTACACAAATGAAATGAAATTGGAATATCCAAGATTATCGGGTGCTCCATAGTCGGACAAAAGAGGGACAAGCTAATGAGCTTAAGGCAGGTAAATGATCAAACTCGGATTGAGTATTCAAAGGCAGCGCTGGGCCAAAATACTAATAAATGTTTATAGGATGACCGAATTAAGTGATCCGCAAGCGTCGACGCCTTGCAGAAGTTAATGTTTGTACGACGAAGGAAATGTCCATTTCGAGGAGGAAAATTGCAGAAGGTTGAGATTTACCTCGGAATACCTTGATGAAGGAGTACTTGCACTAGTGAATGAGAACAGCCTTTGGTGGGGAAATCGCGAATTTTACTGATGCGGAGTTCCGACGGGAAAATTTATGGACTTTGCGTTCGTGTAGACGATATCGGAGCAAAATCGAGAAGAGACATGAGTCGTGCTTGATAACGAGCCGGTACTGACTTGACTCGGCCGAGCCTGGCGATAAATAGCAGCTGACGATGGGGTAAAATCGCGTCCGGCCACGGAGGGGATTCTCCTAATGTAAAGACAGGGCTGGGAGATGGACGCCTTCCAGTCTAAAATTTGCGATAACAGATGTCCTTCTCGCTCTCGCATGCTTCCAGATGGTAGGTGGGAGGCAATATTGCCTCAAGACTCGGGGGGAAACCTCCACGAGTAAGTACAGCTGCGTTCTGAAAGCCTCTTTGCTTGGTTCTTAGGCCCGTTACTCTCGTGTTTGATAGCCACGTGGATTTAGGGTCCACTTGGGACTCCTTGAATCTATTTTTTCACATTATATCTTTGTTTTAAATCACCGTCAGCAGAGTGAGTCTCTATATCTTTGATGCCTTAAGAACCCCAGGTTTGCTATTGAGAGCAACTCATATCTCTAAGGCCTTCCCAAAATCTAGGCAATGAACTCAAGGAGGGAAATTGAGCAAATGTTTTGTGATAATTTGGGTAAATTGCTCGCCTTTGAAGATATATATTCTTCATTATTTTAGAGTAATTAAGAAAGTATCTCGTACTTAGGGGGAAGCATTGGCAATGTTTACTAATGCCTCCAATAAGCAATAGGGAGCTTTCAACTGTGCTCCTCTCCCTTGTTAATTTTGAATTCCTTCTCCATTTATTTACTTTCATTAAATAGTAGTTTATTTCTCCTATAATCATGCGATCTATCCTTTACTGTCCAAATCTGTCAACTAACGATATGTGACAGAGCGTAATTTTCAGTTGATTTTCATTCAGGTAATTCATTAGCCTAGCTCTGACATCAGTTTCACTTTATTCTTCCGGCGAAATACAGAATAACATTGTCCGATACTTTCTGAATAGATTTTATTTTCATTACTTTAATCACATTGGAAACTTCAGCAAACAATTATCATGGCAAAGGGTAGTGACAGAATTGTCTTTCGACATCAAATTAAGAATAATTTAAAAATTCCATTATATGATTAATTAAGTACAAAATGATTTTTGCACGAACTAAATCTCTCTTAATCTCCTTCTTTCGGGTCTTCCTCGGACAATTCCACTCCGCATGGTTCGGAGTATCCTGAGATTGGTTAAAACTAACCCTAAAATGACTAGAAGGGAGATGAGCGATTAGTTAGGAGAGGGAGGAGACGATGTTATTTTGAACAAAATGTCATATATGTTTCATTAAAATTTAAATATTTGAAGCCATGTAGTATTGTCAGATGTTACGAAGATCGAGTTATTCCACACAAATAATGTCCCCTATGTTTGACATAGGAGTAGCGAAAATTGACTTCTAAAACCACTGTTTGCACAGTATAAAAGGGAGTGAATATATTATGTTTTAGGACAGTTTATGTGGAACTCATCGAATCAACCAAATAATGAATAAATAATAAATCATAACGATTTTTAAATATCATCTGAAGAGTGATGCTCGCAAGATTGTCCTAGTAAAATGATTGGTAATTCAGAAGATAATGGCTACCAAAGCAGATAAGCAATTGGTTTCCTCATGCAAGAACGGAAATAAAATAATAGTTTCAGAATGTCCATCAGAGTTGCCAGACATCAACCTGATAGAAATGTTAGGGGATAAGCTGAAGGTCTGTGTCCATGCCAGACACCCTCAAAAATTCGATGAAAGGAAAGAAATTTTTAAAGACGATTTAGAGAAAATTATTTCCGAAATTGATGGAATATAGTCACAAACTATAATAATACATAATTTGAGGAGTGTCATTAAGTAAAAAGATAATGCTAATGACTATTTATTAAATAATTATTCATGGTATGAATACATTGTGATTTTATAGTTTCTTCAAAAGTGCTATTATTTTTTCATTTCCCTTTCATACTTATTGAAATTTTGTAGTTGGGACTAATTGGTATTACTTAGGACTATTAATGCTCTCTGTAGCATGTGGATGAATTTTGCGAAACTCCACTAAAAGAGAAAAGGAAATTCTAAATCTGAAAACAAGACAAAGAGAAAGTGATAAGGAAACAAAGAAACACCCCACCTATGCACGGATTGCCAAAGCGCCATTGAAAGAAGAAAGAGGCGGAAAACCTAACTCCACATGGTAGAAAAATTCTATCAAATATATTAAGTTTATTTGTTAGATTTATATTAGGAATGTCAGAAGATTGAGCACTTTTCAGCAGGAATTAAATAAACTTATGGCAGAGATGTTTTTCCTTCAAGATCCTTCTTCTGGGCAAGTCTTCGAGTTTAAATTCAGCCAATGCTGACCACCCAATCTGAAGAAAACAGGGAGTGCACAACTTGGTCGATGAAAAGCTCCAATTTAGGTCAGAGTTCAGGAATCGTTTCATGGATTTTAAAGAGAATATATATATATATATATATATATATATATATATATATATATATCGTAGGATGCCCCCCTTTTTGTTCTAAGAGTGCTAATATTGTTATTTTTAAAGAAGAGCCGTTGGAAATACGTAGAGATATAGAGAAACACACAATAATTTCGAAAATAAACTTATTTTTTTAACTTTAACAATTTAATACACAAAAATTAACCATTAACCACAGAAATACTCTGAATATTAAAATACACACTAATTAATTCAATTAGTTTGACCCTCTAAAATTGGTTAAATTCGCTACACACTTCAATATATAAGATTTAGGCTTACGGACTCTACTGGAGTTTAAATACCTCAGGAATGTTATTGGCTCCACGAAGCGAGCCGCCTGGCCAGATGTAGGTGGGCGGAATCACGAGGTCTTTTTGGCGAGGGTGGCAGATGGGGGTCCACACGGTATTCAGGAGGGGTTCTTCAAGGACGAGAACAATCACGGTGCTTTAAGCAGCACCAAGGTAGGCGTGGTCTCTCTGGCGAGAGTTAGTCGAACTTGGTTCTTAAACCAAGTTAACATGGAGTGCGGTGTGACCACCGAGTAACGAGCTCGAGGGGAGCTTTTCTCCTTCGTTACTTAATTCCTCAAGGGCGAGGACTGAACTCGGGGAGGGTCTTCTTCAAGGGCGAGGATCGAGGAGGGGGGTTTCTCTGGCGAGAATAAGTTAAACTTGAATAAGTTAACTTAAAGGTCGGTTTAGTAACCAGGAACTAGCTCGAGGATGAGCTTCTTCTAAGTTCCAGTCTTCCTCAAGGGCGAGTATAACGGAGGGGGGTTTCTTTGACGAGAATAAGTTAAACTTGGTCCATCAACCAAGTTAATTTATGAGTTTGGTATGGCCACCGAGTAACGGGCTCGAGGGGAAGCCTTTTCCTTCTTTTTTCCTTAATTCCTCAAGGACGAGGAATACCCCTGGTATTTAAGATGTACCAGGATATGAGGAGTCTCTCTGACGAGAGTAAGTTGAACTTAACAAAGTTAACTTAACGTTTGGTTTGATAACCAGGGACTAGCTCGAGGATGAGCTGCTGCTTAGCCCCTTAAGGTAGGTAACACTGCCTTTCTTGCAGGATACTTATGGGTCTGGCGAGCCAAGTAATTTACCTGTCCAGTCTCGGTAGCCCGATCTTAATCCGGGGACTTCGTCACCTGGAGACTGACGTATTCTACTAATCCACTCTAGGTAGCCCGAAGTCTTAATCCGAGGACTTCGTCACCTGGAGATTGACGTATTCTACCTCTATTTTCCTCAGTGTTTCTTATTTATACCTCGTCACCCCACTGGGGGAGTGGTAAAAGTAGGGGAGGCTTGAGGACGGGCCCAGGATAGTTCTTATGCCAAACGGTTTTTCTCACCAAGTCTTACATCGGCTCCTCGTTAGCCTTCGAGCTTGGGAGAAACACGTCTCCAATTTCTTACTTGACGTGAAATTGAATCTCACTCTCCTGGAGAAGATCTTGCAGTTTACATCCTTTCGGTCTTTCATAGCGACGAGTGGCGCGGCGCTGCGGTTACGCGCTTGACCCGACGGTGCCGGGGCCGGATGTCTTTGCTGTAATCGCCTCGTGACTCCACTGCGAGAGAACGGGGGAGTGACGATTCTCTTACAATATATATATATATATATATATATATATATATATATATATATATATATATATATATATATATATATATATATATATATATACTATTGAATATAACGTTATTTCAATGCGGCCGGGTGAGGATAATAATATGAATTCATGAGCACCACTCAAACGAGAAATTTCATTAAGCTTTTGTAAAGATTGTCGTCTGAAACAGTAACAGATTAACAGAAAACGATAATATATCAAATGTTCTCACCTTTTTTACTAATGAACTATAACGTCCATATCTTTGCGGTAAGCTAAGAGTAATAGTTAGAATTCCTTAATCCGCTAGAAAAGTCTCTGGATTTGCTAAATCCTCTACTGGAGCGCTATCCATACGAGAACATTTGATATATTCTTCTTTTCTTTTTAAAGCTTCAGACGCCAATCCGTACAAAGACTTCTTGAAATTTCCCTTCTAGAGAGAAATGGATGGAGGCCCAGTCGAATGAGTAGCGCCCCTTAAGAGCGTTGAGACACTCCATGAGAATTTTCGAGGGGGGGTAAGGAATTCTAACTATCCTTTGCCTAACTTCATATATATATATATATATATATATATATATATATATATATATATATATATATATATATATATATATATATATATATTAGTGTAAATGGTTAGCAGTCTTTCTTGGATGCAGATTTTATTAAAGACCGTGGTATATTTCGCCTTGATTAATTTCCTTTGAGAACTATCTCTTTTTCTTACTGTCCTATGGAAGGCGCATATAACATCAGCCTAACTAGGGAGATTTGGGTTGAAAACACCATAATTAAAAGTAAGGAATGAAATAAAGCTTAGGACGATCATCTTAGAATCCATATTAATGAACGAAGAAAAGTCAGCCCTCAACACCCACGCTGGAATTGAACATTAAAGTTGTTTTAAAAATTTCACTGGCCAGATTGGCCCGTATCACTTTACATTATGTTCAGGCGAGGAGGAATAAATATCCCCTATGAACCATTTTCTTTTCATTTAAACTTACTCAGTCTGTACCTTGTTCTCTTGCAAGGAACTGGTAAAGGCTATCTCAGGTTAAGGAAGAAAAGTTTCGGGAAAGAAGAAAATAAAAACGCCTTTCTCAAGAAAACTTCTATGAAGAAATATATGCCTTCCTGGGGCTGATTGGAGATTCTTCCTGTTCCTCTTGAGCGAAGTGGGCCCCCAAAGGAGTTGTTCGTCCTTATTCTAAATTATTTGCTCTTTATTCATACTTTTTACCTCAAACTTACTTCTTAATAGCACTACATAACTTGGTTACCGGCATGATCTGAGTTGCAGTTGATAGTAAAGTATAGTGAACCCCGGCTGATTCTCGATCACGAGCCAGGACCTAACTACGGACCGCTGTTAGTGCTAAGCCCAGATAGGTACGATTGACCAAGGAGTGTGCAAAAGCTCGAAAGTAGGCAAGATAGAATTAGGACAGATAAAGGGGCTCCTTCCACTAGTGGAGTTTGGGTAAATTCTCCACGGCTGAAGATCGACAAAAGAACCCCTCTCTTCAAATAGGGGACGACTCCCAAGGAAGATGGACTCACCGGACTTCAAAATGCTTCCCCTTAAACTCATACCCAACGGAAGGAAAAGTTCACTACAAGAAGTAATACAATGCATATTTACTGATCTGGAAATACCACTAATCAAATGTATTGAGACAGCATCTGGATTCATAGTTATTTGCCCAGAAAATAAAGAAGTAGAGCAGCTACTATCATCTGCTGGGAGCATTACGCTGAAAAAGGTCGATTTGGAAGCAAGAGTACCCCCACAAATGACTGCTAACAGAAGTGTCATCTGCCGAAAAATCGAGTCTTGGGTAGGAGAGCACTCATGCCAAGAAATAAAAGAAGAACTACAGGAGAGACAGAAATGACTCAGAATAGCAGAGGTGGTCAAATTTAAGGATCATACTCATGTTTTCAATGTCATTGGCGAATCTACTGAAATGGCTTCAAGGATCATCAGGCAGGGACTTCTCGCTTTCAACATGAGATTCCACTCCGCCCACAAGCATACAGATATGCTTCAGATGTTATGCCATGGAGGAACATACGACTCAAATTCCCCCCAAAAGACCTAATCATCTGTTCTAAATGTGGAACTGAAGGCCATTATTGGCCTTACTGCAACATCACAGATAAAAGATGTATTAACTGCCAAGGTGAACACAGAATTATGGCCGTGATCTGTCCCAGAAGAAGAGAAATTATAAAGAGAAACGAAACAGACTCAAACAGAAATAACGCTAAGGTAAATAGAAACTCATACGCATCAATGGCAAAAAGTGACCAACAAGGACGGAAAGACAGATAAATATGGATAATCTTCCATCGTAAAAATACTTACTTGTATATTATATGCCAACGTGATGAACATAGCTAAGCCTGGAAGTTACGCAACAGCAGTCAACAGCATGTTACAGGAAAACGGGCTGGAACCGATGAAATTCCGCAAAGAAGTTTACTCATCGGTAATTTTCATTCAACTTGATTCAGAATCCACCATACTTCATCGGTAAAGGCGGAAAGAATATTTAAAACGTTCCGAAGATGACCAAATAGATCAAAAGCTTACCCATTTAAGTTTGTTTTTTACCAAGCGCATTTATTTAAACAAAAGAGATATAAACATAGAACAAGTTATCTACTATCTACAAGATTGACAAATGAAAACAGTAAGAAAAATAGAAAGTTGTGAAAGGAAATTAATCAAGGCGAAAAATACCATGGTCTTTTACAAAATTTGCATATATATATATATATATATATATATATATATATATATATATATATATATGAGGAATTAAACCACATTCTCCCAAGACAATTTAATTAAGAACAATTTCGGTGTATCTCACACCCTTTTTCAACTGACACTGGATAGAAAATATAAGAAAAGTGCATACAAGCATAACACAAGGTCAGGTCGTGAAAGATCCCCTCTTTTTTTCCCGAATCCCCGAATTGTGGCTAATCTGGGGGGGCTTAGGCCTACCCCCCCCCCCCCACTACAGATTAGCCGCAAGTAGGGGATTGGGGAAAAAAGAGGGGATCTTTCACGACCTGACCTTGTGTTATGCTTGTATGCACTTTTCTTATATTTTCTATCCAGTGTCAGTTGAAAAAGGGTGTGAGATACACCGAAACTGTTCTTAATTAAATTGTCTTCGGAGAATGTGGTTTAATTCATCTTTTCTTGCGATATTGCATTAATTTTCATCAATGTCGTGCAGGAAAATGAAAAGGTGGTTCCAAGTACTTTGGAACTTTATTCAGTTCATTATCAAGGATAACTACAAGAGAAAATAATATAATAAGGGTATATATAAGCTAGTAAAAGATAAAGGCCCGCCTCTAAGACAAGAGATCACCAATGTGAAAGTAGGAGATCGATGGGCAAATTCACATTAAGATTTAGCTCTAACAAGTTGCAAGGTCAAATCTAGAGGCAGAAATAGTCAAGAACAGAGCCACAAGAGTTAAAACGATTAATGGATAAAGTCATAGTCTAAAGAGGAAAGTTAGAAGAGACACGAGAAGTAAGCAGATACCTAGTGGAGAGGAGCAAGGATAGAGGAAAAGAAATAAAATAAAGTTAATACAAAATCAATTCAATAATTAAATTGACAAATCGGGTGCCCATAAATATGAAAATTGCACAAAAAATTAGGAACATAAGTCAAAACTAATTTCTTTAAGAATCAGTATTTTCATAACAGCATCAATTTTAAAAAGGCCAGGCGAAATATTAAAGTTATTTAAGTGGCTAATACATGAACATTCAACAAGATTTCTTTTAATTGAGTCATTTGAGCGAAAAATAAATTTTGCTGAATTCCAATTAATTAAGTGTTTATTTTCTGACATATGCACAAAAAACGCACTATTATTTACAGCTTTCCTAAAATTGTATTATACACTACCCCAATATTATTAAAATTATTGTGAAATAGAATATTTTTATAGTTGACTCGTAATTGAAAGCAACTGAAATGTTAAAGTTTTTAAAAGACGGGAAAGGTCAATGAAACAAACAGAGAAGGGTAAAAGAAAAATGTTTTTAACATTAGACGGGATAGCAGGAGCGATATTATAGAACGGGTTTTTTTGGCAGAAAAGGATAAGGGTAACATAATTTATGGCCACTTTCAAAGATATTGGAGAATGCAGACTCCGTATATTCAGAACTAACAACTCGTAAAGCCCATAAAAACATAGAGTCCAAAACGGAACGTTTGACTTTGGGGCTATTCGCAGAGTAACAATGAATATAAGAGTTTGAATTAGTAGGTTTGCGATAGATTGAGTATTTAAAACCAGTCTGTGTTCTATGAATAAGAAGATCGAGAAAGGGAAGCGTTCTATTATTTTCAACTTCATGGGTAAATTTAATGGAAGGGACGAGTGAATTAAGTTTGGTAAGAAAGCTATTAACATCTTTAGAATTAGGCCATGGGGAAATGACATCATAAATATACTTGTACCAAACAATAGGGAAGCCAAGGATAGTAGGGAGGAGTCTTGTTTCAAAGAACTCCATATATAAGTTAGGGAGAACAGGTGAAAGGCAATTACCCATGGCTAATCCAAACTTTTGACGAAAATGTTTGCCATCGAACGAAAACTTACAATTTTTCGGTACAAAGTGAAATGAGTTTCATAAAAATAGTAGCAGGTCCGGGAAGAACAATATGTTGCAATTTATCATTAAGGAGATTGAAAAGATCTTCAACTGGAACCTTGGTAAATAATGAGCAGACATCGAAACAAACAAGGGTAAAATTATTCGAATACTGAATGGCATTGAGTTTAGAAATAAGGTCGTAGCTATTGGTAATTACTATTTTTATGAAACTCATTTCACTTTGTACCCAAAATTGTAAGTTTTCGTTCGATGGCAAATATTTTTGTCGAAAGTTTGGATTAGATTTTCACCTGTTCTCTCTAACTTATATATGGAGTTATTTGAAACAAGATTCCTCCCTGCTATCCTTGATTTGCCTATTGTTTGGTACAGGTATATTGATGATGTCATTTGCCTGTGGCCTAATTCTAAAGATGTTAATAGCTTTCTTACCCAACTCAATTCACTCGTCTTTTCCATTAAATTAACCCATGAGCTTTGGTCAGCAATTAGGCTAAACTCCTTTGATTTTCGAGAACTGCCCTATTAAGGACCATGTCAGAATTCGCAAAGCAGGGCAAAACCTCCAGCAGGAGGAATAATCCCGGCAAGACTTCGAAGTTCGCTGAAAGAGATCGACGAGGGTTGAAACGAATTGTGATGAAAAATCCCCGGACAACCTCCCCGAAAGTGACTGCAGAGTTGATTCAACATATCACTGCACTAGCCCAGTTTCGACCAAAACTCTTCGCCGGGAGCTCAATAAAGCCGGATATCATGGAAGAGCTGCCATCAATGAACCTCTGCTTTTTTATCAAAACATTCAGGAAAGGTTGAACTGATGTAGAGATCACAAGGGTTGGTCGACAGACCAAAGGAAGCAAGTAATATTCTCCGACGAGTCTAGTTTTTCTCTTTTCCCCAATGTAGGGCGAGTTTATGTGTGTACGCAGCCCGGGTAAGCTTTTAAGCATGACTGCCTTCTTCCTATAGAGAAGCACGAAGGATGATCAGTGATAGTTTGGGCAGCTATATCTTGTAATTATGTTGGTTCAATCGTTGTCCTGAATGGCAGGATTAACAGTAACGAATATCTGAATATTTTTGAACATCAATTCCATCCTATGGTCCAGACATTATTCCCTGATGGTGAGTGGTTTTTCCAAAATGACAATGCCAAGATACACACAGCTCATGTGGTTGGGAATTGGCATGAAAAGCATAGGGGTGAGCTACAACAAATGGGGTGGCCCCAACATTCTCCAAATCTTAAAATTATTGAGCATTTGTGGTGCGTCTTGGAGCGACCATTTAGAAGTCGTTACCCTTCACCGTCGTGTCTGAAAAACTGTAGCAGGTTTGCAAGAAGAATGGCTAAAGATTCCTCTCAATGAAGTTAGGAAGCTGTGTGAATTAATTCCAAGATGCATCGACACTGTTCAGAAAGCAAAAGGAGAAAAACTCAATATTAAATAAATATTCATTGAATTTAACACGTGTTTCAATTAATTTGTCCAAACCCTATATATTTATATATATATATATATATATATATATATATATATATGTATATTTACATAAATATATTATATATATATATATATATATATATATATATATATATATATATATATATATATATATATATGAAAAGGATGTCAATTTAGGGTTGATTTGAGAAAAGAGCTGATATTTCACATGAAGTTGCCAAGCACCTCAAGGTGAATGTGTCTTGTCGATTAAAAAGAATCAAGTGCCTAAGTTCACCTATGCTAAAGCTTATGTCCTACGAAAGTGCTGAAAAGTGACAGTGTTTTTTTTCAGAGGATAAAGCAAATTTAATTTTTTGGATAGTCTCATAAGCAGAATACTCTGTGTCGTACAAGTGAATAAAAGAATCACACATCCACAAAAATATGTGTGAAATTTGGAGGTGGCAGCCTTAAGCTTTGCCTATTTTTACAAGCGGCGAATTTTCTCCGCTTTTCCGTTAACGCGGCAAAGTAAACGACGCATTAGACGAGAATCTGTTTCAGGAAAATGTGAAACCTTCTCTCTGAACATCAGGAGTACGTAATCTCTTTTCATGCATGACTGTGCTCTGTGCCTCAGCGTAAAAACGGTGAAGTAGTACTTGGATTTCGAAAATATCGTCCGGATGAACTGGACTGGGCAGAACCCTGACTGAAGGCAGATGGAAACGAAACCTACGGAAGATTTTCGGTATGAAGCTTATCTTTTAGAAACAGATGAATATTGAAGATCTGTGGGAAAGATGGAAGAAAGGAATATAGTCAGGCCCGAATAATGCCACAAATTGGTGAAGCTTGCTGCCGAAGATGACCCCACTTCATTCAGAAAAACGACCTGTATACTTTCTATAAAATTTTCTATGATGTTTTTCTGTTTTTTCTAGTTTTGGCTGTATTTATATTTATTGTTCTCTCGTTTTCTCTTCATCCTCTTCTAATACACATTTCTTGCATCATAACTTCTTTGATCAGATGTTCTATGAAATTAAACTTGGACACAATCACAGGCAAATTGCACATAATATTCAGAGCAATATTCATGGTAAATAAAGGAGTATTTTCTATGAAATGCAAGTATTTGTATTTTGTGCTCTATGCTTAGACAATAGTATTTTGGGAAAATACATTGCCTAATATGTTGTGTGAAGAAGGGAAGGACGAGACAGTGTATAAAGAACTACTTGCTCCCACGCATTATCTCAGCACGTCCCCCAATAAGCGATCCGTTTCCTATGTACATTGAAGATTTGTGTCCGGCAATGCCTTAACCACTAGGTCTGGGATATATCCTACTTATGCTGTGTAAAAACGAGGCTTGTTTTGAGGTAACTAATGGAAGAAAGAGCATTTTATAAATGAGCTTTCGTGTAACATTGCTTCTATTAAATTTGGCAAGGGCAAATACTGAATTCATTGTATAGTTAGATTGGACTGAGAGTGGAATCCACGATGCTAATTAAATAAATGTTATTTGTTAATCTACAAACCATCATTGGTGATCAAATTCAACATTTCCGTATGTTGGAAAACTGGAGTTAATCGTAACAAGTACGTCCGACCGAACACCAAATTTGTAGGCTGTAAAGATTGACAAAAATAAGTACTCCAAATGGACAATTGATATACCAAGGGAAGTTAAAAGGTCTGACTACCCCGTCTTATTCTCCTGGAAAAAATTAATATCACACCTTGGTAGTTGTACTAGATGTAGTAACATATTTTAGGACATTTCATCATCTTTAATCTTTCCATTATTCATGTCTCTTTTTTAATATTTTCTCTAAACTTCTTTAATTCCTTGATCTTCCTTTCTCCACTTCGTTTCTTAGCTCAAATCCCATCATTCTGTTCCATAAAATCTCCCTCTTTTCGAAGGAGATAAATGGATATATAAAATTATATAATATTGGAAAAACATAGGAAACGAAAATTAAGTTGGATTGTCATTAATCAAAGGCAAGATGACTTTGTGAGACCAGATTTAGTGTAGGGGAACAGACAGTAGAATAAAATATATGTCGATAGGTATGGCAAAAGAAGGAAAGAATAAAATGCAGTAGATTATGAGGGGACGCCAGCCCTCAATCTTTTCCCGACACAATTTCCAGCGACATACATTGGCTTTCTCGTACGGCTAAAGCGTCCGTCTGAATCTAAAGCTAGAGAGAGAAAAAATGCACCTTTTTCGTCGTTCTCAAGATAAGATCGTTCATATCTCATTTATTTTTATGACGGAAGAAAAATTTAAATGCTAACGAAGTTCTTCTTCAAGGAGAGACCATCCAGGCTCCCATAATTTGAAGAATCAATCAAAATGACATATCAAGAGCACGAGATATCAGATCCATTCAGACGTTACAGTTTATCTATTCTGGACGCGTCGGGCAAACTGAACTGCTTCTGAGACGCATTTTCATCTCTCGACTGTATCAAAAACAAATGGGTCCTCTTCTTCTAATTGTGCCACTATCCTCAGAATATTTTCGCCGCATCGACTGACAAGTTCCACTTGCATTTTCCTTAACATCACCAAACACAAATACTATTCAATACATTAGAGTCTAAAGTGAATATAATAAATTAAGTTAATTAAAAGTGATTTAATATCCAGTGGAATTTCTCATTGTAGTGAATATGTAACCTCATCTTTTATGATTTATTAATATATTTCTCATCTTTAATTATTTTTATCACATATTTAATTATTACACTTCAAGCGTTCAATTTCTTCGTTGGTTTTTCAGGTTAATTAAAGAAAAAGCAAATAAGTACGACTAGAATACAGTTTACTGCCAGTAGTGACAAAAGCTTCGAGAAATTTAGGGTCAATAACAAGGCACACGCTGGTAATGATTGATAGAGGTAGCCTTGGTCAAGTTCATCCCAAAATGAAAAAACGAGCTAAATCACGAAACAAGAACTCAAAATGCTAAACTTGGGGAGGTTCACCTCACGTTGACATGACATTTTATCTTGTACTGATCAAAGTTGCCCCGAACAACTTATTTACTCCTCACCTTCTCTTTCTTTCTGCTCTGTTTGCTTGAGCCGTTCAAAAAAGGCGGCAATAAACTATTTGTTAGTGAGTTGAACTTATCCTTAACTAGATACCAGCGCAGCACAGATAACGAAAAATGCTAGAGAGAATCTAGTAAATTCTAAATCATGAGCGGCGAGTAAAGAAAGATATCGACCATAAGGAAAATTTTAAAATTCCCTTTTGGTAGAGTACCGAAGGCATCTCTACCAAGCAAAGAGGTTTAGTGCGTAGTTTTGATTTTCTGGGTTATGAATCAATTTTTTCTATAGGTTTTATATATTCTTGGTCTTATTTAGTATATAGGTATGTTCATTTTAAAAAAAATTTATTACCCCTACTCTAATCCCCTTTAGAACCATCTTTTAAAAGTTGTTAACAGAATGTTTCCGTCAGTTATCACCTGTTTATAATTTGAGAAATTACTTTGAAGTATATAGAAAAATAACATTCGATAATTCTTTGTGTAGCTTTCTTCCATTGAAGGATTTTTTCTCTCAAACTCAACTTCTAAATTACAGAGACGATCAATGAGGAAAATGGACCTCCCTATCCCTTGCCTCTTTCTGCCAGCGATTCTGGGCACACAACGGAGAGAACGAGAGCATAAATCACTCACCTCACAGTATATATATATATATATAGACATCATGAGCAGCAAAGGTTTGGTACTAATATATATTTTTTTCATTCTTTTTTTTCAAATTTACGTGATAAGAATAAGTCTTCTGGTATTTAAATTAATACAAGTTTATTAAAAAGTGAATTCCTTCGCTGAATCAAAAAGTAGGCTCGTTATATTTATGTAAGAGGTGTGTCTCAGTCCCCAGTACTTTGCTATTCGATAAAAAGGGTCAAATAATGAAAATATGGGTAAAACTATTTGTATGAGTCTTTTTCCATTCCAGAAATGTACTTTCTATAGAAAACATACAACCAAAGTTGCTGTGCACCAAAGTGACCTAAGATGTAGGAGGATATTTGCTAAATGTATTACATCAAAGAACATCATCTTTAAGATCATTACTGACTTTACAAAGACTGACTACACTCCTGTGAAGAAGACTTCTTGACACCCAATTGCTTCTAATGAATGCGAAGATCGCTTCCTGGTAAGGTCACAGCTCAAGGATCTGGTTGCCTTCAGTGCCAGGCTTACTCACGATTGGAAAGAGGCTGAACCGTTCAGGGGGCACAGTCAGGCTGAAACTTTTAGAAAAGGTCTCAATTCGAGAACGGTTGCGAAAAACAAGCTTATATGACCAAAATAAACCTGGTGGATAGGCTACAATATTGTAGTAAATAAATGGACTGTTGAAGGCTGTAGCAAAGTGATATTTTCTGATGAAGATCACTTCCACGTGTTTGGAGCTTCTGGAAGATTCCTTATTAGGAGGAGAAAAGGGAAGCACTTTTACAAGTCCTGCGTCGTAACCACCGTAAATCATGCAGACACTCCCAATGTTCTGGGTTGCCTCTTATCTAAAGGGACTTTAGAACTATCAATTTTGCCTAAGAATAATGCCAGGAACCCAAAATGGAACCAAAAGGTGATTCATCATCTTCATCTCTTACCAAATTTGAAATGATAACTGTATTTTTCAGCAGGATGACACAACCTGTCACAAAGTAAAAGCAATGAAAAACTTTTGGCTGGAAACATTAAACTTTACCGAGCTTGGGATAAGAATTCGCTAGATTACAACCAAATAGAGAATTTGTGGGCGATAATCTAACAGAAGACATCTAACTGTGAGTAATTGTTGGGGCATTTGAACAAAAATAAAGCAATATCAGCAAAGATATCCCAAGTTTTGTCGAGAGAGAGAGAGAAAGAGAGAGAGAGAGAGAGAGAGAGAGAGCAAACGGAATAAAATTATATCAAGTCTTTTATCCTTTAAATAAACTCAAAAATAGGCGGGGTTCGATCCTATGCCATCGAGCACTCTTCGCTTTTTTAGGCCAGCGAGCTAAACACTTGGGTACCTACCACACAGTGAGGACAAATGAATGATAAACTAGGCAGATCCGCAGCTTCCGTGATAGAGTGTGTGACACTAAGCACTGCGCCAATTGAATAATCCTAGGTGAAGATTATTATGGATTTAGGATTGGTAAAATATTGCCGGAGAAGTTTTGTTAATTCCTTGCCGAAGGAGCGGCTGAGGGAGCCTAAATATGGTAATGAAACATAACATTAATCTTAGCTGGAAGTAATTATGTGTAACTTCGGCTCGTATAATTGGATTAAAAATTTCATGAGTATGAGATGGTAAAGATTAGTGGGAAATGAATTTGAAGATAAGTGATGAGAGCTGTGAATTAAGGAGGGGGGGGTAAAGAAGGAGAGGGAGAAAGGGAGAGAGAGAGAGAGAGAGAGAGAGAGAGAAAGAGAAAGAGAGAGAGAGAGAGATAGAGAGAGAGAGAGAGATAGAGCATGGATGTTATGTGTGAAAACTATGTCTGAAAAAGAAACTCACCTATAACTTGAAGCTTGATTTTCTCGTGCCTGGTAGGTGAGGCCCAGTAATCCACCCGACACCAGTAGAGACCGCTGTCGTATGCGTAAACGGGATCGATCACGAGCCCTGTTGTGTCGGAATGGAGGTCGAACCTGATGCGATTGCCAAACTGGTCCACTGCCACCCACTTAACGCCCAAACTTAGCGGGCCGTCGCGGGCGTCCAAACTGAAATGGATCAAAGTGGTTAAGATCAGCATCCAAAGGTCAAAGATCTTATTTTAAAGACCAAGATTTAAAGACGCTTGAATTTAATTATTTTTAAAGATTATCGGTTGAAAATGGAATGAATACAGGTCAAATGAACATTTGGGTTGACGGAACATACGAGGGTGAGTGAAAAAGTTCTGAGTCAAATATCATAAAAATGTTATTTTTAAACATAACAATAATTTGTCGTAGAGATCCAAATCAACATTAACAAGGATACCCAAAATTCAATGAGCTCCATAGCCATGGACAAGGGAGTGTCAGAGTTTCTGATCAGGCTCTTAGTTGATAAGGACTTCCATTACTAATCATACATGATAGAAGGGCTCATATTCTGTCAGAGAAGATGAAAGACAAGCGGAGGGAACGTGCTGCGGAGCTTGTAAACAAACCCTAGCATCCCCTCAAGCCTAGCATGCTTTATTTTTGCTCATACGAGAAGTATTTCTGAGAAGTCCAGGTGGTAAACTTGCCAAACAACTTCTGAATTGCAGTGCTCCCCCACCCCCAAATGTACCGAGTTTGCGGGCCAGATCATACTTCTTAGATTGCGCAGTAGCAAGGGCCACGTTATTTCCCCATTTTTCATCCCGGAGGGCTAAATTAAGTGCCTGGAGGAGCTGGTGTTGCCCTGAATTTACCTGGTCGTTTGAAGGCGGTACGTGTGGCCACACGATTCTGCACTATGCCACAAAAACGGCAGGACCCTTTCTTGGCTGTCAGAAAATTTATTTGACTCCATTACTCCAAACATCTGGCTTCCTATCTCGCAACCCAGACTGCATCCCTCTAGATTATTCTGTGTGGTGCGTAATTAAGAGAGAAAGAGAGACCAACATGTCTTCATGTACCACCAAGATACCTTAGGACCAGGATCACTAGAGTTTTAACCCAGTTAAACAGGGAAACCGTTGAAAAACCCTCAGCAGGTTCCGGTCACTTGTGGAGGACGTTTTTTGAGAGCGTCGGCATTTCATTGAATAAGAATCCTTCAATTCTTTAACATGAAACTTTTGTTAAATATATCTGTATAAATGTCTTCTTTTTATTTTATTTTTATTTAGAATAAATAAGTTCCACACTGCGGTGTAATTAAACTATTTTTGGTAAATAAATTCAGTATACATAGGTACTTATTTATTTATTTTTAATTATTTTAATATTTATTCACTCTTCTTGCTTTAATTACCCGCAAATATTCACACATTTCTGACACTATCTTTCCACAGTCTCTTTGTACTTTTTATACAATTCTTTTTATTTGTCCCCCTGGAACAGCTAATTGCTTTTCAAGGCCTCCCTACAAGTATTATATTGTACTTAAGTCATACCTTTGTGGTGGCCATTTCAAAGGGGTGAATCTCATTTCTCCAAACCAATTTTTGTGTTGTTGGATGTAAGGGATGTGTCATTGTCAGGCTGAACTAAAGCTATATAAATTGTTGTTGTTGTATGGAATTTCTGGATAGATAGCTTTAGAACGAACTTGTGGCAACATAGTGGTATATGTTGTGGATTCGATTCTTCCTTAACATAAAAACATGTCCCCTATTTCCCTTGAAGACTTGCAGTCACATACCATGATAGAGTCACTTGCATGCTTTACAAGTGGTACCACATAAGCAGGGTGATATGTCTATCAAACTTTTTGTCTGACAATGGTAGCTCTAGAAGTGCCTATGAACTGCCAAATTTTAAAATAAAGATAAATTTGTTAATAATTTTCTTACAAGATATACTTAAATAGAATTAAATAAACTACGTGTAAAACAAAAGTGCCATAATTTTATTTACATACAGGATAATGACTTTCATCTGAGCAGATAACTTTAGACAATTGTTTATATGCCCAATTCTTGTGATATTTGGCCAAGTGAAAAGGTTTTATTCGCTTGAGCTCAGATACCAATGGCTTAATTCTATCCTTGCATCCTTCTAGCCTCAAGCTTTTAACCGTACTGAGTGATATTATTTCAACTGAACCTTCAATGAACTCCTCAGCATTTACAGATGTTTTCGGCAATTCTGTAGCAAATGCTGTATGACATATCAATAGCGTTTTTGCACGCTTTTTGACACTTTTCAATTTTTTTCTTGATTCAAAGTTGTTGGTTTCTTGATCTCGTTTTAGAGTGGTTCTGAGAACATATCTTGAACATTTTATTTTTTTGAGCAAATTTCAACTTTTGATGACTTTTGGCTATAGAAAACTTGCAATTGAGCTCTCTCTGTTTCTGTAAGTTCTTTGCTATTAGTCATAATACTTATTTCAAAAGATATTAAATACACAAATTTACAGCATTAATCTAAAACATAAGAAATATTAGTTAAATTCTGATTTCACAAACACTATTTTAATAATTACACACATTTAGTTAAATATTAAGTAATTAAAACGTATTAAAAATTATTCGAACATTAATATTATACATACTCGTATAATGAGTAATTTGATCAATTTTATACACTTCGATGAAAAATGTTAAATATATAAATTTATGAGGGGTGCTTTATATAATCTTTGTTTTGTTTTGTTTTTTGAATTTGTTTTTGTTTTTTCCTTTCCCCCATTTAGGGTGTGTTTTTTTCGTTTAATTTTTTTTAAAGTAGCCTAGAACTAGGCCAGTTTTAATACGGTGACTAATGCCCATGTAGGCAGTCGCCAGATGAGCTCTAAAAAAAAAAAAAAAAAGGACAAGGATGTATACTGGTCATTTTAACATCACTCCCCATTAATTTGTACATTTCACCATCGTCCCCACCATTGGTCATGTTTTTAGAATAAACATTAATTAATAAATTTTAAAGCCGAAGTTAATGACTGATATTTTTCAGCCTTACCAATATATATATAAGCTTTAGGTCTAAGTCAACTTAACCAAATCGAGATTACTCAGCGTTAATTTTCCCATCTTTTACGCAACTCAAGCTGCGAGAGCGTCTAACAAGCCGCTCCTGAAAGAAATATGAACAAGTGAACAGAACCCTTAGAAAATTAAATGCACCCCCACCCTCAAAAAATCACCAACTGAAAGAAAAGTCATTAAAAAGTGTGCACATCCCAACTCAATCTACTGTCAAATTTTACGGAAAACATTTTAACATTAATTGATAACAAATAATAACGGAGGAAATCTTTTGAGTAGACATTTTGGAACAAGAATAGAGAACCAACTTCGTAACCCAAACAATGAAGTTTCGAACAGAACTCTTGAAAGCTCTTGAACAGAAACCTCCACTGACGAATCATAAACAAAAGACCATCCCCTCTTCTATCACACATGGCTCCATAGATCTCTTTTCCTTCACAAATCCTTCTCCTAACACAACTAACACCTTCTCCATCCTTGAGAAAATCTTTCTTCACCACGTCCAAATCCGCCTTCTCCTTTCACAACACCTCTCCTATCGAGAGACGACCACAAATCCTATTTTAGAAACGATGGTTCACCTCCTTTGTCTGAAGATTATCATGATAACAGAGGAGGAAATTTTATAGGAGAAAACTTCGAAAGTTTTATGGCAAGTTGAGTAAGTTTCCACAAAACTACATTTACTCATAATTTAGATATAAATTACTCTTTTTCGATTCTTAGTTTTGCATTTACATTTTTTTGGCTACAACTGAAACCTAGACATTCGACGTAAGTCCGTCCCTAAATCTGTGCCCTAAAAGGAACTGGTGGTCTCTCACTGGTAGTCATTCGTAAGTGAATAGATCCAAACGGGCGAAAAAAGTCTTTAGAATTTCGAAAAATAAAAAAAATAGAAGGTGTATGCGTGGATGTGAAAGTGGAGTGGGTAGCTCTCGAAGGAAATGGTATAAAACATATTTTTTTATAAATAGAATTTAATTTCCATTAGAAACTAAAATTAATTTGCAACCGATGATTATCTTAGAGAATTATTTATTCCCGTACTCAAAAATGAAGACTCTTTTCCATTCTAATTTTTTAACTAAGTTTGCCTTGCCATTTTTTATATTCCAGCGAAAACATATGTTTTTAGAATTTCTATATCAAATAATGGTGTTAATTTAGCTAGCTGAAAGAATATATTTCAATTCAAGCGAAGAAGCCCATATATTGAGGTTAGTTGAAAGGAGAAATCGATATTTTGGTTCTGAGTCAGAGATGGACTGGGGAAGGGGGAGGGGGGTACAACTAAAGAAAAATCGATCTCTAGCTTTGGGGTAAGGTAATTAGCCTGTAATGGAGGTGGCGTGTACAAATTGAGATCGAGAGAGAGAGAGAGAGAGAGGGGGGGTGGGGAAGAGAGAGAGAGAGAGAGCGGAAGGGAGAGATATATTGGGAGAGATTGAGAGAGAATGAGGAATAAATAATTAAAAGGAAATGGGAAAAGCAACTAAATGAAAGAGTGCAAGAAACATAAAGAGAATGCGAATCAGAGCTTAAAATTGATAACGTTTTAAAAATAATTGTCTTCATATCTTTCTTAAATTTGCACTTTTTATCTTTACATCCTAATTTTGGATTTAAAATGGTACTTGATATATATTGTTAATTTATTAAAATATAATGCATGCAAATAAGTATAGATATAAGAACGAATCAGGTAGACTTATAATTTCGCGGGAAATTCTAGGTATCTGAATTAACGACCTAATTTTACCTTCTTAACGCCAGCCAGGAGTACAAATATCCCGAAGAAGATTATGATTTTTAAAGAGGAGGCGTTGTTCGCTAATCTGACTCTATTTACATTAGAAGATGCCTAAGACTATTGAAATATTATATTACCTTGAACATTAATATTTCAATGTAATAAAAGAGTAACCACATTTGAATCATGATTGATTGTGTCAGAGTTAGTAAGAGATGTATTCGTTATGGTTGAAAAACTGCTAGGGACAGTTCACTCTTTTTTAAATCTTTTGAATTGCAGTAAAGTCTCGAAGGTAAAATCCTAAAAGAACTAAATTCTCTTTGTCTGCTTTTTCGTATGCAGCTTCAGGTCAGAGGAAGTTCTCTATTAGCTAAAACTAATATTTAAAAGAGTAGTGAGTCTGTTATTGGATTTAGTAGAACGGTTTTGCCATTTTGAGCTAATGTATTTTTCGGACTAGCCAGACAGGTGGTCGCTATCAAGGAAAGTTGGAAGAACTCCTCCTCCCTAGCACGAGAACTACTCGGGATACTGCGCCTTCATGCATTTCCTTTTGCTTCCCCTCGTCTCTCGACTGAAGGTCCTTCTCATGAAATAGCCTAAGTGTTTTGTGTCACTGACTTCTCACTGTAATCCACCAATCGATCATCTCCCTTGACCGATGGAAATTAATTAACACCATGACCGCCACATCACACCATTCATTTTACATTTGCGTCTCGGAAACTCCCGCCAGCAGACCACCACGAATGATGGCAGGTGGTTGGTCGGAATGCAAAGAGTTACATCCCTACCTGCCTCAACGATTCACTAATTCCACTGCCTTTATGACTTATGACTTATGTAATGCCTCAGCTATTTTTATTCCTTAAATCTCTATGTAGGAGACTTTGGGTTCTTGTGTCTTCACCCATTCACAGACTTTTTTTCTCATTTCTTACTTGAGATTCACTAAACAGTGAAACCTGACTGAGTGACACTGGTGATTATTGTGCAATTTTTGTTTTGGAACACTACCTCGGTCCAATCCTAACGTCCATTATACTCCAAGATGTCATTTTGTTGAGTTTTCTCTTTCTCACAATAACGCAACTTCACATCCAGGCTTCTGCACGCGAGCATCGTCTGCAACTATTAAGATTAGTTCAATTTTAGTTATTTGTCTTAATTTCGTATGATATAAATACTGTTTATAGGAAGAATTAAATTACCTATAATGGAAAACATTTTCACTTTTACGGTTGACGTAATGTAATATCTTCCATTGTATTTGCTCAATTTCTTTTCTCGTTTAAATTAATTTAATAAGGTAAATACATCAAAGCAAACTCAGATTTAAAAAAAAAAAACTTAGGAAAAAAATCAATATTCCTGTAATTTATATGAACAAATATTCATAAAGCGAATTAAAATAAATCCTATTTAAAAATTTAACACCGGACAAAAGCTTAACTGGCAACTGATTTTTAAATCGGTTAGTCAAGCAAGGCGTAGCCACCACCATCCTGGCAGATGCTCTTCAACCACGCTAAGCAAGTCACTGAATCCAATAGAGCAACCAACAGACTAGTGTAACGGTGGCTACTCAATGCTATACTGACCGCATACCACCACGTAGAGATCTGGCTACCGATCGGTGGACGCGCTGTGCTCACCCCGTTATCGGGTGAGAGTAGAACTTACACCTCTCACCTCACACAAAGCCAATCACAACACTGCTTGATTTCCTCTCCCGCCTTCACAGCACAACACCCACCCTCTCTCTGTTCCAAGGAAACCTGCCGATGGGTATCTATATTCACGTACCTCTGACGCGGAACAGGTCCCTCTCCTCCGAGGTGACGACGGCTTCCACCTGAACGCTGTTTGGTGTCAAAACATAATACTTCCTGGCACCTCTCCCCAAAAGAGGACCGGCCCCTGGGACCCTCGGGCCGACCAGCGATTGTCATTCTGACCTTAAATAAAAAGAAATTATTATCCGGTCGGGGATCCTCCCAGAATCATGGAAGGATTGGCGCTAACTAACTAACTAACTAACTAACAATGTAGTTTACCTTACAACTGATTTTTTACACATATTTACTAAATTATATTCTAAATAATATAAAATAAAATAACCCTCCTTTAATAACTGTAGGAACCGCTAGCTCGGATCCCATGTAAAGCTGTAGTTGTTCTTAAAATTCCCCGTAATCGGTAGTAAAAACCGTATGTAAATAAAAAATAAAAAACTTATCTACACAGGTTTATTTAGGAGTGACATAAGTAAAGTTTAAATTCATTTATCGCTATTAATAAAAGAATATAGGGTCAGTTTAATTGAGATTTCTTTTTCTCAGGTAATCAATTTAACATTATTACAATATTTCACATTTCCTAGATCACTTTATCTTATTGATTCCCTAGAAAGCAATGGAATATTTTGATTCAGAATCTGACAATTTTTAGATGTTGTTTCCACTGTTACTCAATGTAACATGCAACCATAATCTATTTTCCCACAACCAATCATATCCATCGTTAGTGGGTTTACACAAAATGAATAAATAAACATTTTGCTTTTGATCTGAAATCCCTTGAACATATTACTTCCCACTGCACCAATGAAGCAATAATTTAAGCATAAAAATTTCTACACTAACGGTTCCCGCCTGTCAAAAAAGTGCAAAACCGATGAAAGCATTGCGTCAAAAAAGCTTATGAAGAAGTGTCTAAAATGTGCCTTAGGTAGATGAAACCAAAAATGTGCTGAAGGTAAATAACCCAAAACACTACTTATGGCGAAAGGCACAACAAGATTGCCAAACTCTCCTAAATCTACCAACGGGCCTTATCAAATCTGTATAGTATTTTAGCACAATATTTACTCTATAGCAGTGGTTCAGAAATGTTTGTTACGGAAGAAAAGAATTGAGTAGCTGTATAATAGTCACTAGGATTAAGTTGTATTATACATGAAATACTAGAATTTTATTTTTAATAGTCATTTATGAGTAAGGTAAATACTTAATAAAACTGTATAATGAAATGATAATTTTAATGTACTAACTATATAATTACTGACAGTTGATATAGTGGATAATGAATGCTCCAGATTCGTAAGACAAAACTCAAATGTAAGAAGTGAGACTGAACCTTTACAACAACCTTATAATATTTACTCGTACATATGTTGGTTACATTAATTCCTTAAATTTGATGTAAAATCCCATTACTAGGTCTATATCTAAGCTTATATTTTATAAATTTTATTCTTGAAATGCAATTTTCACAGATCAAACTAATAGCAAAGATCAAAATCGTTCCAGTAGCTGAATTCACTTAAGGTATAAATATTTCATGGAGAGATAAAGTGAAAAAGCTTTGGTGGTTTTGTTGCCATGAGGATTTATTAGTATCAGAGATTTGTGCTGCTGATACATTAAATTTGTTTTGAGACAAAAGGATAATTTTCAAAGTTTTCTTAACTGAGCTGTTTTACATAAAATGATTGTTTCGCTTCAGATACTTTCACTTAAGTTTACATATTAGTGACTAAACTCTCTTTCCCTATAACATTATACTCATAACATCCATAGGGTTCAGAATATGAGTCAAGGAGGCTAATCAAAAATACCATTCGTATCTGTAAATATCTTATTAAATTTCGCTTTTTAGTCATAAAGAAAATAAGGGGTTTGAATGTTGTTATAATCGGCCTAATAGTTATGCTGTTATTGCCAAAACAAAATAATTCTCAGGATCTATTATTCTAAATAGAATGTAAAACAGTTTAAGGGTTTCAAATTTCGTTAGAAACGGCTGAATAGTTATATTATTGCTCAAAAGACTTTTTTTTCAAGAGCTTATCTGGTGACTACTGACTAGAACATTAGTCGTCGTATGAAAAACTTGCATGTACAAGGCTACTTTAAAATCAAATTAAAAAACACACAAAAAAACACCAAACCCAACACCAAATATTAAAAAAAGGGAAATGGCAACGAGCAGGAATCAAGCTGCTGTGTCGGGGAAGGTCCCCCCAGCGCAGGAACGTGAGACTTATGAAGGAAAAAAACAAAAAAAAACAAGCAAAACAAAACAAACTGGTTAAATAAAAGGGAGAAGGCCAGCCTCCCCCCAAAGTCTAAAAGTTTACCAGTCAATGTGCACGTACTCGTCCTGAGTACAAGGGACAGGCAGTAGCGATCCCACCCATCACGGTACCAGGACAGGTAACGTGCGCGAAGATCGCCCAGACTGGGACATTCAACAAGAATGTGCCGAATAGCCTGGGGAACAATAGACTCTTCACAGCAGGGCGCTGGCAAGCGCTCCATCAAATGGCGTTGCGTCCCGCGAGTGTGCCCAATTCGGAGAGGAGAGGAAGAAACCTGAAGCCTTCACGGCATTGGGGGGTAGGTCGATGCCAAGCAGCCCGAAAAGCTGCCGTATTCCTGCCATGTATTCGGTTTGAGGAACAGCGAAACGCTAGTCCGGTCCCAGAGTCCTCGTGGACTGTTTGGCGCCCTCATCGGCGCGCTCATTCTCCGTAATTCCTACATGTCCAGGAACCCAGCAGAAGATAATCTCGACATCCGCCCGGCTCGCCAAAACCGTGGCGTCACGGATATCACGAACCAGGGGATGCGGAGATTCCAATACCCTGAGAGCACTCAGGGCGCTTTGTGAGTCGATATACATCACATTCCGGTCTCCGAACCCGGCACGTCTTCTCTACCGAGTGGTGTATTGCCACCAGCTCGGCGGTGAAGACAGACGCAGCGCCTGACAGAGCCCCGCTGACTTGAAATAGAGGGGATACGGCTAGGAAGCCAACCCCCTATTCAGACTTGAAGCCATCCGTATACACTGGCACGGTGCCAGCTTGACTGTAGGTGTGCTACAAAAACTTCGAACGAAATACTCTCGGCGCTGTACAAGCTTTGGGAGAAGAAGTGTTGCGATAAACAGCCAAATGTGGTACCCACCAGGGTGGCGTCCTGGACAGAAGCAGGGGCGCCACCGGCCCAAGAGCTATACTTAGCTCTCGAAGGAGTTTCCTGGCCCTACACCCAAAGGGTTCAGGGTATGACTGGCATCTATCGGCGGAATAGGCACCGTTGAAATCAGCTGCGGATGCAGTAAGAGCTGTTGGCGACTGAGGGAGGCACCGGGCTCGCGCGTAAAGGCGAGTGATTTTTTTTTTTTTGAGAGAGAGAGCTCATCTGGCGACTGCCTACTTGGGCATTAGTCGCGGTATTAAAACTGGCCTAGTTCTAGGCTACTTTAAAATATAATTAGAGAGAAAAAAGAAACACCCCAAAAAGGGGGAAAGGAAGCAAGCTGGTGCATCAGGGAGAGGTCCCCCCGGAGCAGAAGCGTAAAACCAAAGGGAAAAAAACAAAAAAAAACAAATGCAAAAAACAAAACAAAACAAAAAAAAACAAACCTTGCTTAAATAATAGGGAAAAGGCCGGCCTCCCGCAAGAAGTCAACAAGTCCACAAGTCAATGTGCACGAATCTGTCCCGAGTACAAGGGACAGGCGGTAGCGACCCCACCCATCCCGGTACAGGGACAGGTATCGTGCGCGAAGATCACCAAGACTGGGACATTCGACAAGAATGTGCCGAACAGTCTGGGAGACGACGCAGTCGTTGCAATAGGGCGCAGGCGAGAGCTCCATCAAATAGCGATGCGTCACACGAGTGTGTCCGATTCGGAGACGACAGAAAGCAACCTGAAGCCGCAGCGGCATTGGCGGATAGGTTCATGGGAACAGTCGCGGCGCAATGGCACGCAACTTTAAGTTCCCTTCGACCGTCTCCCATCTTCTTTGCCAAGCAGTCCGAAGAGCTGCCCGTATTCCTGCCATGTAGTCGGTGTGAGGAAGAGCGAAACGCTGGTCCGGTCGCAGAGTCCTCACGGACTCTTTAGGGCCCTCATCGGCGCGCTCATTCCCCGTAATTCCTACATGTCCAGGAACCCAGCAGAAGATAATCTAGACATCCACCCGGCTCGCCAAAACCGTAGGGGCACGGATATCACGAACCAGGGGATGCGGAGATTCCAATGCCCCGAGAGCACTCTGGGCGCTTTGTGAGTCGCTATAGATCACAATCCGGTCTCCGAACCGGGCACATCGCGTAATATCCCGTACCGAGTGGTGTATTGCCACCAGCTCGGCCATGAAGACAGACGCAGCGCCTGGTAGAGCCCAGCTGACTTCAAACAGAGGGGATTCGGCGTGGAAGCCGACCCCCTCTTGGGACTTGGAGTCATCGGTATACACTGGCACGGTACCAGCGTGACACGATGTGTGCTCCAAAAAGGTCAAACGCAATACTCCCGGCGCAGTACAAGCTTTGAGAGCAGAGGCATGGCGACAAATAGCCAAATGTGGTACCCTCCAGGGTGGCGTCCTGGGCAGAAGCAGGGGCGCCACCGGCACGACAGCTATATCTACCTCTCGAAGGAGTTTCCTGGCCCTAAACCCAAAGGGCTTAGGGTATGACTGGCGTCTCTCGGTGGCATAGGCACCATCGAGATCAGCTGCGGATGCAGTGAGAGCTGTTGGCGACTGAGGGAGACGACGGGCTCGCGTGTACAGGCGAGTGATGCACTGCACGCGGCGCAGAGCGAGTGGCATCTCCTCAGCATCGATTAGTAGGCTCTTCACCAGGCGAAGGCCGGTGTGGTGGATCTAGTCCACCTTCCACAATACACCCTCGGATGTGGATGCATAAAACTTGCATCAGTAGTCGAGTTGCGAACGAACAAACGATCGATGAAAAAGTAAGGTGCTGAACGTCACGGAACGGATAATATCCATGGCGCGGGTACAAGAGACCCTAAGGCTGCGAATATGAGCCTCCCAGGTGAGGCGTCAGTCAAATACAAGACCAAGGAAACGGTGCGATTCAACCACTTCCAGGCGTAACCCATGAAGAAACAAGTCTGGGTCTGGTTAGAACCGTGGATGGGGGCAGAATGCACCACCTTAGTCTGAAAGGTCGTCCACGTAGAGCGTAGCGAGAACATCTTCCGGCAGCACCGAGGTGATGCCGTTGATGCTCAGAGCAAAGAGTGTGACACTGAGGACACTTCACTGCAAGACACCCTCTTCTTGCTCCATTGGGCCGGATAGGCCTCCCCCCCCCAACCCGTACGCGGAATCGACAATCTCGCAAAAATTCAGATATAAACATTAGGAGACGTCCCCCTCGCCTCCATCATGTGGAGAGTCTCCATGATACCATATCGCCATGTGGTATTATAGGCATTCTTCAGATCGAAAAACAACGTGGCCTAGTGCTGTCTAAGAAGGAAGGCCTCGCAGACGGCATTTCCAGTCTTACCAGAGCATCTGACGTAAAATGGAACTTGCGTTTTCTGCACTGTGCAGAAGACCGATGGCCTCCGCTGTCCAGAAAAACGGCTAATCTAACATTTACCAATTTCTCCATTAACTTGCACACACAAGAGCTTAAAGAGATTGAGCGTAAACCGGTCGGAGTAGAGTGATCTCTTCCCGATTTGTGAAAGGTGAGCACAGTAGCGATTCGCGAGGAATCTGGAAGGAGACCCTCCGGCCAGATCTTGTTGAACAAATCTAAGAAAAAGTGTCAAAGTATGACGTACGGGACATCGTCCGGACCATCAGCGTTGGCCGTTCACGAAATAAGAGCGGAACGCAACTCACTCAGAGTAAACCTGTGGTTGAAGTGTTCTCTGCCTCTGGAGGTAAATCACTGCCGGCGGCCTTCCGCGACATCACGCCTTTGCATTGAATGCTGGTGGAGCAGCATTCCGGCTAGAGAATGCGGATAAAGCGGTCGCAGAGGATTCCGCCACGGACGCGGGGTCCGAGATTGCGGTCTCATTCTCCTGGAGAACGGAACGGGGGTCCTGCGAGAACTTGCCCCGAATCCTTTGACTTCCTTGCACACCTCAGCTAAAGGGGTCTTCCCGTTAAGGAAAGACAAGTATGCTCTCCAAGAAAAGCGGTAAGCGTGCGTCGAAATATACCAGAACGTTGTTCTATCCCGACGAAATTGAGCGACAGTGAAATCCTTGGGGTGGGCTTATGGCGCATGTAGGCATAACGCTTCTGTTTGAGGGCCGTCTCACACTCGGACGACCACCACGGGAATGATCGGCGTGCAAAATGACCAGACGTTGTGGGAATAGTAGTCAGGACCGCGCGAATGAGTTTACCAGAGACGAACTCAACGGCCTCATCTACCGACCTAAACTCCTCAACTGATTTTTTTTTTATTTAAGGGGCTATCTGGCGACTGCCGACTTAGGCATAAGTTGCCGTAAACAAACAGCCTAGTTCTAGGCTACTTTAAAAAAATTGAACAGGAAACAACAATAAAAAGAAATAACAATAACAATAGCAAAGCAATAACAAAAACAATAACAAAAACAACAACAACAACAATTAAACCTGGTTAAATGAAAGGAAGAAAGCCGGCCTCCCCCCAAAAGTCAACAAGTCGACCAGTCAAAGTGCACGCACTCGTCCCGAGTACAAGGGACAGGCGGTAGCGACCCCGCCCATCCCGGTACCGGGACAGGTGTCGTGCGCAAAGATCACCTAGACTGGCACATTCGACAAGAGTGTGCCGAACAGTCTGGGGGACGACGCAGTCGTTGCAATAGGGCGCAGGCGAGCGCTCCATCAAATAGCGATGCGTCACACGAGTGTGCCCGATTCGGAGACGACAGAAAGCAACCTGAAGCCGCAGCGGCATTGGGGCATAGGTCCATGGGAACAGTCGCGGCGCAATGGCACGCAACTTTAAGATCCCTCCGACCGACTCCCATCTTCTTTGCCAAGCAGTCCGAAGAGCTGCCCGTATTCCTGCCATGTAGTCAGTGTGGGGAAGAGCGAAACGCTGGTCCGGTTGCAAAGTCCTCGCGGACTCTTTGGCACCTTCATCGGCGCGCTCATTCCCCGTAATTCTTACATGTCCAGGAACCCAGCAGAATATAATCTCCACATCTGCCCGGATCGCCGAAACCGTGGCGTCACGGATTTCGCGAACCAGGGGATGCGGAGATTCCAATGCCCCGAGAGCACTCAGGGCGCTTTTTGAGTCGCTATAGACCACCAGTCTTCGAACCGGGCACGTCGCGTAATCTCCCGTACCGAGTGGTGTATTGCCACCAGACAGACGCAGCACCTGGTAGAGCCCCGCTGACTTTAAACAGAGGGGATACGGCGTGGAAGCCAACCCCCTCTTGGGACTTGGAGTCATCGGTATACACTGGCACGGTACCAGCGTGACACGATGTGTGTTCCAAAAAGGTCAAACGCAATACTCCCGGCGCAGTACAAGCTTTGAGAGCAGAGGCATGGCGACAAATAGCCAAATGTGGTACCCTCCAGGGTGGCGTCCTGGGCAGAAGCAGGGGCGCCACCGGCACGACAGCTATATCTACCTCTCGAAGGAGTTTCCTGGCCCTAAACCCAAAGGGCTTAGGGTATGATTGGCGTCTCTCGGCGGCATAGGCACCATCGAGATCAGCTGTGGATGCAGTGAGAGCTGTTTACGACTGAGGAAGGCGACGGGCTCGCGCGTACAGGCGAGTGATGCACTGCACGCGGCGCAGAGCGAGTGGCATCTCTCCAGCATCGACCAACAGGCTCTCAATGGGGGAAGTGCGGAAGGCACCGGTCGCAAGGCGAAGGCCGGGGTGGCTGCGGATGCATAAAACTCGCATCCGTAGTCGAGCTTCGAGCGAACAAAGGATCGATAAAAAAGTAAGGCAGTAGCCCTATCAGCGCCCCAAGCGCTGAACGTCACGAAGCGGAGAATGTCCATGGCGCGGGTGCAAGAGACCCTAAGGCTGTGAATATGAGCCTCCCAGGTGAGGCGTCGGTTGAATACAAGACCAAGGAAACGGTGCGACTCAACGACATTCAGGCGCACCCCATTAAGCAACAAATCTGGGTCGGGGTGAAGCCGTGGATGGCGGCAGAAGTGCACCACCTTAGTCTTGGCCAAAGACTACCGAAACCTGTGCGCTTCGGCATAGCGAGAGACGCGGTTTAATGCATGTTGGAGTCGACGCTCCAGAGTTGGCATCTGGGCCGCGCCAAAAGAGATCGAAAGGTCGTCCAGGTAGAGCGTAGCGAGAACATCTTCCGGCAGCACTGAGGTGATGCCGTTGATGCTCAGGGCAAAGAGTGTGGCACTGAGGACACTTTCCTGCGGGACACCCTCTTCCTGCTCCTTTGGGCCGGATAGGGCTCCCCCCAGTCGTACGCGGAATCGACGATCTCGCAAAAATTCAGATATAAACATTGGGAGGCGTCCCCTCGCCCCTTCGTGTGGAGAGTCTTCATGATACCGTTTTGCCATGCGGTATCATAGGCCTTCTCCAGATCAAAAAACACCGTGGCGTAGTGTTGTCTACGAATAAAAGCCTCGCAGACGGCATTTTCCAGTTGAAGCAGAGCATCCGACGTGGAGTGGAACTTACGGAAGCCGCACTGTGCAGAAGAAAGATGTCCTCCGCTGTCCAGGAAATCACCTAATCTAACATTAACCAATTTCTCCATCAGCTTGCACACGCAAGAGGTTAGAGAGATTGGGCGAAAACCGGTCGGAGTAGAGTGATCTCTCCCTGGCTTGCGAAAGGCGAGCCCAGTAGCAATTCGCCAGGAGTCTGGGAGAAGACCTTCCACCCAGATCCTGTTGAACAAATCTGACAGAAAGGCCATGCCTCGCTCACCCAGGTGTCGAAGCATGGCGTACGGGACATCGTCCAGGCCATGGGCGGTGTCCGCGCACGAAGCGAGAGCGGAACGCAACTCACTCACAGTAAACTTGTCGTTGAAGGGTTCTCCGCCTCTGGAGGTAAAGTCCAGCCGGCGGCCTTCCGCGACATCACGACGTGCATTGAATGCTGGCGAAGCAGCATCACGGCTAAAGAATGCGGAAAAAGAGGGCACTAAGGATCCTGCCACGGACGCGGGGTCCGAGATTACAGTCCCATTCTCCTGGAGAACGGGAGAGGGGGAGCCTGCGAGAACTTGCCCCGAATCCTTTTGACTCACTTCCACACCTCAGCTAAAGGGGTCTTCCCGTTAAGTGAAGACACGTATGCCCGCTAAGAAGAGCGGCGGGCGTGCTTCGAAATATACTGGAACCTAACCCTAGCCCGACGAAATTCAGCGACAGTAAAATCGTTCAGGTGGCGCTTATAGCGCATGTAAGCAGAACTCTTCTGTTTGAGGGCCGTCTCACACTCGGCCGACCACCATGGAAGTGGTCGGCGTGCAAAACGGCCAGACGTCCTAGGAATAGTAGTCAGGCCCACGGCGATGAGGTTGCCGGAGAAGAACTCAACGGCCTAATCTACCGACCTAAACTCCTCGACTGAGATAGAGAATCCAGTCATTTCCTGAAATGCAGGCCATCGCGCCCGCGCGTAGCACCACCGAGGTGGTCTCTCAGGTGGCAGTTGCCCTGCAAATGATATTTGAATGGGAAAGTGATCACTACCATGGAGGTCATCGACCACCTTTCAATCAAAATCAGGCTGTGCATCCGAAGAGCACAAAGATAGGACAAGGAAAGAAAATGAAGCAAACTCGGACAGTGATGCGTAAACTCATCCACGTTTAGGACACCCATCTCAAGCTCTTCGATCAGATCGGCAAGGACTTGTCCCCTGGGATTTATGGAGTAATCTCCGTAGAGATGATGCCTGCCGTTCAGATCTCCAAGCAAGAGATAGGGCCTCGGCAACCGTGCCACGACGCGGCGGAAGTCCCCCGCGTCGAAGTCAGCTGACGGTGGAATGTACGCAGAAATCAGAGTATACCTCCTATCCAGGTGCAGCTGCACAGCCACTGCCTGAAAGGAGATATCTAAAGAGAAAGAAAGAACGGAGACATTATGCCGGGTGTAAACTGCGCATTCCCCAGCCTGGCCATCCCGCGGTGGTGGGGTCGCAAGACCCTTATACCCCGGAAGGGCGGGCAGGGAACACGCGCCTAGCATGGTCTCCTGCAAAACGATAGCTAACGGGGAACGGGATGAGACGAGCCTCCGCAGCTCCTCCCAGTTGGCCCGGAGTCCACGGCAATTCCATTAAAGGAATATGCCCTCCAGGCCTATCTCGGAGGAGACGCGGGGGCCCTCCTCGAACTAAAGACCCTCACGGGAATGGCGGTACGCTTCCCGGGGGCAGAACCCCGGGCGCTGTTGGCCGGACAAAGCGCTGAAGGCGCTGTTGCCTTCGAGGACTTATTGGGGGAGGTTGGGCTCGCCATGCGAGTCTTTTCCTCCCTCCGCCTCGAAACCTTAGACGGGCGTTGCGGCTTCGGAGGCGGGGCCCTCTTTTCGAGGAACCACCTTCTCCGAGCCACTCGCTCCACCTCGAGGCGTGGGCGAAGGGGCCGAAGCTCCTTGGTTGCTGTCCTCCTTTCGGGGAACAGCTTTAGGAACCACAGAAAATGGCTTAGTGACCATCTTCAGGGATGTTGCCTCCTGTGAGTCCAACGACTCGGTGGAGGTGCGTGGCCGTTTCGCCTTACGGGAAACGGTCACGCTGGGGGAAGAGGGGGAAGCCGTGGTTTTACCTGGGGCTGGGTGTGTACCCTTTGTCCCGCAAGCTTTACCAGGAAAGCGCCCGGGTTGAGTACAACCCACAGAAGGGCTTCGAATGGGCGCGGAAACAACCGTTCTCGTTGGCCTGGATGGGCCAGGAGCAGAGGGTGTCTTTCTAACCATTGAAGCATAAGACCTCCCAGGCAGAGCCGGATGCACCAGGACGAAATCCTTAGCCTCACGGAATGAGAGTCGATCCTGGACCTGAACGGCCAGGATTTCTTTCTCAAAAAGATATGCACAACATTGCTTTAAAGAAGCGAGGTGTGGCTCTCCGCAATTGACACACATGGCCACGCACGATTTAGACTTATCGTATGCGGCCTTGGAGCAATTTATACATACTTCGGGTGGCCCCGACTTTGCACGTTCACATGAGCGATTCGTATGGCCGAAGCAGTGACAGTAATAGCACCTCCACGGCTGTTGAACGAATGCATTCACGCGGTAGCGCTACCAACCGGCACGCACCGACTCAGGGAGCTTGTCACAGTCGAACGTGACGAAGAGTGTAGGGGTGGGTATCGAGGCACCTCCCTGTTTTCTTATCATTCGTTCGACCTTGACCGTCTCATGGTCCGCCAGCTCTAAGGTGATCTTCTCTATGGAGTAGTCAACGAGTTCCATCGCATACACTACTGCTTTCACAAAGTCAATAGTAGAGTGCGGCGTCATACCGACCGGGGTGCCATCAAGTGTACGAAGAGCACTTATCTTGGCCGCCTAGGAGGGATCTGCCGCATTCGCCAGAAGGCTCCCTTCCGAGAAACGGGTCACCTTTGGCTCTCTACCAATTACACTAGCTAATGCTCTCCTCTGATGGATCATGTTGGCCTTGGCCAACATGCTTCCATCAGTGAAGCGAATAACGAGGAAGCGTTTGAAGGCAGTGGGCTCGAAAACGCCAGATAACCTCTAAATGAGGGGCCCCGATGTTATCGAAGCTCCGCCCTGCGCACTTTTCGTCTTAGTCAGGGGCTCCGCATCCGGGGCGGCAGAGGGGCTGGATTTACCGATGTGGGTTTGGTCGCTTACCGAAGTGTCAGCAGACCCATCCTTCCCCGCAGCCCCCGCAGATGGAGAGGTGCCACGAGTCTTCTTAGTCGTTTTCTTATTTTTTTTTTAGAAGAGGAGGGCGGGCAATAAACCCGCTTCTCCCCTCCGCCGGCAGGAACCCCCAGGCCAGATGGACCAACCTCAGCCAGGTCTTTCTCCGAGATGGAGAAGTTTCTGGCAGTCGCAGGGGCACCGGTCGGAGGAGATCCCTCCCCTCCTTTTACTGCCTGGGGAACCCTAGCTGTTTGATGAGGACCTTGCATAGGGGCGGATTTGAGTTCGGTGCTTGGCGCCGAGCCCGGATTCGCTCTCATGGAAGACCCGGAGCTCAGGGGTTAGGGAACATTGTCCACTCCCCCCTCAGCCCCGATCCAGAACTGTTGGCTGAGAAGAAGGTCAGCATCACTGCTGTGAAATTAGAGGCTGACCAGAGAAAGTTGTGGGAGAGGTTGTATGAAAAGCGAGGAAACCGGGGGCAGAAACACAAGTGTTTTGAAGGAAGGAGAAGAGGCCAATCTGGGCTCGGACGGGGTGCTGAATCCCATCAGCACGGCGGCCAGGATGGCAAATCCCCGCGCCCCTTACTGGGGCTCAAAAGAATAATTCCCGGACTAACCTTGGGAGGACCTTGTGAATATCATGATGTGAAAGAAAATGTAAAACAGCATAAGAGTTTCAACAATTGAGAGCACGCGACCTAGGTCTGTTCGTCTTGTTTTTCTCATATTCAAATCTTTTATCGAATTTCTTTTCAAAATAGAATTTCAATTTTAATCTTTATCAGGAGGAAATAGTTACTCTTAATTAAAAATCATTAAACCCAAATGACAATATTAAATATAATTTAGATTGGAAAAAAATGAGCTATGAGGATGCTTTTTTCCGGATTTCAAAAGAATTCCGATGTTTGTTTGTTGTTTATTTGGCCTTGTAACCATCATCATCACTAACTCTATAATTGTATAACGGGATTAATAAATGATTTTTTCCTTAGTGAAGAAATGACTTTAAAGTTATTTCCAATAATTCTTTTATAATAGCAAAAAACAAAATGGTGAAGTTCAGAAATTTCGTGAACTTTTAAAAACCCAAAGAATTACAAATGGTGAAGTTCAGAAAATTTATTTCTATATATCTTCTATAACTCTATATTTTAGCAACGGGATATTTTGAAAGAGGGGAAAATTTAGTTTAAAGTTCCTTTTTAAAATTATTATAATTGGCGAAGTCCAGAAAATTTATAAAAATTTAACCATGTCTGCTTTTTTTTAGATTTTAAATTTTAATCATAGTAGCGAAGCGCAATCTCACCTCGTAGGGGGGAGTGGCGAAGCCATTGCCTTTTAGGCCCATAGAATAAAGTTGGAGGTTTTTTAAACTGGTTCCCAATGTATCCGGAAATAATAGCAGAAAAATACCCACACCCCAGCTTTTTCCAGGTCAATTTGTCGCCCAGTCCTATCTGTTGATATTTGTGATACAACGAAGGTGCTTGCGGTTTCGCAGGAATATTATGGCCGCTTCGATGCTTTCATTGCCTTATAACCCAAAAATGACTAATCCTAAAGGGGCAGGTTTGTAATTGATTCGGTAGTGAGGCTAATTTTGATTTAAGGCAAAAGAAATGCCAGAAATATTTTCGATTCAAAAATGGATTGCGCGCTTTTAAACTAGCTTCCAATGGGGCGATTCTGAGTTGAAAAAGACTAGTTTCAGGGAACAGACAATCCAGAATTGCCTATAAAATAGATTGAGGGTAATATTTCTGCACAAACCGTTGACCTTATAATTTGTTGACTAAATGCTGAAAAAACTTGGTGCTATCGGAACTCATAAAACAGGGTGGAATTAGGCTGATTAAATCTGTAAACACAGAGATGGATATAAATGTTAAAGCTTCAGGCGTCTTTGCATATATATATTTTGAGCGGAACTGGTAACCTAATTAACAGGCGCTAATCCATGGGAATGCTCTCGAGGTGGAGCCCCACAAATTCCCCACCGTCTTATGTCTATATTTCTTTTTTTAGGTCATACTTGTATTCTGCTATTCAGGAATATATATAAAACGCTCCTTGAAACCGTTGCTATCGAATGTATCATATATGTTACAAGTCTAAAGTATAGGGAAATCTAAAATATAATTATTAAATTCAGTATTATATCTTAGCTAACGCCCCAAAACGAAAGTAAGGGCCAAGATGCCTCTTGCCCTACCATAAGTAAATGCTAGATACCAAAATCTATAAATTTTAGATCATTACCTTAAATATTTAAATTAAATAGTCTTTTTGGATTAAATGTAACCAGGAAAAACCAATATCGTTTGAATTTAGAAGTATTATTTCCTTTCAAGTTTCCAATTAGAATTATTCATCACGTAGTTGTAAGGTTGAAAACTCAATTTATCTCTTTTCACCAATTGCTGAAATTACTGAATTTTAGTTTTTCGAATATTCCAAAATTTGGGGTTTTCTAGAACTAGAGAAAAAAGAAGAAGAAAATACATGTTCCAATCTTCAATTTGGAAATTCTTCCCCGATAAACACAAAACATGGATGCATCTACCTAAATATCTACAGACATCTGCAGTATTGCGGAGAAACACCTGCCTAAATCTGCACAGCAAATGTCACGCGAACATACTTCCATTCAAATACAAAAGGTGAAAGATGAAGTTATATTATATTTCCATTTCTATTTGCATTCATGACTGCATATGTTGTTGCATGACTATATATGAAGGCAATTATGCCAAGGTATATTATTTAATTTCTTAATTCTTATATTCTTCATAATTTAAAACTAAACCCAGCCAGGACATCTCTGGCAGTAAGTGTGTAGGGAGAAAGCTATAAGGAAAGTGGTGAAGATATGAGAAGAGTATGGTATTTGGAAGATATATAATAGTAGAGCTTACTACAGTGTTTGTAACCGGGAGTAGTGTTGACTACTAACAGAAAAATCAACTATTGTTTTTAACCGATCTTTATTTTGAAATTAGATCAAAAACGGTATTTATGTTCACTGCCAAATTATAATAGATTCCGAGAATGAGAAGACGAGAACGTATTTTTATGGACAAGAATATAAGGGTTCCAATATTATAATTAGGGATAAAAACCAAAATGACAAGATTACAACTATTTTCTTTTCTTTCCAGTCAAATAAAAATCAATAAAAAACACTTTCATAACACAAGGTAGAATTATCACTGAGAAAAATGAAGAAACAGGTCGCTTTAAAGTTTATATATGCTTTGTAAATAACAGTTAAAGTGATTGAAAAAATAGTTTTCATTCTAGAACGAACTTTAAAAAAGAATAACCTGCAGCTGAGAAACACATTTCAAATTAAACACAAGAAGACCTAATTGTGTGTAATACATTGTAGGAAATATCCAAGTTTTCTTTCTTCTTAAGATCTTCGTTCACATTGTAATCCACTAATTCTCATATTTCTGAGAAGTTCTTATATCATTCGTCTACTTCAATACTTGTAGCAAAGAGTTACACCCCTCTATATTATCAATATGTTTTAATAGAGAGAAAAAGTAAAATAAATGTGAGTTACTTCAGAACTCTCTCTCCTAGTTTATAATTATACTTAGAAAACGTTTACCAAAAAACTGTTTCTTACTACTTGCTTCTTATTAAAAACAACCAAAAAATATAAAATATTTGACAAATTTCTCACAGCTTGCCGCGATGAGGGAGAGAACAAATCCGATGATTCACTTATAAAATCTTATGGATTAGTGAAGTATTTTAACAATGTAACGATTTCATTCCTTTTTTCTTGATAAATGGCGGTTGACAAGACATTTATTAGAAATTACCAGCAGTAGGATTTGCCTTATTGTCAAATTTCTTAATGGAAATTTTCATTAAACATGTCAGCTTTTAGCAAAATTGCATCTTGAGAGCAAATTGAAGTGGACGAAGAGTTTCAGCGAGCTTATACAACCAATTCCATTCTTCTTCAAAGATAATCTTTGATAAATCTATTACTTGCAAATCATTAGGAAAGTATTCAGCGAGATACAAAAAGCGTTCCATTATAACAGAGAGACTGTTCCATTGCATTTTCTAGTGTAAGATTAGCGTATTTTCTTCTCCATTTAGTAACTCTTTTATGCCACTTTGAGTCAAGTCTTTTTGCAGACAAGATTCGTAAAATATTCAGAATAATTTTCTAGCTTTTTGTTTTAATTAATTTTTAATAGTCATCACAAAGCTGTAATGGCTCAATTGTTTCAATATATATTTTGAAAAATAGATTTGTTTGTAGACTTTGGTTTCCTTGATCTCACCTTCATATAAGTTATCATCTTTATCTTCTATAATACAATCAGTTGCTTCTCTATCAACACTTTCGCTAATAATAGAATACAAAATATCTGAAATAAAACCATGATGGTTGAACCATCAGTCATGCATTCCACAATATGGATTCGAAAATCAAATTCAAACTCTATAAATATTTTACTGACATAATCATTATACAGTTTTACTAAGTATTTCCCTTACTCTTAAATGGCTCTTATAAATAAAAGTCTAGTATTTCATATAAAATAGAACTTAAATCTAGTGACTATTATACAGCTACACCTTTAACTTTGCTTGTTCATTCTTTTCTTCCATAACAAACATTTCTGAACCACTGCTATGGAGTAAATATTGTGCTAAAATACTATACAGATTTGATAAGGTCCGTTGGTAGATTTAGGAGAGTTTGGCAATCTTGTTGTGCCTTTCGCCATAAGTAGTGTTTTGGGTTATTTACCTTCAGCACATTTTTGGTTTCACCTACCGAACGCACACACATTTTAGACACTTCTTCATTAGCTTTGTGGCACTTTTTTAACAGGCGGGAACAGTTAGTGTAGAAATTTTTATCCTTAAATTACTGATACATTGGGCCAGTGGGAAGTATTATGCTCAAGGGATTTCCGATCAAAAGCATTTAATTTATATACATATATTGTATGATTTATTATTTCGTTTGTTTCTAGAATTTGCAATGTTTTCAGATAAGAACAAAAGGTTGATGAAGTCAAAATAGAGTAAATGGACTTGTCGCCTCTTTTCTATTCACTGTTGAAATGCGTTCATGTGCGCACTATATATACAT
Organism: Ceratothoa steindachneri; assembly: GCA_963969495.1. Classification (NCBI taxonomy): domain Eukaryota; kingdom Metazoa; phylum Arthropoda; class Malacostraca; order Isopoda; family Cymothoidae; genus Ceratothoa; species Ceratothoa steindachneri. The sequence goes on from OZ018329.1 coordinate 145,976,534, forward strand.
GAGCGATTTTTTATTATTGTTTTTAATATCTATTGCTTTGATAAAAGTTTTGAAAACATAGGATATAAACGAGTACAATAAAACAATCGTTCTTTGAAGAAATGGTTCATGTCATACACAGATACTTAAATAAGGAAATATGAACATGCAAAAGAAAAAATGATATATATTTATGAATTAAAATAATGGAATATTCTTCCGGTATATTTATTTGAAAAAAGCATAAGACATTATTATAGATTAATATATATAATGTAATCAGTAATAGTGTTGAAAAAAGGAAAAAAATATATCGCTGAGAAGGCGAAGGATTTTAGGTGAAGGCAAAGGTACATATAGAGGGGTTCTCCTGGAGCATGTTACGCAGGAGTTCAGCTTTTTATACATAAAAGATTTGTTTTAACATTTTAAATTTTACCCAGTAATAGGGTTTAGTTTATATAATTTAATTTTATTTTCTATTATAATGTTTGGTTTATACTCGCTTATTTATTCAATTATTTAAATACTCATATCTTACTTTACACTCATTTATATAACAGTTTCTATTACACTTGTTTATAATTATATTACCACTCATATCTTACTTTACGCTCATTTATATAAAAGTTTCTATTACACTTGTTTATAATTATATTACCACTCATATCTTACTTTACGTTCATTTATATAACAGTTTCTATTACACCTTTTTATAATTATATTACCACTTTACTCACATCCACTATGTTATTATTCTATACTTATTTTTGCTTTTTGCTATTTTTTACACTTATTCTTATTTAATACTAGACACTAATTAATACTTAGCGTACTCTCACTTATTATTATTAATTAATTTGGCAACTTATTATTAATGTATTCACATTTATTCATTGGTTTATTCTTTACTACTCACAACTTAGTTGTTTGTGTATTGAATTTGTGCACTTTTTTAACTCACATTTAATATAAATTAGTTATTTATGTAACTATATTTATGCGTTTATGCACTGTTTTGATTTTATTATTATTTACTTAATGACTCTATGTATTAATTTATGTATTAATTTCGTATTAATTTTATTCTTTCGACTTTCACTTTTTGTTGTTTAACACTTTTTATATTATATCCGACGTCTTTATCCCACACTTTATGCGTTTGAAGGTCGACGCGTTTACTGTGTGAAGGCTCGTGTCTGGAATGTATATTGTTCCACTACACATTAGACCTTCGAATATCAACGCTGTTATCAGACATTTTTAACTGAAATTTGGTCACAAACAAAACAACCCACCGATCATTCCCCAACCTTCATTGGGCTCTGAGCTACTGCTTATTGCGAGGAAAGTTTAAAAGTCAATATTTCAGGTATTTTTTTGCTTCATTTATATTTCAAAATTCAGATATAAGATATATAACTTACATTTATATTCCTCCCTCTCATAAAATAGTGCATTATTTAAACATTTTCTACAATTGAAAATAAACTTGGATAGGAGAAAACTGGACAAAAACTGAGATATATTACATATTCTTCAACAGGAATAAACTCATTGAAACTTTATGGTATCCTCTACTCCATTACAAATATCTAAATCAACAGAGAGCTCAACTCGTGATAAAGAGAATAAATACTAAAATCTTCAAACAAGGTAAAACAAATACCTATTAAATTACAATAACAGACGAGTTTAGCCGATTCTGGTACTGATCCGCAGGGAGATGATTATACTGATCCCCTCAAATCTGTTGCCGAAGATTTGTATATCTCGAAATTTAATGTATTTTGGGGCGGCTTAAATTAAAAATGACAATATTTTTCCAATTTTGCTTCAATATATTATGATAATATGCAGTATGATTTTGTCTAAACATTTTAATCTCTTAAAATATTTAAAAAAAATATATATTTATATTCTAGAAGTAATTTTTATATGGTTTTACAGATTAAATCTTTTATTTGTTTGAACAAAAACAGATGCATTCTACTGTATTTGTGGCGAATCCTGTCTCCAAAAGCAGAGGGGGAAATATCGGATTTCCTTAAAACAAACATTTATTGCTTATTGGGGAGTGAAACTTGGAGACTAGGACCCACGCTTTTTTTGTGCTGATTTAGCAGTGGAAAGTGGACTAAGGAATTTTTTGACTTTTTTTGTCTATGTTTTAGACCCCCCCCTTCAAAAAAAATACAATCAATATGACTGCTGTTTTTTGTGTTATGAATCGATTCAAGAAACATAAATTGAAGTGTCCTGATTCGGAGACAACAAGACGACTTATACCACATGACAAATTAATTTCTATACCAGTCTCTACATCACTGCCTGATTTCTTTTGTATAATGATAACACAGGTGTTTGATACTAATGTGAATATGAAGAAAGTTCTTAACTATAGAAGTAGCTCTCCCCAAAAGAGCAAAATGATCTGATACGATAATTCAGTTTGTTAAGCAAGTCTCATAAATTTTAACATCCATGCTAAAAGAAATTAATTGTCTATTACAGGAAACGATGAGCTTTTACCTTAGTTCAGCAAGGATAAAAAACTTGTCAACTGCAATGACATCCCCTACTTTAAAAAATGAGGTTATCAGATTAGCGACCACAAGAATTGCGACTTCTATAGAAAGTACCACTAGAAGGTTATAGCATTTGGGGCGAACACTACCCACAACTACATTGAACGAACAATTGCACAAGGACACACTGTATTAGAACTATGATTGAGCCCAACCCACACTCCATAGAAGGAACAAATACGCAAAAAAATTATTAAAATAAATGAATAACAGAGAAAGGGACAAACCCCTCTCTCTCTCTCTCTCTCTCTCTCTCTCTCTCTCTCTCTCTCTCTCTCTCTCTCTCTCTCTCTCTCTCTCTCTCTCTCTCTCTCTCTCTCAAGTAGAGGGAGAGGTGACGCTCCCTTGTCGCGGGAAGAGAGCTTGTGTGTACCTTTGACTTTTCGAGCTATGTTGGTGGGGGTACCTCTTCTGGGTACCCCTGGTAGGGCTACCATTGTCGATTTGGTCGGAACCAAGGTTCCAGACTAAGTGCGTCATTCCTTCCTTTTTCTTATCTATCCTTCTCCTTTTTTACTTTTATCCTATCTCTCCCACGTATACAAAAAGAAAAAAACAACAAAAAAGAGCCTACTTCTCTAGTGTCCCTCTTTCCCTTTTTTCCCTCTATCTACATATAAGGACCTGGCAGCTACCTCATGCGTCAGAATAGAGGCTTTGGAACCTCTATAAACAACGCCAATCGACGCTCACTGGTTGCAAGAGACTAAGACTAGATGTGTCCTAGGCGTTGGGGCACGATGAATGGGATGAGGGTGTGCTCCGTTAACCCCTTTCCTATCGCGTAGTTATTAACCATTTCCAGTGACCGTTGACGGGTGCCTCTGGTAGCATCGATCCGAGGGGACGGCCATTTGTTCCCAGGTTGGTTGCCAGGCCAATAAAAAGCCTTGTGTAGAGTCTCTTGGTGTGGCGGGATATCCATTGAACCGTGCTCCGAGATCTTGGCCGTCGTGAAGGGAACTAGTAGAAGTTTAGTACGGGGCGTGCTCCGTTGTTCACCTGGTGAAAAATCGATGGCCCCTACGGAGAACGTCAGTGCTGCTTGGTTTTGAGCCACGGCACGCTGAGGTATGACGACTCGGTCTGACGAACAAAAGCACATGGAGCGTGCCTTCTGAAAGATATGAAGAGTCTCCAAAGGATAGGCGGGAGCGACTCACGCTGGGCAAAATCGCCCCCCTCCCTCCCCTTTGTCACTATTGATTTTGACGCAAAGTTTTGAAAGAGAGAAAGTGTTCAAAATGACTGGCAAGAAAGGACCAGGAGCACTTAAATACACGTGCGCAATATGCCAGATAGATAAGTGGTGCGTGGACTTTCCGGAGGGGTGTTATTCAAAATGCCACCCGGCCAGTTCCTGCAGCGACTGTATTCTAAACGGCCAAATCAAGGAGCTAAAATAAACATGCAGGGCTTCCAAGGAAATGTCTAGGAAGTTGGAAGAAAAAATAAACAGGCTGGAATTGGAACATGCCGGACTGATTCGCAGGCTAGAGGTCAGGATAGCAGAGTTAACGGCAAGCCCTGTAGTAAACACTGCATCTGCAGTATTACCCCCAGAGCTAGGTCCGCATGCTACGGATAAACCCTCAAAGGAAAAAAAAAAGAAGAGAAAGAAATAGGAAGAAGAAACAGTTGAAACAGAAGATGAAGTAGAAGCAGAAGAAGAGAAAGGTGAAGCAGAAGATAAATTAGAAGCAGAAGAAGAAAAGATAAAAACAGAAGAGTATAGAAAAAAGGAAGATAGGGAGGGGAAAGATGTATAAGAAAAAGAAGAACAAGAAAAATAAGATGCAGAAGAAAGAGGGAACCAAGGGTTCGCTTCCGGAAGGAAAGCCTCAAACCTCTGCATGGAAATGTCCGAGGGTTACCCTTGTGGGCGATTCCCAAGCACGAGGTTTGCAGCCCTTGCTTTCGGCCTGCCTTCGCACTAGTGTAAATGTATGCTGACAGCCAGGACGGGGGAAACCACAACATCAGGGTAGAGGCTGAGAAATATCAGATCTCAGAGAATTCAGTCGTTGGCCTGATGGTGAGTGGAAATGACCTCTACCTCCGAGGAGGTAAAGTAGGCCCCAGCAAGAAAATTCTCAGCACGGTCATAGGAGCCGTGGACGACTGCGGATTCAAAACTCGCAGACGGGTCGTTGTATGGATGCTCCCAAGAAGGTTTCATAGCCGGACAGCTTACTTAAAGAACGTGACCTTGAACCAGCTCCTGTGCGACCTCTACACGGCGGAGGGAGGTCTTCTTTCTGGACCCTTACCGCACCTTTTACGGTTGAAATGACCTCTACCAAAGGGACGGAGTGCACCTTTCATTCAAGGGAAAGTCTGTACTCTGTAACTTAATCCAGAATGTAGGAGAGCAGACGCAGAGGAGCGTCCGACCCAGAGTGAAGGCGGATGTAAGACAGTATGCCCGTGTCACTCCTGGAACGACGTTCTTAGATGTGGCAAAGAGGGGCACTGCCACACAAAAGAAGCCGGGAAACGGAAGAGCGTAGGGAGTCCTACACTGTGAAAATCCCTCAAAGTTCTTCTGTTTAATGCGAGGTCAATTAGGAATAAGTTTCTTAAGCTCCGTGGCCTCGTAGCAACAGAGGAACCTGAGATAGTGGCCATAACGGATTCGTGGATAAAAACCTCAAGCCGAGATTTTGAAGGTGAATTCACGATTCCTGGTTACCAATTCTTCCTGAAAGATATTCCAGAGAGAGAGGGTGGTGGTGTAATGTTGTATGTCAAGGATACTCTCAACTCGACGGATTGCAACATCGTATATGACCATGAACTACTAGTGTAGACCTAGAGATAGGTCCTGCCAAATGCAGGACCCTGGTGCTTTATAGACCTACTGCTCAACTCGTTGAAAAGGACAGAGATCTGTACCAGTTGTTGGGTGAACTTGTCGAAGACAGAGTGTGTATCGTCATGGGGGATTTCAACACGCAAGTTGACTGGGAGGCCAAAAAACCCTGTGGCGAGAACGCACTACTCCTGGAGTTCGCGAACAACGAGTTCCTGTCTCAATGGGTGAGAGAGCCAACGAGAGGAGACAATATGCTCGACTTGGTTTTCACCTCTGAGGATGACATCGTTGAGGACCTCTCTGTTGGCGAAGAGCTCGGTAGCATTGACCACCGACTAATTAGATTTGTAGTCAAAGTCCCAAAGGCAGAGCCTGCAACTAGTAAATCAAGAAAACTTGAGTTAAGAAAAGCAGACTTTGCAGGTCTACGCGCTGAACTGACTGACGCGAGGCTAGAAGTGTACGAGGCTGTTGAAGACTCGTGGAACAGTTTCAAAACCCCATTCATGAGTCTTCAATCGCGTTTCATCTTTCTGAAATGCCTCCGTCGGTCTTCTGTTCAACTAAAGTTGTTTAATCGAGAAATCGGCCAAGTGCTTAGGGAGAAGAGAAATGTATACCGGCAATCGAAGATCTCGGGTGACTTTGACGAATACCAAAGGCTAGCCAGGAGAGTGAAGTCTAGCATGAGGGCGGCTAAGCGGTCTGAGGAACTCCCAGTGGCGAGACTCTGTAAAGAGAATCCCAAGGAGTTTTGGGGATATGTAAACAGCCGTAAACCAATCCGTCGAACGATTGGCATTTTGAGGAACGAGGAGGGGACATTAAAGCACTCAGATGCAGAAAATGATAACCTCTTTAACGAGTACTTCTCTTCAGTGTTTACTAAAGAGGGTGGTCTTATCCCCCAGCCAACGGATCCCTACTCGAGGTAAAAGCTGGAGGATATGGACTTCACCGAAGAAGAAATAAAAAAGAAGATCAGTGACCTAATGACGAATAGGTCACCTGGCCGGATGGGTTTCTACCTAAAGTGTTGAAAGAAGTGCGCGATCAAGTGTCACGATATCTGAGTGCAATTTTCAACATGTCAATCCGGACCGAAAACGATCCTAGAGACTGGCGTGAAGCGGAGGTGACTCCTATCTTCAAGAAAGGATACCGTAGCCAACCGTTGAACTACCGGCCTATCAGTCTGAGTTCGATAGTCGGTAAACTGATGGAAAGCATCATGGTGGACAAAATGACGTCGCATTTAGAGTCAAAGCTGCTACTGAGGAGTTCCCAGCACGGCATCCGAAGGCAACGGTCATGCCTGAAGAACCTTGTGGAATTATTCTACTTCGTCTTCAGTGAGCACGATCGGGAAAAGGCGGTGGATGTGGTCTACTTAGACTTTCAGAAAGCCTTTGATAAGGTACCACACCGCCGTCTTCTTTGAAAAGTGCGAGCACTAGGCATAGACGGGAAAGTAGTAGGCTGGATACAGAACTGGCTAAATGGCAGACGACAAGGGGTGGTGCTGAATGGACAGGCTTCTGAGTGGGTGCCCGTTACTAGCGGAGTGCCTCAAGGTTCTGTCCTAGGACCACTACTCTTTATTATCTACGTCAACAACATGGACGGTGACATGGTTACCAAGATTTCTAAATTTGCCAAAGATACCAAGCTTGGTTTGAACGTTGCAAATCATAAAAATACTGCTCGCCTTAAAGATGACCTTCGAAAGATTAGGGAGTGGTCTGATACGTGGCAAATGCCCTTGAACGTAAACAAATGCAAACGGATGCATATCGGCCACCGAAATCCCCAATCACCCTATATCCTTAAGGGCACTGCTGTCGAATCCACCGACACTGAAAAGGACTTGGGTGTAACTATCACCAGTGACCTCAAGTTCTCGAAACAGTGTATTGACGTGGAGAAGAAATCCCAAAAGATGTTAGGGTATATAAAGCGACAGTTTAGATATCGGAACAAGGAGATAGTACTGTGTCTGTACAACTCCCTCGTTCGACCGCACCTGGAGTATGCCGTACAATTTTGGAGTCCTTCATTTAGAAAGGAGATTGCGAGATTGGAACGCGTGCATGCCAGGGCAACCAAACTGATTCCTTCTATCAGACATAAAAGTTATGAAGATAGATTAAGGGAATTAGATATGTTCTCGCTGGAGACCCAGAGACTACGTGGTCAGCTTATCGAAGTGTTTAAAATACTTCGAGGCTTCGACAGACTGGACTACGGGAATATTTTCCAGCTCAGCGAGGGGAGAACAAGAAATCACGGCTTTAAACTTGAACTGAAGCGATACCACCGTGATCTGTGTGGGAAATTCTTCACTTACAGTATCTGCGGTAGTTGGAACGCACTTCCGACGGAAGTTGTCAACAGTGAATCTGTTGACAAGTTCAAGTCAAGACCAGATAAAGTCTTGCGAAATCGCCGTTTAGATCCTCGCAAGTGATCTTCGAGGTTGCCAATGGACACCTTCGAGGATTGCACCAAAAGTACCCTCCTTGTATGGACCGTAAGGCCTTCTAGGGTACTTATTTTCCTTGTAGCTCCTTGTAGCTCTCTCTCTCTCTCTCTCTCTCTCTCTCTCTCTCTCTCTCTCTCTCTCTCTCTCTCTCTCTCTCTCTCTCTCTCTCTCTCTCTCTCTCTCTCTCTCTCTCTCTCTCTCTCTCTCTCTCTCTCTCTCTCTCTCTCTCTCTCTCTCTCAAAGCATAAAACTTTGCGATGGAAAAATGAAAATAGTTTAAATCTTATTTTTTTATTATGAAAACATGCTGACACTTATATTATGTTGAATGATATGACTCTATGCAATAGAATATGGGGTGGAACATGACATTTTTTGCACTCATACTTCGTTCTCCCTGCGCAATGCTTACATCTTGAGTATTTAGAGGGTATAGGTCCTAGCCAGTGATCAAAATGATCCTTCCTTACTTCGTCTCCTGCAACTCCCCGTAACCTGTTAGTTGGTGGTCCAGGTCTTTTTTTGTTTGTTCCATTTTGCTTTAATGATTGAAGCATAATTTGTTTTAATAATTCCCGAAGTGAAATGGAATTTCCACATTTTCTATATAAAAGCCGAGCGTTGACGGAAGAAAGGCAGATACTCCAAGAAAATAATGGCCACCACCATTTGCCTGATCGAATTCGGACGTGGTAATTCGCAATGAATTGATCAGTTCGATCAACTCCACCCATATGCTTATTATAGGCTTCAATCACATTAGGCATAGGAACTACAATCTAATTTTTATCAACTCGCGACCATCGGAGGCACTTTGATTTAGGATCAACACCAAATTTATTTGAAGCAACTGTGACCACCTTATTGTCTTTCCACTTCATTAAAATTTGATCATTAGTACATACCGACTCAACATAACCTCTTTCCCTTTTCTCTAACATTTGGAAAACAGGTAATGGTGCATTTCCCAATCTTACTTCTCTTATAGTACCAGTTCCAACAATACCACTGTTGGAAAGTTCATTCAAAAGAGAAATGGAAGTAAACAAGTTATTAAAATATAAACACTGTCCAACCCTTATCTTTGCGCTTTTAGCTAAACCCAACACAACATCTCTACTTTGAACTTACCCAGTTACAGGAAGATTTGTTTAACTACCACAATAAGGTTCTTCACGAAACATGTATCCATCCGAACCAGGTAGAACCCACAGTTTATATCCAAACCGTATTGGCTTTCCCCTGATAAACTGTTTCGTGCTGTGATGCCCATAATATGGCACAATCTATTCAGGGGGCAGAAAAGTTACCCCGACCCCACGTTGTTCTTCTTCTTCAAGGATGTCCAAAATGTCATTGATGTACATGTACAGCCTTCAGATATAAAGATACATACTGTATATACATACTACATGAATAGGCATATATATATATATATATATATATATATATATATATATATATATATATATATATATATATATATATATATGAAAGGGTAGGAGTATAGAGAAATTAATATATATATATATATATATATATGAATTACTTCTTAAATATTAAACAACAATATTAGGGAGATTCATTTGACATGTTCACGCTCGGCTCGCAGCGAATATTTGTATATCGTTTATGCCGACTGGCATCTTTGGTTGCCAGAGAAAGCAAAATCTTTTTCTAAGTTATAATAAATCATGTTACAGAATTATTTTTTTTATATATATAAATATGATCATTCGTGGATTTAATCTTCACATTTTAATGAAACTTAAACAAAGATATAAATAAAGTACCTACGTTTGGAAGAGAGGTGTCGAAGCCAGGTTAAGGCTCGCCCATAACGCGGTTAAATAAATACAATATACATCTAATTTTTGTGAGCACAACACTGCCAAACGCAGGTTTCTATATAATTGTAGGTTTGTACGACAACGTGAAATAAAATTTCATCGAAGATAAATAAATTTGTCCGACATTTAATGAAAAAACAACAGTGGCAACTCTCGATGCCAAGTGGCATTAATGGGTTAATTCATACTTTTTTAATTGCAATAATTTATGCCTTAGAAAATAATTTTCCTATATGGTTATATTAATGAAAATTCCAACATTAGTTATTTCTTTCATTTAGCAAAGTAGTTCGTTCATTAAGTTAGCAAAGGTTGGTAAGAAATTAATTTTAGTTTTACTCAATTCATACTTATTTAATTGAAATGATTTAAAAGATAATGTATCTTGATTTTATGCTTTATATTAATTAAAATTTCAACATTAGTTATTTTTTAATTTTTTAATTAGGATTTACATTATTGTAAATTTCTATGTTTCACTGAATTTCCAAATTGACTTGAAAGTTGAAACCCTGATTTTCTTCATCAAACTAATAACTATTTTATATAACTAAGTTTTTCTCCTTTTCCTTTAGTTGTTTTAGTAACTCAATTCTATCAATATATTTGTCCAATTAAAAAGCAGACATTTAGAATTTGAGTATTAAAGGCGTCTAACTAATGATAAAATACTTTTAGCGCAATCTATTAAACTTGACAAATACATTCATCTAGATATAATAAGTGTAAATGAAAAAAATGAAAGAGACGGAGCCGGAGCAGGAGTCGGAGCCAGAGGTTTTTTACTGGCTCCGAAACCCTGGCTCTAATTGTGGTAACTCCCAAGAAGGCTCTCAAAATACTACCCCATCAAAACGAACATTTTGAATGAAAAATAAAACAAAACAATTCATTGACAAATCAGGAAGACGAACACCTCGTTCGCCCAAGCAGCGAAATAAGCGATCACGACAGTTATCAAATTCGATCCGCCTATAAAGCTAGACCTGGATATGTGTATCATCCAGACTCACTTTGTAAACACGGCCAAAACAGAGTTAAACCATCGAGCTCTAAAAGATGTTGGTAACTTCTATTAGGCTGGAACAAAGGCCAAACAGGCAAAAACACCAAGATCCCCTTCAAAAATTAAGAGATACGCGTTTGAACAGACCAACGGATCCTGAACCAATAAAGCAGTGTTTAGAAAGATGCTAAGCATCCCAGGAGGAAACCATAACATTGCAAACCACAAGATACGAACAAAGATCTCCAAATGGCGTCATGGCGAGTGTATAGTCTGCGGAATTTTGAAAATGAAATTAAAGATCTATGCCTCAACATCAGCAGTGAGGCCGATACTCACCAAATGCCAAGGCAATTATTGAAATCCCTGATCAAAGGCAAATTCAAATAGAACTACGACGTCGATGAAAACGAAGAATATATCTACTGACAGCATTTAAACACGACCTAGTTTAGATACGCTTCGATTCCTGTTTCAGTCTCTCTCACGATCAATTAAACAAGAAAAGATAAGGTAGACTGAGATCGCCCACCAGGAAACAGGCAACCAAAACAAAGAACAGACAAGAGTTTAAGGTCCTTAAACCCTACTCTCAGGAATGCCGAATTCTTGAACTCAAACTCAACTTAAAGGGGTCCAATTCCATTTGAGAGAAGGTTGCGCAAGCCAAGAAAAAGTAACAATCCTTATAGTGGTTTAAGTCCCTATCACCAGCTTAGGTAACCTAGGCTTACGGTGGATAGTCTATCCCAGCCTAGGATAGTTTATCTATGCAGATATTAAACAGTTCTGTTTTAGGTTCTCAAAACTGGCACAATTAACTCTTGAACAGCGCAGGTTTGTCGTGGAATTACGGATTCGACAAGGCTCCATAATCAAATCATTTCGTCATTATCAAGAAAAATATGTTTTACGATTAGACAAAAAAACAACCTAGAGAAATTACGCCAAGTGGAATGTACATTGCACAATTCGTAGTTTAATTAAAGGAATTTCCGGTAGTAAGAAAGTGTGAGGACGGAAGAGAATATTGCCAATGTAAAGACTTTAATTGATGCTGATGAAACAGATTCAGTGAGAAAATCGGCTGCTGAGACACACTTAAATGGAGAATCTGTGTAAACTATTCTCAAAAAGATCTTAATTTAAACCATACAAAGTCAATGTCATGAAGAAAACTCAATGCAACAGCAAGAAAACTCAAGATAAGCAACTAAGGTTATCATTTTGTGTCAGGGTTAAATAAATGTGCGATGATAAACAATTAGTATTAAATAACATAATTTTCAGTGATAAATGTCACGTTTACCTAAAGGGCAGGCCAAATAAACAGAATTATCGGAAGTTGTCACGTACTAAGCCAAATAATCCCTTTCAAAAACATTTGCAGTCCCCAAAATAACAGTATGGTGTGGACGAAGTAGAAATAAGATTTATGGGCTCTATTTCTTTGAAGACGATGAAACAAGACAAGCTCAATCAAGTAACGGTGCCAGATATCTTGAAATGATCAAACGAGTTTTGCCAATAGCTCATATCCTGACGAATGGTTTCAGCAAGATGGTAGTACTACATCCCATAATGCATCTGCCACCATGACATGGTTAAAGGATCAATTTCTTCAACTAGTAAAGTCACATAGAACAGATTTCGCCTGGCCGGCCTAAAGGCATGACTTTTCACATTTAGACTACTTTCTATGGAGTCTTGTAAAAGAATGACTATTTCGAGCTGCACCATCTAATATCACAGAACTGAAAAATGAGCTTCGAGAAATCATTGTATCCATCAATGTCAAACTTTTGGAGAATGCCATAAGAAATTTTGCCAATCGTATTGATAAGAGTATAGAGTTCGTTTGAAGTAATTAAAATATTGTTCTCTTCAATAATACTTATTTCTACTTTCAAGCTTTAATGGCTAACAAATTACAGCATTATAAATAATAGGACATTTTTGGCTGTCACCCGGTTCATGTATATGACCTTAGTAAGTCCAATACTCCTATACCCCGTCATCTCCTTACATGTCACAAGCAAGACGCAACAACAAAAGTTGCAGTTAATGCAAAAATAGGCGACTATGTAGTTTATCACCAACACCAATCGCTGGAACTGCGATCCTTCAAGGATCCTGCACGACAACACCGATTTTGACCCAGCAAAAATAACGCTAGAGAACGAGGTAATAAATAGAGCAAAAATGTATGCATATCTCCTGATGAAGTGCTACAGAATATCCGACTATCTAAAGATGAACTACAGAATTTACACGTATGACAACGATACTAAAGCGGCCAACTCCGATTGAAGATGGGTATTGAAACGATGTACAGATAACAGAAACCGGAAAAACTTAGATAAAGATATAATTTCCTCGATTTCGAAAAGATTAAGTGTAACCAGCGACTCTACTCACGCGCTACTTTGTGAGTTTCTCATATATATATATATATATATATATATATATATATATATATATATATATATATATATATATATATATATATATATATATATATATATATATATATATATATATACATATATATATATGCAAATTTTGTTAAAGACCAAAGTATATTTCGCCTTTATTAATTTTCTTTGGAAACTTTCGAATTTATGTCAAGGGAACGTTTAAGCGAGGAGAAATAAATATCCCCTAAAATCCGTGTTCTTTTCATTCCGTCTCCAACATTCTTCATCGAGAGAGGAGGAAAGACGCTCTGAAGATGATCGCATAGATCGAAAGCTCAGCAATTAAAGTCAAGTTTGGTTTTTACCAAACACATTTCAATTAAAAAAGAGATGAATGCAAGGGAAGTTGTTTACCAACTACAAAATGAACTAAAAACGATAATAAGAAAAATAGAAAGTTTCCAAAGAAAATTAATAAAGGCGAAATATACTATGGTTTTTAACAAAATCTGCATACAAGAAGGTCTGCTACCCATTTACACTAATATATGAAGATATATAAAGACTAAGCTCTCAAGATAAGAGAGGCTTAGGTTTAAATCATTAACTCAAAGGCTTGAATATTTCTTTAATTAAGAAATGCACTAAAGGCACAAATCAGCTATAGCGAAGCCTGATGCACACCAATACTTTAACTAAAATAACACCTTTTCTCTATATATAATCTCCTATTAGATTTATACTGATTTATACTTTTAAACATCATTGATCGTTGAACTATCAGAGAGAAGAACATGACCTACTACAACAAAGAGATAAGACGGCTATTAGAAAAGAACAGCATAGGTTTAAAGCAAAATTTTAGAGCTACAAGGAAATGGTGGCAATTGCGATAAAAATCAACCGCCTAAAATAATCTTTTCAAATCAACCTAACAAAATATAACCGTATTAGACTACCCGAAAAGGAAAAATACCCCCTTAGAGCCTCAAATACAACATGAGAAGATAACATAAATCCATTTTTGGAATAAAGATACCGATATATGTAAAGCTTATACGACGAAAAACATTATATGATGAACATAGATACAAAAACTATGCATAAACGAAAGAAAAATAAAGTGTTAAAAGTAAATAAAATTTCTAATACCTAAAGTTACCACAAACATAAATTACACTGCAAATAAAACAAAAAAAAAACAAACCTAACAGCAACGATTTGAATGCCGAAAACAACAAAAGTTCAAACAACAATAAATGATACATTTAGGGACAGCAAATAGCTTGATCTTCATGTCACTTATCATCCACTTCACCATTTTACCTCAACAAACCCTCTACTTCTTATCACAAACACCATCTTCACCATCTTAACTTAGGAAACTCACATCTCACAAGTAACTAAGACAGGATCGGTGTTTTTCTTCTCTCCTCCCTTCACAAACCAGTGCATTAGTCCTTGAGTGTGTAACGGTTTGTATGTGAGTGCGTTTCATATTGGCCCAAGAAGGATGTATTTCATCCGAGTTAATATATCAAGATGACTACAAAAAACCTGAAGAGCAATTACTTGAATTACCCGAGGAATAATAATAATAATAGAGGGAGATCTCGAAAAATATACAGGGAACATAATCAAGAAAAATCTATTAAAAAGCTTGTAAAAATAAACCAAAAGACACACAATCATCCATCCATGAATAAATTGGCTATAAACTCCGCCATTTTCCTACATTGCTCTAAGGCAATCTCTTAAGCACAATTCCGTTCCTCAACAGCCGTTTGCATAATAGAACAAAGCATCTAAATAATCTTGTCGCCGAACCACCACACCCGGTATACACATCCTTGGGAGCTTGTCACCGCTGTCCCGGACGATAAAACCAAGGAATCCAATTGAGGAAGTCAGAAACATATGGTATATGAAAGTCATAAATTTGATTGCGTTTTGTACTAAAATGGCATCAGGAGAGACTTTTCGCGGCCAAATTTGGCGGATTCAAGCTCTACGAGCGAGCAACGCAATATTTATGGAAATGTGGCGTTTTTAAAAGGAAAAATGAAATAAAAACCAAGTTGATATATATATATATATATATATATATATATATATATATATATATATATATATATATATATATATATATATATATATATATATATATATATATATACCCAAAGAAATGAAAATTGAGGATGGTAGGTCGGTGGATGAGAATCGTTGTCTTTATAGCAATGTGCGCTTGATGACAGGGATTCGAGTCCAACTCCTATATTCATTTTCATATAACGATTAAAATAGTTTTCCTTATTTTCTCTGGTTCTTTATCTCTCATTTTCTTTCTTACGCTTCCAATGGTTCACTTTCTTAGCGTTTTTCCGTGTTGTGATACCAATTTTCATTTCTTTCTGCCTATAAATACATCTATTATATCACGTATCATGTGATTTTCACTTATTTATGTATAAATATACAAGGCAATGGCTTGCCCACGCCCCCTACGGGGGGAGCTTGCGCTTTGCTACTAAGATTAAAATTTTAAATCTAAAAAAAGCAGCTATGGTTTAATTTTAGAAATTTTCTGAACCTTGCCAATTATAATAATTTTAAAAAGTTACTCTAAACTAAATTTGCCCCCTTTCAAAATATCACTTTGCGATAATATAGTTATAGAAGATATATAAAAAAAAAATTCTGAACTTAACCATTTGAAATTCTTTGGATTTAAAAAAATCACAAAATTTCGATACTTATATCTATTTCTGAACTTCACCATTTTGTTTTTTAATATTATAAAAGAATTATTAGAAATAACTTTAATAAAAAAGACATAAGTCATAACCAAACTAAGATGAAATTATTATTCAAATAGTTAGTGATGATATATATATATATATATATATATATATATATATATATATATATATATATATATATATATATATATATATAAAGAAATACTGTAATGTACACGTAAATGCAGCGAAGAAACCGCAGTGATGGGATCAATTTATTCGCAAAACTAGGTTTCGACGGAAACCTCCGTCATCATCATCGCTGGAAGAATGATTAAATGCAAAAAGAGATGCAAAGCTTTCCTACACACAAATTTACAAGTCAGAATCTGATTATGGGGGAGGGGTGGTATGCGGGAGCAGCGGCATTTTTTAGTAAAGGAAATATAAATTTCTTATTTATCAAGGGTTTAGTGCGGAATTGGTCGTCGGAAGTATAAAAGTCTGGAATTCCCTTTATAAGCGCTGATTTAATTAGACGCCTCTGTATGTAATTGTGAGAATTATAAATTATTTTTCCATTATCAATGCCAATTGAATGGTTTTCATTTGATATGTGGAGAATAAACTGGAAGAAAGAGATCGACGTCGCATTTATGTACTTTCATTCTTTTGGAGAATCTACTGCTTTGGCCAATATATACTTAATTGCAAAATTGCAAGGGATATAATAAACTCCCTGTTCTTTATCGATGGATCTAATTTTAGACATACTATTTCGGATCGTTTTATTCGTAATGAAAGTCAACATTGATGTTGTTTACACACGGCTAACTTTTTAAAATGAATTAATTGTGGCGAGTATGGGAGTGTAATATAATAATTGTCACATATTTTTTCCTTAGGATTAGTTGGTGAATAAAAGATGATTCTAGCTTTATAATGACATTTTTCTATGTACCAAAGGATTGTATTGATTTCATCCTGCAATAAACAAGGATCACAAATGCGATATGTTCTCAGAAACAGGGAAGAAACTACGGACCTTTTAACTGATACGTCATGGCACGAGAAATAGTTAATATATACATAAAGTTGGATGGTTTTCCGGAAGACAGAACAATATGCTTTGTAGTTTACTTTAGATATTTTTACAACCAGAACTGGTAATGAGTTGTTTTGTTCCCACTCTACTTTAAATGTAATGGTCGGGTGTATATTATTCAATTGTTCGAAGAGAGAATCAAATGCGTTATCATTAATAGGCCACGTGACACAGACATCGTCCACATAGCGGAACCTGGTTATGTGATTAGATAAGATAGGAGGAAAGAGGTTTTTCTCAACGTTCTCCATTACACGATAAGGGTAATGTTAGGTTAGACAAAGGTAAGTTTTCTATAATGTTATCCAGGGCTTCATCAACAGAAGTTTTAGTGAAAAGGCGATTAACAACAAAACTTAGCAACCGCTTATTGGATAGATCAACTTCTTTAACTTCATTCACAAAATTACCAGAATGAATAATGTGAGCATCAGAGATGCTACCAATTAATTTGGATAGATTGTTCGCTAACCAATGAGAAATGTTTGTACGAGTACGATCCTACCCTGGAAATTATCGGTCTAAACGGGGGAAGGAGGCGATAAACAAATATAGGGAATGTCTCCCTTTCTAGTAAGTGGGGATTAAAGAAGAGTGCAAATTCTAATATTGGCCGACTTTGATACTATTCCAATAGGCTTCAAGTGGTTATAAGTTAAAAACAAGTGAAACAAAATAATCTTTAATACAATACAAATAACAAATGAGATTAACAAGAATTATATACTTTAATAATTACGTTAATCGTTCGGTAAATAAAAATTGAAATGAATTTACAAAGAATGATATTGTCTGAGTCGTACGAGGCACAATAATTACCAGAGAGAGATCGGGAGGAGACTATGAAATGAGTGTCGCGGTCGGAGTGCGTCACGCCTCTTCGACGATGAAAAAGAAACTGTAATATCTTACGATTTTCTAAAGGAGACCTCGAGTAGTCGCTCTAGGGAGTATTCTTCTCGGGGAAGCGTATCTAAGCGTTTTACTCTTGACAGAGTCCTTCCTTCTTGCCCTCCGTCGTTCCGAATAATGGCTTCTCTGTGATCCCTTAGAGTACCGGGATGTCGCTCGAGAAGTGAGCATCGTCCTTGGATAATTCCAATAACCTCTCAAGATGCTGCGTGAGGACTGTGAGAGCACTGCGTGAATCTTGCTTGCGTGAAAGCGGCGTGGATACAGCTCGCGTCCCGAATACTCTGAGAATACTTATTTGAATATTCTCGGGCTGGAGAATATATACGACTCCGCCGGAAGCTCTATTCTTTGCCGAGGGGAGCTATTCCGACTCTGTCCCAAAAATACGGTGGCGATGGTTTTAGCGCCATATTGCTAAATGGTGTCCCGGCTCCAGTTTGACTCGTTATCGCTCCGGAAGTTTGCCGAAGGATTCCGATGAAATGTTCTTCGTCCGTAAGATACTCTCTTCTCTCTTTGTCTGCGAACCTTGCTTTCTCTTTCTCTCTCTCACTCTCTCTCTCTCTTTCTCTCTCTCTCTCTATCTTTGTTATGGGCGACTTCAACAGACAAGTTGACTGGAAAACCAGAGCAGCCTGTGGCGAGAGCGCGCTACTCCTGGAGTTCGCCAACAACGAGTTCATCACTCATTGGGTCAGAGAACCGACGAGAGGAGACAATATCCTCGACTTGGTCTTCACCTGTGAGGATGATATCGTTGAGGATCTCTCTGTAGACAAAGAGCTCGGTGGCAGTGATCACCAGCTAATTAAATTTACCGTCAAGATCCCGAAGGTAAGGTCTGTTGCCAGTCAATCAAGGAAACTTGACTTGAGAAGAGAAGACTTTGCAAGCCCTGGTGCTGGGCTGACTGATGTAAGGCTAGCGGTATGCGAAGATATTGAGGATTCGTGGAGCAATTTCAAAAATAAGTTCATGAGTCTTCAATCAAGTTGCATGCCTCTGAAATGCCTCCGTCGGTCTTCTGTTCAACCAAAGTGGTTTAATCGAGAAATCGGCCAACTGCTTAGGGACAAGAGAAATGCGTACCGGCGATCGAAGATCTCGGGTGCCTTTGACGAGTACCGGAGGCTAGCCAGAAGAGTGAAGTCCAGCCTAAGGGCGGCTAAGTGGTCTGAGAAACTCCGAGTGGTGATACTCTGCAAGGAGAATCCCAAGGAGTTCTTCGGCTATGTAAATAGCCGTAAACCAATCCATCGTAGGATTGGGCCCTTAGTGGTCGAGGAGGGTGCATTAACTAATGCAGCTGCAGAAAATGCTAACCTGCTGAATGACTACTTCTGTTCAGTGTTTACTAAAGAGTGTGGTCCCATCCCCCAGCCCACGGATTCCTACTCGGGGGAAAAGCTGGAGGTACTGGACTTCACCGAAGGAGAAATAAAGAAAAAGATCGCTGACCTAAAGAAGAATAAGTCCCCCGGACCAGACGGGTTTCTATCTATGGTGTTGAAGGAAGTGTGCGATGAAGTATCACGACATCTGTGCGCTATCTTTAACATGTCAATCCGGACCGGATGCGTTCCTAGAGACTGGCGTAAGGCGGAGGTGACTCCGATCTTCAAGAAAGGAGACCCCAGCCATCCGTCAAACTACCGACCCATCAGTCTGACTTCGATAGTCGGTAAACTCATGGAAAGCATGATAGTGGACAAGATAACGTCTTATTTAGAGTCAAACCTGCTACTGAAGAGTTCCCAGCATGGCTTCTGAAGGCAACGGTCATGCCTGACGAACCTTGTGGAATTCTTCCACTTCGTGTTCAGCGAGCATGATCGGGATGAAGCGGTGGGTGTTGTGTACCTTGACTTCCAAAAGGCCTATGATAAGGTACCACACCACCGCCTTCTCCGTAAAGTGCGTGCACAGGGCATAGGCGGCAACGTAGCAGGTTGGATAGAGAGCTGTCTAAGTGACAAACGGCCACGAGTAGTGGTAAATGGACGGGCCTCTGAATGGGTGCCTGTATTTAGCAGTGTCCCTCAAGGTTCCATTTTGGGGCCACTACTGTTTATTATTTATGTCAACGACATGGACAGAGACATGGTTGCCAAGATTTCTAAATTTGCCGACGATACTGAGCTTGGTATCAATGTGGCAAAGGAAGGGAACACTGCCCACCTCCAAGAGGACCTTCAAAGGATTGGAGAGTTGTCGGACACGTAGCAAATGCCTTTCAACGTGGGGAAATGCAAAGTAATGCATATTGGCCACCGAAACCCTAAATCTCAGTACATCCTTAAGGGCACTGCTCTTGAATCGAGTGACACTGAGAAAGACTTGGGTGTTACTATCACTAGCGACCTCAAGTTCTCGAAACAGTGCATCGAGGCAGAGAAGAAAGCCCAAAGGATGTTAGGCTACATAAAGCGCCAGTTTGGATACCGTAACAAGGAGATAATACTTTGTCCGTACAACTCCCTCGTTCGGCCGCACCTGGAGTATGCCGTACAATTTTGGAGTCCTTCGTTTCGAAAGGACATCGCAAGTTTGGAACGCGTACAAGCTAGGGCAACCAAACTAAATCCCTCTATCCGACAGAAAAGTTATAAGGATAGACTAAGGGAATTAGATCTGTTCTTGCTGGAAACCCGTAGACTGCGTGGTCAGCTCATCGAAGTTTTTAAAATATTTCGCGGGTTCGACAATGTTAACTACCGGGATATTTTTACACTGAGTGATAACAGAACGCGCAATCATGGCTTCAAACTTGAACTAAAGCGTTACAACCGCAATCTGTGTGGAAATTTTTTCACTTACAGTATCTGCGGTAAGTGGAACGCACTTCGAGTGAAAGTTGTCAACAGTGAATCTGTTGACCAGTTCAAGTCAAGACTAGACGAAGTCTTGAAGATTGGCCGTTTAGGGACGCAAAACAACTGAGCAGCCATGTGCCCGCTCGATTGCTAGTCCAAAGTTACCCTCTTTGAATGGACCGTAAGGTTTCCTAGGGTACTTTCTTTCCTTGTAACTCCTTGTAACTCTCTTTTTTTTTCTCTCTTTCTCTCTCTCTCTCTCTCTCTCTCTCTCTCTCTCTCTTTCTCTCTCTCTCTCTCTTTGACACCATACATGTACGATAGAGAGGGATTATACACTTTGAATTGTTTAATTAGATCAGTGTCCCCTGAGAATATTTTTGAGTGAACTATTAAACGATTTAGTTTTGTTTGCTAGTAGATCATTATTCAGTGGATCATAATGATCCACTGGCAAACAAAATAAAGAAATTTTGAAGGTACTTCTTGAGGAGTGCAGGCTCGTTATCAAAAGTTCAAACAAAATGGTCCAAGAGACCTAGTTTTAAATGCAATGGAGTGAACAACACCTTTTGATGGTCTATCGCTTGCTCCTGTTTGATATCAGACCTTCAAACAGAGAACTCAATCCTTTGCAGTCAATGTTTCTTGTGGTAATATGCCGTGGTAGCTTTAATGACATGGAAAATTGGTAAAATCTCCCTAGAGAGCCATCAACAATGCTACAATTTTCAAGTCTCCAATCACTTCGCAGTCTCCCTCCTTATAATTCAAAACTTGTAGCAGGAACTTGACATTGTTTTGGCCATGGGAAGCCATGGAAAGGGATTGATGCGTATTTCAATTACGGTCAATTAAAGTATAATTTCGTCTTAAGGAGCTGTCACTGAAGATCATCCAATCACTTGGATTACATTTCTTTCTAATTGCATCAAACAGGCCAGATACATTATTATAGTAGCATAGCCCAGTTTCATAAGTAAAGAATCTTGATAAATGTTTATGAAGTTTACTTTGGCTTATCACTTGCACATTTTCATCAACTAAACCCAACTCTATAATCCTGTTAATCAAAAACTTATCGTTTGACTTTGACAAGCCAAGATCTCTAACGAGTTCATTGATGGCTCTTTGGTTTACACAGTATAGATTCCTCACAAGAGAACTATCACTGACACTGTAAACTACATATTCAGTCATCTTTGCAGGTTCTGAATTGTTGTTTTCTTCTGAGGGTGTCTCATTCCTTACTGTAAGGGTAAATACAAAGTAACAATACTGTATCGTATTGGGGCAATAGAGGATGAAAGATAGTGATGGGAAATAAAGATGCTTTTTTGCCACTCCGATGTTTGGAAGGGTCATCTATGCAGAATTATTAGTTGCTTGAGTGGTCAGTGGGTTCATGCCAAATCCTTGAAATGGCAAACTTCATGGCTCTTCTTTCCACTCTATACCATACGATTAAAATAAAAAGATACTTTATTACCCTTTGGCTTACAAACAAATAAAATTGCTTAAATACACTTGTGACATTTAATAATTTACTCTCAACAACTAACAATTTCCTTACCATCCAAAGTATTCTTGTAGTGATCACATGCAAAATTGGTGCCCGGGGTTTGCTTTAGTCCCCAACTGGCATACCAAAGTATGCTTTGTAACCTTCGCATATTCTCATAGATGCTGTAACACTGAACATTTTGCTTTTGTTTTGATAAAATATCATCAAATATAATATAATGCATCTGGATAAGGATTGCATAGTCTTTGTCGTGGTGTGACATCACATCATATCAATACCATATCATATCTATGAGGGAGGGACCAATAACTTGAAAGTGAACCGACAGAAGGGACGGAAAACCACGAGTTTAGAGGGGCTGAGTAGCGTGAGAGAGTGCAACGAGGTCAGGTAAATTATGGACAATGGCAAAGCCCAAGGTTATTTAAAGAGACATGTACAAAAATAGAATTTTATTTACACAAAAATATTAATAAGAGAATTAAAGCGTAAAATTACCTCAGAGAATTAACGGGCAAAAATCACATCAATAAACGAAGAGGGGAAGATTAACTCAATTGGGTTACTGAAGGGGGGAGGGGGGTTGGCTTACGGATGTCTTCTGTACGTGAAGTGAGACCGCTCGGACTTCAGAGTGGGAGGTTGGATTGATGACGGTTCTCCAAAAGCAAGGGGGGGGGGCGGAATCTTCCGGTCCAGGGGAGAGTATTTCGGCTACCCGAAATGAGGAGGGCTTCGACAGGAGTTGATGAAAGAAGTCGGGAAAATCAATCGGGCGATCGTTCAGTGGAATCACCTCCTGGCTGGGGCTAACTCCAAATACACAAAATATTCCAACTGTCACTTTGATTTGTTGCTAGCACTTGACTTGGAACCATGGGGAAATCTTCTGGGTTCTGGCGAGACTTCTCAACTCTGTGTCTCTTCCGGGAAGTCGAGCGTTATTTATGTCCGAGGCTCTTCTCGGAGATGAGGGGTAGCGGGAAACAGCTCTACTTTTGAAGGGCCTTGAATCTTCTTGCAGAGCTATTTTAGCCCGCATATAGGTGAATCGTGGGGGACTCGATTCGAGGCTACCGCTTGTGGAAGGAGGGGGGTAAGCTTTTCACTTTTGGCCTAGCCGGGCCTTCTGCTTTGTTGCTAGCACTTGACTTGGAAACATGGAGAAATCTTCTGTGTTCTGGCGAGACTTCTCAACTCTGTGTGTCTTCCGGGGAGTCGAGCGTTATTTATCTCCGAGGCTCTTCCCGGAGATGAGGGGTAGCGGGAAACAGCTCTACTCTCGAAGGGCCTCGAATCTTCTTGCAGAGCTATTTTAGCCCGCATATAGGTGAATCGTGGGGGGCTCGATTCCAGGCTACCGCTTGTGGAAGGGGGGGAGGGGGTAAGCTTTTCACTTTTGGCCTAGCCGAGCCTTCTGCTGCACATGGGAGTTCCTTTCTGCTAAAGATCTTCCACGTGGGGATTCCCTCACAGTCCTAATGCCATTTCTCTTCTGATCCGTTACAGAAGGTTCGAAAAGTTTCGAGGGAAGTCTCCCGGTAATTACTGAAACATTCTTCAAACTTTATAAAATTCCACTTAGTTCTAGAACTTTTCCATTTAATCTAGAATGATTTTGAAGGTTTTCTAAAGAGAAATAAGATTATTCTACAACATTCCAATGCATTCTTAAAAGATGTGGATTTTTATACTAAGCTTTGGATAAAAAATAATGCTTACAGCCTTTTATATATTCTCAATCATAATTTTCGAAATTATTTTCCAATTAGTCAAATTTAGAAATTTAGTGCCTAAACTACAAAAATAAAGTTTAGGGATCAAAATACACTTTTTTGTGTACTTTAGTTACGAATAACTGGTAAATAACACTTTTAGATCAGGAACAAAAAAAAAAGTGATACTTTGTTAAGTAGTGAATTATCATTGTTTTAATTTATATATAAATAGATAAATATATTTCCACTCCGTTACTTAATAATTTACTACATGGAAATATTTTCCTTCAAAATGGTATGTATTATACGAATTTTTGCAGTTTTTTCTACATATTGGCCTAAATGTTTTTAAAAAATCAACAATTATCGAAGTTATTGAATTGGTCAATTTGTTTTTAGATAAATTGGGGCTTTGTGCTAAATTTTTGGTCTATGCATAGAGATTTTACTAGAAAATAGTGCAATAAAAAATTGATTAAACGTCTTGCAATTAAAAAGTCGTATAAAAATACCCTAAAAAAATATATCCATGATTCAGGAAAAACTGTCCTTTATAAAATCTCGACAAAATAATTAGTTTGAGGAGAAAATGGAGAGGGAGGATATTACCTCAGGTGTTAGTGGGGCGAGGGAGGGAAGTTGGGAAAAGGCTAAGATGAAGTATTACATCATAGGGTTCAGTACAAGAGGGAATCTTCGATCGTCTATGAAATATTTGTCGAAGAATAACGAAGAGAGATTGGCTCTGATGGCATCGGAATAGACTAAATCGTCGCATAAGAAAAGAGAAACGTTAAAACTGTAATTATTTTCTGTTGGTTATTTTTATTATCAGAATGGATTCAGTGGGACTGAGCTACTCTGGCAGGCTTAAAAAGAGAGCATTAAGAATCAGTAGCACAGATCGATAAGAGGAAGAGAATTTCTCTTTAAAGAGTAAAATTATGATTTAAATTAATTCACATTTCTATAGTATTACCAAGTATGACTAAGAAATAATATTACTCAAATATTTTCCGGCATTTTGAAATGCACATTGAAACTATTTATTTTATTATATTTTTTGAAATAGGCTCATGAGTGTACATATATATATATATATATATATATATATATATATATATATATATATATATATATATATATTCATAATTTTGACGATTCCTGTCTTCTATGTAGGTGTTTCATTTTAATGACACTTTCTACATAAATTATAAGTTCTGTTGCATCCTATAGCATATTTTTTCATCCAATTTGATGTGTTTTCACTTGACTTCCTCTTTTTTATTGAATGAAATTTTATACGAGATCTTTTCATTTAGTGGGATTGATCTCTGTTATGATCAAATTTGGTGGTGAGACCAGAGCATTTGGCTTTCCTGCCCTTTTTAATATAAGCTCTTAGCCAAAATCATAAAGCACCCTAAGGAATCCTTTATTCAATGTAAATGTTATTTGTGCTAAAAGAAAATCAGTATATATATTTAATTAATTTAATACTAAGTTGGCCTCACTTTTGCTTCAATTACAGCGATAAACTTTTGTTAAAAAGATTTCACCAATATTTCACCAAATTCTGACATACTTTTTCCACACTAAGATTGTAATCTTTTGATACAATTCAGTTTTATTTGTTCTTGTGGTAATTCTTATTGGATTTTCAAGCGATCACCATAAGTACTCTACAAGATTTAATCCTGTACTCTGCGGGGGCGACTTCATAGGGGTGATCTCCATCTTTCCAAACCAATTCTCGGTGTGGTTGGAAGAACTTCATGGTATTGGCATTGGGCAATGCCCTGCTGAAATATATCTTTATTTCCTGGTGTTTAGGATGAAATTTCCGGATAAATGGGTATAAAATATTTTTCATGGGCCTATAAACATCTGCCCCCCTCCCTGGTTCAGAAGAAGACATGCAGCCCCATATCATGATAGACTACTGGGTATGTCGAGCTTGTGGTTGCTCGCAGAGATCTCGATTCTTTGGATTTCCACCTCGACACAACGGCACACAAGGGAAACGACTTTAAAAAGTCACGTGGTAAAAAAAGAGAACTTTATGGTTGTTTGACGGAATTTTTCTATTACACTTAGAAATCTCTCGAAAAAATTTAAAAAAACGAGAGTAACATAACTTTTTCCGAACCCATTAACCTCCATGTTTACCACACAAGGAGGATAAAATGCCTATCCTACTCTTCCTCTTAAAAAGTTAAATCCAGAAATGTTGATAATTGGAATTTTTTTATTTACAAATTTAAACTTATAAATAATTTTATTCACAGAATATTTAAATGGAGTTACATAAATTACATGGAACAGAGTAATGCAAGAGATTTTCTCGCATGTTTGATAATTACTTTAATCAGACCAAATAACTCTAGACTATTTTAGTTACCCCATTTTTATGATCTTTGGCCGACTCAAGACATATTTTTGAGTTTGAGTAATTGACGGCAGCGCCCTCTTCGGTTACCATCAGATGAGATACCTAGATTGGTTCTCTAGGGCCTTAGGCCCTAACAAGTTTGGAAAATGATTTTGTACAATTAAGTATTGAATCTAGGCCGATAGAGCTCTTTTCTCTAGGTGTTGAAGGGTGTATACTGACTCTTTTCTTCTTGATATCGTTTTATGGTTGTTTCTACAACATATCTTAAACCGCTTATTTTTTGTCAATTTTACTAGGGAGAAGTTGTATTTTCTCTTGGTGCGTTGGGAACTTCTTTAGTTTTAGTCATATTACCTAGTTAGAACGATAGTGAATACAAAATAACCTTAAATTTGAACTGAACATAAGGAATTGTGGTTAAATTTCTATTGTAGAAAACATATCACTTTATTAATTATCCGCCATTTAGTAAAATAATAAGTAATTTATATATATTTAGAAAAATATTAAATATAGCAAAATACAAATTATTCGCATATCTACTTAGGAATTATGTGATAATTTCTTAAATAGATAGATTAAATAAGTTAAATTTGTAATTCTATGATGGATGGTTAAAATTTTTAACCAAGGTTGTGTAGTCTTTGCTGAGGACATCTGAGAAAGTGAGTCTTGGAAAGGTGTAGGATAATGATGTATTTTAGATCTCAGAATACTAGTCATAATTTATAAAAAAAACACACCTGGTAATTGTTTTTTGCCATGTTCAGGTAGAATACTTAAAATAGTTATAAATAAAAATCAGTATTCGTTATTTAGGAAGAAATGGTTGTGATTTATATTCAAAAGGAGCTGCAAATATATCAGGAACATTTGGTAAGTACCGAATAAACTGAATAAAACTTTAAGGTAATTTATTCACCTGTCAATTGCTGTGTTGAGGAGCACATTTAATTGAATCAGTATAGTGGGAATCATAGTTCAGTACATTGGGAATCTAAGATTAGTTAAGTGCGAGTTTAAAGTTCTATAAATTTGAACTGCGTCGTTAAAGAGACATTCTTTTAAGTCTATGTCCGAACAGAGAGTGACCATTATGCAACATATGTGAAAGTTGCATACGAGGAGCATACATAAGTTCCCTTAAATTTAGATAAAAAGAACTATGTATGGAATTTCAGTTCTTTTTCCTCAACATTAAACTCCAACGAACCTTTTATAATGTGTATGAAGACGAAGTGCTTTTATGCACTTATTTTGAAGAAAGGAGAGTACAAATAAAGCTGCTATTTTTTAATAATATGATTGTTAAAAGTGAAAAAGAGATCAACAACGAGTTCATGGAGGAGTCGTGTAATTTTTGTCAAATAAGTTTACCAAAGCACCAAAGTTTCGAGTCATTTTTAATCGGGGTTTCGAAGATTACTCCTGCTTCCATTTTGAACAGTTATCTTAATCCAATGGTGGAATATTTAAGTTGTTTCCCATCTGCAAACTAACCAAATTAATTTTTGTCTATATATAGCAGAAGGTAGTTAGAGTAGTTTATTACGCTGGATTAAGAATTCAAATTTGATGCAAAGCTTTTGTTTATTTGCATTTTTTATTTAGAATATTTTAGATTCGCGGATAACTTTTCTTTCAGTTCTGCTTTCTTTAAGTATAAATGTTCCAGCGAAGGCATAACCCAGCTGTCAACCTTTGGAATGGGCATCTCAATATATATCCGAAATCAACAACGTCTATAATCTAACGCATTTGCTCATACCCCTCTAACCTTAGAAAAGATCACATCTTAAAGTTAGTTAACCTACTCGTTTCTTGGCTCGGTGAAATGTCATTACAAATTTCCTTACAAGTCAATTGCGCTGTGACTGTTTTTCCTCCTCTATTATTTTTCCCCTCAATTTTGAGCCCTTGGTCTCAATGTCATTAGCGATCAGAAGCAAGATTTGAATTTAGATTGCTTTTCACTTCAAGTAATTTCACCCCTTCGGTGTTGGTTAACACATTCGATTCTTCCATTCTTTTACCTTGGTTTTTGTTTTGTTTTTCTATTTTTGATATTTGAAATTTGCATGTTTTTTGTTTTATTTTATTTAGCTGATTATTAGGTTGTAACTTGATTATGGCAACTACCTTAATAGGCAATGGCAAGATGAGCTTTTTAAAAAATAAAAAATAAACTACTCGCTCCAAATGACCACGCCAAAGGGTCGTCCAACTGCATAATGGTATCTTGTCACTCGTGTCTCCGGGTGAAACCCGTCCCATGGCTGCTTCCAATCCGACCCAATCCAGGCATTTTCATGATCTATTGCTTCTGATATATTTCAAATATTAGCTTTACACATGGATCATCCCCCAATATTTATATTTTTAGGCCCATATGATACATGTGGTTCATTCCAACTAAGTCACAAACTCGGAGACAGATATCTGGTGGTAAGGTTTTCTTATTCATCTATTATTCACCATTTATCTCGTTCTTTTTATTTCTAAATAGGAATAGGATATTGAAGAAATGATAGAGGCAATGGCCGGATGATCTCGTGAAAATCTAAAGGAATGGAGATATCCCTCCCGCCAAAAAGAACTTGCACGATACAAAATTGTGATTCTAATGGAAGTGTGATGGCCGTGGGTGTCGTATGAAGAGGGTCGATAAAGACCTAAACGACTCTATATTGTTAAAGAACCGATCGTTCTTTCTCCGATTTCCTTCTTCACTTTGCCCTTGTATAATAACAGAAGGGGTCATTTCATTCGTTAATAACTGTTTCGGAGTCATGCGAGAGAGTAACGGACTCGATAGAGAGAGGAAAGCAACCAGACTATTATTCTACTTCTGGGTTTATTTGGATAAACAAATGAATATTTATACTCTATAAGAGAGTAATAAAGTTTATGACCTCTTCAACTGCTTCTTTATATTCGAGTGTGCCTGACTCACTGTGTTTATCCATATCTCTCGAAATCTATTGTTTTCGGTTGGTGGGTCAGCTTAGAATCATCGCTTATGCCCCAACTGAATAACAACTGATTTCTTTGGTATCTAAATAGGCCTTTATTGGATGACCTTTCTTGGTCATATTTTCTTCATTCCATTTAACTTTGACCTTTTTCTTTCGTTCAGACTTTGATAATTTATATATCCAGCAAATTATACTATAAGCCAGTGGCTGTCACACGGTACTACTTGTTGGAAGAAAGCCTTGATGTGGTTCCCTGCAGAGAGATTTGCTGACAGAACTTCGGCGCAACGATTCGAAGTATTATTACCATCGAAAATTGACATAAATAATGCTAAATTTCTTCCAATATATAATAACTGGATGTTTTTACTTGTTATATAAAACAACAAGGAAATTAATCATTAAAATAACGAAGATGTAGATTAAAGATGAAGTGAATGAATGAGTCAACGAAGAATAAATATACTTCTGAGACATATATAAAGTACCAAGCACTACAAACATGGAGGTGGAATAAAAATGAAAGAAAAGTGAACGATAAGAAAAGTTAGGAATAATACATAAAGACAAGAAAAATATGTCCTTTTAAAATTCTAGAAACTTTCTGCATTACCGATTCAGTTCAATAGATGGTAGGGGGAAGATAAGGTGCTAGTGCCTGGGGGATAAAATGTAAGCTTTCTCTAATATAAATTTTGTATTTTAAGGAGAGTAGAGAGGTGGAGGGGAGAGTATCAAAAACACATGCATGAATTTTATATCCCTCTAAAAAACGGAAGTAAATAAAGATTAAAAATTGCACGAGAATGAAACCGAAACATGACGAATGAAGGAAACCAGAACAAAATTATTAAGAAAAGAAGGGAAAAAGATACAAAACAGTGGAGAGCATATAGTAACAGGTGGTGGTCTGAAAGTAAAAGATATTAAAGTGCTGAAGAATAAATATTCTGAGTAAAAGTCTGAAAAAGTTATAGTAAAACTTTGTATTTAGACCCTAGAAGGCCACAGGTCCGCTTCTCCGTACCGGCACGGGACCAAAACCGATCGTTTGAAATCTGTTTGTCAAAGTCAACCACCGACCTCGCTCTCTACAGCAGCGCAAACGTGAGGGGAGAGAAAGAAAGAGAGGGAGAAAGTGAATGAGAATCTTGATTCGTGCTAAGTACCTGCGTAAAGGAAGAGTTTCTCTGTGAGGTAGAAGTTCGATGTGAGGGAAGAGTTTCAGTGTTAGGGAAGTGTTTCTGTATTAGGGAAGAGATTTCTTGTTATTCGTGATTGAAATTTTCGCGGAAACAAATTTATTTTTAAGTTTATTTTTCCATGCACGGAAATTTACTGACCTAATTAAATCGACTGGGAAGAGGCGCGCTGGTGAACCACTAAAGTTCAAAGCAGGGCTTTGGCGTAAGTTCTAGAGAACTTTTCTAGTGAATGTATTTTTTACAAATGTTATGAAGATGAGAATGGAAGAGCAAGATGAAAGATATTTGAAACAAAAAGAACAAAGTAACAGAGTTTGATAGCAAACCTACAAAACTCTATGTATTTGGATTATAATAGCCACTTTATGATGTCTGAACAGGTGTTCGTACAATCAGACACAGAAAATACAAACTTAACGCTTCTAGGTACATGGCATAAGAAGAACTCGAACAGGGTTGTTCAAAAGTTTGTTATTAATCAAAATATTATCAATTCGTTACTTAGATAGCTAATAAACTGCGTAATGACGCAACTATCCTTAAGTACTCAACTACACCGAGAGGTTTACAAAGGAATGAGAGAAGTTGAGTCAAATAAAAATACGTGAAAGAGATAGTCAAAGTCTAATTTCTTGGTTAACTAGGGACCGAGATAACTAGGCCCACTCATAACAAAGTACACTTGCAGGGGATTTCTATCCGATACAAATTTTGCCACATTTAATTTGACACTTTTCTTATAGGGACCTGGTTTAGGTTAACTTCTGATTGTTTGTTTAGATGCAGTAGCAACCACAATTTCAGTGGTCAAAGGCCACTAAAAACTACTCTCTTTCCTCTTATAGAAAATAATCCCATTAAACCACTGCCCAGAACGTGTGGGCTAACTTACCACCAAGGAATTAGTAAAGGAAGACTCCAGGCCGCTAGAGGGAAGAATAAGAGGAGAGAAGGAAGTAAATATAGTGTAAATAGAATGGGTAATAACCGCCAAGAGAAGCTAAATGAAAACAAGTGCTAAAACACGAACTGTAGAACCACTCTTAATCCTCAAATCCTATGGTTTCTATAGGTCGACGCCAGGATTGAATTCATAGCGAAATAGAGTTAAAATTGTGCCATGAAGCTCCTTTGTTGGCGCCCTTTACTCGAATGCACCCACTCAGCAGAGAGGAGATAACTACATTATCATGCGCACTATGGTGGGGGCCGGGAGAAATAGACAATTACCCTCGCCCCCTTCTCGACCAAATTCCCGGTTCCTTGGCGCAAAAACTGGGAATAAAAATGGTGATTGTAATTCAAATTCTATTTCGGCGAAAATGGATTTGCAGACCGTCAAAAGTGTCTCATTTTTTTCACAGACGATTTATGAGGTTTGAGAAAGGAAGAGAGAGGCAAACTTGGGATTTATTTGTAAGGGGAAAAATCCCAATGCGAAATGGTGGAAACATGGATTATTGTGATTTTATATAAATTGATATATATGTTTTTATGTATCGATAAGCATCATTTATTGAATAAAACAGTAATAGTTGCTTTATTGACTTTGACTTGTAGGTTCCTAAGCTTACAAAAAAATATATGGTCTTCCGGAGGAGTAGAATTCAGGAGATGAACAAATTCGATTATTTATTTAGACGTCTTTCGACAGACTCGGTTATCTTCAGGGAAACGAATTTATGTTAAAACAAAAGACTGGCTCATTCCGGCCACTAAAGAGGAGTAATCGAAAAAATGAAGAAGAAACTATAAACATAATTCATATCGTCCTGACAAAAATGAAAATATATTCTTTTCGAAGTTATACAAGTTACAATTCGAAATTAATAAGCACATACTATGTGTCGAATTTAATAAATGTTCCAGACAACATAACATGATATTCTCCATGTTTATATATATATATATATATATATATATATATATATATAGCAGGAATATGAAGATCTAGGTGATTACACTAATCATTTATTGGCCGGAGGTTTCGGATCTTTACTAGGACCATCTTCAGCGACTAGGTCGACTAATGAGAAGGGAAAGGAACATTAATCGATAACAATTAAAAGAATGCATTAAATAATGGCTAAAAAAGCGGATGAAGACAAGTTAAAATAATAAAATTGACAATTATTAAAATTAAAGTAAAACCACTAATAACTATATAGAATTAATTAATACTACCCAGTGTGATTTTGCACAGAGGCAAAACAGAGGAAGGGGGATGATTGTTTGTGGGGGTGTTAGGACAAGTTATGACAAGTCAAGAACTGCAGCTGCACGCTCCTGCCTCGTCTATTTAAGAAGCAATAGCTGATCGCGGATCGCCAGTCGCAATTTTTTCCACAATGGAGAAGGTTGAGCACCGCGCAGTGATCAAATATTTAACCAACAAAGGCAAGAATGCAAAAGAGATCCATGAAGGCATGGTTGCAGTGTGCACCGACTCCACCCCTTCCTATGCAACCATGCTCGCTGGAATAGGGAGGCCAAACTAGCTTACAACTCAAATGCAGGATCGCGAAGCACTTGGGTTTGTCTCGTAGGACGTGTGTTCCCATTTCTAAACCTGGAGCCTCTTGCATCAGGCAACATTCAGAGTATCACCATCATCCTCTTAATTCTAATTCATTTACTATATTATCTTCAGCCTTAACTTCTCTCGATTTGAAAATCTTAGAGTCACTATATATCAATAAAATAAATTCAAACCTAAATAATTACTCCTCCTCGATTAAACTATTCACAATATAACCAACCAATACTTCAATAGATTAACTTGCCAATCGACCAACCGAACAAATTTCGTCAGTAGTTTTATATGTTTAGTTAGTTGATTTCTCAACTCCCACGATAAATGTTAGTCACTTTGTTTATTCTGATTTGTTTTTTTTTGTTTTTTTTACAATTTAATATAATAGGTTATTTTTTGTTCACTTCAGTAACTTTTAACATGTGATAATCAAGTCAGTTTAAGTTATAATTTCACTTTCTATTATTTTTAAAAATCACACAGGGTAATATTTAATTCTATATATTGTTATTAGTGTTTTTACTTTAATTTTAATAATTGTCAATTTTATTATTTTAACTTACCTTCTTCCGTTTTTCTAATGCATTCTTTTAACTGTTATCAATCAATGTTTCTTCCCCTTCTCATTAGTCGACATAGTCGATGAGGATGGTCCTAGTAAATGTCCGAAACGTCCGGCCAATAAATGATTAGTGTAATCACCTGGGTCTTCATATTCCTGCTATAAATATATATATATATATATATATATATATATATATATATATATATATATATATATATATATATATATATATATATATATATATATATATCGGGTGTTCGAAAACTAATGGTACATACTTTGACAGTAGGTATAAAAACCCAAAAGAACGACTTTTACAAGAATAGGTAAATGTCCAAAAGTCTATCGTTTTCGAGATATCGAATCGTAAATTTGAGCATGGTATAACTAACTCTGGTGGCGGCAGTCCCCTAGAGTAGTAGGTGATGGAAACACACTTGAATACATACTCTATTATGGAATTGGAATTACAATAGGCGTTCGAATTGTCCTCCCTGTACGCCAATGCAGGTCTGGTACCTACGCAGAAGCGTGTCCCGAACACGATCAAACACTCGTGTATTATCAGCAATGAGTCCTGCAGCGTCCACCGTCCTTCGAACAAGATCCATCTCTGTCTCCACTGGGGTTTCATAAATTAAACTCTTCATGTAGCCCCACAGGTAGAAGTTTAAAGTTGTCATATCTGGAGACCTCACTGGCCATGGCACTGGCCCAAAGCGTCCTATCCATCTGTTGGGAAAAGTACATTCCTTGAGCCTTGCACTGGAGCACCATCATGTGAGAACCACATTTGACGTCGAATACCCAAAGGCACATCGTCCAGAAGGTCAAGCAATACCTCCCGTAGAAATATTGCATAGTGATCTCCTGTTAAATGCGCTGGAAGCACATAGGGCCCAACCAAATTGCTACCAATAATACCAGCCCACACATTAACACTGGACCGGTGTCGGTGGTGGCTCTGATGCACAGCGTGAGGGTTTACATTCTGCCACATGTGTAAGTTGTGTGAGTTAAACACCCCCCCGCTCGTAAAAGTAGCTTTATCAGTGAAGAGCACATACTTTGGAAACTCCTTATCTTCAATGGTCTTATTCATGAACCAACGTGCAAACCGTTCACAAGGGTTAAAGTCGGCTGGAAGGAGCTCTTGCACTCTCTGGAAATGGTACGGGTAGAGGCCGTTATCATTGGGTGTTTGCCATACTATTGAGTGATAACCCATTCCAAGTGCATTTGCCGCAGCCCGAGTGCTTGTACGTGGGTTTGTATTCAAATATTGTAGTATCCAATCTTCGTTCTCAGCGCTAACTCGCCCACGACGACCACCCACTTCTCTTCTGTTTACCTGAAAACTGCCATTGTCTCACAGCCTTTGATGCACCCTGGTGAAAACGCGATGATCAGGCAAATGACGGTTGGGAAAACGCCCTGCATACAATCGAGCAGCCAATCTAGCATTGCCATTTGCCGAACTACATACCATGTGCATATCTCCCATTTCAGAATTTGTTAAGCGACTCATATTGTCGGAGCTATTTTACAATGTTCACTGGTAGCAGACGACCACTAAAGTAAACAACTATTGCCATATTTGCGGATCTTGGATAATGCCGAAAGTAAGAAATATCCGTAGAGACTTCCAATCTTTACGATTCGATATCTCGAAAGCGATGGATCTTTGGACCTTTACTTATTCTTGTAAAAGTCGTTACTTTGGGTTTTTATACCTACTGTCAAAGTATGTACCATTAGTTTTCTAATACCTGGTATATATATATATATATATATATATATACCCCCATGCAAAAAATCCCACAGGAAAATGAAAGCCGGATTCCAAGTACTTTCGAACTTGTTAAGTTTATTCTCGAGGAATAACGAATTACTTAACCGAGGTGGTAAGAGCCTAAAAGAGTGGTGCCCCACCTATGAACAGCGAAGGGACACAGAATAGAGAATATTATGAAAGACGGGATTAATTACCGGATACGAAGGGTAAAGGCATATAGATAAGGTCTACTTCCGTAAGTTCCAACTCTGGAAAAGAATGTAGACATTTCGGTCACAAAGCTATGAGTACATACATACACATTCAATTATTTATACATTGAAGTAAACAAAAGAAACACAACTAATTAAGTAAATCAAAGGGCTAAAATTAAAAATGGACAATTTCGTTATAAATAAGCCTTTTTACCGTTTTCTGAGTTCTTTTGCTTGCTTCCCTGCCTCTTGAAAAGTTGAAATGTTTCATCATATTCAAGTATGAGTCTACCATGTACAAAATGTTGATTCAAAATAATAAAAATAGTATAGGGGGGGAGGGGGGTATTCTATCGATTGTAAAGTTTGCCCTAAGCAATACTTTAAGCAAACCGGTACATCATTAAGTGTACGCTTTACCCAACATAAATACAATATTAGAAGAGGTGAAAGTAATAGTGTTTTTTTGTCCATTTATCTGAAAATAGTCACACTATCAATTAGAATTTGGCTAAATTTATTTTCAAATCTAATGATTTTGTTAAAATAAATATTCTCGAATGCTAATTCATTAATTCCTCGCAAAATTTTAATATATCCCCCGGTCTCTTTAAACTGGCCCCTGTAATTAAAAGGCTTATTTGTAACGAAATTGTCCATTTTAAATCTTAGCCCTTTATATATTCTAAAACTTATTGACAAATTTTTCAGTTGATTCCACAATTCAAATTTTGTGAATTGGATCTTTTTCACGATCGCTTAAAAGGCTTCTTGTGTGATCAAATTTTAAACACTGAACAAGCCCTGGCAACTTAGCTTCCAACGCCACATTTTTTAAAATTACTATAAATAATAAGCTGATGAATTAAGCGTAATTACTGTCTGAAAGATCTAGAAAAATACCCCGAATAAGTAGACTAATTAGACGATAGAAACGTAAGACAAGGAGGGAAGAATGAAGAAAGTGCGCGACGTTGGCTTCCCA
Organism: Ceratothoa steindachneri; assembly: GCA_963969495.1. Lineage (NCBI taxonomy): Eukaryota > Metazoa > Arthropoda > Malacostraca > Isopoda > Cymothoidae > Ceratothoa > Ceratothoa steindachneri. The sequence continues at coordinate 146,013,132 of OZ018329.1, forward strand.
ACGTAACAGATTTTATAGATATGTTCAGAATCGCAAAAAAGGCTGCCACTGTTAAAGACACCACATTAACACTTTTGTTTCATTTAAAGCGAAAACTAACGAGGGCAAAGGCCACAAAATGTTTATACGAGTAATACGAGATCTGCATAAAAGAGTGAAGATGAAGAAGGTGGAAATATGCCAAAAATATATAGACGCAGAGGCTCCTATTTGCATTGAAGAATGGATGGAACTCACATACGGGCGTTGAAAACACAACACTCGAGATGACAGCTGCAGCCGTGTTGATAATGGACCACCTTACAGCCCATTATAGGTCCCAGACAGGACATCTGTAGTCAACTAGAATTACCGATTAATATTAATTTTTAGAAGGACCGTGTAACCAAAACGAAATATTGAAATATATGTATATAAATATCTATTGCGCGAGGGTGGTGCAGCCAACCCCCCCCCCCCTAAGTCTTCATTCATCCAAAGATCACAAAAATTGGACAAACGAACAATGGTCTAAAGTTATCTGGTCAAATAATAGCAATTATCAGGTATGTAACAAAGTTAATTGTATTATTATGTTACATTTATGTACTTCCATTTGAATATTTCTTCAAAGAAAATTATTTGAAAGTTTAATTTTTTTAATAACTTTCCAAATTATCAGCAGTTGTGGGGTTAGCCCTGTGAGAGGAAGAATAGGGGAGCTATTTCCCCCTACTTGTGTTGCACCAATTCTCAAGCATGGAGGCAGTTCTATCATAGTATGGGGCTGTTCGCCTTTATCGGGGCTAGGGAAGATGTTTTTATGCCAAGGAAAAACAAAGGCTGCCATTTTTACCCAATGTTGCCTTACGTTTAGAGCAACACCATCAATCTGGCAGTAAACTTGATTATTAAAGGTGAACCAAGATTCAGAAAGACTTAATTCCAGCGCCTTTTTTATTGGCTTGGTGAAAATCCATGAAAAGTATTTTTGGAATGGAATACCTTATTTAATATTAAATTGATTGTATAGTTGAGGAAAATGTTAGTAAATAAAGATTCAACATCATAACTCACTATGTATCCATCGTTACTTTGCTGAGTAAGTCTTTCTGAATCTTGTTTTTTTTAGCAGTAAAGATCCTATCTCTTTGGAGTTCCGCTGTGATAATGTTTATTTATTTAAATGTCCCAGTTGTACTGGAGCCTCTTACATTGGCATGACTGTCCGGTCTCTTAGAGCTAGGTTCTCTGCTCATATGGGGATTAGTTGGCGCACAAACAAAATATTAAATAGAAAGGAAAAGTCTTCTATTAGGGAACACACCATAAGCTGTAAAACTGATATTTCTATTAATAATTTTCAAGTATTAGCCTTGAACAACAACTAACATTGCCTAAGAACCCTCGAATCTTTGTATATCAAACACTACAAACCTACACTCAATGAAGATTTAAGTGCAATATCTTTATTAATTAACTAATTTTAAGTGCAGTTTGTTAGTTGGTTTTTTCTTTAACTACTGTTTAGTTAGTTGGTGTTCCTCTCTCCCAAGCGTCACTGTAACCTATAAATACTAGCCCCTTGTTAAACCCACCATTCACTCTCTAGGATGGATACACTTTAGTAAGTACCAAAATTAACCGTTTTTATATTAAATGTTTTTAACTCTTCCAGTGTTTAAAAAATTAAAAACAAAGTTTAAATTTATTATCTTTAACTATTGCCAGGTCAATTTCTCTTATAGTTTTTAATTAATTTCTGAAATAAACTTTAAATTTATTAACTACTTTTTTTGAGTCGATTTTAAAGCAACTTTAACTATTGCCAAGTTATATTTAAAATTTTAACTTATATTACATTTTATTGATATTTTATAATTGGTCACCTTTTAAAATAATTCAATGACTTGTTAGCCTTTTCATGGTTTCTTCATATGTATTAACTTAAGTAAACTTATTCTAACCTGAAGATGAAAACTTGTAGTTCTCGAAACATAGTAAGAAATTCAAAGATGTTGAATCCGTTTCTGGTGGCTCTGAGATTTATCCTCAATATTCAATGAATGCGGCTTTATTTCAATCTTCAGCTTTTTTACTTAATCTACCAAGCTCTTCACCAAAGGCACTAAGATAAAGGAAAGGCAGGTAACTGGCGTATTTTTAACCAAGACATCTTTCAACCTTAACGAGAGTCATCCTGGGAGAGAGGAGACTGAAGCATCTGAACGTAAAGTGGTGTATTTTGTGTGATTGAAAGGAAGTAGAGGATAGATAGATGTTAAGAGGTGAAGTGGGAAGAAAGTAATTGATTTGAAAATGGTTGCTAGTTGCTGGAGATCAGAATAATCAGTGTTCTAATAAATTTGTTAATTATTATTATTTGTTTTGTTTGTTTATTCGGTGTTCAAACCAAATATTGTTAGATCGATGTTTTGTTGTGTTTTACTTGCCGTCATTTATGGCAGTTAGTAAATTTAAGTAATGGATTTGTATATTTCCTTATGTTGTTTTCTTTTGTTTAGTTTTCCTTTATTTTTGTGTGTTTTTCGTGAATTTTCTGAGGTTTTTTGTTCTTTGGTATGTTTTCCATATTAGTATTTTTGGTAAAATATCGTGTTTATTTGGTCATTTTCGGCAGTACTCATGCCTATTCAGGGTTTGTTTTTACTTTGATGTACTCTAATTCGAGTATATTTTCTTAGTTTGGTTTAATTATTTTGAGTTGGTTGATTTATCAGATGTTTTTAGGCATAAATTGCTGCTTTTACACCGTTTACTTCGCTTGGAGTTATGTTATTTGTCTAAAATCAAGCTTATCTCTTCATCCTGGTTTTCCTCTTTGATCTTTTCTCTCGCATTTTATTAATTGTGCTCTATTTTAGCAAAGTGATGTAGCTCTTCATACCTCACCCTCTCCATTCTTCTTTTTCTTGTGATTAGGTACATGAACTTGTTTTGTGCCATCTACATATAGAAATTCTTCGTAACGATTTACTGAAGAGGGGGTGGCTGGGTATATGAGGGGCTCTCTGATTATTGTAAAATGCATCTTTCTCGTGCTTTTGCAAAGAAGGTTTCGTATTTTTTACAGAATCTTACTGCCATATTAGCTCTTTCGATCGGCACTGTGAGGCGCTTCCTATACTCTTTTGAACTAATAATCAAACCGAGCAAATTGCACTCTGTATTATAAGGAAGACATTTATTCCCCACTCTCACATTTGAATGTTTATATCTCACAAATTAGACTAATTTTGAATTTAACCCAGATATGCCTAACGTCCTATATGTAGGCCACTTGACAAGTTTTTATAAATGTCGCGGCCGAAAGTGACATCTGGCAACTATTTCCTTTATTTTACACCCATAGCTACCAGAAAGAGTCAGTTAAGCCTATGAATCCATCGTGGCGTGATATATCTCTTTGAACTCGATTTCGCGATTAAAAATTTTTCACCCAACAACAAAAACGTAAGTATATAACCATGAATTGGTTTCAGTATAATTTTGTTATTACTTATTTTAATCTGTTTAGTGTCAAGGTGAAATGTATGAGTAAGAGAATATTCTTATTTTTGTTGTGTCTAATTCTATGTTTAGTTGAATGTGATCGTCTACATATAGGACGTTAGGCAACGACGCCTGCTCTTTCCTTAGATCTTCATGCTCATTATTTATAGCCTAGCTGTTTGTATTCTTTTTATCAAAGTTATTTCCACGCACATATCTTAGGCTTATATATATTGTATATCTATCCATATGTATATTTTTATGTTATACATAATTATTTGTCTTTAGATTATTGTGGAGGAATAGAGTCTAATAGGATCTGGAGGTCCACCTTGAATCCTTAGAAGAGCCATGTGGCCTTAACCCTGGAACAAAGAGCGTGAGAAGCGAGGAAGGTATCGGGCGAACACGGCTTTATCAGACCATTTGTGTTTACCTCACGAGACCTATCTCCGCGCCCGGGGCTATTTCATCTCGTGTCCATACTCACGACGCGAGAAAGATCCTGAAGGGCTATTCGACCAACTCCTCATCCCCCCCCCCCCCCTGCCCAGCCGAAAGTCGGCAAATTCAAATCTGAGGAGAGCACGCCGTGCCCTGAGGCAATTTCGCCGCCTCGTCCACCACCTATATAACCGGAGGTCTTTCGCTGGATAAGACTACAGCTCGCCCGCGCACGAAAACACATTACGCTCTCGAGTCGGATCCTCCGTGGTTTATTCGGGTACCGACGGGTAGAATATCCCAGCCGTGGACCTCGCCCCAGTCAATTGGTAGCTCCTTGCGACGCCCGTTCTTCAGTTAATTTGCGCCAGTACTCCCTCATCGAGAACCCTGAGGTAAAACCATCCCTCCTTCATCAGTATCCTGAGGTAGAACCAGTACCTTCCCCCATCGAGAACTCTGAGGCAAAACATATTTCCCTGCTGCATCCTCGCTTCCCTGAGTTACCTTCCCTTCGACCGTTACGCCCGTGCAAGACGCCGACGCTGCGGATCTCATTATAATCCGGTCTTCCCAAATGAATTGTTACTATTTTTATTTCGGCTTAGAGTAACCCGTTTTTAAGACTCCGATCCGAGTCAGGAAATTACCTGCTTTAATACCTTGGATTTTCCCCTTTGCTGACACCGAGTGTGTCCGTTACCTATTTGATCACGTATCTCACTTAAACCTCTTATGTATATATTTAATATTTCTTTTTTTGTTATTAAACTTTATTTTGTTAGCATTCTTTAAATAACCTTGAACGACTTTTTGGCCATCATTCTACCTTTACAGCCAATCTGCACTTTCATATTTTGATAGTTATTACCCACACAATAGGAGAAGATTTTCTCCCCCATTCTCATTATCTATCTCCCCCACTGGTTGTCCCAAGCCATCAGCGTGTAAGTCTCCTTATATATATATATATATATATATATATATATATATATATATATATATATATATATATATATATATATATATATATATATATATATATATATATATATATATAATTTCGCGGTGAATGTAAGGACACATAGGAGGCTGAGGTACATGTGATTTATTTATGGAACAACGTTTCGGGCGTATCACCGATCTCCAGGTTCTAAAACATAAATTAATCTAATACAGTTAAAGAATATTAAAAATATTAAAAATAATTAGGTTAAGACTATGTAGGTAAATCAAAAATTAGAAAATAACTCAGGAATTTAAAAGTCAAGAGAATCAAATTATCAATCTAATATAACACTATTGAAATGAAAAAAAAACACACAAAAAACAAAAGCAAATAATTACAGTATAATATTGCTTAACGATAACTCAGGAATTTAAAAGGCAAGAGAATCAAATTATTAATCTAATGTAATCACTATTGACACGAAAAAAAAGAAGCAAAAACACAAAAGTAAATAATCACAGTATAATATTGCTTACCGATAAAGTTCAGGAGAAATCACAAAGTGAAGAAATTATAAAGGATGTAGCTTAAAGAAGGATAGAAATTTGATCGGTTGGTTGTTAAATAAGAGAAGGTTGGTTGGTTGTTGAATGATGTAATTAAAATTAAGAAATAGGAAGGGGAACAGCGGTATTATCTATGTTGAGTGTACGAGATTTTGTACGTATTAGTAGGGATTCCAAAATTCTTAGACTATATTCATTGTTATTATGACCAATTATTTTGAAGTTATCTATGGAACATTCTGTCTTGCATTGTATACTATGATTTCTTATTACAGAAGCTTCCTTCTTAGACAATATTTTTCCAGTGCGATGGCTTATTCCCATGTGAGAACAAAACCTCTCTTTCAATGAGCGAACCGTACTACCAATATAGGTTTCTTGCAAACAACAAGGACAAGTAAAAGCATAAACAACACGGCTGCTCATTTCTAGAGGAAGTTTGTCTTTTGACGAGAAGAAACTTCCTATGGAAAGTGGGTTAACAAAAGTGATTTTGAAGTTGGTATGAAAAAATATTTTTTGAGTAATTTGTTGCATTTTCTAGGGAATAATTTATTGTAAGGTCCCATTTCTGGTACTACGAAAAAATTTTTCATTTTGAGGAACATTATATGAGAGAAAGGATGGAGAGTAAATTTTGCTAAGAAAATTAATAAATAGTTGGTCAACCAAAGGTGGGGGGTAACAATTATTTTTAAAATAAGAATTTAGAGTCTGAAATTCATTGTGCATTAGGGAATAATTGGAGGAGAGATGGTAACCTCTATATATTAGAGATTTAATTGCACTGAGTTTGTGTGACAAGTCACAATGGCTGAAAAAATTGATTCCTAGGCCACTAAAGTTAGGCTTTCTGTATATTGAGGTAGTTAGTTTGTCTTTTTTTTCTATAGTGACGTCTAGAAAAGGAAGTTGATAGTAACTCTCTAATTCAATGATATATTTAATGTTGGGATGATAAGAGTTTATAAAATTAAAAAAATGGTGGGCATGTTCTATATCATCAAAAATAGCAAAGGAGTCGTCAACATACCTACGATAAAATATGGGTTTGAAATCTAAAGGGCAATGTTTCATAAAGTTATTTCCAAGATGAATCATGAAAATATTAGCTGCTATTGGAGCAATTGGTGAGCCCGTTCCTACTCCATATATTTGTTGGTAAACCAACTCATCGAGCCATTTGGTATACCCATCTAGGAATATAAACTATTGCATGAGGTGCCCCTAACCTCTGACCACCCCAAACACTATTATCTCCACTGTGAACTTAGCTTCGTGACTCCCGGTACAACTTTGTGGGACACAGAAAGCTAGTGCTTGTTTTGTGAGTTCAACACTTGGTCCGGCAGAATCTTTCTTCTCTGAGGTCAACCAAAGGATGCCAGGCTTGAGGGAAAGCTACAGTTTGTTCACAAGCTTTACAGAACATTCCTTTCACTTGTCCTTCATCTACTCCCAAATAAGCTATAGTTTTCTCACCTTTTATGATTAGTTGCGGATATCCTCATGACCTAACTGCCAGATGAGAGAGAATAACACACCGTGTTATGACCCTCTCTCTCTTGCTGGGACCGTTGTCAATGATGGCCTGGATCTCCGTTACAATTCCTAGGGGGCTTTTCTAATCAGGTGGCTCAATTCGGTTTCTAAGCCGACGTACATTCATAAGGACAGCTTGACTCATCTAACACTTTACTGATCCTCTCCACCGCCATCAAATTGATATCTAAACACTGATATTTTTGTATTATAGATCTCGTTGTAAATACCAGGCAAAAGTTTCTTTTTCCATTTGTATTTATTGTTTTAATTTGCTAAGGAAAAGAGAGATGGGGAATGAGGCCATGTTGAATACAAGATTTGTTGAAGTAGACAATGAAGGCGGCTTTATTTTAATCTTCAGCTTTTTTACTTAATCTACCAAGCTCTTCACCAAAGGTACTAAGATAAAGGAAAGGCAGGTAACTGGCGTATTTTTAACCAAGACATCTTTCAACCTTAACGAGAGTCATCCTGGGAGAGAATTAAATGGATCATCTGAGCGTAAAGTGGTGTATTTTGTGTGATTGAAAGTAAGTAGAGGATAAATAGATGTTAAGAGATAAAGTGAAAAGAAAGTATTATATTTGCAAATAGATGCTAGTTTCCTGGAGATCATAATAATCAATTTCTAATAGATTTTTGTTCATCATTGTTATTTATTTTGTTTGTTTATGTCGTTTAAATACTGGTTTATACACAAGTGTGTATCCTTGGCACTGCGATGTTTGTCGAATATATTTAGCACAGGGTTGAGGTTTAGCATTCTCCCTGGGTAAATCTTGCTAGAATGAAGAATTTAGACCTATTTGTTGTCCCTATTTATATAGATGTACCTCTCCATGGCTTTTTCACAGACAAGTTTTCTAAATTTCAATTTGGTCACAGCTGTAAAATTTTGTATTTAGCGACATTTCGACCTACAATGTCCACGTAACTTCCTTCTATTTTTGCTTGAGTGATCTTTTCGGTGACCATCTAACTAATTGCTATCACTCTGCCTATTATTTTTTACTAAATCATTGCCACTGTGGATTATAGAGTATTCCTCCAAAGGTTTCGTTAGTCTTGAAGTGAGTATATAGTCGAAGAGTTTGCCTTTGGGAATTTTATAAAGTTGGAGGAATTCTCTGGTTAAATATGAATAAAAACGCGGGAACAGGCAAGTATTGATGCCTTAATGGTTGGTACCTTCTAGTGATTATCATCTTATGGGGGGCGGAAGGGTTTCACTTTATTTATTTATCCATATTATACTTCATCTTGAGATTTCTATATTCGAATCTATTTATTTCTTCTTGACTTAAATTTTCCCTTGAAACATTGTCTTGACTCCATTTTATCTGACTCATAGTATTCTTGTAGGCTGAGATTCTTTCTTCTTTAAGTTGGGTTGGCTGGGTTGATTCTTGATCTTCTTTTTCTTGATGTATCTTCCTTTTAATGACGATGTGATGATTCCTTCCAATTCTGATGACGTGATGACTTCTTCTGCTTCATGATGACGTGATGATTTCTTGAGAGTTGAGACGAGTTATTCTTGCTTCTTGATGACGTGATGATTTCTTGATGATTTGAGACGAGTTAGCCTTTGAAGTCGTTTTCTTTCCTTTTTCCTTGACAGCGGTTTTCTCTTGAGTCGATTTCTTGAGTTGTCCTTAAAGCGTTTTTTTATGGTCTCCGTTTTCTTCGAGAATTTCTTCGTAAAAATTGTCGACTTTGGGGATCGATCACTGGTCTTTTGAATCCAGAGGCTAGCACTCTGACTTGGTAATTTAATGGGCTATTTATATTCTCGCTTTTGGAAGGAAGTTTTTCCCTTATACATCTTCGCACCCCTACAATCTCACCGCGTTCGTTTCTAGATTAGGAAAATATCAGGGTTTATCTTTCTGAAGGTGTTTTCGTAGATTGTTTTGTTAGTGATCCAGCTCTCCGTATTGAAGTGCAACATTTTTAGCTGATTTGTAGATATTTTCAGCCGGTTTTATAAATTTGTTTCTTCTTCTCGCTTCTTTTTGTAGCAGGCAGCCTGTTCTTACTGTCTATTTCAATTCCTTATTCAATCTATGCTTCTTCTTTTGTTGGCGGTGCCATCAATTTGTTCCTCACACGTTTTGCTGATCTACTTTTCTGTTTCTGATGGACTTTTCTTTTATTAGAATCGTTCTGGTTCTTGTGATCTATTCATCTATCTTAATGCTACCGAAGTCTATACAGCTTCGTTCCTCTTAGTCTGTTTTTGTTTTTACTTCGGGTTCCGTACATTGTGTCTTATTGACGTCCTTTTAAAAGATAGATTTGCAGTAGGCCTGATGAATCCGGATTTTTAGGCACCATTGTTTGGAAAATCCATTTTCTTTTAATGGTGAATTGAGTACTTCTTCTTATCATCTTGGAGTGTCGATGGTAGCCAAGTGTATGGGAATTATGTACGTCAATATCTAAGCGTTTGATTCCTCTGCGATGTGAAATAAACGTAGTTTAGGGGTTTGAATTTTTTTTCACCTTTAGTTGTTGCTGTGTACTAGATTTTTTTTGTCCATTTCTTTACTTGTTGTTTCTGAAAAGGATATATTTTTCCTCATTGGGCTGCTAAGTTCAATGTGGCATTGTTGTAGGATTTCATAGAAGTCAATTTTGTTCTTGTCTGGGCAGCATGTTGTGATGTGGGATTCCATCTTATAATATATGAGGCCTAACAGTACATTGTGAAATTCTTCTCTTTGTCTAAATTAGGATGGTAGTCTCATATTAAACATGAGGATGCCATCGCTTGCAGCCTTAGTAACCGTTTCCGTTGTTACGAATGTGATTTTGAACACGTGCGTTTACGTTGTAATTTACGACCTCTTCGATTTTCTCTCATATTTTTGGTGTTTCAATTTTGTTTTTCAATCCTTTGTCATGTGCGCTACAACCTCTGATGATACTACCATCCGGTCGATGACGCTCGTTTTTGCAGTCACCTGCAGGGAAGTTTTAGCTTCGATTCCGATTCTTTTCAGAGCCTTCGCTCTTACTTAGGATATGATTAGATCAATGTCTGGGTCTTGTGCGCACAATGCAATCTATCCATGGTGTACTTACATTGATTGTCCAATGTAGTCCTCTACTATTTCTGCCAAAAATACTTCCCAGATTTTCTTCCTCGGGAGAAAACGTTTGCTCCAGTAGTGCCTTCAGAGAGACTTTTTTGTGATAGCCTTTATCCATTTTCTTCGTGAGGGGTTGGAAACGTGTTGCTCCTAAGGTCCTCCTGCTCTTCTGGTTTTCACTCGTAGTCCTTTTATTTCCTCTTATAACCTATCCGCTGTTGTTTTATTTGTATATTAATGTATGGTGTATATTGATGTGCAATTTAGGCGAATTATTTGATGTCGTTAAGCCCTTCCTTCCTGATAGTTTTGAGCCCTGTGATTCAGTTTTGCCAAGAAGATAGATGGCAGGCGAAAATGATAGGATGAAGCTGGGAGAGGAGGACAGGAGGAGAGGTAAGAAGGATAGGGATAGTATAAGAGGTGAAGGTGCAGGAAAGAGATAGAAAGGTAGAGCTATTGTGTGTGCGTGTGTGTGTTTATGAGATGGTTATGAGTGAAGGGTAATATATGGCGATGATTCGGTGAACGTGATAATGATATAGTGAATTGTGCCAGGCTGCTTGGCAAACGCTTTCGTTTTGCATTTATTTTTCCTTGTATATATATATTTTATATATATATATATATATATATATATATATATATATATATATATATATATATATATATATATATATATATATATACCCAATAAACCCAATAAATGAAGATGAATTTCTCCGCATTCTATGTACTCTCATTACTGGTGAAATTAAAGATTCGTCTGGCTAGCAGCAACCCCATCGATTATATATATATATATATATATATATATATATATATATATATATATATATATATATATATATATATATATATATATATATTTGAGGTTTGTAATTTAAGCATTCGAGCCTTTGTTATCAATTGCTCCTATAAGCTCTTTATATTTTATTTTATTATTATTATATATATATATATATATATATATATATATATATATATATATATTTCTTTGCTTTTTTGCATTTTTCAGTGGTTTGTAGTTCTATATTTATATACTCTTTATATTCTATTCTTGGTATTTCTCATTACTCTTTTCTTTTCTTATTCTCTTTAGTGTGCCATTCTTCGTTGGTTGTCAATATCGGTGGTTCTTTGTTCGGTAGGTCACTTTGTGTTGTTATTTATAGATTGGGTTGACATTAAACGTTGTGTTTTTCTTGCTTCCGTCAAATCTCATCCTGTATTTTATCTGCCTGATTTCATTGTCTGGTACGACTATTTTGTTTAGTTCTTCTTGGGGTAAAGTTTCATTTAACTTTACCCACAGGTTTTTGGCTCGTTCGTGGAGTACAGTGTTGATAGGTTCAAGTTCGGTTCTTCTATGCAGTCCTCGGATGTTATTCGGTCCTGTCTTTTTTTTATTTTCAATGAACCTCGTTGCCCAGTTTTGTACTCTTTGGGCCTTTAGTATCTGAATTTTACTCAGCATGTGAGTAGGTATGATCGGATATAATAGTTTGGAAGGGACGAGGGTTGTATATAATTTTCTTTTATTCTTGCTTGAAAGGTTAGGAAATCGTAGCAACGTTGACATTGTTGCTTTTGCTTCATTTACCTTCTTTGCCAGGTGGGAGATATACCCATTCGTCGTTAGCTTGAGTATTTTTTTCCCTTGACTCTAATTGTAGCTGTTTTCCTTAGATTAATTGGAATAATTCTGAATTTGTTTGTGTTGATTTTAATTTTTCTTTCTTTTTTCGAAGTCGTTTATGTTTTTGATTTTTCTCGCTGTCCTTTGGGCGATATCTCTTGGGTTTTGTCTGTTACTTGTGATGATTTGTCTGATAGCATCCGCTAATTGGCTGTACATCGCACTCTGTTGGTTGGGGTAGACCATTGCTATATATAGTATATAAGGTTGTGGAGAGACACCCTCCTTGTGGAACCCCCGCCCGTAGAGCGAATGTGTCACCCATTTGGCCATTTAGTTGCAGAATGGCTTTTCTTCCAATTAGGTAGGGGCATAATATTTTGGTTAAGTTCGTCTCCGTGTTGAGGGCGCTGATTTTTGCTTGTAAACCGGGGATCTATACCTTATCAAAAGCTTTGGCGACGTCGCGGAGTACGATGTCCACTCTGTTGCCCCGCGCTATTTCGATGGCAATTTTTTCCGTTATTACTGTCAGCGCGGTTTCCGTCCCTCTCTTGCCCCTGAGCCCCTGTTGTTGTGGGTTATATAGGTTATTTATTTCAAGGTTTTTTTTAAACCTTTTGTTGAGGAGCTTTTCGACGAGTTTCGCGAGAAATTCGAAGGTGAGATTGGGCAGTAGCTTTCGATTTGGTGCTTTGGTTTACCTGGTTTCGGCAGGAAGATCGATCATCTTTGTCGTCTTGAAGGCCTGGGGGTAGTATCTAGAATCCAGACAGGCATTGAAAATCCTTAAGATTGCTTCGTGCAAGTTGCTTGGTGCATTAGTCAGGTGCGCCTTCGTTATGCCACTTAATCCTGGTGCTCTTTGTTTAAACGACTTATCTGTTGTCAAGTACTCTTCCATTGTCAACGGCATTCCTTCAGAAAAGTGGATTGGTCTCCCCTCGTCAACCTGTGCATATGGTTTGATGTTCGCTAGTTGGTTCCCAATTGTTCGAGCTATTTCCTCTTCGTATTCTTTATCGAAGTCGAGGTTCTCTTCTGGAGAAATCGAGAAAAAATGTTCCCATTGCCTTCTGAAGTGATCTTGAAGCTCTGCGTCTTGCTTCAGTTCCCTATCTTGCACTTTGATCTTTATTATTTCTTTTGCTTGGGTTCCTCGCAGTCTTTGAAATTGGGTCCAAAGTTTTTTGGATCTCTTTCGATGTCCATTTTTCTAATGATATTATTCCATACTTGATTTGCTTTTTCTTTTATCATTATCCCCAATTGTCTTCTGAGGGTTTTTAGACTGTTATATTTTTCAATCTTATTACCCAGATCCGTTATTTCTATTGTCAATCTTTTAAATTCCTCCATTTTTCCTTTAATTTCATCGTCCCATCTCGGTGCAGGCAGAGTTCTATATTCTATTTTAGGTGTATACATTGCGGCGGCTTCTATTACTTTTTCACTTATCTTCTGTATTTCGCCCTCTATTACGATTGTTTCTTGGTTGTTAAGGGTTCTGGTATCTATGGTGCTTAAGTAGTCTTTATATTTGGCCCAGTCGGTTCTGCTGAGTGATTTCCTTTGTGGTGGCTTAATTTGGAAGGGAGAGGTGAATATAGTTGTGACCATACTTAGGTGGTCGGATGGGGTTGCAGGTCCGGGCTTAGTGTGGTGTTTGAGGTTAAAATTGGGGTTGGTGAGAACTATATCTGGGGTGGTGGAGGATCTGTTGGTTAGGAACATTGGGAACCCTGATCCTTCTCTTTGGACTATATTTCTTTGCACCAGTAGTTCTATGGTTCTGCCTGTGCCGTTCATATGGGTTGTGTAGCCTGATGCTCTGCACATGGCGTTGAGATCCCCTGTCAGAATTGTAGAACTTGCTCGGCGAAAGAGTTTAATAAAGTTGGGAATGGGTAAATTTGAACGTCGTGGGGGTGATAAGCTCCGACTACTACCTGATCGCCTATAGACATTTTTAATTTTTATCGCTAGGTAAGATTCCTTTAGATCATTTATTTCGTTGTAGTGAATCCCCGTATTTATTTCGATCGATACACCCTCAAATCTGGTTTGGGTATGGTTGGCAGATATGATCCTATGATTTGGTATTTTTATTGCTTCAACTTCGGTATTGATACCATGTTCGGTTAATATGACTATATCTGGGTCTTCTTGTCTAATTATATTTGAGTAAATAACTCTCTTCGTCATCCAGCCGTCCACGTTTAACGTAAATATTCTTAGTTTACGTTCGTACGTGAACATGATGGATTTAATTCCTGCTCTCGTTACCTGCTTCAATTTTCTCGGTTCTTGCTGGGGAAGGGGAGCGGCCAGATCGTTTTTCTTAAATTAGTCGCTGGAGATATTATAGCATGATCTAGGGACAATTAAGACCATTCCCTGCTTGGGAGCATTGTGGACTTCTGTCTCGTCCGCATCTGCGTCATAATCCCATTTACGAGGGGCGGTTAATAAGTTTTGCAATTCGGATATAAGGAAACGAGATATGAGGAAAAGTGTTTTATTATTTTTCAATATAACTATCCTCGACTTCAATGCACTTGCGCCGAGGTCCCTGAGGCTTCGAATTCCCGACACTCAGAAATCTCCCGACTGCTTTTCAATCTACTCCTGGACGGCGAGCTGGACATCTTCATCGTCCCCAAACTGGCGTCCACACAGTGCAGCCTTGAGCTGGCGGAATAAAAAGTAGTCGCTAGGGGTCAGCTCTGGACTGTATGGGGGATGGTTGACCTCCTCGAATCCGCATTCGCGCAGGGCAGCTTGTGCAACTCTGGCCTCCGAACTTTGACGACGTTGAAGTCGATCATGGGGCGTGAGGTTTCTAGGGACCCAACGGGCAGAGACTTTGGTCATGGCCAAATTGTCGTGTATGATGTTCATAACACTTCCATGTGATATTCCAAGTTCTCGCTCAATTTCTTCGACCTTCATCCGTCAAATTTAGAGGATCATTCTCTCCACACGGGCCACATTTTCCTCGTAAGTCACGTCTGACGGGCGTCCTGGACGGCGATCATCTTCAAGGGACTCACGACCATGGAGGAACTCCCTATTCCAGCAAGCAATGGTTGCATAGGAAGGGGCGGTGTCGGTGTAGACTGCAACCATGCCTTCATGGATCTCTTTGGTTTCTTGCCTTCCTTGGTCAAAAATCTGATCACTACGCGGTGCTCAACCTTCTCCATTGTTGAAAAATTTGTGACTGACGATCAGCGATCAGCTACTCCTTCTTAAATAGAAGAGGCAGGAGCGTTCAACTGCAGGTCCTGACTTGTCATAACTTGTCCTAACACCCCCACAAACAGCCATTCCCCTTCCTCTGTTTTGCCCTACCGATTCGCAGAACTTATTGACCGCCCCTCGTAAATCAGAATAAACCTACTACAGTAGGTACAATATGTTCTATTATGCTTAATAATGAAAATAACTAGTAAATGTAACACATTTACCTCTTCCTATTGCTCAGAATTCCCATCATCATGGACATTAGCTCAGACTTGACGTGCCTGTATCATGGTTTTGGTAAGCCTAGGCTTCTTTTTTGGACGGTAGGCTCGTAATTGACTATCCAATGTCCTCCTATTTAGTGTTATTCGAAAAAGACAAATGCTATCTGATTAAAGTTCGCTTGCAATCTTCCTAAAAGATTTGCTTTTGCCCTTAATAGACATTTGTTTTATTTTTCTGTCAGTTCTTGGTGTTGTTTACTTTGCAACCAAATTTCCCAGCTCTTGCTGAATCCAAATTAATAACGTTTTCAATTTTTTCTTTATATTACTTACTGTTTGAGAGGAGACTCCCAATTTTGTAGGCAATATTTATCTGTTTTAGTGCACTATCACTTAATAAAACTTTGATCTGTCCAATTTTCTGAGGACTCAAGTCACTGACTTTACCCAGAGCTGTTCACTTTCTTTTAATCTATTACACTGACAAAAATCTGATACTATTATCTATAGACAAGCAAATTACACACTAGTTTAATTACTGAATAACTCGCACACCCTAACCCTGCGAAATCTGAATGGGAACTAAGGCACGAGACTAACAGTTGCCGCAGTGGGCAAAACTTATTCTTTCTTACATTCATTTATTTCAACAAGTTTGCAAGAAAATGAAGCATAACACTCTAATATTTAGTCTTTAACAATGTAGAATAGATTTCACACTAATAGGATGAAATAACCTCAATAAATCCAAAATAATCTGATCACTACTGTACGTTAATCGAACCTTACATATCTTATCACCAAGAAAACTTCCTAACTTTGGTAACAACTGGTACCTCAGCTCGCCATTTCAGAAAGAATTGTACTCATAACCGTTTTCTCTTAATTCTCCTCGTTGAGTCTCAATAGTTAGGCATTTGCGAGGAGGCTAAGTATTGATGGCTTAATTAGGCCATTTTCGGCCGCACATACAATTTTATAAATATACTATTTATTTTTATGATAAAATCTGTTTTTAATAATTACTCAATTTATTCATTTATAGGAAACATAAAACTAATCAGTGTAATTATATCAGGATAATATTGGATAAAACTGTTATGTTCCATTAGGGGAATATTTATTCAAAATTTAAGGTTACATTCGAGACTCTAAAAACAGTTTATACTCCGTTAAACAGTGGAGTAATTAACTTACCAGGGTAGCCTAGTCTTGAGTGTCGATCATCAGGGGAAAGTGCGTTGTACGGTCCAAATAATTTGCATAGTAATTCTTGTTTTTTAAAAGATTTAAATAAATTTAGACCAAAAAAATTAGGTAAAGCTTTCGAACGAACGAGTGAATATATACTTGATCACATTTGTTTAAAAATATTTATTTAAAAAAAACGGTACCTACTTTACTCATGGCTTAATTTTATATTCTTAGGAATGAAGAAAGAGAAACTTGTTGCGAATTAAGGGAAAAAATTCGGTCAAATCAGAAGGAATTTTGAAAGAAGCTTCCATACGCGAGACCAAAAATGAAAAAGATGATTCTTTCCCCGAATAATTAAGGCAATACGTTAAGTACCGAACAAATCTAAACGACTCCTGTTTTTACCGACACAGGTTTAACTGACCTAGTTTCACCGACAGTATTTACCGACCCGGGTTTTACGGGTACAGTTTTACTGAGCAGGTTTACCCACCCGTTTTGTTTCCGTCCCAATTTTTACTTACAAATCCTCTTCATTAACAACTCAAGCATTCATTGAAGGATGCTGCCTCTTCATTTTGGGGGTTTTTGGTCACCTTTGGAACCTGCCTAACCACTAATGACGTCTTTACTTCTAAGTTTGAACTTCTCTGATCCTGATCTATGAATTATAGTTGATAAATTTGATAGTATTTGTGGCGTTATCGATGTTACTCTAAGGTTTGTGCCCATTGCCATCTTTTTTCTCTTCTTTTCAAAATTGAACTTTTATTTAATGGATTCAACTTGAAATCGGAACTAAAAAATCCACAATTTGATCGTTTTGGGGGAGTCTAGACCCCTATCAAACATATAATTAAGAATCAGCATTTCCATTAAATTGACCGGTCTGAGAATATCCAGAGGTAATGTTTCAATCTGAATTCTGAAGAGAGAACGAAAGTCAGTCAAGATACATTCAAATACACTAAATTTGATATTTCCTAATCTAAATCTCTCTTGAATTTCGCTTCACATGAGAGGTTTGAAAGAATAAACAGCGCCTGCATCGCATGAGAAGGTGATCTTTAAAGTGACTAAAAGGATGATATTTGGTTCAAAGTATTCTTAATATTTGGGGTACGGGGGAAAATATTTTAAAATGTAACGCCTAAAAATGCAAATGCTGTTGACACTTTTCAAAATGATTATATTTAGTTACAAACTGTTGTATCTAAAGGACCCTCGCTGTTTGAATATAAATCAGCATTCGCTTCACTGTCTCTTAATGGAAGAAAGCATAAAAAAAGATAATGGAACGCTGACACTCAGTGCTGATTGCTGCAACCCACTCCCCCCAAGCGGAACTCAAAAAGGATGTAATCAGAACGAACCCTTTCAAAGGAGAAGGCTCAAAAGTAGAGGTGGGAGGTTAAAAAATGTTCAGGGTAAATTGAATGCACCTTCCTATTCACACTTTTAATACTGTAGTGATTTGAAATAATCGTTGCATTCAGTCTTGGTAATTTTCAACAACAGTCTTTTATAACTTATTCTTTCTATATGCACCATTGATATGAATGGTAGATAAATTTGTATATTTTAATCCCTGATGGATTTTTTACGACCAATTATCTGAAATTTACTCAATGGAAAATATTTCCTAGGAAAAAAACGTAGGACGTTCATGTTATGTGGAAATAAAAGATGAATACATATATACAATAGAATATGAATGAAAATATTATTAGATGGGATCGGGGTAAACTAAAGTCCTTTAAAAGAGACTATAATAAAATAATTGACCAAAAACCACAACCCACTTGGTGATGAAGATTTATTACCCTGGAACCGCTTATAGGGCACAAAAGGGTCCCTATCGGCAGCTTTGGATACGAGAAGTGTGAGCTGTAATAATCAACCAATAAAGAAAGGAAAAACGGGAATAAATAAAGTGAGGGTGATTAAAGAACCACATAAATGAGGATCGATTACAAAGGGGGCGTAATAGTATCTGAACGACCAATTACAAACAATACACGTCGTGAAAAAAAGGACCCCCTGAGAAGTGAAGAGGAACTCAGATATCAAAGCAAACTTTAATGTCAGTGGAACAAATATGATAGCCAGGGCAGCCTAAATGGAATGAAAATACATTAAATCTATAAAACTTTGTAAATGTCGAAAGTTTTTCATTATTCGAGAAACTAATAAAAAGTTGTCAACATTAATGGATAGAACGAACCGAAAAAAGATTTGTATAAAAACTTTATGATTGTTTTTCGACAGCGTTGATGCTCTATGTCTGAACGCACTACAGTGAGACAAAGTACAATCCCATTCAAGCAAATATAATATAATATATATATATATATATATATATATATATATATATATATATATATATATATATATATATATATATATATATATATATATATATATATATATATATATATATATATATATATATATATATATATATATAATATATATATATATATATATATATATATATATATATAATATATATATATATATATATATATATATATATATATATATATATATATATATATATATATATATATATATATATATATAAAGGGTCTTTCAACAAAGACGCTCGAACTTTGTCAGGCGATAGTGGCCATGTTGTTAAAGCGACATCTGCCAACCTCATTGTGAACTATTCATTAGTACTTGGCAAGTTACGACAGAAGGTTATAGCGTTGAACAGCGTGTGCAAATTATTAAATGTTATTATCAAAATCATCACTCTGTTTGACAAACGTTCTGCGCATTACATGATTTCTATCCTCTTCAGCGATGGGGCCCATTTTTGGATGAATAGATTTGTGAACAAGCAAATTGTCGGATTTGGGACGAAAACAATCCACATGAGATACACCAGCACCAATTGCAACTCAACAAAGTCACTGTTTGGTGCGGATTTTCGTCTAACGGAATCATCGGTACGTGTTTTTTTGAGAATGAAGATGGGATTGCCATAACCGTCAACTGCAAGACCTACAGATCGATGATAAGCAACTTCTTGTGGCCTCAAATGGATTATATCCCTGATATGAATACTGACAACATGTGCTTCCAACAGGACGGTGCTACGTGCCACACTGTGCTCGCCACGATAGACATTTTGCACCATCGATTTCAGGGCAGGGTCATCTCGCGCCGCGGCGACGTCAACTGGCCACCGAGATCATGCGATTTAACGACATTGGACTACTTTCTTTGGGGCCACCTTAAATCGCAGGTCTATGCGAATAATCTGCAAACAGTTGATATCTTTAAAGTCAACATAACGAACACCATCCAACAAATTCAGCCAGATTTAGGCGACAAAGTCATCTTAAAATTGGGACTCCCAAATACGTTCCACCAAGCGAGGCCGCGGCGGACATTTGAACGACGTCATATTACACACTAAATGCCATAAAATGTACTTTCAAATTTAAAATAAATTGAGTGCATATATCGCACACAACTTGTTTTATTTATATTTAAAAATTGAGCAACATTATTGAAAGACCCTATATAAGCACTTGTGGATTTCATATAGAGTTGGTCCACGTACTTGGCGACTTTAACTTGTATATTTATGTAGGAGTTTATCTTTCATCTTCTATGCATGTTTATTAAGGACCAGGTCCAGTTGAGCTTTAATTAACTTTCTTCTTTGCTTCTCTAATTTTTTTATTACACTTTTCGCATTGGGAAAAGTTATGAATAGGGTTCCAATATTCCTAATTTATTGGAGCTGAGCTTTCAGTCACGTTTGACCATCTTCTGAGCGAAATTATTTTACACTCTTTAGACATCCTGTGTTTAAAGATAATACGAAAAGGTCAAAGAATGTGAATATAAAAAAGGATATAGGCAAGGTTCAAATTAGGACACCTAGTACACTTGGTGGATGAGAATTTTATTATTAATAAACATTTAATCCGTTAACAGTTTTAAAGTCCTTTGCATAGCCGTTTGTTGACCATTAAGCTTCTCTCTCTCTTGTTGGATTAAGATAGCTTCCATGATGTGAAGGCGGGTGCGATAAAAAAGTATTTAATCTCATTCTAAAAATGAAAATGTATTTTTGTTAAATTACTTCAGACTTAAAGCTAAAGGTTGACTCCTATAGTTTACCTAATACGCTTCTTGAAACCTTGTACTAAATAACAGCCAAGGGGGTTAGAAGAGTTGAAAAATATAATAATTTGACCCCAAGTATCATTGGGTTATAAGAGACAGTGGCTGATAAAAAAATATCCTGGAGTACTCAGTGATGCCGTCTTTGGAAAACCTTCCTTGCTATCAATTCCAAAGGCTCTTTACATTACCCCAAATAAAACCAAATCTCCCGCAAAAAAACAAGAAAAAATACGCAATCTGAAGACTAAAATTTTGCTTGTCCAAAAACTACCGACTTGCAGGTCTCAACTTTGGCAAGTACTTTTATATAAAATTTTTGTCCTATAATTACACAAATTATATTTCCGTTTGAGGGAAAAAGTCTGCTATGTTTTCTTTAAGATGGATTTATTCTTTTTCTGAAGGAATGAAGTCACACTCACGAGAGTGGGAGAGAGTAAGACAGAGGCAACGCACGGGCACACAAAGATGCAAATATTAGCAACGGAAGACGAGCACACAAATACAAAGTCAGAAAGAAAAATGTGCGTGTATTTAACCGGATTCATGTATAGAAGTATATAGTGCAGCTAATATAGGGAAAAGTAAATAAGGAATTAAATATTAGGATGGAAATTTTAAAATATGAACGGGTAAGTTATGTGAAACAATAAATCTTTTAAAATCACAATTTCAAAATATATTTAAAAGAATAAAATTACCATAAAAGATACATCGGCACAATGCAAGTGAAACATGAACCTGAAAAGGATATAAAAATGGATCAGCGATCATTTATTAATGTCATTGATAAATGACCTTGATATTTTCATTAAATGAAGAGAATGTGTGAGGAAACCTTGATCCAAAGTCATTTGGTTATTATGTCATTTCTTTTGGCATTGTCTATCGCCCATTTTATTTCTAAACATTTATCCTTATTATTATGCATCCCTCTTTGTTTTTCTGAGTAGTCTTTAATATTTGCCTGATATTTTGTTCTGTGCAGTTTTCATTCAGTACTTGAAGTTTGAAAAGCTAAAACACATTTATAAATTACTGTGGTTATGATGTCAATCACCCCATTCATTTTACATCGGCTACTCTAGAGCACGCTCTCCACCTACACGACTTGCTCGGTATGGAAATAGAGCGTCCTCCAGCGTGTCCAAGATAAAATGGTAGTTTTTTTTTACTATCATAACCTCCTATCCTAAGTGCGTCTGTGCAGCTTATTTCAAAAAGCGGTTTTAAGAATGGATAGATGTTGCTTAATTATAATTGATCGTTTCGAAACTCTCATTGATGCTATGGTAAGATCTGTGTAGAAACAAGGTGAAAAGGACTAATCTCCTCAACGGCGCAAGGGGGTATATGAGCAACTAAGCTAAAGCTGCCCAACTCGTGCCTTGCGTCTCCTCTAAATCAAAACGCTCGCGAGTCGATTTTCTTTTGATGGTTGGGTTATGTTCAACCAATCTGCAGTCAGTAAATTGCCTTCATTTCTCAGTGGAGGCCTCCTAATTAAGCAGTGGTCCGAACCACGGATATCAACATAAAATGCAGTCACCAGGACGACAACCAGACACACGACTCCATCCGACGACTAAGCACACCCAATGTAGCTTAACTTCGCTAAAATCGGAAGTGGTGTTTCCACTAGATTAAGCCGTAGCTTCGAAACTGGTTATGTAACTACGCAGGAATCTTCTACACACTTTCGCTTCTCCATCTTCACCAGTCGATAACTTGCCGTTTAATCCTACGTCGGTTTTTGCTTCTTAGATTTAAGTAACAACATTCACACATGAACTCGTTATTCACTCAATGACCCTAAAATTATCACGCCTTTGGCCGTCAACATAACATAGTGATTAAGAAAGAAACTGAAAAAGCTTCACTTTTATTCAGCGCTCGTTCACCATTAATACTTTTATTTTAATTCTAAATAAAAGGTTAAACTTGTATAATTTTAAGCTTATAAAGGAAAAAGCATACAAAATTTAATTTGGTCGCTCGAAATGACGGCACTTTATTATCAGGACTCAATGTCCTGCAATAAAGAAGAAAAACGAAGGAATATAAGAGACTAAGAGGGGAAGAGTTAATGAAACTGGAGTCCGAATGGCCATATTTTTTCTAAAATGATTTAGTTCACCATGTGTCTTTCCATTGATGCCTTAGATAAGGGCGAGGATAAGAAAATTAGGAATAAGAGAGAAGACACAAACCGAGTCATCACAAGAGAGAATAGTAGTACAAAGTTCATGGTTGAAAAAGAATGCTATCCCCGAACCCCATCAACCTGTAACAGTGTGATTGGAAAGGACATTCTGTTCCCAACGAAAGTATTGGTGAAATATATTTTACCTCCTACACTACGTTACAAGACTAATACTTAACAAAACTTGGGCTTATATCCGAAGAGATGAAGCCGAGCTTCTAAGTATACGCGACTATTATCCAAACAAACCCTTTCGAGAGTTCCTCAAATAGGAAAGTTAATACCTCTATAAATGAATTTCATACGAATAATTGGATGAAATTCTTGAGAAGGAAAAGAAGATTGGGCAAATGAAATTATATGAGGAGGGGGAAAATTCAAAATCATTATTGATAATTAATAGGAAAATATTTGTCACATATGAACAAATTAATGAATTAATTGATAAAATGACACGACAGGTGTGTAGGGATATATAGGCATTTCGTTGTTTGTGAACAAAATTTCCGAAGTTAAGTATAATATTCGTTTGTTTTGAAAAAACATTCTTAGTTGCCTTTAAAAAATTCTGATCTTCGTGGCTTTTGAGCTCATCTTAAGATATTTAGGAGTAGAAAAGTAAAATAGAACAAAATGTAATTTGCATATCTAATTACAAATAATTTACTACCAAATTTCTTTTCTAGTCGAGCATAGTTTATTAAGCAAAATAGCATAACAATGCGCAATATTGGCTTTAGTGAGATATTCCAGGGAACGGTGGATAATTTGTCACCTAAATTCAAAATAAAAGAAAGTAACACAGATTTCATTCATACAATTATAGTCACCAAAATTACATGCTAAATGTGAAAAGGATTTCACTATCAATTTTATTCAATAAAATAACCATAGGCCTCAACAAGAGGCTTCAGTCAAGTTGGAACCTGCTCCGGGTCTTATCGACGGGCCCCTGTTAAAACTGGTTGAAAACTGTGGTGATCCTGGTGGTAAGATATACGTTGGTGGTGCTCAGGGACTAGTTAGTCTCTTACTCAACCAAGCACCACACATATTACTCCATGGGTTTTCATTTTTGGAAGTTAGTGGGCCAGATTTTCGTAGTAATGTGGTCAAAGAAGTTGTCTGTCAAATAGCACTGTGTGCTACTGCTTAGTTGTCATGGTGAAGAGTCCTGCTCTCATACGCACGGCCTTCTAACGGCTATCTCTTGGATCTAGGGCAACACTAGCCTCTTCTACCCAATTGATGTAGCCTTCTTGAAAGATAAATGGGTCAGGATAACGTAGCCCTCAGTACTCTTCATCCCAAACACCCTGATGTGGACAGGTAACTTGGCCTTAATGACTCTAGGTACATCTGTTTGGGACGCAGCAATCCAGCGGTTGCTTTGCGAATTCACCACCTGGTTCGGGCAGAAGTTCTTCCTCGTCTTAGAAGAACCAAAGCATGCCAGGCTTGAGAGGATGTTTCAATTTGTTAAAAAGGTTCACAGCAAGTTCCTTTCGCTTGTCCTTCGCCTTATGTTATATAAGCTAGACCCTTTTCATCTTATAAGAGTAGTAGCTTATATCTTCATGCACTGACTGCCTAATGAGAGACTCGGATGCTCCATTGTCCCTGGATATGGACCTGAGTGACTTGCCTGGATCAGTGGAAATGATAGCATGGATCAGCGTGATTGATTCGGGGGTTTCTTTCGTAGCAGAATGGTTAAAGTGAGTTTTTTGAGGCGCCGTAGCCTCGTAATCACAGCCTGATTTATCTAAATCTTTCACGTTCCTTTGTAACTTCATTCAACTCTCTTGTTACATCTTTCCTCTGTCCCAACTGTTCATAGAGGATGAAATTTGAGCTTATAATTACTTATCTGACCCATAGGTAAGATAAGATTGAATAGTATTCATGCTACGACCTCGCTACGTGATGGGATTGAAATCATATCCATGGTGTTTGTGTCTTCAGTATACTCTTGATGGTTTTGAATGTACCATTAACTGGATTACTTTCCTTCGGATTGTATTTTTTCTATTTGTTTTTATTAATTTTGCTTTATTGTAATTGGTTCCTCTCAATATAATCATTACTGCCACGAACTAAAAACACACCAAAGGAAAATAATTCTTTTTTCTTTAAATACTTTTGTATTAATTGATAGTTATAAACCCATGTCATGCGCAAAATACCCCCCCACCCCTAAAAATTATAGAAAAATTGCACATTTATATTTATTCCTTTTATTTTTTCTAATTACTCATTTTCTAATTTACATCCATTTTTGAGCAAAGTTTTTCGGTTTTATGTTAGGCTCAATTTTCAATTAATTACTCATTAATTCTTTCCTTATGGTCAACCATTGCCTCATACTTCACCCTCTATTTTTAAAGACTTCCCATTCAGATTGAATTACATTTAAATATCGATCATTTTGTGCTTAGAATTAACAGACAAATGTAAAAGTGAGGAAAAAATTGCCCATCACAGAACCTCGGCAATTAATAATACCTCATTCACACCCTTAATCACGCAATAATCATCTCTTACCCCCTTATTTCTCTCTCTCTTTTCACCTTTTACACACCTATAATCCTTGTTTTCATTTTCACTCTTTTTACTTGAGATCTTTCCTTCTCCCTCCATAACATAGTTTGGCTCTCCTACACCAAACTTGATACCAGCATAACCTCATGCAGCTTCCTTACGTACTCTACACTCAATCCCTTAACCTTACTAAGTCAACGCCCGAGAGACTTTCCGACCATTTAAAATCTCCTGATCGTAATCTCCTTCATACGTACATACTACTACAGGATGGCGCACATAAGAGTATCCGGAAGCAATAAATATATCATTTTTAATAAAGTTAAGCAGTTTTTAGTAAATATATTCTAAAAATATGAACCTGGGACACCCTGTAGTATTATTTACAATGTTTCCTAGATACTTTTAAACCTTCGCATTTGTACAACGGTGACGCCACAGACTCATATATCATATCCCTCCCCCCCCCCACACACACATTTACACCCATAAATACCATTATTACTTTACTCTTTGCCTCATCATTTTTTTACCTCCCATCTCACCCACCGTGTCAAAATTATCCGAGGAAAATTTCGAAAAAGGTCTCATTTTCTCCCATCAACACCAGATCATCAACATAAAACCAACATAAATAGACCAATCCGTCACCATTTCTAGCCAATTTCCTATGCCTTTCCCTCATTCCCATGCATACCTCTCTGAGTATACCACACATAAAGATATTAAACAGCTATGATGACATAATACATAAGTCAAATCACTATATTTCCTCCTACCGCACACCATACTTCAACATAAATACCCTTCACATCATTACTTTACCACTCAACCTTACATTCCCAGCACTTGCCACAATTCTTTCTATTTTCCAGATCCCTAACATCACTAACAACCAATTGTCTGTTTACTTCTTCCATAGTGTTTTCGCTATCTATGATACTTTTAACTCCGTCATTGTTCAAAACTACTCTGCCCTTCTCACCCTCGATCTCCATAATTATTAATTTATCCTGGATCTTCACCCTAATTAGTTCCTTCAAGATTGGCTTACTGTTTACCTTCGAGATCCTCTTTCATCTTCTCAATGCCTTACTTTATACCTTATTAATCTCTTAATCACTTGTTTCAATCTATTTCCATCTTGTATTAAACTGGATGACAAACAATAATTGTTAGTCATCTAAGTTTATTCAATTGATTTCAAACAATTTTGCACCGATTAATCTAAAAATTGATAATTGCTTCTTCCGATCCTGTAGTTTTTTGGTAAGGTCGAGTTTTAAAAAAAATCTAATCTTATAAATAAATCGATCACATTTTTGTCGCATTTTCGGTTGATTTTTTTAATATTTCTCATCCGGAATAGGTATTTAAGATATAAATACTGTTTACAAGCACAATTTATTAACTAAATGCTACAAAATTGATTATTGAAAATTAAATATTAGACATTGATAAAGGTAAGTATATGTAGATTTGATATTAGGTCATCATTGTTCATAATTCAGGGCATGAACTACCGTTTCGTGGAATTAGAAGAATCTTCAGCGGTAGAAATGACTCACTTCAGAGTCCAGCAGTAATCAGACTTCAAGACAACATAGTAGCGTCTCTGAAACATTGTCTCGATCTCTTTCATATCCTGGTAGAATCTCTCTCCTGCTCTTCATTTACGGATCCCAGATTCTCAGGCAACCGATTCATATGTAGGAATAAGTAAGGCATTTTGATGCTCACGTTGCATCCCAGGCTTCTGAAAGTAGTCTGCATATTAGTGACAAGTTCTGTATAGTTCCTGCCATTCATGTTGCCAAGAATGTTGTTCACGACCAGAACAAAAGCCTTCCACGCTTCCATTTCCAGTTCGTTCGTTGAGTTTTTAAACTCTGGATCTCTGACAGTTCTGAGGACTGGTCAAAGATGCCCACTTTCAACTCTTCAAGGTCATTCCTGGAAAAACGTGGCACAAGTAAGTAAAGCAGTCACTATCCTTTTTCAGAGCTTTGATGAACTGTTTGATCAGACCGAGCTTGATGTAAACCGGTGAGAAGAGTATCATGTCTCTGTTCACCAGAGGGTTGGTAATGACAGTCCTTACTCTGCAAGGTACTAATTCCTTCCATTTATGTCAGTACTTTGTGTAATGCTGAACTCGGTGCTTACTACCCCACATCCACAGAAAGCAAGGGTATATAGTGAACACGAACTGTTGTCCCAACCAAAAGTTGACCATCTTCAGGTCAACAGAAATCAACTACTTATGCTGATCATAACGAATTTCTTCTAACACGTACTTCATCGCTTCATACTTCTCATTTAGTGTAGTAGAGTGAGCAAGGTGTAGAGATGCAGGCTGGTTGCCGTTGTGCAGCAGAACACATTTCAGCGATCGAAAGCTGCTATCAATAAACATTCACCAATCTTCAGGTTGGTGCTGGGGCACATCATGTTTTTGCTGAAGCTGTGCAATATGTGCACAGTACGCCTAGTCCTTCTCTTCAGAAAATAGACGGAGATACTCTTGATGTCTGTTCCAGTAGGTGATGCGAGCGCTGTCAGACAGGAAGGTTTTTTTCATTCACTTTGGATGCCAACAGTTCAGCCGTGAACTTTGACAAGATGGGATTGCGAACTAGATCATTTAGTTCCTCCTGTGTAAAAGAAGATGTGACGCATCATCGTCAAAAACCACTTCTTAAGTTTCTTCAACATTGGATTAATCTTCGTTACTAATCTCAGGAAGTTATTCATTGAACCGCGAATAAAAAATATAGTTATTTAAATAGTTTATTTAAATAACTAAAAAATATTTTGGCATTATATAAATAGAAAGTCCCAGTATATGTAAAAAAATTAAAAAAAAACATCATGAGGCGATGAATCAAAAAGCTGACTTGATTGAGCAAAGTCAATGTGATTTTTGGATTCAGTACATCAAAATTGTCCTAAATCACTTACTACTCTGTGACATAAAAATGCGAATGAAAGATTAGATACTATAATCCTAAACGTTTTTAGCCCCCCCCCCCTCCTCACACCTGAACCTGGCCAAACACTCGCAGTTTTCCCTTCCGGCTACAATGTCTGCTGGAGGATCTGCGGCTATACTGTATATCTTCCACACATATTCAATTTGTCTCGATTAAATCCTTTCTTTTCAAATCTCTCCTTCTGAGTGCTACGTCCTCGTTTTTATTACTCTTTAAATTCGAGGAAAGAAAATTGAGATCTCACGAATCAGTTCGAAGCCATTTGAGACTTCAAATTGTAGCAGTAAAGCTCACGAGTGTTTCCTGGAACAGCCCTGATGATGTTGTCGATGGAGATGTTGGCGCTGATGTTTGAGCCAGAAGGAAATTATTTAGCTTTTAATAAAAATATAATCAATTATATTATACACGGCGTTTACTTTTCATTCTGGTTCAACAATATTATAAGGATATGAATTTTGTGGTGTCCATAAAACCCCTCGAAATTGAATAAAGGCTGGATTCTTTGCAGCGATGCAAGATGGAAACAAGTGAAGAACGTTGAAATTGTTTGAGAGGTGAAGAATGCGACTAAAATGGCCGAGGCGAAACAGGTCGTGGTTACGTTTGGTAGCAAGATGGCTTAAATTAATATGAGTAATGAGATGTCTCTTTTCAGGATACCAATTTCTACCCCGCAGAAATTGGTATTCCGGGTGGCTGTTTTTCAGAATTAACAGTGATCTTGTCAAATATTTGCCCTCCGGCAAATACCAAGATAATCATAATTAGACAATTTTATTTTTAGGATAGATGAAAAAAAATAAAGAGCGCGCGGATAGTTGAGGATTTTTACATAAAAATTCAAACGAAAGAGTAAAAGAAAATGTCTAGGTAAAAATAAAAAATTACAAGCAGCAAAATTTATTAAATTATTTACCGCCTATAAATAATTATATAATCATTCCACAAATTTCCCCTAATTTATCTTAAATCGCTCGACACTTATCTTTTTTCATTTCTTTATCATCTTCTCTTAGTCATCTATTTCCCACCCGTTTAAAGAGAAAAGATTAAATATTTATGGATTTTAATTGGAGAGCATAAAAATTCCTTGCACAAATCGATATTCCACCTAAAAATTGGTTGAAAGTGGAACTACTCGATTTTTAGGGGTACAAATGTCTCCCTAAATCTCCAAGAGATTATATTCCCCCTGGTCTTTGTCTTCCTACCTATAAAAGCGCCCTACTTTCTTATTGTGGAGACTTTTGTTTCATCCCTGCGTTTTATTGCTAATAAATCGTCCATCTGACACAGCTTTCCCTTATCGCTTGGGATTAAAAAGGCTTCTTGCACTCAGCTTGATATCGTCATCCATCGATCCTTAGAAAGCGAGTTCAGGTGGGTGGGTCCTGTTTCATTTTGTTATGGAAGTTTGTGATCCACTGCAGCATTTAGAGTCAAAAAGGAATGGGTCTTATAATATTTGACACGTAATCACCTATTTATTATCCCTGTTTCTATCGGGGTGGTCCTGTCTCGCCCCCTCACATTTAATAATGAAGGTAAAATGCCTTTGAGTTTCGCTGGTTTTCCTTTTTATTGAATTGCTGAATTACAGAAGAATAAAGACGTTGAGATGAACTCAAGGCAACTTACAGGAAGGGAATAGTAAAGAGACGAGACTAGAGTAGGTTGAATGAGAAGAGTAGAAATGATATTAAATTGATTGCGACTTATTGGGAATATAGCATTTTTATTATCAAATTTAAATCTAAGGTTAAATTTATCAATTGTTTTCTTAAATACCGAATGACCTAAAATTGAATGCGTATTTTGTGGACTTGAAAACTTTTATGAAAGATTCTTGTTGAATTATGTTTTTCATGTTCAAGTTTTGCTCTCAAATTGGAAATGAGAAATAAATGTATAAAATTTCCACAGTATAAATTTAAAACATAATTTTTACTAACAGCGAATTTCTTAATGGATTTCTAAATGGATTTGATCGCAGTATACAGGAAACTTTTCGTTTCCACGTGAGTTCCAAGAAGTTGTATAACGTCTTTAGTCTTAGTTGAGAGAGCAAAGATGTGTGGAACTAATTCTAAACGGAACCCAATATGCCTAATTTAAACTCATCTCAGTCCATAATAGATGAAGTGAAAAATCTAGCAAATCTTAACATGTAATTAATTTTATATGGGAAAATACTCTGCCTTATTGTAGAGTTAAAGATTTTGTAAACCCCAGTAACTGCGTGAAATAGAAGAGCCATCCTCACCTATTATTGCATACTTTCACCATTTATATGGATTGAATATCAATACAATTTTTAAATAATAAAAAATAATTACATTGTAATAAATATTAAAGTCTTTTAAAGTAAAGAGGAATAATTTGATGTACATATACAGGGTAAACTTTTTTTCAAAGTTCCTAAGTTTTCCAACTGATTTAGAACCATTTTTGCGTGTTGAATTTAAGACTATAATTGGTATTCGAGTAATAAGAGAAGGAACAATATACCATTTGGTGTCCCAATGGTGTGGAGGGGAGGCAAATATCACGAATTTGACTGCTACTTCTGCATGACAAATTTGAAAAACATTAATCGTAAAAACAACTACCATGTTAAATAACCTAATGTTCCGATCTTCCTGTTATTGAGCAGAATTAAATCATGTGTTCTAGCTCTGATTCCCAGACTAGTGTCACTACTGATACAGCTGAGTTTGATGCATACAATCCAGAAGACGGCGACCAAGTAGTGATTTACGCAAGTCGAACTCAATGACCTGACACGAGACTTGAACTTTTCCAAAGAATCTGGTTAGATACTAGATTCACGTCTTTGAGAAGAGAAGTGTATGCTGGCACTAGAGACAACATTTTATTGATATCGGGACCGCGAGAAAGAATTTCACGTCTAGTGTAACAACATTGCTGACCTGCTCAACTTTATAGGCCTGAAGAATGACGCTATAGAATGAAGACTTAATTGACTCATCTAACCGAAGTATCAAGGCAGTTCTTCTTAATAACATCAATAAGTTTTCATCGATCCATGTTGGGCACTCAACTGTAATGAAAGAAACACGTAATATCATGGACCGTCTGCTGTCTGCTCTCAACTACCAAAAAGACAAATGGCTGATCTGTGGATATCTTAAAGTTGTTGGACTCATCCTAAGCCTTCAAGGTTGGTACACAAAGTGTTCATGCTTTACGTGCTTGTGGGACAGTCGGACTGACGACCAACATTATGCCAGAGGGAACTGGCTATTAAGACAAGGATTACAACCCAGTCCACAAAACGTTGTGCCCGACCCTCTACAGGAACCGAGTAAAATATTGCTTCTATCTCTGCACATCAAACTCTTTTTGAAGAAAGAACTTTGTCAAGGCAATTGATAGAGAAGGTAGAGGATTTCCTACCTCCGTCAGAAGTTTCCACGAGTCAACATGGAAAAATTGAGAGCAGTTATATTTGATAGTGCTCAAATAAGGGAGCCCATCAAGGATACCAGTTTTGATTGATGAAGCACTGAATCCTGCTGAACTCTCTACCTTGTTGTCCGTTAAGTCAGTCATTGAAAACTTCCTTGGCAACCACAGAACTCCTCAGTATGAGAAGACGGTTGATGAGTTAATGAAGAATTTGCGCAAATTTGGAGCGCGCATATCAGTGAAAATGCACTTCCTTTGGTCCCACTTTGACTATTTCCCCGAGAATTGTGGAGACTTCAATGATGAACAGGGTGAGCGTTTTCACCAAGATATCCGTATGATGGAGGAACGCTACCAATGGCGTTGGGATGTCAACTTTCTGGTTGACTACTGCTGGTGCCTGAAAAGGGATTTGGTGCTGCTCGGCACAATCGGAAGTCCCTCAAGAGACAATTAATCCATGAGTAGCTTTGTCGTGGTATGACATTACATTATATCCTTACCATATTATATCTTTGAGAGAGGACCAATAACTTGAAAGCGAACCGACAAAAGGGACGGAAAACCACGCGTTCAGACGGGCTGAGTAACGAGAGAGTGTAACGAGGTCAGGCAAATTATGGACAATGGCAAAGTTCAAGGTTATTATAAGAGACATGTATAAAAAATAGAATTTTATTTACACAAAAAAAATTAATAAGAGATTTGAAGGGTAAAATTACCTTAGAGAATTAACGGGCAAAAATCACATCAATAAACGAAGGGGGGAAGATTAACTCAATTGTGTTACTGAAGGGGGGAAGGGGGTTGGCTTACGGATGTCTTCTGTACGTGAGGTGAGACCGCTCGGACTTCAGAGCGGGAAGTTGGAGTGATAACGGTTCTCCAAAAGCAAGGGAGGAGGGTAACTTCCGGTCCAGGGGAGAGTATTTCAGCCACCCGAAATAAGGGAAGCTTCGACAAGAGTTGATGAATGAAGTCGGAAAAATCACTCGGGGTGATCGTTCAGTGGAATTACCTCCTGGCTGGGGCTAACTCCAAATACACAAAATAGTCCAGCTGTCACTTTGCTTTGTTGCTAGCACTTGACTTGGAACAATGGGGAAATCTTCTGCGTTCTGGCGAGACTTCTCAACTCTGTGTGTCTTCCGGGGAGTCGAGCGTTATTTATATCCGAGGCTCTCCCCGGAGTTGGGGGTTAGCGGGAAACAGCACTATTCTCGAAGGGTCTAAAATCTTCTTGCAGAGCTATTTTAGCCCGCATAAAGGTGAATCGTGGGGCACTCGATTCGAGGCTACCGCTTGTGGAAAAGGAGGGGGGTAGGCTTACCACTTTAGGCCTAGCCTGGCCTTCTGCTGCCCATGGGAGTTCCTTTCTGCTAAAGATCTTCCACGTGGGGATTCCCTCACACATCTCCCAACCGAAATATGATGCTTTCCAGAGCAGTTGCGTAGGAAAGGATCATCCCAACCCGTCAAACTAGAATTATCAAAGGTCTAGGGAAATTCTGACCTTCTACGACAGGTGTACACACAAAAAAAACGTAAATCTGAGCTCAGCAGGGAATTTACGGGCATAAGCCGTAAACAGGTCGATTATAGAGAATTTAACTAATACAATTTAAAAAAAAAAGAAAAATCACAGGAGAACATTGGCGACATTTCAGTGGAACCAAAAAAAGGAAACAACTAAATGGAGGCATAAATATGGGACAAAAAAAACTTAACAATTTAGTGGACCCCCCCAAAAAAATCATAATTAGGAACATTGATGATATAAAATATATATATATATATATATATATATATATATATATATATACAATTCACGTGGAAAACCTTCGCTCCCGCCAGAGTATGGATGAGGTAATCCACGGGTCCTCTAGCCTCGAGGACGGGGTAGGGTCCCTTTCACTGGCTAAGGATTTTGTTGCTTCCCGTGGGAAGTAGCACCAGCACCTTCGCGCCAGGCTTGAGTTTTTGTTCTCGTGACTTAAGGTCCAATTAGGTCTCAAACCTCTCAATAAATTCTTTTTCACGGGATACGAGACTCGTTTGTTGCCTCGGGTGGACTCACGCTCAAGGGCTTTAGTTTTCTCCCAAAGTGGGGGGAGAGTTGCGCACTCCTTCTAGGGGCAGGAAAACTTATCGCTCCGGAGGGCTTGGAACTTCGGGTCGATAGGGGTTTTCAGGGGAACAGGTGCACAAGATTCCAGGGCTGCCTGTGTACGTGTAATCACGGGCTGGGCAACGGGATGGTCGTGAATTACGGGGTTCTGACCGAATAAAACGGAGCAGAACTGGATTAGGGCCGCTACAATTCGGCCCAACCGGACATATAGTCACACTCGATGTGACAACGAATTACTGGGAAACGACTCGCCCGGCCAAGGTAGTCGTGGACCACCGAAAATTTCTTGTGGCCGGGCCCAACAGGGGGAGTAGGTCCTCAGACACTATAATACAGGTGCACCCGGTGTCACGGACGAGGGTGGATACTTGGCGACCGTTCACAGTTCCGTTTTCGAACTTCAATCCACCAGGGTTGTTCTCATTAAAGAGAAAATTTACCTGATGGACCGGGTCTTTGGCGGGCGAGGGAGGTTCGGGAGTCTTCTGAGGCGACGGAGGAGGATCAGGGGCGGCCCAGATTTGGTGTACTTGGTGGGACGTAGAGTTTGCGAATCGGGAGTTTTGAGGACAGTTCGTGCGGTAATGGCCGGGAACTCCGCAGGTGTAGCAGAAGATCGGGTTCTTTTGGTACGGCACAACCGGGGGAGAAGAAACTAGGGGCTTAACGTCTCGTTGTTCCGATGGATAGAAGTTTCTTGGCTTCGAGGGACTAGGAGCTTTGGTAAATCTTGGAACCAATTTAGGGGGGGGTCTTAGGACCATAAAATTTAGTTTTGTGGGGCGATTGGGGAGCTTTTTTAACATCCTTAGGGTATAAATCGTGACTACCCGCGTAAACATCGGCCTCTTCCAAGCACTCCTTAAAAGTGGCGCAACGTTTATCCTTAATGAAGGCGCGAATTTCGGGAGCCACGTCAGCTAAAAGCTGATCCCTAAGGAAGAAGTCCAGAAGGGACACGTAGACCTGGGGAATCTTGCACGCATCCAGCCAACAACGAAGGTTTCTTCGGAGGATGTACCCGTGTTGTCGAAAGGTTTGGCCAGAGCGGATCCTTTCCTGACGGAATCGGGAGCGGTAGAATTCGCTATTCATGTGAACAGCGGCTAGCAATTCGGACTTTAACGTGGAATAGTCCAAAGTTGCTTCCGGAGGAAGGGATACGAAGATATCCCTTAACTTGGCATTTAGAAGGGGAAGTTAGCGAGCGACGCCATCATTTTCGAGATCCCAACTATTGATCTGAAAGATTCTCTCAAAATGGGCCAAAAATGACTCAAAGTCCTCTCCATCATTGAAAGCGGGAAGGTGTACTGAAGGAGTTTGGGGAATTTCAGCCCGGGAACCGATGGACTGAGAATCCATTTGATTTCGGCACATTACCAGCTTATGCTGCCTAATTTGTTCACGTTCTTCCATCTCCATCTTCAGTTTGTTCTCCTCAATCTCCATCTTCAGTTTGTTCTTCTCCATCTCCAATTCCATTCGCTCTGCCCGTTCGTTCCTCTCTTCTTCTTGTACGTAATTTAGCAGGTCTTTGCCCGAAAGACCTAACATTTCACCCTGACTCTTGAATTTTTCGAAGGATGACATTTTTACGCAGTTAACTAAGGAAACACTGATACACGAAACGAATACTTGAATATTCGTGAAAGCATTGATCACAAAAAAAAATTAAGATACAGCTACCTACCTCTGCTGTTTCTACGCGGAAAAAAAATTAAAATGGTCATACCGGAATTAGGACACCAAAGACCTTTACTCTTTTGGATTAATAACCAGGAGAGTCTCCAAAATTCGAACACAATAAAAAAAATTAATTACCTGGGGTCCAACACAAAATCTAAATAGATTACGTTCCACTGCTCTGCAAATAACTTGAACTTGCCTTCTGTCAGTAAAATACAAAAATTAAATAAAAGGGATGTACGTGAATAACAAGCGAACTACTAATGTCGAAATTAAAATGACACGGGTTCGTAAAAACCCCAACACACTTGACACCAGAATTATATAATATGTATATTAATATATATATATATATATATATATATATATATATATATATATATATATAAATGTCGTGGTATGACATTACATTATATCCTTACCATATTATATCTTTGAGAGAGGACCAATAACTTGAAAGTGAACCGACAAAAGGGACGGAAAACCACGCGTATAGACGGGCTGAGTAACGAGAGAGTGCAACGAGGTTAGGCAAATTATGGACAATGGCAAAATTCAAGGTTATTTAAAGAGACATGTATAAAAATAGAATTTTATTTACACAAAAAAAAATTAATAAGAGATTTGAAGGGTAAAATTACCTCAGAGAATTAACGGGCAAAAATCACATCAATAAACGAAGGGGGGAAGATTAACTCAATTGTGTTACTGAAGGGGGGAGGGGGGTTGGCTTACGGATGTCTTCTGTACGTGAGGTGAGACCGCTCGGACTTCAGAGCGGGAAGTTGGAGTGATAACGGTTCTCCAAAAGCAAGGGAGGAGGGTAACTTCCGGTCCAGGGGAGAGTATGTCGGCTACCCGAAATAAGGGGAGCTTCGACAGGAGTTGATGAAAGAATTCGGAAAAATCACTCGGGGCGTTCGTTCAGTGGAATTACCTCCTGGCTGGGGCTAATTCCAAATACACAAAATAGTCCAGCTGTCACTTTGCTTTGTTGCTAGCACTTGACTTGGAACAATGGGGAAATCTTCTGCGTTCTAGCGAGACTTCTCAACTCTGTGTGTCTTCCGGGGAGTCGAGCGTTTTTTATATTTGAGGCTCTCCCCGGAGTTGGGGGTTAGCGGGAAACAGCTCTACTCTCGAAGGGCCTCGAATCTTCTTGCAGAGCTATTTTAGCCCGCATAAAGGTGAATCGTGGGGGGACTCGATTCGAGGCTACCGCTTGTGGAAAAGGAGGGGGGGGGTAGGCTTAACACTTTAGGCCTAGCCTGGCCTTCTGCTGCACATGGGAGTTCCTTTCTGCTAAAGATCTTCCACGTGGGGATTTCCTCACAAGCTTATTATATGTTGTTCTCTTTTTGGGATCAACTTGAACATTCTGTAAACCTTCTGTGTATAAATTTGTTCAAAATTTACTATTGCGTGTACGTTCACCTACAAATAGATCGGGATATAGGAAATTCTGGCATGTGCTTATATATCAAAAACTTGATTTGACTAGACAAAATTAGCATGATTTTCGGATTCAGCGCGAAAAACTGGCCTAAAATCAGGTAACATGTGTTAGATCTTGAAAACAGCGGAGATCTATGTAATTGGCCACTTTCTTGCAGCTCCTTTCAGAATTTATTGAATTTTGTGAATCAAAGTTTAAATTCATAAAAAACAGTTTAGAAATATGATGGTACTTCGATCATCTATATATTTTAAAAAGTTGTATGTAATACACATCTGTGAGTACTAGAAAATATAAATATACAAATAACTAAAGATCGTGGCAACCAACAAGAATATATTGCATTAATGGTAATTAATAAATGAAGTTATTAAGAAGGTAAAATCTTCGACAGAGTCAGTATTGTAAAAACAATGGTCTTCAAATTTAGGTACTTACAATTCCCAGTTTAAGTAAAAACCGGGGGAAAAATTTAACCCTCAAAATATTGCTTTGTTAACGCGAATATGCCCGAGGCCGAGGTCTTGATCTTGACCCTCTCCATTATTTTTGAAAAAAAACAAAAAAATAAAAATAATGCATTAAATACTCTTCGGGATTTACTTCCGTGGAGTTAAATACTACTGTTACACGTAGATAATTGCTTCGATTGCAGAATAACTGAGTGGCGTGCTCTTCCTAATGGCTGCATCAGTCTTGGTTGAAGCTCCTCGTCGTCTTTAATGACCCTGCATCAGAATGCAGCATCTACTGCCAGTTTGGGCAAATAGTTTCAACCTCTCACTCTTTATGGCCCGCTGCTGCTGTTAGCATATACAATGACCTGTGTAGGAGTTACTGACCACTACAGACGCGACAGTTTCATTTCTGTTGAGCCATTTGTGCAGAAATGTAAACTAAATTTAGAGAGA
This sequence comes from Ceratothoa steindachneri, assembly GCA_963969495.1. NCBI lineage: Eukaryota > Metazoa > Arthropoda > Malacostraca > Isopoda > Cymothoidae > Ceratothoa > Ceratothoa steindachneri. The sequence goes on from OZ018329.1 coordinate 146,051,031, forward strand.
AAGAGATAAAATATAAAATGACTATTTTCCTCTTTTTACCCAACCGTGACTATTCCTTTATTAAAAAGGGTGATTAATAACTTGTTACACCCTGACATAGATTGAACCAAAGTCCAGGTAGGAAATCAACTTTGGACAAATCGGTTAAGTTTACAAGGATTACACGGGAATAATTTAATGGACCTTGATAGCTATATTAAAAATTGGAATACTTACCAACTAAACTAACAATTAGATTTTGCATTCGAGAAAAATAGGTAAACACACAACGAAGCAACTAAGAAAAATGAAGGAAATAAACTGGCAGAGGCATCAGTAAGTATCGTAAAACAAATATAATATATTCAGTGTGGCACAATAGTCGCCCAACTATATAAGATATGAAGCATTTAATAATAAATCAGAAAAAAAATTGCAAAATAATATTTTATTATTGAGTGAATGAAATTTTTAATTCAAAACTGAATAACTTTTTATTTAAATATCAAATGTGTTGGTTATGAATTTTTCTATCGTAACACAACTTCTATCCCATTAATTCATACTCGGGTTAATATATATACATATGCATATATTTGTGTGTGTGTGTGTGTGTTCGTGTGCGTATGTGTAGAGAGAGAGAAAGAGAACTTCACTTCGCCTTTGGGAAAGTCACTTACTTCCCAAACTATCCCCCGCTTATCTCAGAAGCCTGCCTCTATCCCATTAATTCATACTCGGGTTAATATATATACATATGCATATATTTGTGTGTGTGTGTGTGTTCGTGTGCGTATGTGTAGAGAGAGAGAAAGAGAACTTTACTTCGCCTTTGGGAAAGTCACTTACTTCCCAAACTATCCCACGCTGATCTCAGAAGCCTGCCTCGTAATTTATGGCTGAGGCCCCCATAACTTCCCCAGCTATCTCGACAGGATTTCTTTTGTCCGAGAAACACAAAAAGAGTCGTCTTCTGTTTGCCTCTAGAATCTAGACACTATCTGCATTCTAGAGCTTAACAATGTAAACATGATTTGTCATAGAGTAACCGTGTCCAGACCTACGACTTCGCGAAAATTTCACAAATTTCTCTCTTGTAGTTTTTCAAAAAGTTCTTCTTGTTCGTTCTTGTAGTACTACTTCTTGATTTTTCAACCACTCTCCAAAAGTATTATATTAGATTTAATTTTGGGCTCTGCGGGAGCGATTCCATAGGAATGATCCCTATCTCTCCAAACCAATTATTGACGTGGTTAGAAGATCTTCATTGACATTGTCATGATGAACAAGAACTTCATTTCTTGGTGGTTTGGATGAATTTTTTAAATAGGTGACTCTAAAACCTATGAAAACATGAAGGTATAAATTTTAAAATTCATTTCTTCTTGCCATAAAAACATCTCCCCTTGACCTGATGAAGAAATGCAGCCCATAACATAAAATAACTATTCAATGCTTGATAGTTGGTAGCATAGAAGGAAGCTGAAATGCCTTCCCTCGTCTTCGTCTCACATGTGAAACCCAGGAAGTGCTGACACTTTACAAAATTGTTAAAAAATTTACAGCTTTTAATAACTTTTTTCCAAGAAATATTTAAATGGAATTACATAAATTTCATGTAGACTTTCTTACATATCTGATAATTTCTTTCATCTGACCAGATAACTTTAGACCATTATTCGTTTGTCCAATTTTTCTGATCTTTAGCCTAATGAAGACTCTTTGGTGGGAGATAGGTAGCAGCGCCTCCACGGGGACCATCTAATGAGTTACTTAGGTTGGTTCTCTCTGGCTCTCGCGCATTAGATATTTATATATATTTTGACATTTCGTTTTGGTTACACCGTCATCATCAAAAATTAATATTGATCGGTAATTCTAGGTAACTATGTCCTGTATTCTCCCTATAATGGGGTATCAGGTATGCCAGGATCAACCATGCTGCAGTTGTCATTTTGAGTGTTGTCTTTTCCAACGACCAGATGTGAGTTCCATCCCTTCTCCAATGCACTAGGAGCCTCTACGTCTATATTTATTTTCCATATTTCCACTTCTATTTTCCCCCTATATTTACAGATCTTGCATTACTCGTAAAACATTTTTTCGACCTTTCCCTCGTTAGTTTTTGCTTTAAAATAAATAAAATAGTTAACTTGGTGTCTTTCACAGTGCCGATTGTTTTGCGACTATTAACATATTTATAAAATCTCTTACGTTTGGAAGCCAACGCTCGTTCAATTTCCTCATTCTTCTCTCCTCGACTTAGTTTCCGAGGCGACGATAAAAATATACATGGATTTATCGATTTTTGAATGTACTTATTCGCGTTACTTTCTTAAATCAACTAAATAGTTATTGCGTTTAATTCATTTGCTCATTATTCATAGGATTATAATGAATGGGGCAGTGTAGGTTAGGTTTCCAGGCCGTTGGCAGCGTTTAAAAATTGATCACATTCGAAGCGTTTTAAGCGATCTTGAAAGATATCAAATTCACAGATACGAAGTACTAAAAATGAAAAGAGCTAAAACCTTCAAAGCTAAAATTTAGAGGCTTGAAATCCCTTATATATCACAATTCCTACATCCCGTGAAAGGAATATCGTTCATATTACTTAAAACCAAATATTTCTATGAATTAAACTATAAAACCACCCAGCCATAACTTTAAAGAATCCCTTTACGAAACTCATACAGATATAAAACTTCGTAAAGGGTAAACACATCTCAATATCTAATTATGTCTGTATTTGGATAGAAAGACATGTAAATCTCTTAATACTCACTCACATATGAGGTCCCATTTACCTAGTTAGCTCCTATTTACAAAGAGGGAAATAATTACATCTAGTTGATATACTTTTGTTGGTTTATAACAAGAATTGTTATGACAAGAATTGTTATAAAACAACAACATGAATAATGCACTAAATGCAAAATTGAAATTTAAATCAAATTTCATATACAGCACCGTACGCGGGCGCAGACGATTTGTGCGGAAGGGGTTAAGCTAAAAAAATATTTCCCTAATTTTTAAGAGGATGAAATAAAATGCATTAAAAAATTGCCCTCTAAGGCTATAAGAAATCTTCGAATGCAGAGATTAATCGGGAAATAACTTTAACCTGTACTTTATTAATATATCAAAGTCGATTATGTCTTATCAATATATATTATTGTTAAGGCTTTAGAACAGAGATCTTTTGCAGGAAATATTGGATATATATAAATATTTTTCTGAAGTCACTGAATCATTAAATACACGAGGTCTGTATTATTATCAACATTGAATTAAATTAATGTTTATGATTGTCATTTATCTTGTCTGAGATGAAAAGAAAATTTAACATACAAACATAATACCGACAGTTAAGATTCTACCATTAAACTAGCATTAAATGGTTCTGCAAAACATAAGATTAATAATTTGCCCAATTCTATTCTCTCCCAAATTTACTTCAATGTGAGACGGATTTTATAGCTTTGTCTTCCTTCGGTTTCGAATGTTACTTGAAAGAAAAAAAGGCGCAGCTCTTATAGAATAAATTTATTTTCTTCTATGAAACACCATCTGAATTTTAAAACTCGTCAGAGGGACACAATCAAAAGATAAATAGGGCCACGCACCCATCAAACGCGAGCGTTGCTTTAAGTGTGAAGGTGGTGCCCGCTGCCTCAGTATGCTCGGTTCGATTCTCACCCTTTGCATAAATATTTCACAATTAGGAAAAACATATAAGAAAGATTTATTCTATATATGTTCTGTCTCTTTGCGGTATACATCATTATAAATATAGATATATATATATATATATATACAAACAAACCCTACAAGAACAATGAAAGCCATTTCCAAGTACTTCCAAACTTTATTCAGTTGATATTTATCAATGAATAAAGAAATTTGTAACGTACTTAGAGTTAGCCTTTCAATTTTCCAGGGGTATGTGTTATCCATTTTTGCTACAATCACGCACTACTTTGTGACTTGGTCATATAAGCGATGAGCACTTAATGACACAGGTTCAAATCCAACTTCTTTATTCATTTTCATATAACGGTTAAAATAGTTTGTCCTATCTTTCCGTTCTCTACATCTCTCATTTTCCTTCTTAAGCTTTTATTGGTTCATGTGATATTCTCCTAAGTGTTTTTCCGGGTGGTGTTACCAACTTTTATTTCCTTCGGCCTTTAAATACATCTATAAATCACGTGTCATGTGATTTTCAATTTATATATATATATATATAAATATATATATATATATATATATATATATATATATATATATATATATATATATATATATATATATATATATATTACTGCAAAGAAAAATTATTCCGTTTTCTCTTTCAATGTGGTTTAATGGATTCATTTTCATCATTCTCTCGTGCTACTTTGAAAGAAATATACATTTCTATATCTGCTACGCGTTTACCTATTCCTCATTTATTCTTTAAATTCCCAATTAATTTTCTCTTTCTTGCATAGTCTCCGTTCGAACTGGCGAAAGTGTTCCTTAAAAGCTATTCTATTCAGAGAATTTTTTCGTTCTCTGCGTAGCGTAGTGTACTAACGGCATAATTTTAACTGTGATCAAAGCGGTGCTCGCTGCCTCAGTGTGCCTGGTTCGAATCGCTTCCCTGCACGGAATTTTTCGAAAAAAGGTGATAAAAATATTACTGCAAGGAAAAATTATTCCGTTTTCTCTTTCAATGTGGTTTAATGGATTCATTTTCATCAATCTCTCGTGCTACTTTGAGAGAAATATATATATATATATATATATATATATATATATATATATATATATATATACCAGGCAATGGCTTGCTTCACCAGTTCCCCCCTCCTACGGTGAAAGCTTGCACTTCGCTACTAAATTTAAAATTTAAAATCTAAAAAAAAGCAGCCATGGTTATATTTTTACAAATTTTATGAATTTCACCAATTATAATAATTTTAAAAAAGAACTCTAAACTAAATTTCCCTCCTTTCAAAATATCACGTTGCTAAATTATAGTTATAGAAGAAGATATATATAAATAAATTTTCTGAACTTCACAATTTGTAATTCTTTGGGTTATAAAAATTTCACAAAATTTCGAAACTTATATTTATTTCTGAACTTCACTATTTTGTTTTTTGGTATTATAAAAGAATTATTAGAAATAACTTTGATAAAAAACATGAGTCATAACCAAACTAAGATGAAATTATTATTCCAATACTCAAAAAAATCCCCTTCTTAAATAATAGTTAGTGATGATGATATATATATATATGTATATATATATATATATATATATATATATATATATATATATATATATATATATATATATATATATATATATATATATATATATATGTAGGATGTCATGTTATGTTGTATGTAACATTTCATTTAATCCTACAGTCATAGTTGCCTAATTAATTATAAACTGTTGCCTGAATCTTGTATAACTTCCGAAAGGGTTAATTGTCATTGTTGCCAAGATCAGATTTGTATCAGTTTTAGATTTATGTTTAAAGTTTCTTCTTCATTTTTTTAGATTACTCCTCCTTTGATCCCTTTTGAGATATATATATATATATATATATATATATATATATATATATATATATATATATATATATATATATATATATATATATATATATATATATATATTCATATTCATGTTTTCACCTTTTTGCCATGCGATTTTTCCCTTACAAATAAATCCCAAGTTCGCCTTTCTCTGCCGTTCTCAAACCCTATAAATCGTCCACGAAAGATTCTGGCACTTTTGATGGTATGCAAATCCCTTTTTGGGCAAAATAGAATTTGAATTACAATCACGATTTTCTACCTAATTCATCGAGGGGTTTTGCGCAAAGAAACGTGGGGTGAGTTTGAAAAGAGGGCGGCAATTGTCCCATTCTATGGCGGTGCAACTTAATGCGCACAATATTGTGATAATCGTCCCCAGCCCACTGGGTGTAGACGAGTAGAGGGGTCCAGCAAAGAAGCTTCAAGGCCGAATTTTAACTCTCTTTCGGCACTAATTCTTTCCCTAACAGCAAAACTATTCTCTAACATCAAAATCTTCCCTAACCGCGAAACTCTTCCCTAACATCGAAAGAGTTGCTTAATAGCAAAACTCTTCTTAAACAGACAAATATTCCCTAACAGGATAACCCTTCTCTAACTTTGAAACTTTTCTCTAAAAGCAAAACTATTAATGGCGACAGTCTTCCTAAGATCGAAACTCTTCCCTAAGAGCGAAACCTTATCTAAAAGCGAAATCTTACCTAACATCGAAATTCTTCCTTAACAGGGTAACACTTCTCTAATAGTGAAACTTTCTCTAACAACCGAACTCTATTAACGGTGAGACTCATCCCTAAGAGCGAAACTCTTATCTAACAGAGAAACTCTTCCCTAACAGCAAAACTCTTCCCAAGAATCAAAACTCTTTGCTAACAGCAAAACTCTTCCATAAAAGCGATTTGGAGGTATGCTTGTGTAGACCCACTCGGAGTAAGGGCTCATACACCTGCACGGGCAGATAACCGACCCGAGGCCGTCTGCGATATGCTTTGGAGTAATTAAAGGAGTAAAAGGCCACCTCCTTGATTTTGAGTGCGTTTACGATTGGCCGGAGTATATTTAATGGCTTGCCAAGTTGCAGTTCAAGGATATATAAAGATCAAGACCATAAAATATAATTTTAATATATATAATAAACGGGGCAATATATATAAAAAAGGGGAACAAATTGTGCTTTATAAGGATAGTTAATTGGATCGTGACAGTTTACAATATGACAGAGCTAAGCGGGGAGTTCATAATTATCGTTAGTTCGAATAATGGATATTATTTAAGTTTGAGCGGGAAGTCAATTCAAAAGAGGGTGCAAGTGAAGATAGACGGAGGGTGTAATCAGGAAATTACAACGCAAAGTCGCTTTACCTTTAAGCTTAGAGTTGTTCGGAGGGAGAAGACCAGCGGCACAGGTCTTCGGAGAGATACTTCTGTGAGTTCTGACGAGGGGGACTTGTAAAAGAGGGTTTGAGTCCCTACTACTTGTTGAAGACGAGCTTTTCTCTGCTCCAGAGAGATGGAATTTTAAACAAAAGACGATTCTGCGGCACGGCAGGGAGTCTCAGACACGCGGAACGGGAGTCTTAAAGAGAATTGCGAGATGAGGGGGGCCACACAGTTCTTCGGGAAGAACGTGGCTCGATAAGCTATCCTTTGAACAGAAGCCAAAGCTTTACGAGGGGCGATCTGCTGGTGAGATGTTAATGGCGAGGTACGACTCGAACAGGGATTGCGAGACATCGCAGGAGAACAAACAAACGATCTGAACAGAGGGACTGGCAGACTCTCAATCTCCTCTAGGAATGGCGGACGCAGGGTTAAATAGCCAGGTGGCTGGTCCGTTAGATATCCCCAGGGCATGGCCGTCCCCAGAGAATTCTCAACGTCAGTCTAGGCAAACTTATTTAGAGATAACGAGTTGCGCCGGACAGCGAAGTTTGCCTGAGGATATGGGGTTTAGTTTGTACGGCCGCGTTCGCGAGAGAAGGTAATGCCTTTGAGTAATGGGGGCGATAATTCGGTGTTATTGCGGGGGAGGGAGAGCGAGGTGTTTCCCGTATAAGCAAATACAGCCGGCTCAGGCGACTCAGGGTGGGACTGCTTCCTTCTTGATTATTCTAAAATTCCCTCGACAAGGAACACGTGGTTTGGAGCGAAGGGGCTGAAAAAAGTATTCCGAGGGGCTTCCTCTCAAGCTAGTCCTTCGAGGGGCATCCTACCACCCGCCTGCTTTCCAAAGATGACATTTTTCTGATATGTAGGGGAGGGAAAAGGGCATCCCCAAACATAAGACGGGTCCTGTATGAGAAAATTTTGACCTGGGTCTACAAGTGTACAATAATAGTGGGCATTTAAATTTGATTCGACGCAGCGGTCACCACATAAAAGAATGGCTTTCGTCTAATTCCGGACGCAGGGTACATTTAAAGGGGTTATCGGCGTTAACGAGCGAACAAAAAAGATAAATAAATACAGAAAATAGTTAAATGCATGTCACACACAAAAAAATCAATTTAAATAAAGCCTCATTGATATAAAGGGTAGTGGAACCATATTCAAGACAAACAAAAAAAAAGACAACGCGAATATAAAATATGTAAACAGGGAAACCAAAAAGCAAAAAAAAATGTAAACAGATAGGACGGAGTCATAGGATTATGAACAAGGGGCGAGTACACAGACTCGATTATATACATGGAAGTACAGGGCTTAACACGATTTACTTTGCATTGGGAAGATCCTCTACCGGATTCCTTCTTAGACTGTCTGCAATACAGTTTTCTGTCCCTTTAAAGTACAAAATTCAGAACTGGTGTTCCATTAGAAATAAGTTCCATCGCATAAGACTTCCGTTCTGGCTTTTACAATTTGTTAGGTAATTCAATGGGCGATGATCCGTTTCAATCACGAATTCTTTGCCTAGCAAATACATTTTGAATTTTTGCACACTCCAAACGATTGCGAGAGCCTCAAGTTCTATTACCGCATAGTTCCTTTTGCGTGAAGAAATATTCCTGCTGGCGTACGCAATGGGATAACAATTGCCATCTTCTTCATACTGGAGCAAAACGCAACCGATGCCTTGACTATAGGCATCCGCTCGAATTCCAAATGGTTTGCTCGTGTTCGGTATTCGCAGTATGGGAGTTGACGTTAGTTTTTCCTTCAGTTGTTGGAAGTAGGCGGTCGCCTTGGGGTTGCAGACGAGGGAGTCCGTGGAATGTTTTCTTCAGCAGGGAGCTATCAGGGACGGTAAAGAGACGAAATTCGGACAGAGCGCCCTGTAAAAGAACGTCGATTAGAGAAAGGAGCGTAATTGTTTCTTAGTACGCGTAAGGAGCATGCCGGCGATAGCCTTCACCTTTTCTTGCTGAGGTGCAATTTGATTTTCACTAATGTGGAAACAAAGATATTTAATGATGCCATAGGCAAAATGGCATTTGCTGGGGCCTATAGTAAGGCCGTATTCACGAAGCCTACTGAGGAGGGAGCGAAGGGAGACTAGATGTTGGTCCCATGTGCGGGTGTCCACGTAAACGTTATCGAAGTTAAAAGAAACTTTATTCAACCCATCCAGTATCCGGCGCATCATGCGATTATAATTACTACAGGAAGTAACTAATCCAAAAGGAAGAGACCTAAATTGCATAAGGCCTTTTATTGTGGGGAATGTGGTGTAGTTCCGGGCACTAGCCTTAAGGGGGATTTGATAGTAGGCCTTACACAAGTCTATCTCTGTAATAAACTTAGCCTTTTCAAATAGATGTAGGTTCTGATCTATCAAATGGATAGGCTCAGCGTCAAAGACAATTACGGCGTTCAGTTTCCTAAAGTATACGCACATGCGAAAAGATTGGTCCGGCTTTTTGGCCATAACAATGGGGGAGCAATAATCTGATGTGGAGGATTCAATGATTCCCAATTTCAGCAGGTTTTCTATTTCGGAGTTAAAAGCAGAACTCAAGTGAACGTGCAAAGGGTATGGTTTAGAGCGGATAGGATCCTGGGTGGTTGAGGTTATAGCATGCTCAAAATAGATAAAAAAGCCAGGGTTCTCGGAGATTGCGTCTTCTGAGAAGGTTCTAGCTGCTGATATAAGTCGAGTTCCGCGGCAGAGCTTTCGCGTGCACCGGGAAGCGAAGGGAGGCGGTAGTTATTGTTAGACTCAACACATACGGTTTGAATTAAGTTAAGAGGCTCAGAGGGATAAGAGGCTTCCATTACTGCCTCTTCGTCAAGGACAATTATATTATTAATGCAAGCGCTGCGGTGGTAGCGCTTACGCATATTCACATGAAACAGTTTATTACCTGAGGTGGTCTGTATTAACTAATCCACGAGGACGCGCGCTTCTAGGATTGGGAAGGGGTGATTCCATTGGGACAATAGCTTATTTGTCTCCGTGGGTAGGAGGAGCAGCACCTCGTCACCGGGCTTGAGTCGCCTTTCTTTTAACCTAACGTCAAAATAGGTCCTATACTTTTCCAGGTTTAGGTCTGTATATTTATATGCTATATCGGCGCATTCTTCCAGGCGGTTTCTAATTTATAACAAGTTAAAATACGAAGAATTGATCTCTTCATCCAGGTCGGGATGAGGCTCATCGGGCCTCGGACGTTTCGGCTATACAAAAGTTCGAAGGCGGCAAATCCTAAAGTTCCGTGGGGGATTTCTCGGCAGGCAAAGAGGGAAACCGTCAGGTACCGATGCCATTCTCCGGGCTGGGCATGGCATAACTTTTTCAAAATGGTCTTCAATGTACCATTTAATTTTTCGCAGACGCCGTTAGTGGCGAGGGGAAAAAGAGTGGTGAATAGTGACTTGATCATAAGGAGCTTGCCAACGTATTCCATTATTTCAGAGGTAAACTTTCTACCTCTGCCCGACAAGATCTCCTTCGGGATGCCAACGCGGGAAAATATAGAAATAAGGGCCTCCGCACAGGCCACACTATCTATCCTTTTAAGGGGGACTGCGTCGGGTAATCTCGTCGCAGAATCAACAGCGTGATGACGTATAAGTGTCTTTCGCTAGAAAAGGGAGTGAATTGGGCTAATCAAGTCTATGAGCACTCTGAAGAAAGGCTCTGATACAATTGGGGTCTTCTGGAGGGGGTAGCTGGTATTCGCCCTTTTGCTGTAGTCTTTTGAAAAATGTCACACGACCTGCAAAACTCGGAAATTTCTTTGGCAGCACCGGGCCAAAAGAAATAACATAAAAATTCTCTGAGCGGTTTTATTGTGGCTAAATGACGAGCCAGTAATCCATCGTGGGAAATACGGAGGACTTAGGAAGCATATGAACGGGGGATGCACATAGAGCGAGTTGTGGATTTATCCTCGACCGAACTGGAGAGAAAAAGGACTCCGTCACTAACGAGGTAGGCGACCTTCCTGTGACCTCGGGCTGATCCTCGTTCATCATTTCTCACTTATTCTTACAAGGGCTGGGGGGTAGAGCACTTCGCCTGAGTGCTTGTAAATGCTTCGTTCTGTTGGTGAGATCTTAACGACGAGGTACGACTGGAACAGGGGTTGCGAGACTTCGCGGGAGAACAGACAAACGGTCTGAACAGAGTAACTGGCAGACTCTCAATCTCCTCGAGGAATGGCGGACGCAGGGTTAAATAGCCAGGTGGCTGATGTGTTAGATAGGCCCAGGGTATGGCCATCCCCAGAGAATTCTCGACGTTAGTCTATGCAAACCTATTTCGAGATAATGAATTGGGTCGGACAGCGAAGTTTGCCTGAGGATATGGGGTTGAGTTTGTACGGACGTGTTCGCGAGAGAAGGAAATGCCTTTGAGGCATGGGAGAGAGAATTATGTGTTATCGCGGGGGAAGAAAAGTGAGGTGTATCCCGCATAAGCAAATACAGCCCGGTCAGGCGACTCATCGCGGGATTGCTTCCTTCTCGTTTTAAGCAAAAAATCCAAGATCTCACTCTCCATCCCCTTGCTGGTTCCTCGGTAGAGAGTGAGGCCGGTGGTTGACACTGACAAACGCATTTCAAATGTTCAATGACGGCCCAGTGACGACACAGGGTAGCGGACCTGTGACCTTCTATGATGTAAATTGTAACATTTTTCATCATTACTTTAATATTTTTTTCATTCTAATCACCACTTGTTACTATATGCTCTCCACTTTCTGTTTATTTTTCCCTTCTTGTCATTATAGTTTTGGTTTGCTCTCCTTTTTTCGTCATGTTTCATTGTTTGGCTTCTTTTTTATGCTCTTTTATCTTTTAAGTCCTTCCATTTCTTAGGGAGATTTAAAATACATTCATTACTTGTTTGATAATCTCTCCCGTCTCATATACACCCATTACAATACAGAATCTATTCTAGAAAAATCTATGTTTCACCACCAACGCACTTTCATTTTATCTCCCCCCCCCCTCCATTATTTTCCTGAATTGAATCAATGATAGACTAAGTTTATACAATGTTAAAAGGATATCTTTCTTTCTTTATCTATTAGTCATAACTTTTCTTATCGTCCACTTTTCTTTCATTTTTATTCCACCTCCGTTATTTTCAGACTGGAACTTTAACTCTCGGAAGTATATTCTTCTTTGTATCACTCATCCACTTCACCTTTATTCTACATCTTCCTCATTTTAAATGGTTGATTTCCTTCTTGGTATATATAAATAGTAAAAATATCCAGTATTCATTTATAGGAAGCAATTTAGCATTATTAATGTCGAAGTTCGATCGTAATTTTGATTTCGATGCACTGCGCCAAAATTCTGTCAACAAATCTCTCTCTAGTAAACCGTAACAACGGTTTGTTCCAACGAGAAGTTTCTTATGACAGCCATTGGCTGACCTTTGTGGGAGATATAAATTATCAAGATGTTATCGAAAGACAAAGAGCAAGGAATAAATAGAATAGAGAAAATATGACCAAGAAAGGCCATTCACCACAGGCATTTTCAGATACCAGAGGTAATTCTCTGCAAAATTGGTCCCTCAACCGAAAACAAGTTTTTTTAGAGATAAACAGAGAGCAGCGAGTTCAGACAGACCCGAATATAAAGCAGTGGAGGAGGTCATAATCTATATTAACTCTCTAGGAGAATACAAATATCCATTTTTTTCGAAACGGTCTCTCTGGTTTCTCACTCTAGGGTGCCTGAGTCTCTCGTATGACTGCAAAATAGTTATTTATAAGGGAATGACCCCTTCTTTCTCCGGTCCTAGTCTGTTATTATACAAGGGCGAAATGAAGAAGGAATCGGGGAGAGAATATATGTAGGAAAAGGAATCGAACGGGTTTTTAACAATATACGTTCATTTAGGTCTTAAACGCCCTTCTTCAAACTATGTCCATTGTCATAACACTTCCATTAGCATCAAAATTCTCAGCTCACAATTTTGTATCCTGCAAGTTCATTTTGGATGGAGCATATTTTCATTCTTTTAGATTTTCACGAGATCATCTAGACACTGTCTCTATCCTTTCCTCTTTCTCCTCTTCCTCTTTAGAAAAAAAAAGATCAAAAATCCTTATAAATAAACAAATGACTACAAAACTTTACCAGCAGATATTTGTCTCTGAGTTTGTGACTTAGTTGTAATGAACCACATGTGTCAAATGGTCATAAGAGGATACAAATTGGGGAATGATCCATGTGTGAACCTCATATGTGAAATATATACGAAACGATAGATGGTCAAAATGCCTGGTTTGCTTCCGGTTTCAAGCAGCCATGCGACAGGTTTCGCCCGAAAACAGGAGTGACAAGATACCATTATCTAGTTAGCCGACCCTACGGCTCGGTCATTTGGGGCTAGCAGTTTATTTTTCCATGTTTTTAAAGAGCCCAGTCGCCGTAATCACGTTAAAGATTAATACTCGGCTTAATTAACAAAAAAACATACAAATTTCAAATAACCAAAATATAAAAACAAAATACAAAGCCAAACAGCGAGCAGTTTAAGAGGCACAAAAGAATGGGAGAATTGAATGGCTTAACCAGGGGCGTGGCTAGCCCATTTTTAGGGGACCCCTAAAATTATTGATATTAGGATATTAGAGCATTTTTTTAAACAAAGGGAAAGCTTCAGGTGACGTTTGTGTACTCTTTATGGAAAAGACCTTAAATATGATGAGTTTAAGGGCATTAAGAACAGCAAAGGACAGAAGACGAGCTCGTTTTCTGAGCTTTGCTGGTCATTGTCCTTGTTTTTCTGTGATTCCGTGTTCTGTACTAAAAGAATGATCAAGGTGCGATGAGTATTAAATGTGTCTTTTGATTGACAGCAGAAAAAGGAAAGGGAAATCAGACATCAGCAGAGCATAGTGATCAAGGGCAAAGTAAGGGAAAGGGTACAACAACATTAAAAAAACAGGCAAACTGATTGTGATATTTTTAACTTAAGGAATAATTGCAGCTTGAGCTGGCGCAACAACAAGCTCATTGTATTCATTTTATGCATAATATAGACATCATTTTCTTTGCTGGTCTCCAAAAGGTTTCAGAGTTTATGAGATAAATGAGATGATTGTAAAAAGACAACAGATTTCGGTCCAAGAATGTGTTGTGTGAGTGCTGGAAATATTTGTGTGCATGATGTTCTCACATTAGATGATGTTATACCGAAATTTAATGGAGAAGATTGGTTGGTAGCAAACTTTTAAATGTCTGAGCTATATATAATTAACGTAGCTAATCTTTTACCTAGGAGAAGCAGTGGAGCATACAGTGCAAGGAAATGAGCCAAGCCAGGGAGAGGACAGGAAGACAGAATACAGCATCGAATACAGAGGCTCTTTAGGAACTGCAAGTCATTTAGGAGACAGAAACAATGGCCTAAGGCAGTTGGACCTTGACTAATACCCTCATACTCAATTTGGAAAAGAAAAACGGCTATTCCTTCAAAGCTGGTTTAAGACATATAACTGGCTTGTATACTCAAAAAGTAAAAATATTGTCTTTTGCTTTGCTTGTAGAGTTTGGGCAAAGATATTTAAAAGGATGCCTTAGTAAGTGAAGGAGTATCCAACTGGCAAAGGGCGCTGGACAAACTTTAGAAACATCAGGACACCCAGACACACAAGAATAGCATCACCTACTGGTTGCAATACAAGTCGAGGTGTTCTCATGGTAATCTTTTGGAACAGGTAGAGGCAGCAAGTTCAATAGAGATTCAAGAGAGTCGGAAGTATTTTGAGCGTGTTGTGGCAGTGACATGTTTTGGGTGAAAGCAGGGGCTTGCTTTTCGTGGCCATGACGTAAAAAGTGAAAGTCACAACAGGGGAAATTTTCTAGAGTCCATGTCACTGTTGAAGCAATTTGACCTCTTTTTACAGAACTATGAACCTCCTGCAAACGCGTCCTATCTGGCACCACTGAGCCAGAATGAAATGATTATATGCTGCTCTCGAGAGGTCACAGAAAGCATTGTCAATGAGATTAAAGCTTCACATATGTATGCCATTATGGCGGATGAGGCTAGAGATGGTAAAGCTGAACAACTTGCTCTTTGTGTCAGGTATGAGTATGTGGAGGGTGTGGTCAGAGAGAGGTTTCTAGCTCTTGATGCTGCATCTATAGCTGGTACCAATGAAAGTCAGCTAAAAGGTAAGAGTATCCATGACTTGAAATATGTAGCACAAGCGTATGATGGAGCCGCTTGTGATGAGCGGATCTGTTGTTGGTGTTCAAACTCTGGTCAAAAACCAACATCCTGATGCCATTTATGTCCAATGTTATGCTCACGACCTAAACCATGTTTTATGTCACACATGCAGAGAAGTATCAGATGCTACAGATTTGTTTAACACCTTGGAGAGCCTTTACTCATTTTTCAGTGTCTCACTAGTTCACCACCACGAGTTTATCATCACACAAAAACAACTAGGACTGCAACCAAGTGAGCTTGTGCCACTACCAAACACACGCTGGGCATGTCAGCTCAATTCAGTTACCGCAGTTCTAAAGTGTTTCTCCGTCATTATTGAATGTCTGAGCACAATCAAGACACCTATTGCTGTGGGATTAAAGGCAAACATAACAAAGTTTTTATCTGTATAATTGCTTTTAGTTTTTTGAGGATCTACTATCAGTCACAGTAGGGTTGCATAGGTATCTGCGAAAGGAGAGTGTTGACCTAGCCTAGGCTTTAGCAAACAAGGATGCTGTTATTGATTCCTTGAAAGATAAAAGGAGTAATGCCACGGCTGCAGACATTTATTCACGAGCAAAGACACTTTGTGAGGCAAATGAAATTTCAGAACTCTCCTTAGGGAAACGAACAAAAGCAAGGAGATTAGAGGATTTTGTTGTGGAATCTGCATGTGGGGAAAGTAGGAAAGCTTTTGTTTCCTTGTTTAGATCGAATGCCTGCTGAACTTAAGAAGTGGTTTTCTGGTGTTAGTCAGGCATGCAATCCTACATCTGCAATTTTCTTGTGTGAGCATCACTTGTCAACACTGACCCAAAATTATCCCATTTATCTTTAGACAGAAGAAGTGTTGGTAGCTAAAAACTACCTTAAGCGCAAGAGTGAGGCAATAACAATACAGGACATACTCTCAGTGTACAACCTCTTAGACAATGACATGTTCCCTTCCCTAAAACCATTGTTGCAAGTTGCATTAACCATTCATGTGAGCAGCTGTAGCTGTAAGAGGTAATTTAATGCATTAGGTAGGTTTCAAACTTGGCTGAGAAGGACCTCTGGTCAAAGTAAGACACACAATATGGCGGTAATGTCAATTGAGAAGGAAGTGCTTGACAACATTGAACATCAGAGAGTCATTGATAGATTTGCTAGATTAAGAGTAAGACGTCACAGATTAACTCTTTAAGGATTACTTTGTGTAACCTGCAGCATACTGTTATTTTGTTTTCTGCTACATTCCCAATGCACAGAAGGTTTCAGATGTTGTTTTATCACAAATTATTGTGAGATGTTTGAAAGTTGTTATCTGAGAATTTTGCATTTTGAACTCAATAATATATATTTTTTTATTGTTAAATTTGATTTAATTATTCTTTTTCTTGATTTTCTTCCAATAATTGCTGTATATTATTTTGAAATATGCTACCAACCAAAACCACTCAAAGAAATAAATACTGTATTTAGTTTGATTTATACATAATCTTTCATTTTTGTAACTCAGTGACCTCAGATGAAAAGATCATTTTACTCATGAGCCAGCTCATCATTATATCTTGTCTGTCCTCCCTATGCTTTAACGTAATGTTAATTTAATAAATAAGTCATATTCATGATATATTTCATATCATTAGCCCATTAATGTGTGGGGGTCGAACCTAGTAAACATTTGTTTGAAAATTTTGAACGGTTCACACAATGAACCTCATAAATAGGAAGATAAACTTCCCACTCTTAGTATCGCTCTTTTGTAAATAGGAAGATAAACTTCCCGCTTTTAGTATCTCTCTTTCGTAAATAGGAAGATAAACTTCCCGCTTTACTATTTCTCTTTCATAAATAGGAAGATAAACTTCCCGCTTTTAGTATCTCTCTTTCGTAAATAGGAAGATAAACTTCCCGCTTTTAGTATCTCTCTTTCGTAAATAGGAAGATAAACTTCCCGCTTTACTATTTCTCTTTCGTAAATAGGAAGATAAACTTCCCGCTTTGTAGTATTTCTCCTTCGTAAACAGGAAGCTAGACTGCCCACTATGCAGTACGATATCATGGGTCGGCTATACGTGGCTCCGTACAAAATAGATCTTGTTCTTGAAGTCTCCGTGGGGAAAGGATAAAAATCGATGGCGTTTTCTTGAGGTGACTTGCCTTCGCTTTTTTTTCTCATTTTCCGGCTGGAAACTTTTCGGTGAGTTTAATTTTCTTGTAGATTTCTTGCAAATCTAAAAATTTGGATGGTATACTCAATTTAGTAGATGATGGGATAGTAGAAGATAAAAATGGTTAAAATTTAAAGTGGGGAGGGGTATTTTGCCCTAGTAGGAGGGAATCACATTATATTCTTAATTTTGATTTTTCCTTTTTGTCTTATTTGTTGTATGTAGTGTTTTTCTATGTTTGTTTCTTTTTGTGTAGCTAGCGTGTTTTTCTTATTGTTAGTGTCTCAATTCTTGTATACATATTTTGGGGGTGTAATTCTTGAGCATTCAAGCCTTTAATAGCTCTTAACTCAGCAATTTACCTATGTTGTTTTAATGTTATGTTATTTGGTCTCTCTGTTTTTTGTTTTGGTTGAACCGTGTTAATTTTTTGTGTTCCTGTTAAGTGTATATTGTTGAAATGTTTCCCTGTAAGCAGAACTTAGTTCTTGGCGACTGGTTACGATGTGAGACTTTCTCTCGCAGTCGTGCAGGTATGTTAAGTCTGCCACCAGTTCCCTGTAATTCCGGAATGACATCGTTCGTAAGAGTTAACCAGGCCCTTTTTTTCAATTTCTGGGTGAAGATGTTAATAGGGTCCAGTTTTTTCCTTGTATGGAGATCCCTCTGCCGATGTTGGTCACGCCTTCTAGCTTTATTAATTAGTAGGGATGCGGAGTTCAGTACTCATTGCAGTTTTCTTATTGAGGTCTTGTTGGCCGCTTGAGTCACTACTGCGGGGTAGATAAGCTTAGCCCGGACGTACATCAGGTATATTTTCCTAATGTTGGCAGAGCTAAGATCTCTAAACCTGTATAGCTTGGCGATTTCTCTCTTTGCCAGGTTCCGCCTCTCCGTGTAGTGTCTCGAGTATCCGTGTTCAGGGATCTTTAGGCCCAGGACAGTGCATTTGACGGAGTAGCCGTATCTCCTTCCATCGATGATGATGGGCCACGTCAACGTGCAGCTCAGTGAGATGATTTTGAACTTGTCCCTATTAGTTCTTATCTTCCAGCGTCTCTCGTACCAGTTTATGTTGTTGATTTCCGCTATTGTACGCATTGCCTGATCCCTCGCTTTCTTCACCGGGCATGAGATGATCTGGGTAATGTCATCTGCGAATTGCAGATACATCGTGTCCCTGTTCACCGGTGTTGGGAGGTCGATGATAAAGAGCAAGTAAAGCAGTGGGCTCAGGCAACTTCCCTGTGGAACGCCCGCCTTCAGTTCTAATTCTGGTCCTCTGTATCCTTCGATGATGAGACATGCCCTTCTGTCCATGACAAAGTCACAGAGGATCCTTTCCAGAATTGGGTCCAGCTGGAGGTTCAGGATCTTTTATTAGAGTCCTTCCAGCCAGACTTTATCAAAGGCCTTCTGCACGTCCCTCAACACAATGTCTACATAGTACTCATTCGCTCGGCAATAGGCTACTTTTTCTGTCAGGAGCGCTAGGGCTGTATCTGTGCCCCTGTTTAGCGGAACTCGTGTTGTTGGGAGTTATGCGCTCCTAACTCGCTCAGTTGAGCTTGTAGCCTATTAGCTAGGATATTTTCAAAGATCTTGTCGAGCATCTCCAGAAGAGAGATCGGGCGATAGTTAGCTACTTGGTCTGGGGGCTTCTTTCCTTTCGGGATGAAGAAGATGTTAGCCATCTTGTACCCGTCAGGAAAGCAGCCTGTATTCAGGGCGGCATTCATGGTATAAACCAATCCCTGAATGAGTTGCCTCGGGGCATTCACGAGGTTGTTTTTCGTGAACCCAAACCAGCCTGGTGCCCTTTGCTTGAAGGACCTTATGGTGTTCATGGTCTCTTCAAAGGTTATTGGGCACCCATGGCCAACCATCTCTCTTTCCTGAGATACTTTCCGGTTGGAGTGGGTTCTATGTATCACTGTGCCGAAGTCCTCGAGCAGTTGGTCTTCGAATTCCTAGTCGAAGTCGTCGTTCTCCTCAGGGGTTATAGCGAAACTCTTTCTCCAGTGTGTCCTGAATCCTTTTTCGAGAGACTCTGGATCCTCAACGATTTTATCTCCATCTTTTATTAGTGTTCTGGCTGTGGTGGGCAGTCATCTAAGTCTTTTGATGTCATTCCAAAAACTTATTGGACTGTCCTCCCTGTCCAGCCTACTGATTATGTCATTCAAGATTTCCTTCTGTTTCTCTGTGATTGTGTGTTTTATTTCCTCGCTTAGTTGTCTCATTCTGGCTGTCCTTTCCCGATTTGGACCTACCTTGCCTATTTCTTTAAAGATTCCCCTATGTTCCCGAGCGAAATCCCTCATCTCGTTCGTCCACCAAGGTTGTGGGAGCATTTTATAGGAGATCATGGAGACGTATCTCTCGTCGGCTTGAATGAGGAGATTAGTGATGGAGTTTATCTCCTTATCTACCTCCTCGAGATTGGTGTCTTCCAGGTCAGCTGGTTGATATTCACTGAGTATCTCTCTATATAGCACCCAGTTAGCTTTCGCATAACTCTTCCTAAGTGAGACGGGCTTGAGTATTGGTGCAAGCGAGATTGTTGTAAGGATCGGGATACGGTCGCCAGTACCACAGTCCTGGGCTCTTTGCTAATGTTAAAGGGGAAGTTACGGCTCGCCAACACTATGTTCGGTTTGGTTGCCGAACGTTACGTTAAGTAAGTCGGGAAATCCGGTCCTACTCTCTTGAGTCTGTATCTTTCGAAGAGTAGTTCCAGATTCCTTCCCTTTTGGTTGGAGTTACCGTAACCAGGCGCTGCGCAACTGGCGTTTAGGTCTCTACCTAGCAACGCGATTTTTCCTCGCCCAAAGATGTTGAAAAAATTTAGAATCGGCAGGTACTTTCGGCAGGGCGGCTGATAGGCCTCCCACCAGGGTTGGGATTTCAACAGCCACGAATGATTGTTATAAGTCCGGAAGTGTTTTGTATGTTATGTTTTTTCGGATCGCGATGACTGCGCCGTCGTATCGTTCTTGTGTATGTTTTTTTGCGATCACAGTGTAATTTGGTATTTTTGTTGTGGTAGTTTCTGTGTTTACACTGGGTTCGGATATGAGGATCAGGTCGGGATCCACTGTACGGAATATTTTTCCGTAGTGAATGGATTTCCCTTCTCATCCTTTAGTGTTTAGTGAGAGTATTTTTAGCGTGTTGTTTGTGTTTTCCATGTTTTGTTTGCTTAGTGTTCTTTTAGTCTATGTGAGTGTGTGTGTTTTTTAGTTCTTATCCCGTCTCTTTTTTCCATTTCTTATTTTTTCATACTCTGCTTCATCTACTGATGCCTCTTTCGCCTGCGCATCATAGGCCCACTTTAATTGGCCGGTCTTTACCCCTTCAACAATCTCCCTAATGGTGGGGTTGTCTGGGAATGGGGTCTGATCGGTCTGAGCCTTTCCCCTGCTACTACTCCTCAACCTCTTGCTTTCTTTTGGGGGTTGGATATGCTCTTTTTCGTCTTCAGAGGAGGGTGCGGAGTTTGAGAGGTTACTCTCAGCTTGCTTAATTCTCCTTGCTGTTTTTTTCCCCTGTATTTCTCGTTTTCTTTTGGCCTCTATTCTTGGGTCCCTATTTTTGGATTTTTGAGTGGCTTAGGTTGTCTCCTGGTCTTCATTTAGTTACACTCTATCTTCACTTGGTGGGAACGGCGTCGCTGGGGCTTCGAAAAAATTATTTCAGCCGTGTTTATGTGTAAACCTTTGGAGCATTAGTAACATTTTAAATCTATCATGGCGCTGATTGGACAATCATTACCGTGTTTATGTCTAAAAGCTGAATGGCCAATTTTTCAACACTAAGGTTGTTTTTCCAAAAATGAACGTAATAATGACTATTGAATGTATATCAATCCTGATTGGTTGAATTGTTGTAGTGTTAAGTGTAGATGAAATAACTATTTATATAGGTGTATTTTTGTCAACGAAAAACTGCCCGACAAAGGAACAAATCTGCGCGGCATGCTCAAAATCTGGCCACGGCTGGAGAGACTGCCACGAAGAACAACTCAAATGTGTGAACTGCGGAGGAGAGCATCGGGCACTGGCTATGAGATGCCCTCTACGCAAAGAAGCCATAAGGAAAAAACGAGAAACGTTAAAATCACAAAAGGAGGAAAAGGCCCGAGCAAGCTCCTACGCAACCGCGGCATCTGCTCCAAGCAACGTCACACCAGCAACCGATAGAGCAACTCCGAAGCTAATCCTGCCGGCCGAAAGCAAGGAGATCATGACAATGGTCATAGTGGCCCACCTGGCCAACCTTGCGCGACCCGGCTGCTTCTCAGAGGAGCTTAACACCATGCTACAGCACAACGGAATGAAGAAAAAGTTGTGGTTTCCACCTAATCCAGCATCTCAAGACGTGTTGAATATCAGGTTCGCTGATGACACACAATCTCAGACTGCCGACAAAACCACAAAACAAAAAGTAGATGAGAAACAACCAGTAAACAACCAAGAAGACGGGAACCAGGAACATAATAAGGACGAAAACGTTGTAAACACAAAAAATAACCCTAAGGAGAAGAGAACAAAGAAGAAGAGGAACAACACACCCGCAGCAAGACAAATAGAAGAGGAGAAGCATGAAGGAGAATCCGAAGACGACGACTCTTACCCCGGAGTTCCCCTGACCGAAAAAGTTGATGTCCTGGAAAGAGGACATTTTTTCGACGGGGAAAAATTACAGCTAAAGATTTTTGGGACTACTGGATGTTGACCTGAAAAATGCAATCAAACTCAGTTAGTGACAGGCATACGAAATGGCGAGTACAAGTGGACCTTTGAGGGGCCGTGGTCCCCAAAGGAAATGGAGAGCCTTCTGTGCAGCGGTACGATGTTCATTCCGAAGACCAGTCTACATACAGTTAACGCGGCCACCTATAAAAATATAAAGTGCGGGATGATGACCTCATCAATTAGCTAACAGTGAAAAAGTGTCAAGTGTTAAACAAATAATAAAGCAAAAATGATAAAAGTGATAAAATAAATAAACGTATAGGTACAGTGTCAAATAATTAAGCGACAACCAAATAAGCAAGTGTTTAAATACGTCACGTAAGTGAACGTAAACTCTACGCAAGTTCCAGTGTTTATGAGAAGTAATAAAATTAAAACGTAGCAAACATTGAAAAAACAAAGTAAGCTGAAAGCATAATTCGGTAAATCATAAAAACATAATGAGTATAGTATCAATAATAAAGTAATGTTAAAACTGTCAGTGTAAGCCAAATGATGAAACAAGTGAAAATAGTTCATACGCCAATATTAATGTAAATAAGAAATAACAGTGTAAATAATTATGTAGAAAAATCCAAATGATGAAACAAGTGCAAATAATTCATACACCAATATTAATGTAAATAATAAATAACAGTGTAAATAATTATGTAGAATTGTCAGTGTAACCCAAATGATGAAATTAGATAGAAGTAAAACCCAAACAAACAAAAAACTTAAACGAGTAAGTCTTAAATCGATAGACCAATATTAATATAAATAATAATGTAAATAAATCTACCTATTGGTAGGTACAACTTAAACGTAAATGTAGTAAATTAACAAAAAGCTGAGCTCCTGCGTTGTATTTCTCCAGGAGAAACCTCTTTTGTATCTTTGCCTTCGACTAAATCTTTCCTCTCCTCGGCTAAAAAAATTTTTTATCTCTTTCAACACTTTTTACTATATATTTTTTTACATTGTATAAATTTATAAATTTATATATTTATCTAAATGTATAAAATACTTGTACTCTTTCGAATAAATATATCATCGCGTAAAAGATATGGCCTTGGTACGCTCAGTCCTAGTGTACCCGGCCGTGATCACGCAGATGGCAAGCTGCACATCTCTCAGAATGATGCAGAGGGTGCAGAATAAAGCCACTCTGCTGATCACTGGCACGCAAAGGATCGACCGTATTCGGCAATCGGTTCTACACCAAAGAATCGGACTAAAGCCGATCAATACGGAGATCCAAAGTCTAGGGAGAAAGACTTGGAATGAAATAGACCGAGTGATACTCCCGACTATGAACTTTAACCTGAATATACGTGCAAACCGAAGACGCGCAATAGGTAGAACGGCTCTGTTCCCTAGCAGTAAAACCTGCGTGAGAGAAGTGGTGCTACCTATGTACACGTAGTAGTAGTACACTACTCTGATGTAATAGTGACAGCAAAAATTCAATAATCATAAACAAATAAAAAAGAGGCGAAGTGCCCACACTAAAGAACCCCCCCAAATATAAATATAGTACAAATTAAAAACTTAACTAACTTTAAATATAAAAGAGGCGAAGTGCCCAAACCAAATGATTGTAAAAATAATTAAAATTTTAGAACAAAAAGAGGCGAAGTGCCCAATTCTCAATTGAAAATAAAATCATAACAACTAAAAAACGATAAAAAGAGGCGAAGTGCCCAAATAAAAGAGACAGACTAAAACTCAAAACTTATGAGATTCAGCCTAAGAGACACCTTTGAAAGGCTCGAATGCTTCGACGGAAAATAAAACTAATCAAATACATATAGATATATATATTATAATGGAGGAAACTTGCTGTCAACGACAGTCGGCAACTTTAATGACGGAGGAAATTTTAACATTAAAAAATAGAAATAAGAATAATGCTAGTGATGCCCTAACACCAGGGCAAACTAGAAATCATTTCCACAACTTTATATACCTACCACACAATTTCATCACTTTAACCTAATTTGAATTTGAATTTGAATTTGTAAAAGATAGTTGAATGTTCAGAATTCTTGGCAGAAATACCTCGGAATATTCATTTCACTACCTGGAAAAGGAGGAAAAGTTTTGGAAACATTTTTTGCCTACGCCTCCGAAAATCTGGTTTCTAATTTTAGAACCAGAATTCACATAAGAGAGTACTATACTGGTGTCACTCATATTCCTCATCAATCACTACTAATCATCTTTCCTTTTACAGCAGGCCCACTTAGGCAGATGACTGCTTAAGTCCTCGGCCTTCCCCCCTAAGTAAACTGCCGTCACATGTGAAAGGGGATTGCCATTCATGTTTCGTCCCAACTATGCCAGGCAGTTGCATGGCCATAAATGGGGGCATTGGAGAAAGCTGGTTTGAGGGATAGCCCACAGCTGATAGCAATGTCAGAAACTCTTCTGGATAAAGGACGAACTGCTACCTCCGCTGCTCATCCCAGGGCCATAGAGGAACACACAACCGTCTATATGGCATGTTGGGATGCGGTCACGATTAAAACACCCTCGGGGGGAAGGCAGTATTGTCAATATGTCCGCCATACAATCACACCCCTGAGAGGATCCGTCCCAGATTCATCTCATCCATCGTTATTATTCATCTAAAAGGCAATTTCCATTTACCTCCAGGCGGCTGGTAAGCCGCCAAGGAAAAATAAAAATCATAAAAACGTAAAATATATACACACACACACACACGTAAAATTGAGGCCGTGTAACCAACCTCCAGTCAGAGGGGCTTCAATTTCACCAAAATAGCGTCCCACTGGAGACAATAGGTGGACAACCTAATCCGGACCATGGCAAAGTGTTCGAGACGGACTTCGGTAAGCTGAGCGTGGCTATCCCCAGACTAATCGACACCCCAGCCGGTTACTCGCAATCTGCAAGAAAGAGGCAGATGTGGAGACACTGACGAAGGAAGAGGGATAACGGGTGCTAAACGAGATAAACCCCCAGCCCAGCACTCTCCCTCAGATCCAGGCACATCGCAACGTGGTGTGCAGACAGCTCGACCCCTGGATCGGTCAACACAATAAAGAAGAGATCAAGGATGAAGTTAACAGAAACCAGTCGTGGGTCAACGTGGTGGAAGTAGTGAAGTTCCGTAATAAACGGGACAACACTGAACATTAACATGTATTCAAACCATATTTAGCGAAACACAGATGACCCAAAAGGCCAAAGAAAGAGGATTATTACTCTTCAACACTAAAATCAGTGGAGACCAAATAGAGCAGGAAGAGTTCACCTCCATCTAGGTATGCTTCCGGTGCTTCAAGGTGGAACACCGAACAACAAAGGATTATAAGGAACAAAGCATCACGTGTTCTAGATGCAGTGGAAAAGGCCACGGATGGCGAGAATGCACGGCAGCAACGGAAAGGTGCCCAAACTGCGGACTAAATCACGGCGCGATGGCCATGTCCTATCCCCAAAAGAAAGAAATCATAAGGAAAAAGAAAGCTGAGGAAACGAAAAGGAATACTACCTCCTACGCCCAAGCAACAAGAACAGCCCCAACAAAAATGACAGAAAAAAAGCAGCCGAAGACTTATCTCAAACTGGAGAATGAAAATTCGACAAAGATTCTTACGTGCATATTATTTGCGCACGTAAATAATCTTACGAACCAAGGATCGTTTGCAAAGACACTAACTCTCATGCAGAAAAAGAACGGCATGTCTAAGATGTGATTTCAGAACGACCCACCATCGGGAGACGTGTTGCAGCTACAATTCCTGCCAAAGGGTGCACCAGAGGCACCGGCGACTCCATTTTTACCAAAGGAAAGACCATCAAAGTCTGAAAAAAAAGCGTAGGGCCACGACTGGAAAAATAAATACAACTAGGACAGACCCAAGATTGGAGGCACAAAGGCATCGTGAGAATAAGGAGAGTAAAGCGGCGAGAAGAATCAAGGAAGCAGATGGCAAACTTGCTAGCTCATCGTCCTCAGAATCTCAAGCTGATGAGGCCAAAAAAAAGGGTGACCAAGAGCCCTGTAAGCTCAAGAAGTAGGTCGAAGACCTCGAAACGTACTTACAAATACGATGGAGAGAAGATCGACCACAAAATAACGAATGAGCAGACCCCATATCCCGAGAAGCTCTCCCCCAAGGAGATATATCAGGGTATCCGGCAAAAAAATAATCAAATGGACCTACCTACTAAGCACCAGAATGAGAATCAGATATTGAGAAAGCGATGCATGAAGGCACTGTAAAATTGCACAAAGACTCCTGCATCACCCTACGTGATGCAAAAAACAAGAAGATAAGAAACGGCAAAACCCACAACACTTAAGTCTCACCAAAAAAACAAAAACACAAGAACAAGAAAACATGGAGAACATAAACAACGCTCTAAAAATACTCACACTGAATGTGAATAGATGGAAGGGAAAGTTCATTACACGGTAATACAAAAGAATCATACACAAGGAAGATATGATGGCGCAGCCATCGCTATCAGAAAAAAAAATAAAGTTCAAAACACTACCGGACTTAGACGAATCATTCGTGGATGTTGAGATCGCGACCTTGGTTGGAGGCCTAACGGTGGTGGCAGCCTACCAGCCGCCCAGGCGACAATACCTACAGATTAACAACTTTTTCACCCTCTTCGGGCACACAAGGCTAGCGTTGCTAGGCATGGACCTAAACGCCAGTTGCCGTGCATCTGGCTATAGGCGCGTCGACCAAAGGGGACGAAACCTGGAGTTACTATTTGAAAGAAATAGGCTCCGGAGAGTTGGACCGGACTTTACAACTTATCTAACACGATGCTCGGTGACAAAACCGGACATTGTGTTAGCAAGTCCAGAATTCCCCTTTAACATCGCCAACGCCCCAGGCCCAGTGGTCCCAAGCGATCATATCCCAATTATCACCACCATTTTGCTTGAGCCAATGCTCAAGCCCGTCACACTTAGGAAAAGTTACGCGAAATCTAACTGGGAGCAGTACAGAGAAATGCTCAGCACCTACCAGCCAGCTGACCTGGATCACGCAAATCTCAAGGAGATTGACAAGATCACTAATCTCCTCATTCAAGCTGACGAAAGGTGCGTCCCCAGAATCTCGTACAAAATGCCCCCACAACCTAGGTAGACGGACGGAATGAGGTAAATCGCCAGGCAACACAGGGACATCTACGAGGAAGTCGGTAGAACAGTCCCAAACCGGGAAAGGGTAGTCCGAATGAGACAGCTAAGCAAGGAACTGAAGAACATAATCCTTGAGAAACAGGAAAAAATCTGGGACGATATCATAGGCAAACTAGACAGGGAGAGAATAGCATCCGAAAACTTAGGGGATTGCCTCTCAGGCCCGGAATAAAAATGAAAGAAGGCGACTGAATCATAGAGGATCTGGATTCTCTCGAAAGGAGATTCAGGAGGAATTGGAAAGAGATCTTTGCAATATCACCTGAGGAGAACGACGATTTCGACCAAGACTTCGAAGACCAACTGCTCGAGGACTTCTGAGCGATGATACATAGGACCAACCCACACCCGCGAGTATCTAGAGAAAGAGAGCTGGTTAACCACGGGCACCTTATCACCATTGTAGAGACCATTAACACCATAAGGTTCTTCAAACAAAGGGCTCCCGGTTGGTCTGGGCTCGCTAAGAACAACCTAGTGAATGCCCCACAGCAAATTATTCAGGGCATGGTGAACACCATGAACACATTTCTGAATACAGGCTACCTACCTGACGGGTATAAAATGGCCAAAATCATCTTTATCCCGAAAGGAAATAAGCCCCCAGACCAAGTGGCTAACTATCGTCCAATCTCTCTCCTAGAAATACCCGGCAAGAACTTCGAGAAGATTATAGCCGACAGGCTACAGAATCAACTCGACGAGTTGGGAGCGCATAACCCACAACAACATGAGTTCCGACCAAAAAGAGGCACTGAAACGGCCCTGGCTCTCATAACAAAAAAGATCGCACACTGCCGAGCGAAGGGTCATTATGTAGACATCGTGATGAGGGACGTGCAGAAGGCCTTCGACAAGGTTTGGCTGAGAGGATTACAATACAAGATTCTATGTCTCCAGCTATACTCAGTCTTGGAAAGGATCCTTTGTGACTTCATCATGGACAGAAGGGCGCGTATCATGATTGAAGAGTACAAAGGACCAGAATTCGAGTTCAAAGCCGGGCGTTCCCCAGGGGACCTGCAATGCCTGAGTCCTCTGCCTTCCCTGGTCTTTACCATCAACCTCCCTACTCCAATACACAGGGACACGATGTATCTGCAGTACGCAGATGACGTCACGCAGATTGTCCCCAGTAGGGTTAGGAAAGCAAGGGATCAGGCGATCAACACTATTGCAGAGATCTCTAACATCAACCAATACGAGAGAAGGTGGAAACTCCGGACAAACAGGGAGAAATTTAAGATCTTCTCGCTGTGCCTCAAGTTGAGGTGGCCCAGTGTAATAGATGGTAGGAGATATGGCTACTACACCGAAGGCACCATGTTGGGCCTAAAAATCTTCGACTATGGATACTCGAGTCACTACAAGGAGGGGCAGAATATGGCGAAGAGAGAAATCTCTAAGCTACATAGGTCCAGAAATTTTAGCTCGGTGAGTATCAGGAAAATATACTTGATGTTTATCCGGGTTAAGCTCATCTACCCTGCAGTAGTGACTCAAACGGCCAGCAAGATCGCTATAAGGAGGCTCCAGCGAGTGCAGAACTCTGCATCCCTCTGCATAAATAAAACCAGACGAAGAGAGTATCTTCGGCAAAGGGACCTGCACCGCAGACAGCGTCTGGAGCCCATTAATGTCGCAACTCAGAAACTGGCCAAAAAGGTCTGGTCTACAATGGCTAATGATATCATCCCAGAACTAAGAAGAACTGGTGGCAGAATAAACATCCCTGCCAGATTGCGCGGAAAGGTCGCTCGAAACCGGCTTTTCCCAAGCACTAGACTCTGTTCCGAGGAAAAAACAATACCAATCTACACATAAACATAAACAACACAGAGTACGACATAAAAAAAAATACGAGACAGAAATTAAACTCACAATTAATATAGAACAAACAAATACAACATAAGAAAACACGAGGTTATACACTAAATTTGATCGCAAATAAAGGTTCGAAAGCTTAACAATACACGAAGACTAAGTAAACAAAAAGGGGAGACAAATACACAGAAGAAAATAAAGAAGAACGCACACAGAAACAAACACAAGTCAACATTAATAAAACTAAAAAGGAAAAAACCAGTAGTTAGAGTATACAAATGCCTGCGATGCCCCTCAAACTAAGGCAACCCTACCTTTCTTTTACCATCTATCTTCTAACACGATCTAAATCTTCCACTATTGAGTACACCAGGAAAGATAGTCAGAAGAGTCAGAAGAATTATTATTTAAGAATAAAAGTCATATTCCCTGTTTGCCATATTCGAAGCTTATTCCAGGAATTAAGAATCCATATATAATAATATATATTTTTCCTTCATCCCATAAGGAGGCGGTTAATCACTTAACCCAGCCTACAAAGCTAAAAGAGAGAGAGAATACTTTCCTCAGACCCTATAACTGGTGACTTCTCTTCGTCGAACGAAATACATGATAATTTAACAAAATGGATTCGCTAGGCGACGCATCAAGACATCAACAAGTTGCTCATTTTTTTCCACACCGGGAAGTGGAACTCGCGAACGTGATCTCCATCAAACCTCTTTGTTTTTAATGAAGCAGCAGTCGCAGGATAGTTCAAAATTGTAGAGGCGCAATTTCACATCTCGGGAATACAACGAGAAGAAACGAATTTTACCATATTCTGACTGCGTTACCTCCCGAGACGGTCGATCGTATCACAGCTGAAGTACTCTCGTCACAAAATTATTCGCTCCTTCGAACAGAAATCGTGGGACTTTTTGAGAGGACGAAACCAGAGCTCTTCGAGAAGTTAATCGCGTCTTCTCCGCAGACCGGACGACCTTCAGTGAACCTTAAAGAGCTATAGAAGACAGCTCTGACATTTGGAGTGGGGGAAGACTTAGTGAGACACAAGTTCATCCAGTCCTTACCTTCAAACATCGCCCACATCATCGCCACGCAAAAGGACTTAACTCTTGCCCAATTGGGTAAACTGACTGATGAACTCATGCCGTTTTACAAGGCACAGTGCTATAATATAAATTACAGTGAAACTAGTGATAATTGTGCTTTCCCCGATATAAGTGCTCCTAGTGTCACTCAGTCGGTAAATAATGTACAATTTAAAAAATCGCGTTCAGTGCCCGTCGGCGTATATCCTAGAGGTAATCAATCTAGGTCTGAGCATAATAATTATAATAGTGATAATAATTATTCAATAGGTGTACCGTTTGGGTTACGCCCCTTCCGTCGTAATAAAAAACCAGTGGTGTGCCGTTCAACCTTATACTTTGGGTCGAGTGCGAGGTACTGTAATAGTTGATTTAATCGGCCCGATTCATCCCCCCTGCAGCGAAGAACACTCTTACGTCCTCTCCTTTGTGGATTTTGCGACGCGATTCCCAGAAGCAATCCCGCTCAAGAGAATAGATAGTGTGACTTGTGCGGAAGCTCTCATGTCTATTTTCGACAGCGTCGGTATCCCAAAGGAGATCCTTTCGGACCGATCCGACAATTCACCTCAGAATTGATAGATCAGATCGGCAAGGTCTTAACCATCAAACCCCTGTTTACCTACCCGTATCACTGCGCCGCGAACGGGATCTGTGAGCAATTAAAGGGAACCTTAAAATCCGTGTTAAAGAAACTGTGCCAAGCTCAGCCCTCTAAATGGCATAGGGACTTGCCCGTGCCTCTCTTTGCCTGTAAGGAAATCCCTCATCGAACCCTGGGATTTGCCTCATTCGAGCTCCTATATGGGAGGAATGTACGAGGCCCCATGATCATCATGAATGAGCTGTTCGTGAACCCCCGGCTGCATGAAAAATTAAAGTCTTCCTATTCATATTTATTATATTTCCGCAATCGTCTAGAAGAGTGTGCGGGCATAGGGTATAAAAATGCCGATCTCAATCTCGAGAAGTACCGCACCTATTTTGACGTCAAGTCGAAAGAGAGACGATTTCGGCCAAGCGATGAAGTTTTGCTCCTTTTACTTACCGATACAAACAAGCTCCTTACTCAAGGGAAAGGCCCCTTCCCCGTCCTCGAAGCTCGTGGCCCCGTGGATTATCTAATTAAAACCCTCTCTGGAGATAAGCTGTTCCACGTGTACATGTACATTTCTTATTGTTAATTGTTGTATGGAGTTCACATTCGAAAGGAATTTGTGGCTGCTGTCCTATGTTATTGAGAGCCGTCATCCCGATCACACATTAAACTGTTGGTCACGATAATGAGTGCAACTCGGCGACAAAACTCATACACACGCTAGACATTCATTCGTATTGCAGAACAAGCGAATTCTTTGTTAACACATGGCTCTCCCTTACTTTAGGTAACGATTTATTGGTCATCAATGAACCACAACAAATAAATAGGTCGCAGTGCCTGAAACACTTGGGTATTCCGCTGGAATGAGAGGAACAAATGGGGCCATATCAAGGGAATGTCAGACAAAATAGGAGCCAGGGGAGAGAGTTCAAATACGGAAGGGCTCAAGAGACTTGATGAGAATGGGAGGAACAAAAGAAGTTGGGTGGGAAATACTTTGAAGAAAAAGGTGTATCGTTAGTATGAGTATTGGAAGTGTGTGCATATACGGTATTTAATTTTCATTCTATTTATAGTGAAATATTTCCCCATATGCATGTGCAATCCAATATCTTTATATAGGTGGATTACCCCTCAACTCTATGTTTGAAGTAAAGAACAATCACGTCTTTAGTGAAGTATTCCATTTTCATTTTCTGCATTTGTCATTCCCAAGGGGATAGGATACGACCACACCACCTGGATAAAATCGTCGAATAGGATTATCCAAATTGGATGTATGCCATGTGAGGTCAAATTGCTACAGAACTTCAACTTCCTAGCCATTTCATGGACCACCAGCACAGATAGTGCTATAAAATAGCCTCAGCATTCAACTGCTACCCATGTACTCTAATCTGGTCTCTCGGGACAGCCTGACAGAGACTGCGGTCCCACTTAATTGCGATAAGGTTGACGTGACCTACAAAAGAGGGTGTAATATCAAAGTTTGCCCCTTCAATTTTCCAAGAGGTCGGAGGGAGCAGAGATGACAGCTGCCCACCGGGAGCGAAAAACAACAACAATATTCTGCTCTCAGATTTGAGCTAAAATATTTGGAGTTTAGGAAACCACAAACAGGAAAGTTCTGATGTGTTTTAAATTGAAATTTCCTCAATATAGTTAAGACATTGATTAACAAGACCCCTAGTAATGAGGTGGTAATAAGGAAAAACCTGGCAATTAAAGAAATGTTTTCAAAGACTGTTGAACTCACGTGTTTAGGCAAATTATGTGATCCTTTGTCGGAGTTCATCAAAGTTATAGGAACCCTTTTAGTTAAGATGCTAACATTACGTGAGGCAACTCAGACTTGTTTCATGAGTTTTATAATGGTTTCTTTTTGTGTTAAGGGTTAAAGGATTTATCTATAATAGTCAAGGCTTTTATAATTACTTTTTAATTATTCGTGTTCCTCTCTTTTAATCCAATATTCATTCTTTCTTTCCTATTTTCAAACGGACCTTATATATCTATTGGAGAGCCGTGTTCATATTTTGAGTCCTAGAATAATTTTCCCCAAACCCTTTTACGACCTATCCAAATATATCCAATTTACATCCTATTATCTTGACACACTCCGTATTATAACACTCGTGAATTTTGGCATTATCAATAAACTTATTCTTTTGTTCTCTTTCCAAGTAATCCATCTTGGTTTTCATTATAAACGTGTGTAAATAGAATGACATCATCATCAAGTTAACTTTGTTTGTTTTTGAAAGAACCTCGCAAGTTCTAGCTGACGTCAGAGTTAAAATGAAAGTGCAATTCCGAAACGGAAAATAAATGATGAAAAAATCTTACTCGAAAGAGTAAAGAGAAAAACGGCTGGTAAATGGATGCTATTTTTTGACAATTTTTTCACTTTTCAACATTCTTTGTTATCAAAAATATGAATAAACGATCTAATATCGAAGGAAGCTTTGATAAAAACTGACCTCTTAGAAATGCCAACTACCAATGGGAAGTAATACTCGCGAAACAGCCGTGTTTGCATTTCAACCAAAGGTGGAGCGTCCATTAGGCCTGCCCGATGCAGTATGAATGTTGCAACACATTGCAACACTAACCGCATTCCATCACTGCCTACATTGCAATTTTCATTATTATTCCACTAGGTTGAGATGGGCTTTGAAGCGTTCCTCATCAGTTTAAGACAAGACTTAGAGTATTTTATTGAAGTTATTTTTATCATTCTTTTTTCATTCTTTATTTCTCACTTCATTAGCATTCATTCTTTTCGTCATATCCTATATTTTACATTCTTCTTTTTAGCCTACTCATTGAGTTGCTAACCTCGATATAGAGTACTAAATACTGTTCTTTCTTTTAAAGTTTCCGCAGTCTGTTTAGCGCATTAGTACTCATTCCCTATTTGATGGGCGCATTCAATGCTTTTTCGATAAAGGTACAACCGATCGTCTGGCTGGGCCAAACTGAGTGATGAAAGAATGACACGACCTCTGCCATACCACCATCCCAGCCCTTTCAAATGCTCAAAGAACAAAGCTGATTTGGGAGCGAACAAAACTTTGCCACTAAATTACTACAACTTTTCGGCTTTGATCTTAATTTCCACTTCCCACTCAGTTGTCGACCTCGATAATTACGCCTTAAATCATGTTTAACATCGTGTTTAACATCATTCCACAATGGTTATTATTTCGCAATTTCAACTAGATTGGATGGAAGTATGTTAAGTTTGGGCAGGCATGTTATTTACATGTTATTAATAGAACATGTCGATTAATTATGAAGAAATTGAAAATGGCTCTGCACAATGTGGGAATGAGGCTTTGTAAAGGTAAAATTTGAAACAAAGATAAAAAAGGATCGTATAAAAGAAGGTCAACAATAAGATGAACAGCAGCAAAAAGATAACCAAACTAGACATCGAATGACAGTAAATACATCTTCACTATTCTTTTTCTATTTATTAATCATTATATTACCATTATATTATTATTATCTGTTGAACTTACAATTTTTCGTATTAAATTTATAAGTCTTTAATAGGACCAGCAAAGATCCGCCCTCCTGGCGTTTCTGGCTAGGCCTGCGGCACTTGTTCACTTCGCTCACAACATTAAGAAAGTGTTTGAGAGAAAAAGTTTGTTCTATTTCACGACACATTCAAAATTGATGTGCAAGAAAAAAAATCATTTCACAACAATTTTTTAAAAATACATAGATGGAAACACACACGCTAAGATCATGATAATAAGATATGAACAAAAGGCTTAATTGTGTACGTTACATCTTCATAGATTTAATTATTATTATTATTAGTTTTATTTTATTCTTATTTTTGTTTTGTATTAGTATTAGTGTTATTAGTAGAGAAATATTTAAATATTTGCAATGAAATAATGAGCAGTTAATTTTCTTTTAATTGTGGTTTTTATCGATGTGGTTTCTGCCCCACTCAGCCACACCTCCTCCTTTCTCAGCCGGGCTTGGGACAGGCCTTGACAGTGAATTTGACTTTATAAAGTCCTACCCGCAAGGGGCTGGATGGTGTAACGGAGGTGATGCCCCTGCTACACCTAAAACCTGGAGGATCGGCGTGCCCTCCCCCCCCCACTGCCAGGTGAAACTCGTGTTCTGTCTCGGGTCATTATATACACTTTATTAAATCGCCCATTATCTTTTATATGCCTGTATAGACTGAACAATTATTTTCAAATACGTAGAAAACAATCCTCGTGATTCTTTTTTTTCTCCATATGAATTTGTTCTGATAGTCTTTTTGTTTTAGTCATTTTTAGGGGGCAAAACCTATTTCCTTCTTATAAAGAGTAACATTGAAAATTTATTTTAGAAATAACTTCGATAAAACTTTGGAATATACCAAAAAATAAAATTAAAAAAGCAGCCTTGCCCAAATTTGAATAAATCTTCTGAACTTCACCATTTGAAAACATTTCACAACATTCGATACTCATATTTATTTTTTCTGATCTTCACCATTTTGTTTTTCAAACTCTAAAGGAACTCTTAGA
The DNA here is from genome assembly GCA_963969495.1 of Ceratothoa steindachneri. Classification (NCBI taxonomy): domain Eukaryota; kingdom Metazoa; phylum Arthropoda; class Malacostraca; order Isopoda; family Cymothoidae; genus Ceratothoa; species Ceratothoa steindachneri. The sequence continues at coordinate 146,086,388 of OZ018329.1, forward strand.
ATGTTCAACTTGGGTAAAAACTTAAAATATACCTAAGTCATAACCGAACTAAGAGAGAAAATATCTGTTATTATTCAACCGCTAAAAGAATCCCGTTCTTAAAATATAGTGTTATGGATGAATATGAACTGGAAACTTTCTAAACATTTTATACTAAAATGACATTACCAAAGGCGGATATGCCGTAAGCCACAGACCGAATGTCTGCCTGCAAAGTGCAAGCTCCTCTTGTAGGGATGATTACTTCCTTAGGAGCCCTTCTCTCGACTGCATAATAGGGCTTAAGTCGCCTTAATAACGCTACAGTTTAATAATACTAGGCTAGATTAACAAACATAAATCATGCAAAAACCAAATAACAAAGATACCCACAAAAAAAAACAAATGAACAAGCATAAAAACAAAAAAAGCAAGAAGAAGAAGTAAACACGTTCCCGGAGGCCCACCTCCCTCCGGCGCAGGAACATCTGACATACAACAAAAAATGTCAAACAAAATGGAGTAGGCCAACCTCGTCCAAAAGGTCATATAGTCCAGAGGTCTGTGTACATGAACCTTTCCTGATTCCAAGGGACAGACGTTAGCGACTTTGCTCGTCCCGATACGAGGCGAGGTAACGTGCGTTAAATTACCAAGACGTTGAAATTTAACAAGAATGTGCCAAACAGTATGGGTAACAACGCAGTCGTGGCAATAAGGTCCGGATGAGCGCTGCATCAAATGGCAGTGCTTCCAGCTAATTTCTTAGAGGTAAACGCAAAGGGCTTAGGGTATGACTGAGAGAGGCGCCGGACTCGCGCGTACAAGAGCAAAATACACTGTACACAGCGCAGAGCAAGTGTCATATCCCCAGCATCGACAAGTAGGCTCTCAATGGCGGACATGTTGAAGGTAACGGTTGCAGTCGGAGACAATGTGTTGGATCGAGTCCACCTTTCGCAATACAGGATCGGCTGCGGGTGCACAAGACTCGCATCCGTAGTCAAGCTTCGAACGCACAAAGGATCAAAAGAAAAACAAGGCAGTAGCTCTATCAAAACTCCAGCTTCTGAACGTCCCAGAAAGAAGAATGTTCATGGCGCGGGTATAAGAGACCCTAAGACTGCGAATGTGAGCTTCCCAGGTGAGGCGTCGTTAGAAATCAAGAACAAGGAAACGGTGCGAATCTACCACTTCCAGGTGAACCATGTTTAGGAACCATATCGTGTCGGGGTGGAGCCGTGGTTGGCGACAAAAGTGCTCTATCTTAGTCTTTTCCAAGGAAAACTGAAACCTGTGCTCTTCGGCATAGCGAGAGAGGCGGTTCAATGCCTGTTGTAGTCGACCTGTAGGGAGGAGTGGCGAAGGTGCATCTATTGTTTTCCTGTATGAAAAAAATGTCGTAGTCTTAAAACTTTTTCCCATCACTAAATGATTCTGAAGAGGATTCTCTAAAACATAAAAATTGATACTATATTTCTCGTTTGTTAAGCAGTTTTCTTTTTAAATCCAGGAATAATGTGAAAGAAGCCAATAGCGTTGCTCTCAATTGAAAGAAGCCAGTGATTTTGCTTTCAATTGAATGAAGTCGTTGCTATTAATTTCACTTGAATGAAGCCAGTGATAATGCTTGTACTCTCTTCTTAAGAATCCTCCTCTGAATTTACATGTACTTCTATCGCCTGGAATTAGTAGAATATCGAACATGTGAACGCGCACTGGGTTCTCCGGAGCATCATGCTTGGTATCCCCCTGAATTATTCCGTTGACGAGAGACTTCTTTATTTCGATTCAGGAGAGGTTAGAAAGGAGCAAGCGATGATGATTTCTATCTTATTGGTCTGAGCTTTACTTGAATTTCTAAGTTTGTTTGCCTGATTTCTTAGACATCTCGTAGACTTTAAACTTTTCGAAAGCAGCCTATTGTTAATTGTTTTAAGTTTTATAAAATCTTTAATTTGATTCTTTTTGTGGAACCTCCAGTTTTTTGTGTTTATGTTCTAGTTTTTAAAAGGAATAATCAAAGGTTTTTAATTTTGTAAGTTATGTTTACTCGCTTTCGTCATAAACTTATGAGATCTTCAGAATATTTATTAATATTATTTAGTTTTCGCTGCGTGTAACCATCGAATGATTATTCACAACTGTACCTAATGTCGCGTATCATAACAATACTTATATCTCTTTCAATCGTCTTTGATTTTATGGTTGAGGTGCTTGCAACTTCCATCTGACATTCTCCTTTCTTAGCCCAAAATGCTTAACATTTCATTAGTGTATGAGAAAAGCTTAGATGAAACATAAAGCACATAATTTAGCGTTCCATTTATTTCTTTAAAAGAACTATAATAGGAAAATTGTAAGTTCAGCAGGATAAAATAGTATTAAAGCTGATATAGACCTTCTAAATATTTTATTTTTAATCAGAAAAATATGATCAAAGTCACTGAAGAACATCATCATCTACTATTTCTAAGAACACAACATAACTTATTAGTTATGTAGTGTTCTTAGTACTAGTAGATGATGATGTTCTTCAGTGACTTTCCTGTCTTGAGCCTCGTCAGCCACTAGTTAGTGAATGAAAATATGTATGTTTTAGACAACCGCTGGTGAAAGAGAGAAATGCAGACACATTTAAATCTCCTAACATTCATTACATGGGTTCCGATAGTACACAAACCAGTTAGATTATGCATTACAACCCCAAAATATGGGTAATTAGCTAATAGTAAACTCCCTTACATGTATAGGTGCATAAATTACTCTTTTCACTTTTTTCAAAATTTTCTGACAAAAGTAAGTTAACTATGATTTAATTATTTATGTTGTGGTGTGTTGCAAAGTAATCACATTTTTCATAACACGGTAAGTGGGAAAATTAATTATCGAGATTAAAGAATAATGTAGTAAAATGTTAATACAAATATTTTTTCGTGATATCGATGATTAAAAGTTACATAAATATATAAATTTAATTAATTTAAAAATTTTAAAATTGGGGGAAATTTGGCCCCCCTGTTTTAAACCAAAACCGTTTCAAAATGCTTCAACACTACTGCTTGAAATAACGCAATAGGGAAATTGGTTTCACTGAATTTAATCTATTTATTTGGCAAATGTCCCATCTAGTTTATTTATAACTAAATATACACCAAACACTCTATCCTTCCTTTAATAATAGTATATTAAGTTTTCAATCTGGACGAAATTACAAATAAATTGTGGCAAATTTACATTATAAAAAATATTATAGTTATTTTATTTGCGTCTAAGTGGCAAACAATAAGAATTGGGAAGGTCTTGAGATTCTGCGTATAGTAAATCCAATCGAGTTTTAATGAAGTCCGTATATAGGCATAGAAGCTTATTATAAGCCTGGTGCAAACATCTTCACAATACCGGGCTGAAATAGCCTTTTTGGTGGCTTCTCTTCTTAAAATACAGGGTGCTTTAAAAGTTATGCAAATGTGTTCGCCATCTTTCTTCGTAATAAGAACTCCAACTTCTATTCCATCTTCTCCAAATTAATTTTCTTTAGGCAATTCAACGTTGTAAATGTAGAAAGAATTAGGTGTTATCCCTGTAGTTTCGCTGTTTCCATTAGTTGTATTAGTGCAGGGTACAGCAAACGCCGGCTATTATTTTTGCTTTCTTAGACAGCCTAATGTGCTCATACTTCTCTTTTTGTCTTCCTTTCTTCGTTTGTTTCTTTGTACTCATATCTGATTTTTCGAACTATAATTTGAACTAAATTTCAAGAAGTAAAAATACAAACTCAAGATTTTAAGTAGACTATTTAGTCTTGCCATTTCTAACTTCTTATAAAAAGAGAATAATTAGAGCGCCATTTGGTTTTCTGCAATGTGGAACCCTAAATGTTTTATAGTGCCATATGTAAAATGACACTTACTGGGGCCTAACATAAGTCCGTGCTCACGGAGCCTACTTAAAAGGGATTGGAGGGAGATCAAGTGTTGATCCCAGGTGTGGGTGGCAACGTAACCGTTGTAAAAATAAATGGACACGCCATGCAGACCATTCGGGATTCGACGCATCATAAAATTATAATTACTGTATCAGTAATTAGTCCGAATAGGAGACGACGAAACTGCATAAGTCCTTTTTCAGTGGAAAACGCCGTATATTTTCGAGCGCTTTGCTCAAGGGAATTTGATAATATGATCTACAAAGGTCTATTTCGGAAATGAATTTAGCCTCTTCAAATAAGTGTAAATTTTGGTCTATGAGGGGAATAGGTTCGGCATCGTAAACGGTCACCGCATTAAGCTTCAGAAAATCGACGCACATACGGAAAGACTGGTCGGGTTTCCGAATTATGACGATGGGGGAACAGTAGGTGAAGTTGGATGGTTCAATGATCCTCAATTTTAAAAGATTTTCCACTTCGGTGTAACAGCATGGAATAAATGATTTGGTAAGGGATAGGGCTTTAAACAGATGGGTTCCTGGGTTATGAGCGTGATTGTGTGCTTAAAGTGGGTTGAACAGCCGGTTTTTGTAGGAAACTACGTCCGAAAATTTGATCAACAATCGTACCAATTGGAACTTCTAAAAGGGTACGAGTTGGGGGTCCATATCTAGCTCAAAGGCGGAATCTTCTGGGAGGCCTGGTAATGAGGGGATAGGATAATCATTATCTTGGTCAACGCACACAACCTGAAGTGCGTTAAGGGGGTCGTAAGGATAAGAAGCTTCCATAGCTGTCTCCTCAACAAGGGCAACTATATTGTTTATACAGGCGCGGCGGTGATACCGCATTAACATGTTCACGTGGAACAGCTTATCTCTAGAGTAGGTTCTAATTAGATAATCCACGGGGCCACGAGCTTCGAGGACGGGGAAGGAGCCTTTCCCTTAAGTAAGGAGCTTGTTTGTATCGGTGGGTAAAAGGAGCAAAACTTCATCGCCAAGCTGAAATCGTCTCTATTTCGACTTGACGTCAAAATAGGTGCGGTACTTCTAGAGATTGAGATCGGTATTTTTATACGCTATGCCCGCACACTCTTCTAGACGATTGCAGAAATATAATAACTATGAATAGATAGACTTTAATTCTTTATGCAGCCGGGGTCGCGAACAGCTCGTACATTCCTCCCATATAGGAGCTCGAATTGGGGCGAATCCCATGGTTCAATGAGTGTTTTCCCTACAGGCAAAAAGAGCCACGGGCAAGTACCTATGCTATTCCCGGGGCAGAGCTTTGCACAGTTTCTTTAACACAGATTTCAAGGTTCCCTTTAATTTCTCGCAGATCCCGTTCGCGGTGGAAAGGATCTACTTCGGGATACCGACGCTGGCGAAAATAGACATGAGGGCTTCCACACAAATCACACTATCTATTCTCTTGAGGGGCACTGCTTCTGGGAATCGCGTCGCAAAATCCCTAAGGGTGAGGACGTAAGTGTTCTTCGCTTGAGGGGGGATGAATCGGGCCGTTCAGATCAACGGTCACTCTGAAATAAGGCTCAGAGATTATCAGGGTCTTCTGGAGTGGGCCTGGTTGTATACGCCCTTTGGCCAGAGTCTTCTGTCAAACATCGCAAGACTTACAGAACTCGGCAACTTCTTTAGCTGAGCCAGGCGAAAAGAAATATCAGAATATCCTTTGAGCCGTTTTATTATGACTGAAATGTCCAGCCAATAGACCACCATGGGCTAGTTTGAGGATTTGGTGACGTAATCACGGGGAATACACAAAGTATGAGCAGCAGGGCTACTCCCATCATAAAATGCATGGTACAGTAGGCCTTCATTAATGAGTTAAGATAAGAAACCTTCTTTTGTCCGCGGGCAGAGTTCTTTTCCTGACTCTTCGCTTTTTTACAAAAAAGAAGTAGAGTTGCGCACTCTTTCTAGGCTTGTACAAATGCCTCGCCATGCAGAGCAAGGAATTCCAGGTCATCGGGGGCTCCTAAGGAAACGGAGGCCTTGGGATTCCTATGCGCCTGGGCCCGGGCAATTTCGAGCTGAGTCACCTGAGTAGGGGTTATTTGGAGCTTTGGCCGATCAACACGGCACAAAATTTGATCATGGCCGCTACTAATTCGGCCCATTCAGTAAATTATTAGCACTTTAGGTAGCATCTGACGAGAAGGAAACGGGTTGATCATCTAAGGTAGTCGTGGACCACCGTGTATTTCTCATGGTCAGGACCTATTGGGGAAAGCAGTTCGTCTGACACCACAATACAGGTGCAACCAGTGTCCCTTACTAACATAGACCCCCTGCATCCATTTATGGATCCATTCTAATTCACTGTGGGGAGTTCTTATTGAATAGGAAGTTCACCTGGTGTCCTGGATGAGTATCCGTAGAGAGATTTGCGGGGCTTCCTGGCGAGAGGGAAGGGAAGTTGGTGTAGCGCTAATTTGGTGAACTTTAAGATTAGTAGCCGATCGGAATTGAGAATTAAGAGGGCAGGATGGTTTGTGAAAAGCCCTCAGTGCCACAAGCGAAACACACAATGGGTCTTCAAGGGTATGCCGACGAAGGGGGAGACGTAATGAGGGTCTTGATATCCCTCGGATCAGACGGGGGACGGTTCTTCGGTTTAGGGGGATCCAGGGATCTTCACATAACTGGAGGTGTTTTTAGGGGGAACCGGAAGTTATTAGTCTTACTTCAGGGGAAAGGATGATATGTTTTCTTGGGGTCCTTTGGGTAGAGGTTGTTACTGGCCGCGTAAACATCCGCCTCTTCAAAGCATTCTTTGAAAGTAGTGCGTCGCCTATCTTTCACGAATGCGCGGATTTCCGTGGGTGGCGCAGCCAACAACTGATCCCTCAGGAAGTAATCAACGAGGAACTCATATTTGCAGGTAACCTGGGCGGACACTAACCATAAATTTAAGTTCCTTTTCAGGATGAAGCCAAACTGACGGAATGTCTGTCGGGCTGAATTTTCCAGTGGCGGAACTTCGACCGGTAAAAGTCGGGGTTCATATCAACTGCAGATATGAGTTCCGATATATATATATATATATATATATATATATATATATATATATATATATAGTTACTATATGTACATATATATGTCGAGAAATATGGGTGTACAACCTAGTCTGTGGGTTCGTACACGTATAAATAGGCGGCCTAAAGCTGAGAAGCTGCGCGTGAATGAAGAGTGGGGAAGTAGGCCTCGCTCTAGTTCAATAGGAGGCTAAAACAAAAGGGGGCATAAGCGAGTGCGTTAGGTTGGCTTTAAAGGGTTCGTAAAATGCCAGGATCCATTCAAGGTTATTTAAAGAGACTACCCAAACGTAAATGATTTAATTACACAAAAAAAAGTTAATCACAAAATATATACACAGGTCAAGATTTAGGTATTATGCAATTGCAATGCACAGATCGGACATGGACTAATGCAATAGGGAAATGAAATGAGACTCGGTAATTAACAAATTATGGACAGCAGAGAATAACCCCCAGGAGGATTTAAAAAATGGGCGGAAGGACCTTTACCGTGCGGACTAGCTTCGTAGGAGGTGGTGATGGAACCAAGACTCAGAATGCACCTGATGACATCTTGCAGCACGGCGAAACGATCTTGCAATGGGAGTCGATTACCTCAAGGAAGAGCGAGGTGAGATTGGAGCAAGATGAATTACTCGTGTGCGGAGTAGCGAGATACATTTAGGCTTGAAGAAGTGCACTCAGATGGGGTGACGTACTTTCGTGAATGGGATGAAAGGAGTATGTTGCACGAGCTCTTCGAATAAACTGCTTCACGAACTTGCCTATAGAGGATGGTCAAAAGTTCACGGTGGTGATCTAGCCGACGAATTCTTCAAACTTTAGGGCCCCCACTCGAGACGAAAGGGGGGCGTATCTTCGAGGGACGTGGGCTGTACCCTCTGTTGAGTAAAGAGGGATCTTAAGTATATATATATACTCAGCCGGCTACGTCGCTAAAAGGTCTCCGGACACTGCTCCTGCATCAAGGGAAATCCTGGCGCCAAATGGATTAGCTCTCTTTCAGATAAGGGTTTGAAAAGATGCTCGTCCGGCGCCAATTCTGGCCTCGAGGCATGTAGTTAACTTGAGGCTCCTGTCTGACGAGGGATTAATTTATTCGCGGTTCATGGGATGGGGGGAAAATTGGCTGATTTAGGCAAATACAGGTAGCGTGTCTCACCGGCTTCCATGTGAAAATCTTCGTTATTGTCCTTCCTTAGGATTTTGTTTGAGACTACGCGGTCCCTGCTCGAAAAAGGGGTAGGGGTTCAAGGAAGTCCTCCGAGGTCGTCCTCCTACAATGATATTGAAGATGATAAAGTCTTTCATTGATAATTTTTAATACTTATTTTACTCATGCTTTCCTTTTGTATAATGAATGAATAAGCCAACTTCTTTTTAGAAAACTATATACAAAATCTTTTTTACTTCATCAAAAATGATGTTTATTTTTCCTGCAAAACGAAAGAGGATCTACCAAAATAAGCCAACCTCTTCACCTTTTCATCTTTACCCAACCCCTCATCGAGTGAAGGTGTCGCCGGTCAAATTTTACTCGTATCTTATTCTGTTCCAAATAGTGTGTCTAATGAAGAAGATGACGTTTGTAACAATACCTACGGTGTGATTACACTGAGCTCTGATAATGAACAGGTAGTACTAGAAGGTGAGCATTCAAATATACAAGATAGATCATGTAACAACACCATTCTTTTTTTTGGAGGGAGAAGTAAATGAACTGTTTAGAACTTCGTACCTTCATACGCAATAAAATCCTTTACAGCAAAGAGAAAATCATTCTCGTGGAAAAATTATACCCTTGAAAGAAAAAAGAAATGGAAACCTTCATTTTCTACTGAATAATTGTGGATAAACCAGAAGAAGCTCGTTGTCGTAAAATGGACTCTCGAAGATATACCATATATGACTATTCGTTGAGGGAATTATTCATTTATATTTAGAGTGCGTGGTGTCTGGGTTGACCGATATTATTTATCTTCAATATGCTTAAGAAGTGGAACTTAGCTCAAGGATAATAATATGGCTATCATTAATAAAATAGAGTTTTATTAATAAAAACTATCAACAACACACAAAACGGAAAATATTGACATTAACAGAGAATGGAAAGGATCGTGGGAAATCTAGCTAATCCGAGGATTAAGATTTGGAAGAGATTTAAAAAGGTAAAACAAATAAAAATTAAAACGATGGGATGGTTCGCTAAACCATTTAAAGCACAGGATAGGGTTAACAAAAGGGTTAAACACTCAAAGGTAACGCTCAGCTTACGTAATTGCACGTGTTGTGCAGAGGAAGGCGACGTGAAGGAATCTTCGGTCCGCTGGCGAGTTCCAGCCAAAGGGGGGGGGGGGAATTAAATGATCCTGACATGGCGTCTTGGGAATGAGAACCGTTTCTTGGCGAACGGGCTTGAAGAACAATGGCTGTTCTACGTTGTTCTCTTCTGAACAACAGGGGGGGTGAGAACCGTCTCTTGTCTACGGGCTCAAAGAACAATGGCTGTTCTAAAGTTGTTCTTTTCTGAACAACAGGGGGGCAAGGGTGAGAACCGTTTCTTGTCAACGGGCTCAAAGAACAATGGCTGTTCTAATGTTGTTCTCATTCTGAACAAAGGGGGGAAGGGTGAGAACCGTTTCTTGTCAACGGGCTCAAAGAACAATGGCTGTTCTAACGTTGTTCTCTTTCTTAACAACAGGGGAAGCCTTGTGGACTTGGCGTCTTGAAGGCTCGAACCTTGGCACTCAGGGGATATTGTCCTCTTCTGGACAATGATGGTAGATCTCGAGGTAGAAGGCCCTTGGTGCACAAGGTAAGACTGGGTCGTAGTGATGTCTCGCGAAGAAAATCTGGATCTCGAATCTGCTCTTAGTGGTAAAGTTTCCATATAAATAGTCGAGACATCCCCTTGGCGTATGGGACAATGGAGTGGGAGTTTCGAGGGAATGCACAGCCGCACCTGAGAACAATACCTTATCTGCCCATAAGCCTAACTCAAACTGGCGTGATCGGCGCATGGGGCGAACGGGGGAAGGGGGTAATGATAAACCTCCTTGGTTCAATATTGACTCAGGTGGTGGCGATAATGCGCCCGGCTTCAAGGTGAAGATGCACGTGAGGAGCATCGTGTTTCTAAACAACATGTGATAACGGTTGAAATTAAGCGGCCTCAAACCGTTCTATCACACCCCTCCATTCCGGGGGGAAGTTGTCACTTCGAAAAAAAAGAGAGAAGGGACAACGATAGAGCTCCGTTGTGAGGAACTCGTTTTCTTGTACCGACCGTACCTTCATGCACCTAACTAGTATTACCTCAATACATATGATTATTTTGATCTTTTGATTATAGGGGAAACTAACCTTTAATACAAACTTAATCAATAAAAGGGGCATGGAGCAATGAAATTATATAAAATTGGTACATATAGGAAAAAATAATTTATACGTAATTAAATGGGTACAAATATATATACATACAAAAAAAAATAGACATTGAGCGTTACAAAATTCAGACATATACATATATTAACTAGTTCTATTACAAGAGAATCTAATTTAAGTCGTACAAGACGGTATATACATACATGGAGATCCTAATCCTTCGAATACAATTAATCTACGCTATTTGATAACGCATTCCTACTGAGTGCGTCAGCAACCTGGTTATCGGAACCTTTTATATAATTTATTTTAAATTGATACTCTTGCAAGAGTAAACTCTAGCGCATAATTCGGCCGTTGGAGTGTCGTACATTCCGAATATAGGCTAACGGGCGGTGGTCGGTTCCTATCTGAAATTCTTTTCCTATCAAGTACATTTTAAATTTGTCTATAACCCAGATAATTGATAGAGCTTCCTTCCCTATAGTGGCATATATCTTTTCGCGTGGTAATAATTGGCGACTAGCATATGCAACTGGATGACTCGTTCCGTCATCCTCATATTGAAGGAGTACACCTCCAATGCCCTCGTTGCTCGCGTCGGTCTTAATCCCAAAGGATTTTTCCGGGTTGGGCAATTTTTAAATGGGGGCAGAAATGAGCTTACTCTTGAGCTGATTAAAATGGGAAACAGCGACATCATTCCAATGTAAACGATCGGGGAAATTCTTTTTTAAAAGGGAGCTGAGGGGCGCCGAAAGTGCAGCGAAATTCGGGACAAATCGCCGATAGTAAGAAGCTGATCCTAGGAACGATCTTAATTGCTTCTTTGTAATCGGGAGGGGCATGTGGGCGATTGCCTTAATCTTGTCCTCTTGGGGACTTAACTGGCTTTGTGCTATTTTGAAACCCAAGTATTTTATGGTTTCGTGGGCAAAATGGCATTTGCTGGGGCGAATGGTGAGGCCATTTTCGCGCAGTCGCTCGAAGAGAGCTAATAGGGTGGTTAAATGGTGACTCCATTTGCGAGTAGCGACGTAGACATTATCGAAGTAAAAGGATACATTTGGAAGTCCATCTAACAACCTTCTCATGGGACGGTTATAGTTGCTACAAGCAGTGACGAGGCCAAAAGGAAGCCGCTTGAATTGCATAAGGCCTTTCTCCGTTGCAAAGGCGGTATATGCTTTCACCTCGGGCCGGAGGGGGATTTGATAACACGCCTTGCACAAATTGAGTTCTGAGATGAACTTGGCGTTTTCAAAAAGGTGGAGGTTTTGGTCTACCAACGGGATGGGCTCGGCGTCGAACACAGTTACCGAGTTTAACTTCCGGAAGTCGATACACATCCGATAAGAGCCATCAGGTTTCTTGACCATGACGATTGGGGAACAATAACTAGAGGTGGAAGGTTCTATTATGTCTAAACTAATTAAATTATCAACTTCGGCTTTAAAGGCTTGGCGTAAATAAATTGGCATGGGATAGGGTTTTGAACGGACGGGTTATAAGGTTGTTAATTTAATATCATGCTCGAAACTAGTAGCGCATCCAGGCTTCTCTCAAATAACGTCGTCAAACTGACATAATAGTTCTTGTAGCTGACTCTTTTGATGTGGTGTCAGCTGCGCGTCAATATCCAGGTCAGAGGGTTCAAAAGGCTCGCCTGGTAGGGAAGGAAGAGGGTAATCGGCATCAGGTTGGATGCACACTGTCTGTATCACATTAAGGGACTCCGTGGGGTAATCCTCTTCAAGCGCCGATGTTTCGTCCAGTGCTACGAACGTATCTTCATGGGCGCGTTGGGGGTACTTTTTTTCTTTGGGTCCACGAACAGTCTCCGTGTCCTGGTTTTGGGGCCTTATCACCTAGGGGTGTTAGTAATTTACACTCCAGTGGTGCCGTCCTAAAGTCCTGGTTAAGGATCTCCGAGAATTCGGACGGTATCGGGGTTCTGAGGGGGACGGACTCCTGGGCTTCCTTCTTAGCTCGACCTAGAGTAAGGGCGGCCTGGGACACAGGGTCGGTGCTTACTTGAGAGCTCTGTCCTATAAGTACAAAACAGAATTGTATGGGTGCTGAAATGACTTCAGCCCAGCCATCATAATATTGACACTGCAGGTAACATCTAACGACGGGGAATCGGTTCGCCCGCCCAAGGTAGTCATGTACCACCGCAAATTTTTCGTGTATAGGGTCCACTGGGGGGGGGGAGCTCGTCGGACACGATGAAACACGTGCATCCTGTGTCCCTGACGAGAGTCGATACTCGGCAGCCGTTCACGCTGCCCTCCTCAAATTTCAAAGTTCCCGGTGAACTTTTGTCAAAAATAAAATTTACCTGGTGGCCTGACGGAGGGGGAGAAGTTGCTGCTTGGGTCTGCACCACTGGGGAAGCCGGGGTGGCATTAATCTGGTGAACTTGGTGGGCTGGTCCGCCTTTAAGCCTAGAATTTTGGGGGCAATTCCAGCTCATGTGGTTTTCTACACCACAGGTGAAGCATATGATTGGTCGCTTCGGGAAGAGTGATGGAGGAGAAATCTTAACGGGAGGTTTGGTGTCCCGTTGTTGGTTTTGGGGGAAAAAGTTTTGGGGTTTTACAGGGCCCGGAAACTTCGTCGGCTTTCCTGGTTGGGGGGGTTAATGAGAAGTTCGATTCTCCTTTATGTATAAACTATGGCTTGCGGCATAGACATCCGCTTCTTCGGTACACTCTTTAAAGGTCTGGCACCGACGATCCTTGACGAACGCGCGGATCTCCGTCGGGAGAGACGCCAAAAATTGATCCCGCAACACGAAGTCTGTTAAGGACTCATAGTTAGGATCAACCTTTGAGGATTCTAACCAGAATTTAAAATTCCTCTGAAGAATGTATCCGAATTGACGAAACGTCTGTCCGGGTTTAATACGACCTCCTCCAAATTCTTGGCGGTAGAAATCAAGAGTCATATTATGAGCGGCCAATAACTCAGCTTTTAAGGTGCTGTAGTTAATTGTACATTTAGATGGTAAAGATATGAAAATTTCGCGCAATTTACAATTTAACAAGGGAAGTAATCTGACTACAACTTCAGCCTCCAGATCCATGTTATTGATCTCGAGGATCTTTTCGAAGTGGGCTAAAAATGCTCCGAAATCCTCTCCATCCCTGAAATTGGGGAGCTTAAGCGGGAGATTGGGCGGGGCTTCTGAACGTGAGCTGGCTGATTGTATTTCGGCTTCTATACGAGCTATTTCAATCTGATGGTGAAGCTCAGCTTGTCTTTTGCGTTCCTCTCTTTCTCTTTCTTCTCGTTGAATTTCTCTTTCTTCTCGTTGGATTTCTCTTTCTCTTTCTTCTCGTTGGTTTTCTCTTTCTCTCTATTCTCGTTGGATTTCTCTTTCTCTTTCTTCTCGTTGGATTTATCTTTCTGTTTCTGTTCTTTGCTACTCTTGAACGTACTCAATTAATTCTTTTCCGGAAAGTCCCAAGGATTCTCCTTCGCTTTGAAGATTTCGAACTAAGTCATATTTGCACTTGGGGGTGCAATAGTCAACCAACTAAAATTCCTTGCAATAAGAATTATGCCTTCTAGAGAGTTAGCCTACCTAAATATGGGCACTGACCTATTCGTAATTGGTTTCTCGATCTAAATACCCAATTACTAAAATCACACACAAAAAAACACAAACAAATTATTATAACAGTTCTTTGAGCTACTCCAGCTTCTTAAGTTTCAAAAAAAGGGGATAGCAATCGTTAAAACAAAAGGGAACTACTATACTCTATTCAAAAACAAATAACACTATGCTTTACTCGACTGAGACCAGTGTTTGCAAAGATATAGCGTTAAACCTTACACACTTGATACCAAATTTAAATAGTATATATATATATATATATATATATATGTCGTAGAATAGACTCTCGACGATATACCATATATGACTATTCGTTGAGGGAATTATTCATTTATATTTAGAGTGCGTGATGTCTGGGTTGACCGATATTATTTATCTTCAATATGCTTAAGAAGTGGAACTTAGCTCAAGGATAATAATATGGCTATCATTAATAAAATAGAGTTTTATTAATAAAACTATCAACAACACACAAAACGGAAAATATTGACATTAACAGAGAATGGAAAGGGTCGTGGGAAATCTAGCTAATCTGAGGATTAAGATTTGGAAGAGATTTAAAAAGGTAAAACAAATAAAATTAAAGGGATGGGATGGTTCGCTAAACCATTTAAAGCACAGGACAGGGTTGACAAAAGGGTTAAACACTCAGAGGGAACGCTCAGCTTACGTAATTACACGTGTTGTGCAGAGGAAGGCGACGTGAAGGAATCTTCGGTCCGCTGGCGAGTTCCAGCCAAAGGGGGGGGGAATTAAATGATCCTGACGTGGCGTCTTGGGAATGGGAACCGTTTCTTGGCGAACAAGCTTGAAGAACAATGGCTGTTCTACGTTGTTCTCTTCTAAACAACAGGGAGGGGGGGTGAGAACCGTCTCTTGTCTACGGGCTCAAAGAACAATGGCTGTTCTAAAGTTGTTCTATTTCTGAACAACAGGGGGAAGGGTGAGAACCGTTTTTTGTCAACGGGCTCAAAGAACAATGGCTGTTCTAATGTTGTTCTCATTCTGAACAACAGGGGGGAAGGGTGAGAACCGTTTCTTGTCAACGGGCTCAAAGAACAATGGCTGTTCTAACGTTGTTCTCTTTCTTAACAACAGAGGAAGCCTTGTGGACTTGGCGTCTTAAAGGCTCGAACCTTGGCACTCAAGGGATATTGTTCTCTTCTGGACAATGATGGTGGATCTCGAGGTAGAAGGCCCTTGGTGCACAAGGTGAGACTGGATCGTAGTGATGTCTCGCGAAGAAAATCTGGATCTCGAATCTGCTCTTAGTGGTAAAGTTTCCATATAAATAGTCGAGACATTCCCTTGGGTAGGGGACAATGGAGTGGGGGCTTCGAAGAAATGCACAGCTGCGCCTGAGAACAATACCTTATCTGCCCATAGGCCTTATTCAAACTGGCGTGATCGGCGCATGGGGCGAACGGGGGGGCGATGATAAACCTCCTTGGTTCAATATTGACTCAGGTGGCGGCGATAATGCGCCCGGCTTCAAGGCGAAGATACACGTGGGTAGCATCGTGTTTCTAAACAACATGTGATAACGGTTGAAATTAAGCGGCCTCAAATCGTTCTATCACACTGGTCTTGGTCGAGTAATGCGTGACCTATCACGGTATATATTGAATCTGCAATGGCTTTAGGAGGGTGATAATTGTGTAAATGTAAGTTTTGAAATTGCGGATGTGAGTTTGAAACTTTTTATTTCGTAGTTCGTATTTATAGGATTCCTGCCGGCCATACTATAATTCCATCGAATATTCGATTTGATCGACATAACATATATATAAACCATAGAAATTTGGCAGGTTGCGCCTGTTTCCTTAGTCCTCGCGAAAAAAAATCTAGGAGAATGTTCTTTCAAATGACTTCTGGCTTCCGACAATGAAAAAAGAAGCTCAGGAGTTGGCAAGAAAATGCAATCTCGGGTACGAAAGGATTGTCACTGTAGATCAGTTTGCGTTAGTAGAATGCGAGCTTAGATGCAGGATCCTCGTATTTATGACTACAGGGGATGAAAGCAAATTCACATTACTTCATCAATCAACATATCCTGAAAAATCAGCCCCACTCCATTTATTGGTCTTGAAGGTGAAACCAACGATCTAATTCGAACATTAATGATACATATATTAAAAACAAGATACTTCCTTTTAATCACGGTATGTGTTTTTCTTGCTAGACGTTTCGTGACAACGTGACGGCTCATCAAAGATTGTGAAGGGGTGTGCAGTCAATGTCTTGGGCATTTTGATGAAGAAAGAAATCGAGATATTTTATGTAATGAGTGCAATCGGATATTCTACAACCAATCGTGTTTAACACGCACAAGAAGCTACATACTTGTGTGAAAATTTGGAGTTGTCGTAGATGTAATCGTATAATCATGAATGGTACAAACTGCACGAGACGACACAAGTGTGAGAAGTTGTTCTGTTCAAAATGTTATACATACTATAAAGCGGATGGAGCAGAGCATACGTGCTGGGTGAAGAGAATGCAGTGTATTATGACATAGAAATCTATAAAAAAGTGGGATCATTCTTTCTTTATCCTTATTTATTAGTTATGCAGACAATCTGTGAACTCTGTTTTGATAATGAGAATGAAACTTATGGTAAATTTAAGAACTTTGAACAACGAACAAAGATTTTTAAAGTAGATGGTGAATACTCCCCTTGCAAACCATTTATAGAAGAGTTAATGTGAATAAGAAGATCGAGAGAAAATGTGAAAACATATGTGATGGCACAAAACAATGCCAAATTCAATGCCCAATTCATCCATGACGAGCTGCCTTAATATTTTCATTCTAATCCGTTTACTTCGCATCCAATGAAGCGGGGACGAAAAATCATTAAGATATAGCTCGTTCAGGACATAACTTTTAAGGATACAATCCTATTCATGCCATCATCGTTGAAAAAACTGTCCAAAACAATGGGAATCACCGAATTGGAAAAGTTATTTTCCTTACGATTTTCTTTCAGAGGAAACGGTGAATTATACGGGGTCATCCCCCCAAAACGGGCCCCAACTTTCGATAGGCCTCATTACTTAATTTTCTATAAGTATTGAATAAAACTTTGGTGATAACTAGTTTATTGTGCTTAAAAAACATCATATCAAAACATTAGAGCCTTTGGACCTTTCTTCTTTATTCTAGAGCACGTGTTAGAGATGACCTCCATTTAGCTCTGTGTATTTCTTGAGGCGCAACACAAAGTTGTCAATGACGTCCTTACAAACCTTGCAACTAATGGCTCTGACCTCCTCTCTGATGGCTTCCTTGAGTTCCGTGATGGTCCTGGGTCTCCCTGCGTACACTCTGTCATTAAGGTAGCCACAGAGAAAGAAATCTTAGGGCTAAGGTTTGGGTTGTGAGGTGCTTGATCAAAATCAGTCTTGAGACTGATAACACGGCCATCAAAGTTCTCTTTCAGCCAATCTCGCGACAGTTTTGAGCTGTGATAGCTTGCTCTATCCGATCTTGCCGGAACCAGAATTTTCCCATAAGCTATGGGAATGAGGTCTGCAGCTCCCTCTTGGAGGTTTTGAGGACCTCAACATACCACTCCTTGGTGACTGTCACTGTCGCGCCGGATTCCTCGAAAAAGAATGGTCCTATGATGCCTCTGGTTGAGATTGCAGTACATACTGTGAACTTAGGGGAGTTTAGGGGCTTGGTAGCTACCTCATTTGGTCTGGAGGTCTCCCAGAAGACATTTGTCTTCGAGTTTATCTTTCCTTAAAGATGGAATTGAGCTTCATCTGAGGTCCAAAGGAAGTTAAGGAAATTTGGGGTCTCCTGAATCTTCTCCAGTATCTTGACTGCCATAACCTTTCTCTGCTCCTTGTCTGAGGGTGTAAGGGCCTGCTTCGTCTGTATTATGTATGGGTAGGCCTTTAAATCCATTGCTAGCACTTCCCTGCAAGTCTCACGGGATATACCGAGGAACTGACTTCGCTTGCGCACAGAGCGTTTTGGACTCTGCTGAACTGACTCTCTCACGCTCTCGACCAGCTCCGCTGGCCACTTCCTGGGGCGTCCTGAATGGCTTGGACAGTTTTCATTGGCGGTAGTGAGGTTTTCCACTGTCCCATATTTCTCGGAGTAGTCCACCCAGTCTGAATTCTGCTATTGGAAGGGGCTTTTTCACATTATAACTGATGCACGAAAGTGTCCTTCACTTTTTTGAACGAGCCTGTCTTGTAGTAATGTTTGACGCAGTATGTTCTTTTCTGGAGCTCCCATTGAGATCTAGTTGTGTTCCCAAGCGTTGCTTCTGCCATGTCCTGGAAAGTAAGGATGATTAGTGAGTGAATGAGGGATATATCACAAACAGTGTGTGCAGGCCCGTTTTTTTTTGGGGGGGGGGAGCTGGTTCAGGAAAAAAGGTATTTAAACTATGAGAAAATGAACAATGAGGAAATATTATATTTTGTCAATAATTTTTACCCGAATTTCCAGGATGGAGAATACAATATTCGTACAAAGTGTATTAAGTATTTCATTCAAGATGTTTCTATCCTCCGCCTATGTTTTGAGAAGTTTAGGTGTTCCTTAATCAGGAGATTTAACATTGATCCTATGCATTATTTCTTCGACAGGAAGAAATCAGAAAAAGCTTTTTCTTTTAAGGCTATACTCGTATGTTGGCTTATGTTTGAAGAATATGTTAGAAAAATCACGCTTTTCGATGCAAGAAAGGGTAGTGAGCGAAGTCTTTCTGTTGGTGGGAGAGTCTTTTTCCCTGACAGGTTTTCATTATCAGGAGGAGAAACCGTGTTTCTCTTTTATGGATGTTATTGGCCTAGGTGTCAGAAAGTGGACTGTAATCTCAAACATGATGTTTCCATTGGTTGACGTGGGTCGTTGGACCGCTACTACCACACAATAGAGAGTGATCTAATTCTCGGTAGTAAATACAAAGTTATCATTCTCTGGGAGTGTGACTTTGAAATCATGACGCAAACCATTCCCAAGACGACGTGAGAAAGTTAATAGAATTTCAGCCGATGTAGTGAATGGTGTATTGAATGTGGGGAGTGCACTTTTTGGCGGTAGATGTAACCCATTTATATTATACTATCCACCAACCCAAGGTGTGAAAATACATTATGTCGATTTTTGCTCCTTATATCAGTACTGCATAAAAAACAATCCATATCCCATAGGATTGTGGCTTACTTTAAGTATAAAAGGGAGCAAAGAAAAATAAATAAATAAAATTAGCGAAAAGAGTTTCGAACGCGCTCAGCGCGTTGGACAGCCGTTAGCGAGAGATTCAAACCACTCGTCTATCCGAAATTCCCAAATTTATCGCACGCTACACAGGCCCGTTCTTGGGAGCAGAGCGTATTTTGAGGATTGAGAAGAATTCCGGGTCTGCGACAGCCTTGTGGATAGCTTTGAGTAGGAAAGGGGCCCACAGAAAAATAAATAAAGAAAAGTAGCGAAACGAGTTTCGAACACGCTTCCAGCGTCGCTGAACAGCCGTTAGCGAGAATCTTAAACCACTCGGCCCTCATAAGTTCCTAAAAAGACTTATTCGAGCAAAGTATTTAAGACGCTTCCCTGAACTTCTCGTACGCTACAGGATCACCTCGGCGTTGCGTATCTTTGCGAGAAATTCAGTCTCTTCAAGAATTCACCGATGGTATGAATGAGACATATTTCTGTATTGTGAAAGTTTATGTTCTCCCTCCTAATGATTTGTATATTCCAGTTCTTCCTCAATCCATAGATGTTAAACTTACTTTCACACTATCTAACACATGCGCTCAGCAAAGCTCATGTGAGTACTATAATTCTGAAAAGCAACGTATGATTTGAAGAGTGTACACCATCCCGGAACTAAAACTTGCCCTGGAAAAGAAGTATAAGATCAAGAAAATTTACGAGTTTTAGAAGTTTTAAAAAAGGGATGGTTTGTTCGCAGTTTATATAAAAACATTTCTAGAAGAAAAAATAGAAGCTTCTAGATTCACGCGGGAAGTGGTTGGAGGGGATAAAAATACAAATACACAATATCGAAATGAATCCTGTAAAGCGTTTTAGATCAAAGCTCTGTCTAAACAGGTAAGGATTTCTTCCTTCGATTAGTTTGTTCTACATTAATATATTACTGTAAAACAACAACCTCTGACCCCTCATCCCCACCCAATTTATCGGAGACCACGTGCTATGGTATCGCGCCATGGACGACGTCACTTCCTGTTCGAACATTCTCGAATTTTCGACTCATGAGCACGTTGGGAAAATATTTCCCAATCCTGCAAACTCGTCCCAAGCCTTCCCCAATCCCCCCTCGGGGACGAGGTGTGAAAGAACCGCTCTATATCACCCCTAGCTGCTAAACGATGAATCGAGTTCGCCTCCGGATTAAGATGTCTAGAGCTTGTGACTCCTTTCTCCAAACTCCCTCTTCTCCTTACGAATTGGGCATACAAATACTCGGGCTATTCTGTAGTTCGAAGAGTCCAGATCGCACCTCAATGCCGTCCTTATCGTCTCGTTCCGTGAGGGTTCGTCAGACAGCAGACTTCTTCAGCCGTGATTCTACCCAAGTTAATTGGTAGCTTCTGTGAACGGCAAGTGTTTGAATTTGCGCAACAGTTCTTCCCTTCGTTTAATCGAACCGAAGAAAATCTCCATCGATTACCTTTGAGGAAAAGAATATTCACCTTCCAGTGGAATTACGAGAAGTTTGGCTATCTTCATCGGAATGTTAGTTCGGATCGTGCCCCACCTGCCTTATTCGGATCATTCCCCACTTGCCTCATCGGATCGTTCTCCACTCTCCTCATCGCAAGAAGGACCTTCTTCTAAGTCATTGACCCGTAAGACTGAAATCCCCCTCCTCCATTATTAGTATTGTCATGTTCCCCCTTTTTGATCTGAGCCTAGTAACATTAATCAATTAATTTCATTTGAGAATCCCTTCTCACAATAATTATCATGAGACTCTCCATTTAAATAATTCCCCTTTACCTATTATTATTCTTACTTTGATCTGTGCAAATAAAATTATATTTTTGTTGTTTCATCTTTAACTAAGCTTGAACAATACTCTCGGCCTATTCAAGTAAATCTCGCCAACCATTTATGCACTCTGTTTGATTATTAAGGATTTGAAACCCAAAGCCTCAAGTGTGACCTCCTAGTCGGTCGTTAATCCCTGCGAACAGTCCTTCAAAGGTTCGCGTTGCAGTAGGTGATTAAGTCACGCCCACATAATATAGGAGTAGTCTATGGTATAGAGTGGTTGTACTACGACAATTACAATCAAAATGTAATTTTTATAAATATTATCACGTTGTACAACGAATATGAAGTCAATAATTTCTAAAACTTGAAGGCGATAATGATAATAAAAAAATGAAGTCGTTATAATAATAATAATAATAATAATAATAATAATAATAATAATAATAATAATAATAATAATAATAATAATAATAATAAATTAAAGTCGATAATAATAATAGAAAATTGAAGTCGATAATAATAATAATAATACAAAAAAACATTAATCCTGATCATATTTTCTTCCTGTTACAGTCTATGGTGAAAATTCGCTCAGAGAATTCGCGGCGGTATGAAAACGGTCATCTGTGCTTCTGATCATGATGTAATCGATATGATGAAAAACGACAACTTCATTGTGAACTCTTTGGATGTGGTTGGCAATGCATACATCGCGAAAGTAGAGAATGCTGAACATATAGAAGCTAAGTCCAACGTAACGAATCTTCCAATTGCAGTATTCACAACCGTCTCTGCTCGAATCAAGCTCTATGGCCTCTTAGACTCGTTTGGTTAACAGTTGTTGTACTGTCACACAGACAGTACCAACTTCATTGCTAGGAAAGATGGCCCACAACCTCGACTTGGAGAATACCTTGGTGATCTCACCGATGAGATCAAAGATGTGTACGGTGCTGAGGCGTATTGAGATTCATTTTGCTCAACGGGTCCCAAATCCTATTCGGTACGTATCCAAACGACGAGTGGGGTGAAGTATATACTTCATGCTAAAGGATTTATCATTAACACTCAGACAAAGGATATAATAACTTACGATGCTATGAAACGCCTAGTTGAAGCTGATGATCATAGTCACATCTCTGTACCATTTATTGGTTTCAGAGCCGAGGAACACGGTGGAGTGAAAGAGGTGAGAGGGGAAAAGTTTTGAGAAAAACCTTTCGTAAACGCATTGAACTCCCAGGGAGTTACCGAACCATACCTTTCGGTTTCAAATGGATCTTATATGAAGTTTAAAAAGTCACTATACATTGAATCTCTGCCAGCTATTATTAACTCTTTATGTATATATATTTTTGTTAATCATTAATATTTTCTGATTAATATCAATAAAATAAAGATGAAATACTAGGTGTTATATTGCCAATGTTTTATTTTGTAGAACAATACCTTGGAGTTTTCAAGGGATCCTACATGAAATTTAAAAAGCCACCATATATTGAATCTCTGCTAGCTATTATTAGCTCTTTATGTATATAATTTTTTTTAATCATTAATAATATTCTCTGATTAATATGAAGAAAATAACGATCAAATAATACATGTTATACTACCAATGTTTTATTTTGTCTACAAAATAACTCATCACATTTTCTTTATCTTGCGAGAAGGAGAATTCTTTCATTCTTTCCTCTTCAATCTTGGTTTTCATCATATCAGTGAGTTAATGGGAATACCACGAGAGAAAGTGAAATAACATGGTTTTAGTGTCAAATATAGCGATGTTCTCTACTTTCTCCCCATCAGTCACCAGGTTATAATGTAATATGCAGAAAAACCTATCTACCCATGTATTCTGACGATCAGATAGGCGTCCTACAAAGAAAAACAGATCCATAAGCTCGTTTTTTTAATTTTTCACCGATGATTAAATCTTCTAAATCCATAAACTGGAGATGTTCTAGTACTTCTTTTTCGTTATTGTAGTTGAAAGGCGGTTGGACTGACTCACTATACAGAAATTCAATCCAATTAATTTGGTGTTCATGAATAAGTGGACGAAGATAATCGAAGAAATCAACCGGAGATAAATAGTCTGGGCTAAATTTGTAATCCGATCCACACACATTTTCGGTTTCAAAATATTTATTAATTCTGAGTGTGATACGGTGGGGATGGAAAGTCATCTTAGAACGTGTGGAACACAGAAAGGTTTAGCGACAAATAATTTAAAGGATGTCAACTAGACGGACCAATTAAAGGATTGTAAAGGGTTAAGCGGCAATTCCACTTTTATGCGGGTACAAGAAAATGCATGATAATTCAAAAGCGCCCTACCGATTTACTCCCATGTGGTGTGTGTGTGTGTGTGTGTGTGTGTGAGGACTGAGATTCCTATGAAAAGGTCACTGAGCAAGACTTGGGGTTCGGGGGAAGTGGGGGGGGGGACTTAGATTCCACCACAACCCGGTAAGGGGGGTAGTGTGTGGGGGAGACTCGGACTTCACCTAGGAATACCCGTTTAAGAGGGGGGTAGTGGGAGGACACTCGGACCTCACCCAGCAATACGCGGTAAGGGGAGGGGGAGTAGGGGGTGAGACTCGGACCTCACCTAGCCTTACTACTGAGAGCGGATCTCTTTCATATGATTTAATTTGTAAAGTCAGGCTTTCGTCGTGTTTCGTCTCCCCTGAAGCCGCTGAATGTGTTATTTAATTTGGGGTCTTTGTCTTCTTTTGATTTGTCATTGTTTATGTTTATTATCATGTTTTGTTTCTTTATATTATCCTATTGCTAAATGTTCTTATTTGTTGGGCGGCCATACTCTTATCGGTACACGCCAGAACGGTCCACTATAATTAAAATTAAAAAACTATTTCCACGTTTTCCATTCTCTCATTAATCTTTCCTTCAAACAGAGGCACTTAAAGATAGCAAGAGCATTAAGGGATTTAATTTAAGAGAAAAATGGAAGCTTTAAGAGTACAAATGGCCTAGACTGATGTGAATTAAATCGGATCTGGCGGGATTTGAAGAAGTAATCATTAATGTTTTGAGTGATAAGTAATATTAATATTATTATAATTGTTTTCTTAGTTTTATCTTGAAAAGAAATTCGTGTAACTATTGAGGGATTTATCGCTATGACCTATGTTTCAGGCTATTTGTTTTTTTTCATCATATTTTTGTGTTAACACTTATATTAAAATAATACCTCTGTCGGGCTCGAAAGGCTTAATCGCCTTCTAGAATATATATATATAAACAAACATCATGCATCAAGAAGGAGAGAAAATCACGTAGATAAAATATCCTAAACTTAATTTTGCCTAATGATGAGTTGTTATTTAAAAGTATACAAAGGAATTCAATTCAATATAAATAGTTCTAAAAGTGTTCACGAGAGATTTGCCATTTTGATCCTTTGCGACACAGCTTAAAACATTAAAATTAGGATAAAACATTAAACGCTTAAGACACTCGTGAAATGTCTACTGGATTTTAGCGTTCATTTGTTTCTACATATAAGTATAAAAGGACTGTTTTCTAAAGCTAAAGATTTTAATAGGTCAAATTAGGGGCCGTGGATAAATAATGAAGTTCAAATGTGCATTAGAGAACCTAACCGATTGTATACAATTTCGAAAAACAGCATACTTTTGAGAATCGAAACTGATACATTTAGTATGGTCGTCTTGTCAGACGCTAAATAAAAACAAGTAAAACAAATTAATAAACATGAACGTTGTTGCCAAAACATGAGCCAAAGCATATTTATAAATAGGCAAATATGTAATATTAAACCCATTAGAGAGTAATTAACGGTGTTTATACTACCAAGAGTGTCTTTAATAACGATGCATGTCGTATGTTCAGGTAGTCGACCTGACCTTTGCTGCCATCCTTAGACTTGGGAAAGGAGGCGACAAATGAATATATGGAATGTCTTCCTTTCAAGCACGTGGGGATTAAAGACGAGTGCAAATTATAATATTCACCGACTTAGTATTATTTCAACAGGCTTCTAGTGGTTATAGGATATAAACAAGTTAAACAAAAATGAAGTTTAATACTATACAAAAAACAAATGAGATTACAAGTATGATACACTTTAACAATTACGTTGATCGTTCGACAAATGAAAATTGAAATGAATTTACGGAGACTGATATTGTCTGAGCCGTACGAGGCACAATAATTACCCGAGAAGGATCGGAAGGAGAACACGAAGTGAGTCTTGCAGTCGAAGAGCGTCATGCCACTTTGATGATGAAAAAGAAAATGTAATGGCTTACGATTTTCTGGAGGAGACCTCGAGCAGTCGCTCGGGGGAGTATTATTCTCGGGTAAGCGTAGCTAAGCGCGTTATTCTTGACTGAGTCCTTCGTCCTTGACTTCCGTCGATCCGATTAATGGTTTCTGTCTGCGAGCGCTAAGGGTTCCGGGTTATCGCCCGAGAATTGTGCGTCGTCCTTGGATGATTCCAATGACTTCTCTAGATCCTGCGTGAGTACTTTGGGAGTACTGCGTGAATCTTGCTTTCATGAAAGCGGCGTGGATACAGCTCGCGTCCCAAATGCTCTGAGAATACTCCTTTGATCATTCCTGGGTTGGGGAATATATACGATTTCGCTGGAAGGTCATTTTTTTTGCCGGCAGGAGCGATTTCCTCTCTGCCCCAAAAGACACGGCTCCGAAAGTTTGCCGAAGGGTTCCGATGGGATGTTCTTTGTTCGTGAGATACTCCTTTTCTCTTTATCTGCGTGACTCTCTCTCTCTCTCTCTCTCTCTCTCTCTCTCTCTCTCTCTCTCTGTACCAGCTGCTGGGTGAGCTTGTTTAAAGAAGAGTGTGCATCGTTATGGGCGACTTTAACAGAGAATTTGACTGGGAAACCAGAGCAGCCTGTGGCGAGAGCGCACTACTCCTGGAGTTCGCCAACAACGAGTTCCTCACTCAATGGGTCAAAGAACCGACGAGAGGAGAAAATATCCTCCACTTGGTCTTCACCTCTGAGGATGATATCGTTGAGGATCTCCCTGTAGGCGAAGAGCTCGGTGGCAGTGATCACCAGCTAGTTAGATTTAGCGTCAAGATCCCGAAGGTAAGGTCTGTTGCCAGTCAATCAAGGAAACTTCGCTAAATGGTGCCCAGGCCCCAGTCTGACCTTGAAATCGCTCCTGAAGTTTACGGAAGGGTTGCGATGGAATGTTCCTCGATCGTGAGATACACCTTTTCTCTTTATCTGCGCCTCTCTCTCTCTCTCTCTCTCTCTCTCTCTCTCTCTCTCTCTCTCTCTCTCTCTCTCTCTCTCTCTCTCTCTCTCGCTCTCTCTCTCTCATAAAGAAAGTAGAGGGAGAGGTGACGCCCCCTTGTCGCGGGAAGAGAGCTTGTGTGTACCTTTGACTTTTCGAGCTATGTCGGCGGGGGTACCTCTTCTGGGTACCCCTGGTAGGGCTTCCCTTGTCGATTTGGTCGAAAACGAGATTCCAGACTAAGTGCGTCATTCCTTCCTTTTTCTACTCTATCCTTCTCCATTTTTACTTTTATCTTATCTCTCCCACTTATACAAAAATAAAAACCAATAAAAAGCCTACTCCTATCATGTCACTCTTTCCCTTTAATCCTTCTATCTACATACAAGGACCTGGCAGCTACCTCATGCGTCAGAAGAGAGGCTTTGGAACCTCTATAAACAACGCCAATCGACGCTCACTGGTTGCGAAAGACTAGGACTGGAGGTGTCCTAGGCGTTGGGGCACGATGAATGGGATGAGGGTAGTGCCCCGTTAACCTCTTCCCTGGCGCGTAATTATTGACCATTCCCAGTCACCGTTGACGGGTGCCTCTGGTAGCATCGGTCCGAGGTGACGGCCCTTTGTTCCCATGTTGATTGCCAGGCCAATAAAAAGCCTTGGGTCGAGTCTCTTGGTGTGGCGGGATATCCATTGAACGCTGCTCCGAGATCTTGGCCGTCGTGAAGGGAACTAGTAGCAGTTTAGTACGGGGTGTGTTCCGTTGTTCACCTGGTGAGAAATCTATGGCCCCTTCGGGGACCGTCAGTGCTGCTTGGTTGGGAGCCACGGCACGCCGAGATTTGATGACTCGGTCGGACGAACAGCAGCACAAGGAGCGTGCCTTCTGAAAGATCCGAAACCTCTCCAACGATAGGCGGGAGTGACTCACGCGGGGCGAACTCACCACCCCCCTTTTTTTATTGAGTGGTCACAAAGTATTCAGAGATATAAAGTGTTCAGCATGACTGAAAAGAAAGGACCTGGTGCGTTAAAGTATACCTGCTCGACATGGCAAAAGGACAAGTGGTGCGTAGATTTTCCGGAGTGGTGTTTCTCAAAATGCCACCCTGGAAGTATCTGTGCGGACTGCGTCCTAGGGGCAGAACTTTGGGAGCTTAAGAACTTTTTAAATCTTCTAAGGAAAAAACACGACGGCTGGAAGAAAAGGTGAAAATCCTCAAATCTCAGCATGTGACTCAAATCTATCATCTCGAAGCCATCATTGCAGAGATTAAAGCCACCAAGGTAGAGCAACAGCAATAAGAAACTCCCAACGACGTGGATGGCTCCTCTGTTGGGGCCTCATGCACCGCGTCGATAGAGATAGGCCAACCATCCGACGTCCCAGAGCCAGCAGCTGCTGGGGTTACTTAGGGCGTCAAAAAGATGAAAAGGAAGAGTAAGAAAGGAAAAACAGTAGATAAAACAGAAGAGAAAGTAGAAACGGAAGAAAAAAACAAGAAGAAAAAGAAGAAGAAAAATCCCAAAAAGTGGGGAAGAAAGAGGAATCAAAAGAGTCCATAATGAAAGGGAAGCCTCTGTCCTCTGAACCCAAATGCGCGAGGGTCATCGTGATCGGTGACTCCCAAGCGCGGGATCTACAACCCTTGCTAGCGGCCCGCCGTCGCACCAGTGTGAATGTAAGCTGCCTTCCAGGAAGGGGGAACGGAGAAATAAGGGTGGAGGCTAAGAAATCTCAGATCTCTGAGAACTCAGTAGTTTCCCTCATGGCAAGTGGCAACGATCTCTACCTACGAGGAGGTAAAGTAGGTGCCAGCGGGAAGATCCTGACCATGGTTATGGGAGGAGTTGACGACTGTGGGCTAAAAACCCGCAGACGTGTCGTGGTCGGGATACTCCCAAGACGAGGTCCATCCCGCAATGCTCACGCGAGGAACGTCTCCATAAACCAACGCCTGGGAGATCTTTGTACGGCGGAAGGAGTCTTTTTTGTAGACCCTTACCGCACCTTTTACGGGAAAAATGACCTGTACAAAAGGGACGGAGTGCATCTTTTCTTTAAAGGGAAAGCTTCACTCGCGAACATGATCCAGGATGTTGTGGAGCGGACCCAAAGAAGTATCAGACCCCGAGTAAAGGAGGATGTATGCCAGTACACCCGTGTTACTCCAGGAACGACCTTTTCTGAAGTCACAAAGAGGGAAGTAACCCCGTAACAGAGAAAGAAAGCGGGAAACGGAAGAGCGTAGGGAGTCCTACAGTTGGGGACTCCCTCAAAGTTATTCTGTTTAATGCGAGGTCTATCAGAAACAAGTTTCTAGAACTTCGTGGCCTGGTAGCAACAGAAGAACCTGAGATGGTGGCCATAACGGAGTCGTGGATAAAAACCTCAAGCCGAGATTTTGAAGGTGAATTCACGATTCCCGGTTACCAGCTCTTCCTGAAAGATAGGCCAGACAGAGAGGGTGGCGGTGTGATGTTGTATGTCAAGGATACTCTTAACTCGACGGATTGCAACATCGTATCCGACCACGAACTACTAGGCGTTGACCTAGAGATAGGTCCTGCCAAATACAGGACCCTGGTGCTTTATAGACTTCCTGCCCAACTCGTTGAAAAGGAAAGAGATCTGTACCAGCTACTAGGAGAACTTGTCGAAGACAGAGTGTGTATCGTCATGGGTGATTTCAACACACAAGTTGACTGGGAAACCAGATAACCCTGTGGCGAGAACGCACTACTCCTGGAGTTCGCGAACAACGAGTTCCTCACTCAAAGGGTGAGAAAGCCAACGAGAAGAGACAATATCCTCGACTTGGTTTTCACCTCTAATGATGACATCGTTGAGGACCTCTCTGTTGGCGAAGAGGTCAGTGGCAGTGACCACCGACTAATTAGTTTTGTATTCGAAGTCCCGAAGGCAAGGCCTGCAACTAGAAAATCGAGGAAACTCGATTTTAAAAGAGCAGACTTTGCAGGTCTTTGTGGTGGACTGACTGACGCGAGGCTAGAAGTGTGCGATGTTGTTGAAGACTCGTGGAACAGTTTCAAAAATAATTCATGAGTCTTCAATCACGTTTCATCCTTATGAAATGTCCCCGTCAGTCTTCTGTTCAACTAAAGTGGTTTAATCGAGAAATCGGCCAACTGTTTAGGGAGAAGAGAACTGTGTACCGGCAATCGAAGATCTCGGGTTACTTTGACGAATACCGGAGTCTAGCCAGGAGAGTGAAGTCCAACATAAGGGCGGCTAAGCGGTCTGAGGAACTCCGAGTGGCGAGACTCTGTAAAGAGAATCCCAAGGAGTTTTTTGGATATGTGAACAGCCGTAAACAAATCCGTTGAACGATTGACCCTTTGAGAAATGAGGAAGGGGCATTAAAGCATTCAGATGCAAAAAATGCTAACCTCCTCAACGACTACTCCTCTTCAGTGTTTACTGAAGAGTGTGGTCCCATCCCCCAGCCAATGGATTCCTACTCGGGGGAAAAGCTGGAGGATATGGACTTCACCGAAGGGGAAATAAAAAAGAAAATTAGTGACCTAATGATGAACAGGTCACCTGGCCCGGATGGCGTTCTACCTAAAGTGTTTAAAGAAGTGCGCGATCAAGTGTCGCAACACCTGAGCGCATTCTTCAACATGTCAATCCGGACCGAATACGTTCCTAGAGACTGGCGTGAAGCGGAGGTGACTCCTATCTTCAAGAAAGGAGACCGTAGCCAGCCGTCAAACTACCAACCTATCAGTCTGACTTCGATAGTCGGTAAACTCAAGGAAAGCATCATGGTGGACAAAATGACGTCGTATTTAGAGTCAAACCTGCTACTGAGGAGTTCCCAGCACGGCTTCCGAAGGCAACGGTTATGCCTGACGAACCTTGTGGAATTCTTCCACTTCGTGTTCAGTGAGCGCGATCGGGACAAGGCGGTTGATGTGGTGTACTTAGACTTTAAGAAAGCCTTTGATAAGGTACCACAACGCCGCCTTCTCCGGAAAGTGCGAGCGCTGGGCATAGACGGAAAAGTAGCCTCCTGGATCGAGAACTGGCTAAGTGGCAGACGGCAACGGGTGGTGCCCGTAACTAGCGGGGTGCCTCAAGGTTCTGCCCTGGGACCACTACTATTCATCATCTACGTCAACGACATGGACGGTGATATGGTTGCCAAGATTTCCAAATTTGCCGACGATACCAAGCTTGGTATGAACGTTGCAAAGGATGAAAATACTGCCCGCCTGCAGGAAGATCTTGGGAAGATTGGGGAGTGGTCGGACACGTGGCAAATGCCTTTTAACGTGAACAAATGCAAAGTAATGCATATCGGCCACATAAACCCCTAATCTTAGTATATCCTTAAGGGCACTGCTCTTGAATCGAGTGACACTGAGAAGGACTTGGGTGTAACTATTACTAGCGACCTCAAGTTCTCGAAACAGTGCATCGAGGCATAGAAGAAAGCCCAAAGGATGTTAGGCTACATAAAGTGTTAGTTTGGATACCGTAACAAGGAGATAGTACTTTGTCTGTACAACTCCCTCGTTCGGCCGCACCTGGAGTATGCCGTACAATTTTGGAGTCCTTCGTTTCTAAAGGATATCGCAAGGTTGGAACGCGTACAAGCCAGAGCAACCAAACTGATTTCCTCTATCCGACATGAAAGGTATGAGGATAGACTAAGGGAATTAGATCTGTTTTCGCTGGAAACCTGTAGACTGCATGGTCAGCTCATCGAAGTTTTCAAAATACTTCGAGGATGCGACAATGTTGACTACCGGGATATTTTCCCACTGAGTGAGAACAGAACGCGCAATCACGGCTTCAAACTTGAACTGAAGCGTTACAACCGCAATCTGTGTGTAATTTTTTTCACTTACAGTATCTGCGGTAAGTGGAACGCACTTCCAGTGGAAGTTGTCAACAGTGAATCTGTTGACCAGTTCAAGTCAAGACTAGACAGTCTTCAAAAGTGTCCGTTTAGGGACGCAAAACAATTGAGCAGCCATGTGCCTGCTCGATTGCTAGTCCACAGGTACCCTCTTTGAATGGACCTTAAGGTCTCCTAGGGTACCTTCTTTCCTTGTTACTCCTTCTTACTCTCTCTGACATATCCTTACCACTTAAGATGGAGCTTCCGGGAGAAGTGACATCTCGAGAAAATAAATAAATAAAGGAGTACAATACCTCGCGTCACAAAACGAAATAAAAAATAGAATAAATAAATAAATATATATATATATATGTATATATATATATATATATATATATATATATATATATATATATATATATATATATATATATATATATACGCGCGGTCCTAAATCCACACGGAATTCAGAATCTCAACAAAAATTAAATTCACATCACAAAGAAAGTAGCAATAGGATGCATTGTAAGTAAATAAAAAAAAGGAATACCAAATAAATACACGTAAAAATAAATACCTAGAGATTAAAGAATGTACATATAAGATGCGGTCAATAAGTTTTGCAATTCGGATATAAGGAAACAAGATATGAGGAAAAGTGTTTTATTATTTTTCAATATAACTACCCTCGACTTCAATGCACTTGCGCCACTTGTCCCTGAGGCTTCGAATTCCCGACAACCAGAAATCTGCCGACTGCTGTTCAATCCACTCCTAGACGGCGAGCTGGTCATCTTCATCGTCCCCAAACCGGCGTTCACGCAGTGCCGGCTTGAGCTGGCGGAATAAAAAGTAGTCGCTAGGGGCCAGATCTGGACTGTAGGGGGAATGGTTGAGCTCCTCGAATCCGCACTCGCGCAGGGCAGCTTGTGCAACTCTGGCCTTGTGGACTTTGACGACGTTGAAGTCGATCATGCGGCGTGAGGTTTCTAGGGACCCAACGGGCAGAGACCTTGGTCAGGGCCAAATTGTCGTGGATGATGTTGATAACACTTCCATGTGATATTCCAAGTTTTCGCTAGATTTCTTCGACCTTCACCAGTCGATTTTCAAGGATCATCCTCTCCAGACGGGTCACATTGTGCTCGTTGGTCACGTCTGACGGGCGTCCTAGACGGAGGTCATCTTCAAGGGACTCACGACCATGGCGGAACTCCCTATTCCAGCGAGCAATGGTTGCATAGGAAGGGGTGGTGTTGGTGTACACTGCAACCATGCGTTCATGAATCTCTTTTGCATTCTTACCTTCCTTGGTAAAAAATTTGATAACTGCGCGGTGCTCAACCTTCTTCATTGTTGAAAAGATTGTGACTGACGATCTGCGATCAGCTACTGCTTCTTAAATAGACGAGGCAGGAGCGTGCGGCTGCAGGTCCTGATTTGTCATAACTTGTCCTAACACCCCCACACACAGCCATGCCCCTTCCTCTGTTTTTCCCTACCGATTCGCAAAACCTATTGACCGCCCCTCGTAGATCAAAAAGGAATAATTTACAACAATCAGGCTTATAAATACTGATCTTTCAGAAGAGAGCACATCTGCCTCGGTTACAAAATAAGGGGTAGCATTTATTTACAAAAGGGGTTCATATTTGAGACCGAAATTTATTCGGACATATTTACAAGAGAGTAAAATAGTATGCTGAGGATTCATTGGGGAGTGGAATCTACAGGATTTCGGCTTAGGCTATCGGTTATACAATTCTCGGAGCCTTTTAAATACATTATTTTAAATTGGAATGCTTGGAGGAATAAGCTCCAATGCATTAGTCTCACATTATTGTTTTTAATGTTCTTAAGATACGACAAAGGTTTATGGTCAGTCTCGATCACGAATTCCTTTCCTATCAAATACATGTTAAACTTTCGATTCCCTCATATGGTAGCTATGGCCTCTCGTTCAATCACTGCGTAGTTCTTTTCACGCGGTAATAACTTTTGGCTAGCGTAAGTTATAAGGAAATTCTCGTTATTAGGTCCATATTGAACCAATAGGCACCTTATACCGTCATTGCTGGCATCTATCTTAATGCTAAATGGTTTGGCGGGATTAGGCAATCGCAATATCGGGGCCAACTCGAGTTTACCCTCAAACTGCTTAAAATTGGCGATGAATGATGGGGTCCATACGAGTTGCTCAGGGGACTTCTTCTTTAGGAGCTCGCAAAGGGACAGCGGAAAGGGTGGCAAAATTTGGAATAACGCGCCAATAAAAGGAGGCGGAGCCCATAAATGACCTTAATTGCCTTTTGGTTATGGGCAGCGGCATTTTTACAATGGCTCGTAACTTATCTTCCTCGAAGGCTAATTGATTGTTCCCTATGCGGAAGCCTAGGTAATCGATGGTATTGAAGGCAAAATGACATTTGCTCGGGCCGATGGTGACAATATGGTCCCTTAGTCCTTGCAGCAGAGCGTGAAGAGTGGTCAAGTGCTCTTCCTAATCATTAGTAGCCATGTAAATGTTATCGAAATATAAGGATACGTGTGGCAGCCCATCTAAAATCCGTCTCATTTTCCGATTGTAATTACTGCAAGCGGTGCCGAGACCAAAAGGAAGCCAACGAAACTGCATGATTCCCTTTTCGTTCGGGAACGCGGTGTACCTTTTTACCTCTTATCTCAATAGGATTTGGTAATTGGCCTTACAAAGTTCCAATTCGGATATATACGTCACCTTCTCGACAAATAAAGATTTTGGTCAATCGAGGAAATAGGCCCAGCGTCGAGTACGGTGATAGCGTTTAGCTTTCTAAAATCAATACACACAATATTATGATTTGGAGGGTTCAATTATCTCTAACTTTAACAATTTTTCAACTTTGGCATTGAAAGCTTCCCTTAAATGAATGGGCAGAGGGTACTGCTTGGACCTAACAGCCTCTTGCCGAGTTAATTGGATATTGTGCTCGAATTGTGTAGCACATCCTGTAATGTCGGAGATGACGTCACCGAATTGATCAAGACTAGCTTGGAGCTGGGTTCTCTGAAGGGGTGATAATTGGTCACTTATTTTAAGTTCCGTTGAAGTGGATTTTATCACATCTGGTACAAGCAAGGGGTAATCGTCGTCCTGCTCTACACATGCAATTTGGACTACACACAGGGGGTCCAGAGAGTAATCTGCTTTAACGGCCGATTTTTCCTCTATTGCCACTATATGATGGACTTCTGCTCGCCGATGGTAGTTCTTGGGAAGGTTTATATGGAAGAGCTTCCTCTCCGTTGGGGTTTCCACTAAATAATCGACGGAGCCATGTTTCTCGATTATCCGGTAGGCGCCCTTCCATTGGCTTCACAGTTTGTTATTGTCCGTTGGAATTTCCTTCGATGCTCCAGGCTAATAAAAATATTTAAAGATCCGTTAAGCGGTCTTTGTGTAGCTGAAGTGACCGGAGAAAAGGCTGTCGTGTGGGATTTGTAGGATGAGGCGCACAGGTGAACGAGGGACGCATAATGCCTGGGACTCTTCAGGTTTGTAGGATAAGGCGCACATGTGAACGAGAGACGCATAATGCGTAAGACTCTTCGGAATCCCCATAGGAGAATATGCGGTAGAGGAGATTATCTTTAACGCGTAAGGAAATCAATTTACCACCTCTAATGGATTCTTGCATTTTGTTGTCAGCCCTTGTCCACAGAAGGCAAGAGACTTACATTCCTTCTGCTTTTTAGTAAAATCCTCGTTGACGATGTTGCCATAATCCGAAGCACCGGTGGTTCCCAGGGGAGCGGGCACTTCCAATTCTTGTTTCGCCTGAGAGTGGATGGTCACTGGTTCAGCCACCTGGAATGAGGAAGCTTTGGGGCTCTGCCCAATAAAAACGACGCAAAACTTCATGGGTACTGCCACTATTTTTACCCAGCTAGTGAAGTAGGCACATTCAATATGGCACTTACAATAGGGAACCATTAGCGCGTCCCAGGTAGTCATAGATGATGGCAAACCGATCATGATCCTGGGCTACCGGTGAAAGCAACGTATACGATACTACGATACACGTGCGTCCTCTATCTCAGACGAGGGTGGACATACGGCAGCCGTTTACTCTCTCTATCTCGAATTGAAGGCTCCAAGGGTTGCATTTATTCAACAAAAATTTCACCTGGTGTCCGGCGGAACCTGGTTCACTTGAAGATAGAGGAGTTTCTGGGGGAGACGGGATCTGAGAAGGTGTTGCTCTTATCTGGTTTACCTGGTTTGAGAAGCTATTCCTCAAGTACGAATTCTGAGGGCAAGTGGTTTTTACATGTCCTTTGATTCCGCATGAGTAAAATACGACTGTCCTCCTGGTGAACTCTGACGAAGGGGGGTTAGTAAAGAATGGTCTGGCTTTTATGTTTGATGAGCCTTCGAACAGGTTTCGGTTTAGATTGGCCTGTTACCTTGACAAAGCTTTCTTTGTTGTGAGGAACGAATTTGTGCTTCCTCATCTGCGATTTGGG
The DNA here is from genome assembly GCA_963969495.1 of Ceratothoa steindachneri. Lineage (NCBI taxonomy): Eukaryota > Metazoa > Arthropoda > Malacostraca > Isopoda > Cymothoidae > Ceratothoa > Ceratothoa steindachneri. Next base: position 146,121,992 of record OZ018329.1, read on the forward strand.
AGATGTTTCTATTTTCTTCACTTCTTTAGGGTAACAGTTTGTGACTACAGGCATATACGTCAGCCTCATCTATGCACGCCTTAAAACTGGTGCATCTTCTGTCTTTGATGAATGACCAAATTTTAAATGAAAGCGATGCTAGAAATTCTTCCTTCAGGATGGAATCAATCATAGCATCGTAATCCTGTGGTATGTATGAGGAGTCCACCCAGAAGTTGAGGTGCCTTTGTAAGGTGTAGCTGAATTTTCTAAATGTTTGATTGGGTTGGATTCGGCACTGCCTGAACTTAACACTTTAAAAATCGGTAGTCATGTTATAGGCAGCGAGTAGCTCGGCTTTTAACGTGGAACAGTCAATTGTTAACTCGGACGGGAGATAAATAAAAATACCCCTCAGGTGGGTGTTCAAAAGGGGCAACAATTTAGTTACACAGTCCGATTCTATATACCAATGGTTTACCTCGAAGATCTTCTCGAAGCGGGTCAAGTACGAGGCAAAGTCTTCCATTTTTTTAAACACAGGCAGCCTTACGGATGCAGGTTGTTGTGTTTCTGACCCCGAAGTGATGGATAGGGCCTCATTTTTCGTCCTCGTCATCTCTAATTCATGTACTCGAATTCTCTGGGTTTCTTTTTTCTTCTCTCTTTCTTCTTTCTTCTCTTTCTTTCTCTTCTCTGTCCCTTTCTCTTCTTTCTTCTCTTTTTCTTTCTTTCTCTTCTCTGTCTCTTTATCTTTTTTCTTCTCTTGCCTTCCTCTCTTATTCCTGGATGTAAGACATTAGCTCTTTCCCCGTTAAACCCAGAGATTCTCCCCGTGCTATAAAAATCTCGAACGACGACATGGTCTTGCCGGTTCGCACAAAAAAAAACCCCGCACACACGAAAGACGAGTGGCTTTGTCCAACCAGAATTTTATGCACTGATAAGCACTGCAAAAGTGCACAAATGGATTTAACTGACCCAAAATAACGAAAACCCCCTTAAAAAAACACACACAAAAGAACTCGTTTAATTCGAACGATGTGAACTATGTGATTGGCGAACAAGCTCTGGCGTCGACCCTTTTACGCACGCGAAAATAATACTGACAAATTAAATATTTACCGATCGTGTATCTAAAATTTGCAAGTAATTTAAAAAGAGAATTATTGTTTCCTTAAATATCCTAATACCACCAATTTTTGAAGCCTTTTAAAAGAAACCTTTTTAACGACCGTTTAAACCTGACACCAGTATAATAATGAAAGTATATATGTATATATATACTAATATGCCGTAGGATCAGATAGTTCGAGCTGACCTTTGCTGCCCTCCGTAGACGTGGGGGAAGGCGGCGACAAGCAAATATAAGGAATGTCTCCATTTCAAGTACGTGAGGATTAAAGACGAGTGCAAATTCTAATATTGGCGACTTTGATATTATTTCAACAGGCTTCGAGTGGTTATAGGATATAAACAAGTGAAACAAAAATGAACTTTAATTCTATACAAACTAAAATAAGATTAACAAGAATGATACAAGCGAAAAAACTCAATAGCGAGTTATGGTATATGATAGTGAAACCACTGTATAGGATCATATGATTTAATTACGAAACTAGTTTCAGTATGAAGTTTACCATACCCTCTTCAGTCGTATAAAAGGTTATGGTAAACTCAATACGCAAACTAGTTTCGTAATTAAATTATATGCTCCTATACAGTGGTTTCACTATCAAGAATGATACACTTTCACAATTACCTTAATCGTTCGGCAAATAAAAACTTGAAATGACTTTACAAAGAATTACATTGTCTGAGTCGTACGAGGCACAATAATTACCGGAGAGAGATCGGGAGGAGACTATGAAGTGAGTCTTGCTGTCGGAGAGCGTCACGCCTCTCCGACGATGAAGAGGAAAATGTAATGGCTTACGATTTTCTGGAGGAGACCTCGAGCAATCGCTCGGGGGAGTATTCTTCTCGGGGACGCGTAGCTAAGCGCGTTATTCTTGACTGAGTCCTTCGTCCTTGACTTCCGTCGATCCGATTAATGGTTTCTGTCTGCGAGCGCTAAGGGTTCCGGGTTATCGCCCGAGAATTGTGCGTCGTCCTTGGATGATTCCAATGACCTCTCTAGATTCTGCGTGAGTACTTTGGGAGTACTGCGTGATCCCTGCGTAAATCTTGCTTTCATGAAAGTGACGTGGATACAGCTCGCGTCCCGAATGCTCTGAGAATGCTCCTTTGATCATTCCTGGGTTGGGGAATATATTCGATTTCGCTGGAAGGTCCTTTTTTTTGCTGGCGAAAGCGATTCCTCTCTGCCCCAAAAGACACGGCGGTGATGGTTTTAGCGTCATATTGCTAAATGGTGTCCAGGCTCCAGTCTGACTTCTATATCGCTCCGGAAATTTGCCTAAGGGTTCCGATGGGATGTTTTCGTCCGTGAGATACTCATTTTCTCTTTATCTGCGCGACTCGCTGTCTCTCTCCCTCTCTCTCTCTCTCTCTCTCTCTCTCTCTCTCTCTCTCTCTTCTCTCTCTCTCTCTCTCTCTCTCTCTCTCTCTCTCTCTCTCTCTCTCTCCTCTCTCTCTCTCTCTCTCTTTCTCTCTCTCTCTCTCTCTCTATTCTCTCTCTCTCTCTTTCTCTCTCTCTCTCTCTCTCTCTCTCTCTCTCTCTCTCTCTCTCTCTCTCTCTCTCTCTCTCTCTCTCTCTCTCTCTCTCTCTCTCTCTCTCTCTCTATCTCTCTCTCTCTGACAATGCAGAATACATAGATTATTTATTAAATTAGCATTTAGCGAACGTTTTTCTCATTGAAGATAGAAATAATTTTCCCACAATATAAGACAATAAATATTAATGAAGCCGCTACATTATCAAATATTGACCCTATAACCGAAAATGAATTTGTTTTATATTAAGAAAAATGATCATTTCCAAATAGTTGTGGCCCAATAAAAATGAACCACTCCTCCATGATTAATTAGGAAGTCAACCGTTAAGGCTATTTCTACAATCTTCAAAAATCTTTTACCGAGGGAATTGTTCCTCTGCAGTCAAAAGAGCGAATGTAACACCAATTTCGGGATAAATCAAACAGAGTGATCCTAGTAATTTTCGTCCCGTTTCTCTTTCTTCGTAGTCGATATATTCTTGGAATCCATTCTTAGAGAAAGGATCCTGAACCATCGAGAGGTAAATAGCTTGAAAATGACTCGCAGCACGGCTTATAACACGGATTCCGATGTCTAAGTAATTTGCTCGATTTCATTATGATATGATCGAGACAGTAGTTCAAGATAAAGGTGGGGATAGAGGTATCTTGATTGTAAAAGGCTTTGCCACCCTTCCTCATTAAAGACGACTCTTGATAAATCTAAAGCGCATGTGAGGACAACGAACTATAACACTGGTCAACATACTCTTTCTGACTTATGTTTTGTGATTGGTTTAACTAATTTTGACGTGTTGATTTCAAATATGACATGCATATTTTCTGTAAAACATCAGGTTTTCATTCTACAGCAGATTCCTATTTTACGACGTACTGCATGTATTTACTCGGTAAGGATAGTTTCCTAAGTGTTGTAGCTACAAACCATAACTTAAAATGTTAACAGAATTTGAAAGAATAAATGTATTGTAAGATAACTACCTATTATTAAATATATACTCCAGAGGTTTTGGTTTCCATTAACTTTCTAATTTGTGGCTCATCAAAAACTCCAGCCTTTATTTTATCATAACTTAAGCCAGGAAATATTATACATATGAATTTGAAACAGTCAACCTCCACATTTAGAGCTTTCACAAATTGTTTCATCAGCCTTAGTTTAATATAAAGGGGTGTGAAGATGATTTTCTCTCGCTCAACAAGTGAATGATGTATAATATTCTTCTTCCCAATAGTCAAACTTTCTCAAACTGACCAGAGTTTCTGTTCCCAATTTTTTTCCTTGGCTCGGCTGTCCCATAAACACAGGAATCACGGATATTTTGTATAGCCTCCTTGTTGGCCAAGTAAATAATTTACCATTTACAGATCCACACATATGAGTCATTTGTGTTCATCATATTTGAGTAAATCTAATACACAACTTATGCGTCCATGCTTTTCTTTTAAATGGAATCGCACCGAAAAAGTTTCCATTATGGAGTAACACATATTTTAGACTCTTTTTTTTTAACTATCTATAAAAAGTCTCCATTCACTTGGATCATATCTGAAACCCCCCTTTTAACAGCCTTTACCCCCCCACGTCACAACAGTAAACAAAATCTTTTTCAGTTTTAAAGAATGCCAAGAGATCTCTCTCCTTGTTCCGATAAAAAGTTACATTTGTTTTTCCCTGCAACAAATTCTTCTCTTTAAGTCTAGAAGCTAACACTTCTGCTAATTTTTGACAGACCTAGGTCTCTAACTAAACCATTCAGTTCTATTTGGCTGACGTTTCCACGTTCTTGGGTCGATGTATGTACAAAGTCTGAATCACTATCAAGTTAACTGCCTACATCAAATTCACGTATATGACTTACCTCGTCCAGTGAAAGGATTTCGGTAGCATATTTTATCTCACGTTTTCTTACTATAACCAGAAGTCTTTTTGAGACAAAGGTAGCAATCGTTTACGTGTATTTTTTGGCTCCCGCCACACCATATGAATGGCAAATCCTAGTTGTTTCCTTATGCCCTTTCTCCATTGGCGTAGATTTTCGAGACATGGGTTACAAACATTGTGTGAAGCCCACGGTTTATTCTGATCACCTAATTTAATTTTAAAGTAAGCTAAGTATGTTTTTTTCACCAAAATACTAATGTTCAGTCTTTGAGTCAGAGCAGTAACACAACCACAAATATAGCAAAACTAGTCATGGGAATTAAAACTTCTCCTTCGTAATGAGGCCATACTACTCAATGTTATCTCATAAAACAAATCTGAAAAAAAACAAAATTATATTATACACAATTGCTTTATATATCCAGATGTGCGTAAAGAGAAGTCTAACTACATAGATAAAATAAAATAAGAAGAATACCAAATGTCTCCCCTTCCGTTCACTTTGTGCTAAGATAGCCTGTTACTATGAGTGGGACCTATCTGGACCAGTCCATAAATAAAAAGAATTGACGTGATAGAAGAAAACTTTTGCCATTTTCAAACTTGATGACCCCGAATTTCCCAAGAACAGGTCTCAAACTTAAGTCAACAGGAAAAAAGTTAAAATTTGTTGACCAGTGTAATGAATGTAGGATTAGTTACAATATCTTAGGCATTGTTGTTGTCAAAGTAAATAATTCTTCATGGGATCGATCATTTCTGCTATTCTTCCATCATATGTTCTCGGACCCTTGCTTTTTTTTAAATATTCATAAGTAACAATAACTTATATTATGTAAAATTAAAATATTTACCAAAAAAATACTCACTTAAACTAAATACCAGTGATTATAAAATTTGCTACATGACTTAGATTAGTTGAATGGTCTGAGAGATGGAACATGCAATTCTAGGTGGGCTTGTGAGCTAAAAAATAGATAACGATAATCCCAGAGAAGATTAAAATATAGTGATCAAATTTTAAATAGTCAAATTGGAAAAGATATTAGATGTCTTACTCACAAGTGATATAAAATTTTCAAAACAATGCATTATAGCTTCATAACAGGCGAAGAGGGTTTTAATTTATTATACATATGTAGGCAAATACTTTGCATTTAAATCGAAAGATTTTATTCTTCTCTTATATAGGGCATTTCTAAGATCACATTTGGAGTATAAGATGCAATACTTGTGTCCATAATTTCGAAGAGGCTTTGCAGTATTGGAATTATTTCATCATCGAGCATAGAAATTAATTCCTGAACCTATAATTAGATCGTAAGAAGAAAGACTGAGTGATCTCATTTTTTATTCCTTGCAAGATCAGTATCTATGTTCAAACTTATTGAAGGATTTTGAACATTAAACGGGTTAAAAAATATAAATTATAATTCAATATTTAAGCGAGATAACCATCAGCCACTAGAGATATCCTGGTTAGCGAATAAGCAAATGGTTAACCACTGCTTTAGCCCCAAATTTCTTCTTTTATAAAATGACACATACTTGGAATAAGCTGCCTAACAAGGCCATTGAAAGTATTATTGTTTAAGATCTCTGAGAATAGAATAAATAAATAAAACTTACTTTCAAATATAACTTTACAGAAATGAAAATAGTTAGTCTAATTATTCATCCATATCTTTCTTCATTTTACCTTTCTTTCCAACGGAATTCCTCTCTTTCCTTTATTTCTTGAACTCACCTCAAGTGGATCTTAGGATCTTTGCTAGATCGGAATATGTAAACATTTTCTGCAAAGTGACATTCTCCAGTGCTGACTTTTTTTTAATTTGAGTATTTGCTCTGACATGCTTTATATAATTGGATATAAGACAATTAAAAAAAAGAGCCACATCGTCATATCGATCAAAAATAAAAGAAAAAGACTATTAAAATCCCTGATTTACAAACGTTTTGGTCTCGGCCCCTGGAGCTACAAATTGAGAGGGGTGCTTGTTGACCCTCTATAATTTTGAAATTATTTAGTTGGCGCGATTATGGGGATCTCATCGGATCGATGCAATTCGGGTTCTTTTTTTCACTTGAAATTAAACCTAAATTCAAGGAAAATTAAAAAAAATGAGAGCGGTTATAGGAAACGAATTGGGAACAATCACATCGTCTTATCGATCAAAAATAAAAGAAAAAGACTATTAAATTCCCTGATTTCCAAACGTTTTGGTCTCGGCCCCTGGAGCTACGAATTGAGAGGGGTGCTTGTTGACCCTCTATAATTTTGAAATTATTTAGTTGGCGCGATTATGGGGATCCCATCGGATCGATGCAATTCGGGTTCTTTTTTTCACTTGAAATTAAACCTAAATTCAAGGAAAATTAAAAAAAATGAGAGCGGTTATAGGAAACGAATTGGGAACAACCAACTAAAACTACCATACAGATTGTTATGGTGTATATTTTTATCCAGTTTTTGATTTGCTCGTATCTTCACTAGAAACTTTGTTTCATCCTCCTTACAAGACAACAATAACTCGTTTTGATTCGTTAGGTTTCTTTGATAGAATTCTTTTTTTTCAATTTCTTCTACATAGATTCCTGTAGCTAATTCTGATCTTTATGATGGCTATTAAAAAACATTAATTTTGGCATCCTTAAAGCATTGCTTCTATCTTTTGTTAATAAGTTTGAATTTCTTTTTAAAATTGGCAGTCGATTATCCAATTCAAAAAGCAACTCATCATCATTATTATCATCATCGCTAACTCTATAATATAAGATGCGGATTTTTTGGAGTATTTAAATAATAATCTTAGTTTGGTTACAACTTAAGTATATTTTAAATTTGTATCAAGGTAATTTCTAAAGATTTTTTTAGAGTTTAAAAAAACAAAATAGTTTAGTTCAGAAAAAATAAATATGATCATACAATGTTTTATAATGTTTTAAAAGAAAATGAATTACAATTTGTGAAGTTCAGAAAATTTATTAAAATTTAAGTAAGGCTGCTTTTTAATTTTATCTATAACTATATTTTAGCAACGTGATTTTTTGAAAGGGGGGGATAGTTTAGAGCTCATTTTTAAAATTATTATAATTGGCAAAGTTCTGAAAATTTATAAAAATTTAACCAAGGCTACTTTTTTTAAGAAACCATGAAAAGGCCAACAAGACATTGTAATATTTTAAAAGATGACCAATTATAAAATATCAGTAAAATTTAATATAAGTTAAAATTTAAAAATATGACTTGGTGATAGTTAAATTTGCTTTAAAACTGACTCAAAAAAGTAGTTAATGAATTTAAAGTTTATTTCAGAAATTAATTAAACAGTTAAAGATAATAAATTTTAACTTTATTTTTAATTTTGTAAACACTGTAAGAGTTAAAAACATTTAATAGAAAAACGATTAATTTTGGTACTTACTAAAGTGCATCCATCCTAGAGAGTGAATGGTGGGTTTAACAAGGGGGTAGTATTAATAGGTTACAGTGGCGCTTGGGAAAGAGGAACACCAACTAACCAAACAGTAGTTACAAAAATAAAACAACTAACAAACTATAGTTAAAATTAGTTAATTAATAAAGATATTGCACTTAAATCTTCAATGAATGTAGGTTTGTAGTGTTTGATATATAAAGATTCGAGGGTTCTTAGGTAATGTTGGTTGTTGTTCAAGGCTAATACTTGAAAATTATTAATAGAAATGTCAGTTTTACAGCTTATGGTGTGTTCCCTAATAGAAGACTTTTTCCTTTTCATTTAAGATTTTGCTTGCGCGCCAACTAATCCCCCTGGGAGCAGAGAACCTAGCTCCAAGAGACCTGACAGTTCTGCCAATGTAAGAGGCTCTAGTAGAACTGGGACATTTAAATAAATAAACATTATCACTGCAGGACTCAAAAGAGTTAGGATTTTTACTGCTAAAAATCTTCCTATCGATAATTTGTTTATAAAAACTACTTGGGGGTTGATTTGTGGAAAATATATTTTAAAAATGAAAAGGATTTTCTTTTGAAAGTATCTGTCATGGTGTGACATTATATTATATCAATACCATATTATATCTATGGGAAAGGGACTAATAACTTAAAGGCGAACCAACAAAGGGGCAGAACGCCACGAGTTCCGACGCGCGGAGCAGCGAGAATAGAGTGCAAAACGAGGTCAGGTAAAATTTGGGAAATGGCACAACTCAAGGTTATTTAAAGAGGCATGTACAAAAATATAATTTTATTTACATAAAATAATAGAATCAATGAGCAAAATTATATTGGTAAATGAGAGGGGGAATTGCAGAGTTATGCATCAGACTCTGAAGTTAGAAATTAATGCGTTACAGAAGGAGACTATTCCAATGAGGAGGATTAACTCAAATGGGTTGGCTTAAGGAGGATTCCGGGTGAGACATCAGGGTAAGGTTTCAAGGATGTCTTCTGCAGGCAATAAACGTGAGGGCGAGGGCACTCGGAGCTTCTGAGCGGGAAGTTGACCTGATGACGGTTCCCCAAAGAGGGGGGGCGGTAACGTCCGGTCCAGGGGAGAGTATTTCGGCCACCCGAAGACGAGGAGGGGACGAGGAGGGCTTATACAGTAGTTGATGAGTGGGGTCGGAAAAATCTCTCGGTGGCGATCGTCAAATGGAAATACCTCACTGGCTAGGCTAATTCCAACGACACGAAAAGTTCAGCCGTCACTTTGCTTCGTTATTAAGCACCTGACTTGGAACAAGGGGGAATGCTTCTTGGATCCTGGCGGGACTCCTCAACTCTGTCTCTTCCACCTGGAAGACGAGCCCTACATATCCGAGGCTTCCCCCGCAGGGGTGCGGGAAACATAGGGTGTTTTGCCAGCGCTACTCTTGAATGGCCCCAAACCTTCACGCCCAGGCGATTCTAACCCGCGAAAAGGTGGTCCGGGGTAGACGCGGTTTGAGGCTACCACTTGTGGATGGAGAGTGGGAGCTTACCAATTTAAGCCTAACCAAATTCTAGAATTTTCTTTAACGCATGGACGTCACTTCCGTGCTGGATTAGAAATTCCACGTGGAATTCACCCACAGTATCGTTTAAAAAGACTATCTCTGAAATTAGTAGATATATGGGCATTTTACTAACTTTTATGCAGTGTTGAGGGGGGTCAATGAGATTATCATGTAGTTTTTTTAAAACTCTATCATATAGGTCAGAAAGAACGAATTTTTGTATAGAATATTTCCTAAGAAAAATAAATTCATTATCGATTGATTGGTAAGTAGATATTAGCGAGAAACGGCTAGGAATTAAAGGTTTTCCTGTTGGCCTTTTCATTGTTTCTTCAAATGTATTAACTTTAGTAAACTTATTCTAGCCTGAAGATGAAAACTTGTAGTTTTCGAAACGTAGTAAGAAATTAAAAGATGTTGCGTCCGTTTCTGGTGGCTCTGGGATTTATCCTCAATATTATATATATACATATATATATATATATATATATATATATATATATATATATATATATATATATATATATATATATATATATATATATATATTACAAAGATCAGGACAAAACAAATCTTACAGGAGATGACCGTAAAAAAGCCACGAGAAAAAACCAGTTGTCCCGGCAGAGCCTCGAACCTCAGACCTAGTGTTCTACCAATGAGTTGACTGGACCAACACATAAAGTGACATATTTGTCCCAAATAAACTCTTCAGTTCACATTTCCAAAGAGTAAAAGCCAAATGAAACTGTGCTTGTGGGAAGGTATATGTTGAAACTGAGAAGTAAATGCATCCCTTCTTTGTAGGATCGAAAACAATCGGCCATTTGTGGTTGGGCTGCAAACTAGCAAGCATTTACCACGTTTATTCTGTCTGATAAAGGAAGTGTATGCCAAAGGGTTAGAGATCAAGAGAACAGAGATATTGCAGGATATGACCACGAAAAGTGCCACGTGAAAACAACGCAACGCCCCGGCAAAGACTTAAAACTCAGACCTCAGTTTCTCTAGACCATTGCTTTTTCGGGATCATCTCCCGTAAGATTTGTCTTCTCGTGATCTTGTAACCTTTGGCACATACTTCCTTTATCAGACAGCATAAACATAAACGGGGTTTATGCTGGTTTGCACGCCTACCACATCTGCGCATAGATTTCGGTTGTACACTATTCAGTTTGATATATATATATTTTCATATTGTCGTTCGTAGTCGGCTCCAGCTGATGTCCGAGCATCGGTTTCGTCGTCAGTTATCTGGTCTCCTCGGCTGATGTTTGTAATATATATATATATATATATATATATATATATATATATATATATATATATATATATATATATATATATATATATATCGATGAGGATTGCTTCTAGAGAGCCTAAAATATAAATAAACGAACAAAATATTTTGGCATTGTTAAGAGAGCACACTGCTAAATGTACATCTAGAACTTTACTAGCTAGTATTCGCTTTGAATTGCAAATTTATAGTTAAAGGGAATATTTAGAAATGGGGCTAAAATTTACAATAAAGAGACTAAGGAAGGATTTTAAATATTTAAATTAGTTAGCGAGTGTATAATTTGCTAAAATCTATTAAGGTAAGGGCGCTTTGATTTATGAATCTAATGATTATATAAAACTGTTTTAAAATGAATTTTAAACGAATAATTGAAGCAAAAATTGGCAAAACCTAATATACAAAATCACAAACCTTGCCAACGAGCGTGTTACGTGCTCTAGGCACACCCAAAAGCACCAAAACTGCGCCCCGCAACCCACATCCAAACGAATTCAGATAACAGGGAGGGGAACCGACGAGAGATCATTATTTAAATTCGGGGAGAGCTGTTTTATATAAAGTGTTTCTAGGATTCGAAGGGTAATAGGACATTTGTGCGAATTTAGAATTTCAAAGTTTTCTAAGGAGATATCACTTTTACACTTTATTACGTGATCTCTTATCGCTGAACTTTCTTTGGTTTCAAGTATCTTACCGGTTCTATTACTTATACCCATTTGGGAAGAGAATCTTGCCTTCAGAGTTCTCACGGAGCTTCCGATATATTTGCCTTGGGAACACCCAGGACATTTAAATAAGTATATAATCGAACTCCGAAGACTCTTTGGAACCGGATCCTTTATTGTGAAGAAAGATTTTATATTTATTTTGTTGACAAAAGCAATTTAAAATTTTATTTAACAGAAGTATTTCCTTAGCAATATGTGTAATTTTCGGCTAAGGACTTTATTGTGAATACCCAGCTCTGGCATTATTAAATAATGTTTATCTTTTGCTACTGTTATCTCAGGGTGGCTTGGTTGATACAATCCACTTCAAAATGTGCGGATTGACTCTTCTACAATAAAAGAAGGGAAACCATTTTGCACAAAGAAAGATTTAAGGTACTGAAATTCTTTGTCTATAAAATTGTAGGATGAACAGAGATTGTATGCGCGGTAAAGAAAGGGTCTTAATGGATGAGATTTTGTATTTCAAATCTAAGCAACTAAAAAAGTTTAATCCTAACCTCGTATTAGTCGGTTTCCTATATACTGATGTTTCTAGATTATTTTGATTTTTTCTTATTAAAATATCTAAAAGGGGAGGGTGTTATTACTCTCAGTTTCCATTGTATATTTAATACCGGGGTGGATGGTGTTTAAAAAATAAGAAATTCTAAAGCTTGATCTCGTTGTATATATATCACACGCGAAGGAGTAGATTGCTAGTTAGACGGCCTTTGTATCTTAGGTTAATAGTCCGAAATGTAGCAGATGCCATTCAACCTTGGCACATATATTGTGATTGCACATCGATCAGGCTAACCCGCGGAAGACTATTACTTGTTAGGTAAACTCTTAAGGGTGACCAAAATGGAGAAAGATTTAGGTGTGCAAACCAGCATTCACCTGAATTTCTCCAGTCAGTGTGCCAAAGTAGAGAAAAGTGATCAGAGTCTTTTGGGGTGAAAAATGAGACAATTAAATTACCTAAAAAAAAGATCGTGCTGACCCTGTACAGCTTTATAGTCTGTTTGCAACGTGAGTACACGTACAACTATATCACCAGCAATTGTTAGACATTTAAAGGCTAGAAAAGTTCAAGCCACGACCACCAAACTAATCCAGGTCGATACGGAACATTGGGACGAAATTCTGGCCATGTAGGACGGTGATACCCACACAGATATTGTGGCCGTCGTGGAAGCTTGGCTACCTACAAACACTAGAGACATTGCTGATAAGTTTATGATCACAGGCTATGCAATATTCTACCACAATCAACAATATCGAGAAGGCGCCGAGTAATGATATAACTACGTCCGGTTGCTGGTCGTATACATGGGTCAAACTCAGTCTGAGTAGTCAGATTCGAACCTATATGATAAGGTGGCCTATATTGTGAAGAGTCGCCTGAGTTTGATCATGGGTGATTTTAACTACGGAGGGATTGGCAGGGCAGATCGATCGGGATACGGGGAATGAAGGCGACTCGTCGACTTCGATGACAATAACTATTTGACAAAGTGAATTCTCCAGCAGACAAAAGGTGAAAACCTGCTAGACTTGGTGTTCACCACCGAGAACGACATTGTGTCAGGATTCAGCGTGGGCGAGTATTTTGGCGAGAGCGATCAACGAATCATCAAGTTGTTCGTTTACACTTCCGGAAAAAATTACGATTGCATCGCTAACTACAAAACAGATTACTGACGAGCTAAGTTCAATGGCCTTCGGAGCGCGATAGCTCGACTGAAACCTGAAATTGACCATGGAGCCACGGCCAACTGGCTGTAGTTAAAGGGGAACTTAAAGACACAGTTTCAAATCGTTCCAGAAAAAAAGGATAAACGAAAAGCCCACCCAACCAAAGTGGTTCAAACGCAACATCGCCTTGTCAATTCGTAGTAGAAAAATTGCCTACAGCAACTGAAAATTCAGTTATAGATTTGAATACATTACCAGTTCAGAGAGAATTATAAGAAAGTTAATAAACTAGTGCACCATTCTTCCCTCATGTCAACAGCTACAATTTGGTTCGCCATCGTATAAGTCTACTGAGAGAAGAGGATGGTGTGTTGCCAGAATCGGACCTAGACATCGCGGGTGTGTTGAACGACTACTTCGTCTCCTTGTATATGAGGGAAGTAGACGGTCCCGCTCCAAGGAGAGAGAGTAACCTATAAGAAAGAGTTGTAGATATCGAAGAAGTGGCGGGCAGGAGAGGGAATCTAAACCTGTATGTTCTCTGGTCAAGATAGCTTTCTTTCCATAATCCTTTGTGAGGTCAGCGGTGGGGTTGGGACACACCTTGATGCGATCTTCATGGATTTTCTTGAAACGAGACAGGTGCTAAAAAATGAGAACGTGAAAGCCGAACTAATTACGAAGATATTAGCCTAACGTCCATAATGGTTAGCTTGCTAGAAACAATAACCACTGGTCGTATAGTTGAGCACGTAGAATCTTACAGCCCGATCTTGGATTACCTGCATGAGTTTTGGATCACAAATCAACTCGAATTTTCCATATATTGAGTGAGTTCGATCGAGATCGTGCTCTAGAAATCTTATTGCTAGACTTTGAAAAAGCCTTCGATAAGGTGCCCCATCACAGGTTAATAAGCAAAGTCCGCACAGTTGGCATTACCAGGTTGGTAAACGACTGGATTGAGAACTGGTTGACATAACGGAGGCAGCCGGTAAAGGTTCAGAGGCGCAGCCTAGAGGTGGGCGCCAATGAGCATCGGGGTGCCCTGGAGATCCTCCCTTGCTCCACTGTTCTTCATTGGCTATATCAATGATTTAGACAAAGGATTCGTATACAAGCTAGCAAAGTTCGCGTACGATACTAAATTAGCCGGAGGGGTTTGCTCACGTGAGTAGTAACACATTAGAGAGACAGCCTATTCAGCTTAGGTGAATATTCCGAGCTGTAACAGATGCCACTTAATCTTGAAACGTGCATGGTGATGCAAATCAGTCACGTCAACCCTCAAAAAGACTACCACTTAGGTAGGCCTTTGGAAGTGACCGATATAGTGAAAGATATAGACGTACAAATCAGCAGCCACAAGAAGCTCTGTAGGTAGTGCGACGAGATAGAGAAAGGGGCCCAAAGATTGTTGGGGTACAAAAAGAGACAATATTATTTCTGAAACAAGAAGATTGCGCTTACCCTGTACAACTATATAGTCCCGCCGGATGTTGAGTAGCCGTACAATTCTGGTCAACAAAAATGTGTAAAGACATTGAACGGCTAGAATGAGTTCAGGCCATGGCTAGCATACTAATCCCGTTCCACAGGCAAAAGAGGATAACACCACCGGCTACGATAATTATAGCTGTCCTTCCTGGGGACGTGCCGTATACCTGGCAAGCTTATCGAAACGTATAATATTATAAGGGAAGTGCAAAACGTAGAGCACACGCAGTTGATCACCTGGAACATGAATCCAACGCGCAACTACGTTTTTTTAAGGAAATATTTTCGGTCTAAAGCTTGACTGCATTTTATTGGTCTGAATTTATTTAATTTTTTTTTTAAAAATAAGAATATTTATGCAAATTGTTGGACCTAACAACGCACCTCTTCATAATTAGCGATAAATCAGCGCTAGGTTACCCTTTATTTGGCTATTACTTAACTGTTTAACTGGTTATGACCTGTTCGTTCATCTCCTAATTCGATTATTAATTTCATCTAATACGATAGCCTAGTACTAGTAGCTCATTTTATTCCCATACCAATTCTTATTGTCAGAGAATTTCTTATTTTTTCAAACAATTTCCTTTTGTTCTTTCCAAACAAATAAAAGGTATTTTGTATAAGAGTGGCGCAGACGTTTTAGGCGAATAAAGCCTGCAATATTGTTTCGTATTGTTATAGTAGTGTCCTATAAGTAATATTTCGATTGTGGAGAGGATCTATCACACGAGATAAAGTTAAAATCGATAATATTTTAACCTGATATGCTATAAGTGGAACTAACGTTCGCGCGCGCGTTTTACTATTGGTTTAATCGTCGCACAAGTTACGTGCGTATCTTGAAATACCATATGACGCTTTAAGTTACTACCCCGCGTTTGTTTTTAATGTTGATAATAGTTAACTTTTTTAGTTCCGAACGAAGATGTAGTAGAAATACTAAAAGAAAATGTAAATTGGCTGTCCTCCCAATTTACCACGATTTTTCGCCGAAAATTGCTTACCTTATGTGGTAACTGTACTCACATGAATGTGAAGATACCTCGATGTTAAGCCCCAAAACGTCAGAAAATACATTCTATATCCATGAAGTCATGGCAGGGATGTTCTGGAACTACACTGTAGGAGAATGGCATATTGCACCCACATTTCCCCACCTCCCTTCCGGGCGGGCCGGTTATCAAACCTTACCCTTCCGGACCGCTATCTGATGTTCTCCGCCGGAAGAACCCGCCGACCGTTTTAGCTAACCACCGCGTTCTTTCTTCGACTGGTTATCGATAGATGGGAGCCCATCTTTGCTTCCGGTGGTTCCCGGAAGTTTGCAAAGGACGAAATGAAGGAGATAATCAAACCTCTCTCACCCGAAGAAGGGCGCTTGATATCAAATCTACTTCCGGACCAATGTGAACTTCTCCCGAGTTTCGAGTATAAAAGATAAATTCTTTTAACCCTCAGTAGTAGAGCTTGCACAGCGTCTGGCGGGTCAGGAGTTGCCATTTATCTTGGTGTAGTGGTAAATCGTTGAAGCACCAAGTCTTCAGAGAGGAGATCGGTCCCAGTTAGGGAGGCTCCTTACACCGTTAATCTGCAAGTCAGTGCGGACCCCGGCTCGTACTCACGTTTTCAGAGCCGAAGCTACAAACGGCCTCACTCTGATTCCCTAAGCGAGAGAACTACATCTCGGCTTTTCTCCGTGACCCTACGCGTCGATAAGTCACTTCGCCCCCCCCCCCATCACCTCACAAAGGCACTTAAGATTCCTCAGAGTTCACGAGCGTGGAACCCTCTTTAACAAGAAGCTCCCGTCAATGCCTTCTTCCAGCAGAATCGTGACGGAATTGTGGGATCAGGTTGGTCCCTGGAGAACCTACCTCTTCGTCTCCACCCCTTATCTCACCATCTTCAATCACCAGTGCCACTCGAACATTAAGGTCCACAAAAACCCTTTCCTTTCACATTTCCCAACTTCACCGCGAAGCTAACCAACATTACAAGTGTATAGGGATTTACATAGTGAATAGTTATTTACAAGCCAAGTGAGATATCCGAGATTCACTTATTAATTTATCTCTCAAAGCATCTTATTTGTATATATATATATATGTATATATATATATATATATATATATATATATATATATATATATATATATATATATATATATATATTCTTGTTTAGTGTTCATTAAACTTTATTTTCATATTGTTGTGTATCTAACTTCCTTTGGGTCGCATGCTGGAAAAGTTCATTCGAATCCCTCCGTAGCCAACCTATAAGCACACTAAGTCAATAAACCCATACAAGGCACGGGCCGAACGAAGAATAAGGAGTAGTACGACGACCCTTCCGCATTCGGGATAATAGGATATATATATATATATATATATATATATATATATATATATATATATATATATATATATATATATATATATATATATATAAGAATCGGAGAAAACTCCAATCACCCCTCGGCCTATTGCTCGACATACACAGTGTGGGGAAATACATATCGCGAGGACAAACAGACGCTAGTTTGGTTACACAGCGCCAACAGTTACGTTCCATATGGAGCGATACTTTAATATTTCATTTTTATGTAATTAAAAGTATGTTTTTGCCTTAGTTGTTTAATTAAATCCTCTAAACGCTGCATTTGGTAATGGATATATAATATTACGTATCCTCCCTAGTTTAAGAACCTAAAGAATCAAAAGTAAAAAAATAGTAAAGCACTCATAGAGAAAAAAGAAACAGAGTTATTCATGTACGGAACAAACGTACATACATACTCAGCCGTATACTACGACATCGACATATTATAATTGGTGTTAGATTTTGGGGGTATTTTGAAGAACTCAATATTAGTTGATTGTGTTGAATCCCCTTGATTAGTAACAAATTTGTGCCTAAGCGTTCGAGGAAAATTAAACATAATAAGAGGATAAAGTCGGTCTATAAAATTTGCTAATTGATTGTGGTTAGCCCGTAAATGATATTAATTAGTTTTTTTGGTGGTATACCAATGAACAGAAAGTGTGGGTGGTAAGGTTAGGTTAGGCAGAGCGCTACTTGTTTCGTGGTTGCATAAGTACCTATAGCGTACATCGGTGAGTTTTTGACGGACATAAGTAAGATGTCTTCGTTTGAAAGATTCCACCGTCAACGACAAATTGTTGGACTAGCAGGCGAAGATCTAGCTGCCTACGTTCTGGAAGACCAGAGGATCGAAAGAGAAGAAAGAAGAATAGAGTGGAAAAGAGAAGCAGAAGAAAGAAGAATACGGATGGAAAGAGAAACGGAAAAAAATACAATGGCAAGAGAAGCAGAAAAAAGAAGAATACATATGAAAAGAGAAGCAGAAGAAAGAAAAATACAGATGAAAAAGAAGCAGAAGAAAGAAGAATACAGATGAAAATAAAAATAAAAGAAAGAATAATTCAGATGGGAAGAGAAGACGAAGAAAGAAGAATACAGATCAAAACAAGAAAAATACCTATGGAAAGAGAAGCAGAAAAAAGAAGAAGCCAGAAGGAAATAGAAGCAGAAGAAAGAAGAATAGAGATAGACAGAGAAGCAAAAGAAAGAAGAATTCAGATGCAAAGAGAACAGGCGTACACGGAAAGAGAAGAGAGAGAACGAATACTCGCAGATGAAAGGGCATTGACCAAGGATCAGGTGGAAGTCAAAGCCGCTGTATCCCGGCCTGGAGATACGCAAGTACCTACGACGAAAACTCAGCAAAATATTGTGACGATGGGTGAAGAAGGAACCATGCAAGCGTTATACCCATGTGAACCTCTTCAGATGGTAACTACGGTGTACGTAGAGTCAGATAACGAGTATCCCCTACCCTCAGTAAACTTCCCCCAGGAGACCCGTCCATCGAGTTAGATTTATCCCCACCTTGGCCCGCTCAGAGATTCACAATTGTCCGCTCGAATGAAGGAAAAATTAAGTTCAGCCCCCATCCTTCGACTACCCAATTCCCCAAAGAAGAGGAGAATCTGAACCGATGCCTGTGGTGAAGGAACCGGTTGCGCCCTAGTAGAAATTAAAGACGATGGTACCTCTGTTCCAATAGCTTATGCAACTATAGAAGAGGAATCGCTAGCCGTAAGTTGGGGGATAAAGAAATTCAATTTATATGTAAAAGGTAGTGAGTTTAACATAGAATTCAATTACCGACCTCTGGCATATTTGCGTAACAGCAAAAGCCAGAACGGCAGACTAATGCGATGGAGTCTATTGTTCATCGAATACCAATTTAACATAAACTATATAAAAGGCTCAATAAGTATAGAGCCGATAACTTGAGCCGAAATCCCACAGAGGGCTAATTAAACTCCCTTTTGTCTTAAGACCAATTTTTTTGTGTAGATATTAATGTGTTAAGGTTTATTTGTGTATGGAATTAGCTGCCTAGATACGGATTAATAGTCAGTTTCTTTTTATTGTGCTTTGTTGTAATCGATAGTTTTTTGTGTTAAATTGAGTTGTGTGACCCGGACTGCTTGGCCTTAAGAGGCAAGGTTAAAGTCCGCCGTTCACCTGCCTATGTACGTGAGCGCGTGTGCGTACAATGTCAATAAGCCTTAATTTAGTATGATGGTTGACCACTGTAGTTTCACGGTAATAGTCGGACTTAAAATTGCATTCCAAGACGTGTTTTTTTGTTCGTTTATTATTTTGGCACTTGAGTTCTTCCCCCCCCCTCCTCCACCATTACCTTCTTTAGAAGGGAGGAAATGTGGAGGAACCAATATCGCGAGGTCAAACAGACGCTAGTTTGGTTACACAGCGTCAACAGTTACGTTCCATATGGTCCGATACTTTACACCGCCCCCCTTTCCTTTACCCAGCTAGCCCAAAAATCCTCGAGATCGCTCGCAAAGAAGGAGTACCATCAGCAGATTTCGTAGTCCCTTAATATAAACACAGGAGGGTGGGGTAGCCTTAAGAATAAAAATCTATGAACAGGTTCACTATCCCCCTCCTATTGTCTAGGTCTATTTTCGCCAAATAGGCAAAATTTCACTTTCTGCGATTTAAAAAAGGGCGAAGGGTCACAACGTTGAAAAGTGATGCCCTAGGAGAAAGGCTCAAAGGTGGGCCTTCATCTCCCCCCCCCCCCTCCCCAGGGGATAATAGACGTATATATACTTTGATCTGGAGAAAAGATGAGGAGAATCGAGGTAGCAATCGAGAGAAGAAGAGCAGTCCCTGAGTAAAAGAGGGAATCAGAAAAAGTGGAACCGAGCGAAATTTTTCTTCCCGAGGCTATTCCTATGGTCACATCAAAGAGTAGACTATCGGTATAGAGAATTACTTTCATACCAATCTCGTTCAAAGAAACCCCCTATCTCAGTTTTCCGAATAAAAAGAGAGATATCCCTCACCATTTAGGAATATCGATGTGGACTTCCACTCGAGAAAATATTCACCTCTTGGTCAAGTCTCATCATCGAGAAGCCCGCAAGTGTAACCCAAGGATTGGAATAATCGTACATCCACAATTTCCTCGCTTATATCGTCAAGTCGAGAAGCATCGCCACACGCTCCTCACTTACCTCGTTCCAGAGAGATGGTCAGCTGTGTGTCCGAGTCAGCCTCACGCCTGGAATCATCGTATCAACGAGGTTCTCGTTCAAGGTCATCCCACGCCAGACTCCCTCTTAGTTAAAGGTAAAAGGATTCCAACTTATTTATGTTCTTTAGTTTCCATTCTGTACTAAAGTGAATTTTTGTGTCAACCATCGCGTAGTACTCATTGGTAGTATTGATTGTTATTTAGATAATCGACGTATATGTAATTAAAAGTATGTTTTTACCCTAGTTGTTTAATTAAATCCTCGAAACGCTGCCCTTGGCAATAGATATATGACATTACGAATCATCCCTGCTTAAAGAACTTAAAGAATCAAAAATAAAACAATAGTAAAACACCCTTAGAGAAAAAGGGAACGGAGTTATTCATGTACGGAACAAACGTACATACATACTCGGCCGTATACCACGACAAACAGGAAACGAACGAGTGAGCGTAACGTAGTCCGACTCATAAATAAATAGTGAAAGACGCGCGTGAGCGTTAGCATTGAAAGTGGTGCCGTAGAAGGATTATTGTGCGTCCGGATCAGGTTCAAATATTGTCTATTTGTGACTTGATAACGTTAGATAGACCCTCTTCACTATTGAAATATTACTCTGAAGACATTATTACAACGAGACAAAGCAAAATTTCATGCTTATGCAGCATAAACGTTAGGGAAATATAAATAAACATTGAAAACAAATGTGCGAGTGTAAATTTGGCGTCTTATGACAATTCAAGATGGCATCGTGGAAAATTCTTGAGTTGCAAAATCAGGTTAAAATATTGAAGTTTTGTGACTTTATACACTGAGATAGACCTTCTCCGCCATTTGAATATTAGTCCTAGAGCAATATTACGATGATACAACGAAGTATTACAGGCTTTCAGTTATCTAGAAATGGTGCGCCACTCTCATTCAAAATTACATAATAAAATAGGAAACTTTGGGAATTAAATGGTAACTCCTTAATTGATTAAATTTACTTAAAAATTGCTTATTTTAGTGATTTCAAAGCTGCGACCACTATCACGTTCTTCACCAAAATAAGGAATTAATAGACGATTTGGTCGACGCAAGGATTTTTTACCTCTAATATAAAGCGCAATAGCAACTGTCGAAGAATTGTCTCCCCATTTTTGTCGGAGAATTATTCTTCCACTGTTGGCAGTTTAATATTTACTCCGATACAATAACTTTTTATTAAAGTATTTATTTACTTATTGACATTTAGCTAGTCAGTCTGACACCACTTAGGAAGGGAAATAATTCCTTTATTGGCTGAGTGGACTCCAGATTCGTCTAAAGGAGTCTAATTACTGAATTATGAGAGTACCACAGCGTTTAATCAGTTTTAAGGAAAGAGCCTGGTCAGCACGTAAGGATCCAGTAAAACACCAAGAATTAACCAAAATATATATCTTTTAATTTACCAATTAACTCAAATATTTATATTTATAAGAAATTCTCTGTTTAACATGGTCTTAGATCACAATTACTCCTACTACTCTATCACTCGCACGATTCGAATATTCGCCTAGTCCTGAACAGAGATCTGATCAAAATATAGTAGGCCGCACGTAAACAAACCAATTGCCAGATAGCTAATATTTGGAGGCCTCTCAGTTACAAAGTTAAACCACCATTTACTCTCCCTAATCTAACTAAAATATTACAGAAGTCACGGAATACTATTTCTCCCTTAGTTAGCTTGAGACAGTTTTAAAAATCCTAATTAACCAAAAAAATATATATAGTCATTCGGATTTACATGACCTTGATCGGAACAGAGGTTCACGGATATGGCTATACTTAGTTTTTCAGCGAGTCTTCGGAGACACCAGACTTCACGACGAAGGAGAAATTCAGGTGTCCCGTTATAACGATAAAGATGGGGATGAGGGGGTTGTTAAGGTGACCGTAGAAACCGATGTCGATCTCTGTTTATGATTTTAGCCAATCAGTTATAAGTCTAAAAGACGACCTTAGACTTCTCAGCTTATAAGCACTTGCTGCGATCACTTTATCTCAATGAACGGCAAGGCATTCGTTGGAGAGAGAGATTGTGCTCTCTGGCTCAAGGAGTACTCTTTTTTGTTACTCTCGAGTTCTTCTTGTACCTTTTGTCTACTTCGCAGAGTTACCAAACTGAGTTTTGGTATATGGGGTGATCCTGAAAGTAATTAAAGAGAACTTACTTGGGAATCAATTCTTCTTCATTCAAAATTAATGAGATTTATACTTGAGAGTCCCTCGAGGGTGAGCTGATAACTTCTTTTATCTTGCTCCCGAAATTCCTGTTTGGTACTTAGGAATTTTGATCCAGCCAGACCTATTGCTAAGTCTGCAAGGAATGAATCGGTATGGCACCGATACGAAGACGAGACAAACTTCTAAATCTTAGAAGTCAAGTCCGGAACAGTGCGAGGATCTTATCATAAAAATATAGTTCTCTATCGTCTCTAACAGAATAATATGTTTCCTTCCTTACGGGGCTTATTTATAGCCCGGGGACCGCCCCAACTAAGGGAGACGGGGTAATGCCACTGAGGGGAGCGTGACACCGTGAAGTCCAGGTCTACTTCTCACGGAGAGGCACCGACAACTGTCCCACTATTTCTCCTCGGTAGTCATTTGTTCTTACGCCGCTCTTTGGTGCTCTAACCGCGGGCCTCCTGACCTCGTAGGTAATCGGGTAACTGGGTGTTTTGCCTAGCGAGTTGTTCAAACCGTCAGCTAGATGGATTTCTTCCGCAATTTCACTGGGGCCAGTTACTTATTAGAGCTGCTTAATGGCCTTTTTGCGGCTTCTTTGAGACGGGCAGATCGAGTCGGCTACCCACCGGGCGGGAAGATCAGAGCCATTCGGCAGTTTGACTGTTAGTAAAATGCTTACCGTTCTCACGCACCTCAATTTCTTGTTCTTTTCTCTCGCTCTCTCCGAAGAGGGATTTTAATATATATGTCCGCTTGGCCCTCTGGGTGGCGTTACGTTTTAATTTCTCTACAGCAACGAGTCTGTATTACGCAGAAAAGTCGAAGTAGCGCCCTGCAAAGAAAGTTGTAAAACTCTACTGAATAAAATGTGCCGCAGATATAGAACCACAGATCTTCTTACCGAAGGGTTGGGAGGAAAAACTGCTTGGTGTTGAGGCCAGAAAAGGATATTAGGCAATAGATATCATCTGACCTCCTTTTGCAAGTACGAGGAAAATATTAGAAATTAATCACCTAATATTTCCTCCTTTTGGGGCCAAAAATCTAGCGTGTGAACGCCGTTCAAGTGTTTTTAGAGGCTTGAATGTAACTTAATATTTTGGCCTTATAATCTCCTAATGAAACCTGACAGTTTTATCCGATACTATCCTGATATAATTACATTGCTTAGTTTTATGTTTCATATAAATGAATAAATTGAATAATAATTGTTAGTAAAATGGATTTTAGAAAATAAAAAGTATATTTATATATAGTATGTGGGGCTGAAAATGGCATAATTAGTTCATCAACTCAGCCTCCTCGAAAATTGCCTAATTAATGAGGCCAAACGAGTAGAATTAAGAGAAGAGGATTACAATCCTTTCTGAAATGGCGAGCTGGAGGTACCAATTGATACCTAAATTACGACGGTTTCGTGGTGACAAGATATGCAGGTTTCGATGGACGTACCTGTTACCTAAATTATCGTAATTATTCTGAATTTCTCCGTTTCATAAATTGTTAGAAAGTCATGGGTACTGAGGATTACCTGCACTATCCCAGCAGGTAGATGAAATCTATTCTCTGTGATCTCTCTCAAACTGTGGTAAGGGAGACCTTGAATTTTCACGTTGTGTCTGTCTTCTACTGCTTAGAGTTGCTTCTGCCGCGATTTTTAGACTCAAAATTTTTAACTCTCCGCCTTTTTTCGAATGCTACATGTTATATGTAGTTTTATTGAATTAAATGGCAATTGATCGTAGTTTTGTAGGGCAGTAAGTTTGTGTCTTTCTGCGTGTTTGGCAATGTTCGAGAATCGAATCTTTGTGTATTAAGGTAAGTTTTTGAGCGCAGGGTATAATCGTGTTTTAGTGCGTTATGGAAGGGCTTTAGGTGAAAATAGTGGGTTGATAAACTTATAGCAGAAGGAAGGTTACCAGAATATTGTGGGAAAAGGTATTATTGCGTGTCTTAAGGTTAGCGGTCTACTGGTGAGAGGTTGCTCTGACTGAAAATGTTTCACGTAGATTCTGCTTCAAGGCTGGGTTTCAGAAGGTGCCTTGATTACCTCGGGATTAAAGGAAAGGACTAGGAAGGAAAGCGACGATAAGTAGGCTTTTATTCTTGAATAGGGTCTACCTTATTAGGCGTAAGCGATAAATCGAGTTCTATACGGCCGTATTTAGGTTTACTAATGTTAGGGGGAGCTGAGGCTAAAACGACAGGACTTAAGGACGAGGGACGGACTCGTGATATTAGTAATGATAATAGGTCAAAGCAGATTCCTTTACTTGGGTCTTCGTTCGTTTATTTATAACTCCCTTGCTTAAGGGGGTGTGACCTCTTTCTTTTTCTTTTCAAGGCGCGGGGTGGAGTTAATGATCGGAACAGGGCCGGCTCAAGCCTTTATGGGGCCCTAAGCAGAATTTCATTTGCCCCCCTTTCCACACCACCACAACCACACTAGAAGCTTGAGCATTTCATAGGCTACACCGTCAGTGTAACACACCCACTATCTTCTGCATTATTCGTAGTTGGTTTACATCATACTGTCATTCATTGGCAGGAGAGGCATTCACGAGTCCACGAACATATATCTCTGTCCAGATTTGGCCAGAAATACCTCGCTTTCACCAACCGAAGCGATGCCTTAATCCCTGGATGTGATATATTATGAAGTTGCTTGAAAATAGCTGATCTTCAGGATGATGGAACAAACGGTCGTAGGTATTTAGATGTTACCTTACACCAGAGTTGGGAATCACTGGGAAAGGTAAATGCCTTCAGTCCAGATCGAGACGACTTCACTTCTTTGGCATGCTTTTGTGCTGCTGCTAAAGAACGGAGATCAAATGAGTCCACCTTGACTGAATTCACATTAAGAGATAGGCATTCAGCAACCACATTGTTCTCACCACGTACATAAGCTACGTCATTGGCATACTCCAAGATTGCGGTCCAGTTCCGTGGTTGCCTGTCCGTTTTTGCAAGTAGTGGCAAGGAGAAGGCAGAGACTAGGAGCTTGTGGGCCATGCATCAAGTCACTTGGCGACCTTCAATCATATGCCTGAAGTGAAGCACAGTAAGATACGCAGCCAGAAGTTCCCTTTCATAAGTAGAGTACGCTTGCTCTGTTTTACTCAACTTCCCGAAGAAGAATGCCACGGGTTGGGGAGACCCATCCACCATATGATGTAGCGCAGCACCAACTGCGAATTGGGAGCTGTCTGTCACAATTGGTACGGACAGCGTAACTTAACGGAGTTCGCCAGGGCCTCCTTAGTAGCCTCAAATGCTTCCCGTGCAGCTTCATTCGAGACAAGTTGGCGAGCCTTAGGCTGAATCTGTGCGAGTTCAGTCAGAGGAGCAGCGATCGCAGCAAAATTAGGCATCATACGTCTGTAAAAAACCCAAACCTAATATGCCCAAATATCGACGAAGTTCTTTGAAATCAGTTGGTAAGGGCATCTCGGTGATCTCAGAGACCTTCCAAGCTGGAGGGCTCAGTCCTGCAGCTGAGACATGGTGGCCCAGGAAATCGATTTCTTCCTTTATGAACTCGCACTTTTCCATAGAACTAGGCTAGTCTGGTTATCAATTAGGACACCACGAGCACAGTCTACTAAGAGGTTTAAATGAGAAAGAAATTCGGCTTCTAATAATGGCGACGTAATATCTGCAACTACGAACGTCCATCTAAATCAATGCCTATTTCCAGTTGGACTTCTCCGTGCACTCTTATCTTCCCTCCATTAGCCGTCGCGATGTTAACACACGATTTGCGCATCTCACATAATTGCACTATATTAAATGTAATATATATATATATATATATATATATATATATATATATATATATATATATATATACGCCGACAGGCACTGAACGCCAATTTTTAAATTGAACATTATTTACCGGCTGGTTGACACTAAGAGCACTTATATCGGGGAAAGCACAATTATCACTAGTTTCACTATTATTTATATCATAACACTGTGCCTTGTAAAACGGCATATGCTCATCAGCCAGTTTCCCCAATTGGGCAAGAGTTAAGTCCTTTTGCGTGGTGATGATGGGGGCGATGTTTGAAGGTAAGGACTGGATGAACTTGTGTCTCACCAAGTTTTCCCCCACTCCAACCTGCAGAGCTGTCTTCCATAGCTCTTCGAGGTTTACCGAAGGTCGTCCGGTCTGCGGAGAAGGCGAGATTAACACCTCGAAGAGCTCAGATTTCGTCTTCTGAAAAAGTCCTATGATTTCTGTTCGTAAGAGCGAGTAATCTTGCGGCTAGAGGAACGCAGCTGGGAGACGATCAACTGTCTCGGGAGGCAACGCAGCCAGAATATGATAAAATTTAGTTCTTCTCGTTGTATCCTTGAGATGTAAAATTGCGCCTCCACATTTTTTAACCACCCTGAGACTACGGCTTCATTAAAAACAGGAGGTCTGATGGAGATCATGTCCACGAGTTCCACTTCTTGGTGTGGCGAGATTAGCGTCTCCCAGATCAGTTGGTTGGGATGTACTGAGTATCTCTCTATATAGCTCCCAGTCAGCTTTCGCGTAACTTTTCCTGAGTGTGACGGGCTTGAGTATTGGTGCTAACGAGATGGTAGTGAGAATCGGGATGTGGTCGCTCGGAACCATTGGCCCCGGGCTCATTGACAATGTTGAAGGGGAAGTTTTTAGATGTCAACACAATGCCCGGCTTTGTTGCTGAACATTGTGTTATGAAGGTCGGGAACTCTGGCCCGGCCCTCTGGAGTCTGTCTCTTTCGAGTAGCATCTCCAGGTTTCTTCCCCTTGGATCGGTTCTTCCGTAGCCTGATGCACGGCATCTGGCATTAAGGTCACCGCCAAGCAATGTCAACTTTCCACGCCCGAAGAGGTTGTAGAAATTAGGGATCGGAAGGTAATCGCGTCGCGGCGGTTGATAGGCCGCCGCCACGGTCAAGTCTCCAACTAGGGTAGGTATTGCTATTGCCACGAATGATTCATCTAGGTCTGGAAGTGTTTTGTATGTAATGTTGTTTCGTATGGCGATGGCAGCGCCATCATACCGTTCTTGTGTGTGGTTTTTACTAAAGATTGTTTAGTTGGGTATTCTTATGTTGTTGACGTTTGTGTCAACGCCATGTTCTGTGATGAGGATTAGGTCGGAATCCACTTTACGGAAAATGTTTCCGTAAGGAATGTGCTTCCCTACCCATCCGTCGACGTTAATTGTAAGTATCTTTAGTGTGTTGTTCGTGTTTTCCATGTTTATGTGCTGTTGTGTATGTGTGTGTTAGTTTGTGTCTTGACTATTGGTTTTCGGTGTGTATGATTTTCCCTTTCCGAATTTTTCTGAACTCTGCTACGCTTACGGCGAAGCAGGAGTCCCTATATATTTTGATTCTAGCCTCCATGAGAGCCGTTACTACCAGCGCTTCACGGACTGGGGAATCATAGGACCATTTTAGTAGTCCTGTTCTTACCCCTTTAATTATCTCTCCCACCTTGGGGCTATTTGGGAACGAAGTGTCTTCAGTCCTGTAGAATTTGATGTTGAGGTCATCTCCATCAAATTCCCTGACTTTCTTCACACTTCTGCTCCTGTTTTTAGCGGGTTGGGGGATCTCTCGTTCGTCCTCTGATGAAGAGGCCGAGCTTAGGATATTCCCTTCCGCCTGCTTGAGTCTTCTGGCTGCTCTTTTAGCACTTTCCTCCCTATTTTTTATCGCAGCTAGGCGTGGGTCTTTGTTTGGTGACCTCGGTGGGGAGTTCTTCTTATTTGCCTCACCGGAGTTGTTCTCTTTGACCTCGGTTTCCCGTGGGAATGGTGTCGCGGGCGCCTCTTTTTGGTTACCAATTTGGACTTGGAGGAGTTCCCCTGAGGGGGGGTTCTCCGGGAACCACATTTCCGCGAGTTCATTGTTTTTCAACATCGTGTTGACCTCCCTGGCAAAGCATCCTGGGCTGGTCAGATTTTGCACGTGTGCATATAGGATGCACGTAAGGATTTTTGTGGCATCCTTGTCGTCCTTGTCAACTTTGACAAATGTTCTGGGGACCTGGATGTTCAAGGTGTTTGCAGAGGTGGTGGTCTTTGTTGTTTGGGCATAGGAGGTGTTTGCCCTCCTCATACCTTCCGCCTTCTTCCGGATTATTTCCTTTTGGGGGGGACACGACATCGCCATCGCCCCATGCCTTTGTCCACAATTCGGGCACTTCTCCTCCTTGGCCTGGCATTCGCGGCAGCCATGCCCTTTTTTGCTGCACTTCGAGCAGGTTGCCTCCCGCTCCTTACACTCTTTTGTTGTATGGCTCTCAAGACGGTAGCAGTTGAAGCAGATCTGCACGGGGATGTATTCCTCGCGTTCGACCTACTCCCCACTGATCTTGGCGTTGAAGACAAGTAGACCTCTCTCCTTGGCCTTCGCCGCCATCTCCGTGTCTGTGAAGACCACTTTAAAGACATGGGCGTATTCCGAATTGTCCCTTTTATTTCGGAATTTGATGACCTCAGCCACCTTCGCCCAGTTTTGGTTCTTTTCAACCTCCTCCTTTATTTCCTCTTTAGTGTGCTGGCCTACCCATGGGTCGAGCCGTCTGCACACGACGCTTCTGTGCGCCTGTATTTCGGGGGGCGTGGTTGGTTGGAGGTTTATCTCCTTTAGGTGTTCTACTCCTTCTTCCTTCGTGAGCGTCTCAATGTCTTTTTCTTTTTCGCACACGGCGACATAACCGACGGGAGTATCTATTAACCTGAGAACGCCCACGCTGAGCTTGCCGAACAAGGTCTTGTACACCGTACCCTTGTCCGGTTTAGCCTGCCCGCCAATACACCTAAGCGGGACTCTTGGCGCATCCTGTGCCGCCATTTTTTCGGGTGGGCTCCCCTTGAAGAGGGGGGCGCACACTTTTCTATGGGAGAACTAGCTTACCTTTATTCGGAACTCTCTGTTATGTTTTTAGTTTATGGGTGGATTGTGTAAATTTTTCCTTTTTCTTAGAAAATTCGAATTTTTACTTATTGGGAGAAGAGGGCCCCCCCCCCTCTTAAAAAACCGCCACCTGGATGTAAGGAGGGAGTTGCCTCTGGGTAAATGATGAAAGATGAATGAGATGAGTCCGGGTGGGATCCTCTCAGGGGTGTGATTGTATGGCGGACTTATTGACAACGCCGCCCCCCCCCCCAAGGGGTTTTGAATCGCGACCGCTCCCCAACATAACATAGAGACGGTTTTCACCCTCTATGGTCCTGGAAGGGGCCTTCGCCGTAATTAGCACCGAAGGTTGCAGTCCGTCCCTTGTCCGGAATGTTTCTGACATTGTTCTCTACTGTTGGCTAATCCTAAAACCAGATTCCTCCAATGCCCCGAATTATGCCAATGCAACTGCTAGGCATAGTTGGGACGAAATATGAATGGCAAATTCCCCTCACATCTGACGGCCGTTCACGCAGGGGGGCGGGGCCGGGGACTTAGGCAGTCATCTGCCTAAGTGCGGCCGCTAGAAAAAATATGAAATTAGTATGATGTTGAGTGATGATGAAAAATGCGTACTATCTCTCTTTTGGAACTTTTCGGAGGCGTTTGTGAAATTTTACCCAAAACTTTCCCTCCTTTGCCGGATGTGAGATGCTGTCGGAGCCGTACTTTTGCCAAGAATTCTTCGCCGTCTTTGGAATAACATACCATTTTTTGCATTTTGTGTATAGAAAGAACAGAGAGGGACTGCTGTAATAGGGCAGTTGGGTAGTCAGAGAGGAGCGTTGCGGAAAATAATTAAGAAAGGGACAGCGAGAGTAGATAGGTCGGTGGCTATACACCGAAGCGAGGTGTTGTAGTGAGGGTGTAGGTTATGTGGTAATTGACTGGGCGAGGGTTGGGGGCAAGTCAGGGGGGGAGGCTGACAGTCCATCCGGAAACGCGTTATTCACGATGCCTTTTTGGTTTTATGCGAAGAATGGTACGAGTGGCAGGTGTTCGTGGGCCGCGGGATATCGCGGCGCCATCGCGTACCTTCTTACATGTAGCGAGGTGTAAAGTGGGTCTGTGGTGAGTTTTTCAAGTTGTTTTGTGAGTCTGGTGTGAGCGCAGGTGTTGAGAGGAGTTAGTTTGTTGTTGTTGTGTAGTGCGTCCATTCTCGAGTACAGCGGCGAACGGCAAGCGCGCTTCAGAGCAGAGTTCTGAATGCGCTGAGCCTTTCGCTTCCAGGTGTCGCTCGAGGCTACGAATGACAGTGGGGCGTACGTGAGAATGGGACGCACGAGTGCTTTGTAAAGGTGTAGTTTTAGTTTTTTACTCGCTGGGTAGAACCTACCCAGCGATGTGTTTGTACGTGAGGCTCTTGCTTGTATTATGTTCTGGTGTAAGTTGAACCTGAGGGATTTGTCGAATGTTACCCCCAGGATTTTGGTGCACTGTGTGTATGCGAACCTTGTTGGGTTTTGGTGGATCATGTTTGGTGTGTGTGAGTAGATTTGTAGGTTGTGCATGAAGTGATCTCTAGCACCGTAGAGTGTCATCTGTGTCTTCTGGGGATTCGTGGCAATCAGCCATTTGTCCTCGTAGTCTGTCTTCTCGTCAAGTATTCTTTGTGCATGGAGCGCGATTTCTTCGGGGGCCCGGCCGCTGACGAGAATGGTCTCGTCGTCGGCGTAGGCCACTATGTAAGTGTGAACGCAGTTTTCTGGTGGGCGTGGGGTGTCATTTGTGAACATGATGTAGTGTGGGTGCCAGAACGCTTCCTTGGGGAACGCCTGAGCGTAATGTGAAGGGTCTTGATAGGGTGTTGTTATATCTGATGTGGCATCGCCGTCCAGTGAGGTAGTGTGAGAGGAGCCTTCTGGTGCAGAGAGGTAACTCCGTGTTGTTGGCGAGTTTCCAACGGAGTCCCTCGTGCCACACCTTGTCAAAGGCCTTCTCCACGTCCTTACTGACGGAGAGAGTCTTTTGGTGTATCTGTCGTTTCTTCTGTATTCTGTCGTGTACGATGGTCACGGCCGCCTGAGTGGACCTGCCCCTCCTGAACCCGTATTGATGGGGGGAGAACCAGTCCCTCTCTTCCAGGAACTCCCGTAGGCGGCAGTTGACCATGCGTTCGAGTATTTTGCCTAGGTGCTCTAATAGAGCAATAGGCCTGTAGTTGTTTGGGTGTTTTGGGTCTTTGTGTTGTTTGTGAAGGAGTATATTGTGAGAGACTTTGAATATTTTTGGAAAGTGGCCTGAGGCTAGAGAGGCATTGAATAGGTGTGTGAGTGTGGGGTATATGTCTGCGGGGAGGTTATGAATTAGTGTGGCCGGTAGGCCGGAGGGGCCGGGGGCGCGTTTTGGTGTCGATTTTATGTAGTGTTTTGTTTCCTCGACGGTGATTGGAGTGGTAAGTGTGGACGTGTAGTTGAGCACCTCCATACGTATCAGGAGGGCAGGCCTCAGCTCGTGAGCATGAGTCCGGCACCATTCCTGAATGTCTTGAAAGTGCTCCTGCGCATGTGGTTTTGGTGGGTTGTGGGTGTGTACTGTGTCCCAGTGGGACCTGAATGCGTCGAGGATGTCATTGGTGTTTGTGAGTGTGTGGTTGTTTATTTTCAGTGTTATAGGTTTGGATGGTTCCGTACCCAGCATCCTTTTCACGTGCCGCCAGAAGAAAGAAGGGTCCATGCAGCGGGTGTCGTCCGCGATGCGGACGACCTCACGCCACTGCCGGTTCCTATCTAGCTGCACGCATTGAAGGATGCGGGCACGTAGCTGGTTGATGTTCTGTTGTCGTGGGCCTCTGGTGTAGTGGTTGTTGTACTGTGTGATAAGTCTCTGTGTGTGTATTGAAAAGGTGAAATGTTTTAGGCAGGTGTAGTTTTTGTGTGGTGAGTGTAGATTGCGTGCGGTGGTGATGGTGTCTAAAAGTGAGCACCAGTGGTGGTCTATTTGTCCTGGATTGGTGTTCTCCAGGTCGAGGTTGTGTGGTGTGTTTGTGGATATGTGGCTTCTGAATTCAGCCCAGTTTGTATTTTTGTAGTCGTATAGAGGTGATGTGGGAAAGAGTATGGGGGATGTGGATATGAGAAGGCATATTGGTATGTGGTCTGATAGTAGGTGGGGACCGGGTGCAATGTGTGTGTAGAAACGTGTGGCATGGTCGTTACGGAAGACCACATCCGGGGATGTGGTGCCTCCGCGCGTGCCAAAGAACGTGGGGAAGGCAGGGCCGATGTGCTCGCAGCGGTGACGCCGCAAGGCACCGGCCAAGTAACTGCCCGCATCGTTCGTGTTGTTGGAAAGGAGTGTCGGGTGGAAAGCGTTGAGGTCCCCCGCAAAGAAGATGGGTAGGTTGTAGTTAGAAAGGGCCCGGAGTGGGACTTCTAAGTTTAGCTGTAATCGTGGTGGTCTGTAATGAGTGGCCACTATTATGGGACCAGAGGTTGTGTCGATTTTGCAGGCTAGAAAGGAGGTGTCACGTGTGTTGACGAGGGAGTGGTGTATGTTGCGCTTTACTAGGATTGCAGATCCTAGGTGCCGCGCCTGTGGGGATAAGTATGTGTGATAGCCTGTAATGCGGAGTCTGTTGTTGGGAGGGTGTAAGCTGCTGGAGTTTAGAAGTATGATGTCGGGTCTTTGTGTGTTGAGTACCCAGTTGGCGACCGTATGACGAATACCGTGCCAACTGCGTACGTTTAGTTGTACTACACTATTGCGACCTATTGTCGTGGTCTTAGTGCGCGGGAGGCTGACTTGCCAGGAATCGTCCCTTTCTCCTTGGTTATAGCCCAGGAGGCGTGAGGGGCGAGTACCTTGACACGTGTTGATGCGTGTTTGTGAGGCACGGCCGTGTTATTGGGTGGGGGAGCCGTAGTGGGTGGAGGAGTGTGTTCTGTAGAGGTGGTGGCTTTGGGTGGGGTGGTGTCTTGGTGGGGGGAGTTCGTGACGGAGGTGGGCGGTGTAGAGCTGGAGGATGAAGGGCTGGAGATGGTTGGGGAGGTGCAGATTATGAGAGGAGGGGTGTCGGGGGAGAGAGGAGGTGGGGACGGCGGAGGGGTGGTGGAGGCAGAAGGGAAAGGAGAGGGAGGAGAAGGAGTTGAAGGAAGGGGGGTTAGAGGGGAAGGAGTCTTAGGTGAAGGGGCGTAAGGCAGAGGAGGAGAGGAGTGAGAAGGAGTAGAGTGAGAAGGAGTGGAGTGAGAAGGAGTAGGGTGAGAAGGGGTGTGTTGAGAAGGGAAAGATTGAGAAGGAGTGGAGGGGAAAGCAGTAGGGAGCGAGGAAGGAGTGGAGACAGGAGAGAGGGGGGTTTGTTTGTCCCGTGCCTGTCTACGCGGTTGGGGCTTGGGGGTGGGGTTTGGGGGGTTAGCACGGGGTGTAGTGGGCTGCGAGGGGGTTGGAGTGACAGTGGAGGCTGTGGGAGAGGAGGCTGAGATGGGTGCGAGGGGGGTGGTGGCAGTGGGAGGTAGGCGGGGTTTGGATAGAGGGGTGGAAGAAGCGTGAGGAGGATAGGTTGTGTGAATGGGGGCTGGAGCAGTGGCTAAGGAAGGTGCAGGGACAGGACAGACGGCGGGGAGAGCGTGGTGAGAGTGGGGGGCGGTGGTTCCCTGCGGGCAGGGGTGTGTACCCGTCGGGGTGGGGAGGAGTGCAGGTCTGGATGTGTGTGCGTCTATTAGAGCGAACACCTTCTCGGGGAAGGTGATTTGCTCTATGCCGTTGGAGGCGAATAGTGTGTTCAGTATGTTCGCGTAAAGTCGGGGGTCACCCCTCGACATGTCTTTTGCCCCTGCTGAGAGCAGGGCGGCCAGGTGTAATTTGGTTTTTGTGTTGTCGCAGGGGTGGGGTGGGGGTGGGCGTGTAGAGTGGTGTGGGGGTGGCAGTGTGGTGTGTGGGTGTTGGTAGTAGTGGGGTCTCTGAGTGTTATGAGCTGGGGGGGGAGGGATGTGTGGGGGGGGTTGCTGCAGGGGGGGGGTGCTGCAGGGGGGGGTTGCTGCAGGGGGGGGGGTGCGTCGGGGGTAGAACAGGGGGAGCCGGCAGCGTAGGGCTGGCAGCAGCGGCGAATGACATGGTGAGGGGAGGGGGTGCGGGGGCGGGGTGTGTGGTTATAAGTGTGTTTGGTTGTGGGTGCCGGATGGCCTCCACGGCGTCGTGGCGTGCCTTGCCTAGGTAAGGGCACCTGGGGTAGACGGCGACGTGGTCGCCGCCACAGTTTGCACAGCGGGTTGTGGTGGAGGTGCAGGTCGTGTAGTGGTGCCCCGCTGTACTGCACTTTGAGCAGATTAGGTCTGCAGTGCAGGTATTGGTGTTGTGACCGGTTTTATAGCACCGGTGGCATTGTGTGGGTATTATGTTGTGTTGTTCTTCAATGTGTGTGGTGTTTGTAAGGGTGCCGCAGACCTTAATACCTTGGTCTAGCAGCATGTTTTTTGTGTTGTCACTGGACAGTGTGATTACTGCCCAGTTTTTTGACCTGTTGAAGTACAGGTTCTTAATGACCTCCTCCCCGTACTCCTGACGGAGGTGCGAGTGAAGGTCATCGTTAGTGAAGGCCAGCCACAAAGGGTTGGTCCTTGTGATGCGTATTTGGTATCGTTTCATGATACCATCAGCGAGTCTTGTCTGGAGGTTGTGTGTATTTAGTGTAGTGGTGGCGTTTTGGTGGAAGGTTAGCGCGTCCTCCTGCGAGCGGAAGACGAGCTTGTGGCCTGTGCGTAGTTTAATTATGTTTGTTATTGGTGTGTCGTGGGTGGAGGCTAGCGTGAGCAATGTGTGGTGGTCGATTGTGTCGGGTGTTGGTTGTGTGGTGCTCGTTAGTGTGAGATGAGAGGTATTTGCCATTTTGTAGATTTACAGTTTTTAACTTTTATGGGAAGGCCCCCGCCCCGCCGATGAGGACCCCGTGAACATGACTCGAATGTGGTGAAGGGTGATGGATGATTTTATGTACCTGGTTGGGCTCCTCAGAGGGTGTAAAAACATGGCGGACTTAATGATGACTGAAGCCAGAATCAACTGACTCCAGTCGGGGTGCCGCCCCCTCTATTGGGTTTTGGTTATTTAACAGTTACGTCCGACATCTCACAGAGACGGAAGAGTCTCCCTCTGTGGTCCTGGACGGTGCCGCAGGGTAGGTTGTTATGCCTCCCCGCGTTTGTAACTGAATCCCAAACCAGGTTACTTCTTCCTCTGGGTTCCGCAGCGGGGTAAGCCTCAGACCTCCTTTCCCCAGAGTTTTCAATTATGCCTTTTCTAAGTAGAACGGAATAGTTGCAACGAAGCTATATGTGTAGAGTGACGTTCACGGAGCCAGACATCACGGCGGAGCAGGGATGGGGGGGGGGGGTTTAGCACGTCATATCAGAATGACGTGCCAAGGAAATAAAGGTATTTTTATTCGGGGGGGGGGGCTAGGGGGGGGTGACTTAAGGTCCTATTTAGGTCCGGGGGTACTGGTAGATGATGAGTAAATCTCGTCCTCGAGTAAAACCGTTGGTGAGCGGGAGTGTGCTGGAGGTGACTTTCCCTCAACGTTTCCTCCTTTGCCGGCTAAGACTTCTCTTAGGATGAAGAGCTCACGTGAAAAATCGATCGCTGTGTGAACGACGACGATGATATATTTATTAGAAAAAGCATAAGACATTACAATAAATTAATATATATAATGTAACAATAATAGAGTTGAAAAAAAGAAAAATATATCGCTGAGAAGGAGAAGGAATTTAGGGGAAGGCAAAAGTACATATAGAGGAGTTCTCCTGAAGCATATCACGCAGGAGTTCAGCTTTTTATACATTCAATATTTCTATTTACACTTTAAATATTACCCTTTAATAGGGTTTAGTTTATATAATCACATTTTATTCTAATGATTGGTTCCTATTTGTTTATTAATCCGATTATTTAATACTCATATTTACACTCTATTTCACTTATCGGCTTCTATTACATTTGTTATAGTTTTACCATCACTTTATTCACATTTCTATATCATTATTCTAACTTTATTATTCTATACTTATTTTTGCTACTATTTACACTTATCATTATTTTAATAATCCACTATGTTATTATTGTATACTTATTTTAGTTTTTTGTTATTATTTACACTTATTCTTATTTATTTCTTGTAACTATTTTTGCAATTTCACTTCTTAGTACCTAGCGTACTCCCATTTATTATTACAATTTAATTTAGCACTTATTATTATTCACATTCACTCATTGATTTACTATTTACAACTTAGTTGTTTAAGTATTGAATGCTACACTTTATAATTTTCAATAAATATAAATTAGTTATTTATGAAACTATATTTGTATGTTTATGCACTTATTTGATACTATTATTATTTAATCATGAATTTTTACACTTACACTTTATAATTTTCATTAAATAAAAATTAGTTATTTATTAAACTAGATTTATATGTTTATGCACTGTCTTGATTTTTTCACTTTTTTATTGTTTAGCACTTCCTTACACTATATCCGACGTCTTCATCCCGCTTTTGATGCGTTTGAAGGTCGGCGCGTTTACCGTGTGAAGGCTCGTGTCCGGAATATACACGGTTCCACTACACATTAGACCTTCGATTTCTTTTGGGGACCAAGGCCCCTCGAAGGTCCATTTGAAGTCACCGTTGCGAATTCCTTGCACTAATTTTACTTGGTTACCTCTTTCCGGACGCCGATTGATGCTTCCGAAGATTTTCAGCTTGAGCTCCTCTCCGTCGAAAAAAAGTCCTTTTTCAAGGACCTCGGTTCTCTCGGTGAGAGGCACTCCTGGATAGCTTTCATCATCTTCCGAGCACTCGTCGGTTTCCGTATGTCCGTCTTCTACTTCCTTTGTAATTGTCTTTGTGTTCTTCTTCTTTCTTTTCGATTTCTTCGGGCTGCTTTTGGGGGTTGCTGGGCTTTCCTTCTTGTCTTCCTGGCTATCATTTTCTTTGTTTTTTGTGGACTTCGGTTGTCTTTTTTCTTCATCTTGTTTGGGCTGTTCCTCTGGAGTTTCCTTCGGTTCATCCACAAACTTGATGTTGAGGACATCCTGTGACGCTGGGTTTGGGGGGAACCACAGCTTTTTCTTTACCCCATTATGTTGGAGCATGGTGTTCAGCTCCTCCGAGAAGCAACCTGGGCGTGCAAGGTTCGCCAGGTGGGCGACAATGACCATAGTCATGATCTCCTTGCACTCCATTGGCATTACCAGTTTCGGAGAAGCTCTTTCTGTTGGTGTTGTTGTGGTATGTGTAGATGCTGCAGCGGCGTAAGATGTTGCGCTTGACTTTGCCTCCTTTTCCAGTTTTGACTTTTGGCGCTTTTCTCGGATTTTTTCCTTGCGTAAGGGACATCTCATGGCAAGAGCCCTGTGTTCCCCTCCGCAGTTTACGCATCTTTCCTTCTCTTCCCTGCACTCTCTCCAACCGTGGCCGGTTCGAGAGCATGCCGCGCAGGTTTGCTCTTTTTGGGGGCAGTCCCTCGTCGCATGGCTTTCCAGGGCGAGGCATTTTTGGCAGTTTTCTAGAAAGATGAATTCTTCTGCCTCAATCTGCTCGGGAGCTATCCTGAGGTAGAACCCCAGCAGACCGTCTCTCATAGCCTTTTGTGCCATTTCTCTCTTCGTGAAAATTATTTTTACGAGGCTCTTCCCAATCTTCTCCACTTTGGAGATCTTGGCCCAGGACTGCTTAGATAGCAGCTCGGCCTTAATGTCCTCAGTGCAGTTGTCCAGGAAGAAGGGGTCGACGCGTTTCAGGATGATCGTGCGACTCACGAGCAACTCGTGGGGGACGATCGCTTCCAGTCCAATTTCCTTCAGTGCAGGTCTTGCATCTTCAGAAACAAGGACCTCCACGTCCTTGCTCTTCCAACACACCGGAGCCCACCCATTAGATGTCTCGAGGAGACGGGTTAGCTCGATATTGAGCTTTCCGACGACTTTTTCCAGCACGGCTTCCCTTGTGGGTTTTTTGTGCCCCGCAATTAACCGGAGGGGGATCCGTTTGGTGTCCTGGGGGGCCGGGGGACCCATGTCCCCCTGCGGGCACTGCTGCCCTTTCCCCTTCTGGGCCTCGCCTGTGTCACGGGAAGGTGGAGGGCCTCACTGCACCGACGTCGGGTGCGTGGCTTTTTGATTTGGATGAGGTTTTTGGCAGTCCTTGCCTAAAACTTTTCCTCCTTTGCCGGTGGAGATATTACGGAAATCAGCACGGTACTAGGTACTCTACTCACTACTAGGTACTATGTATGAACATACCTTAGCGTGAACTAATTTTCTAATCAGCTTTTATACATAAGCACTGCAATAATTGTCCAATCAGCGTCACGATAGATTTAAAAAATTAATAACACTCAAACGTTTGCATGTAAACACTGCTGAAATCCATTTTCCGAATTTTTAAGGACGGCCGAATATTCGACTCATACGCCCTGACGACGAAGAATTCTTGGCAAAAGTACGGCTCCGAGAGCATCTCACATCCGGCAAAGGAGGAAAAGTTTTGGGTAAAATTTCCCAAACGCCTCCGAAAAGTTCCAAAAGAAAGATATTACGCATTTTTCATCATCACTCAACATCATACTAATTTCATCTTTTTTCTAGCGGCCCCACTTAGGCAGATGACTGCCTAAGTCCCCGGTCCCGCCCCCCTGCGTGAACGGCCGTCAGATGTGAGGGAAATTTGCCATTCATATTTCGTCCCAACTATGCCTAGCGGTTGCATTGGCATAATTCGGGGCATTGGAGGAAGCTGGTTTGAGGATTAGCCAGCAGTAGAGAACAATGTCAGAAACATTCCGGACAAGGGACGGACTGCAACCTTCGGTGCTAATTACGGCGAAGGCCCCTTCCAGGACCATAGAGGGTGAAACCTGTCTCTATGTTATGTTGGGGAGCGGTCGCGATTCAAAACCCTCGGGGGGGCGGCGTTGTCAATAAGTCCGCCATACAATCACACCCCTGAGAGGATCCCACCCGGACTCATCTCATTCATCTTTCATCATTCACCCAAAGGCAAATTCCTCCTTATATCCAGACGGCGGTTTTTACGAGGGGGGGGGGCCCTCTTCTCCCAATAAGTAAAAATTCAATTTTTTTTTAAAAAAAGGAAAAATTTACACAATCCACCCATAAACTAAAAACATAACAGAGAGTTCTGAATAAAGGTAAGCTAGTTCTCCCATAGAAAAGTGTGCGCCCCCCTCTTCAAGGGGAGCCCACCGAGAAAAATGGCGGCACAGGATGCGCCAAGAGTCCCGCTTAGGTGCATTGGCGGGCAGGCTAAACCGGACAAGGGTACGGTATACAAGACCTTGTTCGGCAAGCTCAGCGTGGGCGTTCTCAGGTTAATAGATACTCCCGTCGGTTATGTCGCCGTGTGCGAAAAAGAAAAAGACATTGAGACGCTCACGAAGGAAGAAGGAGTAGAACACCTAAAGGAGATAAACCTCCAACCAACCATGCCCCCCTAAATACAGGCGCACAGAAGTGTCGTGTGCAGACGGCTCGACCCATGGGTAGGCCAGCACACTAAAGAGGAAATAAAGGGGGAGGTTGAAAAGAACCAAAACAGGGCAAAGGTGGCTGAGGTCATCAAATTCCGAAATAAAAGAGATAATTCGGAATACGCCCATGTCTTTAAAGTGGTCTCCACAGACACAGAGATGGCGGCGAAGGCTAAGGAGAGAGGTCTACTTGTCTTCAACGCCAAGATCAGTGGGGAGCAGGTCGAACGCGAGGAATACATCCCCGTGCAAATCTGCTTCAACTGCTACCGTCTTGAGAGCCATACAGCAAAAGAGTGCAAGGAGCAGGAGGCAACCTGCTCGAAGTGCAGCAAAAAAGGGCACGGCTGGCGTGAATGCCAGGCCAAGGAAGAGAAGTGCCCGAATTGTGGACAAAGGCATGGGGCGATGGCGATGTCGTGTCCCCAAAAGAAGGAAATAATCCGGAAGAAGACGTAAGCGAAGAGGGCGGAAGGCATGAGGAGGGCAAACACCTCCTATGCCTAAGCAACAAAGACCACCACCTCTGCAAACACCATGAACAGCCAAGTCCCCAGAACATTTGTCAAAGTTGACAAGAACGACAAGGATGCCACAAAAATCCTTACGTGCATCCTATATGCACACGTGCGAAATCTGACCAGCCCAGGATGCTTTGCCAGGGAGGTCAACACGATGTTGAAAAACAATGGACTCGCGGAAATGTGGTTCCCGGAGAACCCCCCCTCAGGGGACGTCCTCCAAGTCCAAATTGGTAACCAAAAAGAGGCGCCCGCGACACCATTCCCACGGGAAACCGAGGTCAAAGAGAACAACTCCGGTGAGGCAAATAAGAAGAACTCCCCACCGAGGTCACCAAACAAAGACCCACGCCTAGCTGCGATAAAAAATAGGGAGGAAAGTGCTAAAAGAGCAGCCAGAAGACTCAAGCAGGCGGAAGGGAATATCCTAAGCTCGGCCTCTTCATCAGAGGACGAACGAGAGATCCCCCAACCCGCTAAAAACAGGAGCAGAAGTGTGAAAAAAGTCAGGGAATTTGATGGAGATGACCTCAACATCAAATTCTACAGGACTGAAGACACTTTGTTCCCAAATAGCCCCAAGGTGGGAGAGATTATTGAAGGGGTAAGAACAGGACTACTAAAATGGTCCTATGATTCCCCAGTCCGTGAAGCGCTGGTAGTAACGGCTCTCATAGAGGCTAGAATCAAAATATATAGGGACTCCTGCTTCGCCGTAAGCGCAGCAGAGTTCAGGAAAATTCGGAACGGGAAAATCACACACACAGAAAACCAATAGTCAAGACACAAACTAACACACACATACACAACAGCACATAAACATGGAAAACACGAACAACACACTAAAGATACTTACAATTAACGTCGACGGATGGGTAGGGAAGCACATTCCTTACGGAAACATTTTCCGTAAAGTGGATCCCGACCTAATCCTCATCACAGAACATGGCGTTGACACAAACGTCAACAACATAAGAATACCCAACTAAACAATCTTTAGTAAAAACCACACACAAGAACGGTATGATGGCGCTGCCATCGCCATACGAAACAACATTACATACAAAACACTTCCAGACCTAGATGAATCATTCGTGGCAATAGCAATACCTACCCTAGTTGGAGACTTGACCGTGGCGGCGGCCTATCAACCGCCGCGACGCGATTACCTTCCGATCCCTAATTTCTACAACCTCTTCGGGCGTGGAAAGTTGACATTGCTTGGCGGTGACCTTAATGCCAGATGCCGTGCATCAGGCTACGGAAGAACCGATCCAAGGGGAAGAAACCTGGAGATGCTACTCGAAAGAGACAGACTCCAGAGGGCCGGGCCAGAGTTCCCGACCTTCATAACACAATGTTCAGCAACAAAGCCGGACATTGTGTTGACATCTAAAAACTTTCCCTTCAACATTGTCAATGAACCCGGGCCAATGGTTCCGAGCGACCACATCCCGATTCTCACTACCATCTCGTTAGCACCAATACTCAAGCCCGTCACACTCAGGAAAAGTTACGCGAAAGCTGACTGGGAGCTATATAGAGAGATACTCAGTACATCCCAACCAACTGATCTGGGAGACGCTAATCTCGAAGAAATTGATGAGGAGATCAACAAGATCACCGATCTCCTCATTCAAGCCGACGAGAGATGTGTTCCCAGAATCTCCTATAAGATGCTCCCACATCCTGTGTGGACGGAAGAGATGAGAGAGATCGCCCGATAACATAGAGCAATCTATGATGAGATCGGAAGGACAGGTACCAATAGGGAAAGGACGGCCAGAATGAGACGCCTAAGCCTGGAAATGAAAAACATCTTAATAGAAAAACAGACGACGATATGGAATGACATCATCGGGAAGCTGGACAGGGAGAGTGATCCCGTAAAATTCTGGAATAACATCCGGAGACTTAGGGGATTACCTCCCAGACCCAGAACCAAAATCAAGGAAGGAGACAACATCATAGAGGATCCAGAGTCTCTCGAAAGAAGATTCAGATCACATTGGCAGACGATTTTCGCTATAACGCTAGAGGAGAACGACGACTTCGACCAGGATTTCGAAGA
Source organism: Ceratothoa steindachneri (assembly GCA_963969495.1). Lineage (NCBI taxonomy): Eukaryota > Metazoa > Arthropoda > Malacostraca > Isopoda > Cymothoidae > Ceratothoa > Ceratothoa steindachneri. The sequence continues at coordinate 146,164,580 of OZ018329.1, forward strand.
CCAACTGCTCGACGACCTCGGCACAATGATACATAGAACCCACCCCCATCCGCAAATGTCACAGGAAAGAGTGATGGCTGACCACGGAGGCCCGGTAACTGTAGAAGAGACCTTGAACACCATAAGGTCCTTCAAGCAGAGGTCACCAGGCTGGTCTGGAATTACGAAAAATAACCTCGTAAATGCCCCAAGGCAAATTATTCAGGGACTGGCAAACACGATGAATGCCGCCCTGAATACAGGCTACTTCCCGGATGGATACAAGATGGCCAAAATCATCTTTATCCCAAAGGGAAACAAGCCTCCAGAGCAGGTGGCAAGCTATCGCCCCATCTCTCTTCTTGAGATGCAGGGTAAAATCTTCGAAAAGATTTTAGCGAACAGGTTACAAGCTCAACTGAGCGAGTTAGGAGCGCACAACCCACAACAGCACGGGTTCCGCAAAAAGACGGGCACAGACACCGCCCTGGCCCTCCTGACGGAAAAAGTAGCATACACCCAAGCGGACAGGTTCTATGTGGACATTGTGTTGAGGGACGTGCAGAAGGCCTTCGACAAAGTCTGGCTGGAAGGACTTCAATACAAGATCCTGAACCTCCAGCTAGACCCAATCGTGGAAAGGATCCTCTGTGACTTCATCATGGACAGAAGGGCATGTCTCATGATTGAAGGGCACAGAGGCCCCGAATTCGAATTAAAGTCGGGCGTCTCTCAGGGTAGCTGCCTGAGTCCTCTGCTTTACTTGGTCTTCACCATCGACCTTCCAACTCCGGTGCACAGGGACACGATGTATCTGCAATACGCAGATGACGTCACACAAATTGTCCCGTGCCCGGAGAGGAAAGCAAGGGCGCAGGCGGACCGTACTATAGCGGAAATCAACAATATCAGCCGATACGAGAGGCGATGGAAAATCAGGACCAACAGGGACAAGTTCAAAATTGTCCCGTTGAACCGCGAGTTGACATGGCCCATCATCATAGATGGGAGGAGATACGGCTACTCCGCCGAAGGCACTGTCCTGGGCCTTAAAAACACCGACCATGGATACTCGAGACACCACACGGAGAGGCGGAACCTAGCGAAGAGAGAAATCTCCAAGCTCTACAGGTTTAGAAATCTTAGCTCGGCTAACATCAGAAAGTTATATATGATGTATGTCCGGGCTATGCTGATCTACTCCGCAGTGGTGTCCCAAGCAGCTAACAAAACCTCTATGAAAAGGCTCCAGCGTATCCAGAACACTGCCTCTCTGCATCGGAGGAAACGCTTGGAGCCCATCAATGTCGTCACCCAGAAACTGGGCAAGAAGATCTGGTCCACTTTAACGGACGATGTCATTCCAAACCTCCAGGGAGCAGGCGGCAGGCTGAATATACCAGTTTGGCTACGGGCGAAAGCCTCACGCAGAAGCCGGTTCCCGAGCACAAAACTTTGTACACGCAGTAACATAACCCCAATGTACACATAACACCGTCAAAACACAACACAGTAACTCAACACATCCACACAAGAAAAATGTGACTACAAAAACCATGTTGTCAGCAAAAAAAATGTCAAAGGCTTGAATGCTGAAATCCAACAAAAGTATCAAACTAACATTAAAAAACAGAGAAGAAGACACAAAAATACAGTAAGAAGAACACTAAAAACAAACGAAAACATAAAGACAAAAATAAAATACTCAAATAAATGAAAAAGAAATCAAAAATCAAAAATAAAGTGATGCCCTCCCTACTAGGGCAACCCCCCCCCATCTTTAATTTTTTTTTTCACCCACTATATCTTCCACTATAACATCTCTTTTCGAAAATTGCGTACATCATCATACGCCCTGGTGACTACCTACGGATAAAGCATTTTTACTTGCTTTGTAACGGACTTTGAGCACCGCCTACATATAAAAGAGCCTATTCTGGAAGTTTTTTGGTGAATTTCGCTTCACCCTTCAAAAAGAGAGAATACTATTTTTCATCGAGGATTCCTACGTGAGAACTTGCTCGGATGTCTGCCGTTCATTGATTTTGTCCTAACTATGCCGGCCACTTGGACTAACATAATTAAGGGCTTATGTGAAAACTGATTTGAGGACTAGCCCACAGCGGAAGCATAAGTCAGAAATTATCTCGAAACTGGGGCATAACTGCGAGTCCCGGACGGAAGAGAGATCCTCATCGCCCGGGAGACCCGGCCAGTAGGGCGGATCACATTTTGGGGCAACCATATATTTTCATTAAATCCTTTAATGAGGGATGCCTTAAATGATAGATTTTCCGGTGTAGATTTTGAAAAAGAACTTTATTTTTTTTATACAATTGCTCCTACCTACATCAATTTCCATTTAAATAAAAGTAAATTTCTCCCTTTCGTCACGAGCTTATGTAACCCATTTTATTTAATCCAAGTACACACAAACACAAAGTAACCTCAAATTTACATCTTTATTGAGTGAGAAAAGTGTATGCAAAGCTCCATATATAGCTGCATGGGTCACTTTGGGTCATATTCAAAACTTAAAATTCACCAGTGCACACAAATCTTGCTTTGACTCATTTCTGGACATCAGACGTCTACTTGTCTCTTGTGCCCTGATTCTTCTATCCCTCTTTTCATGTGAGAAATACTTTGAAGAAGCCTCATTATTATTATTATTATATGAGATAATGAGCACAAAATTCTTGTGGGGAAAAGCCTAGCGGCCATGAACTTGAAAACAAACTCCCACAGAACACAGTGTCCATATGTCAAGTAAGAAAGAATGAAGAAAGAAATTGAAATGTGTAAATAAATAAATAAATAAGTTTAAAATCATTAACTCTGCCTTTTCTTTTGCACTAGTTGCTAGCCCGCCATTTGGTAAAAGTAGTGGTGGAATGGTAAGAGTGTTAGAGTCCAAAATAGCAGATTTTAATTTAATCCACCACAAATGAGGCTGTCTGATCTCTGCCAACTTACTCTTCAGATTATCATTATATAATCTTTCAGCCCGATGTTAAACTTTGTTGGCAGTACGCCGAAACTAAACAAAGATCTCGAAGTTTTTTCGCGTCCGATTACGCCTCCATACATTAAATTTTGTCTGCTTATCATGGTAGGATATTCTACAGGATTCATCAAACCATGGCTGCTCGTTTGTACGAATCCTGATAACTCTACTGGATACATACCTGGCCAAAACAGTAGATAACATATCATTCACATTAGCCATTGGATGTGGGTCAGATATTGCATCCGAAATATTCAAGGCTCGACAACTTTCTTCACAACCAACCCAATCAGGTCGAGATTTAAGCCAAACTCTTTTTTTGGATCGTGGCATTCGGGATATGCTGATTAACAGCTATGCCCATTCTAATAGAACAATGATCTGATGTCCCCAAATTTTCACAGACCTTTGCATCTATGTACAGCAGCTGGAACATATGTGAACACAAGATCTAGTCTATTACCTGAAATATGAGTGGGTTCCTGAATCATCTGGAGACAATCAGCAGCAGTGCAAATTTCATAAGCTAACCTACCATGCTGATCAGTTACATGAGAATTGAGTCATTCTTCATGCTTTGCAGTACAGTCCCCACTAATTATAAAACAAGCTTTCCTATCTGTTGATTGAGCCAAGGCAATACCATCTAAAAGACAGTCATAAATAGAGTCATCATGTCCTAGGTTACGGTACAATGCAAATATATATATATATATATATATATATATATATATATATATATATATATATATATATATATATATATATATATATATATATATATATATTATATTATATTTACTATAAATCTTAAAACATAAAACTTCATTACACTTGAATACAAAATTCTTTTGGCGATAAATTGGTAGGCCAGACTTCGAAAATACTGCCATACCCTGAACTCCTGGCGTATTTCGACGATAAATAAAATTAGTGCCAGAAAACCCTGTAATAAGGAATTCTGAATTAGATTTATTACTTGTCACTAGGGTTTCTGCAAGGAAAAGGATGTCATAATTCTTTGCATGAGCCTGAAGATCTAGAAAATTAGATCTTAAACCCCGAATATTAGAATATAGGACACTGCATTTCTTCTTTGAAAATGAGTAGCAGGTCCAAGGTTCAACTCAACATCTCCAGAAAGAATCAGAAACAAAAGCACCAGTAAAAGGTTTAAAACAAAAATATTTAATAAAGCAACAAAGGTAAAACCAACAACAAAGTAAATATAGTCAACAACAACAATATGTACAAAGGATTGAGACGCAAAAATGTTCATAAGCAACTCTAAAAGAACAGGAAAAACTAGTCAACATGGCGGAGCCGGGACACCATGCAAGGTAAAATATCCCCAGAATCGCCACAAGACTGGGGAAGGACAGGTGGAAGGCAAAATCCGTCACCAGCTGAAAGGGGCTAATCATTGGGAAGCGGGTGACAGAGCTTGACGGAATTAATAAAAGCCGATTTAGTACTTTCAAATGCTACCCGTGCATAATTGTTCCATTCGAGCTCACGAGCCTTAGGTTGTAGTCGTGCAAGCTCGGTCTCGGGGCTGCAATCGCCACAAAATTAGGAATCATCCTTCGGTAGTATCCTAACATGCCCAAATATCGTGATAGTCCCTTGTAGTAGTTCGATGTAGGTCCCCATTTCTTTAATTTTCTTGGCCGGTGGGCAGATTCCTTCCGCCGAAATGTGATGTCCTAAAAAAATAATTTTCTCCTCTGCCACTTCGCATTTATCCAAAGATATCCTCAGACCGTTCTCGATCCAAATGGTCGTCAAGATTTTGCGAAAATATCAGGATCTCGTCTGTATATACATAAACGAACCCTAATCCCCGAAACAGGTTATCCATGTGTCGTTGGAATGTGCAGCTTGCATTCCCATAAACCAAACAACGTTACCACTGCAGTATTATCTATGTCTGCCGGGTTCATAAGGATTTGATGGTACGCACGAACCAGATCCAGCCTTGAAAATATTGTTTTACCATTGAGGCGGTTTGCCACACTTTGAATTCTTGGCAATGGATATCTGTCGGGCTTTGTGATCACATTAAGCGCGCGTAATTCGCCGACCATTCTGTATTTACCCAGCAACTTCTTTGGGACTATGTGAATCGGCGAAGCCCATGGTGATTTTGACGGCCGCACGACTACTTCCTTTAATAGCGTTTCGAACGTTGCTTTGGCAACTTGCCGCTTCTCCATTGAAAGCGGTTTAGGCCGTGCGGGTGCAGGTGGTGCACTGCTGGTCTCAATTGCGTGCGTCACTGAGTTAGGCGAAGGTGGGTAGGGATTAGTGGGTGCGGGACTGTACAAAGCCTCATACCTCTCTAACACGGCCTTGCAACCAGGCGGTAGGTGCTGTAGGTCATTAATCATCAGAGCTACCGAAGGCTTCCCGGATTGTTTCACTTATGATATGAACTTAATTTGATTGCCAATAAGGATGCCGAGCGCACAGTCCACTAAGAGATTAAAGTGCCTCAGAAAGTCAATTACGAATAACGGTGATGTGATATCCGCGACCACAAACGACCACCTGAATGATCGGCGAGACACGGGATAAATATATCGGTGTGTACCTCGCCGTGCACTTTTATTTTTCTGCCATTAGCCGTCGTAATGTTCACACTAGATTCGCGTAATTCACCCGATCACACCGGTTTAGCCGGAATTATTGACACACTCGCCCCCGTATCAATTAGAAACTCGCACTTTAATTTATTCACTTTAGCGGCGACGGTGAAGACAGACGGCATACCAGCGGTCGCGCTTACAATGACATGCCTTGCTAGTTTTCCAATAGGGCTGGCGAAGATGGCCTGAAGAAATGTGTTCCCCTCTTTGGCCGCACCAGGGTTTGCAGAATTTTGCACTCTCACCAAAATACAAATGTGAACGGCATACCACAAGCTTTTGGTTAATGCGGAGGGGTCGCGATCCTATCGGTATATTATAGGCACAGTGATCATTATTACGCTGTACAAAATTGGAACAGTTCATTAGGGTACACACCTAAGGGCACCTATCGCGCACTTCCCGTAGAATTCACATTTACAAAATGATCACTTCTCTTATTAAAATTGGCAATACACATATCGGACAAAGAAGTGGCACTACGTTCTATGTATTCACTACTATTATTAAAATTAAGACACCGTGCTGTATAGAATGGCATTAGATCATCCGCAAGCTTTCCTTTCCTAACTGGGCCAGGGTTAGTTCCTTCTGGGTAGCAATTATGGGCGCGATGTTGGCTGGCATGGATTGGATAAACTTGTGCCTTACGAGCTCCTCCCTAACTCCTACCTATAGAGCATTTCTCCCAAATTGGTAGAAGGTCGACCCGTGAGTGTGGAGGAGGCAATGAGCTTCTCGAAGAGCCCAATCACGTCAGTTCTTAAGAGCTGGTAATTTTGAGTAGATAGAATTGCAGCCGAAGGTCGGTCGACAATCTCGAAAGGTAGTTTCCTCCTTACTTACTCTTAAAATGTGAAACTGGGCTTCCACAATCTAATGTCGACCTGCAACTGCTACTTCATTAAAAATGCGACCATTTTTCTTGGCACCTTCAAAGTCCGCCAAAGGGGACACCAATTTATATCGGAAGGACGGTTGCCTGAATGTAGTGGGAAAAGGTTCTCGGTGCCATTGCGTGTCTTAAGGTTACCGGTCTACGGGTGAGGTTGCCCTGACTCCAAAGGTCTCACGCTAATTCTGCTTCTAGGCTGGGCTCCAGAAGGTGCCTTGATTATCTCGAGATTAAAGGAAAGGACTCGAAAGGAAAGAGACGATAAGTAGGCTTTTATTCTTGAATAGGGTCTACCTTATTAGGCGTAAGCGAAATAAATCGAGGCCTATACGGCCGTATTTAGGTTCAGTGATGTAGGGGGTAGCCGAGGCTAAAACGACAGACTTAAGGACGAGGAACGGATTCGTGATGTTGGTAATGATAATAGGGCTAAGCAGATTCCTTTACTTCAGTCTGTCCGACTGAATGACTTAACTGTTTATCATGGCTTAGTTCGTTTATTTATAACACCTGTGCTTAATGGGGCGTGACCTCTTTCTTCTTAAAGCGCGGGGCAGAATTAATGATCAAAAACAAATTTGTTCGTAGACTGATGGGCAGTTGACGCGCTCATTCCCCGCAATTCCTACATGTCCAGGAACCCAGCACAAGATAATCTCGACATCCGCCCGGCTCGCCATAACCGTGGCGTAGAGGATACCGCGAACCAGGGGATGCGGAGATTCCAATGCCCCGAGAGCACTCAGGGCGCTTTGTGAGTCGTTATAGATCACAATCCGGTCTCCGAACCGGGCACGTCGCGTAATCTCCCGTACCGAGTGGTGTATTGCCACCAGCTCGGCCGTGAAGACAGACGCAACGCCTGGCATAGCCCCGCTGACTTCAAACTGAGGGGATACAGAGTGGAAGCCGACCCCATCTTGGGACTTGGAGCCATCCGTATTCAGTGGCACGGTTCCAGCGTGACACGAGGTGTGCTCCAGAAAGGTCGAACGCAATACTCCCGGCACCGTACAAGCTTTGGGAGCAGAGGCGTGGCGACAAATAGCCAAATGTGGTACCCTCCAGGGTGGCGTCCTGGGCAGAACCAGGGGCGCCACCGGCCCGAGAGCTATATCTAGCTATCGAAGGAGTTTCCTGGCCCTAAACCCAAAGGGCTTAGGTTATGACTGGCGTCTCGGCGGCATAGGCACCATCGAGATCAGCTGCGGATGCAGTGAGAGCTTGTTGGCGACTGAGGGTGGCGCTGGGCTCGCGCGTACAGGCGAGTGATGCACTGCACCCGGCGCAGAGCGAGTGGCATCTCCCCAGCATCGACAAACAGGCTCTCAATGGAGGAAGTGCGGAAGGCACCGGTCGCAAGGCCGGTGTGGTGGAGTGAATCCACCTTCCGCAATAAACGCTCGGCTACGGATGCATAAAACTCGCATCCGTAAACGAGCTTCGAACGAACAGAGGATCGATAAAAAGTAGGAAAGTAGCCCTATTAGCGCCCCAAGCGCTGAACGTCACGGAACGGAGAATGTCCATGGCGCGGGTACAAGAGACCCTAAGGCTGCGAATATGAGCCTCCCAGGTGAGGCGTCGGTCGAATACAAGACCGAGGAAACGGTGCGATTCCACCACATCCAGGCGCACCCAATTAAGAAACAAATCTGGGTCGGGGTGAAGCCGTGGATGGCGGCAGAAGTGCACCACCTTAGTCTTGGCCAAGGAAAACCGAAACCTGTGCGCTTCGGCATAGCGAGAGACGCGGTTTAATGCCTGTTGGAGTCGACGCTCCAGAGTTGGCATCTGGGCCGCGCCAAAAGAGATCGAAAGGTCGTCCCCGAAGAGCGTAGTGAAAACATCTTCCGGCAGCACCAAGGTGATGCCGTTGATGCTCAAAGCAAAGAGTGTGACACTAAGGACACTTCCCTGCAGGACCCACTCTTCCTGCTCCTTTGTGCCGGCGGGAGAGGGCTTCCCCCACCCGTACGCGGACTCGACGATCTCGCAAAAAATTAGATATAAACAATGGGCGGCGTCCACTCGCCCCAATCGCGTGTAGAGTCTCCATGATACCGTATCGCCATGCGGTATCTTAGGCCTTCTCCAGATCGAAAAACACCGTGGCGTAATGCTGTCTACAAGGGAAAGCCTAGCAGACGGCATTTTCCAGTCGGAGCAGAGCATCCGACGTGGAGTGGAACTTGCGGAAGCCGCACTGTGCAGAAGACAGATGGCCTCCGCTGTCCAGGAAAAGGCTAATCTAACATTTACTGATTTTTCCATCAACTTGCACACGCAAGAGATTAGAGAGATTGGGCGGAAACCGGTCGGAGTAGAGTGATCTCTCCCCAGCTTGCGAAAGGCAAGCACAGTAGCGATTCGCCAGGAGTCTGGGAGAAGACCCTCCACCCAGGTCTGGTTGAACAAATCTATCAGAAAGGCCATGCCTCGCTCACCCAGGTTTCAAAGCATGGCGTACGGGACATCGCTCGGACCATGGGCGGTGTCCGCGCACGAAGCGAGAGCGGAGCGCAACTCACTCACAGTAAACTTGTCTTTGAAGGATTCTCCGCCTCTGGAGGTAAAGTCCAGCGGGCGGCCTTCCGCGACATCACGACGTGCATTGAATGCTGGCGGAGCAGCATCCCGGCTAGAGAATGCATAAAAAGCGGTGGCTAAGGATTCCGCCACGGACTTGGGGTCCGAGATTGCGGTCCCATTCTCCTGGAGAACGAGAGGGGGGTCCTGCGAGAACTTGGCCTGAATCCTTTTGACTCGCTTTCACAACTCTGCTAAAGGGGTGTTCCCGTTAAGTGAAGACACGTTTGCCCGCAAAGAAGAGCGGTCGGCGTGCTTCGAAATATCTCGGAACCTAGCCCGACGAAATTCAGCGACGGTGAAATCGTTCGGGCGACGCTTATAGCGCATGTAGGCATAACGCTTCTGTTTGAGGGCCGTCTCACACTCGGTTGACCACCATGGGAGTGGTCGGCGTGCAAAACGGCCAGACTTCCTAGGAATAGTAGTCAGGCCCACGGCGATAAGGTTGCCGGAGAACTCAACGGCCTCATCTACCGACCTAAACTCCTCGAATGAGATAGAAAATTCAGTCATTTCCTGAAATGTAGGCCACCGCCACCGCCACCGCGCCCGCGCCAAGCACCCCCGAGGTGGGCTCTCATGGGGCAGTTGCCCTGAAAATGATATTTGAATGGGAAAATGATCACTACCATGGAGGTCATCGACCACCCCCCAATCAAAATCAGGCTGTGCATCCAAAGAGCACAGAGATAGGTCAAGGCAAGAAAATGAAGCGGTTCTCGGACAGTGATGCGTAAACTCATCCACGTTTAGGACACCCATCTCAAGCTTTTCGATCAGATCGGCAAGCACTTGTCCCCTGGGATTTATGGAGTAATCTCCCCAGAGAGGATGCCTGCCGTTCAGATCTCCAAGCAAGAGATAGGGCCTCGGCAACCGTGCCACGACGCGGCGGAAGTTCCCCGCATCGAAGTCAGCTGACGGCGGAATGTACGCATAAATGATAGTATACCTCTTATCCAGATGTAGCTGCACAGCCACTGCCTGAAAGTAGGTATCTAAAGAGAAAGGAAGAACGGAGACATCATGCCGGGTGTAAACCACGCATCCCCCAGCCCGGCCATCCCGCGGTGGTGGGGTCGCAAGACCCTTATACCCTGGGAAGGCTGGCAGGGAGCACGCGCCTAGCATGGTCTCCTGCAAAAAGATAGCTAGCGGGGAACGGGACGAGACGAGCCTCCACAGCTCCTCCCAGCTGGCCCGGAGTCCACGGCAATATTCCGGGAATATGCCCTCCAGGCCTAGCTCGGAGGAGACGCGGGGGCCCTCCTCGAACTGAAAACCCTCACGGGAATGGCCGTACGCTTCCCGGGTGCAGAACCCCGGGCGCTGTTGGCCGGACAAAGCGCTGTCGCCTTCGAGGACTTATTAGGGGAGGTTGGGCTCGCCATGCGAGTCTTTTCCTCCCTCCACCTCGAAACCTTAGGCGGGCGTTGCGGTTTCGGAGGCGGCGGGCCCTCTTTTCGAGGAACCACCGTCTCCGAGCCCCTCGCTCCACCTCTAGGCGTGGGCGAAGGAGCCGAAGCCTTTTTGATGCTGTCCTCCTTTCGGGGAACAGCTTTAGGAACCCCGGAAGATGGCCTAGCGACCATCTTCATGGGTGTTGCCTCCTGTGAGTCTAACCACTCGGTGGAGGCTTGTGGCCGTTTCGCCTTACGGAAAACTGTCACGCTGGGGGAAGAGGGGGAAGCCCTGGTTTTAGACGGGGCTGGGTGTGAACCCTTTTTGCCGCCAGCTTTACCAGGGGAGCGCCCGGGTTGGGTAGAGCCCGCAGAAGGGCTCCGAATGGGCGCGGAAACAACCGTGCTCGTTGGCCTGGATGGGCCCAGGAGCAGAGGGTGCCTTTCTAACTACTGAGGCATATGACGCCCCAGGCAGAGCCGGGCGCGCCAGGACCAAGTCCTTAGCGTCGCGGAATGAGAGTCTATCCTGGGCCTGAACAGGCAGGATTTCTTTCTCAAGGAGATATGCACCACATTGCTTCGAAGAAGCGAGGTGTGGCTCTCCGCAATTGACACACTTGGCCACACACGATTTGGACTTATCGTGTGCGGCCTTGGATCAATTTACACAAACTTCGGGTGACCCCGACTTTGCACGTCTACAAGAACGATTCGTATGACCGAAGCGGTGACAGTAATAGCACCGGCGCGGCAGTGGCACGAATGCCTTCATGCGGTAGCGGTACCAACCGGCACGCACCGACTCAGGGAGCTTGTCACACATGAACGTGACGAAGAGTGTAGGGGTGGGTCTCGAGGCCTCTCCCTGTTTTCTCATCACACGTTCGACCTTGACCGCCCCATGGTCGGCCAGCTCTAGGGTGATGTCCTCAATAGAGTAGTCAACGAGTTCCCTCGCATAAACTACTCCTTTCACAAAGCTCATGGTAGAGTGCGGCGTCACACTCACCGGGGTGCCATGAAGTGTCCGAAGAGCCCTTATCTTGTCGACTCGGCGGGATTCGCCAGAAGGCTCCCGTTCGAGAAACGGGTCACCTTCGGCTCTCTACCAATTGCACTAGCTAATCCTCTCCTCTGATGGATCATGTTGCCCTTGGCCAACATGGTGCCATCAGTGGATCGAATAACAAGGAAGCGTTTGAAGCCAGCGAGCTCGAAAACGCCAGGTAACCTTTGGATCAGGGGCCCCGATGTCATCGAGGCTCCGCCCTGTGCACTTTTCGTCTTTGTCATAGTCAGGGGCTCCGCAACCGGGGGGGGGGCAGAGGGTCTGGATGTGCCGATCTTGGCTTGGTCGCTTGTCAAAGTGGCAGCACACCCATCCGTCCCCGTAGCCCCCTCGGATGGAGAGGTGCCTCGATTCTTCTTAGTCTTTGCCTTTTTTGGAGAGGAGGGCATTGAATGAACCCGCTTCCCACCTCTGCCGATAGGAGCCCCTAGGCCAGATAAACCGGCCTCAGCCAGGTCCTTCTCCGAAGTGGAGAAGGTCCTGGTGGTCGCAGATGCACCGGTTGGAGGAGAACCCTCCCCTCCTTGTACTGTCTCGGAGCCCTCAGCCGTTTGAGGAGGATCTTGCATAGGGGTGGATTCGGGTTCGGTGCTTGGCGCCGAGCCCGGAAGGGGGTGAGGGGGAGTCCCCTACACCCGTAGGCGAAGGAGAGGAGTGAGCCTCCTCTCCGGTTAGAGAGATGTGGAGGGTCCCCTGCGCAAGCACAGGGGAGGGGAGGACCTCCATTTTTTCGGTGGAGCTGCCCGAGGGCGGCTCCGTCGCTGTTTTAGGTAGAGTTAAAGGGGGTTTGGTTTTTTGAAAATTCATCCATGGGCATGGTGACCCTATTTGTGCCACGGGAGACAATAGCTCATCACCTTTTGCAGTTGCCTGCACTACAAGAGGTGCTTACAGGCCCGGCAGAGCCAGGCGCCGCCATTTGGGACCACCCCTCCCGCCTGGTGGCCTGGCAGTACATCGGCATGGCGGCTCGACCTTGAACACAGCGAAAAATTGATAGAATGTTAAGACGAGGAAAAGGGATGTGAGGAAGGTATGGGTGGGGATGAAGCAGGTTTTTAAAAACCAGCCACCCCAGACCGGAGCTCAGGGGTTAGGGAACATTGTCCCATCCCCCCTCAGCCCCGATCTGGGACGGTTAGCTGAGAAGAAGGTCAGCATCGACCCTGTGAAATTAGAGGCTGACCAGAGAAAGTTGTGGGAGAGGTTGTATGAAAAGCGACGAGGTAGGGGAGAAATCGGGCTATCTGAAGGAAGGAAGAGAGGCTAAGCTGGGGCCGGACGGGGCGCTGGATCCCGTCAGCACGGCGGCCAGGGTGGCAAATCGCCGCGCCCCACACGGGGGTAGAATTTCAGATGAGTGAATGGGGTGCATGGGTTGCAGGTACACTGGAGTGTCCATATGTTTAGGGACTGTAAGTGGGTGCCTCGTTTTTTTAGGTCTCTCTTGGCGACTGCAAACAAGGGCATAAGTCGCCGTACTTCATCTAGATTATAGATTAGGCTATGTAAAAAAAAACACGATCAACCACAGAGAAAACAGGGACCCCAATCTTGCAAAAGACAAAAGGTAGAAGCACGCTCGTGTAGAAAGGAGACTCGCCTTCCCTCGGCGCAAGAGCTTGCATACAAGACCAAAATTGAAGAGGGACAGAGTACTCCAGAAAGTATTAAGACCTTTGCTCTCCTGCACCCTGGCCACAAGTCCGACATCCCAAGCGGCTCAACTTCAGCCTGATGACCGTCCACAGAGTGGCGAAAGAGTTCAAGAACGGATAAGACCTCAAATATTGACCTTCTTTAGGCAAACCTAAGTTGTCAACAGTTTGGGTGTGAGAAAGGCCTTCGAAAGTGCTCCGAAGGTCAAAATGAGTGCGCTCGATAAGATCTCTGTGGCCACGGTGACCACGGCCGTCAGAGCTTGAGATGGGTGGAAAGGACTCTGCTCACCGACCGGACGAGAGAACAACGGCGGAAACGCTGTCGTCACCTTCTCAACAACTTTGAATAGTCATGGCAATCGGATTCTTTTTTTTATGAAAAACTTCGCGGAAGATCCCGTCATTAAAGAGCAGAACGACCGCATGTGAGCTTCGGCCAGAACGTCTTCGATGTCCGCTACGTTTTCAAGACCAAGCACCCGCCCTACGTGATTATGATCGGCGTCGTGGATTCGAAAGGAGAGATGCCGCCGATGTGGTGCTCGGAGGGTTACAGGCTCACCGCGGATGATTTCAGGGACATCTTGGCCACGAGAACCCTGCTCTGGGTGAGATAAATTCAGCAGGACGGTGGCCGCCCCACACGGCCAAGATGTGTACGGCCTTAAGGTCTCGCCTGGAGTGCGTGCTCGCCGACAAAGCCAACCTCATTGATTAAAATTACAATATAAATACTTATAAGTTAAAACAATTAAAACGCGTCTAAGTGCATCAAAACAATCACCGTCCTTTGTTGAAAGCGTTACAACGTGTAACGAGACTTTTGCAATACCTGGTGTGAGGCATAGCGAAACTCTGATCTGGTAGCACAACCCTAGCGAACTCTGGGGCGCTCAATCCCCGCAGACCCTACATGTCCAGGAAAAGGTGTCTTGCAGATGATGCAATTTTTGCAAGAGTTGCAGAGAACGGGAGCTCGAGTGGTGGACCTGTCAGCAACGGGTGGACCCAATGAGCAGGAAAAGGATTATCGCCCGGATACCAGCCATCACAAGGGAAAAGGAAGGAGAAAAGAGATGGGGTGGAGAACCCGGGCACAGCCGCTGCAGAGAAAAGCCTGAAGTTGCATCCATTTCCAGGGTTAAGGGGAATTGTTTTCGGCCTCTGCACCGCGTCGGACTTCATCTTATTTCTCATGAAGGGCTCAGGGTTGGACAGGTTCGCTACACTCAAGCGACCGACAAAATAAAACGGACTCTGGTCTTAGGCTTTCACATGAAATACATCCCTCCTCTCCTTTATCCAACCAATGTGTATTTATAGTTCGGATTCTAGGTTAATCAGTAGGTCCCCATCCCAGCACTTAACCCTATTACCCACTTTCCATTCTCTCCCTGTGTACCAAAAGTTCGTTATTTCTTCTCTCAGTCTCTCACCTATTCGTCCATTCACCTTACAAATCCCATCTTCGCTAGTATAATTCTCAAGCAGATACATCCATACCAAATCACTGCATCATACCCTCACTAAAGAGCAATGCCATACGCTCTAAATTTCTACCACGCTGATCCACATTCCATCACACACAAACTTCATTCCATTTCATGTTTTTCTTACAAAGAGCACGCAAGTGTATCTTCCTATTTTACACATAACTACCCTTCCTCTCTTTCACAGATTACATATACCCCTCATTCCACACACTCGGTTCACAAAAATGAAAGGGAAAAATATCCAAACAAATATAAATTTAATTTTCCACAATGGCACAATAAATTTCATAATTAAACAAAAACAATGGAACATTAAATAGTTTTACCTACTTAATTATCAATATTTTATCAGCTAATCAGTATAAGCCAAGTTAATACACATGTAATTAGCGTTTTATACGTAAAAACAATCATGTAACTTGTTTTAACCGATTTAAAAAGCAGTCAATTGACTATACCCTTATCAAATCTCTCGAATGCAGTATATCGCCACCTGAGTATTGACTTTTACTTTACAGAAGGAAAAACCTCCTCCTAATCATTTTCCCTTTGGTGGGGCGCCATAGGAAGATAAAATCTGGGGAGGAAAGATAGCGATCTGAATGTGGGGCTCCGGGAAGTGAGACGAGTAGGAAACTCGAGAGAGGAAGAAGTTTAACAAGAAAGGAAGTGATGCTGGGACAGTTCTGTGCTCTGACCTCCACCGCACACACCGGAAAACAAGCGAGGGCGAATGGGAAAGGGGAATAACGGGAGATCCGAGCCGAGGGGATGCGGGGAGAATAGTCGCCTCTAAGAAGCACCCGACGGAGAAGAATGGAGGAAGCCACCGGAGAAGGGCGATTGGTGGCTTCATCAACTCCGGGAGGAAGACGAAGAGGAACATCGAGTCAGGTATTGCTTCCTCTCGTCTTGATCAAGGTACCACACAGTGATGGCGTACCTGCGAACACACAGAACGTCACCATTAGGAAGGGCAGGGAAGGACGGAGGAAGGTATGGGAAGAAAATGCAAGAGAGCTTCTAATCAGGAACTCTGAAATGCCAGATTTAATTCCTGGAAGATGTGGCTACACTCGACACCTCTTCACTTCCCGCCATCGTTCGTTCTTCTTTCCAATCGTCCAAATCATTGTTTGTCGCGACGCTTTGCTCTAAAACTGGAAGTTATGGTTCTACTGCCTCTTCCTCTTAGGCAAGTTCTCTTTTCGAGGCCAAGGGGCTTTCGGAAAAGTGGTAAAAATTGAGTAATAAATTACAAAACCAAACCTAACCAAAATGTTGAAGCAGTGAGGAGCAGACTGAAAGAGGCCGCAGGCCATTGCCTGCTCACGGGTGCCTTTAAAGGGGGTCAAGGTTCAACTGTCGAACAACAATCGGTGGAGGCCTACATTAAGATGAAGTGAAAAGGGAAGGTGCAAATAAAGAATAGAGAAAAAGTAATCGATGAAATGGAAACAAAAGCATTGAGAGAGAACGAATTTAATAGTTCACAAGTGGAACTGGACTAATGTAGGAGCATCACGCTCCATCCTTCTTCTGTGAAAAGACTGACGGAATATATCCTTAACACAGTCCTTTTAAACAAAACAACAGATAGAAAATAACAAGTAGGAGAGCGACAGGGACAAAAACCAAAACAAACATGGAGGCAATATTTATATGGAGGGGCTGACTGACTGTTGGTTCCGATGCGTGTCTCTCTCGCTTTCTTGTTTCAAATTATTATTTCTTCCCACTCTCATTTTGTTAAGGGAATATTTTCTCAGTCTTTGTACAGATGAAGGATGGAGCGTGATGCTCCCAAACTAGTCCTGTTGCACTTGTGATCCTTTGAAGTTGTTCTCTCTCAAAGCTGTTATTTCTCATTAGTTATCAACGGTGTACACTACGCCAATCCACTAACCTGATGAAAGAAACAAACAAGAAACACAAATGTAGTTAGGTTTACATCTTTTTTTTTACTTCTTTTAAAGAGCCCATCGGATGACTGACTACTACAGCAAAAGTTGCAATAATCCATTAAGAACTAATAATAGGCAAGATTAAAAAGAAAAATCAAATAAAAATACACAAACAAAACAAAACAAAAAGCAAGAAGGAAGCAGGCTCGGGCATCGGGGGGAGGCACGCCTCCCCCCGGCGCAGGAACATGCGACCAACAACAGAGTCAGATAAAATGGACGAAGCCAGTCTCCTCCAAAATGTCAGATGGTCCACGAGTTTGTGTACACGAACCAGTCGCGAGTACAAGGGACAAGAGGTAGCGACCCCGCTCGTCCCGGTACCTGGACAGGTAACGTGCGCGAACATCACCCAGACTGGGACATTCAACAATAATGTAACGAACAGTCTGGGGGACAACGCAGTCGTCGCAATAAGGCGCGGGCGAGGGCTCCATCAAATGGCGGTGCGTCCCGCGACTGTGCCCAATTCGAAGACGACAGAAATCTATGTAGGACAACCTGGGGACAAGGACAAGGCCTAAAAGACCTCTTTTTTATAGGGAAGGGGAGCTAACCTGGTGGAGCTGGAAGGGAGAACTTCATGGGGATTTCGGCGGTCTGACCAAAAGAAGAGCATCCGGTCGAAGTCTGGCGAGATTTCGGCGACCTGTTCGTCCATTCCCTCGGGGTGGATCCGGAGCAAGCCACCATCCTGCGGAGAAGGGAAATTGGGATCCTCAGTTGAAGCTTCAGGAAATGGCAACACAATACTTCCGGTGTTGTGGAAGCTTTAGGAACATAGGCGTGGGAACAAGAATTCAAATGCGTTATCTTCCAGGTAGGCGCCATGGGCAGAAAATGAAAGTGGTAAGGGTCTGAGAGCAGTTTTGCATACATTAAAGATGCCATTTATTTCTAATTGGGATTTGGACCTACTGATTCGTGTGAAATCGGAACCAAGGCTATCTACACCATATTACGGAAACCATGAATTGGACCCAAATCGGGAGTACATCCAGAAGGTAACCACACGCGATGTGAACTAATTTTGCTAAGAGCTGAAGCCATGTTTCCACTCAGCTAAGCCGAAGCCAGCGTCATGGGCCAAGAAGGCCCAGTTCCTGATTGGCATTTTGCATTTGGATAGGACGACCTTCTCTAGATCACCGACTAAGAAGGCATTAAATAAAACCTTCCCCTATAGATAATAAGCCTTATGCATCCCAGAATGGGTTTACTACGAATAGGGATCTTTGAAACCATTATAGGCAGTCCAAGACTCACAACCCATAAAACATGTTTCTTGCAACCAGTGAGTGATTGATAGAGGCTCCAAAGCCTCTCTTCGTACGTGTCATGAGGTGTCTGGTCAGGTCCTTAAACTTAGTATGCCCAAATCGGGGGCAACCGAAAACAATTCAAAGCTATAGAGGCATTTGAGGGTGGGGTCAACTAAAAATGTTGTGGTGCAACGTCACACAACATTTTAGATTAATCGTCGGCCATCTCCATCTTCTTTGCCAAGAACGAAACGCTGGTCTGGTTACCCAGTCTTATAGAGTGGGTAACCAGACCAGCTTATGACTATAAAAATAGAAAAAAGTGGGTGGTGGGTTATACCTCGCTCCCAAATATCTTTTCTCCTCTTTTCTGACCTTTCTGAGACTTGAGCTCTGGGCACAGTAAAGGGTGAGGTTCGGGCATGTGCGGCAACGCACACAAAAGGTTGTTACCCAGCAGATGGTATCTCCCCAAAGGCTCCCAAATGAGAATACGTACTAGTTGTACAAGTCGTCGATAAAACAGCCAGGATCTCAAGATCTTTCATGTAAGAGCCAGAGATGGGACCAAGACCTTTGGTTAGCCTGGTACCCAGTCGTAATTTTTTATTTATTTTAGGAGCCCATCTGGTGACTGCCTACTTGGGCATAAGAAAAATTTGAAAAATAACATAAGTGAATAACAAGGATAAAAAGATCATAGGTTGAAAAAGCAAAAAGGTAACAAGAAGGAAGCGCGCTCCAGCATCAAGAGTAGGCCAGCCTCCCCCCCCCCCCACTCCGAAGCAGGAACATGCGACCCACAACAAACTGTCAAATAAAGTGGAGGAGGCCAGCCTCTTCCAAAAAGTCGTATAGTCCGCAAGTCCGTGTGCACGAACCAGTCCCGAGCAACAAGGCCGTAAAGCCCACCCTGATACGAAGTACAGCCTTATGTACCCGAGAATGACCACAGGGTGGTCAACCCATTAGGTGCAGGGAAGGGGCATAACCGATCTTCCCAATATTCTTGCCCTAACACTCAGGACCTCTTAAGCCTGGTCTCTTGCAACCTGCGTGCATTATAGGGCCTCATTTAGAGATGTTCCAAAGCCTCATTTATGATGTGACATCAGGTAGCTTGGTCAGGTCTTTAAACCTACATAGGATAAATAAGGAGGTGCTCTTAGAAAAAAGAAGGTGCAGAGAGGGGCTTTCCCAGGGCCTGTCAAAGAGTTCTGAGTCAACTCTGAGCCAGGCCCTTCCTTATTCACACTAAGGCCAGGAGGATGTGGCATTCATCCAGGTATCAAGGTTGCAACAGTATATACAGGGTACCGCCGCCTGCAGGGGTAGGTGGTGAGAGGGGATCTCCTCAACAAGGATTGTTGTTGCTCTCCCAACACAAAGGTGTGGGGTGGTTTCACCATTTAGGTGCTCTTTGGAAGTTTTCAACACCACAGCGATCACTAAAAAAAAAAATCCCCAAATGTGCGCGACCCTCTTGCTTCCACTTCCCCCTAGGGTCTAGAAGATGATGTTCACACTAGACTCCCAACAAGAAATTACTCAGCTGTCTCTGATGGCTCCTCAAAGGCTACAGCACCTATATGAGCAGTTAGGCAGGCAGCATTAGGAAGGAGACTAGTTTTACTAGTCTCAATAGGATGGAAAAGATAAGAAGATTTACAGGGTGTTCTGAAAATCAGGACCATTAGGAACAAAATCAATAAAATTACAAAATACTCCAAACATTTATGGCATAATCTGTTCAAAGTGTCTGCCGTTGTGTCACACACATAATTGACAGCACCTTCTGAATCACAGTGGCAGAAATTTCTTGAAATGCCTTCACAATGCATACTTTAAGGTGGGAAATGATCTGAATCCTGACATTGTACACTGTGGCTTTCGGGTGGCCATACAAATCCAGCGGAGTAAGCTCAGGGCTCCTTAGTATGAACACAAATTGTCTTTGTTGTGTCCTCCAGTGTTCTGGAAAATGTGTTCAGATAATTTCTAACCATTGTGGCATAATGCGGAAGGGGAGGGAAGGGAACATCCTGTGAAACCACTTTGGGTAGTGGCCTGCTGGGTTCACTAGGCTTGGTAAATGCTTCCTCCTGCAACATCTTTAGGTACGTGTCACCAGTTACCAACTTGTCAAAAGGATGACCAACGATTCTGTCTTTCCATATCGGAACAGACCATGAAACATTGGGCACCTCTTCCTCAGAAGAATCCAACCAATGAGGATTGGTTGGTGACCAGTATTGAGTATTCTGACAGCTGACTTCCCTGAAAACATAAAAGTTTGCCATTCACAAAACTGAACACACTTATCAGGATCATCATCACTTAAATAGTGATGAAGTTGCAATTGTATTGATACTTGTGATGAAGTGTCAAGATGCGAAGGATGATGCTCTTGGAGAGCCCAGTTTGACTGGAGATGCATAAAAGTGAATTGTTGGGACTAAACACGAACTTAGCCAACACATTTATATATGCGTCACCATCTGTCACAGCCATTGGCTATCAACTTGCCAAAACATGCGTGTGTGAGTAAGGTGTGTCCATTTTTTCAACTTTTAAATTCCATAAATGAGGGGTACTATAAAGTTGTAGCACATCATATGAATTCTAAAGATATTTTTGTTATTTTAATATAATTTAGTTATGCTTAGTAATAAGCTACTTGAAAGTTGAGAGTTTTTGACTGTTTGGGGAATTAAATGACAATTATTATATTAATAATTATATCTAATTCACTGCCTTTTCTTATTTCACAGGTTAAAACATATTCATCAGTGTGCTAAAAATTACTTGGCCGTCAGTGCAAACATCCTAATCAGTGGGAATTGACCTACAATGGCTTACAAAATTAGGACAAGACTGGGGAGATTTACACATATGAGCAACTTATTGGAAATTGTAAGAGTTGTTGCCCTCTGAACTCCCTGCTCTGCATGACAAAAATCTTGAGTATTGCTCAGAGGTGTAACAAAAGTATTGAGGATGTAAGAAACTACCCAGTAGCCAGTCTTGTAAAGGACGTTTACCCTAGTGATTAAAAATGAGAACGAGTGAACCGTAAACAAGATGCAAGAGAATTGAGAGCAAGCCAAAAACACATCTTTCAGGAGAAGACAGCTACAAATCAAAGAGGATTTCTGATTGCAAAACTTTACAAGCTTTTGGACATCTTGAATTGCAAGTGTAAAATTATTCTTTGTTGTGAATTTGGATGCTCTGGTTGCAAAAATGAAACTCACAGTAATTGTACATGCCCTGTGAAGGAACTTGCTTTCATTGAAGGTCAGAGACAAAAGTTTGGTCCTATTGGACCACATCAGATCGACTTGCCCTTTTTTTTGACAGCCTAGTAATAGACTACATTAGAATAACAATAGACAAAACAACACAAAAAACAATAACAATAAAAAAGAAAAAGGGCAACAAGCACGCTCCGGCATCGAGGGGAGGCCCACCTCACCCCGGTGCTGGAACGTGCGACCTACAAAGAAATAATAACAACAAAAGTTAAATAAAGTGGCTAGCCTCCTTCAAAAAGTCAAAGTCCACGTCAGTGTGCACGAACTCGACCCGAGTACAAGGGACAAGCGGTAGCGACCCCACTCATCCCGGTACCGGGACAGGTAGCGTGCGTTAAGATCACCCAGACTCGGACATTCAACAAGAATATGCAGAACAGTCTAGGGGCCAACGCAGTCATCACAATAGGGCGCGGGCGAGCGCTCCATCAAAGGGCGACGCGTCCCGCAAGTGTGCCTCAATTCGGAGACGACAGAAAGCAACCTGAAGCCGTCGAAGCATTGGTGGGTGGGTGCATGGGAACAGTCGCGGCGCAATGGCACGCAACTTTAAGTTCCCCTCGACCGGCTCCCATCTTATATGCCAAGCAGCCCGGAGAGCTGCCCGTGTTCCTGCCATGTAATCGGTGTGAGGAAGAGCGAAACGATGGTTTGGTCGCCCAGTCCTCGCGGACTATTTGGCGCCCTCATTCGGGGCAATTCCTACATGTCCAGGAACCCAGCAGGAGATAATCTCGACATCCGCCCGGCTTGCCCAAACCGTTGCGTCACGGATATCGCGAACTAGGGGATGGCGAGATTCCAATGCCCCGAGAGCAATCAGGGCGCTTTGTGAGTCGCTATAAATCACAATCTGGTCTCCGAACCGGGCGCCTCGCGTTATCTCCCGTACCGAGCGGTGTATTCCAACCAGTTCGGCCGTGAAGACAGACGCAGCGCCCGGCAGAACCCCGCTGACTTCAAACAGAGGGAATACGGCGTGGAAACCGACCCCTCTTGGAACTTAGAGCCATAGATATACACTGAAATGGTTCCAGCGTGACACGAAGTGTGCTCCAAATAGCCCAAACGCAATACTCCGGGCGCTGTAGAAGCTTTGGGAGCAAAGGCGTGGCTAAATAGTCAAAGGTGGTACCCTCCAGTGTAGCGTCCTGAGCAGAACAAGGGGCGCCACCAGCCCTAGCTCTCGAAGGAGTTTCGGACACACTCGTGTGACGCATCGCTATTTGATGGAGCGCTCGCCTGCGCCGTATTGCGACGACTGCGTCATCCCCCAGACTGTTCGGCACATTCTTGTCGAATGTCCCAGTCTGGGTAATCTCGCGCACGTTACCTGTCCCGGTACCGGGATGGGCGGGGTCGCTACCGCCTGTCCTTTGTACTCGGAACGAGTGCGAGCACATTGACTGGTGGACTTGTTGACTATTTGGGGGAGGCCGGCCTTCTCCCTTTCATTTAACTAAGTTTAGTTGTTTTTGTTATTGTTATTGTTATTTCTTTTTATTGTTGTTTCCTGTTCGAATTTTTTAAAGTAGCCTAGAACTAGGCTGTTTGTTTACGGCGACTTATGCCTAAGTGGGCAGTCGCCAGATAGCCCCTTAAAAAAAAAATCGAAGGAGTTTCCTAGGCCTAAACCCAAAAGGCTTAGGATATGACTGGAGTCTCGTGGCGGCATAGACACCGTCGAGATCAGCTGCGGATGCAAAGAGAGCTGATGGCGATTGAGAGGCGCCATAGTCGCGCATACAATCGAATAAAGCACTGTGCACGGCGCAGAGCGAGTATCATGTCCCTAGCATCGATAAGTAGGCTCACAATGAGGGAACTGCGGAAGACACCGGTCACCAGGCAAAGGCTGGTGTGGTGGATCGAGACAACCTTCCACAATACACGCTCTGCTGTGGAAAAAACTCGCATTCGTAGTGGAGCTTCGAACAAACAAAAGATCGATAATAAAGTATGGCAGAGCGCTGAACGTCACGGAACGGAGAATGTCCATGGCGCGGGTACAAGAGACCCTAAGGCTGCGAATATGAGCCTCCAGGTGAGGCGTCAGTCAAATAAAAGACCAAGGAAAAGGTGCGAGTCTACCACTTCCAGGAGTACTCCATTGCTGGGTAAGGGTGGAGCCGTGGATAGCGGCCGAAGTGCACCACCTGTCTTAGCCAAGGAAAACCGAAGCCTGTGCGCTTCGACATAGCGAGAGACGTGATTCAATGCCTGTTGGAGTCGACGCTCCAGAGTAGGCATCTGGGCCGCGCCAAAAGAGATCGAAAGGTCGTCCACGTAAAGCGTAGCGAGAACACCTTACGGCAGCACCGAGGTGATGACGTTGATGCTCAGGGCAAAGTGTGACACTGAGGACACTTGCCTGTGGGACACCCTCTTCCTGGTCCATTGGGCCGGAGAGGGCTTCCCCACCCGTACGCGGAATCGACGATCTCCCAGAAATTCAGATATAAACATTGGGAGGCGTCCCCTCGCCCCCATCATGTGGAGTCTCTATGATACCGTACCGTCATGCGGTATCCTAGGCCTTCTCCAGATCGAAAACCATCGTGGCATAGTGCTGTCTACGAAGGAAGGCCTCGCAGACGGCATTTTCCAGTCGGAGCAGAGCATCCTAAGTGGAGTGGAACTTGCGGAAGCCGCAATGTGCAGACAGATAGCCTCCGCTGTCCAGGAAAAAGCTAATCTAATATTTATCAATTTCTCCATCAACTTGCACACGCAAGAGGTTAGAGAGATTGGGCGGAAACACGAAGGGGTAGAGTTATCTCTCCCCGGTGTGCGAAAAGCAAGCACAGTAGCGATTCGACAGGAATCTGCGAGGATACCCTCTACCTAGATCCTGTTGAACAAATCTAATAAAAAGGCCATGCCTTGCTCACCCAGGTGTCGAAGCATGAGGTACGGGACATCGTTTGGACCAGTGGCAGTCTCCGTGCACGAAGCGAGAGCAGAACGCAACTCATTCAAAGTAAACCTGTCGTTGAAAGGTTCTCCGCCTCTGGAGGTGAAGTCCAGTCGGCGGCCTTCCGCGACATCACGACGTGCATTGAATGCTGGCGGAGCAGCATCCCAGCTAGATAATGCGGAGAAAGCGGTCGCGAAGAATTCTGCAACGGATGCGGGGTGCGAGATTGCGATCCCAATCTCGTGGCAAACGGGAGGGGGGTCCTGCGAGAACATGCCCCGAATCCTTTTGACTCGCTTCCACACCTCCGCTAGAGGGGTCTTCTCGTTAAGTGAAGACACGTATGACCGCCAAGTGCAGCGGGCGTGCTTCGAAATATACCGGAACCTAGCCCTAGCCCGAAGAAATTTACCAGCACTGAAGTCTACGGGCGGCGCTTATAGCGCATGTATGCATAACGCTTATGTTTGAGTGCCGTCTCACACTCGGCTGACCACCACGGAAGTGGCCGGCGTGCAAAACGGCAAGAAGTGCTAGGAATAGTAGTTATGCCCGCGGCGATGAAGTTTGCTGGAGAACTCAACGGCCTCATCTACCGACCTAATTCCACGAGTGAGACAGAGTAATCAGTCATTTCCTGAATTGAGGTCCACCACGCCTGCGCCAAGCACCACCGGGGCGGGCTCTCGGGCGGCAGTGGCCCAGAAAATATTTGAATGGAAAAGTGATCACTACCATGGAAGTCATCGACTAGCCCCCACCTAAAATCATGTTGTGCAACGGGAGAGCACAAAGATAGATCGAGGCAAGAAAATGAACTGGTTCTCGTGCAGTGATGTGTAAACTCATCGACATTTAGGACACCTATCTCCAGCTCGTCGATTAGGTCTGCAAGGATTCGACTCCTGGGATTAATAGAGTAGTCTCCCCCAGGGAGGGTGTCTACCGTTCAGATCGCCGAGCAAGATGGAGTGCCGCGACGGAAGTCCCCAGCATTGAAGTCGACTGACGGTGGAATGTACGCGGAAATAACAATATACCTCCTATGCAGGTGCAGCTGCACAGCTACTGTCAGAAAGGAGGTATCTAAAGAAAAGAGAATAACGGAGACATCATGCCGGGCGTAAATTGCGCATCCTCCTGTCCGGCCCCTATCCCGTTGTGTTGGGGTCGTAAAACCCTTATACCTCGGAATAATAGACAGGGGGAACGCGCCCAGCATGGTATCCTGCAAAAAGATAGCTAACGGGGAACGGGAGGAGACGAGCCTCCGCAGGTCCTTCCAGTAGCCCCTGAGTCCACGGCAATTCCATTGGAGGAATATGCCCTCCAGGCCTAGGTCGGAGGAGATGCGGGGGCTCTATTCGAAGAGAAGACCATCACTGGAATGGCCGTACGCATCCTGGAGGCATAACCCCAGGTGCTGTTGGACGGACTATGCGCTCTCGCTTTTGAGGGCTTATCGGGGGCAGGTTGGGCTCGCCATGAGTCTTTTCCTCCCTCCGCATCGAAACCTTAGGCAGGCGGGGAGGCTTCGGGGGCGGGAGTCACTCTTTTGGAGGATCCAGCGTCTCCGAGCAATCCAGCCAACGACTGGGTGTGGGCGAAGGAACCGAAACTCATTTTGGGGGACAGCTTTAGGAGCCCCGGAAGATGGCCTCACGGCCAACTTCAGGGTGTTGCCTCATTGGACTCGGTGGAGGCGCGCAGCCGTTACGCCTTCCGGGAAACAATCACGCTAGGAAGGGGGAGCCCTGGGTGTGAACCCTTTATGCCGCCAGCCCTACCAGGGGAGCGCCTGGGGTGGGTAGAACCCGCAAAAGGGTCCCAAATCGGTACGGAAACGACCGTGTTCGTAGGCCTGTGAGGCCAGGAGCAGAAGGTGTCTTTCTTAACATTGAGGCATAAGACGTGTCAGGCAGAGGTGGGCGCACCAGGACCTTAGCCTCGCAAAATGAGACGATCCTGGGCCTGAACGGCCGGATCTCCTTCTCAAGGAGATACGCACCACATTCCTTCGAAAATGCGGGTTGCGGCTCTACGCAATTGACACACTTGGCCACGTACGATTTGGACTTATCGTGTGCGGCCTTGGAGCAACTTACACAGACTTCGGGTTAACCCCGAATTTGCGCGTCTACATCAGCGATTAGTATGGCCGAAGCGGTGAAAGTCATAACACCTCCGCAGCAGTGGCACGAATGCCTTCACGCGGTAGCGATACCATCCGGCAAGCACGGACTCTGGGAGTTTGTCACAGTTGAACGTGACGAAGTGTATAGGTGGGTCCCGAGGCCCCTCCACGTTCGTTTTATTTTTAATTTTAGAAGCCAATCTGGTGACTACCTACTTTGGCAGATCACACGTTCGACCTTAACCGTCCCATGGTCAGCAAGCTCTAAGGTGATGTCATCTAAGTAGTAGTCCATGAGTTCCCTTGCATAAACTACTCCTTTCACGAAGTTCATGGTAGAGTGCGGCGTCACACTCACCGGTGTGCCATCAAGTGTCCGAAGGGCACTAATCATGGCCGCCTCGGAGGGATTCGACGCATTCGTCAGAAGGCTCCCGTCCGAGAAACGGGTTATCTTCGGCTCTACCAATCACGCTAGGTAGAGCTCTGCTCTGATGGATCATGTTACCCCTAGCCAACATGCTGCCATCAGTGGATCGAATAACGAGGAAGCGTTTAAAGCCAGCGGGATTGAAAACGCCAGGTAGCCTCTGAATAAGGGGCCCCGACGTAATCGAGGGTCCACACTGCGCACGTTTGGTCTTAGTCTGGGGCTCTCCACCCGAGGGAGCAACGGGGCCGGACGTGCCGATCTTGGCTTGGTTGCTTACCGAAACGGCAGCAGACCGGACCCTCCCCGCGGCCCCGCGGAAGGAGAGGAGCCCCGAGTATTTTATCTTTTTTCGGTTTCTTTTCTTTTTAGGAAGAGGGCGGGGAATGAACCCGCTTTTCTCATCCACCAGCCGGAGCCCCTAGGACAGATAGACCTGCCTCAGCAAGATCTTTCTCTGAAATGGGTCTTGGATGCCATAGGTGTACCAGCCGGGGAAAGAGATTCCTCCTCTCCTTGTAAGGATTCGGGTGCACGAGCCGTCTGAGGATGACCCTGAACAGGGGCGGGCTCGGATTCAGTGCTTAACACCGAGCCCGTGGAAGGTCCTACCATCTGGGGCTGGGTCACCTCAGGGACCCTGTCTCATGGGGACGACTCCATGCGACCATACCCCCCCCCCCGACATCATTGATCCCATTCGAGGAACCTTTTTTCTTGTCTTCGTAGAAGGGGGCAGGTATACTAACTCTCTGCAAGTTACTAGCGCACGCACGCAGGACATTATAGGTCACGGGCCGACGGGCCCTGCTATTCCTTGCTCCCCTAAGGGGGCTGGCCCTAACAGACCGCCAATTATGGGCCGTCTGTTTTCTTTGTAGTCCCCTTAGAAATTAAAGGGGGGGCTGCCGCTGGAGATGTGTTCCTCGAGGGCATCTCCAAGGAAGGGGTTGAGTGGGAGTCCCCTACACCCAAAGGCATAGGAGAGGAATAAGCTTCTTCTCCAGTCAGAGAAGTATGGAGGGTCCCCTGTGAAAGCACAGGGGGGAGATGGGACCTCCATTTTTTTCAGTGGAGCTAACCAAGGGCGGCTCTGTTGATGACCCAGGGTAAGGTAGAGGGAGAATTTTTTTTATTTTGAAGGTTTTCATCATGGGCATGGTGACCCTAATAATAATACGGAACGCAAACGCGCATCACTCCACGCAGTAGCCCGCTCTGCGAGGGGTGAACACGGGGCCAGCAGAACCGGCTCTTACCATTTAAGGCTACTCCTTCCGCCTAGTGACCTGGCAGCTTATCGGCATGGCGGCTCCACCTTAGGCACAGCGTAAAATGGAAATATAGTGGAAGGAGAAAGAAACGGGATGTGAGGAATGTGTGGGTGGGGATGACGCAGGTTGTTAAAACCCACCACCCCAGACAGGAGCTCGGGGTGAGGGGACGCTGTCCCCTCCCCCCTCAGCCCCGATCCGGGATAGTTGGGTGAAAGGAAGCTGGTCGGCATCTACCCTGTGAAATTAGAGGCCAGCCAGAGAAAGTTGTGGGAGAGGTTGTGGGGAGAGTGAGGAAGTAGGGTAAAAAGGTAGTCTGAAAGGAGAAGAGGCTAGGCTACAACTGGACAGGGCGCTGAGTTCCCTCAGCATGGTGGCCAGAAAGGTAAATCACCGCGCCCCTTACGGGGTAGCCTGCAAATTAGCCACCAACCAAGAGAGAATGATAGGGAGAGATTTGTAAAGAAAAGTGGCGGGAAAATGATGGAAATGTCCAAGGGAGAGAAAGAATTTGCGCCATTTAACTTAAAGTGGAAATCAACGAGGGCACCTCGTAAGAGGATTGTCACGAGATATCAGAAAAGAACGAGGTGAACATAGAGTGCAAATGTGTGAAGTAGTAGCAGCTGATCCTTCTGGGGACATTGGAGCCAGGAGGCAGGATCGCAATGCACAGGCTCGTCTGCGCAAGTTCATCAACCCTAAATATTGGAACTGGGATGATGTGTGATAGACCTCTACGGGTAACTGTAGTACGACATTGATAGGCAAAATAGGATTGAGAATGAAGCCTCACAGATGTCATAAATCCTATGAAGGCTTGAAATGGGCATGCACATAATTATGTGCATGCAAGTAATCTAAAATATATAACATTTTGTCATAAATAATATATATAACATTTTGGCGTATAAATAATATATACAATCTTTTGTCGTATAAATAATAATATATACAATATTTTGTCAGATAATAATAACATTAGGTCGTATAAACAATAATATATACTTTTCTTATAAAGGGCTACAGGCAAAACGAATGTTCACACGCATATACACTTAAAACACCTCTCGGGATAACTGTCCAGACCATTATCGCTAAGATTTTGGGAAAGGCCACAGCGGTACCAACAAAAGTTAAAACAGTTGCAGTCATTGACACCTAGCTGAAGGCAGGAAAGATGCAGACCTTATTTACTGTCAAAGGGCTGCGAAAAACAGAATCTCATTCTCGAAATTAGAGATAAAAGATTTTCTCTATCCCCGTGTACAAAGAAATAAACATCCAGTAAAGTAAGCTCCACCCAAATCGTGTGATTGGTTAACAGCGGGCCACGGCAGTGGTTTTCGATACATTATATACAGCTCTAGGTAGAGCTTGGAGGGCTGTCAAGCGAGTTGAAGAGTCAAATCAAGGTCTGCTGATCAAAGTCGCGTGCTCACACTTATTTTGATTTATGACCTTACCACCTTCAAACCTTTCAATATTCCCGGACTAACTTGGAAAGAACTTGGCAATTATATCATTCGAAAGTGTAAAAAACATAAGGGTTTCAAATTTCGTCAGAATCGGCCGAATAGTTAGGATGTTATTGACAAATAATTCCTCGGTTAATCTTAGGAGGACTTTGGTAATTGTACCATTAAAAAGAGAATGTAAACAACATAGGGATTCAAATTTCGTTAGAAATAGGCAAATATTTACAATGTTATTACCAAAACAAAATAATTCCTGGGCTAGCCTTAGGAGGACCTTAGTAATTATATCATTCGAAAGAGAATGTAAAACAACATATGGGTTTCAAATTTCGTTAGAATCGGCCTAATATTTACAATGTTATTACCCCCTCCCGCCCCCCCCCAAAAAAATAGCAGAATGGGGACTGAGGGACAGACCGACATAGTGAGATATAGAGTCACACACGACTAAAAATAGTCAAGTCAGTCAGACAGTCGGGTATTCCGAAGGATAGTCGTAAATGGACTTAAACATTAGTTTAAGTCTAATTCTTTGTGCCTAAGCCTATCGAGTCCTCCGCCCAGTAAAAAGACCTTGAATCCGCCTTCCGATATTCCTTTTACTGAGAGTAATCCAATCGATCCTCTTAACCAGCCTACTTAACTAAAACCAAGCGAGAGGATAATCTCCCCAACAATTCGAGTCAGCCGAAGGTAAGCGCCCGTTAACAGAATACCCCAATAGCGCTACGTCGAAGTTAAGCAACATTGGGAACGGTTAGTAATTGGATGGGAAACAGCCGAGTCAACCTCCCCCGGTAAACTCGTAACCAATAACCTATAGGTCACCTACTAGCCTATAACCGGCCACCTTTGTACTCGTCACAATAGTGGGTAGCAATTGTGTGTGGGAAGGGGGGGACGCTATAGTAGTTGCCGCCAAAAGGGACAGAAAAAAGAAAACAGGCAGAGTCGGGGAGGAGGGTGATGACAATGTTCAGAACCTTAAAATAGAATAACGAAGAAACGTACCAAGTGAACCTTCCCTTCCGCGAAAATTGCCCTCCCCCGCAGGCGCAATCGTCGTCCTAGCATTCGACTAAAAACTAAAAGAGCCTTCAACTAATGAAGATAATACGGAAAAGAAGAGGTAATAAAGAAGAGCGAGGGTTAAAGGGCAATGGGCGAGAGGAAAGATGCGGGAATCTGACATTGCAAAAGAATCTCAACGTGTAGCAGCATTTCCCAAAATGATTACGTGACTTCAATGTTTTGAACACGGGCCCTGCAGCGAGCATAATAGCGAAAGCACGGAGTCCGGGTAGAAATACCGTTCTTGCTCTCTGGCTGCACCGCCAGGGACAGCACAACGCTCGAAATTATAAACAATGTTTAGGTTACTTTAAAGTAATAAAAACCAAATAACCAAAATCTTAAAATATTAGGTCGTAATCAACTTTAGCCTATTAATAGGCTACATTAAGAAGGCGAAACAAAA
Organism: Ceratothoa steindachneri; assembly: GCA_963969495.1. Taxonomy (NCBI): domain Eukaryota; kingdom Metazoa; phylum Arthropoda; class Malacostraca; order Isopoda; family Cymothoidae; genus Ceratothoa; species Ceratothoa steindachneri. The sequence continues at coordinate 146,195,577 of OZ018329.1, forward strand.
TACACTAAATAAAAACAAGAAAAAGAAACGACAAAAATTAGAAGGCACGCTCCGGTCCCCGAGGGAGGCCAGCCGGCCTCCCTCCCACACGGGAGCATGCCCCAAACATAATACGTCAAATTAAGTGGAAGAGGGCAGCTTCCTCCCGACAGTTCATGAGTCCACAGGTATATACGCACGAACTCTTTCCGAGGACAAGGGAGAAAAGAGGCACGTTCAGGCGCCCGAGCATGCAGCCATACCCTAGCACTAGAGGTCATCTCGAAAAAATATAATGCGAGAGCCAAGTTCCCGTACCGGGACAAGTAGCACGTATGAAGATCCCCCGCCAGAAGGGGACATTCAACAAGAATGTGGCGGGAGGGGGGGGGGGCAAAAGAGTCGTCACGATAAGGTAAAAGTGAGCGGTCCACAAATATTTTTAAAGTGGTCCCCACTAGGCAACTGCGACCCAGTGGTGTGTGCTGCCCGGGGCTAACTCCTTGATTGTATGCACCTTAGATAAAGTATAGGGAATAGTACTGAGAAATATGAGAAAGGACGATATTTTAAACATATAAAAAACATGGAATAAACTCATTAAAATTAAATATAAAGAGACCAGGGGTGCGCTTCGCTACTAAGATTAAAATTTAAAATCTGAAAACAGGCAGCCATTTTTAAATTTGTATAAATTTTCTGAACTTCGCCAATGATAATCCATAAGCCTATATTTTAAGAACGAGATTTTTTAAGGTTTGAATAAGATTTTTTCATTTAGTTCGGTTGTAACCTAAGAAGAAGAACTACAGAATCCAGGACCAGCAAAGACCCTAAGGTCCGCTCGAGGCTAGTCCGCTACACTAAATCCATAACTACGATACACACTTATCTACGAGTGTATCTCTAACATGCTATATATTTATTTATTTTTTTATTATTATTTTTTATTATTTTATTATATTTATTATATATATATATATATATATATATATATATATATATATATATATAATCTACTGTACACACTTATCTACATGTGTACATTATCATGCATATTAACTACTTCAACCTAGGGGTGGGGGGTGATAGAAAGTTATTCTTCTCAACTTCCGCAGCCCTCGACTGCTAGTGGTGAAAATCTAATTTTAGGATAGTAAGACTATTTATAGGATAGGCGGAAAAGAAAATGGATATCTAAACTACACATGCAAGAGAAATCGCTGGCATCATTTTTAGTCATCCTTTTTACTCTCGTTGTTCCTCCGCTCCAAACTCCTTTTGCAAACACGTTTTTATTTACTGTGCTCAGACTACGTTATATTTATACTATTTAAGTGCGCGTCGAGACGGTTTTTAAAGATATTTACCGACGTACTATCTACTACGTGGGTGGGTAGCCTATTCCAAATTTGAGTAATTTAAAACGTAAAATAGTTTTGGGCTATACTAGTGTTAAATCGCTTGTTCACTAATTTTAATCCGTGTTGGCGAGTGTTTCCCCTATGATCCAATTCGAACAAATTCCTATAATCAACGTTTGAAAATCCTTTCAATATTTGAAATACTTCTATTAGCTAGCCACGTAATCTTCTGCCTTCGAGAGATGGCAAATCTAATGCCCTGAGTCTTCCCTCGTAGGGCCTGTTTCTCAGCTCGGGAATTAATTTTGTAGCCCTACGCTGCACTCTTTCTAATTGCGCGATATCTTTGTTTAAGTATGGAGCCCAAAATTGAACCGCGTATTCAAGCAGTGGACGCACCAGTGATTTATATAACGGTAAAATTACATCTTTGGATTTGAACGTGAAATTACGCGCGATATAACCCAGCACACGATTTGCTTTTTTACATGCATCCGCCCATTGTTTCGTGACTTTGAAGTCATCCGAGACTAAAACTCCCAGGTCTTTTTCAAATTTAACCACGTCGAGGACCTGGCCTTTCATGGTATACTCTACCCTCAAATTATGGCAACCCAAATGCATCACCTTGCATTTACTTAAATTAAACTGCATTTGCCACTTATCCGCCCATCTGACAATCAAGTTTAGGTCCTTTTGTAATTTTTCTACATCCGATCTTACATAGGCACGGTTGCCCAGCTTCGTGTCGTCAGCAAATTTAGAAATCGTACTAAATACGCCATTATCCAAATCGTTTATATATATATTAGAAACAATAATGGGCCAAGAACCGGGCCTTGTGGCACTCCACTACTGACGTTGACCCAATCAGAACATTCACCATTTATAACTACTCGCTGCGAACGATCCTTCAGCCAATTTCTAATCCAATTTAATATCTTACCCTTCACACCGATTGCTTTAACTTTCATTAATAATCTCTCGTGCGGAACGGTGTCAAACGCCTTTTTAAAGTCTAGATAGATTACATCTACAGCTTTGCTTTCGTCGTAAACGCAAATCATTTTATGAAAGAATTCCAGCAAATTTGCCAAGCACGATCTCGACCGCCTAAACTCATGTTGGGAATCTTTAATCAGATTATTTAGCTCGAAGATGAAGAAGAAGAAGAAGAAGAAGAATAACAATAAGAAGAAGATGATGAAAATGAAGAAGAAGAAGATGGAGATGAAGATTAAGATGAAGATGATGAAGATTAAGATGATGATAAAGATGATGAAGATGAAGAAGAAGAAAAGGGTGTTCAGGGTGTTAAAATAAAGAGTCTATAAAGGGGATTAAAAAAGGCGGTTAAGATTAGCAAATAAGGCCGTAGGCCACACCCCGCAGGGGTGCCTGGGTAACCAAGCTCTTCCTGTTAAGGAAGAGAACAGCGGCTTGTAATTTTAAAAAGGAACTCTAAACTAAATTTCGTCCCTTTCAAAATATCACGTTGCTAAAATATAGTTATAGAAGAAGATATATAAAAATAAATTTTCTGAATTTCACCATTTGTAATTCCTTGGGTTTTAAAAAATTGGCAAAATTTCTGAACTTTGATAAAAAAAAATGTCATAATAACTAAACAAAAAGGAAATTATTATTCAAATACTCAAAAAAAATGCCCTTCTTAAATTATAGAGTTAGTGAAAAATTGTACTTAATTTTTAACACGTGAAGAATTTTTTTTCAGTGCTGATTAAAGCCAGGTTGATGAGTCGCTCTTGCGACATGGAACACCAATGTTTTTATTAATTTCAATTTTCAAAATGACCTTTTACAAATTTGTATGCAACGAACATCGTCGGAAAGAAATCTCTTCAATACTTATGTAAAGACTTCAGAGCATATTTACAATAATGGGGAACTGTATTCCTTAGAGCTCGAAAGAAGATCGCAAAAATATAATTTCATTATATAACTGAATGGCAATCACATTATCATAATTTGCAAAGTCCGACTATTCTCTTTTTTAATATAACATAACATAATTTCACGAATGACAAAAGCCACAAGGGCCTATCAAAGGTCATTTGCATCTGTCAAAACCTACCCACAAAATGAATCCATAGGATTGTGTCAGATCATGCATCTACAATATACAATATAAACAATCTAGAGGATTGTGTCAGATCATACATCTACAATATACATTTAAAACCATACACAGGAATGTGTCAAAAGCAAAAAGCATCATCATCAAGACTTGACAAAATCCAAATCATTCGTAACATACAATAATAAAAAACTGCATCCACAGGAATGAGTCCAGAATACCCCAAAAAATTAATCCTCTTCGGCTGCTAATATGAGCCTCCCAGGTGAGACGTCGGTTGAATACAAGACCAAGGAAACGGTGCGACTCAACCACATCCAGGTTAACCCTATTAAAAAACAAATCTGGGTCGGGGTGGAGTTGTGGATGGCAGCAGAAGTGCAACAACTTAGTCTTGGCCAAAGAAAACCGAAACCTGTGCGCTTCGGCATAGCGAGAGACTCGGTTCAATGCCTGTTGGAGTCGACGTTCCAGAGTTGGCATCTGGGCCACGCCAAAAGAGATCGAAAGGTCGTCCATGTAGAGCAGAGCGTAGCGAGAACATCTTCCGGCAGCACCGAGGTGATGACGTTGATGCTCAGGGCAAAGAGTGTGACACTGAGGACACTTTCCTGCGGGACACCCTCTTTTTGCTCCTTTGGGCCGCAGAGAGCTCTCCCCCACCCGTACGCGGAATCGACAATCTCGCAAAAATTCAGATATAAAGACTGGGAGGCGTCCCCTCGCCCCCATCGTGTGGAGAGTCTCCATGATACCGCATCACCATGCCGTATCATAGGCCTTCTCCAGAACGAAAAACACCGTGGCGTAGTGCTGTCCACGAAGGAAGGCCTCACAGACGGCATTTTGCAGTCGGAGCAGAGCATCCGACGTGGGGTGGAACTTGCGGAAGCCGCACTGTGCAGAAGACAGATGGCCTCCGCTGCCCAGAAAAGGTAATCTAACATTTACCAATTTCTCCATCAACTTGCACACTTCAACTTTGGACTGGCTAGACCAAGTCTTGATAAGCGGTGGTGGAACTGTAGTAACTCCCATTTCCCCGTAGCTCGGAGAACTCCACCAAGTCTCATTCACTAAACTATATGGAGTGACCTTGGAATCCACCAACTAACATTTACATAATGTATGGAATTCCTCAGAATGTATATCTCTCATGAGCATGAAAGAATGATGAAATAAATCCAACAGACCACAAGAAAGAGAAAACAGAATAATTTTTTCTTCAGAAATAGTTATTTCCTACTTCAAAAAAATCTGTGCTGGGGTGGGATTCGAACCAAGCACAGTGAGGCAGTGAGCAGCCTCAGAGAGAATATTGTTTACAAGCATATACATGGCAAAGAAAAAAAGTGCTGATTTGTTGCAGCTTTAAAAAAGATGGTGCCAAAAATTATCTATGAATATTCTCCTATGGATATTTACAATGTTGATGAAACTGGACTCTATTTTCATGCAATGCCTGAGCATATTTATATGTTAAAAATGAAATTGCTAAAGGAGTTAAATCATCAAAAGAGTGAGGGATTCTTTTTTGTGGCACTATGAAAGGTGAGAATATTGTTTACAAGCATATACATGGCAAAGAAAAAAAGTGCTGATTTGTTGCAGCTTTAAAAAAGATGGTGCCAAAAATTATCTATGAATATTCTCCTATGGATATTTACAATGTTGATGAAACTGGACTCTATTTTCATGCAATGCCTGAGCATATTTATATGTTAAAAATGAAATTGCTAAAGGAGTTAAATCATCAAAAGAGTGAGGGATTCTTTTTTGTGGCACTATGAAAGGTGAGAACTTTTAGTGATTACAAAAAACAAAAAATCCTGAGTATTTTGAAGTCTACTTGTCGATTACTCACTCCACTAGTGTAAATGCTTCACCCTCAAATTTAAAAAATTGAACATCAAATTTTAAAAGTTGACTTTCATATTTAAAATATTTAATTTCAAATTTTAAAAAAAATGACCTTCATATTTTAAAAATTTGAACTTCAAATTTTAAAAGTTGATATTTGAATTTAAAAAAAGTATATTCAAATTTAAAAAGTTGAATTTCAAATTAAAATACTTAGATTTTATATTAAATATGTTTACCTTCAACTGAAAAAAGCTGGTTTTCAACATTAAATAAAGTTTCTTTCAATTAAAAGCAAATGAAATTCAATTAAAAAATGTAATATCTGAATTTGTGTAACGTAAACAGCACTAATTTCACCACCCACCTATGCAAAAAATATCCTACTATTTTCACTTCTCAGGCAGTTATTTCTTCATGAAATACCATCTTTTATACATACAAACATTCATAAGAGTCATATCTACAGTATTACATACCACATGCGTTTAAACTGCATAAAATTAGAAAAATAAAATTCTCCATGTCATCTTTCAAACATTTCCAACATTTCAGTAGAGCCAATTTTCATAGCTTGTGGGATTTCTTCTCATCATATCCTCATTGTTAGCTCTTTTGATCCCCTAGCAACCATTTCCATACATAACTCAGCCCTCTCAGTAACCAAGTATTTTTTCAAATACTGCACTGGAAAATATTTAATAATGCAAATTTGCAATACTGGTATTTTTTACCTGCATAAAATTAAGAGATCGCTGAAAAACCGAAAAAATATCCTGTAAAAAGATAAAAGTAACTGAAATAAAGATGAGCTCAACAGCAGCTCCAGGTCGGAAGGAACGACCTTACAGCACATGGCCAACCAAAGTGGGACCATTAGGCACTGAAATTGATTAATGGCTTCATCCGCCCAAGTGTGTGTGGATTGGACTTAAATAGAGGTTACCCCCAGGCAGGGAAAATTCATTTATTTTAATTTGAAAAGCAACTTTTAAAGTTTTAAAGGTCTTTGGGAGGGGGGGGACCAGCTTTAATATGAAAGTCAACTAATTTAATTTGAAGTTCAATTTTTTAATATGAAAGTCAACTTTTTTAATTTGAAGTTCAATTTTATTTTAATTTGAGGAGGAAAAGATACAAGGAGCCGTCAATAAGTTTTGAGAATCAGTAGGGCAAAACAGAGGAAGGGAGATGGCTGTTTGTGGGGGTGTTAGGACAAATTATGACAAGTCAGGACCTGCAGCTGCACACTTCTGCCTCATCTATTTAAGAAGCAGTAGCTGATCGCAGATCGTCAGTCACAATGTTTTCAACAATGGAGAAGGTTGAGCATCGTGAAGTGATCAAATTTTTTACCAAGGCAAGCAAGAATGCAAAAGAGATCCATGAACGCATGGTTGCAGTGTACACCGACACCGCCCCTTCCTACACAACCATTGCTCGCTGGAAAAGGGAGTTCCGCCATGGTCGTGAGTCCCTTGAAGATGACCCCCGTCCAGGAAGCCTGTCAGACGTGACCAACAAGGACAATGTGGCCCGTGTGGAGAGGATGATCCTCGAAATGTGACCAACGAGGACAATGTGGCCCGTGTGGAGAGGATGATCCTCAACAATCGACGGGTGAAGGTCAAAGAAATTGAGTGACAACTTGAAATATCACATGGAAGTGTTATCAACATCATTCACGATAATTTGAACATGACCAAGGTCTCTGCCCGTTGGGTCCCTAGAAACTTTACGCCCTATGATCGACTTCAACATCATCAAAGTCCACAAGGCCAGAGTTGCACAAGCTGCCCTACGCAAGTGCGGATTCGAGGAGCTCAACCATCACCCTGGAGTCCAGATCTGGCCCCTAGTGACTACTTTTTATTCTGTCAGCTCAAGGCTGCACTGCGTGGACGCTGGTTTGAGGATGATGAAGATGTCCAGCTCACTGTCCACGAGTGGATAAACAGCAGTCAGGAGATTTCTGGTTGTTAGGAATTCAAAGCCTCAGGGATAAGTGGCGCAAGTGCATTGAAGTTGAGGGTATTATATTGAAAAATAATAAAACACTTTTCCTCATATCTCGTTTCCTTATATCCGAATTGCAAAACTTATTGGCCGCCCCTCGTACATAGTGCCATTTTTAATGATTGCTTAGGTGGGATCTTAAATTAAAAAGAAAAATCGTCCTGCTGGATGACAACAGCAAAGCACACAATGAGAACTGCTTCAGAAAAGGTGGCTTTTGTAAAGCAAATGCTGAAGCTTCATCCTCAGGAGAAGATAATTTTACAAATGAAATTTTAAATCAGCCCTCAGCTGGTATGCCAAAACAAGAATTTGAAGCATGGCTGGAGATTGATAACGGTGCTGAAATGATGTCTACAATGACAGTGTTAAAATATGCCAAGCTGTTGGCAATGAAACACCATTGAATTATCAGAAGATGAACCCAATGCAAATAAAAAAAAAAGAGATTTTAAAAGCTCATCCAACCAATGCTCAGATGCAAGAAGCTCTAAGAATTCTCTGTCGTAGTGTACAGCATAGAACAACAAACTTCCAAAGTCATTATGAGTATGAACAGTTCATTCAGGGATTACTTGATGAAAACAAAAGACAAATACTATTTTCCCCCACATTTTTTTTTTTTTTTTTAATAAAATGCTGTTTGTAATAGGTTACAATGGTCAAACTTCAGAAAACCTATGCTATATTTTTATGGTTATAAAAGTACTAATGGCCTTTTTAGGCATTCCAGTTTGGTGCAGAAAGTACATATTTTTAGGATACTATACCTTGATGGTATTAAAATTACATTTGAAATATGTCAGCCTTGCCTTCTCTTAACCCTTGAAATTGCCTTGGGCAAAATTACAAATAGTATATGTTATCAAAAATAATTAAATTCAAATATTTAAATCCTTTTTTATAAATCAAATAATATATCATTTTAATTGAAAAGAATTATTCTATTGATATAATTAAAAAAATATTAATAACCTTCTACCTATTTATAATTATGATTGATAATTCTCATTTCTTCCACAAATTTCCATTGAAACCCATGGTTAGTTTAAGCTTTTTAAATCAGTTTTGCTTTAAAACCTCTTTCTAATTATAGAAAAAGAAGTATGTACTATTAATCGGAGACTATTTTATATCTTACCTTTTATGAAAATTTTGCTCAGGGCATATTTTTGACCTATAAATCTGTATTTTCCAGACAAAATAGGCTTGGATTTACTCGTTTTAATTAGATAAAAAATGAAAAACATAAGTGTATTTATACAGCTGTGAGTAATAAATCCGACCCTTTTTGAGGCGTGTTGTGGTGAGGCCTAGAACCAAGTCAAGTTACACTCATCCATAAATCTCAGTTTATAAACAAAGAAGGATTGACCTAAGTGATTTATGCATTTTAATTGGATGATTACTATCAAAACAAAAATGGATAAATAATCAGGGCAAATACAAGTCTAAAAGTGAAAGGCTTACAAAAGGCCCTCAGGCGCGATTACTTAGCACTAAATTATGTTGTATAAAGGCCCTCGGGCATCTAATGGGTTAATATGAAAATAAACCATTATTTTCACACACAGGCAACATTTAATTCACACATTGCCAACCCTGGATACAAGTTTTTATAAGAGCGCCGCTTTCAATTTCCGTGCAAAAACCTGTGTTTAACATTCTTTATGGATTCATATGTTTTTCATGTATTTAAATCTTTAATAAGATAATATCCTCAGCAGTAAAGAATATGTTTGTTTTGTCTTTGGATTTGAACCTAATGCTAGGCTTTCAAATTATTAATACTACTAGGTGTTTTAACCTAAGTTTCATTGTACTACTTGTTCCTGAAGCGCGAGCGGAGTGGGGGGGCAGAGTCCCCCCCCTGTAATGAAACCCTGTAATGCAGCTCGATAATGGCTTCCAGTAACCAAATGCATATACAAATAATCTAAAAATAAATAGTGAGTATGTAAAAACAGTACTAATCGTGTTTTAAGGCATTTTAGTCAATATTTACATTTTCACGCAGAAAGCAGTTATTTTTAAGATAGAATCAATAGTATTACTGCAAATAGTCATACTCAGAGTGCTAGTATCTTATAAATAAGTGCTTTGCACACCTAACCAAAGCTGTAAATGATGGACTATAATGATTAAAAATACCATTAGTACTGTTTTTACTACAAAAAACATGATGTAAGGTTTCTGAAGTTTCACTGTTACATTAAATACAGAATTCAAAATGGTTTTATATTCTTTGCATTATCCATACTTATCATATTCAATATAGTAATGTTTTTTTATTGCCAAAAAGTTAAGTGATTCTCAAGTTTTTCATCATAATGGCATCAAATAAATATTTTTTACTTTTATGTTATCAGCCAGGTTTTGTAATAAGAAAGTGGTAGTCTCAAAGTAATCATAATAAGCAGATTCCAATGTAAATTTTAAAATCTTCCATGCACCCAATTTTTTTTCTATAGCAAATGACTGAGTATGGGAGGTGATAAAAGTATTCCTACTTATATATCAGGTTTTGTCTAGTTTTGGCTTATTCACAATGAAAAAATTGATACGAGTTTTACTATCAATTCCCACTTATTTAAGACTACTTTTATTTCTCAGTTTAACATGAGATTCGAACCAGAGGTGCATGGGAGCCACCATAAATGGAACCAAAATTAGGACATCATCCGGTAACTTGGCATACATAATGTGGCTCTACTGTCCTGTGATTGGTAACAGAAACAAACAGGAATAAAAAAAGCTATAATCAAAACTACTCAGTAACCAAATTCAACCATAGAAGGAGCATAGAAAAGCCATTATAGAGATGAAAAGGATAAACTGCTAAGCTCATCAATAAGGCAGAACTAAAAGTATGGTTTACCTCTTTCTGCCAATTCTCATTGAGGTAGTAGATGGCTGTGATGCAGCGGCCATCACGGTTAGGGTTATCAATGTGCTTTACATACCGAGAGCCTCCACCTGGGTAACATGCCACCATTGCCTGCAACAGATCATCACAGTAACTCGCTGCCAAAGAAATAGGAAGCACCAAATAGTAGGTTTAACCGCAAGAAGTATGAGGGGCAGAGGATGAAAGAAATGAGGAAGGAATAGATTTGATCTTAAACATCCTCAACACACTCATATGGCAACTGCAACCCAGGGCAGAAGTTGCCATGAAAAATGGTAGTAAAATATCAAGATAATGAGTGAATTCATTCACTTGCAATAATGAAAGTGAAGGATAACATTTCAACTCTTTCAAGAAATCATGAAAATTCTTATGACTTGAAGAAATGGAAACAGACACAATTGAAACTCCTGATGGGAGTGGCTCACCCTCCACACACTTACTCGTCCACCTCATCCAACTTACCCGAGTCCTAAAAGTGATGTTGTAATTCGACACCTGTCCTGCTTCAGGGTGCATATTTGCATTCATAATCACAGAGTCAATTGTGGATACCAGTTGCCGAATGGTTTTACAGGCAGGTTCTGAGCCTGTCACCCAGGTTATCTTATCACCACGGATCATGCCCATGGCTTGCGCTTGTACCTGCCTAGACACCACCTTCCCATCGCTCAGGATCCCAAGGTTGTGTAGTTGCACCACTTCTGATAACACTTGTGAGGCGTATTCCCTGCCTGCAAAGGTGACAGAGAATCCCTATCAAGCTTAGAGAAGGCTCAACAATGGCATTATAACAAGCATTCAGTGAGAGCAGGGATATAGTCATCAGGATAAAATGGCTTTAAGACCCACAGATAGAATGAGAGAAGCGAGGCTTTTAATTAGAAATAATGGAGTAAGAAACACAAAAAAAAGATAAAAATTAAGGGCGACAAAGACAAATAGCAAACCCCCATCAACCATTAATCCTGGAGCTGAAAGGGCACATAAGAAACCTACAGGAACAAATATGTACAAAGGGAGCATGACTTTCAAAGTAAAAAGTCAAACCCCCTTTAAGGGTGATTGGGAACCAGAGCTCAAGTGAAGAGAGTCAACAAAATGGTGAATTGGGTTGAGTGAGTCCTTTAAATTATCCAAAAATGTAGCTTCAAGTTAACTGGATATGTTTGCATATGAATTCAATCAAAAAATCATCTACCACCATTAGTGCTACAGCCACTAACAGAAACCCTGATTGTTTAGTCTCAACATCACCATGGAATTGACCTACCCAAACCTGTACTGCACACATACTCCTACTCCTGTTCCACACCAGCCAATTGCAAGATGAAGGGAACCAACTTACCCAAGAAGTTGTCCATAGCACAAAAGCCATATGTGTTGAGGTCTCTGAGCAATAGGCTGGTCACACTCTGCAGCCAATTCAAGCCATATCTTTCAACTAGTAAGTCATGATCTGGGGTAAGGGCCAATTGATAGAAGGATTGGAATGTATTGCCAGAAGAATCCTGTCCAACTCCTTGATCATCTACACCAACCTCAGAATCAATAGGAGTACTGAGATCAGCCTCCTGATAGGAGCTCCCATTTGAGTAAACCTTCAAAAATAAAAGAAAATTTTAAGTGCCAATTACCCCAATGGAGGGGTAATTCAAAGGATAGAGTCCTATGTGCCGAGACCTCTTTCAGTCAAGGTTGATCTCTGGGTGAAAGCCCCCAACTCACAAATGCCTATGAAAATCTATCATTCTCATTATCATCTACTTGATCACCACTTTCTCAAATAATAAACTCCCCCCCCCCCACTTTATCTAGTCTTCCAACCATTTACACAGCCTGACACGCACTCTCATTCTCTTTTTACCTACTCTTACATGTCTACCCAACCTTAGAACACAGTCACAACCTTAGAACACCATAAAAACCTCAAGTTGTCCACTTTGCACTGCCTTCACTTAAGATCTTCCCTTCTCCTTTCATACCATATTCTCACTCTACACCAGGTAAGTTCCACACAAACCCTTAGCATTCACTAATCCTCAACTGGTACCAGACTTTCCAAGCATTTAAAACCTAGTAATTAGTTGCAATGCTTTTTCTTTGCCCCTACTCCTGCTGTTTATATTTATAGTTAGGGGGTGTACCTTACCCTCATTGTCAAAGGGAAAATGATATCACTGGTTAAAGCAGTTTCCTTTCCCTCCTTAACAAAAGAAATCCCATTTTTTTGCACTGTATGAAATATAACCTAAGTGGGTTTCCCTACCATCATATCAGGAAGAAAATTGTCAATGCATGCTAGAAGCAATCACTGAATGTTAGAATCAAGAGTGCAGAAAAAAAAATTCCATAATTCAAATTACACTAATGGTGACAAGCAACAGGATAAAGACACACAAGAATACATAAAATGGGACACTGAGGGTGGTGTTCTACATTTATTATCTATTATTTCTTAATTTTTAAGAAAGATTTGCAACCCCAAAATAATGGCCTCTGTAGGAGGAATTTGGCATTTAGAAACCGAATTCTAGTATTGTTAAATTATAGTAAGACTCAAATGTTCTCACCTGATTCTTGGACAAAACAGAATGACTCAATGAGAGAGCATTTTCTTGGCCATCCACTGATGAAGCCTTGACTTTTGATGATTTACTTTGCTTATTCGTCATCAGACTTTCTTTGGAAACTTTTGATTGTTGGCAACTAGACTTGTGACTTGTCCAATGTTGTTTCTGGTGTTCCTTACTACAGTACCTTACAACTTTGCATGCACTACAAAGCATCAACCTAGGATTTTTTAAAGAGCAAAATGCGCATCTTTTGACATTTTCTTCACTCATTGTCATAAAGTAAACTTTTCTTGGCCATCGTAAGAGAAATATATAAAATTTCTAAATTTTTTAAAGAATTCTTTTAAAAATAGGTCCAAAGTTCTAGACTAAACTGAAAAATTACACAGGTTAATGAAAGGAATGAATATGTAAGTTGTTACATATCAAAATGTTCACATTCTGTGATGCTAAAATTTTTTAATTTCCTGAAAAATTTCTTTATTAAACAATTAAAAAAGAAATGACTAAGAAAAAAGTATTAAGATTGTGGTGTTTTATTATTGCCAGAAATTATTCCTACTAACATTATGTGATGGATGGCCACAGTGACTTTTCCCATATAACCAAGGAAATCAAGCCAAGCTCCCACTTGCAATGAGAGAGTTATGAAATTGTACTTATTTTTGTAATGAGCTGCACAACCATCTGAGAAATAGTGAACTTTTGGTTGGAAGAATATCATTTATGGTAGGCGCAAAGGTTTAAGAAATACATGAACTGCAGCTACTGAATGGGTCAATGATAAAGAAAAACTTTATGGTTTAAGACAATTTGTGCTCTCATTTTTATAATAAACTACAAAAGGATGTACAGTTGCTAGAGTATTGAACCACTGAAAGCTTTGGCTTTTTTGTTGTCAAAGTTTTCTTTAAGATATTTCAAATATGTTGATTGACATGAAAATATAATGGTGGCATGAGAGGGAATGAATTTTGGATGATAGAGTGGCTATAAATTCATCTGTTGACGAAACAATGGTATTGAGTGTTGACCCAAATAATTAATGCTTCATCTAATTCGGGGAAAGTTTTTAAATACTCTTCCACTCTAATTTCTTCCTGTGCATTTTCTACATTGTCCTATCATGCACTTTGCATTGTTCATATCACAAATGCACTTTAACATCATTCTTATATGTAATGTCTTTCTTACAAATACTTGCTACAATAAGTTTGGGGTTTTAGTGATGTACTCACACACGCATTACAAGTGTCCTGTGGTCCTGGAATCATACACCACTTTGGGTGTAATTTGGAAAATGTGGAAAATCCCACAGGATCGCTTTTTATGGAAAGGATTTATTCAAGAAATCTCAGATGAACATCTAGACTGTGAAATTCATGCACCAGACGTGGTGCATGAAGTTGCACAACCTGTTGAGCGAAATTTCTTTTTTGTCCACCGAGATACATATTAGGTATTGATGAACATTTAGTGTGTTGAGTGCCCCCAAATTGAATGCAGGAGTTGCAATTACATATACATATGACCCAAATGAAGCATCAAAATTCCTTTCTAACAGTGATTCAAATTCCATTAAAAAAAAGTGGTGCTAAAAAGATGGAGCACAACTTATGAATTCTAGAGATATTTTTTGTTATTTTAACATAATTTAATTCTGCTTATTAACACATTGGCTGCCAAGGGCCAAATCCATTGTACATCCCCTTGGGCCACTTTTTTTTTTTTAGGTAATAATGTTAGAAATGACATGGGAACAGTCATTGGGTGAAATTCTTCTAAAATATTGCCATAAAGATATTTTTTGTTTTTTTTTCTTTTCTTTTCAGGTGGCACCATGTGATACATATAGGAACTACATGGCCCAAATGGTTGGCTTGAGAGGCCAGGTACATATTTATACCACAAACCTGTGACTCATATATATATATATATATATATATATATATATATATATATTCCTTTTACTTACAAAAATTGAAAATCTTTGATAATATGACTATAAATCTTCATTTTATTTCAGGGGGAAAAAATTCAGTTTTTTTGCTTAGGTAGCTAGTAAAAATAAACTAAACCATATTTTCTATAAAACTTTCTATCAATACCTTTATACAATGACATTAACTGAGAGGGAAATAGCTGATGCCCTCAATACAACTAGAGAAAGAAACAACGAATCATCAGACAGTGATGATTATTCGCACGCATCAGACCCTGATTACCAAAATGTACATTTTTTTTCTGCAGGGCCACATATAATATACCAAAAGTTTCATCAGGGGCCACACTATTCAAATAAAATAGTAATTTGCCTATACTGTGACTCAACTGTGAGCCACACAGCTTAGAAAGCAAATAAAGGGGTGATATATGAGTCACATGGCACCGGATGAACATTTCTTGTGATTCAATTATGAGTCAAGTGGCAGTCAAAGTGTTAATAAGCTACTTGAAAGTTGTGACTTTATGATTATTTAAAAGAAATTAAATGACAATTATTATATTAATAATTACAGTATATCTAATACACTGCCTTTTTTATTTCACAGGTTGAAACATATCAGTGTGCCATCAGTGCTACTATCATAACCAGTGGGTATCTACCTAAAACTACATCAACACTGAGGGCATTTACAAAT
The DNA here is from genome assembly GCA_963969495.1 of Ceratothoa steindachneri. Lineage (NCBI taxonomy): Eukaryota > Metazoa > Arthropoda > Malacostraca > Isopoda > Cymothoidae > Ceratothoa > Ceratothoa steindachneri. The sequence continues at coordinate 146,211,020 of OZ018329.1, forward strand.
ATGACCAACTTAATTGGAAATTGTACAGAGTTGTTGCCCTCTAAACTCCCTACTCTGCATGACATTCTGAAATATGGACTATTGCTCAGAGAACAAAAGTAGTGAGGATGTAAGAAACTACTCAGTCTTACAAAAGACATATACCTTAAAGTACTTGAAAAGTGGGAAAGAGCCCCCATTGTAAATTCAAGTCACAATCTTAAACAAGATCAAAGAAATGGGAGCAGGCCAAAAATATATCTCTTGAAGAAGATAGATACATCTCAAAGATAAAAGATTCCTGTGAAGGAACTTGCTTTTATTAAAGGTCAGAGACAAAAGTTTGGTTCTATTGGACCACATCATATTGGCTTGCCAGATCAACCTTACCTTAGCAAACAGACAAGTCAAAAAGTAGAAGTGGCAAGAAGGTGAAAGAAGAAGAGTTGGGGAATATAAGCAGACCAATGTTCAAATGCCATCAAGTGAAATAATTTTCTCTGCTGATGAAAATGAATGACAAAGAGCTGAAGTCCAAGATGAATAGGATAGAAGTTATGAAGTGATATTAAAAATACCAAGCACATCTTCAATTTCCATTAAAAGACACAGTACAGTACATTAGAAATACCTAATGTTGTTATGCATAGCATCAGATATGATGAAGAGTGTATGGATGAGTCTAGAGACTCCTACCTTTTTTCTCATCACACATTTGACTTTTACTGCTACCAGATTTTTTCTTTGGGGGGGGATGGGGCATCTGGCAACTGCATACTTGGGCATAAGTTGCCGTATTCATGACTGCCTAGTACTAGGATACTTTAAAATAACATACAAAACAAACAAGAATAAAAATAAAAAATGGAAAAAGGCTACAAGCAAGAAGCAAGTTTCGGCATTGGGGGAGGGGGCAATGGCAGGAACATGCAACCTACAAGGAAAACAAAAATCTAATTAAATAAAGGGGAGAAGGTCGGCCTCCTCCCAAAAGTCATGAAGTCTACAAGTCGATGTGCATGAATCCATCCTGTGTACAAGGGATAAGCGGGGGCGATCCCGCTTGTCTTGGTACCAGGAAACATGCGCGAAAATCACCCAGACTGGGACATTCAATAAGAATGTGCCCATGAGTATGGGGAACAATGCAGTCTTCAAAGTAGATAGTAGGCGAGTACTCCATCAAATGGCGGTGCGTTCCGTGAGTGTGTCCAATTCGGGAGATGGGAACAGTCGCAGCGCAATGGCACGCAACTTTAAGTTCACCCCTCCGATCATCTCCCATCTTCTTTGCCAAGCAGCCTGGAGAGCTGCCCGTATTCCAGCCATGTAGTCAGTGTGAGGAAGAGTGAAACACTGGTCCGGTCACCCAAGCCTCGGGGACTCTTTGACGTCCTCATTCCCTGCAATTCCTACATGTCCGGGAACTCAGCAGAAGATAAACTAGACATCCACCTGGCTTGCGTGGCATCACAGATATTGCAAACCAGGGCATGCGGAGATTCCAATGCCCTGAGAGCACTTGGCCATGAAGACAGACGCAGAGCCCCGCTGACTTCAAACAGAGGGGATACGGTGTGGAAGCCACCCCCTTCTTGAGACTTGGAGCCATCCGTATACACTGGCACAGTTCCAGTGCGACACGAGTTGTGCTCCAAAAAGGTTAAACACAATACTCCCAGGTTGTAGAAGCTTTGGGAGGAGATGCGTGGCGAATGTGCGCAGAAATGACCATGCTCGGAGGCCTGGGGGAGCGAGGATCAGAGTTTGTGGAGTTTGTCGTTGTTCTACCCTTAACTATTTGCAAATTATCCGAACCATCTGATGATCACTGTTTCCCAATGATTCCCCTACACTCAATCCTTGAACTAAGTGATCATCATTTGAAAGAATTAGATCTAATATATTGGCGCCCCTTGTTGGTTTATTAACAAATTGGGTCAAAAAGTTATCTTCAAAACACTCCATAAACTTACAACTTGCTCTATCTCTTCCTATCATATTTTCCCAGTCTACAGAAGTTAAATTAAAGTCACCAAGAATAACTGTATCATCTTTGCATCCTTTACTTATTTCTCTAATCATCAACTCATTGATATAATCAGTCTGTCCTGGTGGTCTATAAAAAGCTCCCAAGTGTATTTTCCTATTTTTACCAACCTTAATATCTATCCATAATGATTCACCTTCTCCTTGCTTTATAGAGTTATTTAGATTTGAAGAAATGCTATTTCTGATATAAATAATCAACCCACCACCAGTAATCAACCCACCACCAGTCCTATCTCTCCTTTGACTAATGTACATAGTATAACCTTCAAGTTCAAATTCAGTGACATTATCATAAATATATTTTCATTAACCCATGATTCAACTATACATATTATATCTATATCTTCATGAATAATATAACTAAATAATTCATCCCTCTTATTTCTAAGACTACAAGCATTTGTGTAAAGACAACTCAGCCCACCTATCCCTGAAGCACCTGAGGGCCTATCTCATCTGCATCTCCTTTCTCTCCTTCCCCGACCCTGTACTCTTGTATTTCCCTGACCACTATCACTACTCAAGTAATTTAACCCTGAAGCACTTCCATTAGCCTGCCTACCTTCTACAAATCTGTGTTTGCTTCCTTTCCCTGCCTCACTTTGAGCCATTAAATTTCTCTGACCACTATAAAAACCTAGTTTCCCGCCTCTAAAGACCTAATAACACTATCTAATTCCCGCCACAAAACCTCAACCCCATCTCGGCTCAGATGGAGACAATCCATCGCATACAAACCCTTATTCCCATAAAACCCACTCCAAACATCTACAAACACCAATTCTGACTCCTCGCACAAACCTTTCACATATTCATTCAACCCCATTGCACGAGACAACCATTCCATCCCCACATCCATTCTCGGAAGCACACCTGAAACAACACCTTTTACTCTACTTTCACACATCCTTTCAATCAGCCTTTTATACCGCTGTCGTAACTCACAAGTACCCACCTTCTTTACATCGTTTACTCCAACATGTGTAATCACAACTGCTTCCCTCTCACACCCAGACACCAACCTATGATACCTCTCACACACATCATTTACACCATTGTTTATAGAATAATGTTCTAACATTTTATTTAACCAAAAATGCATGAATATACATGCGTGGGTGAATGAAACATACACGCCTAAAAAAACTTTGGTAATTGTGTAGACGATGGCCGGATCCTAGGCCTAGCTTTTTGGAGGCTATTTTGGGCTACTTTTTTAGAGATGAAATCGAAGAATTTTATGGCGATTTTCGTTTTTATACTGGGGGGCTGTGCCCCCCAGACCCCCCCCCAAAGGATTGAAACTCAGGGTCATTGCAGTGTTGTTCCCGCGGCAAGCCGTACTCAACAACGAGCCGACACTCAAAATAATCGCATCCGGTCATCGTCTACACAATTATCAAAACTTTTTCAGGCGTGCTGCCGATCTTCATGTTTACCTGCAAAAACGCATTAAAGCAGTTAGAAAACTAAAAGGCCACATCAAATATTAATATAAAATATGGAAAAATATACCAAAATGTTTATTTGTATTACGTCAAGTATGAAATAAATGAGTTTCAATATTCTTCACTTTTTCATACCTGCCCCATAATTTTAGCCAAGGCTGTATTTTTTTTTATTTGTCCTCTATTGAAGCTACCTGTGGTAAACCATTCCAGTAATGTACAACACTGTTGGTTAAACTCACCTGGTAGGGCCACCAATCAATAGAACATAAATAAAAATTTCTCACAAACAACCTATTAGTTTTTTTAATTTTCAAGTGATAGCCCCTAGCCCTATCCCTACCTTCCAAATAAAAAAACTTGCTCAAATCCAAAATCTTTCAGAGAAATCACTCGGCACTTTAAAATTACCATAAACTTCTTTTGCTACAGCTGCCGATTTATTGTCATCACCAAAAATTAACATGGCTATTTAATAACGAAGAGAATTCTAATTTTTCATATTACAAAAGTATAAAGCTGCAAAAATGAACACTAAAAATAGTCGTCAAAAGTGATCGAAGTTATTTTTATCACATGCATTGTCACAGGAGTAATAATCAAAGTAATGCAACAGCTAAGACTTAAAATTTATATATGTGACTCGCTCGCATTTCAAAAGTGACTACGTGAGTGAGCAAAGGTTAAGAGGACAATGAGTAAAGTGAGAATTAAAATGTTTACAGTATAATGAATGAGGTTAATACAATTAATTTTTCACAAGGGAACTGATGTGAAGCAAGTAGCATCTGTGCTTTTTCTTTCTAATGTTGTGATGAACATATTCATTATTCAACCTAAACCTATATTAGTGGGAAATATTCGGAAGAATGACAGGCAGAGAAATAGACATTGATTTTACAAATAAGGGGGAAAAAAAATGATAATCTGATCCATAAGTTTATCAATAAAAAAATTATAGATTAACGATACTATATACAGTATATGCTATATACAATATTCGACTGAAATAAATTGACTTTGATTTACACAGCTAGAAAATAATACTGAGATACCTTTGATGTTAGTATTTGATAGACCTTTGTGGCTTTTGTCATCCGTGAAATTATATCGGGAAATAGATTATTATTAGCATAGGTGGTCGTTATCGCGATAACGATATCGGGTTATCGGTTATCCGATTTTTTTTCGCGTTATCTATTCAACGGTATCGCCGATACTTTTGGTTCCAAACTAGCGATAATGGATAATTTCAGTTTTTGGTTCCGGTTTAGCACAGGGGCGAGCCGCGCGTGCCTTGGAGGAAGAAATAGGAGCTAGGAACCAGCTGTCAGACGAGAGGTCACGAAGTTTTGCTCCTGCGAGCTACCGGTTTTACGCGTTCTTTAATGATTTTTTTCCTATGTTCCCGTGCTTCTTCCGTTCTATATATAGGCAATAATCAATATTGTATTATAATTTTGGATTTATCGATTTATCGGTTATCACCTTATCGGGCGATAAATTTATCGGTTGTCGCCGATAAGGTTATCGTAATACATTTTTTCGTTATCGAGCCCACCTATGATTATTAGTATTATTGTTGTCAGTGGTAGTAGTATCTTTATTAGAAGATTTTATTAAAATGGTTATTATTAACATTGTCTCACTTTTAGGATCTTTAATTGTATTCATTATCCTTTACAGTGGGTTCTCAACGTTATTGCGTAAGGGGTAAAGGGGGTGACCAGGCTAAGGCGGAGTCTATTTCGCGAAGGAGGAAATCGCCAGGCCTACTTTTATCCATGCGTCGAGGGGTTACCGGTCATAAAGCTTACCTCCTTGGAAGAGGAGGACCCATAACCGGTGAGAAAGCCAACTTCTTTGGGACTACTTAATTTTAACGCTGGAGGCTAAGGACGATGAGTAACTTCTGGCGTATGGTGGCATACTTTTTTCATCCTACGATGGGTCACCGGTCATAGAGCCTACCTCCTTAGGAGAGGAGCGCCCCATAACTGGTGACAAAGCCTACTTCTTAGGACTACTTATTTTTCACGCTGAGACTATATAGGACGGATGGAGTAAAGGAGGAGGGTAACTTCAGGTGAATGAAGGATTCGCGACTGGCGTATGATGTGTTTAAGTGAGGTCTATTACTGCATGGCTTCTCTCTGACTGACGGACTGACTGACTCTCTTATTCGCTTCTTTATGTATGTCTTCTTACTTTCTTACGCTCTTAATCTCTTCTAAACCCCCCTGACTGCGAGTTTAGTAGTAAATATTTGTGTCTAGAGAAAGTGGGTGGGGCCTATTATTATCCACGGGTGTTGGATGGGTGGAGCCTTTTCCATGATTTGGGTGGAGCCTCTTTCACTCGCATCAAAGGAGATAGAGATTTTGTTTCTGGTCAAAATAGCAAAGGCGCAGCTGAGTTTCGCAGTCGCTTGCTAGCAAACAATGACCGCTGCTAACTAAACAATGGCCGTTGCTATCGCGTTTTCAATTCTCCAACTGCATCCCAAGCTTTGTTTAAACAGCTGACCACTTTTGAATATTTGTGTGAATGTGTATATATGTTTACTGCCGTCTCGAATTCATTATTCTCGCCTAGAGCAAAATAAATATATTATTTACATTCATTTTCTTAATTCATGTCTATTTCCCCTATAGCTGTTTCTCTCTATTCTAGATATGTTCATTATTACATGGCAAATTATTTTAGTAATTAATGTATAGAGGGAAGGGGGAGTGCTCTTGAAGGTCGTCCCTAAATTATGAGGAAACCTTGAAGGTAATTGTGAGGACAGCCCAAGAGCCTTGGAAGGGGGACGCTGGTTACCAGCAATGGTGATAGATTACCGAGTTATCGCGTCATCTTTGGGCAAGGACTCCGGTTGATACAGATGCCCGGTTGGTTTGCGTTGCCCTTCCTTATTTCCCACGAGAGTTATTTGTTGATTGCTATGGGGCGCCTTAAGCCGAGGGGCGGTCTTATTCTAGCAACGGGGTCAAATAGCCTGGAGGATGGAGATAGACCACACAAGGGTAGAACACCCGTATTTCGGGAGTTATGTAATCGCGAGGAATTTCGAATAACGAAGAGAATGCGCAACGGCTGTTCTCCCGATTAATAAGGCCTTGAAACAGGATGATTGAGGAACCTCAGGATATTAAAGTCACCAAACCCAAAATAGAATTATTATTGAACTAGATCTTATTGCACTTTACTCAAGTTCTTTAATTAAGTTTTAAGTTCTAAGTTATGATATAAATTAAGTTCGAAGTCAAGTGCAGGCAAGGACTAAAGGAAGCCGGACGAATAGAGACTTTAAGAGTTACACCTTAATATCGGTGTTATGTACACGACTATATACAAAGATGTATTACGCGAATCCAAGAGATCGGACTGAATGATATATAACGCGATATATTGCTATATAAAACAGTAATCCTAATCCTCTTCTTTGTTCTGGCTTCACATAGTTATATATTCAATTTAAGCCACGCCCTACAAGTTCCTCGTACAACTAAGCCACACCTCCCTCTTATGTACCGTCCTGTTGATTTGTCGGTATTAACATAACTCGACTTTTGATTGGCTGCTGCCGAACATATTGGTAAGGAAGGCACTCCGACTATTGGGTAAAATTCTTTGTGGACGGCGGCATGTTGCCATGTAGACAACTTCCTAATCTGGTTTCTCTTTGTTTATAATGTTTGCCTAAGATCGCCTCGACCAACTCTAACGAAATAACTGTGCACCGTTTACTACCATGTGACATTCTCGTAAACGGCGCTAACTTTACTTTTTTCTCTCTGTGTACTTTATGTGTGTAGGGACTCTCGCGTGTGTTCTATTTTGGACGTTCACGTTGGTCGCTACAGGCGTCCGTCCTTAACTCGACGGAGTCGTTTACTGCTGTTATTGCACCTTGACCTTTAAAAAATTAGGTTTTCTAAATTTAATATACTGTCTTTAGCGAACCGATTAGGTACGTTCCTCTTGCGGCTTCTCCGCTCTAGGCGAAGGTCGAGGATTAGGGGTTTTGGTCCCTCTTCCAGTTGCAGGTTCCATTTCACCAGCAGGGTTGGGTCTTAGCCTCTTCTGGGCGGCCCGGGACACCCGGATACTCTGATCAACCTCCCGAGAGTCCTCAATTGCCTGGGGCAATCGTGTCGGTTTCAACCGGTCAATCGAGACGGTGTCCATCCTTCCGTCCTGTAATTTTAGTGCGAACACCTTACTGCCGCGTTCGATAACCATGAAGCGGCCCGCATAAGCCACCTCAAGAGGTCTTCGAACACGGTCTATTCGCACCCACACGTGTGATGCTTCCATCAGGACAGGTGGTATATAAGGCTTTGGCACCGAGTGAATATTGCCCGTGGCTATTCGTCTAAAATCTGTTTAGGCCATTGTCGTGTCCAAGTCCTTGACCAACTTGCATTGATCTTCCGACGAGCTTGGTGATACCAGTGGCTTCGGGCATAGTAGCGTCGTGCTAGTTTCCGCTGTGAATGTAGAAAATCCTGACTCATTCGGTAGGGCCCGAATGCCTAGCAACACCACAGGGAGTGCCATCAACCAATCCTGTTTCCGGGCCATTATGGCCGTTTTAAAAGTCCTATGGATCCTTTCCGCCATCACGTCGTGGAGGGTCTGTAGATCGTGGTTCGCAGTCGACGAAAACAAACGAGAGCTGACATTTCTTTAAAAAGATTCGATACAAATTGTGCACCTCTATCGGTAATCACTTACAACGGGACACCAAATCTGGATATCAATCTTTCCAGCAGGGCAAAAGCAATTGTGGCGGCACTCATGTCCGGGATAGGGATCGCTTTCCACCCACCTCGAGGCCCGATTGATGCAAGTTAGCACATAACGGCACTGTACATGTCGGTAATGGTCCCACTATATCCACGTGCATCGTGTCAAACCTCTCTGACTGTGTTTCTATTGGTAGAATTGTAGACTTCGTATGACGCGATATTTTAGCTGCATGGCAAAACAAATTCCTTAGCCCATGAACGCACATCCCTATCGATGTTCGGCCAAAAATATCGGGCTTTAATAAACCTCAGGGAGGCTCGAACACCTGGGTCCTATATATTGTGCAGTTGATTGAATGTCGTTTTCCTGCACTATTTTGGTACAAATGGTCTAGGAGCTCGTGTTGTATTTTTGCACCATAATTGTATATCTCCATTAAAGGGGAAACGTTTTAATTATTCCTTGATACTGTTTACTTCGTCGTCCTGTGCTTGTGAGGCTGCTAGCTCTTGAAGTCCATGGGAGTCAATTTGCTCCGACTTGACGTCCCTTGACATGCAATCTGCAACTATGTTGTCTTGGCCGCGTATGTATGCCATGTCCTTGACAGACTCTAAAATGGCGGTCCAATAACGCTGCTGCCTGTCAGTTTTTGCACTTAACGGTGATGAAAAGGCCGATACTAATGGCTTATGGTCGGTGCACAGCGTCGTGTTGCGTTTCTGAGAGCTTCTTTGAAAAGAAAGCTATTGGCTTCGCGACGCCGCTCACCATTTGGTGGAGAGCAGCACCTGCCGCGTATTGGGAGCAGTCCGTCACCAATTTCAGCGGTAAATTGTCCGGGAGAGGGTAATGGAGTGTGATTTCTTCTTCTAAAGCCTTCTTTGTTAATTTGAAAGCTTTCTCCTCGATTTCGCTCCACTCGATGTCCTTCAACTTGGGGTACACAAGCAACAACTCAGTTAGCGGTGCTGCTTTGGCCACAAAGTTGGGCATCATTTTTCTGTAGTATCCCAACATTTCCAAGTAACGACGCAGTCTTTAGAGTCTCTTGGCTTTGGCATTTTCTGAATTTCCCTTATTTAGGAGGCAGGAGGACATATGCCCTTTGCGAGATTTGATGGCCCAGAAACGTGATTTCCTCTTTCACGAACTCGCGTTTTTCTAGGGAAATCCTGAGGCCTCTCTTTGATAATATTTCCATTACTTGTTCCATATGGTTGAGGTGTTCATCCAAATTATTTGAAAAAAAATCAAGATATCCTCTATATATATGTATACAAACCTCAACCCATGGGATATATTATCCATAAATCTCTGAAAGGTACTGCTCGCATTGCGAAGGCCAAATGGTAATTTTATGTATTGCCACAACCCAAAGGGGGTGGTAATTGCCGTATTTTCGATGTCAGCCAAGCTCATTGGAATCTGGTGATATGCCCTTACGAGGTCCAGTCTCGAAAAGATCCTTTTTCCATGGAGATGATCTTCCAAGTTTTGGATCCGTGGCAACGGACATCGGTCGGACTTTGTAATGGCATTTAGAGCTCTATAGTCCCCGACCATCCTGTACTCACTGAGGGTCTTCTTGGGTGCCAAATGTATCGGTGAGGCCCACGGTGACTTCGATGGCTGGATTACTCCTTTTTTTAAGAGGTCTTCGATTGTTTTCTTTGCTACTTTCAGCTTTTCCGCCGTCAATTACCTAGACCACGCAAATGTAGGTGGGGCACTGCCTGTATCAATATTATGCCCCGCTGAATGGTCCATTGCTGGTACCGTTCGAGCTGGAGCTGGTCTATACAGTGCACCATATTTTTCCAATATTTTTCAAGATGTTTCGGGTACATTTTAAAGGTATGTTCTTATCAACGTTATGGATGGTTCCTCGAAAGTTTGAACCACTGAACCGAGCTTGGTGTTTCGATCCAGCAGCTTATTCCTGGCGCAACCCATGATTAGATCGAAGTGCTTCAAGAAATCCATTCCCAAGATAGGTGCGGTGATGTCTGCTACAACGAAAGACCATCGAAATGACCTTCTTAAACTTGGAATGGCCAAATCCGCACTCATTTCCCAGTGGATTTTAATCTTCCCGCCGTTTGCGTTTGAAAGATTTATGAAACTTTCTTTGATGTTGCTGTTATTAGCAATGCTGGTTGGGATGATTGAAACACTCGTCTCCGTGTCGATCAGGAATTCGTACCTCTTGTTGTCGTTTTTTGCGGCTAATTTGAAAACGGCCGGGATGCCCGCTGCCGCAGTGGCTAGGACACGCCTTCTTAGTTTTCCGGCGACGATGGTCTAGATAAGGGCTGAGTTTGTAAATTATCCTTTTTCTTTGGCCACTTGCACCACGGCTTACACCACTTTGCAGTGTCGCAGTAATAGAGATGTGCACGACACACTATTGGCCTCTACTCCTTCCTAAAAGGACGCACGTTCACTGGGGTGAGGTTTAATTTACCACCATGACTTTGATTACCGCTCTGCGCCGCACTCGCAAATTGTTTCTCGCGCATTACCGCCGGACCGCGCCCATTTTCCGCCTATTCGCATTAACGCATTGTTATTTGTTAAAAATTATTAATTCGTCCGCGAGTTTACCGATTTGGGTTAACAAGAGGGGTTTTTTTTAGTAGCAATTAGCGGTGCAATAGTGGGAGGCAATGATTGAATAAATTTATGTCTCACAAGTTCCTCACTTACTCCAAGCTGCAAGGTGAGTGCTTCAGTTCCTCCAAATTTCGCGAAGGACGGACAGTGAAAGTCGATGAGGCTGTTATTCTTTCGAATAATTATGGCTTAGTCTTCTCGAATAGACTTACGACTTCAGCCTTGAATCTCTTGTAATTTTCCTTTCGAAAATGTCTGCAGGCAGCCGGTTCACTGTTTCAGGGGGTAATGAGGCCAATATTTGGTAAATTTTTGTTACCTCCTTGGTGATTTTTAAATTGTAAAATTGAGCCTCTATAATCCTAAAAAAACTCGTCATGGCAGCGTCGTTGAATACTGGAGCTTATATCGTCACGCACGGCACTTACTGACTCTGCCTCACCTTGCCTCGTCTGGTTGACTTCCATTATCATTCCTCTTCCTTGAGTTTCCTCAAATTCTTCAATGTTCTTCCGCTTCTTGTTTTGATTGGTGGAACAACAGCACTAGTTGCTAAAACTAGACGGTTCTTAATGCAAGGTCACCAGTTATGGGTGGGGGCTCTTGAAGATCGTCCCTAGTAATAGGGAAACCTTGAAGGTAATCGTGAGGACAACCCAAGACACTTGGAAGGGGGACGCTGGTTGCCAGTAATGGTGATAGCTTACCGAGTTATCGCCTAATCCTTTGGCAAGTATAGGGTTTAAGGTCTATATTGCATCAATGCACTAGATAGCTCTGATCACAACAAACTTAAAAACCTATATTTTGTTATTCAAGGGAATGAAGTTAAATGCTACACGAAGTTTAAATTTCTGCAGAAGAATTTCGTTAAGCCTAAATCTCGGCGACGTCGTGGGAATACGCATTAAAAACACAGGTTAAGAAAATATATATTATGGAATGAACAGTTATGATTGAAAAGGGAAATGATACAGTAACAGTTATGATTGGATTAAATTACGCGTGTGAATTAAATTTGCATGTGTTAATGAGAATGGATTCACAATTGATAAATATAGTTTGGTAATTAGGGTACAACATATGATGATAATTAGAATATAATTGGTAATTGGATAAAGATTAAATAAATTATAACGGAGTTGAGAGGGTATGTAAATGAGAGAAGAATCAGCATTAAATCGGGATTCTTTCGGGATATATTTAGCTAAAAATTCCAATTCCAATATTTACAGACCTGATTCCGATGAGTCGAGGAACGTGAATGAACCTCATGGGTTTGATTTTAAGACGCTTGGGAAAGCGGGAGTAGCAATCTCACGATTTATGTCAGGGTTACCAACCCTTCTTGAAATTATATATATATATATATATATATATATATATATATATATATATATATATATATATATATATATATATGTAAATATATATATATATATATATATATATATATATATATATATATATATATATATATATATATATATATATATATATATATATATATACATATATATAAATCTCTCAAAGTAGCGCGAGAGAATGATGAAAATGAATCCATTAAAACCACATTGAAAGAGAAAACGGAATAATTTTTCCTTGCAGTAATATTTTCATTACCTTTTTTCGAAAAATAAGTGCAGGGAAGCGATTCGAACCAGGCACACTGAGGCAGCGAGCACCGCTTTGATCACAGTTAAAAGTATGCCGTTAGTAAACTACGCTACGTAGAGAACCAAAAAATTCTCTGAATAGAATAGCTTTTAAGGAACACTTTCGCCAGCTCGAACAAAAACTATGAAAGAAATAGAAAATTAATTTGGAATTCAAAGAATAAATGAGGAATAGTTAAACACGTGGTAAATATACAAATGTATAGATCTCTCAAAGTACTGCGCGAGAATGATGAAAATGAATCCATTAAACTACATTGAAAGAGAAAACGGAATAATTTTTCCTTGCAGTAATATTTTCATTACCTTTTTTCGAAAAATCCGTGCAGGGAAGCGATTTGAACCAGACACACTGAGGCAGCGAGCACCGCTTTGATCACAGTTAAAAGTATGCCGTTAGTACACTACGCTACGCAGAGAACGAAAAAATTCTCTGAATAGAATAGCTTTTAAGGAACACTTTTGCCAGCTGGAACAGAGACTATGAAAGAAATAGAAAACTAATTGGAAATTCCAAGAATAAATGAGGAATAGTTAAACGTGTGGCAGATATACAAATGTATATATATATACATATATATATATATATATATATATATATATATATATATATATATATATATATATATATATATGATTAAATATTTACACTTGTAGGCGTATAGACCGTTACACAAGGACTCAGGTTGATACAGATGCCTCCGTTGATTTGTGTTGCCCTTCCTTATTTCCCACGAGAATTATTTGTTGATTGCTATGGGGCGCCCTAAGCCGAGGGGCGGTCTTATTCTAGCGACGGGGTCAAATAGCCCAGAGGAAGGGGATATACCACACCAGGGTAGAACACCGGTATTTGAGAGTTATGTAATCGCGAGGAATTGCGATTAACGATGAGAAAACGCAACAGCTATTTTCCCGATTAATAAGGCCTTAAACAGGAAGATTTAGGAACCTCAGGATATTGAAGTCACCAAACCCAAAATAGAATTATTATTGAACTAGATCTTATTGCATTTTGCAAAGTTCTCTAATTAAGATTTAAGTTCTAAGTTATGACATAAATTAAGTTCGAGGTCAATTGCAGGCAAGGACTAAAGAAAGCCGGACGAATAGAGACTTTAAGAGTTACACCTTAATATCGGTGTTATGTACACGACTATATACAAAGATGTATTACGCGAATCCAAGAGATCGGACTGAATGATATATAACGCGATATATTGCTATATAAAACAGTAATCCTAATCCTCTTCTTTGTTCTGGCTTCGCATAGTTATATATTCAATTTAAGCCACGTCCTACAAGTTCCTCGTACAACTAAGCCACACCTCCCCCTTATGTACCGGCCTGTTGATTTGTCAGTATTAACATAACTCGACTTTTGATTGGCTGCTGCCGAACATATTGGTAAGGAAGGCAATCCGACTATTGGGTAAAATTCTCCGTGGGCGGTGGCATTTTGCTATGGAAACAACTTCCTAATCTGGTTTCTATTTGTTTAACAGTAATAACTAACCGGTTTATTCTGGATTCTACCTTGATTATAATGTTTGCCTAAGATTGCCTCGACCAACTCTAACGTGATAATTGTGCTCCGTTTACTACTCCGTGACATTTTCTCAAACGGCACTAACTTTACTTTTCTCTCTCTCTCTCTCTCTCTCTCTCTCTCTCTCTCTCTCTCTCTCTCTCTCTCTCTCTCTCTCTCTCTCCATCTCCCTCTCTCTCTCTCTCTCTCTCTCTCTCTCTCTCTCTCTCTCTCTGTACTTTATGTGTGTAGTGAACCTCGTATGTGTCCTTTTTTGGACATACACGCCGGTTGCTGCAAATGCGATTCCCCAAATTCAGGATTTCATAGGTCCACCGGGTGATTATTTGTGAGGTTTCTCGCTCGTCGTACTTATCCTATATTTTGGGTGTCACAGGCCTACTTTACTTTCGATTTGAACGCTACAAGCACTCCCCTGCCAGTTATGAAGTAACCTAGATAAATATCTAAAAGCATTGACTTGGAGTTAACAGTCTGTTGCAAAATCATGTTGCGCGCCTACATAGCTTTTATGACATATCTCACTTCTCTCATTCTCTCGTTCTCTCTCTCTCTCTCTCTCTCTCTCTCCTTTCTTTCTCTCTCTCTTTTTTCTCTCTCTCTCTCTCTCTCTCTCTATATATATATATATATATATATATATATATATATATATATATATATATAGAACTAACATTCCTATCTCTAAACCTGAACACTCCTCACTAAGAGAACACTCTCAAAATCTTTTAGTATATTATCTTCCGCTTTCTCTTCTCTAGATTTAAACATTCTAGAATTACTTTTCATTGATCAAGTAAACCTAGAACTTAATGATTATTCCTCCTCCCTCAAATTGTTCACCATATAGTCAAACAAAGAAACATACAACCAACCAAATCCCCCCCCCCTCCTCCTGCATAGCTTTAATCCTGGTTAGTCCCAATCATAGTAATCAGTCGATATCATCAGCTCCAACCTAGGAAGGTTAGTTTGTGTCTGATTCTCCGTTTCATTTTTTTTTCTGCATTTATTTTAAATATTTGTCCCCGTGGTATCTAAATGATCTTACATATAAAAGGTTTCCCTTAGTTTCATGTTTTTCATTCTTTTTTTTTTGCTTCACTATTACTTTCGTTTCCTAGTTTACTCGCATTTATTGATCGTTTGAATTACCTTTACCCCTGTATTCAACTGTTTTTTTTATGTATTTTTCACTATCATATATTTGTATTTTAACTTATATTGAAAAATTTGCTTGGTATTTTTTTTCCTTTCGGATTCCTAGTTATTTGAGTTTACTTACCTTTCATTTTTATTGTTCGCCCTGCACTTACAAATTTTTCGGGTATTATTTTAAAAACAAATTTCTTTTATTCCTATTGAGTTTGATTCATGTTAATGAATTCATATTTGTTGTTTAATTTAGTTTCAGATTTTAAATTTTCCTTTCTTGGTTAAACTCGTATTTATCGATCGCTTTATCCCTTGCATTCAACTGTTTTTAACATATTTTTTCAATATCAAATATCCGTTAATTAACTTATATTTAACTACTTGCCTATCATTCTGGTTGCATTTCTGTTACCTCTCTTGTTGAGTTTTACTTATTTTTCATATTGTAATTAATATTGAATCGTGTTTGCTATTTTTGCAATTTTGTCATCTAATTCTTAAAAATTCTTGTATTCGTATTAGAGTTCAATCCGCTGAAGATGGTCATTGCTAAAGACCGAAACGTCCGGCAAATAAATGTTTAGAATGATCACATGGTTCTTCATATTTCATATATATATATATATATATATATATATATATATATATATATATATATATATATATATATATATATATATATATATATATATATATATATATATATATAGTACTGGCACAAATATTATGGATTTTTTTTAAAAAAACATACTTTTTTTACAAAAGTTCATGTAAAACTATTTTATTCACTAATAGCTCACACGTCAATATTAAACAACTATTTTAATATTTAGTTCGTCCACCTTTTGCTTTAATAAGTGCTTTAACACGACTGGGCATGCCAGTGATCAACGTTCTGCAAAATTCCCTAATTCTTTCTGAATGAAACCAGACTTGGATAAGATGCTGTATGAGTTGTGTTTTGGTCGTAATGGGAACTTCTTGTATTTCCTTTTTTAATAGATACCACAAACTATCAATGGGGTTTATATCTGGGGAATTTTCAGGCCATGAAAGCACTTCTACACCTTTTTCTTCAAACCAGGTCTTCACTGACCTCGCCATGTGACACGGGGCAGAGTCCTGTTGAAAAATCCAAGGTCTATCCGCAAACTATTTCCTTGTTTGAAGTAGCAAACGTCTTTCTAGTACTTCTATGTACTTAAACTGATTCATGGTACCGTCAACAATCTGCAAACGGCTTGTTCCATGCACAGAAATCGCTTCCCATACCATGATCTTCTGAGGAAATTTCACTGTCTTCTTTTGACATTCCGGTTTAAATTGCTCACCTGCTCGCCTGCTTACACTCTGCACACGGTCGTCAAGCACGCAAATGATTGAGTCGTCAGAAAACACAACCTGCAACAATACGAAGCACAAAATAACGCGTTGAACAGCTAAAGAAAGTAATGGAAGCAAAAGAATATCGAGCACAGCAATGGTGGACTCGTCAGAAAACACAACCTGCAACAATACAGAGCACAAAATAAGGCGTTGAACAGTTAAAGAAAGTAATAGAATATCGATTAATAGTGTATAGAGTAATTAAATACTGTATGTTCAACTCTTACGTGCTTCCATTGCTCAGAAGTCCAATCAACGTAAGCCTGTGCCCAGGCCTTACGAGCCTGCTTCATCTTGTCAGTGAGTCGTGGCTTTTTTCTGGGACGATAATCTTTTAGTCCAGCTTCCTACAGTCTCTTGTTTACTGTTCTTCGGTCAATGGCAATGCCTTCTGCTGCCAGTTCGTTTGTAATCATTCTGCAAGATGCTCTTCTGTTGTTTATTGCCATTTTAATTATTTTCCTGTCCGTCCTCGGTGTTGTTTTCTTGTGTCTACCACATTTTCTCACTCTATTTGATTCCAAACTGTGGCCATATTCCAATTTTTTCTTAATATTACTGACCGTCTGAATTAAAACTCCAAGTTTATTAGCTATTTCTTTCTGTTTGAATGTACTTTCTTTCAATAAAACACTAATCCGTCCAACCTTTCAAGTACTCAAATCACTAACTTTGCCCAACTCTACTCAATTGGATAAACTAACCTGAAAGCTGAAAAAACGGTGTTGGTTTTAAAAATATATACACAGAACTAAATTAATCACAGCCAAATAAAAGGTCGGAAACGCAACAAACACACAACATCCCATGTAAATGCAAGACTACTACTGAGCTCTCACAAGACGATGTAGTGATTGTGTTAGTGTTGCCATGCATTTTCTCTCTGTATTGCCTGACACTGCCATATAAGACTATAAAACCCAGTTAAAATTACTATTAAATACTTGTTTTGTACTGGTGCAGTAAAGTAAATGAACTATTAGTGACTAAAATTGTTTTACATGACACTTTTGTAGAAAAAGTGTTTTTTTTCAAAAATCCCTAATAATTGTGCCAGTACTGTATATATATATATATATATATATATAATACTGGGTATACCTAATTCTTCTATTTACTTAATATGGTGCTGGGTGCAAGGTATAAAATCATTTGGAGTGCCACTTACAAGCCTAATAGTGTGGGAACTTGTAGTTAATAGCGGGTCATAAGTATAGGCGTACCGAGCGTTCTTGTAGTAGGCTTCGGCGCAGAGGGGAATTCGTTTGACCACTGGCTTTGATATCAAATATGCTGGCTTTACTGAAGGTGTTTTCGTGATCGGAGCAAGAAAAAGACTTGCGGAAGAATATAACTTTATTCTTCAAATTTGCCTACTCAAACGGAGCAAACAAAAACGTCTCGGGGTGTTCGCGGTCAGTGAGTAGGCTTCGCCAGGCATACATCACGACGGATGGACGAGAGGAGGGGGTGATAGATTCTGTACATTTTGACTCCTGACTGTTGACTGACTTCTCACTTTCTGTACTGACTTCTAACTCTGACTCTTGCCATAGTGTGAATTTCGTAGTATATAAGTGTCTTGGAAAAATGAGTGTTAGATGTTATTACGTAAGGGGAAAAAGGGGTGACCGGGCTAAGGCGGACTCATTTTTTCGTGATGGAGGAATTCTCCAGGTCTACTTTCTTCCATCCTTCGATGGGTCACAATTCGTAGAGCCTACTTCCTTGGGACAGAAGAGCCTCATAATTGGTGACAAAGCCTACTTCTTGGGGACTACTTAATTTTAACGCTGGAGGTTAAGGACGGATAGAGTTAAGGACGAGGGTAATTTGGGGCATATGAAGGATTCGAAACTGGCGTGTGGTGTGTTTAAGTGGGGTCTATTACTACATGGCTTCTCTTTGACTGAATGACTCTCTTACTCGCTTCTGTATGTTTGTTTTCTTACTTTCTTGCACTCTTACTCTCTTCTAACTCCCCTGACTCTGTGAGTTTAGTAGTATATATTTGTGTCCGGAGAGTGTGAGCGTGGCCTATTATTACCCACTGGTGTTGCTTGGGTGGAGTCTTTTCTATGTTTGGGGTGGAGCCTCTTTCACTCATATCAAAGAAGATAGAGATTTTGTTTCTAGTCAAAATAGCAAAGGCGCGACTGAGTTTCGCAGTCTCTTGCTAGCAAACAATGACCGCTGTTAACTAAACAATGGACCCTGCTATTGTGTTTTCAATTCTCCACCTGCATCCCAAGCTTTGTTTAAAGAGCTGACCACATTTATATTTTTGTGCGTATGTGTATATGTTCGCTGCCGTCTCGAATTCATTCTTTTCGCCTCGAGCAAAATACATATTTTATTTACATTCATGTTTTCCTAACTCATGTCCCTTTCTTATATATGTGTTTTCCTCTATTCTATATGGGTTCATTATTACATAACATATTATTTTAGTAATTAATACGTGTGCCCAATTTCAGGATTTCATAGTCCACCGGGCGCTCATTTGTGAAGTTCCTTGCTGGGCCTACCTATCTTGCAATTTGGGTGCCACAGGCATATTTTTACTTTCGATTTGAGCGATACACCCTTATCCTCTGTTTTTCTCACGACGGAACTGTTTCGTTTCCCACCTGCCCTGCACATTGTTACGCTAATAAATCAATGTTCCCGAGGGCATTAAGGATGTGTTGCAGATTGACAAGTATATTATTGTATTTCACCTGCAACCCATTGTCTATTGCAATAATTCAGTAAAGAGAAATAGAGCAAAAATTTTACAATATAAAATATAGACAATAGATTGCGCCGCAGAAATTAAATATTTCAGGGAGTAGATAATATTTCGTAGGCCTTAAACCAGTGTTAGCTCAGATTCGCATCAATGTAAGTACGTGTTTCAATGTTTAAGTTCTCTCTTTTTGTGTTACGTTATATTTTTATTTCCAAGTGCAATTAGAAAGTTGTTAATTCTAATAATATAATCAGATGATATATGTATATAATTTCTACTTATTCGTGTGTTGGCATTTTCATATGTATATTCTGGTTTAGTTATTATGTATCTGACAATGCTCTGTTACCATGCACGGAGCTCGCTAGGAGCCAGTCTCCGCCATTTTGCTACAACCGTAGCTATAGAAAAGTTCATAAAAATTTGGTTTTGGTTAGTTATTGTTAAAAGTGATATAAATGTAGGTACAAAAAAATATTGTTTTTGTTTATTGGCAAAGATATTTTGGTAAAGTTGAAGATAAGCTACTCGGTCGCGATTGTGCTTTTGTCCTTTGTTCCAAAATCTTTCGTCGTACTACTTGTTCTTGAGGGCAGGCGGACCAACCGGGAGATATGGGGGTGAGCGCCTCATATACTAATTCATAACCCAGCTAGAAACAGGCTTCCAGTAACCAAACACACATACGAATAACCAAACGCATATACGAATAACCAAACGCATAAACGAATAATCTACAAATATAAATTAGCAGCCGAGGAGCTTATCGTCAACTTTCCCGATATTTTTGTGTTCAGGTCACTTGTATTACATTTCCATTACTTCTATTTATTTTAATTATTTAGTATTTACAACATGTATTTGGCATAACTATTTACTTTAACTGTTTGCCATAACTATTTACCATAGTGTAATTCTAGAATAATTACACTGTAACACACTTTTGATTCCTCCCCAGTAAGTATTATTTTCCAACTCATGTTATTGTAAAACAATAGAAAATATCCATTATGTGTTTTAATCTTTGCGTGTGTGTCTTGTATGATGAAATATTTAGTAAAAATAGGCTAGATCGTTTTTTTCCTCCATTGTAGAGCTAAAACTTAGAAATAAACAGTTTTCCTCTATTTCCGTTTGTAATGTAAATCACTTTCACGTACAACTCTTAAAATGTAGTCTCCCATTATGATTTTAGTGTATACTCCTTGGTATCTATGTTCAAAATTCAGTATATTTTGATGGAAGCTCTCCCTTGTTCATCTGAGAGTGATTCCAAATTCTCCTTGAATTTGTCAAGTCAAGATAGCTTTTCTTTTTACTCTATACCATCCTGTTAAAAAAAAATTGCACCTTGAGGGACATCATACAACCCATTTAGCCACAGCTTTTCACTAAGTTCTCAACCAGTTATCTACACAAAATTTTCAGCCTTTTGGTTGCCCCAAAAGCTCTGACACGCCAAACCAAAACTCTTCCAGGCTTTATTTCGTTTGAGTAAGCTTTACAGATAATTCTGAACATTATGATTTTACTGATTTATGGCCCACCAGGAACACTAACTTACACCTTAACCTCAGAGAGTTTGGGAAAGAAATTTTGAAGGTACTTGGAGGCTGCAGTCTCTTATTTAAAAGCTCTAACACACTAATCTATGATAACTAGTTTTAAATGCAATGGAGGGAACAACGCCCTATCAGGGTCTATCAATTGCTCATGCTTGACATTATGCTCCACAACAGAAAACTCAATCCTTTGTGGCCAGTGCTTATTGTGGTAATGTGCTGTGTTATCCCTACTCTCCCAAGACAGAGGTAACATGGAAACTTGGTAAAACCTCCCTGGAGACCCATAAATAATGCTACCATTTTTGAAGTCCCCAATCACTTCCCAGCAATACTCCTTATAATTCAAAGCATGGAACGGGAGCGTGATAATTGTAACCAAACGTGAGATATATTGAATGAGCCAAGAGAAGGGATGGGTGCTTTGCCAATTCTGGAGAAGTAAAGCTTTAATGGTTCTTGGGGAGTTGTCGATGAAAAGTATAGCTATTGAGATGGGTTTAATGACAAAACTTGCCTAGATAGCAGCCATTAAACCTTGCTATATGAATTTAAAGATAAAAAAATGGCTTGAAAGAGAAAACATGTTGAAAGATAACTATTTCAACCAGGAGGTTTCAAAATCACTGACTCAAATTTAACAAGATTTATTGAACAACATGCAAATTCTTACTGACCTTGATGGAGCGCTGCTGAGATGAAAGTGATCGTTACAATGCGCTCCGGACTCGGGGAAATGGAAAGTCTATTCTGATTGGTTAATTTCGAATTGGGTTGTATAAAGGTTTTGATTGGTTGCTGGTTTGAGGACTCGTACTTTGATTTTTAGGTAACCGTGTAGGGGCGTGAAAAATGTATCAGAGAAAAATTCCTTCCAACTCGATAATATAAATAGCCGATAAAATTACCAACTCAAAATGGGCTAAAGCCGGTCGTGAGGCTAGAGTATTGGCGTTTAAATCCAACGGTACTGCGTTCGAAACTCAAGAGTTCAAAAACTTTTAGGAAGATCTGTCAAGAAAGAAAACTGAAGAAAACGCTTGAAGGACCAATTCAACAAGAATCAAGAAATCATCAACTCAAGATATAATGAAAGAAAATGAAGATGCATTAAGAAAGAAAAACGAAGATTAACGACCAACCCAGCCAAGAAGTATACGGAAGTCAAGATAAAGGTAAGACCATGTTTGAAGGGCTAACTAAAGAAAAAAGGAAAATCGACTCAAGAAGAAAGAAGAAAATTCGAGGAAGCTGCATCGAGAAAAGCAAGAATAATATTGATAAATAAATAATAGGGGATAAGAAAGAAAAGCTACCCCCTTCATAACCGTATTGGTATCAAAACTCGTACAAAAATGGATTTTGGGACCAGATGCATAACTTTTTCAGAGGGAAAACTGCCAACTGCCTCTTTACAAACTTTGTAGGAGATGGCAAAGATGCCAGCTGCTACCCAACCCGTTACAAAAAATATTACGCTAATCCAGATATCTCCGTGACCTTCCGACAAAGAGACCAGACCGTGTGATGAAGCCAGTAGACTGGCTACGATTGCTGGGAATGGCACAAAATGCGAGCAAGGCACTATGACTAGCAAGTGTGGACGAATTGATGGTGATCCGTTTGAGTGACCCCTCCGAGCTGGCGTCTGGTGACAGCGTGACGCTCTGTGCCTGGCTTGCTGGTTGCGTGTTTACTAGAGGTGGATGGATGGTCTCCTGACTGGAAGGCTCTGACGACGAGGTTTCCTGCACCAAAAGAGAAGGCGGAAGCAATCGGGAAGGAGATGGAGATATGGGCGAGGTAGAGGAGATTGGGTTTGAGGTTAGATAATGATGAGGTAGGGGAATCACTGTACCATTATTAGATATAGTAGAAGAGGAAAATGAAGACTGCTCAGAATCAACAGCATCAATAAAGGCAGGTTTCAAGCGATCCAGAGAAACAGTATCCTGCTTGGCGCCAAACTGCAGTACATATCCTTTCCCTTTATGGGATACAAAACTAATACTTTTAGGAAGGAATTATCGAATATTTTGAAAGAATTGTATCCGTATTTTAATTTAACGCCAATTTTTGTAAACCCCTTAAAAATTAGTTCTTTGTTCACTGTAAAGGACCCCATTCCTGACATTTTGTGTTCTTCTTCTCAAGGTTCGCATTGATGCTCACCGTGGGGTCAGTTACAGAACAGGAATGAATCTCTCCGTAAAAGAAAACTCTGTTGTCCGATCTCATTCCTATTCATGTAAAATACCTATCGATTATAATCAATTTAAAATATTATCTGCACCAAATTCTACATCTGAACTCCTCATAATTGAGTCCCTTTTAATTAGATACAATCAGCCTCAGTTAAATACAGACTCTACTTCCACACTGATATATATTGCCTGATTAATTTTGTTTGAATTTTTTTTTAACTAGTTACCATTAATTAATTACTACTTAAATAACCAGCTAGCTAACATTTTTTTTTCGACCAACCAACTATATAGATAAGATTACCAACTAATACCAAATCGCATCATTCCTGGTAGTATAATTTTTTAATTTCATTCATTCAGCTCACAGCTTTCTCCGAATTAGGTAACAAATTTTAGTGTATTTACGAGGGGCCGTCAATAAGTTTTGCGAATCGGTAGGACAAAACAGAAGAAGGGGGACGGATGTTTGTGGGGGTGTTAGGACAAATCATAACTTGTCAGGACCTGCAGCCGCACGTTCCTGCCTCGTCTATTTAAGAAGCAGTAGCTGATCGCAGATTGTCAGTCACAATTTTTTCCACAATGGTTAAGGTTGAGCACCGCGCAGTGATCAAATTTTTGACCAAGGAAGGCAAGAATGCAAAAGAGATTCAGGAACTCATGGTTGCAGTGTACAAAGGTACCGCCCCTTCATATGCAACCATTGCTCGCTGGAATAGGGAGTTCCGCCATAGTTGTGAGTCTCTTAAAGATAACCCCCGTCCAGGACCCCCATCAGACGTGACCAACGAGGACAATGTGGCCCGTGTGGAGAGGATGATCCTGGAAAATCGACGGGTGAAGGTCGAAGAAATCGAGCGAGAACTTGGAATATCACATGAAAGTGTTATCGACATCATCCACGACAATTTGGCCATGACCAAGGTCTCTGCCTGTTGGGTCCCTAGAAACTTCACAAAACCTTACGCCCTATCATCGACTTTAACGTCGTGAAAGTTCGGAGGAGCTTCTGCTCCTGTACAACCAAGACCCGGCGGGATTCGAGTCACGCATAGTGACAGGTGATGAAACGTGGGTCCATCACTGATATCCCGAGACCAAGCTCGAAAGCATGGCTTGAAGGCACAGGGGCTCTCCGACCCCCATCAAGTTCCGGACCCAACCTCAGCCGGGAAGATCATGGCCACCATCTTCTGGGATTCTGAGGGAATGTTGATGGTAGACTATGCGCCTCATGGAAGGACCATCACAGGCTAATATTACGCCGAGGAACTGGCTGGGTTGAAGAAGTGCATCCGTCAGAAGCGGCGCGGCAAGTTGACACGTGGTGTTCTGCTCCCCCACGACAATGTCCCTGTCCACAAGGCTAGAGTTACACAAGCTGACTTGCGCGAGCGCGTATTCGAGGAGCTCAACCATCCCCCTTACACTCCAGATGTGGCCCCTAGCGACTACTTTTTAATCCGCCAGCTCAAGGCTGCACTGCGTGGACGCCGGTTTAGGGACGATGAAGATGTCCAGCTCGCCGTCCAGGAGTGGATTGAACAGCAATCGGGAGATTTCTGGTTGTCGGGAATTCGAAGCCTCAGGGACAAGTGGCGCAAGTGCATTGAAGTCGAAGGTAGTTATATTGACAAATAATAAAACACTTTTCTTCATATCTCGTTTCTTTAAATCCGAATTGTAAAACTTATTGCATTTTGATATTTGTTTGTTTTACATCCTAGTATATTTTTAGCTTAAAGCTATTAATTATCATTGTTCTCATAATTGTTGAGCAATTGTTCTTATATAAATCTTTAATATTCTAGCCTAGAAGATGGGTCCAGAGACCGAAACGTTGGAAATATATGTTATATTCATTACTTGCTCTCCTTTTCCTGCTGAAGATCCGGCTTGCTAGAAGCAGAAAAAATACACGTATATATATATATATATATATATATATATATATATATATATATATATATATATATATATATATATATATATTCTATAGATTTGCTTCTAAGAAGGCTTATTTACAGGTTGAGGATAAATCCCGAAATGAGACATGTAAAATTTCTCATTTAATTAAATACAACTTTTCGGGTACCTTACCCATCTTCTGGTCTATAAGATAGATTTAGAACAAGTTTAAAATTAAAAAAATTATAATGCACACAAGGATTAGAAATAAATTATTTAGTTAATTGAATTTTTGACAAATCGTTTGAAAACTATTGAACCTTTAGATATGGATCAATTATGGGTATTTTAAATATGGATAAATATAATACTTGTTGATGCAGTTATTGGTTGACACAGATATTAGTCACTTAATGAAGCAGAAATAGTAATAAATTATTTAATTAATTGAAAATGTGACAAATCATTTGAAAACTGTTGACACTAAATATAGATGTTTTAAATATATATATATATATATATATATATATATATATATATATATATATATATATATATATATATATATATATATATATATATATATATATATATATATATATATATATATATATATATATATATATATATATATATATATATATATATATATATATACACTCGAAACATTGATGGCCTCTTGGCTTTTTTGTGTTTAATGATTGATTACCTATGTTATGTTGTGTGGAATTAAACATAACTTAAGGTATATTATGCGCAAAGGGGCCAAATTGGCATCCATCAAAGTTGAGAGTATATAAAAAAACACAACAAAAAACTTAAAAATACAAGAAAAACGAAGAAGCAGAGATCGCAAAATGACGATGTGTCGATGTCGAAGAGATGTCTATCGCCTCGTCGCGTCTTCGCCATCGGCCTGTCTTCACCATGGTCACCTATTCACCGTCTTCATGTTTTCGCCATCATCAAATCACTGCAAGACAAGCTGAATTAAGTTATCATCATCGCCAGCCATGCCTTCTCCCTTATAACATCTTCGCCATTATTGTCTTCTCCATCATTACATCTCGACATTTACATCTTCACTAACGTCATTTTGCGATCCTTGAGTTTTTGATTGCTTTGTTCGTATTTTTTACTCCTTTTGTAGTAATTTTTTTTCAGACCTGGGTATCACACCTTGCACCTTTACAACCTTTAGACAGGGGTTCCGCATTCTGCACCTCCTTAACTTCTGGCATTTTGAGGTTCTTTAACTGTAGTTCCGCACTTCCGCACCAATTTCAGAGGTTCGCACCAGTAGCGGAACTGGGTCCACACCCTATTTTTTTTTTTAGGTCCACAATAGTTTTATAACTACCTATTACTTTAATAAATAAAGAAATGGTTAATTAATTAAATAATATTTATCATTTTATATTATATAAAGAAAATAGATAAAAAGATTCCAATATAAGGCCCAAAAAGGACACAATAAACTAATTGTCCAGGTCTGGCACCCCGTCCTACTCCTCCTCCTGCCTCGCCAGGTTCCTCATGTTCAACATCTTGAGGTTGCTCTTCATGAAGATGAGCAGTTCATTTCCTAGGATAGCGCCACAAACTAGGGGCACAAGTACTTGAGAAACACGCTGAAACGTTCAGAATCCTTCACGTTCCTTGGAACCATGTCGATATGATGAACCTGAAAAATGAAATTATGTTACCATTTTTATAAAACCTCCTTAATTTAATTGGCCGGGGCTTTTTCATTAATTAATCTTAAAATATATATATATTTTTATAATTTAACACGATTTTTAAAAATTCTGGTACAGAAATACACTATAGTCTGTATACACATATCTACTTGTAGTACAAGTCCAAGGCCTTGTCGTGGTTGAACTTCTCCTTCATTGAGTCATCAATGGAGGTCTTCTTGAGCTTCTTACTATTGGTGTAGATTCCTCCTGGGCTTTGACCCACCCTCTAAGGCGGCCAAGAGGGCAGCGCCCATAGTTGACTGATTGTAAATACACAATAAAAGATTAAAGATAAAGGCATTAAATTGTTAAAATTCATTTACTGGAAAGAAATAGAAATGAGACATATGACGAATGACTAACGGCAATTATTTTTTCATATTTGATTCATTCGTAGTTTTTTTTACTTACTCTCTTATAGTGTTTCTTCAGGTTGTAGTTACTGTGCCCCTGCACCTTCAGTCATGGTGCGCAGGTCAATGTCATAGAGACTGAAAAGTGGAAAAACGAAATAAATGTTAATACGTAATAAGTTAAGTTATAAATATATATATATATATATATATATATATATATATATATATATATATATATATATAAATATATATATATAAATATATATATATATATATATATATATATATATATATATATATATATATATATATATATATATATATTGTGGTGGAATTCCATGTACACAAAAGTTACACACTCTCAAGTACTCGTTCTTTCACACACTCACGTGGTTGACAGCAGCGACCAGTTGATCTCACCTTGGTTAATTATCTTCCTTTAAGTCAACAAACGCCATTTACACAAAGCTGGCATTTGGTCTTTTAGTTCCATTTGTTTATTGATACCAGTCTGCTACAATGAAATTCTGTGCTTATTGTTTTGTCACCGTCTATGTATTAAATTCCTTTGATAGATAATTTAGGCTCTATCTCTCTCTCGACACGCTTCATCATTAAATCTCAAGTTCAAAATAAAGTTGATTTTTATCAAGTTGTTTATAAAAATCCGAATACGAACTTATTTGGTGGACA
This sequence comes from Ceratothoa steindachneri, assembly GCA_963969495.1. Classification (NCBI taxonomy): domain Eukaryota; kingdom Metazoa; phylum Arthropoda; class Malacostraca; order Isopoda; family Cymothoidae; genus Ceratothoa; species Ceratothoa steindachneri. The sequence goes on from OZ018329.1 coordinate 146,238,838, forward strand.
TCCTCAAGAACGAACTCGAATCATGTAGCAGAGAAGGAATATTTGTTCAAACTTGGAACTGGTGACCCCCGCCACAATCAATCAATTACTTTGCTGGAGTTCCCATTGAGTTCTAGTTGTATCCACAGGCGTTGTTTCTGTCATGTCCTGTAAAGTAAGGGAGATTAGTGAATGAATGAAGCATATATCACAAAAAGTGTGTGCAGGCCAGTTTTTTGGGGTGACCGTACATATATATTATGGGATCTGAAACAAAAATCTTCATACTGCAACCTTGTTAGAGGCATGAATTTTCCATTAGGATGGCCGAGTGGTTTAAGACTCTCGCTAACGGCTGTCCAGCGACGCGGAAAGCGCGTTCGAAACAGGTTTCGCTACTTTTCTTTCTTTATTTTTCTTTGCCCCATTTCCTATACAGGAGGCCGGGGAGGGAGAAAATTAGTCCACGAAATAACATTTTCCTAACGCCATTCTCCTCAATCCTCAAAATAGGCTTCGCTTCTAGGAGGGGGCCTGTGTAGCGTGCGAGAAGTTCAGGCGAGCGGCTTAAATGCTTTGCTTGAATTATTCTTTTTTGGGACTAAGGATGGCCGAGTGGTTTAAGGCTCTCGCTAACAGCTGTCCAGCGACGCGGGAAGGGGGGTTCGAAACTTGTTCCCGCTGTTTACCAAGGAATAAAGAATCCAGCTCAGCATTTTTCTTTATCCTAAGAAAGCACGTTGATCACATAACCCAGCCTGCTACATCGAGAAGAGTTCCCCTTTTCTCATAAAACGGGCATAATACGTCAAAATATGATACCTATACTTTAACATGTCTTGGCATGGCAGTAATCAATGTTTTGCATATTTCTTGGATTCTCTTAGATATGAACCAAAGTTCAATGCGATGGCATATGAGTTGCTATTTAGTCGTAATGGGCTCTCAATCAGATTCATGTCCGGAGAATTTCCGGGCCATGAAAGCAGCTAAACCCCATTTTGTGTACACCCTGCCTTCACTGATTTTGCTGTATGACATAGGGCCCGGGTCTTATTGGAATATCCAAGGTATGTTGTCATACCATTCCCTTATTTGTGGTAGTAAACGACCTTTAAGAACTTATATATACTTTTCTTAGTTCATAGTTTCCTCAACAATGTGCAAACAACCTTTTCCATGCACCGAAATGGTTCCCCACACCATGATTTTCGTTGGCAATTTTACTGCTTTCCTCAGACCTTCACCAATAAATTCTTCTCCAGGCCGCCTTCTTACACTCTGCACACAGTCATCTAGTACTGGAATGGTTGATTCGTCAGAGACAACTACCGGCAATAGTATAAAATATGACATTAGTACTTGAACAGCCATAGAAGTATTTGAAAAGCCATTTAGGTAATGAATCATCAAATAAACTTTATGGTTTGAAAAGATTGGAACCATTACAAAAATGCGGCAATGTGAAAGTTAGTAGGTATTAATGCTTTTTTATGAATTACTGGTCAGCTAGAGGTGTCATTCCTACCTTTCTCCATTGCTTTGAAGTCCACTCAAGTTGATTCTTTGCCCAAGAATAGCGTGCCTTCATCATTGTTTCCGTGAGTCGAGGCTTCTTTCTCGGGCGATTTGATTTCAATCCAGCTTCCAAAAGCCTGTCATCCACTATTCTACGAGCAAGGCTAACACTCTATGCTGAAAGCTTAATAGAAATCTTCTTGCAACCTGTTCTTCTGTTTTTAAGAGCCTGTTCTATTAATTTTGTATCTGTTCTTGGAGTTGTTTTTCGTTTTCGACCACATTTTCCAACCCTTTTTGAGTTAAAATCTTGATCTTTATCATTTTTCTCCTTACTAACACTAACTTTTTGAGTTGAAATACCTAGTTTATTGCTATTTCCTCCTCTTTTAATTTAGTTTCTTTCAGTAAAACGTGTATTTGTCCAATATTTTGAGAACTCAAATCACTCTGTTTACCCATTTTGGTTGAATAGATTATTAGCTAAAAAAAATACCTGAAAGTCACAATATAAAACTATTAACATAACTAATAAACTATCTGAAACACACAAAATCACCATTTTTAACAATCACAACCTAATATAATAACAGAAAACATCCTATTTGTTCTCTACAGCCAAGATACCAACTGCCTCACACAACTGGCTGTGACTTCATTGAAATGGTCTAATGCAGTGTTGTTCATTCATTATTACCAATTATAATTACAAAGTAACCCAAGACTCTTGAAAATAATAACTAAATATTTGCTCGGTGTTGGCGCATAAAATAAATCCACCTGCAATCAATGACATTGGATTCACTGGCTTTTTTTTTGTAGAAAAGAGTCAAATTTTAGAAAAATCCTAATAATTCCGCTAGTACTTTAAATATACTTTACTATTCTGTACGAATTTAATTTACTAACCTGCCACTTTCGATCGAATAATTGTCCATGTTGACTCTTAAGTAATAAATTTTAATCAATCAGTTAAAAATGCTAAATGGCAAAATGCATTAAAATGAAAATGGCCTGTAAAAAAAAAGCAAACTATAAAGTGTGATTTAGTCAGAATCACAATCACTTCCCCATCTTCTACTCGTCACAAAAAATCCACACGAAACTATTGACTCTCTCTGCTGCTCACAACAAAACATCCCACTCTAGCATCTACCACTGACACAACTCAACTGACAGTAGTTCATCATTCTACAGTTGTCTGTCAGAGTTCAAGCGCCAATTGGGTCACGTCATCGATGACGTAAGTCACGTAACCATGACATCCTAGTTGACTTTGAGTTCAAGAACTATTTACCGTTACGTACAAACATATACAAGTTTATTTACATTTATGTACAACTAATCAATACAATTTATGTTATAGATTACTAAGATTAGCCGCTCCAATTTGTTATAGCTGCTTTGCCTTCGGATACAGTCGTCTCCGACTTTTTTTAAAAGTAGCGGTAGCGGACCTGAATTTTCAGAAGTCCGCAACCCTAGATCCGCAACCTTTTGAGCAACTGGCTCCGTAACTAACGGTCGGCAAACGAATGATGGTTACGCAAGTTGCAGAGGTACGGAGGTGTGGACCAAAGTTGGGGACTGTCCAGCTCTGTTTTTGTTTTTTTATATATACTCACAACATTGATGGCCTTTGAATTTTGGGCCGTTTAATATATGTTATATCACCTGATCTAAACCAGAAGGATTTACGATTTTCCCTTTGTTTAAGGTGGTAAACTTAAAATTATCCAAAGTTACTATCCGAGAGGCGACTTCGTTTCAGGCTATGAACCATGTCAGCAAACGAAAACAACCTTTCCACTCGTGAAGAGTAAGGTACACTAGTGTTCTACCTCTTCAACATCTCCTTTATAGCAGGATACCTATCTACAGACTCGTGTGCTTTACAGGTATCCTGAAAACAATTGAGGACTTCCAAGTTTTCCTTGTTGTTAGAAGCAGAGAATGAACCGTCCATACTTTTTAATAAATCGTCTTCAGATGATAAGTCTGAGTTCCCCGAAGCCAAGGTCAGAATTACAATTTCTTGCAGCCATTTACAACTTCTCTTTTACTTGAGATTTGATTGCTTCATGATCGCTGAAATTAGGCCCGTGCAACATTGATATCCATTTATGTTTAAACTGCTCATGAGATACTGAGCCCAAAATGGCAGCAGTTATCTCGGGGCTCAACGACAATAAAATGACCAAATCTGGCATTGAAGTCAGAGACAACTGTTGCCAGTAATGACATTCAGTGACTCAAGCGCAGGTTGTTTGGTTGGGTAGGTTCTAATTTTGCGAGGGCATCCACTAGGAGTGTTGGAAGAAGACAATCGTAGTAATATTCTTTATTTGTCTGTAATTTGTTGAGGGTAGCTGCAATTAGTTTTAGAAAGGACAAATATTCTGAAATAAATTCCAATTCATTATCTTTGATGATAGGTAGATCAGCTCTTCAGGAGCTACATTCACGTGGTTCTTATGTATATGTATCTATTTGGCTTAATGAGTCGTACATTGAGTTCCATCGGGTGACGCATGGGTATCTAAATTGGACGACAGTAAATTTCCTGTATTTTGTCTAGTGACGGTTTACCAGCAATATTCCGCAGCGCTAAACATTTTCCCATTGCAGAATGCTTTACCTTCTTTAGTCAGGGTGAAATCAGTCCTTTATCTTCATCAATTGTTGCTACCAACTGATGCAGAGATACATCCAATATGGGATGATAGTTTCATTGACTCCTCTTCATGCTTTCCTCAATTTTCAGGAAAGTTGCTGATGATAACCTCTTTATTTAAATCATTTTCATCAACATCTATGTCTGTATCATTTTCATCAATGTCGTCAGTTCGATTCTGAACACGAACACGGAACTCTTTAAAGCATTTCACTATGTTCGATGCATCGTCGGTAATTGTTCATACAACTTTTCTATAAGATAAACCATGCCGCGAGTTGATCCTGTCCAATATTCGAGCAATTTCATCAAAGCTATGTGTTCCACGAAAACTTTGGCATGCCATTGATTTTGTAAGAATATAAAATCAATGTTTGTATGAACATGTTTTAAGTTTAATTTAATAATATTAGTTAGACACGCAGCAGCTAAACTTCACCACCATATATTGAAGAGAAGTAGTATGTGATATAAAGGAGGCAATGCAGCAATGAATCGCCTATCATACAACCACATCAGTGGCCCATCTCATAAGAGCAGAGTGTGGAGAAGTTCATATTCACAGTAAAATGAAGAATCGTCAAATTAATGAATGAAGAACACATTTTGAATAATTGAAAATATTATACTATAAGTCTAGCAGACTATCAGTCTATCACCAATGGTCAATTTATTAATGGTATAAAAATAATACACTGAACCAATAACATAACCAAAACCCGGAGTCACTCCCATTAAATTGCGGTGATTAGTTAATCATATGTTTGCTTGTAACACACACATGTTCAACTGCTGCCAGTTTTGCTTGTATAACTTCCTTCACGCGCTGGTTGTTGTTGCAAGAGATGTAGCCAGGGTGAGTCTAGGTTGCAACCGAACAGCTTGGTTTTACGCCCGTAAAAAATATTTAAAACTTAAAACAAATATAAAAGATTAGAAATTAAAAAAATATAAAAATATTTAGCTAGGCTAGAAATAGTCTAAAGTTCCTACAAATAGGAGGAATAATTATTTTAATCAAAGATTAGCTATGGAAAAGATAGCACAATATGATTAATTATTTTAATCAGATATTAGCTATGGAAAAAAAATAGCAAAATATTTGAGGTATAATAACATGAAAGATCTTTAAATTCACATAGCTCAACTAGGTTCAATGCTATGAGCCCATTAACCAGAAATAAGAGAATCTTATTTTCAAGTAAATCCTTGCATATTGGTGTTCCTGGTTTTTGCTTGGTAATATAAAACATACTTAGTGTTAATTGTTTGGCAATTTTGGCAAAGCCATTATTGCCGCCGCTGGCATCTTCCTTTTCAGCTGAAATCTTGCGAGATTTCTTCTCCGATTCAGATTCACCCAAAAGATCCGAAATTAGCTTCTTACACAAGAAAATAAATATTATCATGCAGCGAGACTTCTTGAAAACCCTTTATGATATTTAACATAGTATAAAACTTCTAGTTAAAATTAATACCTAACAAGATTATAAAATTTTGTTATCTTTAACTAAATTAATCTTCACCATGATCAGTACATTTTTTTCATATGTTAAATTGAAAGCTGAATTTCATCCTTCAGTCACTAAATAAGATAAATTATAGACATCGATCGGGAAGAGAGATAGACGGATACACCTTGCACTTTATTATAGTTAGATATGGGCAGTTTTAATGTAGTTACTCGTCCATAATCTATTAATATCTGAAGTACACAATATATTCAAATGAACGTCTGTGTAAATGTAGCATTAGTCTTGTATGGTACCAGTCACTTAAAATATGACTTGAAGTATTATATTAATGTTGCTACTTACTACTTACTTACTAAGTAGTATTAACCTTGAGGTGCCTCAAAAGATTGTATGTTGAGGCGAGGCAAGCAGAGAGAATTGTAGTTTTCTTTGTACACTGCATACAAATAACTTTGATACTGTTTCGTTTTTGGGGGGACAATTTCAAAATATTTCCCGTTCAATAGCACAGATTGATCCTTATTACCAAAACTGCTATTTAAATATATTAAATACTTTTCTTGTGACAACCTAGAATATTTGGTTGCTTCGGGAGGCTATTGAAGTTGTAAAATTGCACTCATTATTAAAAAAATTAATCTGTAAATAAAATACATTGGCTAACACCAAATTTATTGTTTAAGTTTTTTTTTTAGCTTATTTTGAAATTTTTTGATGTGCTGAATCCAAAAATCACATTGGTTTTGCTCAAACTTTATATTTATCGCCGCAGGATATTTTTTAAGTTGTTTTCTATTTACACGTGCGTGTATTTTCTTTTTATATGATCCAAATATCTTTCTTATTTATTTAAATAAACGAATTCTGAAGGAATTACATGCGACAACTGTTGACTAATGAATGCGGCAATTTTTGACTAATTAACCTTTGTAAAATTATTCATTATTCCTTGAGAATGAACTGAATAAGTTCGAAAGTACTTGGAATCCGCCTTTCATTTTCCTGTGGGATTATTTGCATTTATTGCTCTACTCACGCGCCATTTTGTGAGTTTCTCATATATATATATATATATATATATATGGGTGAGAATAGATGGGGAGAAAGAAAAGTCCAGACACTACACAGAGCTCTTTATTGACGTTTCGCCTCTTGGCTTCCTCAGACAAGAGTTATTACGGAGAGACTGGTAGGGACATTAAAACTAGACTTAGTGAGCATAAGAGGGACGTCCGGGCACATAGAACTTCAAACTCGTTAGTGGTGCATATAGATGAATGTGGGCATTTACCCAAATGGGATGGGGTGAGTATAGTTCAAAAAGGTTTATCAAAACGTGAGCGTAGGATTATTGAAGCTACATATATTCTCTCCTATAGGTCGACAAATCACCGGGACGGTTTCTTCAAGCTGGCGACAGGTGCGGCAAGGCTCATTAATGAAGAGGCGGAAGGGTCGAGACGAGGGGAAAACGGCCGGGGGAGAGCAAGTGACCGCGACCCAGACTAACTTTACGAATGGTCGAGCGGCGATCTTCCATCTCTCTTGTCAGTTCCATTCTGAGGAAGCCAAGAGGCGAAACGTCAATAAAGAGCTCTGTGTAGTGTCTGGACTTTTCTTTCTCCCCATCCATTCTCACCTATACGTCGAGTCTTTCATGCTATATATATATATATATATATATATATATATATATATATATATATATATATATATATATATATGATGAAAATTAATGCAATATCGCAAGAAAAGATGAGGAATTAAACCACATTCACCGAAGACAATTTAATTCAGAACAGTTTCGGTGTATCTCACACCCTTTTTCAACTGACACTGGGCAGAAAATATAAGAGAAATGCATATAAGCATAACACAAGATCCCCTCTTTTTCCCCCCAATCCCCTACTTGTGGCTAATCTGAGGGGGGGGGGTGTAGGCCTAAACATATTGAAGGGCTGACATTTCGCTATTATATTTATTTGCGATCTTATTACAGGATTAAAAGAAAATTGACCCTCAGATAGATTTAAATTAGGAACTGACGATATCAAGCTCGATTCTACGATTCTTCTCTTAACATAGTTAGCCGATTTAAAAAGGGTGTGAGATACACCGAAACTGTTCTGAATTAAATTGTCTTCGGTGAATGTGGTTTAATTCCTCATATATATATATATATATATATATATATATATATATATATATATATATATATATATATATATATATATATATATATATATATATACATATATATATATATATGTATATATGTGACTAAACTAAGTACATACATAGCCGATTGTGAATACATAAAAATAAACGAGAGAGACATAACTAAATTAATAAATCAAAAGGCGAAGATTTTAAATGAACAATTTCGTTAGAAATACGCGTTTTAATAACAGGGTCTAGTTTGAAGAGACCAGGAGAAAGAAATATTGTTGAATGCTCATTCATTAATTCCTCGCCTGATTCTAATATTTTCCCTGGTCTCTTTAAACTAGACCCTGTTATTAAAACGCTTATTTCTAACGAAATTGTCCATTTAAAATCTTAGCCCTTTCATTTATTAATTTATTTATGTCTCTCTTGTTTATTTTTATGTATGTACTTAGTTTAGTCAAGTAAATGTTTACATTCTTTGCGCACAGGATGGAATTTTCCGGAAGTAGACCTTATCTATATGGTTTTATACTTCACACCGTCTTTAATATTATTTTTCTATTTTGGGTCATTTCGTTGTACATGGGCGGGGCATTGCTCTTCTGTTTCTCATATATATATATATATATATATATATATATATATATATATATATATATATATATATATATATATATATATATATATATATATTTAAACAAGGATTAAGCAATTGTGAGTATAGGGGGGGGAGGGTGCAAATTTCTGAACAGCTAAATGCCAAATTTTTTTAATTTTTAACAAATTGAAACCTTAGCGGTGACACAAGTTGTAGAAACACGACGAAAGCAATGGAGAGCAAGAAACAATGAAGAAGGGTGAGGTATAATAATTGGTTGGTTATTATAAGACAGGGAGAGAGAAGGTGGATACACATTGTTGAGAGAGGGTTTAAGGGTCTTAATATGAATGGATTCAATTTTTCGTAGGCTTATTATATCATCATTGGAAGAATCTATAACTTTAAAATCATTAATGGTGGCATCAGTTTTGCCACCATCATATTATCCTTTGCAAAACCGATGCACCTATTAATGATTTTAAAGTTATAGATTCTTCCAATGATGATATAATAAGCCTACGAATAATTGAATCCATTCATATTAAGACCCTTAAACCCTCTCTCAACAATGTGTATCCACCTTCTTTCTCCCTGTCTTATAATAACCAACCAATTATTATACCTCACCCTTCTTCATTGTTTCTTGCTCTCCATTGCTTTCGTCGTGTTTCTACAACTTGTGTCACCGCTAAGGTTTCAATTTGTTAAAAATTAAAAAATTTTGGCATTTATCTGTTCAGAAATTTGCATCCTCATCCCCCTATACTCACAATTTCTCAATTCTTATTTAAATAATTAACTATTTATGATTTATCACTATAAAATGTAAATATGTATATACATGTATATTCATATATAATTGTACCTTCCAGTCCTAATTAATCTTAATATTAATTGTTTTGCTATTTATAGCTAATTTTGTTCAATTTATCATTTATCAGGCCAGAAGATGAGCTTGTCTTTGCTCGAAACGTAGCCAAAAGTAATAAAGAATGAATACTGTCATTCTCTTTGCCATTGGATTCTTACACCGGATATATATATATATATATATATATATATATATATATATATATATATATATATATATATATATATATATATATATATATATATATATATATATATATATATATATATATATATATATAACCCATTATAAAGGAATTAGTTTCTTCTTACACTTAAGAGCCTAGAAACGATTTCCTCTTCCAGGGTGACTAAACTACTATTTGTAACTTTAAAGCTGTCAAATAGAAATGTAAAAATTCAATATTTTTCGTCTTATTTCTTTAGTTTTCGTTCTCAAAATATAAATAAAATGTTTCTGTTAGCCGAATTCATTTTTGTTACATATGAATATAAATTTTTTTTTTCACTTATTGACAACGAATTGTCGTTGGTGGCAAAGTGTGCAAATCCGCAGGACAACTCCCTCCCCCTTTTCCCGACTGTTAGCATTTAATTTTGAGTGGGATATCATAAACCTTTTAGAGAAGCCCCAAGCTCAAAGATGGATTAAGCTTAAGGCGTATTCAATTCCACTTAGTATATTTTGTTTAATTATAGTTCAGTGTGTAGGAATGTACACATTTTTCTGTTGTTCAATGATGAATTCCTGTCTGTCTATTTGTATCCTAGTTTTGACATGAGTGACCCGGAACCAGAATAGCTTCAAGTCGGGCCCGACCCACTAACGGACATAATAGTAAAAGGTGAGCTTTGATCCATTCACCTAGAGTGCTTTTTTTTTCTTTCTTAATGGGGTGAGGAAGGGGTGTTAATGAGGTAGGCATTGTTTATGTTATTTAGGGAGAAGTTTATCGCTACCAACAATATTGTATTACAATCTAATTCAGCGATGCTTGTGATTTATCCTAGGGTGATTCTCATCTAAGATGAACTCACCATAAAAATTTCAAAATAATTAATCCATTTCCGCTATTTTTCTTGCCTTTGTCGCTTTGTCTATTAAAATTGAGAGCAAAGTTCAAAGACTTAACTTCCCATAAGCCTTTCAAGGTCGCCTCTACATTGATTTCAAAAGGGCAGAATTCGAACCTTTTATTTTCCTGGCCTTTGTAAACATTCATCTATTTTACACTTTCTGTAAAATGAGACCGTACTTACGCTTTAATTAAAGGAAGATAATTAAAATTTGATTGCACGAAAAATTCATTTATTATTTTTAAAGAAATAAATATATTATTTAGCAATGATAGAATAGCATTGATCTTAGAAACCTGCTCATCAAGGGTCCTAAAATCAACGCCGATGAGTTATTAAAAAGGCAAATGCCACTGGGATCATTCGAGGTGAAGGATTAGAGGCAACTTCTAGAAGTTTGCCCCATAGGTTCTTTGGGGTACTGGATATGTTGGCTGTGGTTCTTCGGGTGCTTCATATGTTGGCTGTGGTTCCTGAGATGCTTGGTACGAGTAACTAATTTCCTCAAAAGAATCATCTTTCTGGGGTGGGATGTAAGGTATTGCCTCCCCCTCGTAAGTCACCTCGGCGACATACCCACCTTCCTTGGTGACAGTGTAGGTCACAATTTGGGTCCTGCCATCGGGAAGCAGTACCCGGTATTCTCCTGTGGTGTGAGAGCCGTCGGAATCGGTGTTGTGGGTGAATTCACTACCGGATTCGTCGTCCTTAACAGCATAAGCATATTCGAAAGGCATTGGCTAAATAAAGGGGAGAGGAGAAAGGTACAGTTAATTATTTTCCTCTACATTATTCCTGTATATTTATAAATTACCAATAAAGTATGTGCGCACACTTACTCGCAGACATATAAATACTAGAAATTAAAATCAGTTATACTAAATTATCATCAATTATGATAAATCTTCAAATAGTTGTATGTATGTAAAAATAATCATTTCATTTTTACAAATTAAAATTCGACAAAAATTAACAAATTAAAATTCGACAAAAATTAATTACTGACAGGAAAAACAAAATAATAATTTGGTATTATAAAGGGTAGAATAAGAAATGGATAAAGAGGAAGGAGTGAGAAATGGATAGGTAAGTCAGAGAAATCATCCGTGACCCTCTAGTACTTTAATCGAGGGTCTAAGATTTTATGAGGACGTTTGTTATCTTCCAGAAAGAAGGACGTATCGGATGATAAAGCTAATAAGTAGCCACGGGAGCAATTAAGTTCGAATCACCTTGACCTTAACTATTCTGTTTTACCACAGATTTTAAATGTTTCGAACTTAAGTGGTTTTGGTACTTCTCTTTTATACTCCTACCCTCTGAGCTCATATCCGTGGTTCACCTCCTCCTCTGCTTCTAAAAGCCCCCTCCCGTTCATCATCAACTGAGGATTGAAGAATAGTTAAAGAGGAGAAGCCTTGATTGGCGAAACCCAAATCGAGGTCGAATGGTGATGACCTCTTTCCCGAGGCATCGCTCAACAGGGCAAGGCTGGCGACCTCGTTTCCGCCCTTGCTCCGGCCGACGACCAGGGCGCCTTTGTTTATGACCAACGAAGGACGACTGGGCGTGAGGCAAACTTATTTGATTGGTTGTTAGGGGGAAGGGGGAAGGTAAATAAGGGGAAACCAACGAGAACACGTTTGGTTAAATAGAAAGATAGAAAATGACAATAGAAAAGATGAAAAAGGGAATAATAATAAAAGCCTAACAGGACCCCGATAGCAAACTTCAACAACTCTAAAAGAGGAATTGCGAGAGGAAATGAACTGAGAACAAGAATAAACAAAGGGAATGGTGGAAGATAGGCGGGAATGACAAGAATTAATTGTTATGGTATGGAATCTCATCACCCATACAAGTTCCAATAGGTTCCAGACCTTCCAGGAAAAGTCTAGGAAACTACTTTGGAAACTCTAAGAGTACTCATTCCAACATCCCTCAAAAGGCTTTTTATAAAATAAAAAGGAGTAAGATTATAGATGAAGGCTTTAAGGTTACTTATAGGCCTCCCAGCCCGAGATGTCTATTGCTTAAATTTATTCTGGAACGGAGGAAATTAGCAGCCATTAGCAGTGTTAAGAACGCACACTAAAAAATTCCAACATAAATTAGGCCAAAGCAGAAACGTAATAAAGATTGCCAAAAAATCATCCGAATCACTTTGAATCCACCGATGGCTTTGTGGCTAATTTGAATGTGCGGCCTAGCGTCGATTTGACGCTTCCCAGTTGGCAGAAATGTCGTGGATTCCGCGCCGTACTTTTTGCTCGCTTTCCCGACCTTTCTCCTCGTTAATCTTTCCTATATTCGTTAACTTTCATTAGGATAGAAGGAAAAAGAGGTCAACCACAATAAAAGTATTTTTTTAGCTTACCATATCTAGTTTCATCTCTTCTGGTGCAGAATAAGTGGGCTCTGGTGCCGAAGGAGCTACTGGTGGAGTATACACAGGTGGCGAATATATGGCCTCAGGAGTGGTTGGCGGGGAATAGACCGACTTGGGAGTAGTTGGTGGTGAGTAGGTAGGTCTTGGAGGAGCGTAGCTCTGTTTGGGTGGTTGGTATTGGTAGCCATGGGTTGGGAGTTTGTCAGGGCGCGCCACGGCGGCCACGAAGAAGACTGCTGACAAAAGAACCTACGGAAATTGGTAAAAAAATATAAGTTTTGACATAATTGGCAATGGATACCAGTAATTGTTCCGGCGATGCAAATAAATTGGGAGAATAAGCAACTGTCGGCCATCGCTGCTCTTATGGAACGAAATAGATTATTTTTTCTTAAAAAAAAGATGAAAACCAATAAGCCCACTAGAAAGGCTTTGAGACGGGGTCCTAAATAGAGTGGTGTGCGGAAGTGCTGATGTGGATATAGCATTCGTTAGCCACTTTGACACAGCATCAGACTCAACTGGCCATTTGATTAGCCTATTGATTTCCTGGTAGGGGTGAGGGGCGTCCCCGAGGCACGCCCCACCATTGGTGATGTAAACGCTTCTGCCCTTCCCTTGTTCCCTTTAGGGGTGCCTTAAGGTCTATGGCCTTGATGTGCGCTTTACTAACCCACTACCATAGTAATTGCATTCTGAAGCTGCATACATTGAGGGATAACTGTTAAATATGTGTTAAAGTTAGGAAAAGGGAGAAAGTAGAGAGAGTACATAACCCTTGTAGACAAAAGAGGAGACTACTTGGGGCGTAACAAAAATAATTATGGGGTAAAAAGATAAAGGGAAATGAGGTGAAACAGGCTGAATCAGTACTAAGAATGTCAAATGCCGCGGGGGGGTGGGGGACCTACTACCCGGGTTATCGAAGAAGCCCTTTACCTAGCAAGAAAAGAGGTAGATGGCAGAAGGGGAAAGAAATGCTATGAAGAGGGGACAGAAGGGATTAAATCCGAGGTTGGTACCAACTTAGACTAGAGTACTGGTCAGCCCTGAGCACTCGAGTGACGGGGCTGGAGGGACTCTACGAGGCATCGTATATGAGTACTAAGCAATATTACTATCAACGACCCACAAGGTAGGAGGGTCTTTAAATTGTTACTTTTAAGTATTTGTGCTCCTTATACAAGGTTACGGTTCCCTTGAATGTGTCCTCCAGGATTTGGAGTTGTCTCAGACCAAATTCTTTTCCTAAGGTTTGCTTATTAGTTAAATAATAATAATCATGGGTTGTCGCCAACCGTGCCTTTTTTTACAATTCCTGCCTATTCATTCTATTTTTTTTTTTCAATCCCCATTGGATTACACCAGTTTCGTTTCACTCATTAACAACGGGGGCAAAATAAGGTGCAGTAGGGATTAAGTCTTCAAGAAACAAGCACGTCTAGTAGGGGCCACCCATAGGGTCCCCCTATGAGAAATTGGAGTTCCGTGGCTGAATATAATTTGTTAAAATCATATTTATTTCATAATTTCCAATAAAAATTAGCCTATTCCTGAGTCTCCCGAGGCAAAAAAGAAAACGAAAACTTCACACTAAAATATTGAAGGAAGTGAAAGAACAGGTTTGTGTGGAAGGGAGGAGTATAACGCAAAAATAGGCTCATTAAAGTAAGAAATTACCGCGTAATATAGCTTACTAGTAGTGCTAGTGGTTAAAAGGGAATCCTATGTGTATATTCGAGTAGAAAAGCCCACGAGAAGCTGTAAATCATTAAATCTGATTGTGTTTTTACACTTCCAGATTTAGCTTTCCTCAGATAATATCTGCCCGGGCTCATTTAAGGAGTTTTAGAGATATCTGAACATTTTGGTCCATTTTGAAAGGAATTTACTCGATTGCGGACAATGAATCCTTTTAAGATCATAGAATGATAACAAAAGAACAGAAGGCAACTTAAAACGTTAACTTACCTTCGAGAACATGATTCCAACTGATGGTGAATCTGAGAAGCTCTGACCTGATATACTTCCGCCCAAGGTCATGTTAAGATTTTAGTCATGGTCAAATTCCTTAAAATCACCGCCTACAGCCACGTTTTTCTTTTTCGTGCTCTCATTTCCGGTCTCTGGAGTACCACCATAACGGAAGAGGATCAAAGTTGTATTAAAATTAATTTGGGCACAAGGAACTCGCTTTACGTCACTCCTGAAAGTAGAGCGATGAAGAGCATCGCCCCCAAATTTCAAGGAAATTGCCGGACGATGAATACTGCTACGACAATAACCCCTCCCCCCAAATATTTAACAGAAAATTACAGCATTAATACTATATTCGAGGTAACCTTATTGCTTTAAAAAGATTTGACCTTGTGGTAGGAAATATACTAACGAGAGTAAATTGTCAGGAGTTCTTGCCCATTAAAGGCTATACTTTAGAGTTAAGGCAAATTTAATTATCTGAAAACAGGAAGACGGAAGAGATTAAAACTTTTTTAATTTTTAAACGTCAGCTGATTGTTTTAGATCCACCCACAAAATATATATCACAAAAATATATTATCCCGATGAGATGTTATAAGGTCATCCCATAACTAAGGCAGTATTTTTCTGTTCATGTTTATCATTATTTTATGGATATAAATTATCCAAAGCAGGTTTGTTCATCTCTCCTTTCTCGAATATGAACCATCTTTAGTGAGGCGGTTCAAGAGACGAAAAATGGATTAGGTACTATAATAGTGAATGTTCTAGACAGTCGAAACGGGGGCCTCATCCACGGATTATTTTATTGCTATGGATGTGATAGGAATGGCATAATCCATTTGTGAACTTCTTTACCCAATTAAGACTGAAACAAAAGAGGTTTTCATTGCTCAATTGGACCGTTCACATGCACCACTTGAAAAAAAAGGCTAACATTAATCAATAGAAGAGTCGTATGTCATCAAGGCAACTCGCGACCTTATATCGCAAGAGATACCATACAAACACTTAACAATATGAGTCTTCTTCCATACTCACGCGACTTAGCACTATCAGATTTCTATCATTTAGGAGATTATTGAATTACCTGAAAAGAATGAAGATGTCAACAATAGAAGAGGTCGAAACAAACTTTAAGAACTTTTTAAAATCAAATTTAAATGATTTTTACAAACATGATATTAAAAAGTGAATAGAAAGAGGGAGACGTAGAAGAAACTGATGGAAATTATCCTATTTATTAAATTAAATGGATACTTATTTAAATATAAGTAACTTAAGAGAGTTGTTTTAATTCTATCCACAAAATAATGATAAACATGACGAAAACTGCCGCATTACTTATTAGATGACCTTATAGAGAATCTTCTGCTTTCCCCCAAACTGAAATAAATATAAACAACCTAGTTATTTAGAATGTAAATGGTTGGGATATAAATCAAACCATAAAATATGGTTTGGCTTAACATTACACATTCACGTGTGAGAAACGTGTGTGCCTAAAACGGCCATGGGCTTTTAAATCGAGGCCGTGGTTGCGGAAACACCCAACTACGGAATAAGGAACAGGGCGTTTACCAATGGCAATGCAGAAGAATCTCATTTTCGACGTGCCAAGGCGATGGATCGTGGAAGAATGACGTCATCTGGAACGATTAAATGGAGTGAAGTGGGTGGGGTGAAGCACGAACTGAAAGGTGCCAAGAGAAGTTAACCTCGCTTTGAGGTTTGGAAGAGAGTCTTCGAAATTACCCACCAGGAACTCAAAAACAAATTGTACCATCTAAAATAATGCAGGCAATTACATCTAAAAGGATTCAAAGTGTAATGTTTATTCCGCAGTGGAATGAAGAGGATGGTGAAGATGTATGATTGATTACTCGAATATTTGTGAAGACAAACGAGGAAGAAGAAGAAAAAATTGTCGAATAATTGATAACAGCAGAATAAATTGAAATGACTCTATATGCTTCATCATCATCATCACTAACTCTATAATTTAAGAAGGGGATTTTTTCGAGTATTTGAATAATAATTTCATCTTAGTTTGGTTATGACTTATGTTTTTATCAAAGTTATTTCTAATAATTCTTTTATAATATAAAAACAAAACAAAATGTTGAAGTTCAGAAATAAATATAAGTATCGAAATTTGGGGAATTTTTTAAAACCCAAAGAATTACAAATGGTGAAGTTCGGAATTTTTTTCTTATATATCTTCTATGACTAACTATAATTTAAGATCGGGATTTTTGGGAGTATTTGAATAATAATTTCATTTAGTTTGGTTATGACTTAAGTATATTTTAAATTTTTATCAAAGTAATTTCTAAGAATTTTTTTAGAGTTTGAAAATCAAAATAATTTAGTTCAGAAAAAATAAATATGATTATCGAATGATTTATAATGTTTTAAAAGAAAATTAATTATAATTGGTGAAGTTCATAAAATTTATTAAAATTTAAGTAAGTCCGCTTTTTTATTTTATCTATAACTATATTTTAGCAACGTGATTTTTTTAAAGGGGGGAAATTTAGTTTAGAGTTCCTTTTTAAAATTATTAAAATTGGCGAAGTTCAGAAAATTTATAAAAATTTAGCCATGGCTGCTTTTTCTTAGATTTTAAATTTTAATCTTAGTAGCGAAGCGCACGTTCCTCCCCGTAGGAGGAAGTAGCGAAGCACACGCTCCCCCCGTAGGAGGGAGTGGCGAAGCTATTGCCTGGTATAATTATTCCACGGAACGATCTGAAGAAGATAAAGGAAACTAAAGACAAACAGAGAAAAATAAGATTAAAATAGGGGTTCCACGAGATCAGGGTTGGGGAACTCTTCGTCCACTAATGAAGTCAGAATATATGCGGCTCGAAAGCATTATAATAATACCAGGCAATGGCTTCGCTACTCCCTCCTACGTGGGGAGCGTGTGCTTCGCTACTTCCTCCTACGGGGGAAGCGTGCGCTTCGCTACTAAAATTAAAATTTAAAATCTCGAAAAAGCAGCCATGGTTAAATTTTATAAATTTTATAAACTTCGCCAATTATAATAATTTTAAAAAAGAACTCTAAACTAAATTCCCCCCCCTTTCAAAATATCACGTTGCTAAAATATAGTTATAGATAAAATAAAAAAGCAGCCTTACTTAAATTTTAATAAATTTTATGAACTTCACAATTGTAATGTATTTTCTTTTAAAACATTATAAATCATTCGATAATCATATTTATTTTTCTGAACTAAATTATTTTGTTTTTTCAAACTCTAAGGAAATACTTAGAAATTACCTTGATAAAAATTTAATATATACTTAAGTCATAACCAAACTAAGATGAAATTATTATTCAAATAGTCCAAAAAATCCCGTTCTCAAATTAAAGTTAGTGAAGAGATTTTTGGCAAGGCGTTCTTCAGGGTCATGCACCTTGACAGAACGCTCATCAGCTAAGGAAATAACTGAGAGAATGTTGAGTTTTTAAGGTATGCTTGAGAACCCCAAAGGAAAGGGATGAACGCATCACAGCAGGCAGATCATTCCACAGTCTTGGAGCAAACATGACCCAAGCAGCAATGACAACTAAAAGGAAGAGGTATTAGGGTGGCAGAACAAGAGTGCTGGAATAGTGTAAGTGAGGAAGACAACTAAGGGAAAGCTGAGGCTTTTAAAGTCTTATATGTAAGGAATATGGAGGTGAGTAGTGATGGGGCACACTTCCGGTCATACATGTGTATGTATTCATGTACATACGTACACATTTTTATATACACACCCACTCACGGTGGTACACAAAACCAGTCTCTTCAGCATCGTAACTAAGGATTAGCCATAATCTTAATTATCCCGGTTGACCGCGCACGTGACGGTCTCGTACCGAAGCGTTTCATATTGTTTCGTACTATTTTCTATTTGCTTCATCATAAGCACAATTCTATAATGTGAAAATGGGACCAACCATTGTTAATTTGTTCATGTGTCATTTAGGGAATACATATCTTGAGGCATGTAATAATGATTTTAAGCCTGCATTCTACCTTAAATATGTCAATGAGACGTTTATACTATTTCATTTTAAGAATGAGTCCATTAAATTCGTAAACTATTTCAATTTATGTCATTCTAATATAAAATTTATTGTAGACCATGAGAAGGATATTTCTATTTCATTTTTGGACGTAAATGTTAAAAGATTAGGTCATAAATATGTCACATCTCTCTCTCTCTCTCTCTCTCTCTCTCTCTCTTAGTGCCTTCGCCGATGCGGCGCTTGACGAACTATCGTGCGCTTCCATGCTTCTCTGTCCCTGGCTTGTTTCCAAAGCGTGTTCGTGGCGATGGCAAAATTGTCGAGGAAGGTTTTCCGCTGACCTCCTCTGGCCCGCTTTCCCAGGGATTTTCCCACTGAGTCAAAGGTCTTTGAGTGCCCTCTTTCTGATTGAGTGTCCAATGAATTGTTTTTGACGGTCCATGATAATGTTCAGGAGTTTCCTCTCCACACCGAGCCGAGTCAAAACCTCCTCGTTACTGACCCTGTCTACATATGAGATCCGCAGCATCCTTCGCTAGAACCAAAACTCTGCTGCCTCGATGGTACGTCGGGACTCGGCCGTGAGTGTCCATGACTCGCAGCCATAAAGGAGAGTTGGCCAGACATAGGCTTTTAAAACGCGTAGCTTGACCCTGATTGACAGGTTTCCATCTACAAAAATTGTTCCTAGCTGTGCAAATGTATCTTTGGCGAGTCCAATTCTTATTCTGATCTCTTTCTGGGATCGGGCGTCAGATGTTACCAGGGCTCCGAGGTAATTAAATGAGTTGACTTGTTTGATTGGTGTGTTTCCATGCCTCAATTGACAAGCTGGAGGGATCTCTAACTTTGAAATGACCATCACTTTTGTCTTAATGCTATTAACTTTGAAACCGAGGCGTTTACTGGAGACCACAACAGCATCGAAAAGCTCTTGGAGATCCTCATTCGATGCAGCAAGGAGAACAGTGTCGTCGGCCTATCGTAATTTGTTAATCTTAACACCATTAACAACGATTCCTTCTGATCGTTCTTCTAGTTCTCTCAGGATGATCTCAGAGTAAAGGTTAAAGAGGTTGGGAGACATGCCACATCCTTGGTGTACTCCTCGTTTGATGCGAAACCAGTTGGTTGTTCCAATTGGTAAACGGACAGCTGCAAGTTGGTTATAATAAACGGATCTTATGATTTGCATTTCCTTATCATTAATTTGGATGTTGGTCAGCATCTTGAAAAGTTCTGAATGTCGGACTTTATCAAAAGCCTTTTGATAGTCGATGACTATGAGATAAAGGTGTTTTTGGTGTTCAATGGCTCTCTCACCAAGCACCCTCAAGGCAAAAATCGCATTCCTAGTTCCTCTAGTTCCTCTGTCTTTCATAAATCCGAACTGGTTTTATGGAATTTCAGGCACAAGTTGGCGCCTCATCCTTTGTAGGACGATTTTCAAGAAAATTTTAAGAATATGAGACATAAGACTAATTGTTCGGTGATTCGAGTATTTCAGTGTTCCAGGAGTCTTGGGAGGGGCTAGGGGTGGGGGGCTCTTGAAGGTCGTCCCTAATTATGGGGGAACCTTGAAGGTAATCGTGAGGACAACCCAAGAGCTTTGGAAGGGGGACGCCGGTTACCAGTAATAGTGATAGATTACCGAGTTATCGCGTAATCTTTTGGCAAGGACTCTGGTTAATACAGATGCTCCAGTTAGTTTGCGTTGCCCTTCCTTATTTTCACGAGAGTTATTTGTTGATTGCTATGGGGTGCCCTAAGAAGAGGAGAGGTCTTATTCTAGCGATGGGATCAAATAGCCTGGAAGATGAGGATATACCACACCAGGGTAGAACACCCGTATTTTGGGAGTTATGTAATCGCGAGGAATTGCAATTAACGAGGAGGATGCGCAACGGCTGTTTTCCCGATTAATAAGACCTTGAAGCAGGAAGATTGAGGAATTTCTGGATATTGAAGTTACCAAAGCAAAAATAGAATTATTATTGAACTAGATCTTATTGCACTTTTTAAAAGTTCTTTAATTAAGTTTTAAGTTCTAAGTAATGACATAAATTAAGTCCGAAGTCGAGTGCGGGCAAGGTCTAAAGGAGGCCGGACGAATAGAGCCTTTAAGAGTTCCACCTTAATATCTGCGTTATGTACACGACTATATACAAAGATGAATTACGCAAATCCGAGAGATCGGACTGAACGATATATAACGCGATATATCGCTATATAAAACAGTAATCTAATTATTCTCTTCGTTCTGGCTTCACACAGTTATATATTCAATTTAAGCTACGCCCTACAAGTTCCTCGCCCAACTAAGCCACACCTCCCTCTTATGTACCGGCCTGTTGATTTGTCGGTATGAACATAACTTGACTTTAAATTGGCTACTGCCGAACATATTGATAAGGAAGGCACTCCGACTATTGGATAAAATTCTCTGTGGGCGGTGGCATGTTGCCATTGAGACAGCTTCCTAATCTGGTTTCTATTAGTTTAATAGTGATAGCTATCCGGTTTATTCTGGATTCTGCCTTGATTATAATGTTTGTCTAAGATTGCCCCGACCAACTCTAACAGAGATAACTGTGCTCCGTTTACTACCGTGTGACATTCTCGAAAAAGCGCTAACTTTACTTTTCTCTTTCTGTGTACTTTATGTGTGTAGCGACTCTCGCCTATGTCCTATTTTTGGACCAATACGCCGGTCGCTACAGTGCCACAAAGATGGACTTTAGCATGTCTCTGGGTAATTATCCTGTTTCATAGATGATATTTAACAGCTCCCATGTGATGTTTATTACTTCCTCATCTAGAGCTCAAATCATCTCAATATAAACTTCATCCGGGCCAGCTGCTTTTCCGGTTTTCATCATGTGAAGGCACAGCTGACCTCGGACTTCAATATTGGTGGGCCTGTCTCAATTGCACCTGGGTTGATCACCTCATCTGCAATTTGGTCGTCATCAAGGAGATCTTGGATATATTCTTCCCAGCGAACTGAGAGATCTTGTAGATCTTGCAAGACACGGCCATTTACAGCCTTAATACATCGAGATGGAGGTGTTGAGTGGCTGCCAGCAATCTCTTTGATCTTTTGATACATGATCTTAGGATCGAAGATGAATTTCTCGACTTTCTTGCATTCTCTTCCAGCCACTTCTCCTTGGCCTCCTTGCACTTCGTTCTATACTCTTGATCGATTAGTCTGTATTGAACAAAATGTGTTTTTGAATCTGGATTGAACAGGTGAGGTGATATTTTCCGTTTTTCTACTGTGGGAATGGCTTTGGCAGCTGTTTCTCGTATGGGATATGTGATGAGTTGATACCGCTCCTTAATCTCAGCAGGTGGATTATCTGGAGGACTGCGGAGTACCTCTGACTTGAAGTTCATTCGTATCTTGTGATTATTCCTCAAAGCTCACTTTACCATAAACCAACATTCTCTGGTATGTTTTTTAAGTTATTTCAGATTTTGCTCCCATAAGTTCAAAGTAAACACCATTTTTACATTATTGAATCCTGCTTATAATTTATGTTCTATTTACGGTCAATTACATTTTTAATTTACTTACATTAATCAATATATATTTTTTAAAATAACTATCC
This sequence comes from Ceratothoa steindachneri, assembly GCA_963969495.1. Classification (NCBI taxonomy): domain Eukaryota; kingdom Metazoa; phylum Arthropoda; class Malacostraca; order Isopoda; family Cymothoidae; genus Ceratothoa; species Ceratothoa steindachneri. The sequence continues at coordinate 146,261,209 of OZ018329.1, forward strand.
ACCTCATTTGTTCTTTAAATGTTTAAATATATTTTGTCGAGAATAGAGGTTCCTTTCCGCCATGTGGCCCGTCGAAACCACGAGGTCAGGCACGAGATCAGTCCACTTGAGCGAGGACCGGAGAACAGTTACAATATCAAACTGCTTTCTGCGATAAGCGAGGGATTGGAATCTCAAACGCGCGCTTCTGTCGTCTCCCAGGGTGTAATCAAGAAACCCTCGCCGGAGTACTTCCCATCCCTCAAGCGCCGTGTTGGTTCGCGGAGAGATTCCCCTCCCCCCATCTCTGAGCAGAGGCAGTTAAGGTTCCGGCTGGTCCCTATATATTGTTAGTCCCAATTCAAGATTGACAGTATAGGTCTGCCTTTTTCAACGAAACACGTCATTCTCGATCGCGCTCCCTTTTCTCGACGAGCCGAGGGCTAGAATTATACCGAAGGATCTGAGCCCCAGTCAATTGGCCAATCTTTAGTTTCAGTACATTTCGTTTGGCACGAATACTCCCTCCAGTTAGTGTTACTACTAGAGGTTAAACTCCCGGTGGTTAACGTCCCTCGATTAATCATCCGATCCCCAGTTTCATCTCTTAAAGCCTCGAACCTAAGCCAGGCTAAGACGAATCATCTGTGGCTACCCTGCCAGTCATCCCTGTGTGTGTATGTACAGAGGCTCGTATCGCCTCTCGACATCCCCCCCCTCCCCGTAGAGCTTGCACTAAGTAGCTCTGTTAAGTTCGGTTTTTATATAAATCGAGTATATAGTGCCATTATTCTATTTAATCTATTTATTGTGTATAACTGTGTAAATATTAAAGTTTATTTTGTACCTACGTTTTCATAAGCCTCATAGCCCGCAGACTTCATTAGATTAATATCGTCCAACTGTACTCAATCTTTTGGATTTTAAATCCTTCGCACTCGCCCCCCCCCCTCCCTTCTATCCCCCATCTCTGTCGTGACCAGAGTTGAGTCAAGGTCACCCGTTTGACCTTGACCCTCTACGAATATTGGATAGAAGTGAGGTATATGTCGGGGTCATTCTACGACATAATATATACATATATATTTATATATATATATATATATATATATATATATATATATATATATATATATATATATATATATATATATATATATATTAACTGCTGTCAGGTTTATAGGGTCTTTGAAAGGTTCATTTTAAGGTATTTTAAATGTTTTGAGGCTGAAGGCTTGGCTATTGAGAAGGGAAGCAGAAATATTCTTGCAAACTATTTTTCCATTTGTTGTGTGTACCCGCCTTTATACATACCATGTGTAAGTTTTGAGACTGTGCTTTTCATTTATTCCTCCAAGCGGAATTTTACATTTTCATACCATAGAAAGGCTCAGTCTAGTTTTGTTCTCGATGTTGTAAGAAAAGTTAAAGGCTCTCGCATTAATATGTGTATTTTCGAGTGCTCAGGCGGAAATTATTAATCGCGCCGTGTGTATACCGAGTCAATTCGGGTCGGCAATCCCGTTACGTTTTTATTAAAAAAAGTTGAGTTCGATTTCGGGACCATCGTCTTCAGTCAACCAATTTAAATTACAAGGTGAATCTCTTGGTTTATCCGGAAAGGAACTGTAGAGGTATCCCCTTAGAATAATATAATTTCCCCACCTCCTAAGACAGTAGTCGGGAGAAAAAGTGAGCCGTTACTCCACCCCCTTCTGACCTCACCCTTTTTTTGACTCGCCACCAGGCCTCCGCGAAATTCGCACCAAGGCTGCCTCCCGGCCGTCTCAAACTTCCCTCCTCCCTCCCTAGGGTCAGGAGATTACTTTGTAGATTCGCCGTGAACCGCATTTATGGCTCCTGCCGCTGTTGCACGTCTGGCCCGCTGTTCCCTGCCTTTGACACCTCACCGCAAGGAGACGCTCGGGCTGTCACGCCCGATAACGAAGATTAATAAGGCCTTAATCTCTCTCCCTGTTTTGAAGAACTCCTGGTATATATTCACTCGTTCGAGGCTGACAGACAGATTTGGTTAGACGCGACTTCCTCGAAAGGAGTGCAACTCAACGAGCTCTCTCTCAAGAAGTGTGAGTGATGGTCGCAAGAGACGGAAGAGCTGGACATTACACCCGTATCTTCGGGTCAGGGAGAAGAGTCTCGTGAGGCAACGTCAGCCTTCCTCATCCACATTCGGATTAAGGATTACAGAAGCCGTCCTCCGAAGTTCTTCTGGTGACCTCTTAAGGACAAGAAGCCCGTTAGCTCGATCAAGCTGAGTGTGGAGAATTCATCTCCCCCCCCCCCCACCTTTTCGAAGTTCGTTTGGTGACTCCCTGAGGACAGGAGGCCCGCACCTCGCAAACACAATTCGAGAAACGTAGCCCCACCCGCTGAGGGCTTATGGCTACCTTCGTGAGTAATCAAGGTCACCAAGACCTCCCCCAAGTTTCCCCCGCTTTATTCTCGAGTTTAAAAGGAAGTAAATCACTCCTTACCCTCAATCTCCCATTATAACCATTCCCTAACCACGGTTATCTAATTAGTATTCGGAGCTTAAGTCCGTCTTATTTATGTACCCCTATATATATATATATATATATATATATATATATATATATATATATATATATATATATATATATATATATATATATATATATATATATATATATATATATATATATCTATTTTATTTCGTGTGTATTAAAATCTATTTTTGTCATTGTGTTTGTTATATTCCTTGGTCACGAAGCTGCCGCTATCTATCCAAATCGCACGCTTAAAACAATAACAGTTGTCGCCTTTCTTGGCTTACCTTAGAGCCTGTGTTTGCATATCCCCGCACACTTGGCCATACCTCGACAGGAACTTCTGTCCTATATACAAGAAGAAGAGAGAGCCGTGAGAGCGGAAAGAAGAGAAAGAGAAGAACGAGAGAGAGAGAGAGAGAGAGGACAGAAGAGAAAGAGAAGAATAAGAAGAAAGAGAACGCATCCGACAACATGAACTGGAAATTAATAGAGCGTGGACCGAAACGCTCTCCATCAACTCGCGGAATGACGTCCCTCAAACTGTGTGAGTGAAGCTCGCCGTCCACAAGGAAGGAGAAGATTTCGGATCTTAGTTGGCACATTTTGAAAAGATCTTCGAGCTAAACAACTCGGATATTGAAGCGGATGGTGTTGCTAAACTCCTGCCGTTGTTATGTTCTAAGCTCCGATATATTTTTATATCCCTTCCGCCGGCGGCGACAATCGATTATTCGATTTCGAAATCAAAATTGTTAGCCGCGAATAACATGACGCGCTATTTCTACCACGTTAATTTTCATCACGCCCGTATAGAGCCTAACCAAACTTTTCGACTGTTTGGGTATACGCTTCAGAGACTTTTGAACTTCTGGCTCGATTCTTCGAAAATTCTCCACGAGTATGAAGCGTTAGTTGGCTTCATTCTGAAGGACCAGATTATGGCTTCCCTTTCTTCGGACATTCGATCTTTTGTGAAGGACCGGAGATTTTTCACCTTCACGGAATGCATCGAAGAAGCTGTTGTATTTGCCGCGAACCACAATTGCTACCCTAAGGAAGGAAGAAAGTCTGATTCATCGTATCCCAAAGGTAAAAGTGGCAAACAAAAATTTACACTCCGCGACCCTAGTAAGTTTGTCAAAATAACTGGCTCCTCCAAGCCCAGAATTTTTTCTTTATCGCAACCCCGTGACGTCAAGCCATTCTCGTCGAATCCTCCTTCGTCAGACTTCCCCAGGAGGCCTATTGTGTTTTTATCCTGCGGTATTGAAGGACATTTGAGGACCAACTGCCCTCAGAACTCCCAATTCCGTTTTAGTTCTCTCAATCCAGTGCACCAAATTTGTGCTATCCCCGCGCCACCACCGTCGAAAGTTGAACCGCCTCCCTCTCCGTCTGCTCCTCCTGCCGCTGGTCATCAGGTCAACTTTTTCTTCGAGAAGAGCACCCCAGGAAGCTTGAAGTTTGAGACCGGATTAGTAAACGGCTGCCGGGTCTCAACCCTTGTTCGGGATACAGGGTGCACATGTATTGTGGTGTCGGACGAGCTGCTCCCCCCCGATCGCTCCGAAACATGATAAGTTTGCGGTAGTACATAACATCCTTAGGCGTGCAAATCGATTCCCCATCGTAAAATGCTTTATTGAATGCCGGTATTATACCGGCTGGGCTGAAGTAGTAGCGGCCTCAGTGAAGCTTTGCGCTGTTCTGGTTCGACAGTGCCCACAGGTTACTTCCACCCCTGTGATTTAACACAACTTCCCGCGTTACCAGACTAAAAAGAAATCAGAGGCACCCGCTCCCCTTAAATCCCCCTGCGACTTCGAGTTTAGTGACGTTCTGAACAATGAATTTGCTAAAGAGCAAAAGGACTGCGATTCACTCCACCTCCTTTGGACCAAAGCTCATAATAAGATTCAGGAGTCTACCGCAGTAATAAAGTCGTTTCCTCCTGTACTGCGCCTGCCTGAAAAGCAATAGTTCCGAGGCCCATGCATTATGCATCCCCCATTCGCAGGTACCCTTCATATTAAAGACGGCCCATAATAGTCTTTTCTCTGGCCATTTTAGATATACCAAAACGGCTCAGAGAATCTTTAAATATTTTTATTGGCCCGGTCCGGCAAATAGCATCCTTAATTATTGCCGTTCGTGTGATATCTGTTAAAGGACGCTATATAGGAAGCATCAGACCCGCTTAGCTGCAGGAGGGACCAATCACATCTGAACCCTTCACCCGTGTGTCAATGAGCCCCATTTACCCTCTAGATCCGCTAAATGTGGTGCAAGCGGCTTGCATAAAACAGGACAAGGAGTACCCCTTGCTTATCGTGCCCAGCGCTACCGAATTCCAGTGATCTGACTTAGCAGTTAACGCCCAGCTGCCCCCCCCCCTTCCCCCGAGTTGAAGAGTCAGATGCAGCAATTACTGAGTCACTTTGGAGACGTGATTTACGAGATTCCCGGCTGTGCCACTTAGTTTGAGCATGATATTATTTTAACCACCCTGGAGCCTATTCATTCTAAGCCGTCCCCCCCCCATTTAAGAGAGGTCTTCAACGCAGAAGTTACTAAATTGTTAAAGTTAAAGATAATAGAACCCTCCCAATCTAATTACTGTCCCCCCACTCTGTTGGCAAAGAAGTCAGACGGGTCATATAGGCTGTCCGTCGATTTTCGGAAACTTAATTCGGTGACCTTGTTCGATGCTGAGCCTATCCCCTTGATCGACCAAAACCTCCATCTCTTTGAAGATGCCAATTACATTACTGAATTGGACCTATGTAAGGCTTATTATCAAATTCACCTTAAAGAACGTGTAAAGAGATATACGGTTTCCCCACAGAGAAAGACTTAATGCAGTTCCGCTGTCACTAATTCGGCTTGGTGACGACCTGTAGTAATTACAATCGCACGATGCAAAGAATATTAGTCGGGTTGGCAAACATGACTTTTTATTTCGATAACATTTACGTTGCAACTCGCTAGTGGGACCATTAAGAGATCGCCCTCCAGGCCCTGTTGCGTCGCCTGCGCGACTACGGACTCACAATTGACCCGAGCAAGTGACATTTTGCTTATAGTACGATTGACTACCTTGGCTTTTGCATTGGGAACAACCGTTTGGCCTCTCAGCAGGACAAAATCTGCGCCATTGTGGAAATGCCCTGTTCGTCCAATAAGAAGCAGCTGAGATCCTTCATGGGATCTGCTTATTTCTACTGCCGCTTCGCCCCCCATTTCGCTTCTCTCTCGGCCCCTTTGTGTGACTTGCTGAAAAAGAAGGCCCCGGAACACCTTGTTGGTCCCCATTCGCAGTGTCAGGTGTGGTAACGTCACCTATGTCCGCGCAACTAAACGTTCACTGCACAGTCGTTTCTTGCAGCACCCAGGTGTGCCGTCTCGTAGGGCTTTCCATTAAGTAAACGTGATTCTTAAACAATTTACCACTATACTCAAACTTGTATAGCCACCAATGATTGTGAAAATTTCGAATTTCCCCCATGGTTAATTCCGAAAGTGATTTAACTATTCTTGAGTCTCTATAAATTGAAACTAAAACCAACCATTAACAATAATCAGAATGCCATCAAACTAAATGTTGTATCAAAATAATTTTAATTAGGTTTAATTTTAGTTTCCTTGCAACCTTAAAAAAATTACATCTACTAATTCACCATTAATTCATTTTAGAAACTACCAAAGAAGAGATTTGTTATCTCGAAATATACTCCCATGACCAAAGGTTTTGAGGTTAATATATATATATTGTTTTTCATTCGTCTTTTTTATTTAAAGTGATCTGAATAATTATTCTTATAGTTAAATTATTGTAGTTTTATAAAAAAGTGAACATTTTAAAATATTAATTAAAAAATTACATTCGTTCGCTGAATCCAAAATCTCGCTCTGCTCCTATTCCTGTAGGGGTGAGTTTCAGTCCCCGGAGCTTTGCATTAAAAATCAAAAGGCTAAAATGATAACAAATATGGATTAATTAAATGTGCTGTGTCATTATAATCTATTTTGTAATAATTGGTGTGGAAAAAAAATGTTTGAATGTTTTTGAATTCCAAAGAAAAACGTGAAACTATTGTTGCTTTGCACCAAAGTGGCTTGAAATGAGGGGAAATAGTTACTACGGGTTTTGCATAAAGGAGCATCATATTTAGGATCATTTACTACTATAAAAAGTGTGGTTACACTCCTATGAAGGAGTCTCCTGGAAGCCCAAGAGCTTCAAATGTAGGACAAGTTCACCTCTTTGTAAGAATCTCAGCTCAAGGATCTGGATGCCTCCATGACAAGCTTGCTCATGATTGGAAAGAAGCAGCTGTGGACGCTTCAGCGCGCACATTTAGGCGGAGCTTCTCGACAAAGGTCTTGAGTCGAGAAGGGCTGTAAAGAAGCCTCATCTAACCAAAAGGAACTTTATGGATTACCTCAACTTCTGTAGGAAATGTAAAAAATGGTCTGTTGAAGACTGGCGCAAAGCTCCCTTTTGCTTGTTTGGATCTTCTGGACGATCCCTCGTTAGTAGGAGAAAATTAATACCGTTTTCACGAGTCCTGTGTCGTGCCCAGGGTGAAGCATCCGGAGACAATCCGTGTCTGGGGCTGCTTCTTATCTATAGGAACTGAATCAGTAACAATTTAGCTCGAGAACACTGCCACGAACTAAAAATGGTACCAAAACATGCTCCATCAGACCTTTTCCCCACAGTTCAGAACCAATTTGAGGATGATAACTATATTTTTCCGTATGATGGCGCACCATCTCCCAAAGCAAAAACAATTACAGAGTTCTTGGCTGAAAATAACATCGAACATTTGGGACCTTCGCCCTGGAATTTGGCAGATTTAAACTCAATAGAGAATTTTTGGTCGATAATCAAACTGGAGGTTGATAAACAAAAAAACATCATCAACCAGATATCATCACAAATTTGGTTTCCAGCATTCCAAAACGAATTAAAGCAGTCCTCAAGAACAAGGTACATCATTGTAAATATTGACTGTGCTCATCAATTGACTGTATGTATTTATTAATAAAATGGGTTTAGGCTGTATTTATTTGTATATTTCACCGTCAAATTATGATTCAAACATACTGAAACATAATACGTGTGATTAATTCTATTAACTTTCTTATATGAAAAATATAGTAGTACCAAAGTCTTTTGCCATAACTATATATATATATATATATATATATATATATATATATATAATGGAAGATATCGTGATGTATATCAGTGAAAGATAATAGTAAACCAAAATATTTGAATCAAGATTTTATTTATAACTATCGGACTAGTTTCGGCCAGATGCCATTTTCAACTAATTATGAAGAAACTAGGCAAGGAGCACAGTATATATAAGGTAAGACACATCCTAAACAAAATAAAACAGCAGGAAACAGTCTGGAAAAAACTCGAGTGAATCTGGTGTGAATGACAACCTAAACAAAATGAAATGGAACTGGAAACAACCTGGAGAGTTGCTAATCCACGAGACGCATTGAGACCGGGGGCTTATAAATACGATTAGTGACTCTATTCGTTATGTATTTGTTAAATTTGTATTGCCCTTCAGATAAATTGAAATTATATCAACTTTGTTGATGATGATGATGGATTCCGCAATTCTCTTCTCAATATAATTGTTTGATTTATAAATGATTTTTGCATGGTTAAAAACAACTCTATGATCGTGCTTTTGCATGTGCGTAAAAAGACTTGAAGAGTTTGTACACCTTCTGTTATCAGCTAAATGTTCTTTTATCCTCTTATTAAAGTGGCCTGACTCTCCGATGTATGTTAATTTGCAATTATAGCATGTTATACTGTAAACTCTAGCATCGAGATTGATTGGGCGTATTCTAGTCAAGGATTTTCGAATGGTATTAGAATATTTAAATTATCTTAAGTTGAAAATACATTATTCGTTACACATAAGCGCACTAATTTAATAATTTAAGGGATCGGTAAAGGTAGGTTAATATCTAAATTGGGAAGAAATTTCGATAACACCTCAAGCGCTTCATCGACCGGGACTTTTGTAAACAAACTATTTATGTCAAAGCTTAACAGTTTTTTACCACTGAGGTCGAGATTTTTAACTTCGGACATAAGGCCCGATGAGTGGATAATATGTGAGTGAGAGATTTTACCCACCACATTTGATATACGGGTTACGGAAAACCTATAAAGAAGGTATCCCATTACGCCCAATCATCGATTGCATTGGCTCCCATAGTTATAAGCTATCCAAATGGCTGGCTGGAATCTTATCAAATGTGATTGGGTAAAATCTCAATACTTTGGTAAAATTTAAACGACTTTCTAAATGAAATTAAGAAGACTCTAAATAAATTCTATCCATATCTCGACCCAAAATTCATACTAAAAAATGGGCACAATATTGGATCCTATTTCATATATAATGACTGAATTCCATTTCCTTGCCGCTCCTCTGTAATTTATAAATATAGATGTGAATCTTGCGACCCGAACGGAGCTGATTCTAAACAAACCAGACCCTTCGCCCATACGAGATCACATCAAAGTATGACAGTCTGAAATTAATCTTGATAACTTTAAAAACACTTATTCATAGCCCAGATCCCAACGAACTACGGATAATAGAATCACTTTACATCCTAAAACTTAGAACCTAATTTAAATAAAAATCAAACTGAATCCAATCTTTATATTGTATCATGGATTATTGAAATTTTTATTCTTGTATTAAGCAGTTAATCCTAAATTGCATTATTCAATTTTAGTATTTTATGAAAACTAGAAATTTTAACCCTTTACTATCTTAGTTTCTCAATACCGATAAGGAGGCTAGGACCTCGAAACGTTCAAACCCAGACAAATAAAGATGCTTTTATCAATAGCGTGCTTGGTTTTCACCTTCATATATATATATATATATATATATATATATTCTCTCTCTCTGCTACAATTCTGGAGACCGACCTTGAAACTTCTCGTGCTGACCTATAAATGCCTTAATCTTCGAGAAACTTCCACAATTAAAATTCGCTGCTATAATTTTGAAACCCGTTTCATTTTTTTGCTCTCTATTATTATTATCTCCCTCCCTCAACTCGTGATTAAGTCTTCTCGAATGTTTCCCTTATTTCTCTTGCGCATCACCGGTGGATTCGTAATTTCTGACTTGTTCCAAGCCTTATCCATAGAACACCGCGTTTCTTTGATACAACAGTTATCCTGTTATTAAATCATGCTTTCTTTACCCCTTTTTACACATATACTAGTTGACAAGAACCTTGAACCCTTGTCAGCTTAGATCAAGGGGCTCACTCTCTACTCCCGACTTATCACCGAGTGCTCTTTTAATTCACTTCCCTAACATGAAATAGTCGAAATTATTTAATTAATATTGGGAGATATCAGCGCTTTTTGTGCCAACTCACGACTGACCAAGGGTTCTAGGTGTTAGCCTGAGGCTTATTGGTACCCTTTAATACTGAGCAAATGGGTTTAAATCCATGGCAAGGAAATCTGCCCCGTACAAGTAAGGATTCTAGGGGTTACCCTGAGGCTTATTGGTACCCTTTAAAACTGAGCAAAATGGTTTAAATCCATGGCAAGGAAATCTGTTCCATCCAATGAGTGATCGGGAGCCGTTTTCCTTGGCCAAATCTCATTCCGTAGTTGTAATCAGAGATGAGTCAAGTCCCACAATCGCGAAAGAAAAAAACCCGCCCAAAACCTACCGTGCCATCTTAGATAGTTTATATTAACATTTGGGGGGATCTTGTATGATGTGGACAGAATGATACCCCAATAATTGACTCAGGTTGTATACCTTTCACACAATCGTACTTCCCCTAACTTAAACACTATTCTTAGAACGCTAATTTTGCAAGGAATCGTGAAAATCCATTGGGAATGAGTTGTGCTACGGCACGTCTCATCCACTATAGATCCTGGATCTACGAGGGATCATTTGACCCTAATCTATTACAGGTAATTTCTTACAACAAAGACTTGTGTTATTTTAAAGTAGGAACTCAAACCTCCCTTGTGAGAAAAGACGAAGGATATTAAGGATATTGACAACAAGGACTATCACATCATCAATCCTTCTCTCCTTTACTTCTAAAGTTGAAAAAAAAACAGAGCTAAAAAGGCCCAGGAGTAAATGTTTTCAAACAAACGGCAAAGTTCATTGTGCCAATTCAGAATCTCCTTGAATGGATTCATTTATCGGCAATATAAGTAAACTGACGCACCCCTAAAAGGACGCATACCCAAAGGAAGTATAACATTATCAATTCAAATGCCAGTGAAGAAGTTTTATTTTCTTTTTCATACAAAAAATCGCCTTAATAAGGACGCTATCTTTTTAAGGAAGTATATTGCCCAAAGTCGATTTATAGTGTACTGGATTTAAATTTCTCGCATAGCTTCATTCTTGAGTGATAAGATTCAGGAAGCAGCTCAGCATGAACACAAGTTCAGACCCAGCACAACATGTAGAGTGTTGGCGAATTTCTCATTTGAGGTTTTCTTGAGCTATCCAATTCTTTTCCTTCTTTCAGAATTGCCCTAATACGTTGTGCCGATTTAAAAGCAACCCAATTCGATGCTTCCGAAATCAACGAGTCATAGGATTTTACGACTTACTCGGCTGGAAGCTTGCCCTGCAGGGGCTTCCGATATGGAGAAAGCCCCTTAGTGTGATCCAACACACTTTTAGAAGCTTTCAAGATGAATCGATTTTTTCTCGAATTCCTTTTACTGTAGTAATATCCCGATTCCAACTGTTTGCCTATTCGATTTTTTTTTCCCAGAATAGGAATAAAATTCCTACGTACTTTAGGGGCCCCCAACACACGACCACTAGCGAATCCGATATTTTTTTACTTGATTTTGTTATGTATTTAATTATCACTATGTAACAAAATTTGACCTTGTAATTGTCTTTGGGTTAAAAGTGTTATTTCCCAGTTGTTCGCAACTAAAGTAAACGAAAACCAGTCTTTGAGCCTAAAACTGCTTTTGTGCGCGGACACTAAATTTCTAAATTTGTCCATTTGGAAAATAATTCTATGGTATTATTAATTTTGTTCCAGGCATGGTAGAAAATTGTACATCAAATTTTAAAAAGGCATTGAAATGTTGTAAAATAATATTTGTTTTAAGGAAACATTCTAAATGTAATGGGAATTTTTTTAGAATTTAGTAGAATTTTATGAACCCTCAAGAATGTTACAGATCTTGCCAAAACAAACCCTTGGAACCCTCTAGACCTTTCTAGAATATTCCGGATTATTATTTCAGAAATACAGGAGACGGCAGAAAGGTTGCCTCGATTTCAAAGGTTAATAAAAAACAAACACATGAAGATACAAGAAAACAACTTTTTATTTTTATGGAGTACATTAAATGCCATTTATTTTGTGTTTCAGTTAGCAACCCACCATGGCCTAGAGTAGAAAGCATCGTGCATTTGTTGTTGAAAAGTTTGTTAAGAACGGTGAATCCGTCGTAACGTTGTTTGTCTAAAGATGGAAACTCACCGAGGAATTGTTTTTCCATCCGGTGCACGATCATGACGACGAAGCGCAAAGTGTCTTCGGAAGGAACGTTTCGTCGTTACGACAGATTTACCGTTCTTAACAAACTCTTCAACAACAAATGCACATGCTTTCCACTCCAGGCCATATGGGGTTGCTAACTTAAACACAAAATCAATGGCATTTAATGTACTCTGAGCCTTTTAGATATGAAATTTTGAACTGAAATTCCTGCAAAAATAGGCTCCAACGCATCAGTCTACCGTTATTATTTTTCTTATGTTTTTCAAGTACGGCAGAGGCTTGTAATCTGTTTGAATGGTAAACTCTTTGCCTAATGAATAAGTCTTAAATTTTTGATTCCCCATACAATAGCGATAACTTCGCGCTCGATTACAGCATAATTCCTCTAACGTGGTAACAGCTTTCGGCTAGCGTATGCAATGGGAAAACACTCCTCATTAGGTCCGTATTGGACTAACACGCAACCTATCCCGTCGTTGCTAGCATCTGTTCTGATGCCAAAAGGATCGGCTGGATTAGGTAACCGCAGGATCGGGACAGACGCGAGTTTACCTTTGAGTTGATTGAAGCTGGTAACTGAAGACGGGCTCCAGGCGAGTCGATCGGGGTTTCTCTTCTTTAAGAGATCGCACAAGGGAGCGAAGAGCGAGGCAAAGTTCGTAATAAATCTCCTGTAGAAAGAGGTAGAGACCATAAATGACCTTAATTGCCATTTGTTCACGTGTAACGGCATTCTCGCGATGGCTTTAATTTTGTATTCTTGCAGGCTAATCGTTGGTTTCCTATGTGGAATCCTAAGTAGTTGATTGTGTCGAAGGCAAAATGACACTTATTTGGCCCGATAAAAAGGTTGCGGCTTCTAAACCTTTGTAGTAGAGAATGAAGGGCAGTCAGATGAGTTTCCCAATCGTTCGTGGCAACATATATGTTATGAAAATAGAAGGACACATTAGGCAATCCGTCTAAAATCTGTCTCATCATCCGGTTGCAGTTGCTACAAGCGGGGACGAGGCCAAAATGAAGCCTTCTAAACTGCATTAACCCCTTTTCGGTAGGAAATGCAATAAATCTCTTCACACTGTCCTTCAGAGTATTCTGATAATCCGCTTTGCATAAATCCAGTTCCGAAATATATTCCGCCCGTTCAAACCAGTGCAGATTTTGGTTAATTAATGGAATAGGCTCCGCATCAAACACGGTGACAGCGTTCAATTTCCTAAAGTCAATACACATTCTGTATGACTCATCCAGTTTTCTTACCATGACCACGGGGGGACAATAGTCGGATTTGGAAGGATCAATGATTTGCAGCTTTAATAAATTCTTTCCTCAGGTGAACAGGCAAAGGGTGCGGTTTAGGCCTAACTGCTTCTTGGGTCGTCAACTGAATATCGTGCTCGAATTGGGTAGCACATCCAGGTACGTCGGGGATGACGTCGCGGAACCACTCGAGGGTGGCTAGGAGCTGAACTTTCTGTTGAGGCGTTAATTGTTTGCTGATTTTGAGCTCCTTTAAAGGGGTCTCCGTTATCTTGGGCACGGGAAAATGGTAATCCTCTTCTTGCTCGACGCAGGCATTTTGGAAAAGCCTTAGGCAAACCAGGGGAAAATTTCCTTCGAGGGCCGATTCTTCATCAATTGCTACAATGTGATGAATTCCTGCTCGCCGATGATACTTCTTGAAAAGGTTGATATTGAAAAGCCTATTTCCACTTGGAGTTTCGATCAGATAGTTTACGGCGCCCCGCTTCTCAATTATCCTAAAGGGACCTTTCCATCGTCTCAAAAGTTTGTTAGTGTACGTCGGGAGTAATAGCCAAACTTCCTCGCCCGGTTTAAACTTCCGATCTTGAGATTTTCCATCGATCTAGGCCTTATACTTGGCCAGGTTCTCGTCGGCGTTTTGGTAGGCCAACTCAGCGTATTCTTCCAATTTCCTACGGAGCTCGATCAAGTAGGAATACGAGGACTGTATTTCCTGGTCTAAACTAACATTTGTAAAGAGCTCCTTAAGGATACTCAGGGGTCCACGAACATTCCTACCATATAATAATTCAAAGGGCGCGAATCCCAAAGTACGATGGGCTATCTCCCTATAAGAGATAAGAGCCACTGTGACATAAAGATGCTATTCGCTTGGTTGCTCTACGCACAACTTTCGTAGAATCGCCTTGAGATTTCCGTTTAACTTCTCACACATTCCATTCCCATCCGAATAGAACGCAGTGGTAAATAAAGTTTTATCATCAGAAGTTTCCATAATTGCTCCATTAAATGAGAAATAAATTGACGGCCGTGATCTGACAGAATTTCCTTTGGTAATCCGACGCGGGCAAAAATTGAAATGAGGGCCTCGGCTCATGAAGCGCTGTTAATCCTTTTTAGTGGGACGGCCTCAGGAAACCTGGTAACAAAATCAATTTTAGTGAGGATGTAACTATGCCCCTCTCTAGATGGCGGGTAAATCGGACCAATTACGTGATAGTTATACGGGGGAAAGGTTCAGAAATAATGGGGCCCTTTTGCAATGGGGCCGGTTTAACTCTCCCCTTAACTGCTGTCTTTTGACAAACGTCGCACGATCGAAAGTATTGCAAAACTTCTTCGGCCACCCCAGGCAAATAAAAATATTTAAAGATCCACTTAGCAGTCTTCGTGTGTCCAAGGTAACCAGCAAAAAGGCTTTCATGTTCGATCTCTGGAGTATGAGACGCACATGTGAGTGCAGAACACACTATCTAGGACTCAGACGAGTCTCCGTGGGAGCAAATACGATAGAGAAGATTATTAGCCAGAAAAGTGACCAATTTGCCACCTCTTACCGTTTCTTGTGTTCCTTCGCCGGCTTTCGTCCACAGGGGTTTACGGAATCCCATTCCATTTGCTTCTTGGAAAAGTCCTCATTGATTAAGTTTCTACAATCTAGTTCTGCTGTTCCGGGAGTTTCCAAGGGAACGGGCGCTTCGGAATCTCTCTTAGCCTGCTGAGAGCGGGTGGACTTAGGTTGAGCCACCGAAGTTGATGAGAACTTAGGGTTCTGCTCAATCGGAATGGCACATAACTTTATGGGGGCCGCCACTACTTCAGCCCAGCCAGTAAGGTAGGCGCAATCGATGTGGCACTTTACTATGGAGAACCTATTATCACGTCCCAGATAGTCATGGACGATGGCGAACCGATCGTGATCCGGTGCTACTGGTGGAAGTAACTCATCCGAGAGCACGATACACGTGCCCCCTGTATCTGGGACGAGGGTGGAGATACGGCATCCATTTACCGCACCTGATTCGAAACGTAGGCCCGCAGGGCTATTTTTATTGAATAAACGGTTTACCTGCTGGCCAGACGGACCGGGTTCACTTGACGAGGTCGAGGATTCTGGAGGCGAAGTTAGCTGAGTGGGCGTTGCACTCACCTGGTGCACCTGGTAGGAGAAGTTTTTTTTCAGCTGGGTGTTCTGAGGGCAATTGCATTTAACATGTCCATCAACTCCACACGAAAAACACACGATGTTTCTTCTGGGGAGTGCTAACGGAGGAGGATTGGAAGAGAACGGCTGATTTTCCTGCTTGATGGAAAATTACTTCAGTTTTGAGTTAACCGGGCCGATTATCTAGACAGATTTTCCTTTATTTGAAAACGCAAATTGGGGGACATGGGCTCCATTTTCTTTACTTCCTTGGGATAACAATTATGGCTGGTGGCATATACGTCAGCCTCTTCTACATATTCCTTAAGGTTGTTACATTTTTTATCCTTTATGAAGGATCGTATTTCTGAAGGAAGAGATGTTAAAAATTGGTCCTGCAGGAGGAAATCATTAGGGCATCATAATCTGGGAGTACTTTCGAGGCGTCTAGCCAAAACTTTATGAGTTTTTGAAGAGCAAACCCAAATTGTTTAAAAGGCTGTTTGGGTTGAATACGACTCTTCCTGGACTTAACCCGCTAGAAGTTGGGAGTCATGTTACAGACAGAGAGCAATTCTGCCGTTAACGTGGAGTAATCGATGGTTGCTTCCGAGGAGAGGGAAACAAAGATATCCCTCATGGAGGTGTTTAAGAGTAGCAACAACCTCACTACATCATCCGACTCAATATCCCAGTTGTTGACTTCAAAGATCTTTTCAGAATGAGTTAAGTAGGAGGCGAAGTCTTCTCCACCTTTAAATGCGGGTAATTTAACGGACGCCTGTTGATGGATGAGTCAATGGTCCCCAGGTGATTGATAGGGCCTCATTCCTCATTTTCTCGATTTCGATTTCATGTGCCCCAATTCTGTCTCTTTATTCTCTCTCTTTCTCTTCTCTTTATTCTTCCCTTTCTTTTTCTTATTTTTCTCTTTCTCTTCTTTCTTCTCTCACAGTCATTTCTTCTGTCTGTATGTAGGACATCAATTCTCTCTCACTTAATCCTAAAGATTCTCCTTGTGTTTTAAATATGTAAAACGACGACATTCTGACTTGCTCATCAAAGAAAAAAAAACTGCACGTACTCGAGAGAATATAAAAGGGTTTTATTGACCCAAATTTTACGCTCGGGTAAACACTTGTGGGGGGGGAGGGAGTCGCGCCGAAGAGTTTTGAGGAACTCAAAATACGAACACCGAAAGCAGATGTACACGTGAGAAGAGAACTTGCTCCAAACGAGGCAAATCCTAACGTCGACCGTTATCAAAACCAATTCAAATGCTCTGGATCCTATTTAAAATTTTCCCGGACGTTTGCCCACCGCCGCAAATAATTAATTAAAAGATTTTTGTCTCTTGAAATCTTCAAACCACCACTTCGAAAGCTTTTGTTTAATACTCATTGATTACCCTCAAATTTATGACACCATTTTAATATAATACTATATATATATATATATATATATATATATATATATATATATATATATATATATATATATATATATATATATATATATATATATATATATATATATATATATATATATATATCGTAGAATTAGGCAGTTATTGCCTATATCTCAATTCCTTCGTTTGCTCGGGGAAGGACTACGACAGCCAAAAATAATAATTGGAATTTAATTTCGTTGAGTGCGCGGAGTTTTTGTTATTCGAATACTTTAAATATGGTTGGCCGAGATTGGTCTTATTTAATTAGGCTTTGGCGGTTGGAGGACTTTAACAAGAATTGCAAAAATAATCTTTAATTACACAACAAAACATATAATACAAATAATTACACTTTCTAGTTATTAATTAATTCAGCAATGGGTAAACTATCAATAATTACCAATAATTGCTCATGCCGCAAGGGCTTAATACTCTGAGTACTAACCCGATAGGGATTAGGAAGAAACTACGAATGAAATTCTAGCTTTAGTGGCATAATAATTCACTTTGGTTATCCGAGATGACTCGGGAGAAGACTACTTGGCGAGTCTTATGCGGAGGGCGTCGCACCGCCTCAACGAAGAAAGAAAAGCTGTAAATATCTTACTTTGGCGGGGGGGGAGTACCACCAGTAGACGTTCGGGGAAGATTCTCCTAGTAGACGCTCAAAAGGGGAACTCTTCCTTGGTCGGATTCTGACGGAATTCTTCGACGATTAATTTTGTGACGGGGAATATATAGGCGTTCGCCGGAACTCCTATATTTGCTAACGGAAGCTATTAAGCTCTGCCTCACCACCTCGGCGTTTATAGCTTGGCGGCGGGGATTTGATGGACCAACTGAACCGAAGAAATTCTCGGCTAATCTCGCCGGAGGTTTACCGATGGGCGTAGGGCATTGCTCTTCCCGATAACTCTCGTTTCACACGACTCCTTTAAACAAAATCTTACTCGATCTCTCTTTCTTCAACAGATATTAAATTTATTTTTGCTATGTTTCACTTTGAAAAAAGTCTTTGTCTTTAATTCAGCACTTGATCCATCCTCTATTAATTTCTCTCTTTCTTTAATTCATAAAATATCTTGTAAAACTAAAGTTGAATTCATTTTCATCATCACTTTTGCTATCAACATTGAAATCGAAGAGTGGATCAGGATATTTTTATATCATAAGGTTCTCATTCTATAAGTAAATGATTAATCTAGTCGTAACAGAAAAAATCTATGATAATCATGCTGAGCCAAGTCTAACGAACCGTCCCTTTTTTGACGTGTACCAAATAAGTGACACATGACTTCAATTTTGGGAATTATGCAGGGCCATTTGCTTCTGTTAATAAAATAATGTATAATCCAGAAAATGATTGAATATTCTGAGCAATTACCCTTAAATTTTCCATTGACTCGCTTCCAATCCTGTTGGTCTGGGTTGATCACTGCAGTATCATAAGGGGTCCGGACGATGTCCCGTATGCCATGTTTCGACGCCTAGGTGAGCGAAGCATGTCCTTTCTGTTAGATCTGTTCAACGGTAGCTGGGCAGAGGGTTTTCCTCCGGACTCCTAGCAAATAGCTATTGTGCTCGCTTTTTGCAAACCCGGGATAGCTCACTCTACTCCAGCCGGTTGCCGCACAATCTCTCTAACTACATGCGTGGGCAAGTTGATGGAGAAATTGGTAAATGTTAGAATAGTCTTTTTCCTGGATAGCGGAAGCCACCTGTTTTCGACACAGTGCGAATTCCGCAAGTTCCACTCGATGTTGGATGCTCTGCTCCGAGTGGAAAATGCCTTATACGAGGACTTCCTTCGTAACTGCACTATGTCACGGTGTTTGTCGATCTGGAGAAAGCCTATTCTACCGCATGGCGATACAGTATCATGGAGAGTATCCACACCTTGAGGGAGAGGGGACGGCTCCCAATCTTTATTTCTGACTTTTTGCGGGTGAGGCGTGAGCCCTCTGCGGACCTTCGAATAAGTAAGAGGGTGTCCCGCATGGATGTGTCCCCAACAGGCATTAACCCGCCTCGCTCGTTATACCGAAGGGAGCAGGTTTCGGTTTTTCCTTGGCCAAAACTAAGGTGGTTCACTTCTGCCGCCATCTACAGTTCCACTCCGACCCAGACTTGTTCCTAAACGGGGTTCGCCTGTAAGTGGCGGATTCGCGCCGTTTCCATGGTCTTTTCTTCGAGCAACGCCTCACTCCGAAGCCTCATATTCGCAGCTTTAGGGTCTCTTGTACCCGAGCCATGGACTTTCCGTCACTTTCAGTACCTGGCACGCTGATGTGGCTACTGCCGTACTTTTCTATCGCTCTTTGTCCGTTCGAAGCTCGACTACGGATGCGAGGTTTATGCATCCGCAGCCGAGCGTGTATTGCGGAAGGTGGACTCGATCGACCACATCGGTCTTTCTCTGGCGACTCTAAGATGGAGCCTGGGAAAACTGATGGCGCACTTACCGCTGCCCACACTCAGCGCTACTTTACCTTTTTATTATTATTATTATTTATTATTATTAGCATTATTTTGTTATGATTCTTCTCATTATTATTATTATTATTTATTAGATTTTTATATTATTTGTTATTAGTATTTATTATGATATACTATTTTTATTTATCATAATTTATTATTATTAGTATAAGTTAGTAATCATCACTAACTCTATATTTTTAAGAGTAAATTTTTTTTCTCTCTTGGTTTGGATGTCCTTTATATATGTATATAATATATATATATATATATATATATATATATATATATATATATATATATATATATATATATATATATATATATATATATATATATATATATAGGGTGTTCCATTAAGACGGATCGAAGTTAGCAGTAAATAAAACAAACAGTATTATTGGTGAAAATTTATTGATTTCACTATTGGATCATGTTATCTTAGTTATAGCAAGTATGTCTGAAAAATAATATCGCCTAAATGTCCGCCAAGGCTTCGGCGGCACACCTCCACTCGCTGGTCAAAATTTTTTATGACGTCTCTGCATAGTTGCTCCTCGATCTCACCAATATGCCTTATTATCTCATCCTTCAGTTGTTGAATTGTTGTTGGCTTGTTGGCATAGACCGTACTTTTGAGATGACCCCAAAGGAAGAAATCTAAAGGCGTCAAATCACACGATTGTGGTGGCCAAATGACCTCGCTGTTTCAAGAGATGTTGCGACCTGGGAACTTCTCATTCAATAAAGCCGTTGTTGCATTGGTTGGGGGCATGTGGCGCCGTCCTGTTGAAACCACAAATCTTCGAGATCCATAGAATTCAATTCAGGTCACAAAAAGTTGGTTATCATGGCACAGTATCGCTCGCCTGTCACCGTAACAGAATTCCCGGCATCATTTTCGAAGAAATACAGCCCAATGATTCCGCTAGCAAAAAATACTCACCAAACAGTGACCTTTTGTAGATGCAGTGGCTTTTCAACAATCTTCCTGGGATTTTCATCAACCCAAATGCGACAATTTTGCTTATTAAAGAATCCACCAAGATGAAAATGGGCTTCATCACTAAAGATGATTTTTGGCGAAAAATCATCATCGGCTTGTTTTTGCTCGTGCTTCCAAATGATGAATGTACGGTCCTTCAAATGGTCAGCAGTCTTCAGTTCTTGTGTCAATTGAATTTTGTAAGCGTGTAGAGAAAAATCTTTTGTCATAATTCGATGTAACGTTGTTGTGGAGATATTCAATTCCTGCGCGCGATGACGAATAGAGGTGTCTGGATCTTCGGCCACATTCCCGCGCACTGCAAAAATGATTTCAGCTGAACGGCGTAAACGAGCACGCATTAGCGTTTTCATATCTACCACCGACCCCGTTTGTTTGAATTTACGAACAATTTTCCCAATTGCACTATCGGTTGGTCGATTATGTTGACCAAAAAAATCGCGAAGTGCCCGAAATGCGTTTCTGTTTGAACGTCCATTTTCCTAATAGGCTTCGATAACTTTAACACGTTGTTTGATTGTTAATCTTTCGATGGTTGAAATTGATAAAGACTGAAGTTGTTAAATCTGAAAGAAAAAGAAAAAAATCATTAGACGCTTAAACTTAACTCACATTTAAAATCGGTCCAAGTTATTGGAACACCCATTATATATATATAAATATATAAATATATATATATATATATATATATATATATATATAAAGTAAATAAATAGAAATCTTTTGAATTTTTTTTTTTTTAGGGGATCAAAGTGGGTGTTTAAACAAATAATTAAGACCATAACAAAAGGGGGTTGAAAGGACAAAGAGGCCGGAAGCCAACAGACCGAAGGGGTGGAGTGGTTAAGTCATATATTATATTATTTATTATTATTTAATATTATTTAATATGATTATTATTTATTATTATCATTACGCTTGTCCACTCAACATTTTCTTCCCGCACTTTGCATCAAGAAAAGTGTTTCCACCTGTACAGAGTTCGGTCCAGTAACCATGGTGCCTTGGGGGACTGCATGCCATCCTGTAATCACCTAGTACCAGGGTATAGTAATAATTGGTGATGACCCATCATACTCATTAGTAGACCCGCATATCTCTACTTCTTTTTATTACATACCCTCCTACCTCTTTTCACACTTGCTATCCCATCCACGTCGGGGTTCTGTCTGACCGGAGTACTTTCGTCCTCTTATGGGCTTTAGTCGAGTGGCATTGTATACCACAAGGTCTCTACCAACTGCGAGGGCTAAAAGCCCGCTGGCTAGGACAAGTATTAGGTACGGAGTGTGCTGGACCGTCTACTCTGCTCCCCTTCTTCTAGTATACATAGAAGTGGGCTACACCGGCGCCATCAACTATGGTTAGAACGCGAGGAAAATTTTACCTAAATGGCGGGCCGGGTTGTTAAAGCACATCTTAGCTGGACCCGTGTACCGATTACGTATAAATGATCAAATTCTGGAATTATATGAAAATATGGAGTTAAAGGGGAGAACCCGTCTCGGTGCCAAACACAGAAATTAAGTCCATCCATGTGCAAGCTTTGTTTTAGGCGGCTCGGGCCCCAGAGGATTCACAAGTAGAGGAGGGATTTCTTCCCCCAATTGGTCTTCCTTTGATAGCTAAGCCCTTCTCTATCTCGGAGAATGATTTTGCTGAAGCCTGTCCGTTCGTCCTGCGGGCGCCTTTTGTGGTGGAGAGAAGTGGGTTCACCTCCCGCACTCATCTCCTAAAAAGAAGAAGTCGAAGACGACTAGGAGTTCCTCTCGCAAAGCGGGGCTCCGTGTAAAGACCGGTCCACTACCCGCTCGGAAAGAGACAGGCGAATATTAGAGGGTCCGGCCGTGAGGCTTTGTTGGGCGGGAAAGCCCAGACAATGTTTAAAAACACAAGTATGCTTAGAGGAGCCTTGATTACGTCTGGTCCACCTTTGCAGAGATTATCTGGTGTTATTGAGCCCGATTTCTTCAAACACTTTCTAAATATTCGTTCCACAGATGACAGCATGTTAGCTAAAGTAAACGAGATGCATCAAATGAAAAGGTTTGATTGGAGGTAAGCCGAAGGTGACAAAGTTCTCAGACGGGAGCCTTCTGGCAAATGCGTCGAACCCCTCCAATTTGTTCATGATTAGTGCCCGTCGGACACAAAATGACTCGTCAGTGAGTGCGATGCCACACTCTACCATGAACTTCGTGAAATGAGTGGTTTATGCGAGGGAACTCGTGCCATAGTCACAGAAGACATCACTTTAGAGCTGGTTGACCCCAGGGTGGTTAAAGTCGAACGTGTGATGAGAAAACAGGGAGGGGAACTCGAGACCGACGCCTACACTCTTCGTCGCGTTTGGCCGTGACAGGGATCCTAAGTCGGTGCCTGCCGGTTGATATCACTACCACGTGAAGGCATTTGCGCCACTGCTACCACTTTGGTCATACAAATTGCTGATATAGAAATCCGTAGCCTGCTTCTTCGAAGCAATTTGGTGCGTTTCTCCTGAAAAATTAGAGTCTAGTCATTCAGGTTGCGAATCGTCTCATTCCATGAGGCTAACAACTTAGTCCTGGCACGCCCAACGCTTCGTGGAACGTCTTATAACTCAATTTTATAAAGGGGAAGAGGATGCGCCATTTACAACCGTCATGATGCCTTCGTTCTTCTCTTTGGTTTAAATACCTCATTTCTAGTAGTAGCAGTGCAGCTGACCCTGGATAAGATGTATTCTGTTATTTATGCGAGCATTACACCGTTAGCCATCTTCGACGCGGGGGACTCCCGCCGCACCGTGGCACTGTTGCCGAGGCCCTTTCTACTTCGCGATGGTTTGAACGTAGACACACCTTCTAGGGAGATTAATCACTCAATCTCAGTAGTCAAGTCCTTGCCGACCTGATTGACGAGCTGGAGATAGGTGTCCTAAATGTGGATGAGTTACCGCATCCCTGCCCGAGAACCGCTTCATTTTCCTGCCTTGATGTACAGCCTGATTTTGGGTTGGTGATGTCGATCACCTCCATAGTAGTGATCACTTCCTATTCAACCACAATTTTCTGTGCCGCTTCCACCTGAAAACCCGCTCTGGTTGTTCTTGGAACGGACTGGGTTGTCCGCATTTCAGTAAATGACTGATATCTTAGTCAAGGAGTTTAGGTGCGTGAATTAGGCTGTTGAATTTTCTTCGGCCGTAGACCTAACTGATATACCTATAACATCTGGTCTTTTTTGCACGCCATCCAATTCATTGGTAGTCGGCCGATTGTGAAACGGCCCTCAGACAAAAGCAATATGCCTACATGCGATATAAGCGCCGCCCGAACAACTTCACTCTCAGTAAATTTTATCAGCTAGGGTTAAGTTCCGGTATATTTCTTGGCGAGCATACGTGTCATGACTTAACGGGAACACCCACCTTGCAGAGGTGTAGAAGCAAACCAAATGGGGGATGTACTCGCATGACATCCCCCCCCCTCCCGTTATCCGGGAGAACAGGGCCACAAGCTCAAGCCTTACGTCTAAGGCGGAGTCTTTTACGACCGCTTTTTTCACATTTTATGGGCGAGATGCTGCTTCACGAAGATTCAATGCACGTCGTGATGTCACCGATAGCCGCCAACTAGACTTTACCTACTGAGGTAGAGAACCCCTCAACGACAAATTGAGTGAGTTGCGTTCGGCTCTCGCTTCTTGCACAGACACCGCCAATGATCAGGACAATCTCCCGTGTGCCATGCTGTGTCACCTATGTCGGTGAGCGAGATATGACCTTTTCTGTTAGGTTTGTTCAATATTATCTAGACAGAGGGTATCTTGCCAGACTCCTTAATCATAGCTACTGTGCTCTCCTTTCCCACACCAACGAAAGATCTCTCTGTCCCGACAGTTTCCCCCTAATTTCTCTAACCTCCGTCTTTCGAGAAATTGGAAAATGCGAGGCCTTCCTTTGCGTACAACACTACACCACGTCTGCATCCCGACGCAGACTTGTTCTTAGAGGAGTTCGCCTGGAGTTAGTGTATTCGCACCGTTTCTGTGGTCTTGTTTCCGACCGAGGAATCTCCTGAAAGGCTCATATGTACAGTCTTATGTTCTCTTATACCCGCTATAGACATCCTTCGTTCCTTATAGTTCAGCACTTAGGGTGCTGATTGGGCTACTGCCTTCCTTTTGTTCGCTCGAAACTTGACTACAGATGTGAGTTTTCCACCTCCACAGCTGAGCGTGCATTTCAGAAGGTGGACTAAACCTACCACACCGGATTTCCTCCCAGAGACTCGTGTCTTCCGCACCTCCTTCCTTGAGATCCTACTCTCCGATGCCGGGAAGATGCTTCTTGCTCTGTGCCGTACATAGTGCATTATACGTTTGTACATGCGAACCCAACGTCCCCCTCACTCGCCAACGGCTCTAGCAGCATCCGCAGCCGATCTCGATGGTGCATATGCCGCCGAGAGAAGTCAATCATACCCTAAGCCCTTTGGGATTACGGTTAGGAAACTCTTCCGGGAGCTCGGTGTAGCTCTCTGGCCAGGCGCGCTTCTGGTTTTGCACAGGACGCTACCCTGGAGAGTACGACCTTTGAATATTTTTCCCAAAGCTTCCATAGCGCCGAAAGTATTGCTTTAAGCCTTTTTGCAGCAGGCTTCGTGTCACGCTGGATCCGTGTCAGTGTAAATGGATGGCTCCAAGTCTCGCGCGACTTCCCAGACCAGCGGGACCATATCCAGTCTAGTCGTCTTTAACAACACACGCTGGACGATGGTATACTTATTTTTCCTGCCCCATTTATAGTTTTATAAAGAATTGGACACTTTTTAAAGGAATCCGAACTTTAAGAATTTAGGTGTCGTCCCATCACTAAATTCCATGCACAAGCTGGCCGCCAAGCTGTAAGGACGGCTATGCACGACGACCTAGGACTCGAGCCATGTGCTAGGTCTCCGAACCATACCTCCTTATGGAGTCCATTACGACCAGTAGAGTAGAGAGGTCTCCAGATGTCGTCAAATATCTTAAGCGACAGAGGTCATAATTTTCTCTCACAAGATTTTATTATTTGAGTCCGCGTTGTATCGCCCAAACGACAGGTCCCCTTCGAAGAGCAAGCGGGGAACCTTGGGCAACTTCGGGACCATGCACTTGTCCTAAGTCGTGTAATTGGGTGTTGTGGCCTCCGAGGCTAAGAAGTACAGGCCCCTAAAGACCCTAAGATCGAGGTCAGATCCACTCCAACAACGCAAAAGAATAGAGGAGGGAAATCAGAGGATATTTATTAAAAATATCAGTTATACTTACTATTATTCTATAGTAATTTGATATATTAAAGTAACAATTAGTAATTCTATTCTTACATGTGTTGATTGGAGTGTTTTTAATGGCCTGCGACGCTAAATTATCCCATATCAGAGTAATTTTAAACAAAAGAAATTCAGTACTCTAGCAGTATTAAATCTTCTGTTAGTAGGTTTAAAAGATTTCTAGTGGCCGCTCAGTTTTCTAACTCAAATAACAACTCATATTTTATATTAGTAAAACTATGTAGTATTATTTAGTCCTCGATGAGCTACCACAACAACAACAATTTTCCAATGAAAACAAATCAAATTCTCTCTGTCTGGTTTCATATTACTTATTTTTTAAGTTCAGGAATTAATTTTGTTGTCCTGCGTTGAACTCGTTTTAAGTTTAAAATAGATTTTCAAAGATAGGGAGACCAAGTTAAACCGATTATTTCAAGTAAGTTCTAACAAGTGCTTTTTTTATAAAACGACCAGGCAATGGCTTCGCCACTCCTTCCTACGGAGAGGGGGAGCTTGCGCTTCGCTACTAAGATTAAAATTTAAAATCTAAAAAAAAGCAACCATGGTTATTTTTTTTAGAAATTTTCTGAACTTCGCCAATTATAATAATTTTGCCATTTGAAATTCTTTGGGTTTTAAAAAATTCACAAAATTTTGATACTTATTTTTATTTCTGAACTTCCCCATTTTGTTTTTTTGATATTATAAAAGAATTATTAGAAATAACTTTGATAAAAACACATAACCAAACTAAGATGAAATTATTATTCAAATACTCAAAAAAATCCCCTTCTTAAATTCTAGAGTTAGTGATGTAGTAATATGTTCGATTTAAATTTTTCTAAAAATCCTATAACTATGTAACCCAGAAGTATGTTCGCATTGTAGGCTTCGATAGCACATTGTTTTGAAGCCTTTTAGTTCTCTCGAAGCTATTGCCTCCACATCTTTTTCCATCGTAACACTAATTATACCGGCCTATGTTGTACGCTTCACGGCTTCACCTCACTGCACTACTTTGCATTTATCTACATTGAAGTTCGTCTGCCGGTTTTCATCCCATTCCACTACATTGAATCGTTTGGTAAATTTACTACCTCACTCGAATATCTCGCTTTATTTCTTACTTCTGTATCTTCCGCAAAATTTTCACAGTTTACACAATAAATTACTGCATGATCGTTAATATAAATTATAAACAAAAATAAGCCAAAAGACTATCCTGGATGGAGTGCTATGAACTCATGCTAGAGAAGTGTTAAGGTAATTAGAGGATAATGGAGTGCTATGAACTCATGCTAGAGAACTGTTAAGGTAATTAGAAGATAAGAAGCCAGAGCTTCCCAGAGAAGATGAAATATATAGTGCCTCTGATAATTGAAATAATTGGACCGATGCCCAGCTTGAGTTGATCCTATCTACTGCGACCTTTGGCATGCAGTTGGTCAACCAGTTTGGGGGCCATTTAAGTACATATTTACTGATATCACGCGCTTTTAACTTAACTAGAATTCTCTAATGTGGCGCAGTCTCAAACAAGTTCTGGAAGCCAAGGTAAACTTCACTACTTGCCATAAATAATGCCCCTCCCCCCTCCGATTTTTTTTTTAAATTAACACATGAAAGGGAAAGTAAATGAACAGTAGAGTTATTATATATTGACTTTAATGTAAGCATTGAGAAGATAACAAAAGATACAGATTTAGAGAACAATAACACTAAATTTTGTTTCATTAAAATGTCCGCCTTTTGTTTTGATAACGGTTGAGCATATTTTTGGCCTCCGATTTAGTAAAGAAACTAAATATTCTTGTAGAATTTCATTCTAACATTCAAGAAAACAGTCCAATAGATTATGTGCATTTGTTGGTTGTTTCTCTCTCTCTCTCTCTCTCTCTTTCTCTCTCTCTCTCTCTCTCTCTCTCTCTCTCTCTCTCTCTCTCTCTCTCTCTCTCTCTCTCTCTCTTCTATCCAGATAATCCCACAAGAGTTCAATAGGGCTGCAATCAAGGTCAAATAACCAGAGGGCAAAAACGTGTAAACCCAGGACGGCGAACCCAACTATTGGGCCAAGAAGGGGCAGGTGTTTGTCTATGCCATCTGTGCCGACTTCTGGCCGGCAGTGATTGGGACATTTTGGAGCGGGTCACCCCCCCGCCCCCCTAGCGTCGACACACTCAAATTTGCCGTTAGGAAAGAGTGGGACATTGTCCACTATTTCGGATGTCATTGGGATCAAGAAGCTAAGCAGCCTTTTTAAAGCCGTGTCGAGGCCGTTATTGCAAATAAAGGAGGCCGCATTGAATAAAATGTTCGTCTTAGCTCATATCTAGATTGTATCAATACCCCAATTCTACAATCAATGGCTTACTTATGTTTAATAAACAAGTTACGTAACTCGAGGAAAATTACAACACCGCTACCATTCCTGTCCCACATATTCACTTTCTCGTCCATCCAGGAACCTGTCGATGTGGTAGTTATAAGCAAATACTCGTCTCACGGAACGGGAGACTTGCACCCGTATCACAAAAGGTTCTCCGACCGCCGGTATGGAATAAAAAACCATATTCCCCTTCCCCCGAGGACGGCTCGTTGTACCTTATGTCTTATTAATTGTCGTTCTGATCTTCATGCGAATTTCATTATCCCCACCGACTGATCTCGTCCACTAACTTGGCTCCGTTGACGCAATTTACTTATTTTTATTCATTGCAGATAAGCTTTCCGGCTTGGTGACCTCTTTGGTGAAGGCTACATACAATATAGGTAATGTTTAGGCAGTTGTCACAATTAGTCATGTCACATTTAATGCTGAATTTCACTCAGTGATAATTTAATGAAAGATGGATTTTTTTTTCTATATTTAGTCATAAATAAACTAGATAGGACATTACCCAATAAAATAAATAAAATTTAGTGATTTTATTTTTTACCTTATTGGAGTATTTCAAGCAGTATTTTCATAACATTTTGAAAGTGTTTGGTTTCAACAGTGTGCCAAATTTCCCCATTTTCCCCTATTTCCAACTTAATTAATTAACTTTATATATTCATTCAATTTTTGGTCATGGATATTATATATATATATATATATATATATATATATATATATATATATATATATATATATATATATATATATATATATATATTCGCATTAACAAGTGGCCTTTTTATCGCTATACGTAGTTAATTTTCCAATCTAAAGTGTGAGGGAAAATATTATCAGTTAGCATTGCAGCTCCGTAAAGCCTAGCTGCACCCTGACGTCAGTTGTAGGCTTCCCTGGATAAATAAAACATATAGGGTGTATTTGTTTATTAAAGTAGGGGGGGGGAGAAGTAAGCTGTCGAAAATGGATTCCTAAAGCAAGTGATAATTTAGAAAAGCGGAAGTGTGTGAAAGATCTATAGAGATAGTAGCCTAAAAAAGGAAGTGCTTAGGACAATAACAGGAGGGGCCCCGATTCTCCCCCAGCCTACTCCCAATCTACAATGCAGGCATGTGCCCTTTCAAGGTGCTACATAGGATGAAAACTAATTTAAATATGAAAAAAAGGGAAAAAAGTAAACCGCGATCTTCACTGATTGCGGATGTTTAAAAAGCGTTTTCAAGGTTATTCGGGCGGCGGCTTCTTGGCTGCGGGTGGGCCTATTTTCTCCTTAAATAATAACAGCTTCCGCGAAGGGGAATAGTCGATGGTCGATTTATGGTTTTACTTTTTGTGTTCTTAGCTGTCATGTGTCTCGTGAGACGGGTTCCATGTTACATTTTAAGGTTCTCGGTCCATCTTTTGGGGAATGTATGTGGATAGGGAGTTTTTATTGCAAACCGCAGTGAGAAAATAATCAAGCCTAGCATACCTCATGAGAGCAGTAGGATTCATGACGTTGAATGCTTATATTAGAGATATTTAGTAATTGAGTGATTACTAGTTTGTACTTTAATTAATATTGTATTGTTATTTTCATTTGTTACCCGACAAATTATTATTACTATTTCAGTAATATAATGAGGGTTTCGTTCCTACCTGCTATTGCTGAGCTGAAGGGCAGGGGGAGGGACTCTTTGCGTGTCTCCTCCCTAATAAGCAATAGATAATTTGGGTCTCAACTTAAAATGTAATTTGTATTTTCCTCCAGAAATAAATTTGAATCACGAGAATGTCTTCAAATTGTAGAACAAAATCTGGAAATAAACGTTCGAAAATTAGGAGCTTTGGGGGAGCTCATTAAAACACCGAAAGTAATTACCTCAAATTAACAAAGGCGAAATTATTTCAACATCATCATCATCATAATCATCACTAACTCTATAATTTAGGAAGGAGATTTGGGGGGTATTTGAATAATAATTTCATCTTAGTTTGGTTATGACTTAGGGTTTTTTTATCAAATTTATTTCTAATCATTCTTTTATAATATCCAAAAACAAAATGGTGAAGTTCAGAAATAAATATAGGTATCGAAATTTTGTGAATTTTTTAAACCCCAAAGAATTACAAATGGTGAAGTTCAGAAAATTGATTTTTATATATCTTCTTCTATTCTATATCATCACTAACTCTATAATTTAAGAAGGGGATTTTTTGAGTATTTGAATAATAATTTCATCTTAGTTTGGTTATGACTTATGTTTCTTTATCAAAGTTTTTTCTAATAATTTTTTTATAATATCAAAAACAAAATGGTGAAGTTCAGAAATAAATATGAGTATCGAAATTTTGTGACTTTTTTTAAACCCAAAGAATTACAAATGGTGAAGTTCAGAAAATTAATTTATATATATCTTCTTCTATAACTATATTTTAGCGACGTGATATTTTGAAAGGGGGAAAATTTAGTTTAGAATTCCTTTTCAAAATTATTATAATTGGCGAAGTTCAGAAAATGTATACAAATTTAACCATGGCTGCTTTTTATTAGATTTAAAATTTTAATCTTAGTAGTAGGGGGAGGGGAGCCATTGCCTGTTTTGTTTTTTTATATTTTGGTTTTGGGGAAGAAATTTCCATTAAAGTAGTAAGAGTATGAGCAGCGGGAACGGTAGCAATAGGAGGTGCGACGTCTTAAATGCCTTAGATTTAACTAACTGTCCAGACATTATAGTCAGATATCAATACCACTTTTCTTACTGTAGTAGTTTAAGTTGGATCCTCCTGGATAAATAAGGTTGCTGAACCAATGCTACTAATACTACTTTTCTTACTCTTCAGAGCGATAGTTAAATACTGTTTAAAAAAATGAATTCTTCACCAAAATCCAATCCGTGTTTAAGGATCAAACCACCTGTGAAAAGCGGTTGTGTCCATTGACGACTCAAAGTATTCCAATAATGGCCCACTAACCTTAAAGACTACCTCGAGCGAAGAAGTAAATTCTTTACAGCCTTCATTGTATTTATGGCAGTCTCAAAATACATAAAGGCCTATGCCCTCTGTGGCTATTCATGTCCCCCTCAATACAAATTAGCCAAGGGGTTGACTTTTTTAAGGTTATTTTAGGGCAAATATCAGGGACGCCCCTTAACAATTCTGAGAACCTAATTTACAAGATGAAATCGACAACCTCCGATATCAATAGAGGTAATCGCTTATCCTTTGCCGTTTTATCAGTTGAGATTTTATTGAATTTTATGGATTCTTTCCTTGTAATTTTTGCTCACCACCATTAGGTTTCCCCAATGAAGAACACATTGTTTATTACTCCACCCCCCCCCCCCCACCAAAAAAAGATCTTTTTAAAGAGTACATTTATGTTGACCCTAAGCCATATCCACCCTTACTAAGGGGAGGTAACGAAGCTATGATCGAAAGAGAGCAATGGAAGCGACTTCTTTTTAGGGTCCTGCAGAAGGCAAGCAAGCCCAACGGGAGGACGGTCGCTAGACTGCTGAACGACATACTAAATGTGACCCTCGTGAGACTTTTGATTCACTCATAGGGTACTCGCAATGTGTCAAAAGGAAGATAGAGAAGCCCTTAGCAGAAAGCTATTATATAGCTAAATAAAATAGACCACGAAAGATATTGTACACCCAGTAATGATGGCCAATAGACTGGTTATCTATTGACAATTGGGTACAGGTGAAGAGTTTAATAATAGAACCCATACGAGCTTAATTAAAGTAGCGTTTAACACAACCGAAATGGCAAGAAAGTCTCTATACTGACATATGTGCCTTTAACTTTAGAATTAGACTGGCGCAAATCCAGAAGGAAGATTTAATAGGAGTTCAAATTTTCCTAAAATGCTTCCGAACTGGAGATCCGGCATACAAAGCCTGCCAAACGACCCCAAAATGGTGAGTGTGCCTTGCAAGTCACGTTGGGCATGAATGGAAAAATTACAAGAAATACACCGTGACGGACCGCACCCAGCACTAGCAATGGGATGCCCGGCAAAGAAGCAAATAGAGAAAATAAAGAGAGAATACATCATGTAAGAGAAGAAAAAAAAGAGACCCAGACGTACGCCCAAGCAGCAGTTCAAACAAGCTCTGCCCCTCAACCGCAAGTGTCCCAGAATATTATAAAAGACTACCATAGGCCTCCAGCATTGCCCGGGATAAAAAGTCCTGTCACAAATAAATACAGATGGATATGGTTTGAAATTCTTATATTGTGGCACAAAACTATCTTTACTTGCTTATTATTATTATTTGTGAGATTTAGGCAGATTCAGGAGAGTTGCGCTCTCTCCCTATCATATAATATACTTACAATGAATAAACCTTCCTGCGCGCCCGGCAGTTTACGCGCACGCGTGAATGACCGTTAATTTTGAGCGAACAACGTTGTGGCTGCAGGAACAGATCGAGCGTCTGATAATTGATAGCCAAAATATGGAGATAATGGCAATTTTAATGTATACCTACCATAGCTGGGCGCGACTTTGCCGCCGGATCTGGTGTGACTGCGACTTTGCTACTTCAACTTCGCTAAATTACAAAGTAAACTTTAGCGCGATAACAGAAATATGCTTTTATAAAGCAGAAAAACATATTTATCATTATTTATTTTTTTAGTTAAAAGACAGCCTAAACTAATATCTACAGGTCATCCTTCTCCTCCTCCATGTCCTCCTGGCCCATCTTCTCCTCCAGGAGGTCCATGTTCCCTTTGAGGGACACAAGCTCCTCAAAGCTTACCTCATCTAGGGAGGTCAACTTAAAACAGCCGCGGCAATTTCTTTCAAAAAAGTTTTCTTTGTTCTTGTTCAAAGTGGCGGCAAATGTCGCGGGAAAATGGCGGTGTGACTTTGCTTAGTCCGACTTTTTCAAATGTTTGCGACTTTCGACTTTGCAACTTCGAAATTCATAGTGCGGCAAAGTCGCAAAGTCGTAACTCGTTGCCGCAACGCCCAGCTCTGATACCTACGTGGCAAATGTAGCCAATCCAGGCTGCTTAGTGAAGAAATTTAGCTCCATATTAAGGAATCACTGCATGAGGAGGGACCTCTGCTTTCCAGGCAGCCTCCATATCAAGCGATAAATTGAGGCAGAACTACACCGGAACCGACTAACTGAAAACAACCCACTTAACAAGGTGGAATATGTTCAGTAGATTAACTTGGGGTGGAATATCTCCAGTTGATCTGAAAAAGAATAGAGGTAGTGAAAGGGTTAAGAAAAAGACTGTAACACCAGAACCATCGACCTTAGCTAAATATTAGGAATAGGAGGAGTATTATAAATCCGCCATATTTGGAATTTTGGCTCTTCTGTTTTAGATCTACATTACCTTAGGCCACAATTTATGATAAACCTGAAGATCGGCGGCGTGACCGATGGAACGCAAAATATTTCGTCCCTGTTCCAATATGTTTCACCTTTTTGGGGTAAATTCAAGGGGAATGCTCGTGGGCGAGGTATCACTGCAGGGGACCCCTTACGATAATCCTGAGTTGTAATCAATTGGGGGAGGGGTCCTTTGGGGCACAGCCCCCAGTATATAATCATAATTGTTTATAGAATAATCTTCTAACGTTTTTTTTAACGTTTTTATTTAACCAAGCGCGCATGAATATTCATGCGCGGGTGAACGAAACAAACGCAACTTAGTAGTGTCGTTTCGGCTGAAAAAAATACACTTTTTCGGGCGCGCCGCCGATCTTCAGGTTTACCCAATTTATTATCCTCTCCTTTTGGTTTCTTCGTTCAAACGTGTTCAGTGGGGATTATGATACCGCACCCCCTGCCCTCAATAGTCTCTCTCTATCATCCTTAACCTTTTTCACAATTCCTTTCTATTTACCAAACTTTTCCATCTTCCGTTCATCCTATCTCCCATTCTTTCTTGACTTAATTGACTCTATATACTCGCCGCAGCGAGAAATAGACGATGAGAGAGAGAGAGAGAGAGAGAGAGAGAGATAGAGAGAGAGAGAGAGAGAAGGAGGGCAGCTGATCTGTGGAGATATGGCAACAGGGGTGGGATACCTGTGACGGTGCTTACCGCACCCCCATCGTCGATTTCTCGCTGCGGCGAGTATAGTTTGCTACAACACCCTCCATGATTTTATATAAGAATTTGTCCTCCGTGACTGAATGGTAGTAACCTTTTATTCCTATAGAATGAAAAAAAAGGTTAGGGGGCCACCTACCCCTTTTTTATATTAAATATTACCAATTTTGACTCTACCCATTTAAATGGGAAGTAGAAGAGTAAGAGGCAATAACCAGCTTGAGATTTTCGTTCGGATAGGGAGGAAAAGAAGAGATCGGTTGCATCAAAGGCCAAATACAAGCAGAAATATTGACACCTTTCGGAGGATAGCAAAACTATACACAAGAAACCTTCTTAATCCAGCTTTTGAAGAAGAACGTTCCCATTTGATTAATAGGTGCCCTAGTCTATGCACACTTGAAGAATAAAAGGCCCTAAACATAAAATAGGAAAGTATAAGTCTAAAAATTAAAATAATTTACTTATATATTTAGTTTGGTTTGGTTTCATGAGCGAGCTTTATTTTGAGGTTGTAGGAGAGAGAGAGACTTATCGCCGGCACAGGCATCTCGTAACGAGCCAATCGCCTGTATAGAGAGATACAAACATTAGCCTAACCATAGATAACGAATAATTGATTGGTAGCTTCACCAAATACCGGATTCTGCTACTTCCATAGTCGGGCGATAAATCAGTGCGGTTGTTTGCCGCTATGCCCGCCAGGAGGCGATTCCAGTCATTGTTACGATTTGCTTTGGGTGAGACGCTGCTGCCATCTTGGAAAGTTTTGAAATCATAAGTTAATTGTATTTATTTGCCGTTGTAGGCCTGTTAGTTCTAGTACTTGTAAGTAGTGAAGATGTGGACTCCTGCTATTTAAGTGAATAAGTTATAATTTGTGTTAAATAAGGGAAGCCAACCTATGATACATATATGTTGCTTGGGGAGGGACGCTATAATGATCTAGAAATTGCAAACTTAGCCTTAATTTCTAAAATAGCTTAAAAGTTATATCAATAATTACGTAAATAATACACTAATTTAAATTAATAGTGCATTTACGCTACAATAAACTTAACTATTATCGGATAATTTTATTATTCATAGTATTGTATACGTTTGTAAACAAACGAGGACGATTAGGCTTAACAAGATTGCGATCGCCTAAAATTGTCAGAAATGACGCCCTTGAACACATTTTTTTTATACGGCAATAGCTCCTCCATTCGGCAAAAATATTCTCAAATATATATTGTTATTTTGATTTCGTTAACCCTGTATCGGCGCCGATATATCGGTTATCGGCTAATTTGCATATCGGTGCAACCCTAATCTATTGTATTGTTTATCCATAGATAACTGTTTATCATAGCTGTGATATTAAAAGTCGTGACTACGATACGCACCCTAAACTACACATTCACTGATGCCTTGGGTTGATCAAATCATCTCTGGCTAGTTATTACGGTAAAATTATATTTTATTGTCGTTTATCATCATCACTAACTCTATAATTTAAGAAGGATATTTTTTGGAGTATTTGAATAATAATTTAAATCTTAGTTTGGTAATGACTTATGTTTTTTTTTATCATATCAAAAACAAAATGGTGAAGTTCAGAAATAAAGATAAGTCTCGAAATTTTGCGAATTTTTTAAAACCCAAATGGTGAAGTTCAGAAAATTTATTTATATATATGTCTTCTTCTATAACTATATTTTAGCAACGTGATATTTTGAAAGGGGGAAAATTTAGTTCCTTTTAAAATTATTATAATTGGCGAACTTCAGAAAATTTATAAAAATTTAACCATGGCTGCTTTTTTTTGAGATTTTAAATTTTAATCTTAGTAGCGAAGCCATTGCCTGGTAAATTTATTAAACACAGGTTCAAAGACAGCAATAAAATCAAATTAATAATACTCTACTGTTATTCATATGATTACAAATGGTGTATTACTCTGCCAGGAAGGCCCGCAGCCTCCTAAAGTGTGTTTCTTGCCAGGAGGCTCTGGTAGAAGGCAACACCTTTCCCTTATGCCCTCAGTGCAGGTGGCCGACCCCGACAAGCTACCAGAGACTTTCAGAGAGATGATTGAATTCCAGGATCGCGGCGGTCTCCTCTACCCCTCAAACGAGTGCATCCACATGGCCATGATGGCATTGGAAGCCTTCAAGGCGATTACAACACCAGGCGAAAGGAGGGCCAAGTTCCTGGCAATCTACTCTTCAGAAGAAGTGTTCGTGAGTGTCTACAAGGAAATAATGAGCAATGACTTAGGAATGTCACTGCTGGACTGTGAAAAGGGTTGTAGCTTGGTCAACGCCGTTGTTCCTGCCATCGCCAGGTCCCTCTTCCATGTTATGGGCAAAAATATGGTGTCAAAAGCTAACAGTGATGACCATGCAAAAGTCAAAAGAAGAGTCATAAAAAGAGGTAATCCGGATGCACCCGAGAAAGCTACCAGGAGACAAAGTGACTACAAGAAGAAGAAACTTTCTAGTGAAAAAAAGTCCTATGTCAATTTAAGTGTGCCTAGCCACTGACATTTGTTATGTATCTTTATTTTGTAGGGTAGATATTAGAATCCAGGTTAACCATGAAATAGGTTACTAGTACAGGGTGTCCACACCTTAGATTCTTACTAGCTATTACTTGATTATACCTGTTTCAGAATAATATAGTCGGTACTCACCCATGGGCTATGAAAAAGATTTATAAAGTTAAAAAAATTGAAATAAAATGCGGGGGTCTAGCTAAATGATACCTAATGGAAATATAATGGTTTGCTAGATTGGTCAGGTGTGGGCCCTGGAGGGATTTCTTCTTTTTTCTTTAATTGATGATACCTACTTTATTTCATTTATTAGAATATACCTTGAAATACGAGGGGCGGTCAATAACTTATGCAATTCAGATATGAGGAAACGAGATATGAGGAAAAGTGTTTTATTATTTTTCAATATAACTACCCTCGACTTCAATGCACTTGCGCCACTTGTCCCTGAGGCTTCGAATTCCGTACAACCAGAAATCTCCCGACTGCTGTTCAATCCACTCGTGGATGGCGAGCTGGACATCTTCATCGTCCCCAAACCGGCGTCCACCCAGTGCAGACTTGAGCTGGCGGAATACAAAGGAGTCACTAGGGGCCAGATCTGGACTGTAGGGAGGATGGTTGAGCTCCTCGGATCCGCACTCGCGCAGGGCAGCTTGTGCAACTCTGGCCTCGTGGACTTTGACGACGTTGAAGTCGATCATAGGGCGTGAGGTTTCTAGGGACCCAACGGGCAGAGACCTTGGCCATGGCCAAATTGTCGTCGATGATGTTAATAACACTCGCATGTGATATTCCAAGTTCTCGCTCGATTTCTTCGAACTTCACCAGTCGATTTTCGAGGATCATCCTCTCCATACGGGCCACATTTTTCTTGTTGGTCACGTCTGACGGGCGTCCTGCATGGGAGTCATCTTCAAGGGACTCACGACCATGGCAGAACTCCCTATTCCAGCGAGCAATGGCTGCATAGGAACTGGTGGTGTCGGTGTACACTGCAACCATGCGTTCATGGAGCTCTTTTGCATTCTTGCCTTCCTTGGTCAAAAATTTGATCACTGCGCGGTGCTCAACCTTCTCCATTGTTGGAAAATTTGAGACTGACGATCTGCGATCAGCTACTGCTTCTTAAATAGACGAGGCAGGAGCGTGTGGCTGCAGGTCCTGACTTGTCATAACTTGTCCTAACACCCCTGTTTTGCCCTACCGATTCACAAAAGTTATTGACCGCCCCTCGTATGTTTGTAGTTAAATGTAATATACCCATTTTTCATTACAGTTTTAATTAGAGATTTTGCTCTTTGTTTTAAGTACCTGGAAAACCTATGTAATTTTGAAATTTGATATTAGTAGACACACTGTAGTATTTAAGAATCCCATTGTACGCAGCCTTATTAAATAAATTTAAATTTAATATAACCAACATCGGTTATAAATATAAGGGTTTTATTTTTTTTCATTAAATAAGTCACACTTTCGTTCGTCACGCCGAATCTGTTCGTCAAATAAAAATTTGACTGCTCAGCTCAAAGTACATTGGTCCCAGGGTGCTTCATGCCAAATTTGGGGTGAATATCTTTAAAAATAAAGAAATGAGAACGATTTTTGTTTTTTCCTGGCTAGCCCGACTATGGAATCACCCGATTTTGAGCTACCAATCAAGTATTCGTTATCTATGGCCTAACCTAACCTAAACAAGGAAAATTCCAACCAACCAACTAAATGAAGAAATAGCCTTATAATTTCTGAATGAGGAATGGGAGTGAAATCGATTAATCATAATAAAAAAAACTTATTGATTGATAATAATAGAAAACTTACCGAGTTTTGTCTTTATTTGGAGCACTTTACTTAAGTTCTCTCGTAATAGATTAGAGTTGAATGAGTGGAAGAAGTTTAAGTTCCTTCAAAAGCTGAAACTGGGATAAGCCTCTAAATTATAATGAAGTCAGTAACCGATTGACTCTAATTTAATGGTACAAAGACCCGCAAGGAAGTGATCACTTGTACATCATAGTGCCAATTTGTACATTTGAATGTCAAAGTGAGCATTTGAGTGCCAATTTACACACCTAACTACCAATTTGTGCATATAAGGGCCAATTCGTACATTTGAGTTCAATGTGTATATTCGAGTGTTAATATGTACATTTGAGTGCCAATGTGTATATTCGAATGCCAATATATATATATATATAAACAGGATGACCAGGACAGAGCCGCAGATGCATCGTAACATTTATTTCAAACGTTTCAGGATTATAACTACTAATCCCATCTTCAGTGCCAAAGAAAGAATACAAAATACAGAGTTAAATGTATACATAAAAAGTTAACACATGTAATAAAATTGTGAAACATGAATATTAAATTTGAGACTAATTGATTACATTAGAAATATGGAGGAAAAAACAAACTAAACCAACGAGAAAATTTCTAAAAAATAGGAAGGAAAATAATTGACAGTGAATTTTATTCTTGCACCCCCTTCCCCTTAAAAAAAAACAATGTGAAATTTAACAAATTAGCATGTTTTTTAATGAGTCACTATATTTAATGGGACAGATAATGAGTTATTATTTAGACTGGGTTGAAGTTTTGTAGTATAAATGGACTCTGGAAGGTAAAGGTCTGAGATGTTTCTTACCGCATTAAGTATCGTGAAGATTACCCGAATGGACAATCAATTCACGTCAAATGTTTACCAAAAACCTACTTTTTTAAACCTTGATTTAAGTTTTTTTAGCTTCTGTCATTTTAAATTCAAAATTAATGCCATCCATACTCTCCTCCATAGAGCATATAAGTTGTCTTCAACTTTTCCAGCCCTACATTTAGAATTCGAATTCTTAACAAAATTCCTTACCTCCAATGGCTATCCCAAATTACTATTTCTGAGACAAATTAGTCTGTTTCTCAATAAAATAAAGATCTTCCTTTCCTTACCATACTTTGGTTACCAATCCGAAAAACTTAAAAAAAGAGTTGTTAAAACTGTTAAATTCAGCCTATCCTCAATTATTACCATCTATTGTTCTCATTAATGACTTCAGACTGGGATCATTATTTAAGTTCAAAGATCAGCCACCCACCAATATGGAATCTAAAATTATATACGTTTTTCGTTGTACGTGCAGTAGCACTGTATCATATGTGGGGGCAACAAGGCGCACGCTTTACTCCCCCTTTATGCAGCATATGGGTAGATCTGAAAGAAATGGACTACACCTTTCAAAACCTGATCCATCTCCAATTCGAAACCATCTGTCACAATGTGGCTCTGGGGCTACACTCGAGAACTTCACGATACTTAATGCGGTAAGAAACATCTCGGACCTTTACCTTCCAGAGTCCATTTATACTACAAAACTTCAACCCAGTCTAAATAATAACTCATTATCTGTCCCATTAAATATAGTGACTCATTAAAAAACATGCTAATTTGTTAAATTTCACATTGTTTTTTTTTTAAGGGGAAGGGGGTGCAAGAATAAAATTCACTGTCAATTATTTTCCTTCCTATTTTTTAGAAATTTTCTCGTTGGTTTAGTTTGTTTTTTCCTCCATATTTCTAATGTAATCAATTAGTCTCAAATTTAATATTCATGTTTCACATTTTTATGCATACATTTAACTCTGTATTTTGTGTTCTTTCTTTAGCACTGATGATGGGATTAGTTATGATCCTGAAACGTTTGAAATAAATGTTACGAGGCATCTACGGCTCTGTCCTGGTCATCCTGTTTATACTTCGCTTGAAGTTTGCGTCCATCAATTCGTTTGACACTTATATATATATATATATATATATATATATATATATATATATATATATATATATATATATATATATATATATATATATATATATATATATATATATATATATATATATATATATATATATATATATATATATATATATATATATATATAACTGTCCATATGTAAGTACATTTTAATGCTAATTTGTACACCTAACTACAATCTGTACATAAGAGTGCCAATTCGTACATCTGACTGTCAATTATGTACATATGAGTGCCAATTCGTTTATTTGAGTATCAACGTGTATATTTTAGTGCCAATATGTACGTTTGAGTGTCAATATGTACATTTGTGTGCTGATGTGTATATTTGTGTACCAGTTTATACATTTGAGTGCCAATTTGTACACCTAATTACAATCTGTACATAAAAGTGCCAATTCGTACATTTGAGTGTCAGTGTGTATATTCGAATGGCCAATATGTACATGTAACTGTCAATTATGTAGATTTGAGTGTCATTATGTATATTTGAGTGCCATTGTATATATTTGAGTGTCATTATTTACATTTGAGTACCAGTTTGTACATCTAACTATAGTATGTACATATGAGTGCCAATTCGTATATTTGAGTATCAATGTGTATATTTGAGTGCCAATATGCACATTTGAGTGTCAATATTCACATTTGTGTGCCGATGTGTATATTTGTGTACCACTTTGTACATTTGAGTGCTAATTTGTATATAATAGAGCTAATAGGTATATTTCAGTGTCAAATTGCACAAAACAAAAGGAGGCAAAGACTAGAGTAGGCAGGACAAAAGGGGAGCAGACACAAGGCAAGTACAAGACATTAGGAGGCTTTTAATGAACTCTCTATGGGCACCACCACCCGGAAGGAGTGTTAGGGGTAGGGTAGGCAACCGTGCTGCAGCTGGCCTCTATAGGATTGCGTGCCTCCCCGGTCCCAAGGGCCACAGTTGCCTACCCTTCCAACTCTGCTGGAAGATCTGCACCTATGTCTTCCATACCTCTTCACATTCTCCAACTTCATCATTTTCTTTACTGATCTCTCCTTACATACTTTCTGCAGAAGAAGCCCTCATTGGTTCTTGCTTCTTAGTTTTAGGTGATAATAATAATAATAATAATAATAATAATAATAATAATAATAATAATAATAGTAATAATAATAAGAAGAAGAAGAAGAATTGTAATCATAATAATAATAATAATATTCGACAAAATGTTGGAAAGAGAGATCTGTAAAGTGGTGAAGTTGGGAGAACCGAAAATTTTTTAGAAGATATATGGCCGCAAATCTTTCTGCCGGGTTTGGGGAAGGAAGGGCACGCAACTGAGGATATTGAGGCCGGGAAGGAACACGATCTTCCAGGTGTCAGCTGGAGCATGGTTGCGAATGCTAGATCCCTTCCCCCCGGGGCCCTTACGGGTGAGGCTCCCCCGCACTGAAAAGCTCAGCCACAGGTGAGTTAAATTAAAAAAAAGTCAATCAATTAAATCGCCACTCAGGTAAATTTATCATCAGCCATCCTGCCCTTGTTGGTGGC
Organism: Ceratothoa steindachneri; assembly: GCA_963969495.1. NCBI lineage: Eukaryota > Metazoa > Arthropoda > Malacostraca > Isopoda > Cymothoidae > Ceratothoa > Ceratothoa steindachneri. Next base: position 146,303,287 of record OZ018329.1, read on the forward strand.
CGCAAGAGGGGCTCTATAATATTAATTTCAAACTTATAATGGAAAAAATAGGAGTTGAGTTGTGAATTTTGATGTAAAAATGTAAAGAAGATCTCACGGTTCACTTTAAAATGACTTCATTGCACACTATGTCTTTTAGAGGATCATGGTTAACTTGTATTGGTGAAAATTATGTTGCTGGAAAGTGGGTGTTCACCTTCTTTCTAATTAACTTACCCTCATATGTATAATCAGCTATATCCAAGGTCATTTCATAAATGTCTTTTGTTCAAAATAGTCATTAAAAAAACTGCAAAAAATATTTGGTCGAAGTTAAAAAATTCTTCAAAATTATTTTTCCCAAAAGATTGGAATATTAGTTAATTAGGATTTTCCACAGGTGAAGATAATAACCAGAGCCACGTTACTTTCAGAATAAGTAGGCTTCATTTTTTTTTTTAAGCCAACACATTTAAGCAATTTGTATTCTTTGGTTAGATTTTAAATAACAATTCTCATTATTTATTATTATAGCGTGATGATAGACATAGCCCAAACAGTTTTAGAAATAACCTCTACTTAATAATTTATTTCGTATTTAACCTGAAGGAAGTGCGGTTTGACTATGAATTTGGGATATTGCCGTAGGATGGAGTCAAAATTAACGAGGTGGAACATTATTTTCTCGAGTAAACTGAGTTACGTCTTCCGATTTGATAATGTCGCCAAATTCTTGAACAGCTTTCAAAGAAATTAAAGAAGACCTTGAGCTCATTTTGAATTGAATATTTCCTGTTTTGGTCAGGGAAAATTCAATTTTATTTCCAAATAAAGTGTGGAATATATAATTGTAAAAGAAAACTTTTGTAACATCCTTGGATGGAATTTTATTAAGAAACGGGTTTTCGAAGTGTATTCACTTGCATCTTCAGTTCCCGCATATAAATATTTTGAAACACTCATAAAATAAAATGGTCCGCCTTTCTAAATTAAAAGATAAGGGAGAGTAGCAAAGAAGCAAGACTGGTCTTATGTGGGGAGACATGCAGAGCTGTCTCATGTCTCATCCTTGAATATGGAAACAACATCCTTTCACTCAAATAAAACGCTGGTTTGATTTCTCATATGTTGTTTCAGAGTCACTTCATACCATTATACCAAGAAGCCCAACTTGCGGATCCCTGCGGAAAATACTTTTTGAAAAAGGTAGAATCCTCTTTATTACAAAATCCAAAGTTTCATCAGGTAAAATGTGATCCTTTTAATTCCAAAACGGATCTTCCATGTTCACCTAATACAAAAGATCGGGTAAAGTTGAAGATTAGCTGCTCGGCTACTTGTTCCTGAGGGCGGGGGGGGGGAGATTGGGAGCGTAGCCGCCCATATAGTAACTCATAGCCCGCCTCGAAATCGGCTTCCAGTAACCAAACACATACACGAATAACCAAATACATATACGTATAATCTGCATAAAGGTAAACCTGAAGCTCGGCGGCGTGACCGATGGGACGCAAAATATTCCGTCCCTATTCCAATATGTTTCACATTTTTTGAGTAAATTCAAGGAGACTACTTGTGGGGGAGATATCATTGCGGAGAACCCCCCTACGATGATACTGAGTTTCAATTAATTGGGGGGGGTCTGGGGTGCACAGCCCCCCAGTATATAATCATAATTGTTTATAGAATAATGTTCTAACGTTTTTATTTAACCAAGCGCGCATGAATATTCATGCGCGGGTGAACGAAACAAACGCAACTTAGTGTCGTTTCAGCTGAAAAAATATACACTTTTTCGGGCGCGCCGCCGATCTTCAGGTTTACCAATATAAATTGGCGGCCGAGCAGCTTATCTTCAACTTTACCAAAGATTATCCTTTAATTAAGCTTTAATCACCACCTTCGGATCTATAAAGAAAGGGAAATAAAAGAGTCAGTTTTGTTCTTCCTCATTTATTGTTTCACTTATGTCATTGTCGGGACAACAAAGAGGAAAATCCTGCCTCTTTATCTTCGTGTTAAGCAGCGCAAGCAAATAATTACTAATTCGGTCCATGTGTTACAAGGTCAACAGACCTAAGTCGCGTGCTCTCAATTATTTCAATAATTTTGAAAAAAGTATTTAATTAGCAAACGTATTATCAATTAACAAACGTATCATCTGACCTTACGACCTTCAAAACTTTCAAAACACTCATTGAAAAGTAACATGGTTACCATCCGACCGACGGACCGACATAGTAACTTATAGAGGCGCGTGCACGTGACTAAAATTGGTTAAATAATAATATAATCGTAAAGACGACCAGTGGCGGCTCGTAGCTAAAATTAGTGAGTGTGGTGCATCAGAATTTTTTTAGCATTGTTTTTTATATTGGGAAAAAGGAAATAAACATATATAAAGAAAATTTATAGATAAACTTGCTAATATCCTTGTGGGGAAATTCCTCGTGGAATTTGTTTCCAGCACGGAAGGGAGGTCCATGCGCTGGAGAAGGTTCTAGAATTTGGTTAGGCTTAATTTGGTAAGGCCCGTCCCCGCCCCCCCATCCACAAGCGGTAGCCTCGAACCGCGTCCACCTCGGACCACCATTTGCGCGGGTTAGAATCGCCTCGGCGTGAAGATTCGAGGCCATTCGAGAGTAGCGCTGTTTCCCCCACTCCTGCGGGGAGGGCCTTGGATATATAAGGCTCGTCTTCCAGGTGGGAGACACAGAGTTGAGCAGTCTCGCCCGGACCCAAGAAGATTCCCCTAGTTCCAAGTCAGGTGCTAACAACAAAGCAAAGTGACGGCTGAACTTTTTGTGTGTTGGAATTAGCCCCAGCCTGCGAAAAATTCCATTTGACGATCGCCACCGAGCGATTTTTCGGACTACACTCATCAACTCCTGTCGAAGCCCTCCGCGTTTCCTCCTCGTTTTCGGGTGGCCGAAATACTCTCCCCTGGACCGGACATTACCGCCATCTTCCCTTTTAGAAAGCCGTCATTTCATCAACTTCCCGCTCAGAAGCTCCGAGCGGCCTCGCCCTCACATTTATTGCCTGCAGAAGACATCCGTGAAGCCTTACCCTGACGTCTCACCTGGAATCCTCCGTAACCCAACCCCTCTCCTCCTTCAGCAACCCATTTGAGTTAATCCTCCCCATTCGAATAGTCTCCTTCTGTAATGCATTAATTTCTAACTTCAGAGTCTGATGCATAACTTTGCAATTCCCCCCCCCCTCGTTTACCGATGTAATTTTTCCTGTTAATTCTCTTATTATATGTAAATAAAATTATATTTTTGTACATGCCTCTTTAAATAACCTTGAGCTTTGCCATTGCCCAAATTTTACCTGACCTCGTTGCACTCTTTTCTCGCTTTTCCGTGCGTGGAAACTCGTGGCGTTCCGTCCCTTGTCGGTTCGCCTATAAGTTATTGGTCCCTCCCCCATAGATATAATATGGTATTGATATAATGTAATGTCATGCCACGACAATCCTAAACAGAACAAAATTAAACATTTTTTTACTTACTAATAAAATACCTGTGAAATAAAAGAACCGAAAAATATGAATTAAATTCTACACTTTATCACATTCAAGAATATAAACACGTTTTAAGCACCACACACGCGGAGTAAAAAAAACACTACCTTCCAACAGCACACCAGGTGCGGCACTGCGTGAGCCACAGTGCTCTTCCTCCCTAGCCAGCAGCTTCCTATCTCGGACTTGTGAGCATGCGCACAACAGCCAAACACTGAGTCGTTGGAACTGTGAAGCGCACAGTTCTATACAAGGATTTAAAATAAAATTTCATAAACTAGGGGATGGCTACTGACATTAAGCTTAAGGATTATAAAATGTACAAGTATAAATAAAGAATTAAAGAAAAGAGGACTCATTATATTGAATGTTATCGAGAATATCGAGTGCAAATAAGCGGGGCTGCAGTTCCACAGTCCCTATACACGAGCCGCCACTGAACACGAAGCAGGTGCTTCCTACGTACTGTTTGAGGAGGACTCAAACCAACTAGAACTGACGTGGTAAGAATTATTTACTGCAAAATTAATGTGGCTCTTATTCGGTTCATTGATTCTCCAAGATGTTTATCCTCTCTATGACCCATTGCTGAGGACGTAGAGAACCTAGTATTAGAAACTGTGAAAAAATGCTAGGGAAAATTAACCTTCACAGACAATACCACCGAGGAAATTACAAATATGATTGAACAGCAGCAGTCATGAGCAAAGATAAACAAGTAGAAAAGTTCAGAGATTTGCTAAAACTGGTAAAAATGGTTTTCCGACTCAGAAATGATAATAAGGGCTTGCCCATTTATTTAACAAAAACAGAAAAGGTTTGCTCAGAGTGTTCTGAGAAAGAGCACTCGTGGAGGGAGTGTAGACGCAAACATAATGGGGACCACAAAATCCTAGACATAAAATTCCCCTCGGAGGAAAACCCTCAAAAAAGAATTACAGTCTGTCCTCATACGATTTATTTCTAAGTACAGGAATTAATTATGTACCTCGTCGATTAATGCATTCCAAAAATACAATGTCATGTTGTATAGATGGTGACCAGAACTATATCGTATAATCCAAATGAGGTCTTGCATACGCCTTATATAAGAGAAGAATAGTGTCTTTTGATTTAAACGCAAAATACCTAGCTATGTAATCCAGAACACTATTTGTACTTTATGAAGCTACAGTGCATCGTTTTAAAAATTTGCGTTCATTCGAGATTAAGACACCGATGCAAAGCCTTTTCCATGTTCATTATGTTTAAAATTGAAACATCCATATTGTAATCTCTTCGTGGATTATCACTAATTATATTCATTATCTTACACTTTTCAACGTTGAATTTCATTTGCCATCTTCCCGAACATTCGACTAATCTATCCAAATCTTTTTGAAGGTTTGGCAGTCACTATGGTATTTCGAGCCAGTGCCTCCTTATGGTGCCTATGTACAACTCTAAGGAGATACCGACTCGAAAGAAACATCAGACGTAGTGAGTGCAGATCTCCATGCACTTTGATACACCTCCGTTGCAGACAAGGACTTGTATTGCACAGCTTTACGAATCACGGTATCCAACTTACATAGCCCAAAGATGCGCGTTTTCCTGCTTTAAACAAATAAGATCGGCTCCAGTTGTCGCCAATTGTTACAACATCGACATTGCGTTGATGCACCCTGGAAGTAAACTATCGGAAACATTTCCCAACACGTTTCGCAGACTCTCATCTGGAGGCCAATTTTACCAGTTACTTCGTAAGATGATTGGATAGTCTTCGCTGTTAGAAATAAATAATATGTAGGAATAAAACCTTAGCTGTGTATCTGATAGGGCTACAGAGAAAGTTCTTGCTAATTAGGAAGCTGTATATGAGCAAATCTTTTGCTTCTGTCGACTGGAACAAAGAAGATTAGATCTATAAAAATTATGGATTTATGAATGGGACCTGAAAACTAAAACAATTAAATCGAGGGAAATACAAGTCACATGGAGTTCTGCATAGTAAGTAAATTATTTGTACTAAAATGATGCATTTATTGATGAAAAATAAAAAGGGTTAGTTTTTAAACGTAAACTTCACTTTTTAGAATTTCCTTTACAAATTAAGGCGCGACGCAAGTAAGAAATAGGTCAAATAGGTCAAAATTTGACTGATTACTATCAAATTACAATAATGCTACTTTTGCATCTCTGTAACTGTACCAAATATAGTCGCAAAAAAGTAGGAAGAAAATTAAATAGGTAAATAAATAAGCTAAGAACCAAAGAAGATAAACAAATAAAGAGAAGATAGGTAAATACACTACACTTGTAAAAATAATGATATGTGGCCTAGTTCAATTTCAAATATGAGGGAAAACAGCAAAAATTAAATAAAATAGATGTGTACATGCAAGATAAGCTAGCTTTCAGGCACAGTTTAACCCAATAAACAAAGTGAATCAAAATTTGTTCCCTAAACACAAGTCACAGTTACAAACTGCTGAATAAATGACATATGCAAAATACTGTTAACTTTCTTGCGTCCATCTAATCACGCTGAATCAAAGCTCGTTTACATAAAACAATTAATATATCCACTAAAGACTCAGAATAATATATAATATATAACTGTTAAATACACGACACAACAAAATTCAAACAAAATAAAAGTGATCTTCGTAGAGCAGTTTGGAATGCATCTTTTCAGTGAACCGTCTGGTCAGGCAATGGAATCATTAGGTCAAGAAAAAGCAAGCACTAGAAAAAGAAAAGGAGGTAAAAAAAAATAATAACATATGAAAATAGCCTTAATCCTACGATCGTGAGGGCAAATTATAACAAAGAGCTTATTACCTTCATCTCGTGTGTCCACCTCTCCAACTTAAAAAAAATCTCGGATCCTTTTCAGATGTACAGATGCATTTACTTGAGAAGAACGACTTGAATAAAAAGTTATAGTTCCTTTCAAACCCGATTCTGAAGGAATCTTTAAACCAAAATTCAATTACCACAATTAAAAAAATATATAGAGACAGAGGATAAACCTGAAAAACAAACAATTTTAACTCTATAAGAAGGTTGACCAAGTCGCTCCCACAGAGAAAAAAATAAAATAAAGAGACGACTCCAACTCCGAGCGCAAAAGGTTGAAGAGCAAACCAAACTACAGAAATTCCAAGAATTCCTCTGCTAAGGCTGTCTTGACTGAAAATGGAGAATTGACCAGAGCTACCCTATTCCTGTGGTGGTAGTGGTGGTGACCCCGTCCCCGGCCCGACAGTGGGTTGGGGATCCTCACACCTATTCCAGGCCCCACCCCAGCTTCCTGGACCATCGCAGGGGCAGACCTGCCGCCTCCCGGGGTCTCTCACAGAGATCCACCGGGCCCAGGTATGTGTATATCTGTGGGCGGTTAAAGATATGTGTGGTGTCGTGTATCTGTGTTAAGCATTGGGGCAGTTTGGTGATGTATGGGTGGTGAGAGATATTCTGTACATGTATGAGGTTAGGAGGGGTGATTTGTTTGTTTGTATCTGTGCTAGTGTTCTTCTGGTCTGCTTTGTGAGTGTTTGTTCTGAGTTGTGTATGGTTGGAGGTGGTGCACTTAATATTTTATTGTGGGTTCTCTGTGTCAAGTATTGGTGTGTGATCCGATAGTGGATTGTTTTAATGTTTTGCTTGGTTGTGTCTTCTGTTATTGTGTTAGGTTCTGTGTCTATGTAGGTGGTGTAGTTGTTTTTATCAAAAATGGTATGTTGTTTGTGTCGGTGAGTGGGAGGTTGTCTGGTGATGTGGTGGAGGGGATGATTCGGATCATGTGTTTTCTCCCTGAGTTGTGATGCATGTAGTTTTAGGTGATTTTTGATTGGTATGATGTTCGTCTCGTCGTGTAGATATTGGGTGTTTGTGTCAAGAGTGCATCCTGTTGCAGTGTGGAGGGCTGTGTTTTGTATTGTCTGTAGTTTTTTTGTGTTGGTTTCTGAAATGATTGGGGACCAGATTGTTTCGGCGTATTCTAGTGCTGGTCTTGTGGTTGTCTTGTATGTGTTAATGAGCGTTTCCTTGGTTTTTCCCCAGTGTGTAGTTGTGAGGGCCTTGATGACTTTGAGTGTTTTCGTGGCCTGGACTATTGTGCTTTGTATGTGCTTTGAGTATGTGAGTTTAGGGTCAAAAGTGAGACCAAGGATCTTTGGTTCTTTAGCGGTGGGTAGTGGTATGTTTTCTAGTTTAGATTTAGAGTTGTGTTGTATTCTGCAGGGTCTGGTGTGAAGAGAGTGGTCATCCTTTTGGTGGTGTTCAGCTTTAGTGAGTTTTCTATTGTCCATGTGTGTATTTTGTTGAGGTAAGGTTGTATCTCTTATGCAGCGGCTTCTAGGTTGTTGTGTGAGGAGAGTATTGTGATGTCGTCTCAGTAGGTGACAATTTTTACTGTTTGTGGGGTAATTGGTATATCTGAGGTGTAGATGTTGAAAAGTGATGGGGAAAGTACTCCTCTTTGGGGAACTCTGGATTTTGTGTGTCTGTGTTTAGATTTTGTGTTTTGTATTTGGGTGTATTGGAGTCGACCATTGTTGTAGTTTGCTATGTGCTTGATGAGGGTGGTGGGTATGGTGAGTTTGTGGATCTCGTTGATTAGTTTGTGTAGGTCTACTGTGTTGAATGCTTTGAACATGTCAAGGGCAACTGCTATGGTTCTATGTGGTGGAATTTTCTTGTTGAATCCATTTCTGATTATTTTGTTTATTGTGTGTAATGCTGTGGTGGTTGAGTTCATGGGTTTAAAACCATGTTGGATTGGTGTGTTTGGTATGTTGGATGTGATGTAGGGTAGGATGATTTTTTTCTAGTGTTTTGGTTTCAGTTTCGACAGCAGGTAAATGAAATTCAAGCTATTCGGTGAAGCAACAACGAAATTCTCCAAGGACAGAAACCCTGCTAATTGTGGCAGGCATCACCAACTAGAACACCAAGTATCCATAAGACGCAACGATCGAAAAGGATAAGAGGAGGATCAACTCTTCCAAGGAACATTCTGCAACCAATGAAATAGGAACTGGAAAGAAGATTAGTCAAAAAGGAAATAAGGGTCAGAAAGTATTTTTTTAAATAAACAGAATACGATTAACAACAAATATACGTTAAAAATATATCAATGCTACGTACGTATATCAATGCTATTAAGAATCGTAAAAAAAGAAGAACAAACAACACAACTTTTATGCTCTCCTATTTTCGACAGCCACTATTTTATTTTTTACTGTCTTATATTATCGACGACAAAGATGTTTTAGTTATAATTATTTTTTCTAAAGGATTAGGTTAGGTTAGGGCAATAAAACAAAAATTATCAAACAAAATATGCCCCAAAACACCAATAATTCAATAATTAAACTTAAACTTAATCCTTTAGTAAAAGAAATATAAATAAAAACCCTTTAATTAAAAAGAAAAAGGAGACTAGTCAAACCTTAAGGACCTCGGACCCTCAAATTTAGACACTGCAAGGGGTCCGAAAGACATTCACTCCGTCATTGCTAGGGCGTTTTCAGTAGAGAGACAATGGGGCGGTCCTAGTCCTCTGACGGTCCTTTGTACTTAATGTCGTCAACACTGCACAGAGTGGCAAACTAAGTAGTCTCCGGGCACTCAATGACACATAAATGCGGGCGATCCACACTACACAGGTAAACTATTCCTTGAATAAATTACGAAAGAGTTGGCTGACCAGGAGGCCGTCAGGGGCTAGCGAGTGTCGAGCAGAGCGGGAGAGGGCTCTAGACCCACTCCTACGCTATTCGTTACTTTTGACGCGGGTAGGTTTCCCAACTCGGCGCGTGCTGGCTTGTATCGTTATCGCGTGAAGGCATCCGTGTCATATCCACCGAGGTGTTATCACTCACATCAATTTGACCATATCAATTAATTTTGTCGGCGTGCAAAATCGGCTCAACCCAGATATAGGCATACTGTTCCAACCCCTTGCACGACAAGCTTGTTTCGTGCAAGTCCAGAGTGTGTCAACTCCGACGCTCTCACCTTGCGTCTTCAAACTATTGAGAGATATTTATACTCGAAAAATAGTTCTTGTCCATTCAGGCTATATCCGCCGTTTCTTTCGGGAAGGTAGGGAGATATTGCTATGGCGGTTGGCTCGATCAGAGTTATACCACTCCTGGGCGCAGCACCGATACAACTGGCAGTAAAATGGGATCAATCCTTGCGCAGACCAAAACCCGGGCCCCTTCACTCACGCGCAACCGCTTCGTGAACCGTAAAGCACCCACGCTTCTCCACAGAGTCACTAGATTTAGAGGATGTACAGCCCTGGAAAATGTAGGTGAGCCAACCACCGGTTATCTTAAGCCTAATAAACAAATAATGGTGGCAATAAGGGAGCCCAAGCTCCTTCGCTCCTACCTAAGACTTCTTGAGGAGCAACAATTAACCAGTTTTCTCCAAAAGACGAGAGAAAACAAGTCACATAAACGTCTAATATGGGAAAGAACTCGAGGCAAGACAAGGGAACGTCTCAGCGGCCAAATGGCATCTTATCTAATTAGGCTTTGAAGGCATCAACGTCATTGGCACATTCCGTGACCAACATCCTCTGGAGGTTTAATGAAAAAGGTCTACTGCCATTCCTTTGGGGATTTCATCTTCAAAGTGAACCTCATCTGCTCCTTCGTGATATCTTTGTAGGGCAATATCCTTCAGTAGAATTGCTATGGATTCCAAACTAACTGGGACGAATGGAGAAGACATGTCTCTCCCCATTGTTCCTTAGCTATTTGTCTGCAGGAGACCATGATGGGTCTCCTGCTCGATTGCTAATCTAAAGGTAGCCTCTTTGAATGGACCGTAAGGTCTCCTAGGGTACTTCCTTTCCTTGTTACTCCTTGTTACTCCTTGTTACTCCATTCCTACTGCACTCACAGGCTACAAGGGTTTTGCGACTCTCCCACTATCGGATGGGGACGGCGTGGTCGATAATCGCTTTACAAAACCAGTATATTGTCTCTATTATCCATTTTACTTCCTTACATTCAGTAGAAGTGCAACTATATCTGAGGCGGAGGTACTCTCTTCTTTTCCCATATATTTGCAGTAGGTGTTTAGTTTAAGATGGTTCAACCCTTATAACACCTCGCAATAAAATTAGAAAATATGCAAAAAGATGTTTTACGATAAATAATATATGTCTAGCTAAAAGCAGGCAACAAAATATATGCATAAAAAGGAACAATAATTTTTTTTCGAATTCATAGTCTGTTTATAGAAATTGGTAATTGTTAAATTGATACAATATAATAATTCTGAGATTTATAAAATGGCGGTGTTGGGAAACTCGGAGTGAAGGATAAGATAATGCAAACCTTGGAAAATGTTATTTAACGAAGTGAATAAAGAAGTAGAATAAATAATCTTTGATGATAAATGTATTATATAATGTAATTTGATAAATTAATGAGAACTTGGAGGATATAGTTAATTCGCAAATTAGATATGAATATTTTTAATGTACTAACTTTTGAGTGCTCTCAATTATAATCATTTGTTTAAGAAGTTTATGATATTATTTGTATTGCTTGGAGATAATTATATAGGTCACTTTGAGGAAGAATTGAGATAATTTGACTAAAGGTGAATTATGTAAGAGGGATATTAGGGAATATTTAAAGTTAAAATGGAAATGTTTGGTGGTAATTTGAATTTGTCAGTAATCTAGCAATAGTTGGATTTAATGCAGTAATGGATAGTAAACTGCAGTATTGGATGGTAATATGCAGTAATGGATTTATCCATACAGTATGTACGAACAGGTAAAGTGGTCTGAAAATATAGATAATTTAAATAAGGTACTAATATTTATATAACCGTATCTTTAGCACTTTTTCTACACTATGGAAAAACACAGCTGTTATTAAGGAAATCTTTGAACATAAATGAGCAACGCGCATTTTAAAAGAAAACTAACGAGGACGAGTTTTACAAGATTAAATGTGCCAACAAATATTCTATAGAATTTTAAATATGTTTTGATCACCAAGGTGTGATTCTTGTGACGGATTATATGATTTATTCAAATATGACTATAATTCCCTACAATACTCTACCGTCACCGACTTCAATATGGCGGAATTCTGTGGTAACACAATTGCCGAAGCCATTTCTCCTTCTTGGGGAGTTGAACGGTAGGGACCCCTTCTGGGATGAGTACACGATCACTTACATGGTTGAGTCCTCGCGGACCAGATCGAAGAGCTGAAGCTTAGGGTCCTTACTGTGGTTGATTTTACACAGCAATGCTTAAGAACTGCTTCGTTTTCCTCTTTCTATCTGTTTTTGTTCCTATGATGCACAAGATTACTTCGGATAGAGAGCGATTGAAAAATTCATAGTGATGATTACTTTCCCATTAAAGTATTTTGAGCCAGGCTGCTGCTACTCAAGAAGCCACCTAAGGGTGATTGGAGCAAACGTAGCGGTCCGCATTCGAGGAATGACTGACTTTTCTATCTCAGCCGAGGAGTTTAGGTCGGTAGTTGAGTCCGTTGAGCTTTTGTCCATCCCCCTCATTGCTACTTACCTGGCTTTCATTCATAGAATGTCTAGATGTTTTGAATGCTGTCAACCTCCCTGATAACCGGTCGAGTGTGAAACGTCCTTCAGAAAGAAGAACTACACACTTATAAATGCTATAGCGCGGTCCGTGAAAGTTAACTCTATGTGAATTTCGTTAATAGAGGGCAGGATTTCGTTTCAGTTTAAAGCAAGCTCGCACCTCTTCTTGGGTGGTATAAGTTTCTTCACTTAATGGGAAGACTCCTGTTCAGAGATGTGGAAGCGTGTCAAAAAGGATTCGGAGCAATTTCAACCAGGACACAACTCCCGTCCGCCCGGACGGAAGAATTGTCACCTTTGACAAAATCTCCCCTAAATTTGGATAACCCTGAATATAGAATTAATTTTAATCTTTAAATTCACTGCAGTAATTCGACCAGGTATCTTTAACGACTACAAAACAAAAATGCCCTAACCAGCCCGGTGGTCGCTGTGAGGGAACCCCACGTGGAATTTCTTGAGCAGACGGAACTTCCACGCGCTGCAGAAGGCCCGGTTGGGCCTAAATTGGTAAGCCTAACCCCCCACCCTTCCACAAACGGTAGCCTCGAACCACGTCCCCCACGATTCACCTTTACGCGGACTAGAATAGCCTCTGCAAGAAGATTCGAGGCCATTCGAGAGTAGAACTGTTTCCCGCTAACCCCCCTCGGGGAGAGCCTCGAACATAAATAGAGTTCGACTTCCATGAGGACACAGAGAGTTGAGAAGTCTCGCCCAGAACCCAGATGATTTCCCCATGGTTCCAAGTCAAGTGCTAGCAACAAAGCAAAGTGACAGCTGGACTATTTTGTGTAATGGAATTAGCCCCAGCCAGGAGGTAATTCAACTGAACGCTCGCCTCGAGTGATTTTCCCGACTTTTCCCATCAACTCCTGTCGAAGCCCTCCTCATTTCGGGTAGCCGAAATACTCTCCCCTGGACCTGAAGTTACCCCCCCTCCCCCTTGCTTTTGGAGAACCATCATCACTCCAACTTCCCGCTTTGAAGTCCGAGCGGCTTCACCTCAAGTGCAGAAGACATCCGTAAGCCAACCCCTCTCCCCCTTTTAGTAACTTAATTGAGTTATCCCCCCCCCATTTAAATAGTCTCCTCCGGGAATACCTTAAGTTCTAACTTCATAGCCTGATTTATAACTACAATTCCCCCTTTCATTTACTGATGTGATTTTGCCCGTTAATTCTCTGAGATAATTTTACCCATCAATTCTCTCATTATTTTTGTGTAAATAAAATTATATTTTTGTACATGCCTCTTTAAATAACCTTGAGCTTTGCCATTGTCCATAATTTACCTGACCTCGTTGCACTCTCTCGCTACTCAGCCCGTCTGAACTCGTGGTTTTCCCTCCCTTTTGTCGGTTCGCTTTCAAGTTATTGGTCCCTCCCTGATAGATATAATATGCTATTGATATAATGTAATGTTTTACCACGACATATATATATATATATATATATATATATATATATATATATATATATATGAGGAATTAAACCACATTCTCCGAAGACAATTTAATTCAGAACAGTTTCAGTGTATCCCAAACCCTTTTTCAACTGACACTGGACAGAAAATATAAGAAAAGTGCTTACAAACATAACACAGGGTCAGGTCGTGAAAGATCCCCTCTTTTTCCCCCAATCCCCTACTTGTGGCTAATCAGGGGGGGGGGTAGGCCTAAACATATTGAAGGGCTGACATTTTACTATTTTTTGTTTATTTGCTTTCGTATTACAGGATTAAAAGAAAATTGACCCTCAGATAGATTTAAATTAGGAACTGACGATATCAAGCTCGATTCTACGATTCTTCTCTTAACATAGTTAGCCGATTTAAATACTATTTTACTTCCATTGAAATCGATCAAATGATTCGAGTCTCTAACATGGCAAAATATTCCACTGCTTTCGCTGCCTACTCTAATATCTCTTTTGTGTTCATACAATCTCTTGTCTAGATTTCTCCCCGTTTCCCCTATATAAACTTTATGGCAATCGTTGCATGGTATTGCAAATACTCCTATGTTATGATGTTCTTTGGGTTTCCTGGCAATCATCAATTGGTTTAAGGAATTATTATATTTAAAGGCTAGATTAATACCCGCTTTTCCAAATATGTCCTTTAAACTATTTAATTTATTATTAAATTGCAATGTTATACATTTGTTGAAGTCATTAGTGCGGAAAGGCTTATTACCATAGAATGTTTTCCTAGCTGCAAAATGGGCAGACGATATGAACCAATCGGGGTAATACAAATTAGAAAAAATGGTCCTGATAATGACAATTTCTTTATCTAAATAGGAAGGATGACATATTTTGTATGCTCTAAGGAAAAGGTTAGAAATTACCGATTTTTAACAGTATTATCGTGAAACGAAAAATAATGTATATAGGCAGTCGAGTGGGTTGGTTTCCTATACACGTCAAGTTTTAATTCATGGTGATCTTTATTAATGAGGACATCTAAAAAGGGTAATCTATTATCATATTCCCATTCATATTTAAATTTGATAGAGACATGCAAATTATTCAAATTATTAAAAAGGGTATCAAAATCATGGCCATTAGGCCATACAGAAAATACATCGTCAATGTACCTTAACCATATAAAGTTAGGGGGAGGAATTGTGGGAAGGAGTTCAGTCTCAAAATATTCCATGAAGAGACATGCCAATATCGGAGATAAACTATTTCCCATGCTAAGGCCAAATGTCTCTAAAACTCATTATTTACTCGAAACACATTGCCAGAGAGACATAATTCAACTAAATCGATAAATTTACTCGTAGAAATGGGAAGATCCAAATTAAGTCTAGGCATGATTTCCCGCAGAAGGCCCATGGTTTGGTCAACCGGAACTTTGGTAAACAAAGAGTTTACATCAAAGCTCACAAGTTTTCCATCCGGTAATTGCAAGTGGTTGAGGCGGTCAACGAAATCTTGAGTGTTCATAATGTGTGCAGATGAGATTCTTCCAACTGCTGGAGAAAAATGCTTGGCGAGCCATTTGGAGAATTAATATTGGAAATGATTGGGTGTAAGGGACATCCCTCTTTGTGGGTCTTTGGGAGCCCATACATATAGGGAAGTGAAGGGTTCGTACTCCTGAATTGTTTAATTAAATCTGCGCTTTTCAATATTCTCTTCAATTTGTTGTTGATACAAATAGGTTATTTTTTTATATATTCATGTAAAATTTTTATAATGCAAAAATATTCACATTTGAGATGCCAACGAGCAAAGAAAACAATCAAGTTTATGGGATTTAAACATTAAAAAGGAACGAAATTTCGAATGAATGGCAGTTGGGCTTCTTTAATTCACGTAGGAAAGTTAATAGAGGCCAAAACCATGGGAAAATTGATTATTCGACGGATCGTTTCGTTGATCGCTTCGAAATGAGGAAAAATCTTATTTTTTGCTACTGCTTCTCAAAATGAATGTTCTAAAGACGCTTCCTTTCAAGATTCCACGGTGATGTTACTTTATGCGCCAGAGACCCATTTTGCGCCTACTAAAAAAATTTCGTAAAATCTACGAAATAATTTGAAACAATATAAATCTCAACTCTGCTCTCAATCCCTACTCAGTCCCTGGACCTCTATCCGGAAGTTCTCGTTCAGCACAAATATGCTCTCCCGCTTTGACGTGACTTCTTGCATCCAAAAAGCTCACAATACTTTTAATCACCGATTCACTCCTTAAAATATCTCCCATCATAACTTCAAAATCATCCAACCTTGATCCAATCTACACTTGCATACTGTACACACCTGGCTGAGGAAAACTTAAGTGCGGACGCAAATTGATGAGATCTTTCATATTTCTCAAAAATTCGGTCGCTCACGCCACTACCGGCCCTAATTACTGCCATTCCCCATTTTTTTTTAAATAAAACAAATTAACACATGAAAAGGAAAATAAATGAAATAGTAGAGTTATTATAGATCAATTTTAATGTGACCATAAAAAATATCAAAAGATACAGATTTGAAGAAAAATAATAATTCTTTTTTAACTCATCAAAATATCTGTCTTCTACTTCAGTAACTACATAGCATATTCTTGCAATGCTATTTATAAAAAACATATACTTTTAGAAAATCATTCCAACATTCAAGAAAACATTTCTATGGCATTTGTATTCGTGGATTTGTTAATTGATTGTTTCACTCGTTTATCCAGATAATCCCACAATAGTTCGATAAGATTGCAATCAGGATAATGGGTGGCAACCTTATGATTATAAGCTCTTCTTTATTTTCTTTCCTATCCAAATAGTGTTGACGTAGGCTTATTATTATTGCCATGCTGCAAAATAAAATGTTGACCGATAAGAGGTGTAGGGGAATCGTCACTCCCCCCTTCTCTTTCAGTGGAGACACGAGGCGGCTACCGCAAAAACATCCGGCCCTGGCACCGTGGGGTCAAACTCGTAACCACAGCGCCTCGCCACTCGTCGTTATGAAAAGTCTAAAGGTTGTAAACTACAAGATCTCCCCTTATGAGAGTATATTCAATTTCACATCAAATAAGAAATTGGAGACGCGTTTCTCTCAAGCTCAAAGGCTAACGGGAGCCAAGGTAAGACTTGGTGAGAAAAACCGTTGGAATATGAACCCTCCTGGGCCCGTCCACAAGCCGCCCCCCTCCTACCCCTACCCCTGTAGGGTGACGAGGTATAAATAAGAAACACCTAGGAAAAACGAGGTAGAATACGTCAGTCTCCAGGCTACGAAGTCCCCGGATTAAGACCGGGCTACCGAGACTGGACAGGTAGAATACTTGGGTCGCCAGACTACGAAGTCCCCTGCAAGAGAGGCAGGGCTACCTAAGGGGCTAAGAAGCAGCTCATCCTCGAGCTAGTCCCTGGTTATCAAACCGAACGTTAAGGTTAACTTGGTCAAGTTCAACTTACTCTCGTCAGAGAGACTCCTCCTATCCTGGTGCATCCTAAAGCCCAGGGATATTCCTCGTCCCTGAGGAATTAAGAAAAGAAGAGGGAAAAGGCTAACCCTTGAGCCCGTTACCCGGTGGCCACACCAAACTCATAAGTTAACTTGGTTGAGGAACCAAGTTCAACTTATTCTCGTCAGAGAAACCCCCTCCGTTAAACTCGCCCTTGAGGAAGACTGGAACTAAGAAGAAGCTCATCCTCAAGCTAGTTCCTGGTTACCAAACCGACCTTTAAGTTGACTTGTTCAAGTTCAACTTATTCTCGTCAGAGAAATCCCCCCTTATCGATCCTCACCCTTGCAGAAGACCCCCCCAGTACCTTCTTCGCCCATGAGGAATTACGTAACGAAGGAGAAAAGCTCCCCCTCGAGTTCGTTACCCGGTGGTCACACCGAACTCTAAGTTAACTTGGTTTAAGAACCAAGTTCGACTTACTTTCGCCAGAGACACCCCGCCTACCTTGGTGCCGCCTAAAGCACCGTGATTGTTCTCGTCCTTGAAGACCCCCCCACCCCATTGAATACCGTGTGGACCCCAATCTGCTACACTCGCCAAAATACCTCGTGATCTCGACCACCTCCATCTGGCCAGTCAGCACGCGTCTTGGCGAAATAACATTCCTGAGGTATTTAAACTCCAGTAGGGACAATTAGCCTATTTCATGTATATTGAAGTGCGTTTCGAATTTAGCCAATTTTAGAGGGTCAAGCTAATTAAATTAATTATTGTGTATTTTAATATTCGGAGTATTTCTGTAGTTAATGTTTAGTTTTTGTGTAGTAAACTTGTTAAATTTAAAATATAAGTATATTTGGGGAATTCTTGTGCGTTTCTCTATATCCTTACGTGTTTTAAACGTCTGTTATTTAAAACAACAAAATTAGCACTCTTAGAACAAAGCCTACTTCATCCAAGAAGTATTTCACGTTCCACAAGGTATACCACGACAAAAGTGGTGTCAGGTGTGGAGTGATCAAAAGTGCCATTTCTACGACAAGAGGCGTTCAAGATGTGTTAGCACCTCACTTCAAAATTGTTTGGTAGTCATCTTTGTCTAATTTATTTATATATTTTATAAAGATCTCACACTGAATTTCCAGCAAAAGAGCTCCATTCTATCACACTACGTCCATTATGCTTCTATTTGGATACAATAGACTGAGAAGCCATTCGCTCACCAATTGTCCTTACAAAAAAAAATATATTTGCAACTAATAATTTCAGACTTGGACTCATTGGTCCAAAGAACCCCTTTCCAGTCATTAATCATCCAGTTTTATGCTTTTTAAGACAACCTTATCTATTTGTTTTATTAAAAGGTCTCGAAAGAGGTTTCTTTGCTCTCACTCGACAGAAAATCAGTATTTCTCTCAAGATCCTTCTTAACCATTGTGGCCTAGACGCTTGGTCCGTCGGTGCTGTTTAATTGTTGAGATATTTCTGGTGCAGTATGCGGCGGTTTTAGATAAATGTCATTCTTGTGAACTTATCCTGTGACGTTAAGGTCTTTCTCTTTTCCCTGTATGTTATCAATCTTGCTGTATACATGTCTATTCAAACCTCTTGATAGGATTCTTTATTGTACTGACCTGTATTTTAAGTTTTTCGAATATTTTTATATGGCATCCTTTCCTTGCGAAAACCTAGGATGCTTTGCCGTTCCGAAAGAGATTTTGAGCATTCTGGAGCCAGATGCATCACGGATGAAGACGATTTAAAAGCTAGTTGATGCATGCTACCTTTCAAAATATGTGATGACGTTAGTGAAAAATGGTTGAACAATTGTTAATGAAATTTGCTAAAAGATTTTATTATAGCTTCACCTTTTCAGGATACTGACGATATTTAAGAAGGGGATATTTTTTTAAAGTATTTGAATAATAATTTCATCTTAGCTTGGTTATGACTTATGTTTTTTTTAGCAAAGTTATTTCTAATAAATAAATATATTTTGTAAATTTTTAAAAACCCAAAGAATTAAAAATGATGAAGTTAAGAAAATTTATTTTTATATAACTTCTTCTATAACTATATTTTAGCAACGTGATATTTTGAAAGGGAGAAAAATTTAGTCTAGTGTTCCTTTTTAAAATTATAATAATTGGCGAAGTTTAGAAAATTTATAAAAATTTAACCATGGCTGCATTTCTTTAAATCTTATATTTTAATCTCAGTAGCGAAGCGCAAGCTCCCCACGTGGGGAAAAGTGGCGAAGCCATTGCCTGATAGATATAAATTGTAGCAATTATTTTGCAGAAATTAAATAAGAGATAATATAAGAAAATAATATTTTAAGGAATGTAAAAATTAAAAATAAAACTTAAAACTTTGCTTTATCTGTCAAATTTTAACTATTTTGAAAAATCATTTATAATGAATAATATTTCACTATTTTTATAACAAATTTGTGTTAATTCGATTTTATATTACAAAATTGAGGAGTGGCATTATTTATGACAAGTAATGTTTCATTTCCACATCATCACATAATCGAATCACACGAAACATTCGTTCATAACTTATAAATTATACATATTTAACATTCAACCAAGCAACCCCTTCCCTAAACATGACACGGTTAATCTTCCAACATACCAAGATAATTGGTCTTCTACGCCCCATGCGGCACATAGCACATTCTAATTTATTATATTTAAACAAGACCCCAAATCAACCAAAAACAAGGTAGAAGACTGCCTAAATTTCACCTCAAAATAACCCCCCCTTTCTTCTAAAGTAGGAATTCCATTAGCCGAAACACTTATATTATGATCCCCCAAACGCTACATAGTAGAATACATACATTCGTTTACCTCAGACCTAGAAACCTCTTTCTCATAATCACCTCTTCGCCCAGAAACACTATTGCCACCTACCTTATTTGGACCACTTTTCGTTTAACGCCTTTTACCCCTTCCGGAGGCATCATCCCTGTCCAAGGAATTGCCCTCGTTCAATAGGGTCAACTCAGAAGGTCCCACCTTATCGGAAGTGGATCCTCATATTTTTCCTGGTCCAGTGGAGTACTAAATACCCTAATTCCATTCGCTGCTGCCATACAAGTTCAGTCCTCTCTGAATGGTCTTCTCCGCAGTCTGGACATCTTTCCGCCCTTAGCCAGAATGGAACAGCTTTACCCTCAGTGGTGCCAGAGATCCTCCGGTCACCTAGCTACTTGGGACAATCACAAACTATATGTTCATTACTCCCACTCCTCGATATTCTTCTAACCAAGACATCAACCAACTTCACATCTTAGGTCTATCGGTAATCCTCCTTCACAGATTTAGATATGAATTTTTACAGTTTTTGTAACATTACATTCAAAGTTAGCAACCTTAAAACTCTCCTCCATCGTGGCTATAAACAATCATCATTTGAATTCCTCAGGTTTCAGCTTTCCCTCATCCAAAAGGGTATTCTTGAGTTTCGGGGAAAAAATATCCAATCTACCTCAACCGATTGTCACTGTTCTTAAGGATCTTCTCTATTGCCCGCTCCCAGATATTGTTATTATTGCCCTTAACTCTTACTTACGCCACAAACTCAATAATCTCATTAAAAGATATTTCACACAGACACTAACTTTAAAATCATTTTCATTAATACTTTTCATTTCGGACAATTTTTTCGATGTAAGGACAGAGTCTCCCTGAGATGAGCTGCTCGGATGTCTATAAACATATTTGTCTTAGGTGCCACCAGAGGACCTATATTGGAAGCACCGCGCGCTCGTTGAAGGCGAGAGTCTGTTTTCTCACAGCACTGAGGCACTAGCTCCGTTCTCACCCATAAAGAGAAGTCCCCCATCCGTGATGATCACTCTGTTCAATGTAAGATAGATATTTCCCATCTAAACTTTGGAATTTTAAGGCATTCCAAAGACTACCTCCCTTCAAACCATGGAATCATTTTTCATAAAACAATTCAACCCGTCTCAATACTGATTCTACCACATAATTTCCAAAGTCAACAACTTACAAATCTAATGACATTACATACTGGGCATTGTAAAGTCCCGTTACACTTATTACGACGCTCTCGAGAAACAAAGGATACAATAACCTCGGTGGTGAGCACGCACTCCAGGCGAGGCCTAAAGGCCACGCACACATTGCTGACGAAGTCCTTCTTCATGCTGACCTACACGCAGTTGACGGGGGGCTTCAGCTCGTCGAAGTCGCTGTGGCAGATCTTGAAGGCCTTGTCCTCGACATTCGCCCACACGTTATAGTAGATGGGATTGAGGTCGGACGACTAGGAGGCCAAAAGTCCTTCGACCAGAAGTTCATGTTCGACCCCAACCACTTTTCCCCGGTCTTGGCCTTGTGGGTCGGGTCATCGTCCTGCTGAAAGACTTAGTCCGCCTTCTTCGTAAACTTTCTCACCCAAGACAGGACTTTTGTGGTCAAGATGTTGCTGTAATCGGTTGCGGTGGGCCTGTAACCGGCCGTGAATTACATTGTGGCATATTTTCGCCATTTGAAGCCACGACGCCGAGCATCATCACGGAGGCCGGGTTGGTGCTTGGTCGGGGACACGTGGCCAACCTCTGGGACGTTCTGGCCAAAGTTCACCACGCGGTCGTTCTGCTTGTTGATGACCGGATCGACCGAGAAGGTGTTTTTTTTACCAGAAAAAAAATGAGAATTCAATACCCATGACTCTTTATATCGCTGAGAAGGAGACGACAGTGCTCCCGACGATGCCCTTGTATACGGTCGGTGAGTAGAGGCCTTTCCACGCACTTCAAGGTCTTGCCGCCCTCCTCCTTGTTGGACATGGAGACTGTGACCGCCGCAATGTTCTTCTTTTTCACGAGTGCAGTCATTTTGAGTTTCAGGGGCACTTTAGAAGGCCTTTCTCACAGCCAAACGTGAAAAATTTGGGGAAGACCTGAACAAGATCGATCTTTGGGGTCTTCTCCGTTCTTGAGCCTCTCCGCAACCCTGTGAACGGTCATCGGGCTGACATTGAGCCACTTGGCGATGTCAGGCTCGTTGTGGCAGCGCGCAGGAGAGCATAGATCTCCATTCTTTTCAATTCCATCTTAACACACCTGAGCACAATAGAAAAGACGTTTTAACGTAACATGCTGGAAAAGTAGAACTTTAAATTTTATTTGACGGAAAAGGGACCGGAGGTGTTTTTATGTGACGATGGAACTTGGCAGACTGACAAGACAAGTCATTTGGCCACCTCTGCTTTCATGCCTGCTCACACAAAGCGAGTTGCGTGAGCTTTCAAGTAGCTCGAACAGCAGGATGAAAAAGACCGTGAATTTATCGAAAATAGGTCAATGGTAAGAAAGAGATCAAGAAGGCGCTGACAGTCAGGCGAAGAAAAATGGATCAGAATGCGCATGGAAGGACTATCTGAAATTTTGATTTCTTGAATGACATGTTGAGGAGATTCACGGAATTATTGAGTCTAATGCTAGTAGAGAAAAGTCAAAGAGAAAATAAATTTGAACCAGCACCTCCACAATGCGAAACCAACTTGAGACTGCGATTCATTGAAGATGGGCGGCTTGATGTTAATGGGATTCAAGAAGTCCCGTTCGCCTTGGCTTGTTTGATGGTTGCTTGGAGAGTCCATATTTTCAATGCCTCACTGTTCCCGTCGTAGGGGTAATCATTTTATAGGGAGGCTCAAGTCAGCACTTTCTGGCAAGGAAGGTAAAGGTAACCGCCACCAGTTTATGGGGGAATGAGGAAACCCAGTTTATGGGAGAAGAAGGACGTCAGCAATTTGAAGGTTAAATGACGCGGATATTTTAGAGAAATCACTCAAGTCCCACGAGTGAAGTAATAGGTGGCGATAATCTCGTATCTGATTCCAAAAGATACTCAAATAATATTCCTGCTTGATTGGTGTCGAGGAATTATGGGTGTACAACCTAGTCCGCGTGTCCGCACACGCATAAATAGGCGGTCCAAAGCTGAAAGGCCGCGCGTGGATGAAGAGTGGGGAGATAGGCCTCGCTCCAGTTCAATGGGAGGCTCAAACAAAAAGGGGGCGTGAGCGAGTGCGTGAGGTTGGCCTTAAAGGGTTCGTAAAATGCCAGGATTCATTCAAGATTATTTAAAGAGACTACCCCAAAATAAATGATTTAATTACAACAAAAAAAGTAATCACAAAAAATATATACACAGGTCAAGATTGAGGTACTCGTATTATGCAATTGCAATGAGCAGATCGGACATGGACTAATGCAATAGGGAAGTGAAAATGAGACTCGGTAATTAACAAATTATGGACAGCGGGGAATAACATCCAGGGGCAGGGGTGATGAGCAGAAGGACCTTTACCTTGCGGACTAGCTTCTCGGAGATGGGGGAGGTGGTGACGGAACCAAGAGTTGGAATGCACGGGATGAGAAGATCTTGCAACGCGGCGATGAGATCTTGCAATGGGAGTCCATTACCTCAAGGAAGAGCGAAGTGAAGTTGGAGCAAGATGAATTACTCATGGACGGAGTAGCGAGATACACTCAGGCTTGCGGGAGTGAACTCAGACGAGGCGACGTACTTTCGTGAACTGGATGAGAAGAGTATGTCGCACGAACTCTTCTAAGAAACCACTTCACGAACTTGCCTATAAAAGATGGTCAAAAGTTCACGGTGGTGATTTAGCCGACGAGACCTTCAAACTTCAGGGGCTCGACTCGAGACGAAAGGGAGACGTATCTTCGAGAGATGTGAGCTGTACACACACTCTCTCTCTCTCTCTCTCTCTCTCTCTCTCTCTCTCTCTCTCTCTCTCTCTCTCTCTCTCTCTCTCGCTCGCTCTTTTTTTTCTCTCTCTCGAGTAATGGGGGGCCCTGAATATATATACTCAGCCGGCTAAGTCGCTAAATGGCCTCCGGGCACGGCTGTTGTCTCAAGAGAAATCCTGGCGCCGAACGGAATAGCTCTATTCCAGATAAGAGTTTGAAAAGATGCTCCTCTGGCGCCAATTCTGGCCTCGAAACAGGGGCTTGATTAGAGGCTCCTGTCTGGCGGGGGATTAATTTATCCGCGGGTCATGGGGGGTCGGCTGATTTAGGCAAACGCAGTTGGGGTGGCTTACTGGCTTCCACGTGAGAATATTCGTTATTGTCTTTCCTTAGGATTTTGTTTGAGATCACGCAGGCTCTTCTCGAAAAAAGGGGGAGTTCAAGGTGGTCCTCCGAGGTCGTCATCCTACAATTGATCTTACCGAAGGCTTGTGGTCGAAAAAGGACTGAAGGGAATCACGAAAAAATAAATGTGTAATTCAAACAAACAAAAAAGCAAAGCAAAAGGGAGGCTCGCGTTTACACGATTTGGGCCAGGGAAAATTTCACTACCTTTCAGGAGAGCGAGTGTTACTAGAACAAGACTTAGGCGGGTACAACGGAGGCTTCGCTACGTTAAACGAACCGTAATTGGTTCTTTACTATCGATCGTCTATCTGACTTAACTATCTACCCAAGTGTGAATGAATCTCAATCTCTCGAATTCTCAATTTTTCTTCTATAAATAGTATAGGAGGTGTGGCCTCTGGGATCACTATGTTTTCAGCTCCGCCCACTGGGTGGAATATTCCTTTCCCATAGTCTCCGAAAGTCATCGATTCATGGCGCCTACAAATTTACATTTTCTCGATATAATTTTTATCATACTTAGGACACAGACAGATCTCTTGGCTTAATTCCATTTACGCAGACAGATGTATTGGCTTAATTCCATTTACAGACGAGAAATGTTCGTTTTTATTACACTGTCGC
Organism: Ceratothoa steindachneri; assembly: GCA_963969495.1. NCBI lineage: Eukaryota > Metazoa > Arthropoda > Malacostraca > Isopoda > Cymothoidae > Ceratothoa > Ceratothoa steindachneri. Next base: position 146,328,095 of record OZ018329.1, read on the forward strand.
TAAATTTTAGTGATATCTGATTTCTTAGCTTCCCGATTTCTTCTTTGACCGGTTACCAAATAAATATATATGTATATTTACGAGGAAATTTGTTACAATTCTTCTTATTCTTGTGAGGCACTTTGCTGGTGCAATTTTAGTGCCAGGGCCATGCTCCCCGCAGGTTTCATTTACATATATAGTGCCATATTACAGGTACTTAATACGATGTTTGTCTTCTTACTAGCGTTGGTTGTAATGTGGGTGGTGTGATCGTTTCCCCCCCCCCTTTTTGAGGATGTTTCTTTCTAGCAGCATTTCTAGGTTTGGCCAGCATCATTGCATGCTCTGTATCCTCTTGTTCGGCAACGTACACCCTGAACCACACTAATAGCTTAGTAGGAAAAGTTAGGTTTTCTCGGTTCTCTGTGATTGAATTTTAATAACGATATGCACTGATAAACAAGATCTTTAACCAAAGATTCTGATTTATGACCTTACGACCTTCAAAACTTTCAATAATTCTCGGACTAAGCATGGGAGGCCCTTGGAAATTATATTCGAAGGAGAATATAAAACAAATGAGTGTTTCAAATTTCGTTATAATCGGCCGAAAAGTCACAATGTTATTACCAAAACAAAAACAAAGCAAAACAGGGATCGACCTAATGAGATGTAGAGACGCCCGCGACTGAAAATTCTTCTTGGGTTCTTGGGGAGTGGCATCCTGGTCGCTACAACTAGTGTTATTAGTTCTAGTTCAATTTTTACAGCTAGATGTGCTTCATCGATACTTGTTATTTCTTTGAATCTGCTTCTTTTTATTGAAATAGCACCTGCATCACTTCTTTCTCCCGTTGGATTAGTCGTTATGACGGTGTAGTTAAATATCTTTATTTTATTAGTCGCGTGCGAATCTACATCTCACTATGTCGGTCGGTTCCCGTTTTGCATTTTTTGGTTTGGTAATAACATTGTAACTCTTCGGCCGATTCTAACGAAATTTGAAACCATATGTTGTTTTACATTCTCTTTTGAATGATATAATTGTCAATGTCCTCCCAAAGTTACCCCGGGAATTATTTTGTTTTGGCAATTACACCATAACTATTTGGCCGATTCTAACGAAATTTGAAACCATTATGTTGTTTTTGCATTCGGTTTCGAATGCTATAATTGCCAAAGTCCTCCCAAGGTCAGCCCAGGAATTATTTTGTTTCGGCAATAACATCATAACCTTTCGCCCAATCCCAACGAAATTTGAAACCCTTATGTTGTTTTACATTCGCGTTTGAATGATATAATTGACAAGGTCCTCGCAAGGTTAGCCCGGGAATAATTTTGTCTTGGCAATAACATCATAATTATTCCCCCATTTCTAACGAAATTTAAAACCACTATATTGTTTTACCTTCTCTTTCGAATAATATAATTGTCAAAGTCCTATATCTTTCTTTTCCCATTATTGTCGTAAATTACTTTAATAAGATTAGGATTTAGGATCGTTTATTTACTTTTCTTTAAAGATGGTTTGTCGTGTAGTTGTCTTTGATGTTACGACCTTGGGGTTAAATTTCCCATTCTTCGTGAGGTCGAACGTCGAGCTTGAGAAAGATACCACATCCCTTGGGTCACTTTGTTTCTACCCTCTAGGCAGACCCGTAGCAACCGCCCCACGATTTCCCCCGGACGCGGGTGGGGGCTCTTGAAGGGGCCCCAATGTGGCCAAAGAATTTATTAATGCAAATATCAAATTTTCGAATACACATTTTCTGTAATTATTTGATTTATCTCTTCCATTTCAACTGCGTAATTAATGATAGGCCAGAATATTTGTATTACAGGAATATTTCTGGAACCAGTATTGTTGTAGGGGTTGGATATATTAGATATAAGAAATCATTACCCACTTTTGTTATGGGGGCCCCACAATCTTGATTGGGGAAGGGGGGGGGCACTAGACATTGCTGCGCCTCTGCCTCTTGGAGAAGTCTTTCTGGTAAACATGAAGATCGGCGGCGCGAACGATGGGACGCAAAATATTTCGTCCCTGTTCCAATATGTTTCACCTTTTGGGAGTAAATTCAAGGGGACTGCTCATGGGGAGTTTATCACTACGGGGGGACCCCCTACGTTGATCCTAAGTTTCAATCAATTGGGGGGGAACAGCCCCCAGCATATAATCATAATTGTTTATAGAATAATGTTTTAACGTTTTTATTTAACCAAACGCGCATGAATATGCATGCGCGGGTGAACGAAACATACACGCAAAAAAATTTCACTTTTTTGGGCGCGCCGCCGATCTTCATATTTACCGTCTTTCTATTTCTTTTTTTCGTGGGCTCTTTTCTATGTCCATTTTCACTTCTATTCCTTCAGTACCACATCTTTTTATTTAAATTTTCATAGAAGTCGTATAGCATTGCTCGCGTAGATCTTCACATTTCGATCTTAGGTTTGTTCGTATATCTTTTTGGTCTCTCTTCTCCGGTATCGCTTAAGGTTGATTGTTCATTTTCTTTGCATGTATCTACTTTTGTCTGCTCCCTTTTTCTTTAAATTATTGGTTAGGTTATTTTTTTATTTTTAGAATATCCATTGTTAATATGTCGGATGATTTTGTGTTCGCTGAAAACCAAGTTTCTTTAATACCGTTCTTGACAATAAGTTGGTTAAGCGTCTCTGCGAATGTTTCTGTTTTACCAATGTTTGCCAGGTGTGTGAAAAGTATACATATGGATAGGACTGATGCTAACACCCCCACCCTGGTATTGTTATATTCGTTCTTGCTTCCTTCATCTTAGTAATGATAACTTTGGCTATTTCTCCATGTGTGGCATCTTGTGTCCTTTGTTTTGTATCATTTTTTTCATCTTTATTAGTGCCTCCCTTTAGGACAGTTAACCCATTAAGAGCCAAATCAATATAACTAAGAATTTTGGTGATATAAGACTTATTCTTGTCTTTTAAAGACCCTAGAATGATAATACATGAATTACACGAAGATTCTTCTATTTTTGTACCCTAAAACTACCGTTCCATTTTCGAGACATTAGCCACAATTCATAATATTTGCTAAAAGGAAACAGAAATTAAATACCACTGGATTCGTTGTTAGTTTTTTTATTACCATGAACACAATGCGTATTTCCAGTTACAAATATATTGTTCTCTTTTCATTTTCACCTAATAGAATTAAGAATGTAACTTTCTTTGATAAAAATTTCCCCTGACAGCACCTACGGTTGCAAGATATAGCAAAACAGAAAATGTTGGTTTATTTTTTGTATATATATGAAATCTTTCAGATGCATCATAGAGTGGAACGTCACACCTACTGCATATTCTTTTAGTTTTCTTTTCACACAGTGCACAACGTCGTTAGGTCTGTATTGGTTTTACAAAGTGATTTCCATGATCGAACCGGATTTCTTCACATCCTCACCGTCCTTACAAAAGTCAACTTCTTTGAGGACCAGGGCGTTTGCGATTTGATGGAGACAGCTTCGAAATATAAGCTAAGATAATCTTTCTCCTTATTTCTAGCAATGAAAGACTTTCGCTTTCCAACAAAGTGATATCAACAATTGTGGAAATATCGGGAACCACCCTTTTTTCCCGTGGATTCTATCTCTGTAGAGGGAAACATCCTTATCTAACAAATCAACTCCACCCATTGATTTATTGTACTCAGATACGTTTGGAATTCCTACTGAAATGTCTTTTTTTAGCTTTTGCGAATAAGGAATTGCAGTACCAGTTGGGTATACTGTAGAGTAATTTGGGGCAACGGAAACAGGTTTACTATCATGCCACTTCGTGATCGAAATTTTGCTATTATTATCTAATCTATAATCTATAAGCTCTCTTTCTGTAGGTTTTTTTTATGACATTGGATGATATAAGTGGACACTTTTTGTACGATTTTCACGAATCGTACCAGTTGCTTTCAGATCGCTTTTCTCAAGATCTTTCAAAGCTTCAACGGTTGTAAAGAAATTGTCAAAGAATATCACATGGTCTCCTATCTCTGTTTCGGGAATGACAGAGGTCAGATTCTTTATAACCCTTAGCCCAAGAGGTTCATTGCTCGTCTCGTTATTCTTACCAAGATAAGGGAAAAAAACTTTATAAATAACCACTGGAACTACTTAAACACCAAACCTTATATCCGAACTTTATCAGTTTGCCTTTCATATACATTTTTTCAGAGCATTTTATATAAAAGGTACACCTACATCTGGGGATTGTTCCAAGTACATTGTGGGGAAATAAATATCACGAGAACAAACAGACGCTAGTTTGTTTATACAGCGTCAACGGTTACGTTCCATATGAGCAATACTTTACTACCCCCCCGTCACTTCTTCTTTGCCCCCTTGCACCAAAGATCATCAAACATCGATCGCAAAGAAGGATTACAATCAACACATTTTATAGTCCGTTAATATAAACATGGGAGAGTAGGATAGATTTTAGAATAAAAACCTATGAACAGGCACACTGTCCCTCCAATTGTTTATGTCTATGTTCGCCAAATAGACGAAATATCACTTCTCCGTACGTTAACCAGAAGGGCGAATAGTCACAACGTTCAAAATTTATGCCCTAGAAGAGAGGCTTAAAACTAGGTCCTAGTCTCCCCTGTCCTCCCCCAAGGAGATAATCGACGTATTTATAGTTCGATCTGGAGAAATAAAAGGAGAATCGGAGTAGCAATCGAGACAAGAAGACGAGTCCTGGAGGCAAACTGGGAATCAAGAAGACAGTGGAACCGAGCGGGATTTTTCTTCCCGAGGCCGTTCCTTTGGTCACTTAGAAGAGTATACCAGTGGTATCGAGACAATCATACCATTTTCGTCCAGAGGAATCCACTATCTCAGTTTCCTGAATAAAAACAGAGATAACCCTTACCATTGAGGAATACCAACGTGAATTCCCATTCTAGAAAAGATTCACCTCTTGGTCATGTCTCATCATCGAGAAGCCCGCAAGTGTAACACAGGGATTGGAATAACCCGTACATCCCAAATCCCCTTGCTTATATTTTCAAGTTAAGAAGCATCGCCACGCGCCCCCCACCTAACTCGGGATAAGCATCAGCTGTTCTTCCCGAATAGCCTAACAAGCGTCTCCTTCACCCAAAGAGACGATCAGCTGTTTTCCGAGCCAGCGCACGCCAGCGAGAAGGCTTCGATTCAAGTGGTCTCTAATCATCGCATCGAAGAGGTTCTCGTACAAGGTCGTCCAACTTCAGACTCTCTCTTAGTTAAAAGTAAAAGAAATCCAAAATTTATTCATGTTCCTTAGTTACCATTCCGTGCGAAAGTGAATTTTGCGTCAACCATAGCGTAGTACTCATTGGTAGTATTATTTTTTATTAGATTCTCTTATTATAACATAAGTATATTTAAACTTTTAAAATTCATTTTTTTATGTAATTAAAAGTATATTTTTGGCCGAGCTTTTTAATTAGATCCTCGAAACGCGGCAAATGGCAATAGCTATATAATATTACGAATCCTCCCTGGTTAAAGAACCAAAAATTAAAGTAAAGCACTCTTAGAGAAAAGTGGAACAGAGTTACTCATGTACGGAGCAAACGTACATACGTACTCGGCCGTATAATACGACATTAAAATTGGTGTCAGGTTTTGGGGTATTTAGAAGAACTCACTAATAGTTGATTGCAGTGCATCACTATGATTAGTAACATAAAATTGGTGACAGGTTTTGGGGAATTTAGAAGAACTCAATAATAGTTGATTGCGGTGCATTCCCTTGATTAGTAACAAATTTGTGCCTAAGCGTTCAAGGCAAATTAAACATAAAAAGAGGATAAGGTCGGTCTATATTTTTTGTAATTGATTGTGGTTAGCCCGTTAATGGTGTTAATTAGTTTTTTTGGTTGTGGTATTCCAATTAACAGAAAGTATGGGTGGTAAGGCAAAGTTAGGCAGAGCACTACTTGTTTCGTGGTTGCATAAGTACCTTTAGCGTACATCAGTGAGTTTTTGACGGACATAGGCAAAATGTCGTCTTGCGAAAAATTACATCAACAAGGCCAAACTCTTTGACTAGCAAGCAAAGAACTAATTGCCTACGTCCAGAAAAAAGAAAGGACAGAAAGAGAGGACAAGAGGGAACAGACGCAAGCGGAAAGAGAAGCTGAAGAAAGAAGTATACATAGGGAAGCAGAAGACAGAGAACGGATGCGCGCATATGAAAGGGCATTGAACAAGGATCAAGTGGAAGTCAATTCCGTTAGATCCCGAACGGGAGCTACGCAGGTACCTACTATGAAACTCCCAGCATATAAATATAACGAAAACCTGTGTTCGTACCTGATATAGTTCGAGAAAATCTTTGAGGTGAATCATTGGGACATAGAAACAGAGGGAATCTGCCTCTCCTTAATACCCGTCTCCGCGATATATTCATTTCGTTACCATGCGAGGCTTCTGTGGATTATTCTACCTTTAAGTCCGAGCTACTGGCCGCCATTAATCTAAATCCCGAGGAGCATAGTATGAAATTTAGACATGCTAGAATTCAGCGTGGTCAAACATACCGTCAATTTGGCTTTATTCTGCGGAGACATCCCCAATTCTGGCTAGATTCAGCACAAGTGGGGAATGAGTTCGACTTTCTCGTCGACTTCATTCTTAAGGACCAATTATTGTGTACCCTGCCCCCAGAGATACGAGCATTCGCCAAGGACAGGCGAGCCGCTACGTTCAATGAGTGCGTGGCGGAAGCGGATCTACATGCTTCCAACCACAAACTATATCCGCGAGAGTTTAAAAAGAACCAGCCCTCGTCTCCAAAGAAAGGCGGGTATCTTCAGAAACTCCAGCAAAGGAACCCCCTAAATTTGTCAACACCTCCGGACCCCCAAACCCAAATTCTTTTAATCTAATTCTGGCTAGATTCAGCACAAGTGGGGAATGAGTTCGACTTTCTCGTCGACTTCATTCTTAAGGACCAATTATTGTGTACCCTGCCCCCAGAGATACGAGCATTCGCCAAGGACAGGCGAGCCGCTACGTTCAATGAGTGCGTGGCGGAAGCGGATCTACATGCTTCCAACCACAAACTATATCCGCGAGAGTTTAAAAAGAACCAGCCCTCGTCTCCAAAGAAAGGCGGGTATCTTCAGAAACTCCAGCAAAAGAACCCCCTAAATTTGTCAACACCTCCGGACCCCCAAACCCAAATTCTTTTAATCTAAGGATCAGAGAAAAATTAAGCCCCTAATTAATCTAAACCCCTCGTCCTCGTCATACCCCAGAAACCCCGTTATGTGTTTTAATTGTGGCACCACAGGTCACATTAGCTTCCATTGCCCCCAAAATTAGAGGCTTAGGTCGTCTTCGAGTCAACAAGTGCACAACATCACCGCATCTCTCCCCTCCAAGAACAACCTCCTGCTTCAGCGTCTCTTTCGTCCACATCGAATTGCTCTGACAAACAGGTGAACTTTTTGTTTAATAAGCGCTCTCCGGGAGGACTAAAATTCGAGACTGGATCCGCAAATGGTTGCAGAGTTTCAACATTAGTACGCGATACGGGGTGCACCTGTATCGTCGTATCAGATAAATTGCTTCCCTCAGTTAGCCCCCGGCACCAGAAGTTCGGGGTCGTCCAGGATTTCCTGGGTAGATCAAACAAGTTATCCGTAGTCAGATGCCACATCCAGTGTCAGTATTTCACTAGTTGGACCGAGGTAGTGACAGCGCCTATTAAATTCTGTTCTGTCTTAATAGGCCAGAGCACGAAGCTTTTCCCAAATCCGGTGGCTCAGCCTGTAGTCACACGGATTCAAGCAACTAAGAGGTCAGCGGCCACGACCCCTTTATCTCCTCTTGAGGACCCAGAATACGAAGAACTGAATTCGTAAACCTTCGCTACAGCCCAAAAGGACTGTTCGACTCTCCAACCCCTGTGGGAGAAAGCAGCGAAAAATGAAATAGAATCTGTTCGCGTGAACAAACGAATAAGATACGTGGGGGAGAATTCACTACTATCCCGGATGACGGCTGAAGTAACCCCCCCGTCTGATAAAGTCTTGTGCATTCCCCGGTGTTACTCCCAACGGGTATTAAAAATCGCACATGATGGCTTATTGGCTGGACATTTCAGTCGCTACAAAACCTCTCTACGTATTTTTAAATGTTCCTTTTGGCCTGGTGCCGCTAAAGAGATCGCCGTATACTGCCAGTCATGCGAACGGTGCCAGAAGGCCACCGCTAAAGGCCGGGTACCGCAGGCTCCCCTGCAGAAAACCTCCGTCATTTCAGAACCCTTCTTCAGAGTGGCCATAGACTTGGTTGGGCCTATCCATCCCCCGTCTAGCGAAGAGCACTCTTATATCCTTACTTTGGTAGACTGCGCCACTCGTTTCCCCGACGCAGTTGCCCTCAGGAAAATTGACAGTATTTCCTGTGCAGAAGCCCTCATCTCCATTTTTCCCGAGCCGGTATTCCTAAAGAAATCCTCTCAGATCGAGGCCGTCAGTTCACGTCAGAACTGATGGAATACGTGGGCAAGTTACTCCTCAACAAATCCCTCTTTATGACCCCTTTTCACCCCTCTGCAAACGGGATGTGTGAGAAATTAAATGGTACCCTAAAGGCAGTGTTAAGAAAGCTCTGTCATTCTTACCCTCTAGAATGGCATCGGTACCTACCAGTCGCCCTCTTCGCGTGCCGAGAGATTCCTCACAGAACTCCGGGTTTCGCCCCCTTCGAGTTGGTGTATGGACGTAATGTCCGAGGACCTATGAGCATCCATAAGGAGCTCTTTACTAATCTCCAATTAGATGAAGAAGTTAAATCTTCCTACGCATATGTGATTGAGCTGCGTGAACGCTTCGAGAAATGTGCAGGGTTGATCCGCTCAAACGCAGAGTGCAACCTAGAAAAATACCGAAGTTATTTCGACTTAAAAGCAAAAGCTCGAAAATTAAAGTCTGGCGATGAAGTATTGTTACTACTGCTTACGGAGACTAATAAGTTGCTCTCCCAATGGAAGGGTCCCTTCCCGGTCATAGAAGCTCGTGGCCGTTGATACGTGATTGAAACTTCCTCAGGCAATAAACTGTATCATATAAACATGCTCAAGAAGTATCACCGCCGACCGTGTATTAATAATAATGTGACGCTGGATGAAGAAGGAACCAGGGAAATTGTATACTCCTGTGAACCTCTACAGGTAGTAAACATGTTGTACGTAGAGTTAGATAACGAATATCCTCTACCCTCATTATCCTTCCCCCAGGACGGCACGTCCACGGAGTTAGATTTAAACCACCACCTTGGCCCGCTCATAGATTCACAATTGTCCGCTCGAGTGAAGGAAAAATTAAGTTCAGCCCCCATCCTTCGACAACCCAATTCCTAAAAGAAGTTTAAAATCCGCACCGATGCCGGTGGTGAAGGAATCGGTTGTGTACTGGTACAAGATGAAGACGATGGTACTCCTTTTCCCATAGCTTATGCAACTACAGAACAGGAAGTGCTAGCCATAATTTAGGGAATAAAGAAATTTAAGTTCTATTTAATAGATCGTGAGTTTAACGTGGAATGCGTTCACCGGACTCTGTCATATTTGCGTAACAGCAAAAGGTAGAACGGTAGACTCAATGGAGTACCAAATTAACATAAACAATATTTAAGGCTCCGATAATTGCATAGCCGATAACTTGAGCTGAAACCCACAAGAGGGCTAATTAAAATCCCTTTTGTCTTAAGACCAATTTTTGTTTGTAGATATTAAAGTATTAAGTGTTTATGTGTTTAAGGAATTAACTGCCTAGGTACAGATTAATAGACAGTTTCATTTTCTTGTTCTTTGTTGTAATCGATGTTGTTTTTTTTTAAATTGAGCTGTGTGATCCGGACTGCCTGGCCTGACGAGGCAAGGTTAAAGTCCGCCGTTCACCTGTTTATGTACGTGCGCGCGTGTGCGTACAATGTCAATAAGTCTTAGTTTAGTATGATGGTTGACCACTGTATTTTCACGGTAACAGTCGGACTTGGAATTGCATTCCAAGGCATGGTTTTTTTTGGCTTTTAATTTTTTTTGCACTTGAATCCCTCCCCTCCCCTGACCTTCTTTAGAGGGAGGAAATCTGTGGGGAATAAATATCACAAGGACAAACAGACGCTAGTTTGTTCATACAGCGTCAATGGTTACGTTCCATATGGGCCGATACTTTACCTCCCCCCCCCCCTTCCCTTTGCCCCGCTGCACCAAAGATCTTCGAGCGTCGCTCGTAAAGAAGGATTACAATCAGCAGGTTTCGTAGTCCGTTAATATAAACATAGGAGGGTGGGATAGGCTTTAGAATAAATATCTATTAACAGGCACACTGTCCCCTCCAATTGTTTATGTCTATGTTCGCCAAATAGACGAAATATCACT